>CM066036.1:688751534-689988201 GCA_033557465.1 Ichthyophis bannanicus | reverse complement strand
AGGAAGCATCGGTCATCAGCACCCTTGTGTGTGATGACGCCTGAAAAGGTACCCCCCTGAGAAGGTTTGGGAGATGCAGCCACCACTGTAAGGAGTCCAAAAGTGATTTGGACACCTTTACTCTGTGTCGGAGGTCACCTGTGGCATGCCTCCACTGATCTCTGAGGCACCATTGAGCAGCCCGCATGTGCAGACCGGCATTCGGAGTCACATGTACCGTGGATGCCATGTGGCCCAGGAGCCATGAGACTTGCTTTGGAACTGGTTGGCCAAGTCCATTAGTCTGCGGGCCCTGTCTTCGGGCAAGTAAGCTCTTGCCTGAAGGGTGTCTAAGCTTGCCTCTATAAACTCCAGGTTCTGAGAGGGGAGTAAAGTGGACTTTGCGTAGTTTATGACAAAGCTCAGATGCTGAAGAAGAGAGACAGTGCGAAGAGTGGCTTGTCGGGCCTCCTGGAGAGACTGGCCCCCGATGAGCCAGTCGTCCAGGTATGGGAAGACAAACATTCCCTGATTCCTGAGATAAGCCGCCACCACCGCCAGGGATTTGGTGAAAACCCTGGGGGCAGAGGTTAGGCCAAAGGGAAGTACCCTGTACTGAAAATGGTTTCCTCCCACCACAAATATGAGATATTGTCTGTGGTCTGGATGAATGAGGATGTGAGTATAAGCATCCTTTAGGTCTAAGGAGCATAACCAGTCTCCCTGCTGGAGGTACCGCAGCAGTATCCCAAGGGTAAGCATCTTGAACTTTTCCCTCTCCAGAAACTTGTTTAGGTTTCGCAAGTCTAGGATAGGCCGGAGGCCTCCTGTCCTGTTTGGTACCAGGAAGTACCTGGAGTAGAAGCCTTGCTCTTTCAGGTGGTGAGGCAACGGTTCCACCGCCTGTTTCTTTAGAAGACTTGCCAACTCTCGAAGTAGGAGGTTCCTGTGTAGAGGGAGTCTTGGAGGCTCTCCTGGATAGTAGGAGGGGGGTGGCTGGTGGAAGTGGAGCATGTAGCCCTTTTGGACTATGCTCAGTACCCAGGTATTCCCTGTGATGGCTGGCCACCTGTAGCAGTACAGGGTCAGCCGACCCCCTGTGCTGAGTGGAGCCACCGGCGGAGGAGAGGCTATGCTGTGGAAGTCAAAACCCCGCTCCCTGCTGTGCAGGAGCCGGAGCTGGCGGCTTGGGGGTCTTCTGCCTACGGGGCCCATGCCCCTGCCCCTTGGCCTGCTGGCCCTGTTGGGGAGCTGGAGAGGCCTGATACTGAGGGTAGAATTTGTAGGCAGCACCCTTCCTCGGGAAAAATGGCTTCATTCCCGAGCCCTTCTTTTTCTGAGAAGGGGCAGAAGTCTTTCTGGACAGCCTTGTCCTGGTGAGAGGAGTCTCAGTCTCGATTTCTGCAGCCTTTTCAGTCATGGGCTTACCGAATAGGTTGTCACCTCGGCACGGGTCATCGACCAACTTGTCCTGCACCCATGACTCCAGGTCCGACGACTGTAGCTAGGCCTGACGGCGTGCACCGATGCCGGCCGCGGCTACTGGGGCTGAAGTCTCGAAGCCATCATAGGCTGCTCGAGAGATAAACTTCGAGCACTCTCAGATCCCTGTCAACAAGGCTTTGAACCTCTGCAAGGGTTCCTCAGAGAGGCCAGCTGAGAACCCAGCAATCTCCTTTGCCAGGTCCCTTAAGTACATGCCCATGTACAGCTGGTAAGTCTGGACACGGCAAGATAGCATAGAGCCCTGGAAGCACTTTCTACCGAGGGCATCCAGGTTCCAGACCTCCAGGCCGGGGGGGCACCAAGGAGTGCATCTTCTGACTCTTCAGGCGGTGCATGGCCGATTCCACAACCATGGAATTGTGCGGTAGCTGCGCCTTTTGGAACCAAGGGCTCTTACGGACTTGATAAATGGAATCAACCTGTTTGCTAAGAACCGGCGCCAAGGCCTGTGCCTCCCACATACGGAAGAGAAGCTATTCCACCATCAGAGGAAACGGTACAGTAAAGGCTTCCTTCGGAGGAAAATCATACTGGAGGGCATCGAGCTCCTCGGCTCGAGGCTCCTCCTCGTCGTCCGCAGGGAATGCCAAAGCCTTGGCCATGTCCCTCATGAAGTCCGAGAACCGGGTATCCTCCAGGGGGACCTTCTCTGAGGCTCAGACTCCGGGGAGTCTGAAGGGATGCACCGGGTCTGGAAGGTGTCCAGAGACCCATCGTCCTCCGTCTCCCATGCCGACTCCTCCGAGGAGAAGTCGAGCGGCTCCGGCCGTGTGGGCCTCGGTGCCACCCGCCCTGACACCAAGGGCACCAGCTTCGACAACCTTGGCCCCACACGGGAGGTCGAGGGTGACCTTGACCGAGGATCGACTCGAGACTTGATCGACTCGAGGATCGGCTCGGCCTCCGGGGTCGACTTAGACATCGAGGTCCCAGTGGTCAGGGCAGATGCACCGGTCAGACTGGCGATCAGCACCAGCTACTGTTCCATGAAGGTAGCCAAGCTGCTCTCCAAGGCTGTCAGCCTGAGTCCAAGCTCAGGAGACTCAGAAGCCCCCGACTCGAGACCCGACGGCATCGGGCCCGATGTCAGTTCTCCCAGAGGAGAGTCCACAAGGACAACAGAACTTAAGTGACTCGGGGAGTCCAGCTCCATGCGAAGTAGTTTGGACGGCCTCTCCGACTCAGAGAGCCCGGGGCAGCGGTCAGGGCTGCACGACCTGGCCCTTGAGGACCCAGGGGCCTCCACCGACGTCACCCTCACGAGCTTCTTCTTCCTTTTGTGCTCCCAGGTGGGAGACCCCCTCTCAGAGGAACCATGACGGCGCTCGGGGTCAGACTCCCGAGATGTCGAGGCCACTGACGAAATCTGGGCCCGGCCGGACGCAGACTCTGAAAAAATTCTCACACGCTGATGCTAACGCTCCGAAGTGCCTTCAACGACATTTTGCCGCACGGACCACAGACCAGCGGGTCATGGTCGGGCCCGAGGCATCGGAGGCAGCAGTCATGTGTGTCAGTGAGCGACATAAGTTTCTTGCACCGATCACATTTTTTGAACCCACTGGCAGCCATCGGGGGAAAAAGGGCCCCTTCAAGGTTAAAAGACCGGGCTGCCAGTGAAAAAAGGCACGAACGCTAGTCACGAAGGACAAAAACCGAAAAATGAAATTCTGGACTCAATACCGGTGTACCGAGCCCAGGCGGGAAGTGAAACCGGTGTCGAACCGGATAAGAAAAAGCGAAAATCGCAGGAAAAAAAATCTACTTTTCCCAGGTGACACGAACTCACGTCCGTCGGGCTCCTTGGAAAAAGAAAGACTGAGCAAGATGGCACCCTTGGACGGGAAGGGGACTGCGCATGCGCACTGCATTCCTGAAGGCTTTCCTTGAAAGCTGGGGAAATGCTCCGCACGAGGGCTCCGTCGGCACCAACGTCACCCATATGTGAGGACTGACTTCCTGCTTGGTCCTGGAGAATCATAAATTCTCTCCATTGACTCTGGTAGTGCTGGACGGTCAGAAAGCAAAGCAAAGTCTTTCTGGCCTTGCTCCAGTTAATGGAGAAGACCCTGTGCTAGAGGGAGGAGGTGCACCTCAATGATTAGCTCCTGAAACAGCCCAGCTTCTGCTAAACTCTGATTTTCAGTTAAAGCACAATGTTAAATTGCCGGTTAATATGAACAGAAACACAGAGCCATTGCTCTCTGTGTATCAGGAAAACCTGGAATGTGTACCACAATCCATTCCTGAATGGCATCACAAGCCAAAGTTTTAAAAAGTTTTATTAGCCCACCGCCAATAAGACTGCTTTCACAAATAGACAGGAATAACGAATTACCTCTTCATGTCCGAAACAAATTAAAACATGCTTGCAAACAGACTAGGAAAAGTCCTGTGTATGCAAGGTTTACATTTTCTGCTGAGAAATCTTGCAGTGAAGAAATCAAAAGTCTGAATTTGATTTCAGTTCCTTTCAGTGTGGGCTCTTTTGACACTCGTCATGTTCCACCACCGCCACAGTTATGTAAAAATGTTCCTGATTTAACTAATCATGTCTTTTTCTGTGTTCATGTGTTCCTGAGAAGAATTTCTTTGTTTAAAATGAAACTAATATTGCTTTATCTTAAATATTTTAAAGACATTCCCAAGGGACTATATACAGAGATGTAAAAATTCTAGAGAAAGCGTAGTTACTCACCTGTAACAGGTGTTTCTCCAGGAGCAGCAGGAATCAGTCCTCACATATGGGTGACGTCGGCACCGACGGAGCCCTCGCGGAGCAATTTTCCCCAGCTTTCAAAGAAAGCCTTTGGGAATTGCAGCGCGCATGCGCGGTCCTCTTCCCGCCCAAGGGTGCCATCTTGCTCAGTCAGATGACATAGCTAAAAGACAGCAAAAAATTAGCAAAAACGAAAGCATAAAACTGCAACTCCAAGGGGAGGAGGGAGGGTTGTGAGGACCGATTCCTGCTGCTCCTGGAGAACACCTGTTACAGGTGAGTAACTATGCTTTCTCCAGGACCAAGCAGGAAGTCAGTCCTCACATATGGGACTCCCAAGCTTAAGGCTACCGGAGACCCTAAGCACAAAAATGAGCTCCCTCTAGCTCAGCAGCACAGAAGGAAGGAATCTTTTCTGAATACGTCTCCAACCGGTAGCCCAACATCCGGGATGGAGGGTAGGAGTTGCCTATACCTCGAAGAGGTTACGGAGGACTGCCTGTCCGAAAGCACTGTCCCTGCGGGACTCCCTCTCCAGGCAGTAATGGGCTGCAAAAGTCTGGCTTGAAGACCAAGTAGCGGCCCGGCAGATGTCTGCCAACGGAACAGAACGGAGGTAAGCCACTGACGTAGCCTTCGCCTGAACACGATGAGCGGTGACTCTACCTTCCAGCACGAGGCCCGCAGCCTCGTAAGCCCAAGCGATGCAGTCCGCAATCCAGATGGACAGAGTACGCTTGGAGACAGGGAGCCCCAACTTGTTGGGGTCATAAGACACGAAGAGCTGAACCGCCCTTCGGTGCTCCCGCGTACGGTCAAGGTAGAAGTTCAGCGCCCTTCTACAGTCCAGGGTATGCAGGACCATTTCAGCTCGGCTGGAGTGTGGCCTGGGAAAGTAGGTCGGAAGTACCACCTCCTGGTTGATGTGAAAAGGGGAAACCACTTTAGGAAGAAACTTAGGGTGAGTCCGTAGGACTACCCGGTTCTTGTAGAACCTAGTGTAAGGAGGATCAGATACCAGGGCCTGCAGCTCACTAACGCGTCTAGCAGAAGTGAGGGCCACCAAGAACAAGGTTTTCCAGGAAAGAAAACGAAGAGGACAGGTAGCCATAGGCTCAAAAGGCGGACAGGTAAGCCGCTGTAAAACCACATTGAGATCCCAGTTCGGAGCTGGCGGGCGCAAAGGTGGTTTAAGGAGTAGGAGGCCCCGGAGAAAACGAGCCACCAGAGGGTGGCTGGAAAGAGGTCTACCATCCACCGGTAGGTGGTGCGCAGAAATAGCACTGAGGTGGACCTTGACCGAGTTGGACTTAAGTCCAAGATTGGAAAGGGAAAGCAAGTACTGCAAGAGCACTGATGTTGAACAGGAGAAGGGGTCTTGCGACTGCTGAGTACACCAGACGGAGAACCAACGCCACTTAAGAGCGTAGGACTTCCGGGTGGAAGGCCTCCTGGAGGCCAAGACGACCTCTTCCACATCTGGAGGTAGCTGGAGAGGAACAAGGACTACCCTTTCAGCAGCCAGGCCAACAGATGAAGGGACCGGAGGTTGGGGTGTAGAAGAGTCCCCTGATCCTGCGACAGGAGGTCGGGCTGAAATCCCAGTGGAAGAGGAGTGTCTACCGCTAGCTGCATCAGAAGCGGGAACCAAGGTTGTCTCGGCCACCGGGGAGCCACTAGGATCAGCGATGCTTTGTCTCTGAGAACCTTGAAGAGCGTACGAGACACCAGTGGCATGGGAGGAAAGGCATACAAGAGGCCGGTGGACCATGGAATTAGAAAAGCATCCGCCGCTACCCGGAGAGGATGCGGCTGTCGAGAGCAGAATCTGGGCAGCTGCCGGTTCAGAGGACTGGCAAACAGATCCATGGTGGGAGGCCCCACTTGAGAAAGATCTGCTGAACCACCAGCGGATCCAACCTTCACTCGTGTGGCTGGAGGATCCTGCTGAGCTTGTCGGCCAGGTAATTTTCTTGACCTGGGAGATAGACAGCCTTGAGGATGATGCCGTGGTGGACTGCCCAAGAGCACAGTTTTTGTGCCTCCTGACAGAGAAGGAAGGAGCCTGTCCCGCCTTATTTGTTCACGTAGAACATTGCAACCTGATTGTCTGTCTGTATCAGCACCGACTGGTGAGAAACCAGGTGAGAGAATGCTTTGAGCGCTAGGCGGATGGCTCTGATCTCCAGGAAGTTTATCTGCTGAGCAGACTCCCAAGGAGTCCAGAGGCCTTGAGTACATGTCCTTTGGCAATGTGCTCCCCAACCCAGGAGAGAAGCATCGGTCGTCAGGACCTGAGAATGCGTAGGGGGCTGAAAAGTCACTCCTAGTACCAGGTTTGGCAGATGAAGCCACCATTGTAGAGAAGAGACCAGCTGGTCGGAGATCTGTACGGAGTCCGCTAGGCTCCCCGTGGCCTGATGCCATTGATTGCGAAGGCACCACTGAGCAGGACGCATGTTCAGTCGGGCATTGGGGGTCACATGGACCGTGGAAGTCATATGGCCGAGCAGTCTCAGAAATTGCCTGGCCGAGACCAGGGAATTGCTGTGAAAGCGGCTGGCGAGATCCATGAGCCTTTGGGCCCTGTCCAGAGGCAGGAAGGCCCGCGCCTGAAGAGTGTCCAACCTGGCGCCGATGAATTCGAGATCTTGAGAGGGGAGCAAAGTGGACTTTGCGAAGTTTATGACAAAACCCAAGTGCTGGAGCAGAGCCACAGTGCGATGAGTAGCCTGAGTGGCTTCTTGGGCAGACTGGGCCCTGATGAGCCAGTCGTCCAGGTATGGGAACACAAAGAGACCTTGAAGTCTCAGATAGGCCGCCACCACTGCTAGGCATTTGGTGAACACTCTGGGGGCGGAGGATAGGCCGAAAGGCAGTACTCTGTACTGGTAATGGTGTCCGCCCACAACAAACCTGAGGTATTGTCTGTGGTCTGGATGAATAAGGATATGAGTATACGCATCCTTTAGATCTAAGGAGCATAGCCAGTCTCCCTGCTGGAGGTAGGGCAGCAGGATTCCAAGGGTAAGCATTTTGAACTTTTCCTTTGCAAGGAACTTGTTGAGGTTTCGCAAGTCTAGGATGGGTCTGAGGCCCCCTGTTCTTTTCGGAATCAGGAAGTATCTGGAATAAAACCCTTGACCCTTCAGGTGGTGGGGCACCGGTTCCAGGGCTTGTTCCTGAAGAAGACTTGCTAACTCCTGAAGGAGTAAGTCCCTGTGCAGAGGGAGTCTGGAAGGCTCCCCTGGAAAGTAGGAGGGAGGTACCTGGTGAAAATGAAGAAGATAGCCCTTTTGAACTGTCTGAAGCACCCAGGTATCTGTGGTGATGTTGGACCACCTGTGGGCAAAGTGGACCAGCCGGCCTCCTGTGCTGAGAGAAACCAGCTGAGGGGGAGAGGCTATGCTGAGGAAGTCAAAAGCCCCCACCCTGCTGAGCAGGGGCCGGTGGTGCAGGCATGGGGGCTTGCTGCCTACGGGACCCATTACCCCGTCCCTTGGCCTGCTTTCCCTGTGGGGGAGCTGGTGAGGCCTGATACTGAGGGTAGTATTTATAGGCAGCACCTTTCCTCGGGTAAAAGGGCTTTTTCCCCGAGGCCTTCTTCTTTTGAGAAGGGGCAGAGGTCTTTCTTGAGAGACGAGTCCTGGTGAGAGTCTCCGTCTCGATTTGTGCAGCCTTCTCATCCATGGGCTTGCCAAAGAGGTTATCACCTCGGCAGGGGACATTGACCAACTTGTCCTGTACCCAGGGCTCGAGGTCGGACGTCTCAAGCCAAGCCTGGCGGCGTCCACCGATGCCGGCCGCGGCTACTCGAGCCGAAGCCTCAAAACCATCATAGGCTGCTCGAGAGATAAACTTGGAGCACTCCCGAATACCAGTAGACAAGGATTGGAACCTCTGCAAAGGTTCGTCGGAGAGACCAGCAGAGAACCCGGCTATTTCCTTAGCCAGATCTTGGAGATACATGCCTATGTAGAGCTGGTATGTCTGGACTCGACAAGCAAGCATAGAGCCCTGGAAGCACTTCCTACCGAGGGCATCCAGGCTTCGGGCTTCCCTACCAGGGGACACCGAGGAGTGCATTTTTTGACTCTTCAGTCTATGCATGGCCGATTCCACCACCATGGAATGGTGCGGTAGTTGTGCCTTTTGGAACCTGGGGCTCTTGCGGACTCGATAAATGGAATCGACCCGCTTGCTTAACACCGGCGACGACGCCGGGCTCTCCCACATGCGGAAGAGAAGCCGTTCCAGCATGGGAGGAACCGGTACAATAAAGGCCTCCTTCGGGGGAGAGTCATATTGGAGGGCATCGAGTTCTTCGACTCGAGGCTCCTCCTCGGGATCCGCAGGGAAGGCCAAGGCTTTGGCCATATCCCTCACGAAGTCCGAGAACCGGGTATCCTCCGGGGGGGACCGTCTCCGAGGTTCGGACTCGGGGGAGTCCGAAGGGACACACCGAGTCCGAAAGGAACCAGGTGACTCTTCGTCCTCAGATTCCCAGGCCGACTCCTCGGAGGAGGAGTCGATCGGCTCCGGTCAGGCGGGCACTGATGCCATCCGCCCCGACGCCGAGGGAGTCGGCGTCGACGACCTCGGTCCCAAACGGGAGGCCGAAGGAGACCTCGACCGAGGATCGACTCGAGCACTCATGGACTCGAGGATCGGCTCGGTCTCCGGGGTCGACTTGGAGGTCGACGTCCCGGCGGTCAGGGCAGAAGCACCAGCAAGGCCAGCGATCAATGCCCGCTGCTGGTCCAAGAAGGCAGACAAACTGCACTCCAAGGCCGTCAACCTGAGTCCGAGCTCAGGAGACCCAGCAGCCCCCGACTCGAGCCCGACGTCGGGTCCTTCGGAGGCGAGTCCACGAGGACAACAGTACTTACGTGAGCGGGCAAGTCCACCTCGAGTTGAGGATGTTTTGACGGCCTCTCCGACTCCAAGGACCCGGGACGGGAATCGGGGCTATGCGACCTGGCCCTCGAGGAACCAGGAGCGTCCACCGATCCCGCCCTCGCGGGTTTCTTCTTCCGATGATGCTCCCGGGTAGGAGACCCCCTTTCAGAGGAACTCCGACGATGCTCAGGACCAGAGTCCCGAGACATCGAAGCCTCTGACGAGGTCCGAGCCCGGCCGGAGGCAGAGGAGATACGCTTCCGCTGGTGCTGCCGACTCCTCAATGCTTTTGAGGACATTTTGCCGCATGGCCCGCAGATCATGGGGTCATGATCTGGGCCGAGGCAGCGGAGGCAGAAGTCATGAGTGTCTGTAAGAGACATAAGTTTCTTACAGAGGTCACACTTTTTGAAACCACTGGCCACCATCGGGGGAAAAAGGGCCCCTGCGAGGTCGAACGACCGGGCAGCCAGGGAAAAAGGAAAAAAAGCGCGAAATCTGTCACGAAGGACAAAAAACCGAAAAATAAAGGACGGACTCGCAACCGGCGTCGCGAGTCCGGGCGGGAAAAGAACCGGCGTCGAACCGAAGAAAAAATAGAGAAAAATAGAGAAAAATCAACTTTTCTGCGGGGATTCACAGGCAACGTCTGTAGGGCTCCGCGGAAAAAAGAAGACTGAGCAAGATGGCACCCTTGGGCGGGAAGAGGACCGCGCATGCGCACTGCAATTCCCAAAGGCTTTCTTTGAAAGCTGGGGAAAATTGCTCCGCGAGGGCTCCGTCGGCGCCGACGTCACCCATATGTGAGGACTGACTTCCTGCTTGGTCCTGGAGAATGTACATTTCTGAGGTTACCTGACCAAATAAAAATAAAAGGCGCTGTTTAGTTCCTATAGGAAACTGACATTAACAGTTGCAGTCATGGCTACGCTTGGACCAAAGTGAATTTATATATACTCTTAAGATGGCATGCAAATGTGATTTACATTCCATGGACTGAGGAACTTTATCCTGCATTGAATGTCCACGTTTTCTAGTCTTTCAGTCTCAGAGAAAGACATTACAGAGATGGGGTAGTTACACTGACAAAGGTTCAGTCCAGCTCAATTGCTGCTTGCGAATATTTCCTATATAGTTTCCTAACTACTGAAACCCGAAAGGAAAGGTGCCAAGTTTTGGCAATTAAGTACTCATTTACATCTAAATTCACTTGTCATGTCCTAGAGCTGGCAAACCTCCAGAAGTAGTCTGACTTCATTTTGCACCTAGTTTGAAGTGAAAAAAGAAGTTTTAACTTCTTTTCTAACTGTTCTCTTTAAGAGATCGTAATTTAACATTTTATTCTTGTTCAGTCTGTCTCATGAGACACCAAGCACATGCATACTTAGAGCAGTATGGAATTTTGGAGCCACGCCGAGGACAGCCTCTTGGCAAGTGATTTTCAAAGGTCTCTTCTGTTAATCATACTTTCGATTCTGAGCCTATAAGTAAGAGATTTATAGAAGAAAAAAAGACATTTTGAACTTTTACAGATGCAGAAATTGCATAAGATCTGGATTTAATGAATAATTTCATTCTTTATTGTTTGAAATAACCTGTTTGTTTTGTTTTACAGATGGAGAACCGAACTGTGAAGGTCCTGTTCCTGATTTTGCTGACAGAGGGATCCAAAATTGCCAAATTGATTGAACATAGCCTGCCTTCTGGTGTCATGCTGCAGGATACACCTGGATTCCTGATCACACAGTCCCAGATAGTTACACAGAAAGTCTTTATGTCACTGGATCCACAACAAGTTTTACAGAAACACGTCAATGTTTCTGATCCACACATACTTAACACACAACAGTGGTTAAAAGCACACATGGACTATGCCACTGCTAATGCAATATCTGTAAGTAAACTCCAGAGCAATATTCAAGAGTTAAAAGCGGATATGAAAAATATCAAAATACTGATCTGTTCACAAGGTCAATTAATTGCTCATGGCAAGACCATACGTAATACTATAACTGTGGTTAGCCTTCACACTAAATTGATTCACCAGAATACAGCAGAATTAACTTTGCTTAAAGGTGTAGTTAATGAGGAGAGTACTTTCATGCAAACAGTATATCAACTTACCTATATGTTTAGGGAACTAGTTAATAGCATCAGTAACGATGCAAGGACAGATTCTTACATACCTGGTACCAGCAGACCTTATTGCTGAAGCCTTTGCTAAGGTAACTAATACTAGCATTGAGCCACTTCAAGTTCAGATTGCTTTCAACCTGGGAAATGCTATTCCACTATATGTAGATGTAGAGAATATGGAAATTGCATTCTGTTGAATTTGCCTTTTAGTGGGCATGATACAAGTGTACGAGTTGAAACAAGTAGTTAATGTTGGCACCTGGTCTGAAAATGTTTACCTATGTGTCGACACTCCTGAGTATTTAGCTTATCACCATGATGAATCACAAGAGTATCTTGAACCTAAATTTAGGCATATGCCAATGCACCAAGGATATTCATTGGTTGTGCCCAGATAGCATAGTTACTCACCTGTAACAGGTGATCTCCGGGAACAGCAGGAATTAAGTCTTCACATATGGGTATCGTCAGTACCGACGGAGCCTGCACGGGAACGCTCTCCAGCATCCAATAGGAAAGCTTTTGGGAGCATCCCACAGCGCCTGCGTGCTGCCTTCCCACCTGTCCCTCTCCAGTTGAGTTTATAGCTGAGAGAGAGAGAGAGAGAGAGAGAGAGAGAGAGAGAGAGAGAGAGATACAACACCTAGGGGAGGTGGGCAAGTTGTGAAGACTAAATTCCTGCTGTTCCCGGAGATCACCTGTTACAGGTGAGTAACTATGCTATCTCCAGGAACAAGCAGGAATGTAGTCTTCACATATGGGGACTCCCTAGCTGCAGATGCCAGGGAGATGGACCCAGAAAGCTGTGCGCCCTTGTGAAAGGGCTCCACTTCCCCCCATGGATCTGTGGCATCCTACCAGGGACGGTGGGTAGGAGTTGATTAATTCTGGAACAGATGTTGAATTACAGCCTGACCAAACAAGGCATCCCGGCGGGAGTCCTTGTCTAAACAGTAATGGGCTGTGAAGGTATGTACCGAAGCCCAAGTAGCTGCTTGACAGATGTCGTCGATAGACACAGAGTGAAGATGAGCCATTGAGGCTGTCATGGCTCTCACATTGTGAGCTGTGACATGCCCTTCAAGAGGAAGGTTCTTACTCTCATAGGCAAAAGATATACACTGTGCAATCCAATTGGACAGTGTCCTTTTGGAGACTGGAAGTCCCAAATGACTAGGATCACTCACTCAACAAAGAGTTGAGAGGACTTTCTATGTTGCTTTGTCTTTGCAAGTAAAAAGCCAAAGCTCTTTTACAGCCCAAAGTATGAAGGTTCATTTCTACACTGGAGGCGTGAGGCCTCGTAAAGAATACAGGAAGGTAAACCGCTTGGTTCAAATGAAAAGGCGAAACCACCTTTGGCATAAAGTGTGGATGGGTCCTAAGAACTACCTTATCATGGTGGAACCCTGTATAAGGAGGATCAGCCACCAACACTTGCAATTCACTGATGCGACGTGCTGATGCGATTGCAACGAGAAAGATAACCTTCCAAGAAAGGATTTCAAAGAGGTAGTGGCTAATGGTTCAAAGGGCAGTTTCATGAGCTGCCCAAGTACCAGATTCAAGTACCATGCCACCGGTGGTGGCTTAATGGGAGGCTTTGTTAAAAGAAGGCCTCTCATAAATCTCGCTATGAGAGGAAATATGCTATCCATTTAGAGGCTTGAAAGCTGCTGCAATAGCACTCAAATGGACTCTCACTGAATTGGTCTTAAGCCCTGCATTTGACAAATGAAGGAGATACTCCAGTAATGATTCCAGAGATACCGCAATAGGGTTAAGATCCTTCTGCGAGCACCATATGGTAAACCTCTTCCACGTAAATGCATAAGAGCGTCTTGTGGAGGGTTTCCTGGAAGCATGAAGGATATCCTTTACCTGCTGGGAAAGGTTAGGACCCTGAAGTTCTAGGCTTTCAGCAATCAGGCCCTGAGATGCAGAGACTGGGGATAGGAATGCCACTGCATCCCTTCCTCTTGTGAGAGAAGATCTGGAGCAGATCCTAACTCCAGAGGCGGAGCTTGAGAGAGATGTAGGAGCAGAGGGTACCACGGCTGCCGTGGCAAACGTGGAGCTATAAGAATCATATGACCTCTGTCTCTCTGAAGCTTGATTAGGGTTTTGGGAATTAGGGGACTGGGTGGGAAGGCATACATGAAGTCCTGACCCCAGTGAAGGAGGAAAGCATCCCTGGCCTGACAAACTCAAGCCCGAATTCTGGAACAGAAAGGGGGAAGTTTGGCATTGAGCGGACTTGCAAAGAGGTCTATGTCCGGGGTTCCCAAAATTTGAAAAATTTGGGCCACCTGGTCTGTATGGAGAGACCATTTGTGTGGAAGCACCACTCGACTGAGTTTGTCTGCCCAAGAGATTTGAATGCCTGGAAGATACACCGCAAGGAGATGATGCTCTCTGGCGAGGGACAATGAGGCAAGAGATTGGATGAACACGGGTGCCTTTATTGGAGGGCCCATAGTCGCAAAGCTTCATTGCATAGTGACAGAGAGCCTGTTCCGCCCTGCTTGTTCACAGAGAACATGGCTACCTGATTGTCCGTTTGAACTAGGACTGTCTTGTAGCTGAGCTGGGTGGGAAACACTCGAAGAACAAGGAAAATTGCTCTGAGTTCCAGGAGGATGATATGAAGACAGGCCTCCTGTGGAGTCCAGGTACCCTGGGTAGAGAGGTCATGCAGGTGGGCTCCCCAACCCACCTGTGAATCATATGTTGTTAGAGTGGCTTGGGGTAGGGGTTGCTGGAAAGGAGACCCCACCAGAAGGTTTCTGGGTGACTGACACCATTGGAGGGACAAAATAAGACGATCTGAGTTTGCTATTTTGTCTGAAAGGGAACCTGTCGCCTGAGTCCACTGAGTGGATAAGGTCCACTGGGCTGCCCTCATATGGAGACGAGCATAAGGAACCACATGCACGGTGGATGCCATGTCGCCTAGCAACTAACATTTCCCAAGCAGTGAGATGAGGTTTGAGCACTGCTTGGGAAGCTAACTGTACAATGCGAAGACAGCGGGGCTGTGGAAGGAAGGCCCTTGTCTGTCTGGTATCCATATGAGCTCCTATAAATTCTAGGGATTGAGTGGGAGCAAGGTTAGATTTTGGGAAGTTTATGACAAGTCCCAAATACTGAAGGATGCGCATTGTGCGAGACAGAGCAAAACTGGCTTCTGGCCCTGAAGGGGCTTGAATGAGTCAGTCGTCAAAGTAAGGGAAGACAAACATTCTCAGGGTGCAGAGAAATGCTGCTACCACAGCCATGCATTTTGTGAACACTCTTGGTGCAGAAGCCAGGCCAAAAGGCAGAATCCTGTATTGGTAGTGCTTTCCTTGAAACAGGAATCAAAGGAACATCATGTGACTTGGATGGATGAGAAGATGAGTGTACGCATCCTTGAGATCTAGAGAACAAAGCCAATCCTGACTCCGAAGGTATGGCAGCAGAGTTCCTAGAGAAATCATTTTGAACATCTCTCTGAACAGGAATTTGTTCAATTCTCTGAGGTCTAGAAGGGATCTGTGTCCTCCTGTCTTCTTTGGAATAAGGAAAGAGGGGGAGTAGAACCCTGTACACCGTTGGGGAATGGGTACCTCTTCTATTGCTCCTTGAGCAAGGAGCATTGTGACTTCTTGACCTAACCGGTCGTTGAGAGAGGTCTCAGAATTGAACTTATATTGTAGGAGGGGGCATGCTGAGGAAATGAAGCTTGTACCCCCTCTTGTATAATGGACAGAGTCCAATTTTTTTGCTGTTATCAGACACCATCTGGGGGCAAAATGACATAGCCTTCCCGGGATGGTGGAGGGTTCTGGTCTGTTCAGGGCCAGGAAGGCAAAGTTCTCTAGACAGGAGTCAAAGCCCCTGTGGAGGCTGAGTCTGCTGAGCCAGCTGAGGCTTAGCAGCTTTTGGCTTCCTTTGTTGCCTAGGTTGCTGTCCCTTTTGGGCAGACTGACCTGGATGATGTCTCTGCTGGGTATAGGAGGGATAAAGCATAGTTACTCACCTGTAACAGGTGATCTCCGGGAACAGCAGGAATTTAGTCTTCACATATGGGTATCGTCGGTACCGACGAAGCCTGAGCGGGAACGCTCCCCAGCATCCAATTAGAAAGCTTTTGGGAGCATCCCACAGCGCCTGCGTGCTGCCTTCCTGCCTTTCCCAACTGCCTCTCTCCAGTTGAGTTTAAAGCTGAGACAAAGAGAGAAAGAGAGGAAAAGAGAAAGAGACAGATAGAGAGATAAAACTCCTAGGGGAGGTGGGTGGGTTGTGAAGACTAAATTCCTGCTGTTCCTGGAGATCATCTGTTACAGGTGAGTAACTATGCTATTTCCAGGAACAAGCAGGAATGTAGTCTTCACATATGGGGACTCCCTAGCTTTAGATGCCAGGGAGAGACCCCAGAAGTTGTGTGTCCCTGTGAAAGGGCTCCACTTCCCCCCCATGGATCTCTGGCATCCAATCAGGGATGGTGGTTAGGAGTTGATTAGGTATGGAACAGGTGTTGGAGAACAGCCTGACCAAACAAGGCATCCCGGCGGGAGTCCTTGTCCAAGCAGTAATGGGCTGTGAAGGTATGAACCGAGGCCCAAGTGGCTGCTCGACCGATGTCGTCAATAGACACAGAGTGTAGATGAGCCATTGAAGCTGCCATGGCTCTCACATTGTGAGCTGTGACATGGCCCTGCAGAGGAAGATTCTTACTCTGATAGGCAAAGGAAATACACTGAGCAATCCAGTTAGACAGTGTTCTCTTGGAGACTGGAAGTCCCAAATGAGAAGAATGAAAAGCAACAAAGAGTTGAGAGGACTTTCTATGTTGCTGTGTTCTTTGTAAGTAAAAAGCTAAAGCTCTTTTACAGTCCAAAGTATGAAGATTCCTTTCTGCATTTGATGCATGAAGCCTTGGAAAAAACACAGGCAGGTAGACCGCTTGGTTTAGATGAAAAGGCGAGACCACCTTTGGCATAAAGTGTGGATGAGTCCTAAGGACTACCTTGTCATGATGGAACCTTGTATAAGGTGGATCAGCCACTAGTGCCTGCAACTCACTGATGCGACGTGCTGATGTGATTGCAATGAGGAAGATAACCTTCCAAGAAAGGAATTTCAATAAGGTAGTAGCTAAGGGTTCGAAAGGTGGCTTCATGAGCTGACCGAGAATCAGGTTTAAGTCCCATGCCAACGGTGGTGGCCTAATGGGAGGCTTAGTTAGAAGAAGGCCTCTCATAAATCTTGCTATAAAAGGATGGGAGGAAATAGGTTGTCCATTTAGAGGCTTGAAAGAAGCTGCAATAGCACTCAAATAGACTCTTACTGAGTTAGTCTTAAGTCCTGCATTGGATAAATGAAGGAGATACTCCAGTAATGATTCCAGAGGTATCGCAAGGGGGTTAAGACCCTTCTGCGAGCACCATATGGTAAACCTTTTCCACCTGAAAGCAAAAGAGCGTCTTGTGGAAGGTTTTCTGAGGACTTGAGGATCGCCTGGTAACATGCCTGCCTGGTGCGAAGGTAGCGGACCTCACGCGCCACCTAGATAAGGTCTTAGATAGTGCTGGGGAGGAGTCTGCTGTCTTGGTACATGTCGGTACCAATGACATAGGAAAATGTGGTAGGGAGGTTCTGGAGGCAAAATTTAGGCTTTTAGGTAGGAAGTTGAAATCCAGAACTTCCAGGGTAGCATTCTCCAAAATGCTTCCTGTTCCACGCGCAGGACCCAAAAGGCAGGCAGAGCTCCGGAGTCTCAATGCGTGGATGAGACAATGGTGCAGAGATGAGGATTTTGGATTTGTTAGGAACTGGGGAACATAATGGGGAAAGGAGGGGCTCTTCCGAATGGATGGGCTTCACTTTAACCGGGATGGAACCAGGCTGCTGGCATTAACCTTTAAAAAGGAGATAGAGCAGCTTTTAAACTAGATATTAGGGGAAAGCCGACAGTCGCCCAAGAGCGGATGGTTCGGAAGAATGTATCCTTGAAGGATACTACCAAAAGCAGAGAGGTTCCACAAAAGAGTAAAGTAGCCCAAATGCCCTCAAGTATGGAGCAGACAGAGCTTAAAGATCCCAATTTACCCATGTCTAACAATAGCCAAATTAACATGAATAAAATACATTCTCTAAAATGCTTGTATGTAAATGCTAGAAGTCTAAAGAATAAGATGGGAGAGTTAGAATATATAGCACTAAATGAAAGGTTAGATATGATTGGAATATCAGAGACATGGTGGAAGGAGGACAACCAGTGGGACACTGTGATACCTGGGTACAAACTATATCGTAATGATAGAGCTGATCAAATTGGTGGAGGGGTTGCGCTCTATGTTAGAGAGGGCATTGACTCAGAAAGGATTAAATTTTTGCAGGAAACAAAATCTGCTGTAGAATCTATATGGATTGAAATTCCATATAAAAGGGGGAAGGCAATGGCAGTGGGGGTGTACTATCGAGCACCTGGCCAGAATGACCAAATGGATGATGAATTGCTCAAAGAAATCAAGGAAGCTAACAAAAGTTACAGCGCAGTAATAATAATGGGTGATTTCAATTACCCCGGTATCGACTGGGTCAGTGTCACGTCAGGACATGCTAGGGAGATAAAGTTCCTAGATGAAATAAATGACTGCTTCTTGGAGCAGCTGGTTCATGAACCGACCAGAGGGGAAGCCATATTAGACCTAGTCCTTAGTGGAACACCAGATCTAGTGCAAGAGATAAGGGTGTTGGGGCCACTTGGCAATAGTGATCATAGCATGATCGCCTTTGATTTAATTAATGGAGGAGGGATAGTAAGGAAATCCACAGTACTACCTTTTAACTTTCGAAAGGGAGACTATGATAAAATGAGGAAAACAGTTAAGAAAAAACTAAAAGGAACAGTTGCGAAGGTTAAAGACGTACATCAAGCTTGGCTGTTGTTGAAAAATACTATCTTGGAAGCCCAGACCAGCTGTATTTCACGCTTTAAGAAAAGTGGAAGGAAGTCCAAAAAACTGCCAGCATGGTTTAAAGGTGAGGCCAGAGAGGCTGTTGCCAAAAAAGCATCTTTCAGGAAATGGAAAAAAGAGCCAAACGACGAAACCTGGAAACAGCACAAGCACTGGCAAGTCAAATACAAGGCACTGATAAGGCAGGCAAATAGAGAATTTGAGAAGAAGCTTGCTGCGGAAGCAAAAACGCGAAATAAAGACCTTTTCAAGTACATTCGTAGCAAAAAACCTGTGAGAGAGTCAGTTGGTCCATTAGATGATAAAGGGGTTAAAGGAGCACTAAGAGGCGACAAGGCGATAGCGGAGAGACTGAATGAATTCTTTGCTTCGGTCTTTACTGAGGAAGATGTAGGGATGTTACCCATGACTGAAGTGGTATTTAAAGGTGCGGAAGAATTGAAGGAAATATCGATACATCGGGAAGATGTCTTACAACTATTAGATAAACTGAAGAATAGCAAATCACCTGGGCCGGATGGTATACATATGGAAATTACACTAACCTGGTAATTGTAGTTCCTGGAGGGTCCAGTTTAGTCCTCCAACATCGGGTAGTGCCCCTCCTCCTGCAGCCGGGAGACTGGACCAATCAAATCTTCTGTAGTATATATGCAGCAGGAGCTCCCAGAAGTCCCCAGTGTACTAGTAACAAAGCATACTTAACGAAGCAACACATTAGATTAATATACAAAATGACCTAATTAAAGAACAATTTGTTCCCCCCAAGGAATATCCAACCCCCTCCCCAAACGAGGAAGTCAGAACACTGCATTGCGCCGGCACCGACGCCTCAGGAATCAAAACACCGCTCCCCACCAGAAGTTCAGGAGCTGCCTGAACCCCCGAGACAGGGACCTCTGCAAAAAACGCGGCTGCCACAGAGGGACCGAACGGCAAGAGGAACCGTCTTAATATCAACCGTTCGGAAAGGCGCGCCGCACCACATTAGCAGATAGTCGGGAGGGAAGGAGGACTAAACTGGACCCTCCAGGAACTACAATTACCAGGTTAGTGTAATTTCCATTTCCTGTTCGGTAATCCAGTTTAGTCCTCCAACATCGGGATGTAACAGAGCAGTTAAGACCGGGCGGGACCTTGCCATCCGGCGCGCAGAACCGCCGAACCAAAACAGGAATCCCGAGCCGCTGACACATCTAAGCGATAGTGTCTACTGAAAGCATGCAGAGACGACCAAGTGGCCGCCCTACAGATATCTGCCGGCGGAACCAGGCTATACTCCGCCCAAGAGGTCGCCTGAGCCCTAGTAGAATGAGCCCTCAGACCCTCCGGAACAGACCGCTGTTGCAACAGATACGCGGACGCGATCGCCTCTTTGAGCCATCTAGCAATGGAGGCTTTAGCCGCCGCTTCCCCTTTACGCGCACCCCGAAGAGCACGAAAAGCCGGTCAGATTTCCAAAAAGACTCGGTAACCTTTAAATAACGATGGAGCGTACGACCCACATCGAGCCGGAGAAGACCTTTGTCCGTTGACCCGACAGATTGCGAAGAAAGCACTGGAAGAAACACTGCCTGATTCATGTGAAAGGGAGACACCACCTTTGGCAGAAAGGAAGGAACCGGACGGAGAACGATCCGATCCGCGGAAAAAGACAAGAAAGGCTCTCGACAGGACAATGCATGCAGATCTGAAATGTGCCGTGCCGAACAGATGGCTACAAGAAAAACGGCCTTCAGCGTGAGATCTTTCAGAGACGCCCTGCGCAGGGGCTCAAAAGGTTCACGAACCAGGGCCCTCAGAACTAAATTCAAGTCCCAAGGAGGAACGAAAACTCTGCGGGAGGGCCGCAAATGAAAAACAGCCGTAAGGAATCGGCGTACATCCGGATGAGCCCCGAGCAGACGACCCAAAACCTTGCCGCGGTAACACGAGATAGCCGCCAGCTGGACTTTTAGGGAACTAGCCGCAAGGCCCTTATCGAAACCATCCTGAAGAAAACTTAAAACGACGGGCACTGAAACCGTCGCCGCCCGGACTCCCCGCCGGGAGCACCAGTCTTCAAAAATCCTCCAAATCCGAACGTAAGTAAGAGAAGTGGACGTTTTCCTCGCCCGCAGAAGGGTAGAAATCACCGCGGGGGAGTAGCCCTTCCTTTTCAGCCGAGCCCTCTCAATGGCCAAACCGTAAGCGAGAATCGATCCACTTGGGGCATCCGCAAGGGACCCTGAAGAAGAAGATCCGGTAGAGCGGGCAGGAGCCAAGGAACGCCGTCGCTCAACCGGACCAGATCGGCATACCAGGGCCTCCGGGGCCAATCCGGGGCCACCAGTAACACGCGACCCCGGTGGCTCTCGATACGTTGTACGACCCGGCCGATCAGAGCCCACGGAGGAAAGACATAAAGAAGACCGGACGTTGGCCACGGCTGAATGAGAGCGTCGAGCCCCTCGGACATGCGCTCCCTTCGCCTGCTGAAGAAGCGCCCTGTCTTGGCTGATTGAAAGGTCGCCATGAGATCCATGATGGGTGGACCCCACCGCCGGACAATTTGTGCGTAAACCTGTGGGTTTAGCTCCCATTCTCCGGGGTCCACCCGCACTCTGCTGAGAAAATCGGCCTGGACATTGTCTACGCCCGCAATGTGAGCCGCCGAGATTGCTGGAAGGCGAGTTTGCACCCAGTTGAACAAGGCCGCTGCTTCTGCCTCCAGGGCCACGCTGCCGGTACCCCCTTGGCGATTGATGTAAGCTACAGTGGACGCATTGTCCGACAGGACTCTCACCGGCTGTCCGAGAACCAGGGTCTCCAGGTCCACCAGGGCTAGCCGGACTGCCCGCAATTCGAGACCGTTGATCGACCAAGAGGCCTCCAGGGGAGACCATTCCCCCTGAGCAAAGCGGGACTCGCAGTGAGCCCCCCAGCCGGTTAAGCTCGCATCCGTCGTGAACGGAACCCACAGAGGAGGCTCCAAGGGAATCCCTCGCGACAGGTTCTCGGCGGAGAGCCACCACCGGAGGGATCGGCGAACCGTCTTTGGGCAAGGCAATCTCTTGTTCAGCGAGTCGAACTGGTTGGACCAACGTCGCAGAAGAGCACTCTGCAGCGGACGCATGTGGAAGCGCGCCCAAGGCACCACCTCCAAGGTCGCCGCCATCGTGCCGAGGAGCCGCAGGTACCACCACGCCGACGGAGCTGGCATCCCCCGGAAGAGACGGACCAGAGCCCGCAACGCCAGCACGCGTCGCTCCGGAAGGCACACCAAGCCCCTTGCTGTGTCGAAGCGGACTCCCAGATACTCGAGATCCTGTGACGGAGACAGACAACTCTTGCATTCGTTCACCACCCATCCGAGGGACCGAAGGAGATCCACCACCCTGCTCGTGACTTGCACACACTCCCGACTGGACTTCGCTCGAATCAACCAGTCGTCGAGATATGGATGGACCAGGATGCCCTCCTTGCGCAACGCCGCCGCGACTACAACCATTACCTTTGTGAAGGTGCGGGGAGCCGTGGCGAGTCCGAACGGCATGGCCCGGAATTGAAAATGGCCCCACGGGAGCGCAAAGCGGAGAAACCGTTGATGGGAGGGCCGGATGGGAATGTGTAAATAGGCCTCTGTAAGATCGAGGGATGTCAAAAATTCCCCTTGACGCACCGCTACGATGACTGACCGCAGGGTCTCCATGCGAAAGTGCGGTACTCTGAGAGCGCGATTCACGCCTTTGAGATCCAAGATCGGACGAAGGGAACCGCCCTTTTTGGGAACCACAAAATAGATGGAGTAGCGACCTGCGCCTCTTTCCAAGGGCGGGACCGGAACCACGGCCCCCAGAGAGAGAAGCCGATCCAGGGTCACGCGGATGTCCCGCGCCTTTTGAGCTCCCTTGCTGGGAGACAGAACAAACGAATCCGGAAGTGGATGCGCAAACTCTAGGGCATAACCTTCTTCTATAATCTGCAGCACCCACCGATCTGACGTAATTTGGACCCAAGAAGGAAGAAAGTCGCGCAAACGACCCCCGATGACCGGGTCTTCCTCTAGAGCCCGCCTCGTTTCATTGTGGCTTGCGATTAAAGGAAGAGGCCGAGGAAGAGGCGGCTCCGGAGAAGCCCCTTCCCGCTCCTCTGAAACCACGAAACCCTTGATGACGGGTTCCAAAACGACCGCGCTGCGAAGTCCACAGCCGGGAAGAACGAAATCTGCGCGCATCCCGAAACTGGCCGCGCGCTGAGGTGGACGACCTATTAAGCTTAGGCTTATCCTCTGGAAGCCGACCACCCTTAGACTCACCGAGATCCTTCACCAACTTATCCAGAGCCTCACCAAATAACAACCTGCCCTTAAAGGGTAGTTTACTAAGGCGAGACTTGGAAGAACCGTCGGCCGCCCAATTGCGCAACCAGATGGACCGTCGTGCCGCTACCATGGAGGCCATGCTATTAGCTAGGGAGCGTATTAAATCATAACACAGATCCGCCAAGTAGGCCGATCCCGACTCCACGCGGGCAACGTCCAACAGCCCCTGTTGGTCCATACCGGACCCCGAGCACAGGTGCTGCGACCATCGCAAACAAGCTCGAGCTACCCACGCCCCACAAATAGAAGCTTGTAACGATAAGGCGTTGGTCTCGAAGGCTTGCTTCAACAAATTATCAACCTTTTTGTCCTGAACATCCCTCAGGGCCGCAGCCCCTTCAACCGGGATGGTGGTTTTCTTAGTCACTGCCGAAACGGCAGCATCCACCCGTGGAGACTTAAACAAGTCCCTGTCCTTGTCTGCAAGGGGGTAAAGACGATTCATGGTCCGAATCCCTTTCAAAGCGGATTCAGGTTGCTCCCATTCCGCATGGATCATCTGCTCAACTACTCGGTGCACAGGCAAAACTACCTGGGCATCCCTGACCGCCTGAATGAGAGGATCCTCGAGACCCTCCTCCTCCAGCGGCCGCACCGCAGAGAGGTTAAGTGCTTGGAGAGACTCCGTGACCAAAGGTACCAGCTCGTCCCTTCGAAACACCCGAATGATGCGAGCCTGATCTTCCAGTTCTGGAAGCTCTCCGTCTTCTAACTCCTCCGCCTCAATATCCAGATCCCCCTCAGTCTCGGAATCCGGGAGGCAAAGGGCGCCCTGATCCTGGTCCCCCAACCTGGGCCGCTTGACCGCGGGTTGGGAAGACCGCTGAACCCCCCCCGCGGATGCTGGGGGGAGAGAGGCGGGCCAAGCCTCCGGCAAATGACCAGACCGGCTTAAGCAGAAGGCCTGATGCATGAGAAGAACAAAATCCGGGGAAAAGTCTATAGGCGACGCTACCATAGCCGCCTGCTGGAGCTCAGGGACCGACGTATTAGACGCCGGGCCCAGACCAGAAGGAAGGATGCTCGGTGAAGGGACACTGTCCCCCGAAACGGAAGGGTCCCCGGGCACATGCTGTTCCTTAATTTCAATAGGCAGCTCCAGTTCTGAAGAAACTGCAGCACAGCTCTTACAGATTCCAGAGTCAGTCATTGTACCTCTGCGGGAGCCACAAATTACACACTGAGGTTTGGCAGCCATGCCCAGGCCACCTGCTCTCAGGGAAAAATAAGGCAACAGGAACAGGGAAGCCCACACCAAGGGGACTAACCTTATTCAATTCAGCACAGTATTAAATTTAAAACCTTTTTTTTTTTTTTTTTTTTTACAGTAAACAAAATACTCCCCAGAATCCTAGGGGTGCCCTGAGCAAAATCGCCAGCAAAAGAAACCCCAAAAACACCAGGGGAACCCGTGCGCAAGTGTTAAAAAGTGCCCTTAAAAAGCACACTTTAGAAATCCAAAATGCCGCCGCACTTTTTCACCCGCGGTAAAAAACGGCGCGAAAATACAAAGGTACCCAAATAATATGGAAAAGAAAGAAAACGACCCTCTAATACAGGGCAAGCGAAAAAAAGCAGGAAAAAGTGCAATTTGGAAGCCAGGGGAGCCGACAGAGCCTCTGCCCAAGCAAAGAACAGAGAGCTTAAAACAAGGAAAATTCCTACCAGCTCTGGGAACATCAAGGAACTCAGCCCACTTCTCCAAGTGACAGGCAATGTTGCAGCCGGTATGGCTCTTCCCCGAACAGCCTTGGGGAGAGCTCAACCCAGGCTTCAGAGATTCCCAGGCAGAAAGGCAGGAGCCCAAGGCAGGTCTGGCTTTCCCCAGAAAGTCTCCTGTGTCTTTTTCTTTTTTAAAGATACAGCTACCTAGCAAAAGAAATAGAATATAAAGGACCAGAAATAAACCCCAAAAGAACTAACTAACTATTGTTGCTCCTTCAAGTGTCACTTAGCGTGCCCAGCAAGGGCACAGAAGTCCTCCAGCTGCAGGGAGACTGGACACACTGGGGACTTCTGGGAGCTCCTGCTGCATATATACTACAGAAGATTTGATTGGTCCAGTCTCCCGGCTGCAGGAGGAGGGGCACTACCCGATGTTGGAGGACTAAACTGGATTACCGAACAGGAACCAAGGGTATTGAAAGAACTGAAATATGAGATTGCAGACCTGCTATCAGTAATCTGTGAACTATCATTAAAATCATCTCTAATACCTGAAGATTGGAGGATCGCCAATGTAACGCCAATTTTTAAAAAGGGTTCCAGGGGTGATCCGGGAAACTACAGACCGGTGAGCCTGACGTCAGTACCGGGAAAAATGGTAGAAACCATCATAAAGAATAAAATTACTCAGCATGTAGATAGTCACAACCTAATGGGAGACAGCCAACATGGCTTTAGACAAGGAAGATCTTGTCTTACTAATCAGTTATGTTTTTTTGAAGGAGTGAATAAACAGGTGGACAAAGGTGAGTCGGTTGATATTGTGTATCTGGACTTTCAGAAAGCCTTTGACAAGGTCCCTCATCAGAGACTTTTGGCAAAACTAAAGAGTCATGGGATAGGAGGCAGTGTACTATTGTGGATCAGGAACTGGTTAAAAGATAGAAAGCAGAGGGTAGGGCTAAATGGCCAATTTTCCCAATGGAGAAAGGTGAATAGTGGTGTACCTCAGAGATCTGTGCTGGGTCCGCTGCATTTTGACATATTCATAAATGACCTGGAAAGTGGAATAACGAGTGAGGTTATCAAATTGGCAGATGACACAAAACTATTTAAAGTTGTTAAAACCCAAGAGGATTGTGAAAAATTGCAAGAGGATCTTGATAAATTGGAAGACTGGGCATCAAAATGGCAGATGAAATTTAATGTGGACAAGTGCAAGGTTATGCACCTAGGGAAGAACAACCCAAACTATGGTTACACGATGCAAGGTTCCACATTAGGAACCACCACCCAGGAAAAAGATTTAGGCGTCATTGTGGATACCATGTTAAAACCCTCGGCCCAGTGTGCAGCGGCGGCTAAGAGAGCAAATAGAATGCTAGGTATGATAAGGAAAGGAATGGAAAATAAAACAAAAGATATTATAATGCCTCTATATCGTTCCATGGTGAGACCGCACCTTGAATATTGTGTGCAATTCTGGTCGCCGTATCTTAAAAAGGATATAGCGATTTTAGAAAAGGTACAGAGAAGAGCCACCAAAATGGTAAAGGGGATGGAAGGATACTCCTATGAAGAAAGGCTAAAAAGGTTAGGGCTCTTTAAACCTGGAAAAGAGACGGCTGAGGGGAGATAGGATAGAAGTCTATAAATTAATGAACGGAGTGGAACGGGTAAGCGTAGATCGATTGTTTACCTTATCAGAATATAGAAAGACTAGGGGACATGCAATGAAGCTACAGGGTAAACTATTTAAGACTAATAAAAGAAAATATTTTTTCACTCAACGTGTAATCAAACTCTGGAATTTGTTACCGGAGGATGTAGTAAATGCTGTTAGTGTAGCTGGGTTTAAAAAAGGTTTGGACAAGTTCCTGGAGAAAAGGTCCATAAACCATTATTAAGAAGTGACCGAATATATCAATGCTTGACCCAGTGCAAGCATTGTGGAACTTGTGTCTCTTGGGGAAACTGCTAGGTACATATGACCTAGATTGGCCACTGTTGGAAACAGAATACTGGGCTTGATGGACCTTGGTCTGACCCAGTATGGCATATCTTATGTTCTTATGTTCTGGAAGTATAAAGGATATTCTTTACTTGCTGAGAAAGGTGAAGATCTAGGTCTTCAGCAACCAAGCCCTGAGATGCAGAGACTGGGGATTGGGATGCCATAACATTCCATTCTCCTGGGACAGGAGATCTGGAGCAGACCCTAACTCTAGAGAGGGAGCTTGAGAGAGATGTAGAAGCAGAGGGTACCACACTTGCCGTGGCCAATGTGGAGCTATGAGAATCATACGGCCTCTGTCTCTCTGAAGCTTGAACAGGGTTTTTGGAATTAGGGGAGTGGGTGGAAAGGCATAAAAGAAGTCTTGACCCCAATGAAGGAGGAAAGAATCCCTGGCCTGAAAGCCCTGAGCCAGAATTCTGGAAAAGAACCGGGGAAGTTTGGCATTCAACGGACTTGCAAAGAGGTCTATGTCCGGGGTTCCCCAAATTTGAAAAATATTGGCCACCTGGTCTGCATGTAGAGACCATTCGTGTGGAAGCAGAACTCGACTGAGTCTGTCTGCCCAAGAGTTTTGTATGCCTGGAAGATACACTGCCAGGAGATTAATCTGATGCTCTCTGGCGAGGGCACATAGTCGCAAAGCTTTGTTGCAAAGCGACAGAGAGCCTGTTCCTCCCTGCTTGTTCACGTAGAACATGGCTACTTGATTGTCCGTATGCATGAGGACTGTCTTGTAGCTGAGCAGGGTGTGGAACACTCGAAGAGCAAGGAAGATTGCTCTGAGCTCTAAGAGATTGATGTGTAGATGAGTCTCCTGTGGAATCCAAGTGCCTTGGGTGGAGAGGTCTTGCAGATGTGTCCCCCTGTTTTCTTTGGGATAAGGAAATAGGGGGAGTAAAACCCTGTACCCTGTTGAGGAATGGGTACCTCTTCTATTGCCCCTTGGGCAAGAAGCATAGTGACCTCTTAATCGAACAGGTTGATGAGAGAGGTCTGAGAATTGAACTGTCTTACCATTGTGGGAGGGGGCATGTACAGAAAGTGAAGCTTGTACCCCTCTTTTATAATGGAGAGAGTCCAATGTTCTGCTGTTATCTGCCCCCATCTGGGGGCAAAGTGACACAACCTTCCTGGAATGGTGTAAGGCTCTGGTCCATTGAGAGCCAGGAAGGCTAAGTTCTCTAGAAGGAAGTCAAAGGCCTTGTGGAGGCTGAGACTGCTGAGATGGATGAGGCTTAGCAATCTTTGCTTTCCTTTGTTTAGGTGGTTGCTGACTCTTTCAGGTAGATTGACCTGCAGAACGTCCCTGCTGGGAACAAGAGGGATAAAACCTCTTCTTCTTAGAGAAGAATGGTTTCTTGAAAGATTTCTTCCTTGCAGGATCAGCTGTGGCTTTGGATAGTCTATCCAAAGTGGAGTTGTCAGCATTCAATTCATTGGCTTTCTCTTGCCAATTTCTTGCCGAATAGATTCTCACCTGTACAAGGGATATTGCCCAGTTTGTCCTATACCCAGAGCTCCAAATCAGATGCCTGGAGCCAGGCAATTCTACGTGCACCTATGGCAATGGCAGAGGTTCTGCTTATGCACTCAGAACAGTCAAAAGCTGCACAGTTGACAAACTTAGAAACATCCTGGGCATGCTTGACCAGTGTGAGAAAATCCTGTCTCTTATCAGGAAGAAGAGGGCTCAAAACCTCTAAATCTCCTGTGACTTCCTTAAGGAACATTCCCATATATAAAATATAGGAACTAATCCTGGCAGAAAGCATGGAAGCTTGGAAAGTACGACGTCCAAAGGCATCCAAAGTTAGACACTCACGTCCTGGAGGATTAGATGCATGCCTCTCTGGCACTTCTGATCCTTCTCATAGCTGATTCCACTACAATAGAATGGTGAGGAAGCTGAGTTTTCTGGAAGCCAGGATACGGAGGTACTCGATACATGGTATCCAGTCTACGAGAGTGAGGAAAGGTGGTAAGAGGTGTTTCCCACATTCTCAACATGAGATCATGTAAGATCTCATGGATAGGCAAAGTAGCTGCCTCCTTAGGAGCTTTGGGATAGCGTAGTTACTCACCTGTAACAGGTGTTCTCCAGGAGCAGCAGGAATCAGTCCTCACTTATGGGTGACGTCGGCGCCGACGGAGCCCTCGCGGAGCAATTTTCCCCAGCTTTCAAAGAAAGCCTTTGGGAATTGCAGCGCGCATGCGCGGTCGTCTTCCCGCCCGAGGGTGCCATCTTAGCCAGTCAGATGACATAGCTAAAAAAGACAGCATAAAAATTTGCAAAAAGAACATAAGCAGACGATTGCAACTCCCAGGGGAGGAGGGAGGGTAGTGAGGACTGATTCCTGCTGCTCCTGGAGAACACCTGTTACAGGTGAGTAACTACGCTTTCTCCAGGACCAAGCAGGAAGTCAGTCCTCACTTATGGGACTCCCAAGCTCAAGGCTACCGGAGACCCTAAGCACAAAAATGAGCTCCCTCTAGCTCAGCAGCACAGAAGGATAGAATCTTCGCTGAATTATCACCCACCGGTAGCCCACATCCGGGATGGAGGGTAGGAGTTGCTCAGACCTCAAAGAGATTACGGAGGACTGCCTGTCCGAAAGCACTGTCCCTACGGGACTCCCTCTCGAGACAGTAATGGACCGCAAAAGTCTGGCTCGAAGACCAAGTAGCGGCCCGGCAGATGTCTGCCAGCGGAACAGAGCGGAGGTAAGCCACTGACGTAGCCTTTGCCCGAACGCAATGAGCCGTGACTCGACTTTCTAAGGAGAGTCCGGCTGCCCCATAAGCCCAAGAGATACAGTCCGCAACCCAGATGGACAGAGTACGCTTGGAGACCGGGAGCCCCAATTTATTGGGGTCAAAAGACACAAAAAGCTGAGCAGCTTTACGGTGCTCCCGCGTACGGTCAAGGTAGAAGTTCAATGCCCTTCTACAGTCCAGGGTATGGAGGACCGTTTCAGCTCGGCTGGAGTGTGGTCTGGGAAAGAAGGTTGGAAGTACCACCTCCTGATTGATGTGAAAAGGGGAGACCACTTTAGGCAGAAACTTTGGGTGAGTCCGTAGGACAACCCTATTCTTGTAGAACCTAGTGTAAGGGGGATCAGACACGAGGGCCTGCAATTCACTTACGCGTCTAGCGGAAGTGAGGGCTATCAAGAACAGTGTTTTCCAAGACAGAAAACGGAGAGAACAGGTAGCCATAGGTTCAAAAGGCGGACAGGTGATCCGCTGCAAAACCACATTCAGGTCCCAGTCAGGCGCTGGCGGGCGCAGAGGTGGTTTAAGTAGAAGGAGACCTCGGAGAAACCTCGCTACGAGAGGGTCGCTTGAGAGAGGTCTACCGTCCACCGGCACATGATGTGCCGAAAGAGCACTGAGGTGAACTTTGACGGAGTTGGACTTAAGTCCCAGATTAGAGAGGTGTAGCAAGTACTGCAAGATCACCGACACCGGGCAGGAGAAGGGATCCTGAGACTGTTGGGTACACCAGACTGCAAAGCGACGCCATTTAAGGGCGTAGCATTTGCGGGTAGAAGGCCGTCGCGAAGCCAAGACGACCTCCTCCACCTCCGCCGGCAGGAGAAGGGGAGCAAGGACTACCCTCTCAGCAGCCAGGCCATGAGGTTGAGAGACCTGAGGTTGGGGTGCAGGAGGGACCCCTGATCCTGAGTGAGGAGATCCGGTTGTACCCCCAGAGGGATTGGATCCTCCACCGCCAGTTGCAGCAGGATCGGAAACCACGGCTGCCTGGGCCAGCGAGGGGCCACCAGGATCATGAAGGCTTTTTCTCGGAGAACCTTGAAAAGAGTCCGAGAGACTAGCGGGATGGGAGGGAAAGCGTACAGAAGGCTCCCCGACAACGAGATCAGAAAGGCGTCCGCCGCAACCCGAAGGGGGTGTGGCTGACGAGAGCAGAAGCGAGGAAGCTGCCGGTTGTGAGGACTGGCAAAGAGATCCACCGTGGGGAGACCCCACTTGAGGAAGAGCTTCTGAACTACCAAGGGATCCAGACGCCACTCGTGCGGCTGGAGGACCCTGCTGAGTTTGTCTGCAAGGCAATTTTCTTGGCCCGGGAGATAAACTGCCTTGAGGAGAATGCCGTGACTGACGGCCCAAGAGCAGAGCTTCTGTGCCTCCCGGCAGAGGAGGAAGGAGCCCGTGCCCCCCTGCTTGTTCACGTAGAACATGGCAACTTGATTGTCCGTCTGGACAAGGACGGACTGTTGGGAAGTCAGGTGGGAGAAGGCCTTGAGAGCTAGGCGGATCGCCCTGAGCTCCAGGAAGTTGATCTGCTGAGCAGACTCCCACGTGGACCAGAGGCCCTGAGTACATGCCTCTTGGCAATGTGCTCCCCAGCCCAGGAGGGATGCATCGGTGGTTAGCACCCGGGTCGGCTGAGGTGACTGGAAAGGCATTCCGAATATCAGGTTCGGCTGCCGGAGCCACCACCGGAGGGACGAGACCAGCGGCTCGGAGACGCGCACTAGGTCTGCTAGGCCGCCCGTGGCTTGTCGCCACTGCTGGCGGAGACACCATTGAGCAGACCGCATATTCAGGCGGGCATTGGGGGTCACATGGACGGTGGAAGCCATATGGCCGAGCAGTCTCAGGAAGCGCCTGGCGGAAACCAGGGGCTGGCTGCGAAAGCGGTCGGCTAGGTCCATGAGCCGTCGAGCCCTGTCGAGCGGTAGGTACGCTCGCGCCTGAGGAGTGTGCAGCCTTGCGCCGATGAACTCGAGATCCTGTGAGGGGAGCAAAGTGGACTTTGCGAAGTTTATAACAAAGCCCAAGTGCTGCAGCAGAGTCACCGTGCGGCACGTGGCGTTGGTGACCTCCGGAGCGGACGCTGCGCTGATGAGCCAGTCGTCGAGGTACGGAAAGACATAGAGGCCCCGAAGCCGGAGATGGGCCGCCACGACCGCGAGACATTTTGTGAAGACTCGCGGTGCGGAGGACAGGCCAAAGGGCAGTACTCTGTACTGGTAATGATTTCCTGCCACCACAAACCTTAGGTATTGGCGGTGGCTTGGGTGGATGAGGATGTGCGTGTAGGCATCCTTTAGATCCAAGGAGCATAGCCAATCTCCCTGCTGGAGGTAGGGCAGAAGGATTCCAAGGGTAAGCATTTTGAACTTCTCCCGCACAAGGAACTTGTTGAGGTTGCGCAAGTCCAGGATGGGTCTGAGGCCCCCTGTTCTCTTTGGTATCAGAAAATACCTGGAATAAAAGCCTTGACCTCTCAGGTGGTGGGGCACCGGTTCCACCGCCTGTTCCTGCAGAAGACCTGCTAACTCCTGAAGGAGTAATTCCCTGTGCAGAGGGGGTCGCGGAGGTTCTCCCGGAAAATAGGAGGGAGGGACCTGATGGAAGTGGAGAAGATAGCCTTCTCGCACGACTTGAAGCACCCAGGCATCTGCGGTGATGCTGGACCACCTGTGGGCGAAGTGAACCAGCCGGCCTCCGGTGCTGGGAGGAACCAGCGGGGGGGGAGAGGCTATGCTTTGTGAGTCAAAAACCCCCACCCTGCTGAGCAGGGGCTGGTGGTGCAGGCTTGGGGGCTTGCTGCCTACGGGACCCGTTACCCCGTCCCTTGGCCTGCTGGCCCTGTTGGGGAGCTGCAGGGGCCTGATAATGGGGGTACTGTTTGTAGGCAGCCGCCTTCCTCGGGTAAAAGGACTTTTTCCCCGAGCCCTTCTTTTTCTGGGAAGGGGCGGAGGTCTTCCTAGAAAGCCTGGTCCTGGTGAGAGTCTCAGTCTCAATTTGTGCAGCCTTGTCCGCCATGGGCTTGCCAAAGAGGTTTTCGCCTCGGCAGGGGACATCGACCAACTTGTCCTGCACCCAGGGCTCAAGGTCTGACGACTGAAGCCAAGCCTGCCGGCGGGCACCGATGCCGGCTGCGGCCACTCGAGCCGATGCTTCAAAGCCATCATAGGCTGCTCGGGACATGAACTTTGAGCATTCCCGAATGCCCATGGACAAGGCTAGGAACCTCCGCAAGGGCTCCTCGGAGAGACCAGCGGAGAATCCGGCTAGCTCTTTAGCCAGATCCCGGAGATACATGCCCATGTATAGCTGGTAAGTCTGGACACGACATGCGAGCATAGAGCCCTGGAAGCACTTCTTGCCAAGGCCATCCAGGTTACGGGCCTCCCTTCCAGGAGGCACCGAGGAGTGCATCTTCTGGCTCTTAAGACGATGCATGGCCGATTCCACTACCATGGAATGGTGTGGCAGCTGTGCCTTTTGAAAGCCAGGGCTCTTGCGGACCCGATAGATAGAATCGACCCGCTTGCTCAGGACCGGCGAGGAGGCCGGACTCTCCCACATGCGGAAGAGTAATCGTTCCAGCATAGGAGGAACCGGCACAGTAAAGTGTTCCCTCGCGGGAGAGTCATACTGGAGGGCGTCGAGCTCTTCGGCTCGAGGCTCCTCCTCGGGATCCGCAGGGAAGGCCAAAGCCTTGGCCATATCCCTAACGAAGTCCGAGAACCGGGCATCCTCCGGGGGGGACTGCTTCCGAGGCTCGGACTCCGGTGAGTCCGATGGGACACACCGAGTCCGGAAAGAATCAGGTGACTCTTCCTCCTCAGACTCCCAGACCGACTCCGACGAGGACTCGGTGGGGTCGGCCCGGGCAGGGTGCGGCGCCAGCCGCCCCGACGCCGAGGGAGTCGGCGTCGGCGACCTCGGTCCCGAACGGGAGGCCGAGGGTGACCTCGACCGAGGATCGACTCGAGTTCTCATCGACTCGAGGATCGGCTCGGTCTCCGGGGTCGACTTGGACGTCGACGTCCCGGCGGTCGGGGCAGCGGCGCCAGCGAAGCCAGCGAGCAGTGCCCTCTGCTGGTCCATGAAGGCAGACAGTCTGCTCTCCAAGGCCGTCAACCTGAGTCCGAGCTCAGGTGACCCAGCAGCCCCCGACTCGGGCCCCGACGGCGTCGGGCCCGACGTCGGCTGTCGCGGAGGCGAGTCCAGAAGGACCACAGGACTTACCCGGGCAGGCATCTCCGACTCCAGGCGAGGTCGCTTCGGGATGTGTTCCTTCTCCAAGGACCCGGGGCGGCTGTCGGGGCTATGCGACCTGGCCCTCGCGGAACCAGGAGCGTCCACCGACGCCGCCCTCGCGGTTATTTCCTTCCGACGATGGTCCCCGGAGGGAGAACCCCGGTCGGAGGAGCTCCGGCGACGGTCCGAGCTGGAGCCTTTCGACGCGGAGGCCTCCGACGAGGTCCGGGTACGGCTGGGGTCAGCAAAGATTCTCTCACGCTGATGCCGCCGACTTCTCAACGCCTTTGAGGACAGTTTGCTGCAGGGCCCACAGATCAGTTCCTCATGATCCGGGCCCAGGCAGCGGAGGCAAAAGTCGTGTGTGTCGGTTAGTGACATATTTCGGTCACACCGACCACACCGCTTAAACCCACTGGCAGCCATCGGGGGAAAAAGGGCCCCTGCGAGGTCAAAGGACCGGGCTGCCAGGGAAACCGAAAACGAAAGCTGACTAAGTCAGAAAAACCGAAAAAAAGTAAGAGGACTCGAGACCGGCGTCGCGAGTCCGGGCGGGAAAACGATCGGCGTCGAACCGAAAGAAAAAAGGATAAAATAAAGAAGAAAATCAACTTTTTCGCGGGGACAAGACGGGGACGTCTGTAGGGCTCCGCGGAAAAAAGAAGACTGGCTAAGATGGCACCCTCGGGCGGGAAGACGACCGCGCATGCGCGCTGCAATTCCCAAAGGCTTTCTTTGAAAGCTGGGGAAAATTGCTCCGCGAGGGCTCCGTCGGCGCCGACGTCACCCATAAGTGAGGACTGACTTCCTGCTTGGTCCTGGAGAAATTTTATTATCTCCAACTCCTTTGCCCTGGGCTCTGTTTCCGGAGTCACAGTAATGGACAGACCGAGCCACCTCCCTGATACAATCCTGATAGGAGATATCTTCTGGAGGAGACATCCTGCGTTTAGGAGAGGAAGGCTCCTCTGGGAGAATTACTCCGGTACCAACAGAGCTGTCAGAATCCTCAGACTCTTCCGAGGATTCAAAGTACCTTCTGTCCGGATGCTCTTGTAGAGCCCGATACCCGTACCGACCGAAGTTGGTACCGGGGGAAATCGGTACCGGAAGGCATAGCAAGACTGGATGCCGGCAACGCAGACATCAATGTCGATGCTGATGTCGGTACCGGTACCGGAGTCGATACCGGTTGAACTGTCTGACGCAGTTCCAAGGGTGTCGATGCCACAAGGAGAGCCGCCAGACTGCGTTCAATAGCCAGGAACCTCTGGTCTATCGACGCTGCTGATGCCTGGGTATTGGTACCAGAGAAAGCAGCCGGTACCCCAGAGCATGGCACCAGTAGTTCTGCCGAGGCTGAGGCCTCGAGAACATCATGGAGCCCCAATAATGCTTTGGAAGCCGAAGCCTCCCACCGGGGCAATTTTGCCAGTACAGAACCCTCAAGGGCAACGCCAGAGGCATCTCGATGCTTGGAAGGAGATCTACCCTTTGAGGACTGGCCAGACTTATGTTTAGTTACCTGAGATCCATGGGAGGAAGACGAAGCTCTGGAAGACGTTGATGCCACAGAGGCTGCATCGGAGGGAAAAAGGGTGCTGAGCATAGCAGCTCGGTTCTGTCTACCCCTCTTGGACATCATGGCACAAGCCATACACTCCGAAATGGAGTGGTCAGGACCTAAACATTTAAGACATCACTCATGGGTGTTGGTGACGGAGATGGTGCCGCCACACTTGGTGCACTTCTTGAAACCCGAAGCGGGTTTTTCCATGATAGAGGAAATTTTGGGCCTAAGGCCCAAAAAGGCGCGTGCACCTGAGGAAAAAAGTTTGGAAAAAAAGATTATATTTTTTTTTTTTTTTTTTTTAAAGGAAGAAAGAAAGAACCGGCGGTACCGGTATAGCGTCAAAGGCAGACGCGACCACAAAAAAGGAGAATAAGAAAAAAATTTCTGCGGTGACAGGAACGACGACCTGCTGGCTCCGCGGAAAACAAACAACTGGAGAGAGGCAGTTGGGAAAGGCAGGAAGGCAGCACGCAGGCACTGTGGAATGCTCCCGAAAGCTTTCTAATTGGACGCTGGGGAGCGTTCCCGCGCAGGCTCCGTCGGTACCGACGATACCCATATGTGAAGACTACATCCCTGCTTGTTCCTGGAGATAACTACTTCTTCTTGCTGAAGAATGGTTTCTTAGAGGATCTTTTTCTCGCAGGATCAGCTGTGAATTTGGAGAATCTATCCAAAGTAATATTGTCAGCATCTATCTCATTAGCTTTTTCCTGCCAATTCTTGCCAAAGAGATTCTCTCCTGTGCAAGGAATCTTTCCTAATTTGTCCTGTACCCAGATTTCCAAGTCAGATGCCTGGAGCCAGGCAATCCTACGTGCACCTATGGCAATAGCAGAGGTTCTGCTTATGCATTCAAAGCAGTCAAGGGCTGCACGATTCACAAACTTGGAAACATCCTGAGCATGTTTAACAAGAGCAAAATAATCTTGCCTTTTATCATCAGGAAGAAGAGGGCTCATAATCTCTAAGTCTATGACTTCCTTAAGGAACATCCTCATATACAAGATATAGGAACTGATCCTAGCAGAAAGCATGGAAGCCTGGAAGGATCGACGTCCAAAGGCGTCAAGAGTTGTACACTCACGTCCTGGAGGATTAGATGCATAACTTTTTGCACTCTTCATTTGTCTCACGGCTGATTCAACCACCATGGAATGGTGTGGTAATTGAGTGTTTTGAAACCCAGGACAAGGAGGAACTCAATACATGGTGTCGAGTCTTCGGGAATGAAGAGATGTGGTTAGAGGTGTTTCCCACATCCTTAACATAAGATCATGCAAGATCTCATGAATAGGTAAGGTAGCTGCCTCCTTGGGAGCTTTAGGGTACTTAAGGATTTCTAATTCCTTTGCCCTAGGCTCTTTTTCAGGAGCCAGTGATGGGAATACCTCGGGCCACATCTCGGATAAAATCCTGAAAGGACATATCCTCTGGCAGAGACATCCTACGCTGAGAAGAGGAATCCTCTGGAAGAAGTACTCTGGTATTGGCAGAGTCTTCGGAGTCTTCAGACTCATCCAAGGATTCGAAGTATCTCCAATCCCGGTGATCATGCAAGGAACGGTACTGGTACCGATCGAAGTCGGTATCGAAGTGGTCCGGTACCGACTTGTCGATGCTGGATAGACACACATGACTGTACCGGTGGTATACCCGCCGATGTTGATGCAGGTACCGGATGAAGTGTCTGAAGCGGTTTCAGGTTCATCGAGGCCGTAAGAAGAGCCGCCAGACTGCGTTCAACAGCCAAGAATTTCTGGTCTATCGATGCTGCCAATGCTTGGGTATCGGTGCTGGTTTAAACGGCCGGAACCCCAGAGCATGGCACCAGTAGTTCTGACGAGGTTGAGGCCTCGAGAACATCCTGGAGCCGAAGCCTCCTGCCGGGACAATTTTGCCAGTGAAGATCCCTCAAGGGCAACGCCAGAGGCATCTCGATGCTTAGGAGATGATCTACCCTTTGAGGAATGGCTAGATTTATGTTTAGTTACCTGAGATCCATGGGAGGAAGATGAAGCCCTGGAGGACGTTGATGCCACGGACGCCGCATCGGAGGGAAAAAGGGTGCTAGGTTTAGCAGCCCGGTTTTGTCGACCACTTTTAAACATCATTCCACAGGCGAGGCACTCTGAAATAGAGTGGTCAGGACCTAAACATTTGAGGCACCACTCATGGGTGTAGGTCACGGAGATGGTACCGCCACACTTAGAACATTTTTTAAAACGCGAAGCAGCTTTTTCCATGTTTAAGGAAAAAATTGGGCATAATGCCCAAAAGGGCGCCTAGCACCACAGAAGAAAGTTATTGAAGGAAAGACTCCAGAAACTAAGTTGTTTGTTTTCTTTTTTTTAAAGAAAGAAAAGAACCACCGGCGGTACCGGTATAGCGTCGAGGGAAGGCAGACGCAACCACAAAAAAGAAGTCTAAGAATGGAATTTATGAGGTGACAGGATGTGTGACCTGTCGGCTCTGCGGAAAGCTAAAAACTGGAGAGGGGAAGTTGGGAAAGGCGGGAAGGCAGCACGCAGGCGCTGTGGGATGCTCCCAAAAGCTTTCCTATTGGACGCTGGGGAGCGTTCCCACGCAGGCACCGTTGGTACCAATGATACTCATATGTTTAGACTACACTCCTGCTTGTTCCTGGAGATAAACTTTTCCTGAGTGACACTACTGAAACTTTGTGGTTTGACTACTGCAAATGTGAAAGAGAACTACAGTTACTATGACTAAGCAGCTAAGCAATTATTTACAACAGCAGCCCTCGTTACTATGACGAGGGCTGCTGTTGTAAATAATTTATGGTTAGTCTGCTCCTCTCTGAAGGAACTTTTCGTTACCAAGAAAGTATAGTTACTCGCCTGTAACAGGTGATCTCTGGGAACAGTAGGAATCAGTCTTCACATATGGGTATTGTTGGCACTGACGGAATCTGCACAGGAACGCTAGCCAGCATCCAATGGGAAAGCCTTTGGGAGCACTTCACTGCGCCTGCGCATCTGGCTTCCCACCTTCCCAACTCCTCTCCTCAGTTGAGTTTGTAGTTGAGAGATAGAGGAAAAAATATATCCAGCAACTCCTAGGGAGGAAGGTGGGTCCTGCTGTTCCTGGAGATCACCTGTTACAGGTGAGTAACTATGCTATCTGCAGGAACAAGCAGGAATGCAGTCTTCACATATGGAACTCACGAGCTCCCGTGCACCAGAATGAAAAGACATCCCTGAGGCTAAAAGGTGGAACCAAGAGAGCATAGACACAAAATGGCCTAGAAAATTTGAGTGCAGAAGACCAGAGCATGGAGCCAGGAGTTGTGTGCCAGCGAAGTATAATTGGTAGTAGTTGTGATTAAGTCCTAAAGAGATGAAGAAGAACAGCCTGGCCAAAGAAAGCATCCTGATGGGAGTCCCTGTCACAGAAGTAGTAAGCAGCGAAGGTGTGAACAGAAGATTAGGTAGCTGCCCGGCAGATCTCTGTGGAGACAGAACGGAGGTTGGCGACTGAGGCTGCCATGGACCTCACGTTGTGAACGGTGACGTGACCCTCGAGGGAGAGTCCCACTTGAGCACAGGCAAAAGAAATGCAGTTCGCAATCCGGTTGGATAGGGTGCATTTTGATACCAGAAGACCCAAGTGGCTTGTGTCAAAGGAGATAAATTATTGAGAGGATTTTCTAAAATCCTTAGTCCTATCCAAGTAGAAAGCAAGGGCACGCTTGCAATCCAAAGTTGCAATGCTGCCTCAGCACTAGAAGCATGTGGTCGTGAAAAGAAGACCTACATAGCATGACAAGCTGGTTGATATAGAAACATAGAAATATGACGACAGAAAAAGACCACATGGCCTATCTAGTCTGTCCTTCCATATCAATAACTACAACCGTCCCCCTTTTTCCTTTAGAGATCCTCTGTGTTTGTCCCATACTTTTTTGAATTCAGTTACTGTCCTCATCTCTACCACCTCCACTGGGAGACTATTCCACGGATCCACCACTCTTTCCGTAAAGAAATATTTCCGCATATCACTCCTGAATCTATCCCCCTTCATCCTCATCCCATGTCCCCTCGTAACAGAACTTGCTTTCAATTGAAAGAGGCTCTCCCCCCCTAAACATTTATACCATGGAGGTACTTAAACATCTCAATCATATCACCTCTATCCCACCTTTCCTCTAAGGTGTACATATTAAGATCCTTAAGTCTGTCTTCATATGCTTTATAATGAAGACCACTAACCATTTTAGTAGCCACCCTCTGCACCGACTCCATCCTGTTCACATCCTTTTGAAGGTGCTATCTCCAGAACTGCACACTATACTCCAAATGAGGTCGCACCAAAGACTTATACAGAGGCACTATCAACTCCTTTTTCCTGCTAGCCATTCCTCTCCGTATGCACCCAAGCATTCTTCTAGCTTTTGCCGTCGCCTTTTCTACCTGTTTAGCTACTTTAAGATCAGACACAACCAAGCCTAGGTCCCGCTCTTCTTTAGTGGACAAAAGTACTTCACCCCCTATACTATATTGCTCCCTTGGATTGCTGCAGCCCAAATGCATGACCTTACATTTTTTAACATTAAATCCCAGCTGCCAAATTCTAGACAATTCTTCAAGCTTAGCTAGATCCCTCCTCATATTATCTACACCTTCCTGGGTGTCTACTCTATTGCAGATTTTGGTATCATCCGCAAAAAGGCAAACCTTACTCAACAGCCCTTCCGCTATATCACTAACAAAGATGTTAAAAAGAATCGGACCAAGGACAGATCCCTGGAGCACACCACTGGTAACATCCTTCTCCTCAGAGTGAGCTCCATTTACCTGTACTCTTTGTCGCCTCCCACCCAACCAATTTCTAACCCATAATCCATCCCTAGGGTGCTCAGTTTGTTTATAAGTCGCCTGTGAGGAACAGTGTCAAAGGCTTTACTGAAATCTAAATACACCACATCTAGGGCTCTCCCTCAGTCCAACTCCCTGGTCACCCAGTCAATCAGATTTGTCTGACAAGACCTGCCTCTGGTGAATCCATATGAAAAGGAGGGACTACTTTTGGAAAAAAATGTGGATTGGTATGGAGAACCACCTTATGGTGGAATCGAGTGTAGGGAGAATCTGCTACTAGAGCTTGTAGTTCACTGATGCGATCAGATGAAGTGAGAGCAATTAGGAAGATAACCTTCCAAGACAGGAATTTTGAAGAAGTGGTAGCCAAGGGCTCAAACAAGGTTTTTAAAAGCTGTGCCAGGGGACCATGCTGAGGTCCCAAGCCACCGGTGCTGGTATGATCAGTTGCTAAGAAAGGAGAAGACCCCGCATGAATCACTGCACCAAGGGGTACGAGAAATTGAATGCCTATCCAATGGCCCGTGATAGGCTGCAACAACACTGAGGTAAACTTTGACAGAGTTAGCCTTAAGCCTCTCCCCCTTGACTACCACCCATCTTACATGATAACAGTTAAAATACTACTTAGGGTAATTCCAAGTTGATTTCCATGTTTAATGTACTGAATAATGTTCTGCTACAATGTAAACCGCTTTGACCGTAGGATAAAGTGGAATAGAAAAACTGTTAGATGTCTGCTTGATCGATCTGTTTTGGTGTGCACCAAAGGGTGAAGAGTCACCATTTGAAGGCATAAGAATGTCTGGTAGATGGCTTACGCGATGCAAGCATGATGTCCTTGACCGGTTGAGGGAGATTCAGCAGCCATGCTGTGAGACGGAGGGCTTGTGGATTGGGATGGAGTAGTAGCCCCTGATCCTGAGAGTAGGTCGGGGCATGACCCAAACTGAGGAGTGGAGTCTGCGCTAGACGAAGCAGAGGAAACCACGGTTGATGGGGCCAGTATGGGAGTATTCAAATCATGGACTGCAGCTTGAACAGAGTTTTGGGTATTTTGGGGGGGCGGGGGGGGCGGTCAGTGGGAATATATAAAACAGGCCCAAGACTCAATGTAGGAGGAAAGGCACCCACTGCCTGGCTGTATCAGGAGGGGAGTCTGGAGCAAAAGAGTGGTAGTCATGTATTCTCCTATTCTGGAGGTTCCCCACAGTGCAAGATCAAAGATGCAGTCTCTTTTTTTTTTTATTATTTATTTATTTTAAAAGAGTCCACTCATGTGGACAGAGGATGTGGCTGAGTCTGTCTGCCAAGACATTGAGCTCGCCTGAAGATACACCTCCTGGAGATAGATGCGGTGTGAAATGGCGAAGAACCAGAATCGAGGGCCTCCTGGCAGAGGAGACATTAACCAGTTCCTCCTTGCTTATTCACACATAACATGGCTACTTGGTTGTCCATCTGGACCTAAGACCTGTTTGCCCGATAGTTGGGGTTGAAAAACCCAAAGGGCATTCATGAGAGCACGTAGCTTAAGAAGAGTAATCTTCATTTGGCATTCCTGTTCTATCCACTTGTCCTGTGTAGTGAGATTGTTCAAGTGTCCCCCACCCAAGTTTGGAAGCATCCGTCGTTAGGATGGCATTGGGGTGGAGGCATCTGAAAAGGTGACCTTCCGAGAAGATTTTGGGGGGAGCACCACCACTAAAGGGAGTTGACAAGAGGAGGACTGATACAAATCTTGTCTGAGACACGTCCGGTTGCCTGACTCCATTGGGACGAGAGTGTCCATTGGGCCTGTCTCATGTGTAGACAGGCATATGCGATGATGTGGACCATGGAGGCCATGTGTCACAGAAGATATAGCATGTCTCAAGCTGTCACAGCACTTTGATCTTGTATGGCGAGGGTCAACTCAATGAGAAGAGCAGATCGATCATGAGGAAGGAAAGCTCAGCCCTGACGTGTATCAAAAAGTGCTTCGATGAACTCGAGTTGCTGTGAGGGAAGCAGGCTGGATTCTGGGGTTTAACACAAAGCCTAGACTTAGGAGCACCGTGATGGTGCGAAAAATCAATTGTTTTACGACCTCTGGGGATTCTCTTCTTATCAGCCAATAGTCTAAGTAGGAGAAGACAAAGATCCCCAAAGTACACAGGTATGCTGCGACAATTGCCATGCATTTTGTGAATACTCGGGTGCGGCAGCTAGCCCGAAGGGAAGCACCCGATACTGGTAATGGATTTTCTGAACACAACAGCAAATTGATGTAAGCATCTTAGAGGTCTAGAGAACATAGCCAATCATTCCTCTGAAGGTATGGCAGAAGGGTGCTGAGGGAAATCATCTTGAACTTTTCTCGAACGAGAAATTTGTTGAGATCCCTCATTACTAGAATGGGTCTGAAACCTCCAGTTTTCTTTGGGATAAGAAAGTAAGGAGAGTAGAAGTCCTTGCTTTCTTGGGTGGGAGGGTCTCTCAACAGCTCCCTGAGATAACAAGATGGCCACCTCAGAGGACAGGAGATTATCCTGCAAACCATTTGCAGGCCAGTCTCTTGTGAAGGTGATTGGGGGTAAGATCTGAAAGTGAAAAAGATAGCCCCTTTGGATGATGTTGAGAGTCCACTGCTCTGATTATTATTATTAATGAGCATTTATAAAGTGCTACCAGACGTACACAGCGCTATACAGACACAGAAAAGATAGTGTCTGCTCTTCAAGCTTACAATCTACAAGGACAGACATACAGTAGTATGGAAGGAGGAGGACAAAAGATGAAATTAGTTCTTACCTGCTAATTGTCTTTCCTTGAGCTTTCTCCGGGCCAGTCCAGGGAAAGGTAGGGTTGTCAATCCCCTATAGTGACTGAGGACTGAAGACTTCAAGCTTTTCTTATGATGTGAAGCCACTCCCCCTGAGGTTAATCAAGCAGTCTCCTTCTGACAAAGCGACTAAAGAGAAAGAAACTAAACACAGCAGATTAACCCTGAACATAGTGCTAACATTCTATAGTCCTTGAAATAAATATTCAATACTAAAAAATTTGGGTTTTTTTTTTTTTTTTCACAAAAAACATAAATTTACATAGGTAAGCTATAATAGCTGCGAGTGATGTAGAATAAATACTAGAGGCCCCTAAGCATCTTCTTTTAGAAGATAGAGACGAAGTAATTCTTTAAAGGCCTGAGAAATCTAAACACCGATCTGATAATGAACCGAGCAGATAGCGAACAGGGTGGGACCCTGGACTGGCCCGGAGAAAGCTCAAGGAAAGACAATTAGCAGGTAAGAACTAATTTCATCTTCCTTATCACTTCTCCGGGCCAGTCCAGGGAAAGGTAGGGCAGTACCAAAGCAGTACCTAAGGATGGGAGGGACCCGCCAAACCGGCGATAAGAGCTGACGCTCCCACTCTGGCATCGTCCCTAGCCTGGATATCTAATCGGTAATGCTTAGTGAACGAATGCAGGGTAGACCAAGTTGCCGCTCTGCAGATATCCACTGGAGGAACAAAAGCAAATTCAGCCCAGGATGTTGCGAGAGCTCGAGTGGAATGAGCTTTGAGGCCCTCAGGCGGGGAAATCCCTTGAGCCTGATAAGCTGCTGCAATAGCAGAGCGAACCCAACGAGCGATAGTAGCTTTTGACGCAGCTTGCCCCTTCCGTGGACCGGTCCACTGGACAAAAAGTCTGTCCGTCTTCCGAAACGGCTGTGAGAGCTTAATATACAGTCGTAACACCCGTCCAAGATCCAAATGCTTAAGAGCTCGATCAATCGGCGATCCATCGCATTCAGAAAAGACGGGCAATGTGATGGATTGGTTAACATGAAAAACCGACAGTACCTTAGGCAAAAAAGAAGGAACCGTCCTTAACACAACCCGCTCAGGCAAAAATTGCAGATAAGGCTCTTGGCACAATAAGGCCTGTAAATCGGAAATTCGCCGAGCGGAACACAAAGCTACCAAAAAGGCTGTTTTCCAAGAACACTCCCGAATCTGTTGGGCGCAGAGGGACTTTAAGTGAGACCTAGACAAACCGTCCAAGACAACATTCAAATCCCAAGGGGGTATGATAGGACGTCTAGGAGGACGGATAATTTGTGCTGCCCGTAAAAAACGGTGAACATCCGGATGAGCGGAAAGACGGCGATGTTGAACCAAGCCCCTAAAACAAGATAACGCCGCGACATGCACTTTAAGGGTACTGAGAGCCAACCCTTTATCCAAACCCTGTTGCAGGAAGAGGAGAAGATGAGGCATGGTAGAAGTCATAGGTGTTACCTCATGGCGCTTGCACCAAGCCTCAAATAGACGCCAGACTCGAACATACACCAACGAAGTTCCAGGCCGTTTAGATTGTAGAAGGGTAGCCACAACAGAACTCGCATAACCCTTGCGTTCTAAGCGCGACCTTTCAAGAGCCAAGCCGTAAGCAAGAAGCGATCCACTCGCGGCATGAGAATGGGACCCTGATGCAACTGGTTGACCCGGACTGGAAGTAGCCATGGCGGAGCTATAAGGAGTCGAACGAGATCGGCATACCAAGGACGACGAGGCCAATCGGGAGCAATGAGAATCACCTTGCCCCGGTGACTCGCTACGCGCTGAATAACTCGACTCAACATTGGCCAAGGGGGGAATACATATAGGAGCACATCGAGAGGCCAGGGCTGAACTAGGGCATCGAGACCTTCCGACATGCGTTCCCTGCGCCTGCTGAAAAAACGGCTGGCCTTGGCATTGCTGTAGGAGGCCATGAGATCCATCACTGGTTGTCCCCAACGCAACGTTAGCTGATGAAAGATTGCCGCATTCAATTCCCATTCCCCTGGATCGAGGAGATGACGGCTGAGAAAGTCCGCTTGTACATTTTCTTTGCCTGCGACATGTGCTGCGGATATGGCCAGAAGATTGGCCTCTGCCCAATCCATCAATTGTTGGCATTCGGACAGGAGGGAGGGAATCTTCGTCCCGCCCTGACGATTTATATATGCGACTGTCACCGCATTGTCGGAAAAAAACCTTGACCGCCTTTCCTTGGAGCACTTCCGCGAAGTGAAGTAGAGCTAAACGAACTGCTCGAAGCTCCAGCCGGTTGATAGACCACGAACTCTCTATTGCTGACCAAGTTCCTTGTGCAATGTGTGACTGACAATGAGCTCCCCACCCCGAGAGGCTTGCATCTGTGGTCAGTAACACCCACAAGGGGTCCCATTAAGGGCATTCCCGCCGTGAGGTGCTCCCGAACTAACCACCAGCGCAGACTGTGACGGACGCTCTCGGGATAGGGGAGACGCTGAGAGAGAGGCTGAAGCTGCGGAGACCACCGGGAAAGCAACGCCTGCTGCAAGGGGCGCATGTGAGCCTTGGCCCACGGAACTAGATCCAGTGCCGCCGCCATGGATCCCAACAGCTGTAAATATGTCCAAGCCGACGGCGCCGTGAAACGGAGAAATGCTCGGATCTGTTGCAGCAGCTTCTCCACACGAACTTCGGGCAAAAACACCTTCCCTTGTGCGGTGTCGAAAACTGCTCCGAGATAAGTCAGCTGCTGTTGCGGTTGCAGGTGACTTTTGACTTGGTTGATCACCCAGCCGAGCTGCTGGAGAAGTTGCACCACTCGAGCCGTCGCTTGAACCGAGGCAGATGGCGAGTCGGCTCTGATCAACCAATCGTCGAGATAAGGATGCACTCTGATCCCCTCCTTTCGAAGCGCTGCTGCCACAACCACCATAAGTTTTGTGAAAGTACGCGGAGCGGTAGCAAGACCGAACGGTAACGCTCGAAATTGGAAATGACCCATGGGGAGAGCGAAGCGCAAAAAATGCTGATGCGAGCTCCTTATGGGAATGTGTAGATACGCTTCCGTGAGATCGATGGACGAGAGAAACTCCCCCGGCTGAACTGCTCGAATTACTGTACGGAGGGTTTCCATGCGAAAATGAGGCACCCGTAAAGAGCGGTTGACACCTTTGAGATCCAGAACCGGACGAAAAGAATCGTCGTTCTTGGGAACCACAAAATAGATCGAGTATCGACCGCAACCGTATTGGTCCCGCGGAACGGGGACGATAGCTTTGAGCTGCAATAGGCGACCCAGCGTTTCCGCAATGGCCCGCTTTTTCCGACCGGGAATACAGGGAGACATTACAAAGTCGGGTAACAACGGGCAGGCGAAGTCGAGCGCATAACCCTCCCGGATGATCTCCAACACCCATTTGTCGGAGGTAATGGTGGTCCAGACCGCTAGAAAGTCCTGTAGGCGTCCTCCCACCGGAATTAGCGGCTGGACCAACTGACCTTCATTGCGGCTTCTTAGCTGAGGGCTGGGAAGCACCAAAGTAGGACCTGCCAAAGCCCCTGGCTCCCCGAAAGGAATGTCCTCGAAAAGTAGAACGGCCCCTGGGATAGGGCGCAAAGCGCGCCCCGCGAAATCTACGGGATTCCCGTCCGAAACCCCTGCCGGGAGGAACTATTCGGGAAGGCTTGGGTTTGTCTTCAGGCAAACGACCGCCCTTAGTGTCGCCCAAATCTTTAACTATTTTCTCCAAAGCCTCCCCAAAAAGTAGTTTACCCTGATAGGGCAATTTGCTCAGTCGTAACTTGGAAGAAACATCCGCCGACCAATTGCGTAACCAAAGAAAACGTCTGGCAGCTACCAGAGAGGCCATGGTCTTAGCTGCAATACGCAGCAAATCATAAAAGGCATCCGCCATATAAGCAGCGGCTGATTCCAGTTTAGGTGCATCGGGCACTGTAGCAGGAGCATCAGGAGAAGTATCGCCTTGCAACCAACGTATGGATGCTCGAGAGACATAAGCCCCACAGATAGCTGACTGTAGAGCCAAAGCACTAGCATCAAAAGCTTGTTTGAGAAGAATCTCCAACTTACGATCCTGAAGGTCCTTAAGAGCCGCAGCCCCTTCCACCGGAATTGTAGTCTTCTTTGTAACCGCGGAAATAATTGCATCCACTTTTGGCATGCGAAATAAGTCTTTTACGTCTTGAGGAAGTGGGTACAGACGAGCTAACGCTCGGCTGCCACGTAAAGAAGACTCCGGACACTCCCATTCCGAGTCAATCATCTGTTTGATCACTCTGTGTAAGGGAAAACATTTCTGCTCAGTCTTAAAACCCTGTAGCAATGGATCTTCTAAGGGCTCCTGAGAAGGCGCTGGAAGGGAGAGATGGAGCGCCGCTAAAGATTGTGAAATGAGGGCTGTGAGCTCTTCCTTACGGAATACTCTGAAAATGTTAGGGTCTTCTCCTGGAGCTATCTCCCCTTCCTCCAATTCCTCAGTTTCCAACTCCCCAGGATGCCCTGTAACAGATTCAGAATCCCCTTTCTCTTGTAACAAGGGGACCTGAGACAATAAAGGATCTAAGGGATCCTGAACTATATCCTGCCTATGAGAAGATCCCTCACCTGGATCATCAGGCAGTGTTAAGGAAATGGGAACTGGCTTTGGATCAGGAAGTGAAGGAACCAGCAGAGGCTCAGCAGTTCTCAGAAGAAATGCTCTGTGCATAGCTAGAATAAACGCCGGTGAAAAAAATGAGTTCATGTCCTCCTGAGGCAAAGTCTGAGCTGGGGATGGACTTTCATTCAAAACCGCCGCTCGAGAGGACTTTGTTTTACGTTTTTGAGGCTTTTGCGGCTCTGTCAGAGCACTGCCCGACACCGGCAAAATGGCCGCCTTTCCCGCCTTTTCGGCATGAGGAGAAGGCTCCGGTGAAGTCACTAAAGGCTTCTCAGCCATTTCGCAAAATTGTCCGCGATCGCAAAAGAACCAGCAAACCGATTAAAAGAAAACAGAAAGCGAAAGTAAACTACCCCGAAGCCCGCGGTCCCGATCGCCGAAAAAGCAACACTGTCAGAAAAAAGAAAAAAACTCACCGCAAAAGCCAAACTGAGCCCATCCGAAAGAAGCGCTGACAAGAGGGAATACCGGCAAACTCACCGCGGGTAATACAGAGGAGAAATCTGGGGCCCCCAGTATCACTCTGCAGCGGGAGACAGATATAGTGATAGAGGCAGGCTCTACCTCTCACTATATAATTAAGTCCTCTACGTCTCCAGCGTTCTTAAAGTAACAGCGAGTTTTAAATAAACAATAGGAAAGGACTATAGAAGATCAGCTCTGCTAGAGCCAACCCAAAAATACATGAAAAGAAAAAAAGGTATATAAAAGTAACCAAAGGTGGAACTTGAAGGGAGAAGGTAATTTCGATCCTCTCTAGTCACTGAGGACTGAAAGACTGCTTGATTAACCTCAGGGGGAGTGGCTTCACATCATAAGAAAAGCTTGAAGTCTTCAGTCCTCAGTCACTATAGGGGATTGACAACCCTACCTTTCCCTGGACTGGCCCGGAGAAGTGATAAGGAAGGGGCAGTAAGGACCTTAAATGTAAGGATAGGGATTATGAGCCAAAGGCGGTCTCAAAGATGTGATGTGATGAGCATAAGCACAAAGTCTGCCTACTATGTAAAGGGGCTAAGGACCCTGCAGAGTAGCTATGCTCTCTAGGATGGAGTCAAAAACTAGGTGCTGGCTGTGGCAGAGCAGCTGGTTGGGGTTTAAGAGTCTTGGTCTTCTTAAGCTGACGGGGACTTTGTGGCCTTTGCTATTGCTGCTGAGGTTGAAAACCAGCCGAGGGTTGGTAAGAAGACAAGTATCTCTTTGCAGCAGCCTTCCTCCTAGAAAGGTCTGAAATCTTTATTGAGAGGCGCTTGAGGATGAAATCATCCGCCTTAAGCTCTCCAACTTTTATCAAATAGGTTTCCTCCACATGCAAGGAATATCGGCCAATTTAACTTTAACCCACTGCTCTAGAACCAACGCCTGAAGCCAGGCCAACCTACGAGCTCCTATGCAAACTGCAGCAGCTCTGCTGGTAGACTCAGCTCTACTGCTGAGCCTGCATGACCATAGTTAGGTATGCATCACATTTGTCATCTGGGAGACTAGGGGCAAAATTTCCTAGATCCCTTGAGGTACATGCCCATGTAGAGGGTATAGGATGTAATCCTAGAAACAAGCATACATGCTTGGAAGCAGTGATGTCCAAAGGCATCGAGAGCCCTGGCTTCTTTGCCAGGCTGTAAGGATGAATGAGTCTTAGAACTCTTGATACATCGCATCGCTGATTCCACCAACATAGAATGGTGCAGTAGTTGAGGCTTTTGAAACCCCAGGCATGGTATAACTCGGTACATGGCATTTACTGACAGGCGGAACAGTTAGCAGGGCCTCCCACATATTTAGCATTAGATCCTGTAGGATCCGATGCACCGGTAATATTGTCGCATCTTTGGGCGTCGAGGGATATTGGAGGATTTCCAATTCATCAGCTCTCTGTTTCGTTTCCGATGTTACTGTGATTTGGAGACCCGTTGCCATGTCCCGAATGAAGTCCTAAAAGGAAATGTCCTCTGTTGGGGATCAACGCCTCGCATGAGCAGGAGAGGGATCAGAGAGGATATCCCAAGTGACCCTGGAATCCTCCAAGGTCTCTTCAGAATCAAAAGACGATGATGACGACTCTGATTCAGAAAGAAAATCAAAGTATCGACTTCTCGAGTTGATGCTGGGTCCTTGTGGTACTCGAACTGGGAACCTGTTGGCTACCGATGATGGTAACCGATTCCAGTAGAGGAATCGGAGGGATGAGTCCTGTTGATACCGGCTCCAGCAGAGGAATCAGAGAGAGGGGACCCACCAATAGCAGTTCAAGGGCTGGCATCTGACCCAGAGATGCCGGTGCAGAGCTGGAAGGCGGTGCCGGACTCATCGGGGCTGTCGATACCTTTGGTACAGCAGCAGCCAGGAGTGCTGCCAAGGTCCTCTTGATAGCTACGAAATGCTGATCGATTGTGGACACAGATGCCTGGGTGGATTCGAGTACAGGGCTATGTGCCACCGTTCCAGAGCATGGTACCAGTAGCTCTCTAGAGGTCGATGCCTCAGGAGCGTCCTGAAGCCCTATGTGGCTTTGGAGGGCTAGTCCTGCCACCAGAGCTGTTTGGCAGGCCAGTCAGCATCAGATGCCCATCTTGGTGCATCTCGTGGAGTATGGAACTTACCTTGATACTCTATCGGATTTCGATGCAGAAGACTTAGTCTTTAATTTATGTTTGGACTGGGAACTAGCTGAAGAGCCCAACGTCTTCTATGATGCAGAGGCCACTGAAATAGAGTACGGGATGAACAGCGAGTCATACTGCTTGGCTCCGTTCTTTAGGCCTCATTTGGTCATTTGTTTGCACAGAGAACAACTGTCTGGTCTATGGTCTGGGCCCAAACATTTGAGACACCAGTCATGGGAATCAGTGACTGACATAGTGCCGGAGCACTTGGAACTGATGTGTATGTCCACGGCTTGAAAATTTAGGCCAAGCCCTAAGGTGGCGGTGAACCGCCAAAAAGAAAAATAAGAATAAAGAAAGAATTTAAAAGAAAAAGAATATCGGGGCTAGTATAAGGGAGGTACTGGCATCGAGGGAAAGGTAGAGCACAGAATTAAACCAAAAAATAAGAAGTTTTTCGGTGGTGATAGGAGAGGGCTTCCTACTGGCTCTCTGGAAAATGAAGAACTGAGGAGAGGAATTGGGAAGGCAGGAAGGTAGATGCACAGGCGCAGTGGAGTGTTCCCAAAGGCTTTCCTATTGGATGAGGGTAGAGTTCCCACGTGGGCTCAGTCGGTGCCGACGATACCCATATGTGAATATTGCATTCCTGTTTGTTCCTGGAGATTAAAAACGACATCATCAATAAGGTTCCTCTGTCCTACAATGTTTGCTTAAATGATGTTTCTAAGCACTCCATTGTTACTGTTGGTGGAGTAGACTTGTTTTATTTGGATCCAGATGCTGTTACTACTGAAAACCAGGTGCTGGATGTGTATCGAGGAAATTACATTAACTTCACTGAAGCTTTGAACTACCTATTGGACTATAAGAAGATTCACACAATTAAACTGTCCATTAAGCAGGAGAGCCTTGATGCCACTGATTACAACTTTCATTTGCATGATGTGGACATTTTACATACTGATTTTATGTCTCATGTAATTGTGCCCGTCTTTGCCCTTCTCTCGGTAATCCAATTCTTGGTTTCTTTATATCAGCAAAGACAGATTCATACCCTGAGTTGTCTTGTATGCCATGGACCTCCTCTATCTACTATGCATCTGCAGGATTTGATGGACCGTCATCTATTGACTAGTGACGCTATGATCTTTCAGTAATGCATTACTTTTAACCGAGTTGCTTCATTAATCAATGAAAGCTTGTGTTTTGTTTTATTAACACACTTATGCATTTAGGTGTTCTGTTGAAGTTACACTGACATATTATATTGTATTGTGGTAGGCGAAGGCCTATGATCCATGCTGCTTGAACTAAACAGACAGGCCTAAGCAGCTTGACCTGTAAATGAAGCCTGTAGTTAGGCCCAGAGGAATGAAAACCCCCCTGAATGATGACACCATAGAATTGAAACTTAACTAAGCTTAACTGAACATAGCTAAGCAGAAACGAAACTTAGGAGAAATAGAGAAAACTGCTTTAATTGGTAACTGATAAGACTGTGAGAAGCTTCTATGGAATTAATTAACTTGCTGTAAGAAAGGTTACAGTGCCCTGCTTTCCCACATATTCCAGCTAGCTAGTGACCTTGGAGAAGAGATGTATCAAGAGTCTAAGAACTGTCCATTGTAATGGGGACTGTAAGTGGGGCAACCAGGTGCTGAGCCCAGACCAAGGTCCTCATTGGATAGCTACGTAATGGTACCGGGACCAATAGATGGGATAGAAGGGGTTACTGGGACCAATGAAAAGTTTGCCTATGTCCAGAATGGAGAAGAAGGCTATAAAAGTTGTTGTTTTGCTAGAAACCATTGCTCAGCCATTTTGAATGTGATTCTGCTTGAGTCTTGTGCACAAATTAATGATTTGGACCTTCTGAACAGACTCCTGGTATTATTGGATTGTTTGCGCTCTGCCGCTACAGTATAACCTATATACCAAGTTATACGTTGAGTTTAGATTAAGTACACCGTACTACTAAGTTTTGAAGTTATACTCATTACACTGATTGAGTTGATTTGATCTTACATATATCATTTCAGTATTAACTTCTTTTACCGTTTGTATGTGTATTCACAGTATGAATTCCTCATTCAGTATTGCTTTCAATGCATCTGTTGTGCTTAGAGTAAACTGTTATAAGATTTTAGTTAACCATGTCATCTGGTTCTGACCTGCAGAGTATATTAGTTAGGTTTTAAGAGGGAATATGCTTACCTTGTAGTTATTTTCATCTTAAAAGAGGGAGGAATGTAGGGCTGGTATCCAGGAGCCTGATCTGAACTACTGGGACTTGTTCAGAAATACAGCATAGCTTGCTGTTACAAGATGGGGCCTGTTCTGAACCAAAGCATGAACCAAACAAGATGGATTCCTTTCTGCTATGTCTCAGCTTGAAACCTGCAGAGCAGACAATTCTGCAGTTATGTACTTCACAGCAGAGCCATTGTTTCTAGCTCTGACTACATGCAAGAGAACTCAAGGCTGAGGCTGTTCTTCTGGTACCAGCATTTGCAACAATGTATGGACTTGCATACCAGCATCTCTCTCGCATCACAGACCTTTGTTTAGAAAAGGACAGCTGTTCCATGATTCGCTGAAGATGACGTATAGGGTCTGAGACCAGCCAATCACTGTGCCGTGGTGAGGAAGTCAGGATGAAGAATTATATGCTAAACACTTGTAGAATTTCTAGTGGACCACTTTTTAGACTTGCAGAACTTTTGAATACTTTGTGGGAACTTTAACATAGCTCTCTAACACCGGCAGTTTGCTCTCTGCAGTATCTAGCCCTGCTGCGTGTCTGTCTCTTTCTAAAAGACAGTGTGCAAGGACAAAGACTAATCTCAGGAAGGCGTGAATCTCTCCCACAGACCTGACTCTTGGTGCTATCACACAGCTCGCCAGGACTGCCTGCAGTCTGTGTTGGACCACTGCCATTCTTTGGACTTTGTGCCGCTCAAGACAGACAACTAGGTCTCGTCTATATACCTCTCTGCATTGGTTTCTTCAAGTCTGCTACTCTAGTCTCCAGAAATTGGACTCATTCCCTGAGAACAAAGAACTCCTTGACATGGGACATCCGCAAGATGATTATAAAGATACTCACGGAGTCCAGATACCCGGAGCCAGGCTGTGCATCTAGCTGAAAGAGCCGTGATTGTAGAGTATGCCACAGAATCAAAGGTGTCATAGGTAGTGCAAATGATCTGGCATAGACTGGCCTGGACACGATTCTGATCCTGCAGGGCTAGACATGCCCTGCGGTATCAGAATCCCGTCTAACTCTGTGCGCCCGGTTCCGGCCGGGCACACAGAGCCAGGACGTCCAGGTTTGAATTGGCCCCTTAGTCAGCAAGTACCCTGAAAGCAATTTTAATTTTAACGGTGTTCTTCTGTTTATTTGCATTTTGTGGGGATGACATATGGGAGTGAGACTGCATACCCCTGCTGCCTACAGGGAACTCCTGTTACAGGTAAGCAACTGCGCTTTCTCCAGAGACAAGCAGGGGGATGCAGTCACACTCATTGGTAAGTTCAGAGATAGGGGCCACCCCACCGTGTAACTACGGATGCTTGAATCAGCTGAGTAAACTGAGTGGCCCCATACTGAGCTTGGGAGGAGTAAAATCAGACAGCAAGCAGATTCTAGAGGACAGCTTGGCCAAAGGCAGAGCCCCTCGCGGAAGAACAATGCAAACTGTATTGTTCAGTGAAGGTGTGGATGGACGACCAGGTGGCTGCCCTGCAGATATCCTGGGTGGAGACAGAAACCAGACTGGCAGTGGAGGTGGCTGTGGCCCTGAGCTTGTGAAGGGCAACATACGCCCTGGAGAAGGGAGAGCTGCTTGCTTGTAGCAAAAAGCAATACAGACCACAATCCAGGAGGAAATGGTCAGCTTCGTTCCAGGGTTGTTGGGGTTGAAAGAACAACTGGAACAATTTGTGGAGGGGCTCAATATGATGCTGGTAGTAGGGAAGAGTCCTTCTGCAGTCCAAAGTATGCAATTTCTCCTCTAGAGAGCAAAAGGGGGTGTTTGGAAAGAAAGCAGGGAGCACTATGGTCTGGTTGATGTGAAAGTCAGAGACCACCTTAGGGAGAACTTTAGGATGTGTTTGGAGGACGATCTTGTCAAGGAAAAACTACATGTAGAGAGAATGCACAAAAGCTTGAATCTCCCCCAGACGTCTGGACAAAGTGATGGCAATGAGAAAGACTGTTTTCCAGGTGAGATGTATGAGCGAAGAGGACAGGAGAGGTTCAAATGTCAGTTGCATGAATTGAGACAAAGCACATGAAGGTCCCAAGCCGGCCTAAGCAGTCGGACGGGTTGACTGGTGTTCATGAGACCCCTCATGAATCGGGAAACCACCGGATGGACTGAAATGGGTTTGCCATCAACAGGGTCATGCGAAGCAGCAATAGCTGAAAAGATGAAAATGTGCTGAATTTGTCTGTAGACTTGAACGGGATAGGTGAAGGAGATAAGAAAAGCTGGCTCATCAAACAGTGAACTGGATTATGTTCACTGGATGTGGCCCAATGGACAAACTGGGTCCACTTTCACTGATACGAACACTGAGAAGAGGGCCTTCAAGAAGGACAGAGAGGGCATCCTGTGGCAGTGAAGAAATCAATGCTTAGTGACCTGAAACCGCCATGCCGTGAGGGATAAGGACTGACAGTTGGTTTGTAGAAGGCAGTCCTGATGTCGCGTCAGGAGTCCTGGCTGAGTTCCCAGAGGTATAGAAGGAGCTTGCAGCTGCACCAGATGGGGAATCAAAGCCTCAGGGCCATTGAGGTGCTATCAGAATGATTGACGCTCTGTCTTGCTTGATCTTGAACAGGACCCTGTGATGAACAGGAACAGAGAAAAGTCATACAGAAGACTGTGGGACCAGTCCACTACAAAGGTGTCAGGGGCATTCTGTTGGAGACAGGGTTAAATGGAGCAGAAGACAGGACACTTGGTGTTGTCTGTGGAGGCAAATAGGTCTACCTCCGGTGTCCCCGAAAGAGCAAATATGTTCGGAAGGATGGCATGATCGAGGGACTGTTTGTGTGAGTCTGGTTGGCAGCTCAACTTGTTGGCTAGCTGGTTGTGAATCCCTGGAAGATAGGCCACTTACAATGTGGCATCAATGGAAAGGGGAAAGTACAGAGCTGCATAGCCTTGCAGCAAAGACAAAGCGAGCCTGTACTACTATGCTTGTTAATACAGAACATGGAAATTTTATTGTCAGTGAGTACCAGGACAATCTTGTGATGCACCCAGTCGGCAAAAGCCCTGAGGGCATAGTAAACTGCTTGGAGTTCGAGCATATTGATATGGACTGTCAGTTCCTGGGGAGACCATACGCCCTGAGTAGACAGGCTGAGTAGATGGGCCTCCCAGCTGCATGTGGATGCATCGGTGGTCATTATGTAATATGGCAGAGTCTGGAAGGGGCACGCCATTTGAAGATTGGTTGGGGTTGCCACCACCTGTGATTGTCAAGGACTGCTGCTTGCTGTGGCTCTTCAAGGGAAATCCTGGCCTGGAGAGGATGGGAGCACTGACACAAGCTGAGTCTGAGATGCCATTGCAGAGGGTGCATGCGCAGTCAGGTGAATTGCACTACATGTACAGATGCCGCCATGTGCCCCAAAAGGAGGAGGAGCAGGCAAGCCGGCGCTGATCGACGTGTGGCCAGGGTTGTGCTTAGTAGCTGCAAGGCCAGAACCCTCTGAACAGGAAGGAAGGCCTTGGCTTGTATAGTGTCTAGATCACGCCAATGAAGTCCAGACTTTGTTGAGGGACAAGCTCAGATTTCTCTACATTGAGGACAAAGCAGAGTGTCTGCAAAGTAACAGCAGTGTCCCACGCAACTCGAGCTGCGGTGTCCTGAGAGGCACCCAAGATCAGCCAGTCATCTGGCGGTGAAGCTGAGCTGGGCTGGCCATGGGCCCGAGAGGGGGGCTGCTGCAAATTAGGCTGGTAATGCTATCACAAGTAAAATTGTTGAAAGTAACTAATGGTAGGGATGGCGATATGATGAGAGTAAGGGGCGACAGGTGGAAGCTGCCTCTGCTAGCTGAGCTGAGAGTTCTTGGATGGTGGCAGAATGGTTTTTGACCTCCGAGACTGCCTCCTGAACCTTGGAGCCAAATAGGCTGTCACCCTGGCAGGGACGTCTGCCAAGCATTTGTGAAGGTCTTCATGGAGACCGAAGACATGCCGTGCATATGGCTGAGATAGCCGTAGCCACAGACTTAGCCAAAGAATCATAGGCATCGTAGATGGTACGAATAATATGGCAAAGGGATTCATGTAAGTCAGCAGTCAAAGAAGCTGGATCAGCTAAGGATGGATCATCCAGCTGCAGGATTCCACCCTGTTACCTTAACTGAACTAACCAAAGCCGTTTCACTTTCCCACAAGACCACATGTCCCCTCGATCCCCTACCATCCCCTTGGCTTCTTGACCCTTCTCTCACTCTCCTTCCTTTTGCTCTTTACATCATGAACTCCAGTCTCTCGTCCGGGGTTTTCCCCTCTGCATGGAAGCATGCCTTGGTCCGCCCCCTGCTTAAAAAAGCTACTCTTGACCCAGCTGTCCCCCTCTAACTGGCGCCCTGTTTCCAACCTTCCTTTCCTGTCTAAAATCCTTGAGAAGTTTGCTTTCCATCAGCTCACCGCTCATCTTGACACCACTATCTCTCTGCACCCCCGACAATCGGGTTTTAGGACTGGCTACAGCACCGAAACTATCCTTATTGCACTCCTTAATGAACTACACCGCTCTCACGACAAAGGGAACCTTTCAATTGCTGTTTCACTGGATCTCACCGCAGCCTTTGATGTTATCGACCATCGCACTCTGCTCTCACGGTTATCGGAACTCGGGGTTCAGGGTACAGTCCACCGATGGTTTCACTCCTTTCTCTCCTCCCGCTCTTTCAGAGTACACTCAGGCCCCTCCTCTTCTGCCCCCTTCCCCCTTCACTGTGGAGTCCCGCAGGGGTCTATCCTCGCCCCACTCCTCTTTAACGTTTTCCTCGCACCACTTGCACTACTCATACAACAAACTGGCCTCTCCGCCTATTTCTTTGCTGACGACATCCTTTTGCTCCATCATACGTCATCACTTGCCCCTGATCTCTCCCCTTTGAATGATTGTCTAACTTCTGTCGCCCAGTGGTTTAAAGATAACTTTCTCATCGTCAACCCCTCTAAGTCTGCAGCTATCTGGTTCACTTTCGGTGCCCCCTCCCCTACCTTGACTCCTGTGATGTCAAACGCACCCATTCCGCTGGCACCTACCCTTCGTTACCTCGGCGTGACCCTAGATTCTGCACTGTCTTTTCACCAACATATCTCTGGGGTAGTACGTAGCTCTCTTTTTCAGCTTCGAAAAATTCGTGCCATCCGTTCTCTTCTCCCCATCGCATCTCTTACTACATTGGTTATTTCTCTAGTAATCAGCCGCCTTGATTATTGTAATTCTATATTCGCTGGCATTCCTCAGTACCAACTCCGCAGATTACAATTAATCCAGAACACAGCTGCTCGTCTTCTCACCTTTTCATCCTCTCACGATCATGTCACCCCCTGTCTGCTCTCTCTTCACTGGCTTCCCGTTAAGGCTCGCTATGTTTACAAGCTTCTTATCACTACTCACAAAGTTCTCTATACCAACATCCCCCAGTACTTAGCCGATCTCATCTTTCTGCAACCTACCCCCTGCTTACTACGCTCCGCTCACGGCAATCGCCTTTTCCTTCCCTCCCCAACACAGGCGCACCTTGAATCTACTCGTCACGCTGCCTTCTTCTTTACTAGTCCCGCTTTATGGAATTCCCTTCCACATGCTATTCGCACCGAGTTGTCCTTTCCCCATTTCAAGACTATGCTTAAAACCTCTCTTTTCTGCCAGGCATTTGACCTCCCTTTCCCTTCGTTCACCACCACTCAATCGACAATACCTATCAACTCATCACTTCTTCCAGGACTATAACATCTTCCCACTCCCCTGATTCCCACTCATGGCCGTTGGGCCGTTCCTCCCTGCTGCCCCTCCACTCCGGCCCTCCCTCTTGTGGTTTGTTGTACACCTGTTACATAATCCATCCATCTGTATGTTCGCTATTTCACTACTTGTCCTTGTCACCCCTGTCTATCATTCGTTATGTTAGTCCGTCTATCATGTCTTGTCTTATTTAGTTTGTTGTTCAACAGCCTGTTTTCTCCTATCTCTGCTGCCCTTATCTCTCTGTTCACTTTCCTGTCTATCAATGGCGTTCCTTTCCATTCTTCCCTCTCTGCAGTCACGATTCTCTGTATTGTACACCGCCTTAATACTTTTGTAAAGGCGGTATATCAAATCTGCTGAATAAAGATAAAGATAAAGGAGAAGATCATGAAGGTAGTGCAGCATATGCAGCTGATGAGCAAGTATGTGCATAGCAAGAATACTGCTATAGAAAAGTTTATGCCCCACAGCATTGAGGATGTGCTGCTCTTTCCCTGGAAGAGCTTGGATAGCAACTTAGTGTGCTTAGATTTTTTAAGGACTGCCTCAAACACAACTGATGGGGAAGGTGAGCACGAAGGAATCCCGGAGCGGGCAGTACTTTAGGTCGATGTGTCAAGATGCAGCACTGCCTGAGGATGGGGTCTTTCAGAAGGAAGATAGCAGATCTTGAAGGATCTGAGGTACCAGGAGTACAGGGACCTCCTTGGGAGCACTGAAAGCTTTTAAAATGGAGTGAAAATCCCACTTACTGGTAGGGGATTGCGAGGCAATCAGAGCCAGGGTGCGTGAGAGTTTCTGGATGAACTTCGGATAGGAAAGACCCTCTGATGGATCATCCTGGAGGTCATGTTCCGGGGATATCAGAAGGGGGTTCTCCTCGTAGAACACACATGGCTCATAATGATATTACGGGAGGGAACGAGTGTCCTTGTCAAGGGGCACAGATGTGCACCAGTCAGTGAGAGGAGGCAAACCCGGGACCTCCTGTGCAGGGAATAACTGGGGATCTGAGGGAGCGCTAGGCCACACATCAACCCTTTTGAGAGGAAGCTCATAGGAGTGCGGCATTGTCCTAAAAGAACTTCTGGAAAAGAGAGAAAAGGGAAACTGAGGAGCCTCTCGAGTGGAGGGAGGACTGTCAGGCATGGAGGGTAGGTGTTTATTCTTTGAATGGTGCTTACCCGACTGTGCTGGAGGGAGCTGATGCTTATGCTTAGCTTTCGCTTTTTGACCTAACAAAGGCATGTCCCCCAAGAGGAAGAGGAGGAAGTGAATGTATGTGGAATCAGTTTAGGAGAGGGAGGGGTAATGCCTGACAGCATGAGCCTGGAGATAATACCAGTGATACGGCCGCTTTTGAAGACACCCCCCCTCCCCCGAGCCTGAGCTAGGCCCGGTGGGGGGAGGGAGCTTGAGGAGTCTGACATGATCTGGCCCCACAGAGGTGGTAGACATTGAGCAAAGTCTGCCTCTAAAACAGTGAGGAAACAGCTCACAGTGATTCTCTGACTGAATCTTTTTTTTTTTTTTTAATTTTAAAGGCAGCCGTCGAAAGCTGCAGCTCAAAAATCACTTTGCCTTCACTTCACCGCCAGACCACGGTAAACATGTTTATCTTCCAAAAGCCAAAGAGGTGCAGGCAGAAATTTTTATCGTTCTGCCTGCCCAATGGCAGAAAAAAAAAAAAAAAAAAAAAAATCACACAGCCGGACGAAGAGAGGTGCAGGCAGAAACGTTTAACCTTTCTTCTGCCCGACGGCTTAAAAACTCACGTGGCTGAAAGAAAACAAAAGCTGAGAAAACCCAGCGAGGGGACTGACCGAGGGGACCACTAGGTAAAAATGCAGGCAAAAGTGAGGAGAGAGGAAGACCTGTGCAGGTTTCTGCATGGAAGAGAAAAAAAAAAAAGATTCTCTCAGCACAAGCAGGTGAGAAGCGGGTACACATGCTCAGTGAAGCAACAAAGCTTCTCTGAGCTATGGGAGACCTGCTCAAGGCTCAGTCTGGGGACTTAACCATTGAGTGTGACTGCATCCCCCTGCTTGTCACCGGGAGAAAGGAAAATCTGCTCCTCCAGGATGTTGGCCAGAAGTCTCTCAGCCTCAACCTCACTCAGAATTGGAAAGTAGAGCAGCACCCTTACCTTCACTGGCTGTTCATCCAGATAATTGCACCAGACCAGGTCACATATCTTCCAGAGACAAAGTAATACTAACTGGAGCTTCACATATGATGAAATTAGTCTTACCTGCTAATTGTCTTTCCTTGAGCTCTCTCCGGGCCAGTCCAGGGAAAGGTAGGGTTGTCAATCCCCCATAGTAACTGAGGACTGAAGGCTCCAAGCTTTTACTGTGAGGTGAAGCCACTCCCCCTTCAGGCAATCTGTCAGTCTCCTTCTGGCAAAGCAACTAAAGAGAAAGAAAATCTACAAACACAGATTAACCCTTGAAAAACTGATAACATTCCATAGTCTTTAAACAGTAATAACAAGACAAAGATGTCTCTATTTTTTTTTTTTTTAACATTAGTTAACTAGCAAGGTTACTAAGCAGGTTGAAAAGGTGAACTAAAAGCCCCAGATATCTCCTGCGAGCTTATATGATGGAATACTGTGGACGTTCACCAAGATCAAGCCAAGGAACAGAACGGATATGGAGGGTCCCTGGACTGGCCCGGAGAGAGCTCAAGGAAAGACAATTAGCAGGTAAGACTAATTTCATCTTCCTTTTCGCTTCTCCGGGCCAGTCCAGGGAAAGGTAGGGCAGTACCAAAGCAGTACCTAAGAATGGGAGGGACCCGCCAAACCCGCGATAAGAGCCGAAGCTCCCACTCTGGCATCATCTCTGGCTTGAACATCTAAACGATAATGCTTAGTGAAAGAATGCAAGGAAGACCACGTCGCCGCCCTGCATATATCTACTGGAGGAACAAAGGCTAATTCCGCCCAGGAAGTCGCCATGGATCGTGTGGAATGAGCTTTAAGACCTGTAGGTGGTGAAAGCCCCGGGCAGAGTAAGCTACTGTAATAGCGGAGCGCACCCAACGAGCAATCGTCGCTTTAGATGCCGCTTGGCCCTTACGTGGACCGGCCCACTGAATAAACAATCTGTCAGTCTTACGAATCGGTTGAGAGAGTTTAAGGTACGTCTTCAACACCCAACCAAGATCTAAGTGCTTTAGCGCCTTGTCCATAGGGGAATCGTCGCGTTGAGAAAAGACTGGTAACACCACTGACTGGTTAACATGAAAGACAGACACTACTTTGGGTAAAAAAGAAGGAACCGTGCGTAGCAAGACTCTTTCGGGCAGAAATTGCAGATAAGGTTCTCTCTGCAAGACAACGCCTGCAAATCCGCAATTCGTCTTGCCGAACAAATGGCTACGAGAAAAGCTGTTTTCCAAGAACACTCTCGAATCTGTTTAGCACAGAGCCGATAAGGGCGATCGCGACAACGCCTCCAAAACCACATTCAAATCCCAAGGAGGTACAAGCGGGCGACGTGGAGGATGAATAAGTTTGGTTGCCCGTAGAAAACGCTGCACATCTGGATGTGCCGCCAAACGGCGTCGGCCAATTACCCTCTAAAACAGGATAACGCCGCACGTGCACTTTAAGGGTATTTAGAGCTAAAACCCTTTATCTAAACCCTGTTGTAGAAAATTGAGAAGATGAGGAATAGTAGCAGACAATGGAGACACCTGTCTCCGAGAACACCAAGATTCAAAGAGCCTCCTCCAGACTCTAACATATATCAAAGAAGTTCCTGGCCTCTTAGACCGCAGCAAAGTGTCCACTACGGAATCTGCATAACCCTTGGCTTATCAAGCGAGACCTTTCAAGAGCCATGCCGTAAGCAAGAAGCGATCCACTCGGGCATGAGAATTGGACCCTGATGTAGTTGATTCACTCTGAGGGGAAGAGGCCCTGGCGGAGCCACTAGAAGACGGATGAATCGGCATAACAAGGACGACGAGGCCAATCGGGAGCAATGAGAATCACCTGGCCGCGGTGTTGCGCAATGCGCTGTATAACTCGACTTAACATCGGCCAAGGGGGAAAGACATAAAGCAGACTGTCGAGGGTCCATGGTTGTACCAGAGCATCGAGGCCCTCTGACATGTTCTCTGCGCCTGCTGAAGAAGCGGCTGGCTTTGGTATTGCTGAAGGTGGCCATGAGATCCATCACTGGCTGACCCCAACGCAATGTCAACTGGTGAAAGAAGGCCGCATTCAATTCCCATTCCCCGGGATCGAGAAGATGTCTGCTGAGATAATCGGCTTGAAACATTGTCCTTGCCTGCTACATGCGCCGCCGATAGAGCCAAGAGATTGCGTTCCGCCCATTCCATCAACTGCTGACATTCGGAAAGAAGAGAAGGAATCCTCGTTCCGCCCTGCCCGATTGATATACGAGACTGTCACAGCATTGTCGGAGAAAATCTTGACCGCTGTTTCCTTTGAGTAATGAAGCGAAGTGAAGCAGAGCCAAACGAGCCGCTCGAAGTACGAGTCTGTTGATCGACCAAGAGCGTTCTGTCTGGGACCAAGTTCCCTGAGTAATCCGAGACAGACAATGAGCTCCCCAGCCTGAGAGACTTGCATCCGTGGGGACTAAAACCCACGGCGGATCTTGCAAGGGAATCCCCGCGGTGAGATGATCGCGACTCAACCACCATTGTAGACTGAGACGTATCCCCTCTGGGTAGGACAGTCTCTGAGAAAGTGGATGAAGTTGCGGAGACCAGCGGGAGAGCAACGCCTGTTGGAAGGGACGCATGTGAGCCTTGGCCCACGGGACTAGATCCAGCGCCGCCGCCATGGAACCAAGAGTTGTAAATATGTCCACGCCGACGGCGCCGTTAAATTCAGAAAGGCCTGGACTTGATGCATTAGCTTTTCTACGCGAACTTCGGTCAAAAAGACCTTTCCTTGTGCGGTGTCGAACAGCGCTCCGAGATAGGTTAACTGCTGCATCGGTCGTAAGTGACTCTTGTCCTGATTTAGCACCCAACCCAGTTGTTCCAGAAGCTGAACAACTCGAGCTGTCGCTTGAACCGATTCCTCTTTCGAATCGGCCCTGATCAACCAATCGTCGAGATAAGGATGAACTCTGATACCCTCCTTCCGAAGCGCAGCCGCCACCACTACCATTAGCTTTGTGAACGTACGCGGAGCTGTAGCAAGGCCGAATGGCATCGCCCGAAATTGGAAATGACCGACAGGAAGGGCAAAACGTAAAAAACACTGATGCGCGGGACGGATAGTTATATGTAGATAAGCTTCCGTTAGATCGATGGAAGTGAGAAACTCTCCCGGATGAACCGCCCGAATAACCGTTCGCCAAAGTTTTCCATTCGAAAGTGGGGAACCCGCAGAGTACGGTTGACACCTTTGAGATCCAAAACGGGACGAAAGAATCGTCCTTTTTGGGAACCACAAAATAAATCGAGTATCGACCGCAACCGTATTGGTCTAGAGGTACTGGTACTATAGCTCTCAGCTGCAAGAGACGATGGAGAGTTACCAAAATAAGCCTGCTGCTTTCTCCCGGGAGCACAGGGAGACATCATAAAGCGGCGGGTAACAACGACTGGCGAAATCCAGCGCGTACCCTTCCCGAATGATTTCTAATACCATTTGTCGGAAGTAATGTTGGTCCAGGCCGCTAGAAATTGCTGAAGGCGACCTCCCAGGCAGGCAGAAGCGACTGGACCAGCAAACCTTCATTGTGGCTTTTTTTCCCCTGCGGGCTGAGAGGTTGCGAAATAAGATCTATTAAAACCTCTGGCTCCCCGAAAGGAATGATTTCGAAAGGTGGCACGTCCTCTGAAATAAGGAGCAAAACGTGCCCCACGAAACCTACGTGAGTCCCGGCCAGAACCACGAAAACTGGGAGTCGAACGAGTAGGCTTGGGTTTATCCTCAGGCAAACGACCGCCTTTAGAATCTCCCAAATCCTTCACAATCTTTTCCAAGGCCTCGCCGAACAGCAAAGTTCCTTGATACGGCAACTTGCTGAGACGTAACTTCGAGGAAACATCCGCTGACCAATTCCGTAACCACAAAAATCGTCTAGCCGCTACTAGTGAAGCCATGATTTTAGCTGCCATGCGCAGCAAGTCATAAAAAGCATCTGCCGTATAAGCCGCGGCAGATTCTAATTTGGCGACATCTGGTACCGCAGATGAAGTCTCTGAGGAAGTATCTCCCTGTAACCAACGAATGGAAGCGCGAGATACATAAGCTCCACAAATAGCCGACTGCAGCGCTAAAGCACTAGAATCAAAGGCTTGCTTTAGCAGTATCTCCAATTTCCTATCCTGTAAATCTTTAAGGGCTGCTGCACCTTCTACAGGGATGGTAGTCTTTTTGGTTACCGCGGAGATAAGCGCATCCACTTTTGGCATGCGAAATAAATCCTTTGCTTCTTGAGGTAGGGGGTATAAGCGAGATAAAGCTCTGCTGCCACGCAGTGAAGCCTCCGGACACTGCCACTCCGAATCAATCATTTGTTTGATCACTCGGTGCAAAGGAAAACACCTCTGCTCTGACTTAAAACCCTGCAGCAAGGGATCCTCCAAAGGCTCCTGAGAGGGTGTTGGTAGAGGCAAGTGCAGCGCTGACAAAGAATGGGAAATGAGAGCAGAGAGTTCCTCTTTGCGGAAAACTCTAAAAATATTAGGATCCTGACCAGAGGCTATCTCCCCATCCTCTAAATCTTCAGCTTCAAAATCCATAGCTGAGTCTGACAGAAATTCAGGATCTCCCTGCTGCACTGCCTGTGATAACAAAGGATCAGTAGCTAAACCCTGAGAATGAGAAGTGCCTTCTCCTGGATCTTCAACACTTGGAGAAGTGAGAGAAACTGGGACTGAAACAGGAACAGCAGGTAACTCTGAAGGCTGAGTAGAATGCACAAGAAAAGCCTTATGCAGTGCCAGAATAAATTCAGGTGAAAAAAATGAAAGCATCTGTTCCTGAGGCACAGTGGAAGAAATAGAAGGCTTATCTGAAGTAATTGTGTCTTTAGAAGACTTTGTTTTCCGTTTGTGAGGCTTCTGATGCTCTGCTAGAGCACTGCCCGGTGCAGCCAAGATGGCCGCCGTTCCCGCCTTTTTGGCGATTAAACTAGCCTCAGGTAAATTAATATGAGCCTTCTCAGACATTATAACAGCAAATTTTAACGTCTAAATCCAGCCCAGTCACCTGAAACAACTTTGAAGAACCCAGAAACAATAGAAAAAATCGCCAAAATCGCCAGGGAACCCGCGGTTTTACAGGAGAGTAAAAAAAGATAAATTAGCCTGGAAACACTCACCCGAGACTGAAAAAGGCACTGGAGCACTGGTAGAACTGAATAACAGATCTCCGAAGGAGGTAAGAGCTGTAGAGCTAGAGGAGAAAGCTGGGGCCCCCAGTATCACTCTGCCATTTGAATCGGGACAGTGAGAGAGGCAGGCTCTACCTCACACTGTTGAAAGAATGCCCGTTCAATATTCAGTCTGCTCTTAAAGGCATAGTAGCCTGTTCAAGTAAGTAAAAAAACAAGACTATGGAAAGGATCAGCCCTGCTAGAGCCAATCAATAAAATAAAAGAACAATACAAGTAATGATGAGGGAGAAGATAAAATCGATCCTCTATAGTTACTGAGGACTGAAAGACTGACAGATTGCCTGAAGGGGGAGTGGCTTCACCTCACAGTAAAAGCTTGGAGCCTTCAGTCCTCAGTTACTATGGGGGATTGACAACCCTACCTTTCCCTGGACTGGCCCGGAGAAGCGAAAAGGAAATCATCTTTTAAGACTGAAGGGATCAGCTGCAACAGTTCTTCTCTGTCTTGATTTACTTGCAAAACGCCCTAAACCCATTCATCTGGACAAGTCTGGTAACAATAAAGAATGTTCAGTTCTAGTTGTGTTTTATTTTTCCTTTGCTGTACTGACCTGCTACCTTGTACAGTGAACATATTGTTGACAGGGACTTGAAATGGGATACCAGGGCCCTCTGAAAGAGTTAATATGGAAAATGAGAACAGCCCGAAGCCTGGCAAATTGGAATTCACTAGCAGCCTGGAGAGAGATGTGTATAGAAGCCAAGGTTGTATTTTGAAGAAGCAGCTTGACCTAAAACATTTTGTATTTAGCTTAACTTGTAACATGTAGATAAACAAAAATTAGTGCAAAGCATGACATACAGTGATAAGAAATGTGTACAATGCAGCAGTTTTTTCCTAATAAAAGAAGTCCTGTGGCCACAAGGTGAGGGATTTACAGGAAACTTCAAGTTTGCAGAACTGTGGCCCCCTCCCTTAAGGCCTTAAGTAGTACCATTATTGATATAGTTTTCTATGTATGTATTTTCATTTCATTCCTTATTTGAATTTAGGTAATTGAAGTCAAAAATTCAAGGTTGAATTTTACTACCTGGTGATGCCCGGTCAAGAGTACGTCATGCAAAGAGATTCTTTCACAGAATTTAGCATATTATAAAAATTCAAGGAGCTGAATATGGCTTTTACACTACTTACCACAAACACTAACTAGGGTATCTATTTCTTGTCTATATTCAGTCCTACTTGTGATCTGTTAAGAACTTAATTGATACCGAATATAAATTCAATAAATGGACTCAAACAGCAAGCTAGTTACTCATTCCTATTGCATTTGTTTTTCGTGATTTAATTGAAATCTTCATCACAGCAATAAGACCCTGAACTGCAGCAGCACAAACATTACAAATTTCTCTGGGACTAATAAACAAAAAAAACAACAAATCACCACCTTTGCATATCATTTCCTACTATCCAAAATGTAGAGGACAAAACATTTGCTCTGCATAGAGTTTCCTATATATTTTATTCTAATCATAATTTGATTCCTAATTCTTTGTAATGCTTATAAATATTACTCAGAAATACAAAGCATCTTTTTCAATTAGATATGAGACATTTAACCATTAGGAACATTTGAATTCTACGCCTATGAAATGTGACAGTCATATAATGAAATACCTATTAGAAATATTATTAGACTGACATTTTGTGTATTGAGTAAAAAATGACCAGCACAATACATACATCTTCCCAGACAGCATCTGGTTCAATTGGGGGTGCAGCTTGTTTTAACATACTCTTAAAGGCAGACTCTTTCCGCTTCATTTTACGAGCTTCTTCCTTTTCCCTCTCACGCTCACGGGCTTCTGCCTTTTCTAGTAACTAAAGAAAACAAGTTTTTGTGCTTATTTTGGTTCAGTAAGCATTACATTGTATAAAAATAGGGCTCAGAGAGACTGTGCTAGATAGACAGGGAAAAAGAAAATCATATTGTGAGAATGGATGGAAAACAAACTGCAGGTAGAAAATGTAAGCAAAAGGAGGTTACACAGAGTTTTAAGGAAATGCTATTAACTGTATGTCAAGCACTGGAAAGCCCATATTATACAGTATGCTACTCAGTTCTTGTATGCTTTGAAGTTGTAAATATTTATTTTTAAAGCATTGTAAAAAAGAAAAGTAATTATTTTAAAGACAGCTATACAATGAGACACATTGAGGGATTGCATGATGACCTGTGCTATGTATTTATTTAACACTTATTTATATACCGCATCTTCCAGCGATCAGTTGCGGTGTACAATTAACAACAGTTAACAATGCAGAGCTTGTTTTACATGGAACAAAATAACTTTTTACATAGAACATCTTAACATGCACACATAGGTTTAAATACTAAGCAGAATAATTCAACTAACACAGATTGTGTAACAATTTAAACAACGTACTGACTCTACCATATAGGCAGATCATATCAGTTTCAACTATGTACAAGTAGTTTCAACTATATACAAGTAGGGTATCAGTGCATAGGAGTGGATTGTTCATTCTATTATGTTTTGTATGTTATCCCTTGAAGAAGGGAGAATATGCTTGATGTGGGGAGGTTCATGTTTAGCCTTTATCTAAGTTGAGTGGAATGTTTTCTATGGAATTATAGTGTTTAGTGAATAGATATGTTTTCAATTTTTTTTTGAATTCTATTATCTCTGTATGGAGTCAGAGAATTCTTTCTGAACTTTCTACGTAAGCTTTTGAACGTTTGGGGGTTTTGCGCACAACAATGGACCTACTACTGTGCTTTTCAGTTGCCTCTATAGCTTTGCTAAATTAACTTGTAGTAAAAGCCAGATAGACAGGTGGGAAATGCAGCACATTATACTTCAATCATCAGAGATACATTATTGCAAGTAAGCAGGTACCAGGTGCTCTCAAGCCTCCCTATTGATCCCATAGATGTTTGGGTTGTTTTAGGGTTGTAACAAAAAGTGAAGTAGCCGCCTAGTGGTTAGAGCAGCGGACTGGTAACCAAAGAGACCAGAGTTTGAATCCCATTGGCACTCTTTAGGCCTTGGGCAAGTCACTTAACACTCCATTGCCTCAGGTACAAACTTAGATTGTAAGTTTTCCAGGGATAGGGAAATACCTATAGTATTTGATTATAACTCACCTCGAACTGCTACTAGAAAAGTGTGAGCTAAGTACTAAAATAAAAATGGCAACTGTGTATATATAGATATATCTAATGCATACAAATCTCTCTCAGCTTCATGCAAAGTCAATAGGATAGGTTTGGGAATCACTAAAACGCAATACACGTATCACACAAATACAAATATCTAGAGAAGGGCCCTCTTCAAATAAAGCAAGGTTGGCAACACATGAACATGAATGGCTGTACTCCAATATTAAGGATTACAAAAATCAAACCCAAGATTTAGCAGGTAGACATTTCATGTTCATGATAGCCTATTTCATTCATTATGCCGAAGCTATGCTGAAGACTCTCTGACCTATCACACTAGCATTATTTTCTTTTTTTTCTTAGCAGTTATTTTCCATTGTAAACTGCTTTATTTCTTTTGTAACGAGCAGTATATCAACAATGCTAATAAAGATAAAGATTAAAATATCTTATTTCAGGGAGGAGAGTCATGGGGCAGCGACCATTGCGAGTGCAGGAGGAAACAGGCTGCAGGCAGGTCGTCCTCAAAGTCATAAGGGGGCCTTCAAAAGCTGGCTGAGTTGTGGTCTTCATTAAGACCAGAGTCAGGCAGCCACAGTTCCAGAGCCGGAGAAAGCAGACTGTGGGCAGGACAGCCCCAACGTCATCAGATGCTTTCTCTGCACTTCAAGTTTTAGCTGCTGGTAGGTGTGCGGCCGTTGGCGCGATACAAGGGGCATTTTATTTATTTATTTTGGTGGGTTTTTTTATATCGCTGAAGTCTAGGCAGCTTACAGAGAACGAACAAACAAGGATAATCCATTGAACATGGTGCAAAGATGAATGCTGTGTATAGGAACACCAAAAAACTATGGTTTAACTTATATGCCCCTTGGAGCACTTCAACATTCCCATGGTTGCTGATTGTTGTTCATGGGGAAAAGGAAGAAAAAGACTGCATTTGAAAGTGTTACTGGACCAATGGACAAGCACTTTGTGGCTATGGAGGTGGGTCCTTCCCCTTCTCTGTATTTAGACGGTGAGTCACTAAGTTCTCTGGATCGCACTCCACCCCCTCCCCTATTATAATGACTTTACCTAGACAAGCCATGAGTCAACCTTTTTAACAGAGAGTGTAGTTACTCGCCTGTAACAGGTGATCTCTCAAAAAAAAAAAAAAAAGCATAAATCAGTCTTCACATATAGGTGATCATCACTGACAAGAGTCCATGTGGGAATGCTCCCCAGCATCCAAATTGGAAAGATTTTGGGAGTACTCCACCACCCTTGTATGCCTGCCTTCCCAACTCCTCTCCTCTGTTGAGTTTGTAGCTGAGAAGAAGAAAACAAAAGGACCTTGCAACTTCAAGGGAAGGAGGGTGGGTTGTGAAGACTGATTCCTGCTGTTCGCAGAGATCACCTGTTACAGATGAGAAACTCCACTATCTCCAGGAACACAGTCTTCACATATGGGATTCACTAGCTCAAAGGTACCAGACTGGTAAGGGGGGGGGGAGAGTAGTACGATCCCTGAGGCAAAAAAAAGCAGAGTTACTCATCTATAACAGGTGTTCTCCAAGGACAGCAGGAATCAATCCTCATTTATGGGTGACGTCGGCATCGACAGAGCCCGCGTGGAGCAATTCCCCAGATTTCAAAGAAAACCTTTGGGATTGCTGCCACACATGCGTGGTCCTCTTCCCGCCCAAAGGTGCTATCTTGTTCAGTCGGGTCCCAGAGCTACAGCCCTACTAAGCAGATGACAAGGGAAGGACAAAAAAATTGCAACTCTTCGGGGAGGTGGGAGGGTAGTGAGGACTGATTTCTGCTGTCCCTAGAGAACACCTCTTACAGGTGAGTAACTACGGGTTCTCCTGGAACAAGCAGGAAGTCAGTCCTCATTATGGGACTCCCCAGCTACAGGCTACCGAACCTGTAAGCCAAAAAGCACCTCCGCGAGGCCTTGTGCAGAAGCTAATGTCCGAAGGAAGCTCGGAGTCCTCGGGCCTTCGGCTCTAGATAGTCGCAGAAGAAGGGTCGGAGGGCAAGAGTTGCTTATACCCCAAACAGACTATGTAGTACAGCCTGACCGAAGACGCTGTCCCGGCAGGACTCCCTCTCCAGGTAGTAATGCGAAGCAAAGGTATTCGCTGAAGATCAGGTCATAGCCTGGCAGATGTCCATCAGAGGCATGGAGCGCAGTGAAGCAGACACTGGCTTGGCGTGAATTACGTGCTCGGTGACCCAACGATCCAGTGGGGCGTCCGCCATTGCTTGGGTGATGGTGATGCAGTCTGCCACCCAAATGGAGAGGGTGTGCTTGGTGACTGCTAGCCCCAGGTAGTTGGGTTAGTAGGAGATGAAGAGCAGGGCGGACCTGCGATGACCTTGGGTGCGATGCAGGTAGAAAGAAAGTCGGCAAGACCACCTCCTGATTGAGGTGGAAATCCGATACAACCTTCAGTAGCAACTTGGGATGGGTGCGAAGGATCACCTGTTCCTGTAAAACTTGATGTAGGAGGCCTCGGCCATGAGGGCTAGACGTTCTCTGACTAGCCGTGCCAAGGTCAGTGCCACAAGGAAAGAGTAGTTACTCACCTGTAACAGGTGTTCTCCAGGAGCAGCAGGAATCAGTCCTCACATATAGGTGACATCGACGTTGATGGAGCCCTTGCGGAGCATTTCGCCAGCTTTCTATGAAAGCCTTTGGGAATACTGCACGTATGCGCGGTCCCCTTCCCGCCTAAAGGTGCCATCTTGCTCAGTTTGATGACATAGCTAAAAAAACAGCACACAAAAATATAAAAATAAACTATGTACAACTGCAACTCCCAGGGGAGGAGGGAGGGTAGTGAGGACTGATTCCTGCTGCTCCTGGAGAATACCTGTTACAGGTGAGTAACTACTCTTTCTCCAGGACCAAGCAGGAAGTCAGTTCTCACATATGGGTGACTCCCTAGCTCTGGGCTACCAGGAACCCAGGCTGAACAAGAGAACTCCCTCTAGTCCCAGCATCAAAGAAAGGCTTTTCACTGAAGGAAACTCCACCGGCAGTCCAATGGAGGGCTGGAGGGCAGGAGTTGCCTAAACCTCAAAGAGATTCCAGAGTACTGCCTGGCCAAAAGCACTGTCCCTACGGGACTCCCTCTCCAGACAGTAATGGGCCGCAAGAGTCTGGCTTGAGGACCAAGTTGCAGCCCTGCAGATGTCTGCCAACGGTACAGAGCGGAGATGAGCTACTGAGGCAGCCATTGCCCTGACACGGTGGGCCGTGACCCGACCCTGCAAGGGAAGGTCAGCGCCCTGTAAGCCCAGGTGATACAGTCAGCCACCCAGATGGACAAGGTACGCTTGGACACAGCTAACCCCAAATTATTAGGGTCAAAAGATATGAAGAGCTGAGTAGCCCTTCTATGCCCCTGCGTACGGTCAAGGTAGAAGGATAAAGCCCTTCTACAGTCCAGGGTGTGCAGGACCGCTTCAGCCTGGCTTGCATGAGGCCTAGGGAAGAATGTTGGAAGAACCACCTCCTGGTTGAGGTGGAAAGAGGAGACAACCTTTGGGAGGAACTTTGGATGAGTCCTAAGGACTACCCTGTTCCTATAGAAGCGAGTGTAAGGCCTGTCACAGACCAGGCCCTGAAGCTCACTCACTCGCCTGGCCGAGGTTAGGGCTACCAGGAAGAGTGCCTTCCAGGACAGGAAGCGGAGAGGACAAGTAGCCATCGGCTCAAAAGGTGGTCGAGTCAGTTGCTGCAAGACCACATTCAACTCCCACTCAGGAGCTGGAGGACGGATAGGAGGCTTGAGCAAGAGCAAACCTCTGAGGAACCGGGATACCAAGGGGTGAACCGACAGAGTGTCCTTCCACCAGTGAGTGGTGAGCTGCTAGAGCTGAGAGGTGGACCCGAACAGAATTGGATTTAAGTTCCTGATTGGATAAGTGCAGCAGGTACTGAAGCACCACTGGTACAGCACATGAGAAAGGATCTTCTGTACGCAGCTGACACCACATAGAAAACCTTATCCATTTCAGGGCATAGGTTTTCCTAGTGGATTGCTTCTTAGAGACCAGGACGACCTCCTCAACTTCCTGAGGTAGGCCCTAGGGAGCCAAAACTACCCTTGCAGCCTCCAGGCCATCAAATTGAGAGATTTGAGACTGGGGTGCAGAAGAGAACCCTGATCCTGCGAAAAAAGGTCGGGCTGCAACCCCAGAGGCAGTGGGGTGTCCACTGCCAGTTGAAGCAGAAGTGGGAACCAAGGCTGCCTCGGCCATCTGGGAGCGACCAGAAGGACCGAGGCCTTGTCCTGCAGAATCTTGAACAGGGTTCGGGCCACCAGAGGCGTGGGAGGAAACGCATACAGGAGGCCCTGGGACCAGGAAATGAGAAAAGCTAGCCGCAGAGGATGCGGTTGCCTGGAGCACAACCTGGGCAGCTGCTTGTTCAGGGGACTGGCAAACAGATCTATGGATGGAAGTCCCCATTTCAGGAAAATCTTCTGAATCACCAAGGGATGGAGCTGCCATTCGTGGGGCTGCAGAATCCTGCTCAACCTGTCTGCCAGGTAATTTTCCTGGCCAGGAAGATAAACAGCCTTGAGAAACATGTTGCGCTTGAGCGCAAATAAGCAAAGGTCCTGTGCCTCCTGACAAAGGAGCCTGGACCCAGTGCCGCCCTGTTTGTTCACATAAAACATGGCTACCTGATTGTCTGTTTGCACTAAGACAGACTGAGAGAAACTCCTGAGGGCTAAGCGAATAGCCCATAGTTCCAGCAGATTGATTTGCTGCGTGGCCTCCCAGGGAGACCACAGGCCCTGGGTGCACTTGCCCAGACAATGTGCACCCCAGCCCTGCAGGGAGGCATCGGTGGTCAACACCACTGTGAACCGAGGCATCTGAAAGGGCACCCCCCTTGCAGTAAGTTGGGGGGTGCAGCCACCATCGCAGGGAGTTCAAGAATGGTCTGGACACCCTTACTCTGTCTCTGAGGTTCCCTGTGGCCTGTGTCCACTGAGTTCTGAGGCACCACTGTGCAGGCCTCATGTGGAGCCGGGCATTGGGAGTCACATGTACTGTTGAAGCCATGTGGCTGAGAAGCCTCAGGCAGAGTCTGGCAGAGACCAGGGACCTGCTGAGAAACTGGGTTGCCAAGCTGATTAGTCTTTGGGCTCTGTCCTCTGGCAAGAAAGGTTTTGCCTGCAGAGAGTCTAGTCTTGCCCCTATGAACTCCAAGTTTTGGGAGGGGAGCAAAGTGGACTTTGCGAAATTTATGACAAACCCCAGGTGTTGAAGTAGAGAAATAGTTCGGAGGGTGTTTTGCCTGGCCTCCTGGCACGTCTGACCCCTGATGAGCCAGTCGTCCAGACAGGGGAAGACAAAGATACCCTGATTTCTCAAGTAGGCCGCGACCACTGCCAGGCATTTGGTAAAGACCCTGGGAGCGGAGGTGAGGCCGAAAGGCAGCACTCTGTACTGATAATGGTTTCCTCCCACAATGAACCTGAGGAACTTCCTGTGGTCTGGATGAATGAGGATGTGATTGTACGCATCCTTTAGATCTAAAGAGCATAGCCAATCTCCCTGCTGGAGGTAGGGCAGAAGTGTTCCAAGAGTAAGCATCTTGAACTTTTTCTTCTCTAGGAACTTGTTGAGATTCCTGAGGTCGAGAATAGGCCTGAGGCCTCCGGTTCTCTTTGGTACGAGGAAGTACCTGGAGTAGAAACCATGACCTTGTAGGTGGGGAGGCACAGGCTCCACCGCCTGGTCTCGCAACAGACCCTGAAGCTCTTGAAGGAGGAGGTCTGTGTGGAGAGGAGGCCTTGGAGGCTCTCCTGGGAAGTAAGGAGGAGGCAACTGATGGAAATGAAGCATATAGCCATTGTGGACTATGCTTAAGACCCAATTGTCTCCTGTGATGGGTGGCCACCTGTGGGCAAACAGGGCTAGTCGACCTCCTGTGCAGGGATGGGACAGCAGAGACGGAGAGGCTATGACTTGAGAGTCAAAAGCCCCCACCCTGTTGAGTGGGAGCAGGAGCCGGAGGCTTGGGGGCCTTCTGCCTACGGGGCCCACGTCCCTGCCCCTTGGCCTGCTGACCCTGTGGGGGAGCTGGGGAGGCCTGGTAAGGTGGGAACTGTTTGTAGGCAGTCACTTTCCTCGGGTAAAAGGACTTCTTAACCGAACCCTTCTTTTTATGAGAAGGGGCAGAAGTCTTTCTAGACAGCCTTGTCCTCGTGAGGTGCTCGGTCTCGAGCTGTGCAGCCTTCTCGGACATGGGCTTGCCGAAAAGGTTTTCAGCTCAGCAAGGGACATCGACCAACTTGTCTTGCACCCATGGCTCGAGGTCCGATGACTGCAGCCATGCCTGGCGTCGAGCCGCGATGCCAGCTGCCACAACACGGGCCGAGGCCTCGAAGAACATCGTAGGCTTCTCGGGATATGAACTTAGAGCATTCCTGGATCCCCGAAGACAAGGACTTGAACCTCTGCAAAGGTTCCCCGGACAGACCAGCAGAGAACCCGGCAAGTTCCTTCGCCAGGTCCCGCAAGTACATACCCATGTACAGCTGGTAGGACTGGACATGGCAAGCAAGCATCGAGCCCTGGAAGCACTTTCTACCAAACGCATCCAGGTTCCGGGCCTCCCGGCCGGGGGGCACCGCAGAGTGCATCTTCTGGCTCTTCAGATGATGCATGGCCGATTCCACCACCATGGAATGGTGTGGTAGCTGCGCTTTCTGAAAACCAGGGCTCTTACGGAGTCAATAAATGGAATAGACCCGCTTGCTCAAACCGGCACCGAGGCCGGTGCCTCCCACATCCGGAAGAGGAGCCATTCCAGCATCAGAGGAACAGGCACAGTAAAGGCCTCCTTCTGAGGAGAGTCATACTGGAGGGCCTCAAGCTCTTCGGCTCGAGGCTCCTCCTCGGGGTCCGCAGGGGTCGCCAACACTGTGACCATATCCCGAATGAACTCCGAGAACCGGGCATCTTCCGGGGGGGATCTACTCCGGGGCTCGGACTGTGGTGAGCCTGACGGGACGCACCGAGTCCTGAAGGTATGGGGGGACTCCTCGTCCTCCGTCTCCCAGGCGGACTCGTCCGAAGAGGAGTCGGGCTCCGACCGCGTGGGGCCCAGCAGCACCCGCCCCGACGCCGAAGGCACCGGCATCGACACCCTCGGTCCCGACCGGGAGGTCGAGGGTGACCGCGACCGAGGTCGACTTCGAGCCTTCATGGTCTCGAGTATCAGCTCGGTCTCCGGGGTCGACTTCGACGTCGATGTCCTGGTGGTCGGGGCAGATGCACCAGCAAGGCTGGCCATCAGCACCCGCTGCTGATCCATGAAGGCAGACAGTCTGCACTCCAAGGCTGTCAGCCTGAGTTCAAGCTCAGGAGACTCAGCAGCCACCGACTCGGGCCCCGGCGGCGGCTCTCTGGGAGGACAGTCCTCGAGGACAACAGGACTTACGTGTCCAGCAGACTCTGGCTCCACACTAGGCATTTTGGACGACTTCTCCTGTTCCAAAGGCCCGGGACGGCGGTCAGGGGTCCGAGACCTAGCCCTCGAGGAGCCAGGGACCTCTTCCGACGCTGCCCTCGCGAGCTGCTTCTTCCTCTTTCGCTCCCGATCGGGGGACCCCCTGTCCGAGGAGCCCCGACGATGCTCGGAGTCAGACTCCCGAGACGTTGAGGCCTCAGATGAGGTCCGGGCACAGCCGGAGGCCCGAATCAGAAAAAAGCCTTTCCTTTTGATGCTATCGACTTCGCAGTGCCTTAGTGGACATTTTTCCACAGGGCCCACAGATCTTAGGATCATGATCGGGACCAAGGCACCGAAGGCAGTAGTCGTGTGTGTTGGTGAGAGACATCAGTTTCTTGCACCAATCACACTTTTTGAAACCACTGGAAGCCATCGGGGAAAAAAGAGCCCCCGCAAGGTCAAAGGACCGGCCTTCCAGGGAAAAGAGAAAAAAGGGCGCGAACACCAGCCATTAAGGGCAAAAACCGAAAAAAGAAAGACGGGCTCGATACCAGTGTACCAAACCCGGCGGGAAGGGGAACCGGCATCGAACCAGACAAAAACCGCAATGAAATCATAAGAAAATTGCAAGAAAAATCTAACTTTTCTCCGGGTAACTAGGACGAACGTCCAACGGGCTCCTCGGAAAAAGAAAGACTGAGCAAGATGGCACCTTTAGGCGGGAAGGGGACCGCGCATGCGTGCAGTATTCCCAAAGGCTTTCATAGAAAGCTGGGGAAATGCTCCGCAAGGGCTCCATCGACGTCGATGTCACCCATATGTGAGGACTGACTTCCTGCTTGATCCTGGAGAAAACCACCTTCCAGGAGAGGTGCTGGAGAGAGCACGTCGTCATCGGCTCGAAAGGCGGCCACGTCAGCTGCATGAGCACGATGTTCAGGTCCCATTCTGCCGGTGGAGACCGGATTGGGTGGGGGGGGGTCTGGAAAGCAGGAGGCCCCGCATGAAGCAGGAGACCAGAGGCCAGCCCGAGAGGGGTTTGCCCTCGACGGGCAAGTGGTTGGCCGAGATGGTGCTCAGGTGGACTCTGACTGAGTTGGACTTCAGTCCCACCTGCGAAAGGTAGAGCAGGTACTGGAGACCCCAACGGGTGGAGCAGGACAACTGGTCTATCTGGATCTCGGAGAACCAAATAAAAACCCGCCACCACTTCAGGGCGTAGGCCCGCCTCGTCAAGTCCTTCTTCGACGCAAGGACGACATCCTTTATCTCCACTGGGAGGTACAGCGAGGTTAGAGAGACCCGTTCAGCTGCCAGGGATAGCGCGAACAAGTTTGGATGAAGCACCCGCCCCTCCTCTTATATCAGCAGACCGGGGGCACTGCCCAGGGGAACCGAAGGCTCTGACGAGAGCCGGATTAGAAGCAGGAACCAAGGTTATCGAGGCCACAAAGGAGCCATGAGAATCACCAAGGCTCAGTCGCGCTGGATCTTGTGGAGGGTCTCGCCAGGAGAGGAGGGAACGCATACAGAAGCCCGGTCTAGTACAGGAGGAAGGCATCCGGGGCCACCCTGATTGGGTGTGGTGTTGGCCCACAGAAGCGGGTGAGCTGCAAGTTCGCTGGGCTGTTGAACAGGTCCATGGATGGAGTCCCCCAGCGGCAGAACAGGTGGATAACCACCTGCAGACTCAGACGCCACTGCTGAGCCTGTTCGCGAGGACATTGTCTTGGCCCGGGAGATAGAAAGCTCTTAGGGTCATGCCCTGGCACACTGCGAAGGAGCAGAGGACTGCCTCCCAACAGAGGAGGGGGGAGCCCGTGCCCTCCTCCTTGTTTATGTAGAACATTGCGACTCTGCTGTTGGTCTGCACGAGCACCAACCTGCCCCTCAGGTGGCACTCGAAGACCTTCAAGGCCAACCGGACTGCCCAAAGCTCAAGCAGGTTGATCTGCTGTCAAGATCCTTCAGGTGACCACCACGCCTGGGTACAGAGGTGGCTGCAGTGGGCTCCCCAGCCCAAAAGCAAGGCGTCTGTCGTCAAGATGAGTTTGTGCGGACCAGTCTGGAAGGGCATGCCCCCAAAGAAGGCTCCAGGGGTCCTGCCACCAAACTAGGGACTCAACTAGGCTGTGAGACACCCAGACGGAGTCCCGGAGGTGGCCCGAGGCCTGGGCCCATTGCGCCCTAAGGCACCATTGTTCCACTCGCATCAGCATGCGAGAGCATGGGGAACATGTAGTCGAGGCCATGTGTCCCAGGAGGCGCAGCATGGCCCGCGCCGAGACTCTGGGCCGGCCTTGGACCTCGGGAGCCAGAGCATGGAGCCAATCTGCGCATGCTCGAGGGAGAAAAACGATCACATATTCTGTGTCGAGAAGAGCGCCAATGAACTCCAGGGTCCGCACCAGCGTGAGATGGGATTTTGAGTAATTGATCAGGAAACCGAGGTGCTCGAGAACTGTGTGCGATGCTGAGAGATGAGCCTCCTCTGCCGAGGTGCCCGAGATGAGCCAATCGTCTAGGTAAGGGTAGATGGATATGCCCTGCAGCCGGAGGTGGGCTGTAGCTGCATCCAGGCACTTGGTGAAGACTCACAGGGCAGACACAAGCCCGAAGGGGAGCATTCAGTACTGGAAGTGCTCTCCCTGCACCCTGAAACGCAGGTACTTCCTGTGCTTGGGGTGGACAGGAATTTGGGTGTAAGCGTCTCTGAGATCCAAGGAGCATAGCCAATCGCCCTGCCGGATGTAGGGCAGCAGGATGCCAAGGAATAGCATTTTGAACTTCTCCAAGTTCCTAAGGTCAAGGATGGGGCGCAGGCCCCCCCATCTTCTTTGGAATGAGAAAGTACCGGGAATAAAATCCCTGACCCCGGAGGTGCGGCGGAACCCTTTCGACTGCCTGTTAACCGAGGAGATAGTTCAACTCTTGCTGCAAGCAAGACTGGTGTGAGGGAAGCCTGGTAGGTTCCGCCGGAGAGAAGGGAGGAGGGAGTCTGTCTAGACGAAGATGATACCCATCCTGGATCACCTGTAAGACCCAGGTGTCCGAAGTGATAGCCGCCCATTCAGGGGTGCAAAGAGACAGGCATCCCTCCCACAAGCAGAAGTGACCCCAGGGGACGAGAGACTACGCTTTCGACGTCAAAACCCCGGGGTTGGCTAGGATGGCGCCGGTGGCTGGGTCTTGGGCACCATGGGTTTCCAGTGACCCTGAGCACCCCCTTTGCCTTGAGCGGTGGTCGCCTGCACAGGGGCAGGTGGGTATGGCAGGTATCCCCGGTAGGAGAGCCCTTTCCTCTGGAAGAAGGGCTTTTTCATGAGCTGCTTCTTCTGTGGAAGCGAGGTGGTTTGCGAGACAGATGGGTGCGAATCACAAGCTCAGTCTCGATCTCGACTGCCTTGTCCTCCACGGGCTTGCCTTACAACTTTTTGCGAGGCTTCTCCTGGACCCACTGCTCTAGGTCCAAAGACTGGAGCCACGTCTGGCGGCGGGCTCCGATGCCAGCCGCCGTTACAGGGGCGGGAGACTAAAACCAGTCATATGTGGCGCGGGAAAGGTATTTTGAGCAGTCTGCGACTGATCTCAGGAGGGTCTGGAACCTGAGGAGGTGCTCCCCACTCAGACCCACAGAAAAACCACCAAGCTCCTTGACAAGGTCAGGAAGAAACATACCCATACACAATTGGTACGCCTGGATGTGGCATGCCAGCATGCATCCCAAGTAAGCCTTGCAGCCGAGGGCATCAAGGGCATGGGATTCCTGCTAGGCGGGACTGAAGAGTGCGACTTCGGACTCTTCTGTTTCTGCATTGCGGATTCGACTACCATGGAGGTGTGAGGAAGTTGGGTCTTCCGAAACCCTGGGCCGCATTGGACCCTATATATGGCATCAAGTCTGCTACTGACAATAATAGACCGATGCAGGCGCTTCCCACATGCGGAGAAGCAGCGGAGATAGAATGGACAGTATCGGAACCGTAAGAGACTCCCTGGGCGGAGGACTTGTACTGCAAGATTTTATTTTATTTATTTATTTATATTCTCTTATATACCGCACTATTCAGCATCAGCGCGGTTCACATAGAACAAAAATCTCAGTACAGTCAACTTGCATGAGTTTACAGATAACAAGGGAAGGAACTTGGATAACAAGGGAAACTATCTACAATCTATTTACAGGTGTAATCAAACTGAATAGATACATGTTACTAGGAACAGGGTCAATCGTTATAGAGAATCAGCCTAATCATGTTAATGAGACATCGTGGAATTAGTTGGGATCAGTGATGTCAATGGACATCAATGTCAATGACATTGTGGACTTGGGTAACTAGGTGGGAACACTGATGTCAATGGGTGTTGATGGCTCTATAAGATACTTATTGAAGAGGTGGAATTTGAGGGCTTTCCTGAATTGTGATAAGCCGTTGGTGGCCCGGATGCCAGGGGTAGTGCATTCCAGCACCTAGGGGCACAAAGGATAAAGGCTCTGTTGGCAGTAGATGAAGAGCAGCTTGTAAGGGCCTTTGGGAGTTTTAGGGAGTTGATGGTCGAGGATCTTCTTGCTCTGTTTGGTGTAGTGGTGTGGATAAGGGCAGATAAGGATGTAGCGGTGAGCTTGTTGAGAGCTTTGAATGTGATAAGTAGAGTTTTGAAGAGAATTCTGGCCTGAATGGGTAACCAATGTAATTGGATCAGCAGAGGAGTAATATGGTCAGTCCTGGCGGCTCCCTGAAGTACCCTTGCTGCGGCATTCATCGCCAGCTGCAACGGGTTTAATGTGGTTTGAGGAAGACCTTGAAGAATGACATTAGCGTAGTCGAAGTGAGGTATGATCAGTGTCTGGTATACTGTCCTGAAATCTTTTGGTTCCAACATGGAGCGTAGGTGTCTCAAAGATCGGATCTTGTAGTATACTGTTCTGACTGTGTTTCCTATGTGGGACTTCATATCTAGGCGTTGATCCAGAATGACTCCTAGGTAGCGTATTGAGGGTTTGGATTGCAGTTCAGCCTCCTTAGTCTTGAGATATTGTGGTGGGTTAAAGTTGGGGTTTCTCGTGATAAAGAGGACCTCCGTTTTCTTATGTTGTATACGGAGGTTTTGCGAGAGAAGCCAGTCAGAAACTGCATTGAAACAGTTTATTATAGGGGAGAGGTCCAAATGGTCAGTAGAGATGGGTGTAGAGTAGGACATCATCGGCATAGAGCATGTAGTCAACCTTAAATGACCGTATGATCTCGCAGATTGGTTGCATGTAGATGTTAAATAAAAGGGCAGAGAGTGAGGAACCTTGAGGAACACCCTGATCAAGGTGGAAGGGTTCTGAAGTTTTGCCTCCTGAGCGGACATGCTGCCATCTTTCGGATAGATAGGACCTGCACCATTTAAGCGCTGTTCCAGTGATGCCCTTCTCAATTAGTCTCACTAGAAGGAGTTCGTGATTCACTGAATCGAACGCCGCGGCGATGTCCAGAAAGATGAGGACAAAACCTTGGCGGATGTTATCAATGCCAGAGATTATCTTGCTGAAGAGAATGGTGAGGAGAGTTTCGACTCCATGATATTCTCTGAAGCCATGTTGGCAAGGGTCTAGCGGTTGCAATGGTGTCAATGTGGTCCTGTAACTGTCGTTGGACCTCTTTTTCAATAATCTTAGCAAGTAGGGGTATGCTAGAGATGGGTCTATAGGACTCTACCTTTAGAGGGTCGAGCTTGCAGTTTTTCAACAGGGGTCTGATTGAAGTATGCTTAAGGGCTGAAGGGAATGAACCTGTTGAAAAGGAGAGGTTCATTATGTTGGCAATTACTGGGCTGAAGTGACTGCGGAGCTCCTTGATCCAGAAGGCAGGGCATGGATCGGACTGGGATGTAGTGATGTTGAGGGATGTAATGGTGTCCTCAATTCCTTTCTTGGAGGGAATAGAGAATGCAGAAAGGGCTCCAGGGACATCCTGCACAGGTGTGGTGAATGTTGTAGTGGTTTTGTTGATAAGGTGCATCTTAGATTGTAAGTGGGTTGCAAAGTCTTGAGGGTGTATCTCCACTTGGGGCCCTGAGGATGGTTCTTTAGATAGGGACTTAACGAGGTCAAAGAGGTCATGTGGCTTATTAAGAGATCTCAACAATGTGTCAGAGTGGAACCGTTTCATTGACTCGGAGATTGTCTTGCGGTGAGCAGCTAGGTGGCTATTGAATGCTGTCAGGTCAACAATAGCATGAGAGCGACGCCAGCGTTTTTCGAGTTTTCTTAACTGGATGAGAGATTCTCTAAGGTCCGCTGTGAACCAAGGAGCATTCACTCTTTTCCTTGACTGCTTTTCTGATGGAGGACGAACAGCAATAGCACTGAGACTGTTGTTCCAGTGAGAGATTAGGTCCTCGAGGTTCGTGGTAGTGGTATTGATGATCTGTTGAGTTTCAGCAAGGATGAGCTCTTTATTAAATGGCTTAAAAGATCTAGTGGTTGGTCTTGCTGTATTAGCTGGAGAGCTGGTGTTCTTGGTAAGGGTTTTATTTGAAGGAATTTGGAGGATGATCAATTTGTGATCAGACCAGGGAACAGGGGTGATGGATGTAATGGGATCAAGGGGTGGGTTGAGAGATGATTGTGGGGCGAATACCAAATCAAGGGTGTTGCCTTTAGTGTGAGTAGGGACTTTCACCAATTGCTTGAAGCCTAGGTTCTCAAGGGCTTCTAGGAAAGAGGCTGCTTGATTATCCTGTAATGTTGGTAGGTTGAAGTCACCTAAGATCCACGTTGGGGTGTGTGGGCTATGAGTATTGGAGGCAAGCTCGATGATGGAGGCAAGTTCATCCAGTGACGTAGATGGTGCTCTATAGAGCAAGCTGATTGAGCAGCGCCTGTTGGAAATGGTAATGGTTTCCATATGGCTTGTGCAGGTGGAGTGAATCGTCTGGAACTGGAGGTCAGATCTGGTGAGGATGAGGACACCGCCTCTTCTTTTATCTTGCCTGTGGCTGGTATGTACTGTAAAGTTTGGGGGGAGGAGCTGGTTGATTATGACATTGTCTTCCTCAGATAACCACGTCTCTGTGACCATGAGTATGTCAAGTTCATGAGTGGAGATTAAGTCGGTGACAGCTGGCCATTTCTTCCGGATGGATCGTGCATTGATGAGTGCACATTTTAGGTTGTTAGGGTAAGGTTTTTCAGATTGTTTGCCTCTGATAGAATCTTGAGGAATAATATGGAGGAGATGAGAGTGGCGGGGTCGTGTGTCCCAGTGTACATTGCTATGAAATGTTCCAGACCATCTCCTTCCATGGCTCTGCAGTATTGGGATTTGGTTGGCAGATGGGGTTAAGGCTAGGGAGCAGGAGAACCAGCTAGTGAGGATGATATAGCATCCAAAGATAGTGGTAGTAGGGGGACCCATCTTAGTAAGGGTGAAAGATTTGTATTAGGGAGATGAGGATGGACACCAAGTATTGTAAAATGGTGCTTAAGAAAGCGGCCTAGAGCAGCTATTGGGTGAGTCTCTGAAGGTGGATGCTATACTGGCTGTTGCACAGACAGAGCTCTGACTCCAGGGGGAAGGCTACTAGATAGGTTTAGAGGGTATGAAATAGCAGGGCAGTTAATTACGTCGTATCATTGACTCAGCTGTATTTCAGGTTATTCAAGCTATGGATACAGAGAAATCTCATATACAGACCATACAACGTAGTATAATATGCTATACGAGGTCAGAGTAAGCACTAGTGAGGCATGAGAATAGAAAGGCACCGTAACATTGAAGAACAACAAGTTAGGTTACAAGAGGGCTAGGAGATGTCGAGATGTCGAGTTCCTCTGCCCTTGGCTCCTCCTCGGTCTGTGTCGGCAGGTTGAGGGCCCAAGCCATATCCCGCACAAAAATGCCAGGAAAGAGATGTCCTCTGGAAGCAACTGCTTTTGGAAGGCAGGCGGGGATGGGTCGGAGGGGAGATCCCTGTTGGCGTGGGTCTCCAGGGAAGTGCCCCCGTCCCATTCCCAACCCGAGAGGTCCGAGGCGGACTCTGAGTCAGGCTGGTCCCCGTGCCCTGTGACGGAGGCCCGCTTGGAGCTGGAAGCACTGGCTATGGAAGACCTCACCCCCGAGGAACGGGACGGCGAACGAGACCTGTACTAAGAACCCTCACAAGGCCCGCAGCTCTCGGGGTTTCCAGGGCAGTTTTCGGGACCCAAGTCAGGTGATCCTCAGTCTCGAGGCGCGAGCCAGGCATGCTGGGCAGTGAGGAAGGCAGAAACACTGTGCTCCAGTGCCAGCATACAGGACTACCACTCGGAAGTGGGTCCCTGCAACGCTGATGCCAGGATTACCGGGTCTGGCATGGAGGAGGAGAGAGGGTCCTCACGGGGGCAACCCTCAGGAGACCAAGCGCCATCTCCGGAGGCTTCTGTGTCCTTACAAGTTACTTTTCCAGGCTGCTCCTTGTCTGACCATCGAGAACACCGGGGAGGGCTAAGGGAAAGAGCGAGAGACCGCTTGCGTTTATCCAGCACCTCCAACAGGGACTTCGAGGTCGTCGTCTTCTTTCGCTGTTCCACCTCGGGCGAACCCTGATCGGCGTGACGCCTGGGCCACAGGGTCACTGCAGGGGACCCTATCAATGGCGGATTGGTAGGATGAGGTGCCACTAGGAATCCCGGGGCTGCCTTGCAGATAATGTTGTCGGACTTCTGCTTGCAGCTTAGCAAGGCTTTAGCGGACATTTTCTTACAAAGTGAGCAGAGCTCTGGGTTGTGGTCAGCCCCCAGACACCATAGACAACAGTTGAGGGTGTCCATGAGTGACATATTTTTGGAGCATCTGTCACAAACCCGGTGGCCATGGGGGGCAAAAAGGGCCCCTGCGAGGTCGAAAACCCTCAAGGCCAGTGGTTGGAGAAAAAAGGGCGCAACAAGGGCCCAACAGAAAAAATCTAAGGAGTCAAAAAAAAAAGAGATCCCCTAGCCCACAGTCGAAGCAGGGATGAATGGGAGGATGGGAGAGGACTGGTGCAACTGGAAAAAAAGGCCAAAAGGCCGAAGTCAGAAAACATTTCCCAAGGGACGAGTATGTGCGCCCGAAGAGCTCTGCGGAAAAAGGGAGACTGAGCAAGATGGCATCTTTGGGTGGGAAGAGGACCATGCATGCATGGCAGCAATCCCAAAGGCTTTCTTTGAAAGCTGGGGAATTGCTCCGTGCGAGCTCCGTTGGTGCTGATGTCACCCATAAGTGAGGACTGACTTACTGCTTGTTCCTGGAGAATGTGTAGCAGAAAAGTCTGGAAGAGGTGTGGGCCAATGGACTATTCCAGAAGGCGATACCCCCCCAAGAATAGTCTGCTATATTGCAGAAGTCAGGGGGAGTTCAGTTTAAGTCCCGAAGAGGGTACTGGAATACAGCTCGGCCAAAGACATTGTCCTGACGGGAGTCTCTGTCCAAACAATTATGTGTAGCAAAAGTGTGAATGGAAGATCAGGTAGCTGCCCGGCAGATGTCCTCAATGGCTACTGAACAGAGATTAGCTACGGAAATTGCTACAGCCCACACATTATGAGCGGTGAATCCATCTCGATAGAGTACATTTAGTCACCATTTGACCCAGGTGAATAGGATCAAAGGAGATGAATAATCTAGAGAATCTTCTGTGCTTTAGTTCTATACAAGTAGTAAGCCAGCACTCGCTTGCAGTCTAAGGCATGTAGCGCTGCTTCAGCCTGAGATGCATGAGGTCTGCGGAAGAAAATCAGGAAGATTACCAACTGGTTTAGATGAAAGGATGAGACTACCTTTGGAAGGGAATGAGGATGTGTACGCAGAACCACCTTGTCATGGTGGAACCGGGTATAGGGTGGATCCGCCACCAGAGCTTGCAGCTCAGTGATGTGAAGCAAATGAGGAAGATGACCTTCCAAGAGAGAAATTTCAGTGAAGTGGTGGCTAAAGGTTCAAAAGGAAGCTTTGGAAGTTGAGCCAGAACCACATTAAGATTTCAGGTGGCTTAATGGGAGGCTTGGACAGCAGGAGGCCCCGCATGAAGAGTGCTACTAAGGGGTGTGATGAGATAGGCTGCCCATCCAGTAGTCTGTGAAAGGCTGCAATGGCAATGAGGCAAACGCTCATTGAGTTTTAGGACCTGCCATGGATAAGTGGAGGAGATATTGTAGAAGTGACTCCACCGAGCAGGAAAATGGGTCCAGGTCCTTTGGGCAGCACAAAAGGGCAAACCTATACCTTTTAATATTTAAATCATCTTTATTGATGACCCAACAAACAATAATAAAATCCAATACAGTACCAATACATTACAATGCAAGTTGCCCCGTACACCATGCAGGAGCCCCTACACTCAGCACAAGACAAACGCAGTCTTTATATATTTGGTCATTTTCAAATATAACCCAACTGAACTTACCCCATCCTTTCCCCCCCCTACTCCCCCCTCCTTCTGGTGACTGGTGCCATCCACCATTCGACAGTGTGACCTTGCATTATACTATCCATATCACACCAATAATGTCTTACTCTAACAATGCTGGTCTCAGTGGAGCAAGAGGCATACTAATTCAATCCCGTGCAGTACACTTCCCAATATGAAAGGCCCTGGAGTCCACCATTACCCCCAAGCAACCAAGAGATCCATTGCATAGACTCACACAAACATACAGTTTACACCCAAGTCAGCCTTGGGGAAAGAGACTGAATATAGGGCTCCCAGATCTACATAAATCGTGAATGTCTAGGAGCTGCCACCTGCACTGCTATATTCTCCATTTGCATCAGCCTATGAAGGCTATTTCGCCATGCCCAATAGACTGGGGGTTCTGGATCCAGCCAAGCCTTCAAAAAACTCTGAAACCCCAATAAACACACTTTCCACGCAAATAGTTTTGCCCCTTGGCCCTTTAGCCGCAAATCTTTTGGGTCCCCTTGCACCTGGAAAGCCACCGATTGCTGAAGCACATCACTCACATATTTCTGAAGCATCTCTCAAAACGTACACACCCAGAACTGATGCCCCAGGGTGCTCCGGGCCGCTGCACATTTTATACAAATACTGCTTGCAACAAGGCCTGCCGCTCGAGCTCTCACTGGCGGAAAGAACACTCTCAGTATTACTTTGCATTGAATCTCACTTAGCTTCACCTCTGTGGTAACTTGCGCTACCCGTTGTAAAGCACCGGAAAGTGTTTCTCCCATCCAACTTGTTCCCAATTCTGCATTCCACCTCTGCGCTAATTCCTGATGATCCTGCTTTTGTACAAGTGTCTCCCAGGCCTTTCGCATTAAGGACATCATCTCTTCCCGCTCTTCTATTTCAAAGAACTGAGCTACACAATCAACAAATCCAGGCCAAACCACTGTTTTCCTCAATGTCCTTATGTAAAGTTGCACCTGGTATAAACCAAAATCACCCACGGGCGGAAGCCGAAATTCCTCCCTCAACTCCTGTATAGTGACCTGAATTGTCCATCACGCGTCACAAACTATGACAGACGGGTGAGACCCTGCTAGTTCCATAATCTGAACTCCTTTTGAGAGGTCCCCCGCTGGGAAGTCTTAGGGGGAGAAACCCTGACTGAGCAGGAGCCTGCCCCATCCTACGACAGAAAACTCGCCATGTTTCCCACAGTGACTCTGTCAGGCATGCGTGGATGCATGCAGGCAAATGTGACCACTGCGTGTTGTCGCGAGCACCGCCCTGGCGTATAAGCAGCGCTCGGACATAAAAATTATGGGGAGAAGATTGGCCAGTAATCCTGCGGCCTACTTCACTTTTGGCCTTATTTGTTTCCTGGTCCTAATCTTCAAAGAAACATATGCACAAGTGGTGGGAAAATAAAGGCGTTTATTTCCCTTTACGCTAGGGTCCAAAGGATTGGTTAACAACAAACGCAAAAGCCCTTCATTCAGGTAAGAAAAGTGAAACAAAAAGCTTAAAGACACACTGTTATCTTCACATTAGCGCTGGGCTTCATTCAAACAATATTCTAGGCAATAACTCATGCAGCATACAAGTCTGGCACAGACTCCAGGCTTCCACTAGTACAATATGTGCAATCCATTTCGTTATCCGAAGCCTCACTGGCCAGGTCCACTTGCATTTGCTCGTAGGTGGACACCTCGGACTCTGAGTCCCTGGGTTCAGGTATCCTATACTCAGGCTCTCTGTATAGCTTTTCCAGCACAGCCCAATGTTCTGGATTATTCTTAGGGCGTCGGCTTCGTGCTATTCTACATGGAGAAAAGTTCTCTCTCTTTGTAGCTTTTGTGGCAGTCTTATACAAACATCTATTATCCAAGCCTTTCTTATCATACAAGCTTTTTTTATATCTTGCTTCAATAAAAGCTTTACCTTGGGAGCTTTGCCTCTTGGACTCCAGCGAAGGTTGAGGCCTATACCAGTCTCTCCTTTGGCTGGCCTGTTTAGCACGTCTTAGGGCTTCCTGCTGTGACCCTGTGGATTCTGGACAACAACTGCAGTAATGCCTTGACCGCTCTGGACAAACAGCTTTTACCTCTCTAGGAGCTGAAACCTCCTCCAGTTCCTCCTTAGCTCTCAAACCATCACCTTTCCCTTTAGGTGATCTTTTGGCAAGGGAATATTCAGGTTTGCATTCCAAGCTTCCCTCTGTCTTGCCTTGCTTCCAGCTGTACACAGTCCTGCTGCATTTACTCTTGCTGTTTCCTCTCCAGCCGTCACTCCAACTGTCTTCACAGCTGCCTTTCCATCTGCTGCCACTTCCTCTCTTGCCACTACCGGTCTTGTCACCGCCGCTCTTGCTGCCCTTGCCACCTCTGCTCCCCTTCCTGTCTTCCAGAGCCTCCTTAAGAAGTTCCTCTGTGCACCTGGATTGGAAGCTGGCTGGCATTACATCATGCTCAGTGGGGCGTGGTTCTATAGTGGCTCTGGAGTCTCTCTGGCTCCCTCTACCTGGTTCCTCCAGATATTGCGGCTTATATGCACTTTTTCCTTCATTTAAAACACTTTCCCTTCTCTCAACCAGGTCTGCTGGGTGACAGTGTGCAGCACATAAATAGGACTGAAATGCCCAAGAAACTCGCTTTCTAACCCCAAGGGGGTACACATGCCCCATTGTATAACCAATCCCGTACATGGCGAAGCAGACAGCTAATATTATATCGCTCCAGGTCTGGAACCCCAAGTCCCCCTTGTGCTGCACGCCCCATCATCCAGGCGAATGCTATACGTGGTTTCCGGCCTCGCCATAAGACGCAACTGAGTGTACGCTGCCAGGCCTGTATACCCTTCCTTAGTAAACGTAGCAGCAGCACCTGTAGCAAGTATAGCCACCTAGGAAAAAGAGTCATTTTATATAAAGCAACCCTCCCCAGAAGGGACAACAGCAAGTCTCGCCACTTCTGCAATTGCTCTTTCCCTCCGCATCAATAGCAGGACATTTAATTGATACAACTGTGAAGTCTTTGCTGGAAGCTGTACTCCTAGATACTTAAAATGTCCCTTAGTCCATTTCAACGGAACGTACCTTGCTAAGTTTCCAGCATTTGCGGATCTAAAGGTGTAGTCTCAGATTTGTCCATATTTAGCTTTAATCCCAAGCAAGCACCATATTCTTGGAAAAGCTCTAAAAGAGCCGGCAATGAGTCACTAGGGTTATATATGTGTACTAAAATGTCATCTGCAAATGCTGCGATCTTAAATTGTTGGCTTCCCACTTGTATCCCCCAACTGTCTCTGCGGCCTGGCCTTACGAAGCAGAGGCTCTAGGAACAATAGCAGGGGCGAGAGAGGACAACCCTGACAGGTGCCCCGTCCAAGTGGAAAATCCTCTGATACACGGTCGTTAGCCACCACCGCCGCTCAGGGTGTGCTATACAGCAATTTCAACACCTGCATAAATTGCCCATCAAACCCGAAACGGTCTAACACTTTAAAAAGAAATCACGAGTCAACCAGATCGAATGCTTTTTCAGCATCAAAATTCACTAGCAATGAATTTAACTGGTCCTCATCACTCATCGCCAAGGAAGTCAACACTCTCTGCACGTTTAACACCGGGTGACAACCCCGTACAAACCCCACCTGCCTTTCCTGAATCAGATCTGACACGACCCTCGCCAGGCGATTAGCCAATATTTTAGTGAGTAGTTTGTTATCACAGTTCAGTAGTGATATTGGCCTATATGACGCTGTGTACAAAGGATCCCAACCTGGCTTTGGCAGCACTACTATATGTGCCACATTTTTCCCATATGGGAAAGTCTGCATTTCGATAAGCTGCATAAACACATTCTGTAAAGGAACTCTCAACCGATATTTCATCAATTTATATCACTCATTACTGAATCCGTCAGGCCCTGGAGCCTTGTGTGCTTTAGCCTGGGCTATCGCATACTCTACTTCTCTTCTGAGATGGGCTTATTCAACAGGGTATGATGCTCATCAGTCAGCACTGGAAGAGCCATCGTTGCCAAGCACGCTGTGTCACCTAAGTTTGACCCCGCTTCCAGGGGCATACAGAGTCTGAAAGTATTTGTGAAATGTCGCCAGTATTTGACTGTCCTCTGTCACCACTCTGCCTTCGTCTCGAAGTGTCACTATCCATCTGGGCCCCTGATGCCTTTTAATCAGAGCAGATAGAAGCCTTCCGGCCCTATTGCATATCTATAAAGCTCATAATGATAATATAGCATAGACTTACAGGCCCTTTGGTGTAGCAAAGCGTTTAACTTTATCTGCAGTACTACCAGCTCCCCTCTTTTCTCTGATGATGGACACCCCCCTAGCTGTCTACGAGCCTCCCGAATCTGCTTGGTCAAACGCACAATTTGAGAGTCTATTCTTTTGCATCAGCTGCATTCAAAGCTAATTATTTCCCCTTGTAGAACAGCTTTTGCCGCCTCCCAGAATAACGTGGGATTATCCTGATGTGAGGCATTAGCGGTAGCGTAACTATCCCACTTGTCCTCCAGGAAACGGATAAAGGAGGGGTCATTTATCAAATGTGTGGGGAACAGCCACCCCCCAATGCCTTTATGTTTCCCCAGCAGTCCCATCTCTATCCATATCGGTGCATGATCTGAAATCACTAAGGCCTCGATCTCTGCCCTTCTTATCTGCGGTAATATTGCTGCCGATATCAACCAATAGTCTATCCGGGATGTTCCGTGGGCTCGTGAAACATGAGTATAGTCCCATTCCTGTGGTTGTAAAACCTACCAAACATCCTCTAGATCCGTGAGTTCACACAAGTGTTCTAGTCCCCTCCGAGACCCTGTCCCCTTTCCCTTGCTCGGGGGCACCTTGTCTTGAGCTGGATCCAGAACATTATTAAAATCTCCACCCACCAACGAAGTATGTTGGGGGAATCTATCCAAAATCGTCCCCAGAGCCCCATAAAACGCACGATCCAGGACATTAGGTCCATACACATTACAAAATTATATCAGGTGTTCAACACTCTCCCAGAGATAATTAGTTACTGCCTCTGCGGATCCACAATCCGCTGTTCTAACGTGAAATCGAGTCCTTTGTGAATTAGAATGGCCACCTCCGCTCTACGGGAGCTTGCTGCTGCCCCAAAAGACTGTCCCACCCACCCTCGCTGCAATTTTCCGTGTTCCGTTTCATCCATGTGGGTTTCCTGAAGGAACACTACATCTGCCTTCAGATCTCTCAGCTGCTTCAACACTTTGTATCTTTTGATCGGTGAGCACATCCCACAAACATTCCATGATATACATAAAATCAGCTGATCAGCCATACTCACTCATCACCTGAGTACAATTACTCCCAAAACACCAAATTTTGTAATCCAGGTCCCTGCCCAGCCTCAGTAAGCAGTCTCCAAGCTTCCACAAAATATTCCAAAAAGTCAAGGCCACACACTTCCCTTCGCCACTCCTGTATCCCCTTGCGCCACTTCAGCCACCATTTATCTCTCCCTGGCTTCCCTCCCTCATGTCCACCCCCCTCCCTCCCATTCACCCTATGTCCCTCCCCATCCTCCTATCTCCCCCTTTCTGACACGGTGCCTCTTCTCACCCCTCCCCATTCCACTACTCAGGGTAAAGACGCAATGAGGCTCCCCACCCACCTCTCATCAAATAAGTCCCCTTGTCACCTCCAACCTTCTACCACCCGCCCTCAACCTGTGTAGCAGGACAAGAACAGGAAGGAGAGCAAAGAAGATCGGTGGAAGAAAGAGTGGAACACTCCTTATGTTAAACCACCCCACTCCTGCAGGTTAGCCTGTGATCGTCATCGGGGATCCCCAAGGAAATCGCTGCTCACCCGCTCTCCTGCACAGCCAGCTCAACAACTGCTCTCTGCAACCCAAGCAACCCTCTGCAACAAGGAACTCTCTGCACAGGACAAAGAAGTGAGAGTGTACTGCCTGCTCGGCTCCCTTCTGCTGCTCTGTTCTTCCCAGCTCCTGCACACGGCCTTATTGCTCCGCCCACCAAGACCTCCCTCCACCAGTTAACAGGAACTTTAAAAGCAAGCATGGCTCAGGCATGCCCCCGCCTGGCGGGCCTTGCCAAAGGGCCCATTTGGCGTGACCTTATGCATGGAACGCAATCGTGACTGCTCATAAGCTGTGGACCCCTAAGCAAACCAGTAATCTGCTAGCATCATCAGCAGCTGGCCTCCACTGGAACTTCAGGCGACGTCAGCTCAAAATTGAGCTAACTATATAACGGCATTTCAATCACTTTGCTGCCACTGGTAAAGCACAGTTACTTACCTGTAACAGGTGATCTCTGGGAACAGCAGGAATTAGTCCTCACATATGGGTACGTCGGTACCGACGGAGCCCGTGCGGGAAAGCTCCCCAGCTTATGAGAATAGAATCTTTGTGGACCTCCACCTGCACATGCGCAATGACTTCCCGCCTTCCTGAACAGCTCTCCTCACAGAGAGAGGACAGGAAGATAGATAGATATAAGATTCTTCTCCTTTGGGTGGTTGGTGTGTTGTGAGGACTATTTCTTGCTGTTCCCAGAGATCACCTGTTACAGGTAAGTAACTGTGCTATCTCCAGTAACAAGCAGGAATAAGTCCTCACATATGGGGACTCCCTAGCTTAGATGCATGGGATCCCCTGTAAAGGTTCGCCATCTTCGTATGGATCTCAGGCATCCATTCTGGGAAGGTGGGCAGGAGTTGTTTAGGAATGGAACAGGTGCTTGAGGACAGCCTGGCCAAACCAGGCATCCCGGCGGGAGTCCTTGTCCAAACAGTAATGGGCTGTGAAGGTATGAACCGAGGCCCAGGTAGCGGCTCGACAGATCTGATCTATGGAAACAGAGTGCAGATGAGCCATAGAAGTTGCCATGGCCCTCACATTGTGAGCAGTGACATGGCCTTCCAGAGAAATGTTTTTGCTCTGGTAAGCAAAAGAAATACACTGAGCAATCCAATTGGAAAGTGTACGCTTGGAGACTGGAAGTCCCAAATGGGAAGGATCAAAGGCCACAAAAAGTTGGATAAGACTTTCGATGTGGCTGAGTCCTATTAAGGTAAAAAGCGAGAGCTCTTTTACAATCCAGAGTATGAAGGTTCCTCTCTGCATTGGATGCATGAGGAGCTGGAAAAAAGACAGGTAGATATACCTCTTGATTAAGATGAAAAGGCGAGACCACTTTAGGCATAAAGTGGGGATTCGTCCTAAGGACCACCTTATCATGATGAATCTTGTGTAAGGTGGATTAGCCAGCAGCACACTGATGCGGCGAGCCGAAGTGACTGCAATGAGGAAGATGACCTTCCAGGAAAGAAATTTCAAGGAGGTGGAAAACATTGGCTCAAAAGGTGGCTTCATAAGTTGACCGAGCACTAGATTCAAATCCCATGCGACCGGGGGTGGTCTGATGGGAGGTTTAGTGAGAGTCAGGCCTCTCATGAATCTTGCAACAAGAGGATGAGAGGAGATAGGTTGTCCATTTATATGTTGCAAGGATGCTGCAATAGCACTTAAATGGACTCTTACCGAATTCGTCTTGAGGCCGGCATTGGATAGATGCAGGAGATAATCAAGAAGAGAATTCAAAGGAAGTGCCAGAGGGTCAAGACCCTGCTGAGCACACCAAATGGAAAAACGTTTCCATTTGAAAGCATAGGAACGCCTGGTAGAGGGTTTCCTAGAGGCAGAAAGGATATCTTTCACTGGTTGGGAAAGATGAAAGTCTTGAAGGCTTAAGCCTTCAGTACCCACGCACTGAGGTGAAGGGATTTGGGGTTTGGGTGCCACAAAGTCCCCTCCTCCTGAGACAGGAGGTCTGGCGCAGCTCCCAGATCCAAGTAGGATCCCTGGGAGAGCTGTAGAAGTAGAGGGAACCACACTTGGCGTGGCCAGCGTGGAGCTATGAGGATCATAGTTCCATGATCCCTCTGGAGTTTGAACAGAGTCTTGGGAATCAAAGGAATGGGTGGAAAGGCATATAGGAATGCCTGACTCCAATTCAGGAGAAAGGCGTCCGTAGCCTGAGCTCCCTGACACGGAGTTCTGGAACAGAACCGGGGAAGTTTGGCATTCCACGGACTTGCAAAGAGGTCTATGTCCGGGGTCCCCCATTCCTGAAAGATTCGGTTTATTTGGTCCAAATGTAGGGACCATTCGTGTGGCAGCAGAACTCGACTGAGCCTGTCTGCCCGAGAGTTTTGAACTCCTGGGAGATACACTGCTAGCAGGTGAATCTGATGCTCTCTGGCGAAGGCCCATAGTCTTAGAGCTTCGTTGCAAAGCGACAGAGAGCCCGTCCCTCCTTGTTTGTTTATGTAAAACATGGCCACCTGATTGTCCGTCTGAACTAGGACAGTGAGGTTGGCTAGGAGGGAGTGGAAGACCTTGAGGGCAAGGTAAATTGCTCGCAGTTCCAGAAGATTGATATGAAGGGTGGTCTCTTGTAGAGACCAAGTGCCCTGAGTGGAGAGAGTTTGCAGATGGGCTCCCCACCCTGTTTGGGAGGCATCTGTTGTGAGGGTTGCTTGGGGTAGCAATGGTTGAAATGGAGCCCCCAACAACAGATTCGTGGAGGCAGTCCACCAGTGGAGGGACCAAAACAGACGATCGGAGGTTTGTATTTGGTCTGAGAGCGCTCCTGACGCCTGAGTCCACTGAGTGGCCAGGGTCCATTGAGCTGCTCTCATATGAAGACGAGCATAGGGCACCACATGCACTGTGGAGGCCATATGACCCAGTAGGCGTAGCATTTCCCTGGCTGTCAAGTGAGTGCTGGACTGAGCTTGGGAGGCCAAACTCAGGAGGCGCTGGCCTCGAACATGTGGAAGGTAGGCCCTTGCAGTGATGGTGTCCAACTGGGCCCCTATGAATTCTAGAGATTGAGTAGGGATGAGTTGGGACTTGGGAAGGTTTACTACCAGTCCCAGATACTGCAAAAGGCTCCTTGTGTGGTCCAGGGAAATCTGGGCCTGTGACTGAGTTGGAGCTCGGATGAGCCAGTCGTCCAGATATGGGAAGACAAAGATTCCCATGCCTCTTAGAAATGCGGCTACGATTGCCATGCATTTTGTGAATACTCTTGGAGCAGAGGCTAGACCGAAGGGGAGTACTCTGTATTGGAAATGTTTTCCCTGAAACAGAAAGCGAAGAGACTTTCTGTGGGATGGATGGATGAGTATATGTGTATACGCATCCTGTAGGTCTAGAGAACAAAGCCAGTCCTGACCCTGGAGGTAAGGAAGGAGAATGCCGAGAGACGCATTTTGAATTCTCCTTGAAGAGAAATATGTTCAATTCTCTCAGATCTAGGATTGGTCTGAATCCCACTGTCATCGGGGGAATGAGAAAATAAGGGGAGTAGAAACCGGACCCTTGTTGAGGAAGAGGACCCTCTTCTATGGCCCCGTGGGCAAGAAGATAGGAACCCTCTTGACCCAACAGGGTTAGGAGAGATGGGGAGAATTGAATGGTCTCACCATATGATGGGGAGGAGGCCTGGAGAAATGAAGTTTGTAACCCTCTCGAATGATAGAGAGGGTCCATTGTTCTGTTGTGATTTGTTCCCATCTGGGAGCAAAGTGAACCAACCTTCCGGGTATGGTGAGAGGTTCTGGTTGTGTTAGAACCAGAAGTGGCAAGTTCCCTAGGAGCAAGTCAAAACCCCTGAGGGGTTGGAGCCTGCTGACTACAGTAGCTGCTGCAGGCTTAGCTCGTGCTTGTTTGGATTGCTGACGCTTAGCAGTATAGCGAGGTTGAGAAGACTGCTGGCCAGTATTTGAAGCAACTCTGGCCTTCTTATAGTAAGGCCTTTTAAAAGACTTTTTCTTAGTAGGAATTGAAGTGGACTTTGAAAGTCTTTCCAAGGTGGCATTTTCAGCATCCATCTGGGTGGCTTTGATTTGCCACTCTTCCCCAAATAAGTTCTCACCTGTACAGGGCAGATTCCGTAAGCCATCTAGAACCCAAGGTTCCAGATCAGAGGCCTGGAGCCAAGCAAGACGTCGGGCTGCAATAGCAATGCCCGAAGCCCTACTGGCTCCCTCAAAGGAATCATATGCTGCCCTATTAGAGAACTTAGAAACCTCTAAGAGTTGTTTCACTAGGGAAAGGAATCCCTGCTTTTTATCCTCAGGGATAAAGGGGGCAAAATGCCGCACCTTTTTGGCAAGTTCCTCCAGGAACATGCCCATATAGAGACTGTAGGAATTAATCCTGGCTATAAGCATACTAGCCTGGAAAATTTTCCTACCAAAAGAGTCCAAAGTCTTACATTCCCGTCCTGGAGGGGTGGAAGAGTGCCTTTTGGTACTCCTAATCTTCTTCATTGCAGACTTCACCACAATAGAGTGGTGGGGCAATTGAGTCTTTTGGAAACCAGGAGAAGGAGGGACCCTATACATGGTGTCCAACCTACGGGAATAAGGAGACAAAGTCAAAGGATTTTCCCAGAAATCCATCAGTTGTTCTTGAAGGATTTCATGGATAGGCAGGGTAACTGCCTCCTTAGGGGCCTTTGAGTATCCCAAAATATCCAGTTTTTTGGATCTGGGTTCCTTTTCAGAGGATGTGGTAATAGAAAGGGCTGTAGCCATATCTAAAACAAAGTCCTGGAAGGACAAATCCTCTGGAGGGGACATTCTCCTTTTAGGAGAAGAGGGCTCCTCAGGTAAGTTGAGTGAAAACTCAGCAGAATCATCAGAGGAGTGAAAATCCTCAGAGGAATCGTTGCTTTCCTCTAACGCACGATACGCGTACCGATCGGTATCGATATCGGGCGTATCGGGTATGGAACCGGTATGGAGCGAAAGCCCATACGGTACCGACTTGCGTTTAGAGGTGGACGGCCTCGATACCGGCATGGCGGACGATACCGGTATCGGGCCCGGAACCGCTGAAAGCGGAACCGATGGCGTTGCAGCTTTAATGAAAGCCATGACGGCCTGCTGCATGGACTGTACAGTATCGCCCATGGACGCCATAGCTGCCTGGATGTCGGTACCGGAGTGACCCGGTACCCCAGAGCAGGCTAACAGGTGATCTGTCGAGGCCGTAGCATCGATATCAACCTGAGACCCCTGAATTGGCGTTTTTGGAAGTTGGACTTCCCGCCGGGTTGTTTGGCTGGGGCAGGGTCCTCAAGTTCTAAGCTAAGAGCCTCTCGATGCTTTGAAGGAGATTTGCTCTTTGAGGACTTGCCCACAGAAGGTTTGGTTACCTGAGATCCATCCGGAGAAGAAGACCTGGATGACTGTGATGCTGTATTCTCTGAAGCAAACAGCACATGGAATTTGTTGGCCCGGTTCTGCAGCCCACGTTTAGACATGTGGGAGCAAGATGGGCAGTCCGGTATGGAATGGTCAGGCCCCAAACATTTCAGACACCATTCATGGGTGTCTGTGACTGAAATAACAGCATTACATTTGGTACACTTCTTAAATCCAGGGGCTGGCTTCTCCATGAGGAGAAATTGAGTAGGCCGAGAGGCCTCTCTGAAGTGACCAAAAAGCTAAAAAATCAGAAAAAAGAATTATAATTTTTTAAAGAAAGAAAGAAAAGACCGGCGATACCGGTATCGGTATGGGGAAGGCAGGTACGCGGTCTAAAGAAACAATTAAAATAACAATTTCTTCAGCGGTGACAGGAACACGACCTGCTGGCTCCGCGTAAAAAGAGAAACTGAGGAGAGCTGTTCAGGAAGGCGGGAAGGCAGTGCGCATGTGCAGTGGGAGGTCCCAAAAGCTTCTATTCTAAGAAGCTGGGGAGCTTTCCCGCACGGGCTCCGTCGGTACCGACGTACCCATATGTGAGGACTTATTCCTGCTTGTTCCTGGAGATCCATTTTGTACTTGCTCTGCTTCATAGATCAATACTTATCGTATCGGTGCTTAAGGTGGTTATAAGTTTTAATTCTTTGCTATATCAATTTCTGTATCAATATCATTGCTCCAAAAATGGTAGGCAGTTCTTAGTTATTCTGTATCCATAATTGTCATACCCCCTGAGCCTATTCAGAAGACCTCTATCCATTGTCTGGCTCTGTTTCATGCTACTGCAATTTCTATCGCCTTGCACTCTCTTCCTACAACTTACGACACTCAAAGCGTAGGGCTCAGCTGCCAACACTGCTCTATCTAGCCCTTCTCCAGAACTACAGCCGCCCCTTAACCTTCTTCAAAGATAGAGCTCACACCCATAGTGCTATTCACCTTCTGCATATTAGCAACCCTCCTGGCCCCTTCAAACACACTCCTAGCCCATCAGGCCATCTCATTCTACCCTATCCCACGTATACACTCTACACACCTTACAACCAGGGTATCAAATTTGCCCCACAACCACACAAAAACACAACGTAGATTAATTCACATTAATACAACACCAACACTCCTCCAACACAAGCTGATTCCCTCACCCCACTACATGGACAACTGATAAAATCACGCTCCATGAGAAACAAGATTCCATTAATCAGAGACATCCTCACTGACGAATCCCCGGATTTTCTCTGTATCACAGAGACTTGGCTCACTGAGTACGACTCCATACTTCTAAACCAGCTCAACACAAGTGGTTACCCCATGTTCAACTGCCCCAGAGACACCAAAATGGGTGGTGGAGTACTCAATCACAAATATCAAGCCCCAATCTCTTTACCAGTTTATGTACAAATTGCAATGACAGACTTGATAAAAATTGACAACAAGCACCTAGCATTATGCCTCCTCTACAGACCACCTACTAATAACCACATCAACCTCACCACCATACTGGAATCAGCTTGTACTTCTCCATCAAAGAAACCCCACTTATTCCAGAAGATTTCAACTTAGCATCCCTCACTTCACAATAATCCAATGACTTTCTTGAATTTATGGAAGACATGGGCTTCATACAAATAGTAAAACAACCTACCCAATTCAAAGGTAACATATTGGATCCAATTTTCGTGCCAAGATCATTAATCTCTCATCCTCACTTCACATACCCATCACTGACACAGGTACCGAGGTCAGACCACCACATCCTACGTATGACCCTCCCAATAAGCATCTCCTTTAAAACATCCACCTGCCCAACTTACAAAATACCACACTTTAAAAAATTTGACAAAGATGTCTCTCAGAGGTTACCCCTAAACTCATCTCTCCTATGCAGTCTCATGGACGCTATAAAAAATTGGCCTGCATCAATCAATAAAGCTGCAAGGCCCAACTGCTCCAACAAGTGTCCCATCAAAAAAACATCTGAACAATGGTATACCCAAGAATTACACAATCTCCAAAAAACAGTCCGTAGGCTCGAGAAGAAATGGAAGTCTTCCAAAACCCTTATAAATAAGGAATGTTACAACTCAGCATTAAAAACCTATAAAGAGGAAATCCACAATGCAAAAAGACACCATCACTCCTCCATTCTAAACAAGGCCATCAATCGTCCTAGGAAGCTCTTCGAACTAGTAAAATCTCTAACCAAATCTCACACGAACCTGTCAAACAGTGCCCCATCAAGTCACAGACTATAGCAGACTATCTCATATCCAAATTAAAAAAACAAAAACAACTCTACCCCACTCATCCTTTACGATCACCAACCCCACAAAGAGATGGTCAGCTTTCTATCTTCTAAAAAAAAAACCCCAACTTCTTGAAACAATAACCAAGATTAACACCACAACCTCATACCCATGTCCAGTCTCATGGATAAAGGCTTCTAAATCGGAACTGGCGCCAGCAATACTCAATATCGTAAACCAATCCCTCAATCAAGGAATTATTCCAGACTCAGCGTAGTTACTCACCTGTAACAGGTGTTCTCCAGGAATCAGGACAGCAGGAATCAGTCCTCACATAAGGGTGCCATCTTGCTCAGTCAAATGACATAGCTAAAAAGACAGCAAAAAGAGTAAAATCAATAATAGGACTGCAACTCTAGGGGAGGAGGGAGGGTCGTGAGGACTGATTCCTGCTGTCCCTGGAGAACACCTGTTACAGGTGAGTAACTACTCTTTCTCCAGGAACAAGCAGGAAGTCAGTCCTCACATATGGGACTCCCTAGCTATAGGCTACCGAGAACCCATAGCTGAAAAATGGCTCCCTCTAGAAGAGCCGCAGCAGCAGTGATAAGATTTCAGTCCGAGACCAAAACCCCCACGGTAGCCTCACACCAAAGGGTCGGAGAGTAGAAGTTGCCTAAACCTCGAATAGGTTACAGAGTACCGCCTGACCGAAAACACTGTCCCGCCGGGACTCTCTCTCCAGGCAGTAGTGGGCTGCAAAAATCTGGCTTGAAGATCAAGTTGCGGCCTGGCAGATGTCTGCCAACGGAACAGAGTGGTGATTAGCCACTGAGGCGGCCTTAGACCTAACCAAGTGGGCCGTGATTCGGCCCTGCAGCTGGAGGTCAGCTGCCCTGTACGCCCAGGCGATGCAGTCCGCCATCCAGGTGGATAACGTGCACTTGGAGACAGGGAGACCCAGTTTTCTAGGGTCATAAGAGACGAAGAGCTGAGAAGCTCTCCGATGCCCCCGCGTACGCTCCAGGTAGAAGGCGAGCGCCCTCTTACAGTCCAGGGTATGCAGAACTGCTTCTGCCCTGCAGATATGCGGCCTGGGAAAGAAGGTTGGAAGAACCACCTCTTGGTTGAGGTGAAACGAGGAAACCACTTTTGGAAGGAACTTGGGGTGAGTACGTAGTACCACACTGTTATAAAACCACGTATACGGTCTATACGATACTAAAGCTTGTAGCTCGCTCACACGGCAGGCAGACGTGAGTGCCACCCGGAAGAGTACTTTCCAGGAAAGGAAGCGGAGAGGACAGATGGACATTGGTTCAAAAGGTGGGCAAGTAAGCTGCTGCAAGACCACATTTAAGTCCCACTCTGTCACTGGTAGGCAAATTGAAGGTTTCAAGAGTAGGAGACCTCTGAGGAATCGGGATACCAGAGGGTAAGCTGAAAGGTTTCCCCTCCACTGGAGAGTGGTTAGCTGATAGCGCACTCAGGTGGACCCTGACAGAGTTAGAATTGAGGCCTAACTCCGAGAGGTGGAGCAAGTACTGTAATACCTGAGGTACTTGACAAGTGAACGGGTTCTCCTTATTCTGGGTACACCACCCTTCAAATCTACGCCACTTAAATGCGTAGGATCTTCTAGTGGATTGCCTCCTAGAGGCCAGAAACACCTCCTCAACCTCCTTGGGAAGGAGTAGAGGAGCAAGTACTACCCTCTCAGCAGCCAGGCCATTAAGTTGAGGGATCTGAGATTGGGGTGTAGCAAGGAACCCTGTTCCTGGGTCAAGAGGTCGGGCTGCACTCCCAGTGGGAGTAGAGTTTCGACCGCCAGTTGAAGGAGAAGAGGGAACCAAGGCTGTCTGGGCCACCTGGGGGCTACCAGGATGACCGAGGCCTTGTCCCAAAGAATCTTGAACAGAGTGCGTGCCACCAGGGGCATGGGTGGGAATGCATAGAGAAGGCCCTGTGCCCACGAGATCAGGAAAGCATCCGCCTCCACACTCAACGGATGCGGCTGCCTCGAGCAGAACCGGGGCAACTGATGGTTTTTCGGACTGGCAAAGAGATCCATGGATGGGAAACCCCAACGGTTGAAGATCCGCTGGGCTATATCCTGGTCCAGCTGCCGTTCGTGAGGCTGAAGAATCCTGCTCAACTTGTCGGCCAGGAGGTTCTCCTGACCTGGCAGATAAACTGCTTTTAAGTACATGTGATGTGCCACTGCAAAAGAGCAGAGGTCCAGGGTTTCCTGGCATAGGATTCAAGATCCTGTGCCCCCCCGTTTGTTGATGTAGAACATCTCTACCTGATTGTCCGTCTGTATCAGCACTGACTGATGTGCAAGAAGATGACAGGTGGCTTGAAGAGCTAGGCGGATGGCTCGAAGCTCTAGAAGACTGATTTGAAGTGTGGCCTCTTGCAAGGACCACAGACCCCGAGTGTAAGAACCCTGGCAATGGGCACCCCAGCCCAGCAAGAAGGCATCTGTTGTCAGCACTCTGGTGTGAGGGAGGTTGGAATGGTACTCCCTGAAGCAAATGGGGGGGGGGGGGGTGAAGCCACCATTGCAAGGCTGATACCAGTAGCTTGGAAATTGCTACTCTGTCTCTGAGGCGGCCAGTGGCTTGCGTCCACTGGTCTGAGGCTCCACTGAGCTGTGCACATGTGGAATCGAGCATATGAAGTCACATGCACCGTGGAGGCCATGTGGCCCAGGAGGCGTAGGAAGACCCTTGCGGAGACTTGAGGCCTGTGCTGTACCTGCTGGACCAAGTCCAGCAACCGCCCTGCCCTGTCCAGTGGTAGGTAAGCTCTTGCCTGAAGAGTGTCCAGCCTTGCCCCTATGTACTCCCCACTCAGAACTTGGAGTTAAGTGGACTTTTCATGATTTATAACAAATCCTAGGTGCTGGAGCAGGGTGACTGTGCGAGCAGTGGCCTGCTGTGCCTCCTGTGCCGATTGGTCCCTGATGACCCAGTCGTCCAGGTATGGAAAGACGAAGACACCCTGGCTTCTGAGGAAGGCCGACACCACTGCTAGGCCTTTGGTAAATACTCTGGGAGCGGTAGCTAGGCCCAAAGGGACGCACTTTGTACTGGAAGTGGTTTCCTCTGACCACAAACCTGAGGTATTGTCTGTGGTCTGGATGTATGAGGATGTGAGTATAAGCATCCTTTAAATCTAAGGAGCATAGTCAGTCTCCCTGGTGGAGGTAAGGCAGTAGGATCCCAAGGGAAAGCATCTTGAACGTCTCCCTCACCAGGAACTTGTTTAGATTTTGAAAGTCTAGGATGGGGCGTAGGCCTCCTTTTCTTTTTGGTATGAGGAAATACCTGGAGTAGAAGCCTTGCTCCTGCAGGTGGTGGGGCACCGGTTCCACCGCATGATCCTTCAGCAGACCTGTTAACTCCTGCAGGAGGAGGTTCCTGTGCAGAGGGGGCATGAGAGGCTCTCCTGGGAAAAAAAGAGGGCGGCAACTGATTGAAATGAAGGAGATAGCCCTGTTGGACTACTTGCAAAACCCAGGCGTCGGTAGTGGGTGTACAGGGCCAGCCTTCCTCCTGTGCAGGGCCAAACCATTGATGGGAGAGGAGCTATGCACTGGGAGTCAAAAACCCCCTCCCGGCTGGGTAGGAGCTGGAGGCTTGGGGGTCTTCGGCTTACATGGGCCATGCCCCTGTACCCTGGCCTGCTTCCCTTGTTGGGGAGCTGGGGCGGCCTGTTAAGTGGGGTAGTTTCTCTAAGCCGTACCCTTCCTTGGGAAGAAGGGCTTTTTCCCCCCAAGGCCGTCTTCTTGTGAGAAGGTGCAGAGGTCTTCTTCGACAATCTTGTCTGGGTCAAGTACTCGGACTCGATTTCTGCAGCTCTCTCAGTCATGGGTTTGCCGAAGAGGTTGTCTCCTCGGCATGGGACATCGAACAACTTGTCCTGAACCCATGGCTCTAGGTCCGACAACATGAGCCAGGTCTGACAGGGCTACTTGGGCCAAAGCCTCGAAGCCGTCGTAAGCTGCTCGAGACATTTACTTCAAGCACTCTCTGATCCCCGTGGACAAGGCTTTGAAGCGCTGCAAGGGTTCCTCGGATAGGCCAGCCAAGAACACGGTAATCTCCTTTGCCAGGTCCCACAAGTACATGCCCATGTAGAGCTGGTAAGTTTGGACACGGCATGACAGCATCGAGCCCTGGTAGCACTTTCTGCCGAGGGCATTCAGGTTACGGGCCTCCTGGCTGGGAGGTACCGAGGAGTGCGTCTTTTGGCTTTTCAGCCATTGCATGGCCGATTCCACAACCATGGAGTTGTGTGGCAGCTGCGCTTTCTGAAACCCAGGACTCTTGCGGACTCGATAGATGGAATCGACCTGCTTGCTGAGCACTGGCATCGAGGCCGGGGACTCCCACATGCAGAGCATCAGCCGTTCCAAAATTGGAGGCACTGGTACAGTAAGGACCTCCTTTGGGCGAGAGTCATACTGGAGGGCATCGAGCTCCTCGGCGTCCGCAGGGAATGCCAAAGCCTTCGCCATGTCCCTGACGAAGTCCGAGAACCGACTGTCCTCCGGAGGGGACCTATTCCGAGGCTCCAAACCTGGGGAGTCCGATGGGATACACCGGGTCCAGAAGGTATCTGGGAGTCTTCCTCCTCCGTCTCCCACGCCGAGTCCTCCTCGGAGGACTCGATGGGCTCCGACCTTGAGGGCTTTGGGCCCGACTGCCCTGACGCCGAGGGCATCGGCGTCGATGACCTCTGTCCTGAACGGGAATCGACTGCTGCCTGCTCTTCAAAGACATCTTACCACACGGCCCGCAAACCACTGGGTCATGGTCGGGGCCGAGGCATCGGAGGCAGCAGTCGTGTGTGTCAGTGAGAGACAACTTCTTACACCGATCACACTTTTTAAACCCACTGGCAGCCATCGGGGGAAAAAGGGCCCCTGCTAGGTCAAACAACCGGGTTGCCAGTGAAAACTAAAAAGAGCGCGAATGCTAGTCATGAAGGACAAAAACGAACAAATGTTACTGGCCTCGATACCGGTGTACTGAGCCGAGGTGGGAGGGGGAACCGGAGTCGAACCGGGAAGTTGAAAAAAATAAAGCAACTTTTCCACTTTTTCCACGGTGAAAACAGGACCACGTTCGTTGGGCTCCACGGAAAAAAAGAAGACTGAGCAAGATGGCACCCTTGGGCGGGAAGGGGACCGCGCATGCGTGATGCAATCCCAATGTGAAAGCTGGGGAATTGCTCCGCACGAGGGCTCCGTCGGCGCCGACGTCACCCATATGTGAGGACTGACTTCCTGCTTGTTCCTGGAGAATCTTAAGTTATCCACAATTTGCCCACTACCCAAGAAAACATCTCTCGACAAAGATGACCCTACTTCATACTGCCCAATAGCCAGCATACCATTCCTAGCAAAGGTAATCGAAAAAGTAGTTCAAATTCAGTTAAATGAATTCATTGAACTTCTCCCCCCTAGATACACACCAATACAGTTGACACCCTCATCTGTGGTCTGGACAACCCAAATCAAGCCTTCATCATGATCTTCCTAGACATCTCATCTGCTTTTGACAACGTAGACTACACCATTCTCCTGTCAAGACTAGCTCAATTAAGTGTCACTGGAACACCTCTAAATGGGTTCAAATCATACATATCCAATCAATTCCAATTTGTAAAGATCGACCAAGAGTCCTCAACATCATTTCCCCAAGAACAGGGTATTCCGCAAGGCTCTGCTTTTTCAGCTCTACTATTTAACCTATACCTCCAACCCATCTGCTCAATTTTCAAGAAGCACAACATCAAATATCATGTTTATGCAGACAATATAATGGTCTATGCTCCAATCGGCGTAAAAAATCCTCAATACCACAGCATTAACAACCGCATAACCAAAGCAGAATCGTGGCTCAACTCAAACATGCAAATAAATTTCAATAAAAACGAAATTTTATTCACAACTAGGAATCAGAACTTCATGTCTCCCCATACCTTTAAAACTTCATAACATCAACCTCCCAGACAAACAGGAGGTTAAATACCTAGGAGCCATCATCGACAGAACTCTCAGTATGGTTGCCCAAATCAAAAGGCCAGGACAATATTCTTTAAACTAAAAACTGTGCAACACCTCAGATCAATCCTGGAAGCACACGACTTTCGAACTGTAATCCAAGCACTGATTACCCCTCACTTGGATCACTGCAACAGTCTACTACAAGGCATCCCTAAAAAGTCTCTCTACACACTCCAACTTGTACAAAATGCAACCGCTAGGATCACTGTGAAAGCAAACCTCAGTAAGCACATCACCCCAATACTCTATAGCCTCCACTGGCTCCCCATTGTTACTAGAGTGAGATACAAAATGTTAGTTACAACATTTAAATTACGTAACAGCATCACCCCTTCCCACCTAACCACCCTTATACATGCACAAGCTGATAGCAGAAGAAAATGTACAAAGGACCTCCTAGCCATTCCCTTCTCAATACGAAAAACTAACCAATCTACTAGCAATAGAGCCTTCAGGTATTCCGCTCCAAAACTTTGGAACTCTCTCCCTGACTATATTAGATCAATCAAACTTTTCACAAACAGCTAAAAACTCTACTGCTCATGGAATATTACAATGCCTCTTCATATTCTATCCCTTCTTCCCCCTACATTAACTTTGACTCCCCTCCCTCCAATGGCACCAATTCACCTTTGTAACCTGCTCTGCCATCATTATTTACTGTAAATAGTTCGGACTCAGCTGTCATGTTACCACTGTATAGGTAACAAACTACCAAGCAAAAACAGCAAACTGCCACACAGGAAACAGGAAAAACTAGTCCAAATGCGTAGGCAGGGGATACATACACCAATCTTTATTAATCAACCTTTATTAATCATTGACAAAGGTAGCCTCTGTCAACGATTAATAAAGGTTGATTAATAAAGATTGGTGTAGGTAACAAACTATCATGTATATAATTTTCCTGTATCATAGTTATTGATTTTGTTCTCTGTAACCAATTTTTTGCGAATTTTTGTTCATTGTAAATTGCCCTTGATCAGTGGAAAGGGCAATATTTAAGAAAGGTTTAAGTAAAAATAAAATAAACAACTATACTCCCCTCACTCCCCCCCACACCAAGCACCCACGGATTTAAACAGATTTTTTTTTCTTTTCCTTTGTCTGGTAATCTTCAGTCCACTCCATTTTCAGTGCCCTCTCACCACTGTGGGTTGCCCTCCCCACTTCCCCCACCCGCCCAACCTTCAAGTCTTTATCAAGTCCACTAGGAACCTGTGTGTGACCACATGTCCAGTTTATTCTGATATGACTGGTTTTTCCCTTTGACACACTTCATTACAGGCCATAGTGCCGCAGTTCACAGGTACAGTCCCGCTGTCCACAATGCCTATAAGATCTCCCAATTATTCCCGGTGAACTGAGATGTTAATATGTTCGGATGATCCCTCAGACCTCCACCATCGCAGCAGGAGGAGTTTCTGCATAGGTAAAGGAATCACTTCCAGACCCCAGTCCAGGGGCCATACGCAACAACTTGTAAGCCCACTACTCCACCGCACGATTCTCCTGCTTTTGTAGTGCTTTATTTGTCCAGACGCGTATTCAGCAGAGCTGCTGATGCCGCCTCCGATGTTTCATACAAAACGGTTTTCCCTTGCAGAGTGACTCTGAGGAATGCGGGATACATCAATGCAAAACATGTTCTGCTCTGCACTAATTGGCTGCACACAGAGGAGAATTCCTTTTCTTGGTTACTGCAGGGGAGTAATTCTTAAAAAATTAAAATTTTGCAGCCCTCATTATCCACCGCACTTCTCTTTAACTGCCTGGAGCACAGCTTCTTTGTAGATATAGTTATGGAACCGTGCTATGGTTACTCTTGGCCTGTTTTCTCCGTCCCGGTGTGGGCCCACCATGCGATGGGCACGCTCTATGAGCTTCTTACCCTGGATCTCGTTCAACTGTAACTGTGTCGGAAGCTAGGAGTCCAAAAACCCCCGCAGCTCCTTTTCTCCCACAGATTCCGGTATGCTGACAATGCGGATGTTCTTTCACCGCCCTGGGTATTCTAGGTCATCGAGCTTAGCTTCGTGCAGGAGGAGCTTGCTTTCTAGCCTTTTGAGTGCCTCCTGGTGCCCCGGTATCTCTTCCTCTGCTTTCCAGCACACTCAAACGATTAGTGAAATCAGTTACTGTCTGTGCTATTTGTGCCACATTATTCGCAAGACCCTGCAGTTGCCCTTCTAGTGCTCTTAACACCAATGGATGAGACTTTGTCAACCAGGTTACTTGCTGCAACAGAGTCCCTCGGGCTGTTTGGCGCCCTTTTGGACATTTTAATTTCCTGGTTCTTATGCCGATCTAGTCTATCTTTTCATTGCATTCTGGTGTTCATAGAGGGGCCTTTTGGCCCCTCTGTTACTGGGCGTTTCTCCCGCCGTTCTTACGCCATGGGTGGAAGGCTTATGGGGTTATAAACAATAAAAATTAATGTTTAAATGTGAGGGAGCCCCGGAGCTCAGCAGAAACGCGTCTCCCTAAGCTCACTGCATCACGTGACCCCTCACCTATGCCTTTTAAATGCAAAAGATTGCCTGGTGGAACCTTTACCTGATGCGAGGACATCTTTGACCGCGGGAGGTAGGTCAAGGTCAGCGAGCACTAGCCTTTCAGCAGACATGCTGTCAGGCATAGGGAGTGTAGGTTCAAATGGAGGAGCTTCCCATGGTTCTGAGAGAGGACATCGGGCGCGCATGCTAGTTTGAGTGGCTGAGTCTGCGCCAGGTGAAGAAGCAGAGGAAACCATGGTTGACGGGGCCAAAAGGGAGTTATGAGAATCATCGAGCCCTTGTCGACCTGTAGCTTGAACACGTCTCAGATATCAAGGGGATGGGAGGGTATGCGTAGAGGAGTCCCTGTCCCCATTGTAGAAGGAAGGCACCCTGGGCCTGTAGGTGTAGCGATGGACCCTGGAGCATAAGAGCAGAAGCTGTATGTTTTGTGGGGTGGCAAAAAGATCTATGAATGAGGTTCCCCAAAAATGAAAGATCTGAGCAGCCATCTCCTGATGCAAGATCTATTCATGTGGATGAAGCATATGACTTAGCCTGTCTGCTAGGACACAGAGTTCACCTGGGAGGTATACCGCTCTGAAGTGGATGCGGCGAGAAAAGGCAAATGATCATAGGCGAATTGCCTCTTCGCAGAGGGAACAGGACCCCGTTCCCCCCTGTTTAAGTATAACATGGCAAACTAGTTGTCTGTTCTGACTAGAACAGGTTGTCCTGAGAGTTGGGGCTGAAAAATCCAAAGAGCATTCATTGGTGCCCACAGCAGGTTGATCTGCAGGGCAGATTCCTGTTGTGTCCATAGTTCCTGTGTAATCAGGCCATTCAGATGCATCCCCCAACCCAGCTTGGAAGCATCTGTCGTCAGGGTGAATCAAGGTGCAGGCATCTGAAAAGGGGACTCTATGAATAGGTTTTGTGGCATGCATCACCACTGAAAGGACTTGATCAGTTGAAGGGTGATGTGGATCTGGTTGCCGAGATACCTCTTCGCTTGCGTCCACTGAGAAGACAGAGTCCATTGCGCTTGTTGAATGTGTAATCAAGCATAAGCGACAACATGGACCATGGAGGCCATGTGTTCTAATAGTCATAGTATCTCTCAAGCTGTTACTCGGCTTTGCTGTTGTACCCCCATTGGCAGCTCAATGAGGCGGGTACAGTAATTCTCTGGGAGGAAAGCTCAGGCCTGATCAACTCTAGCCTCTGAGTCAGAGGGAGGTGGGATTTTGGGAAGTTTATGACAAGGTGCTGGAGCACCGTGATAATATGATGAAGGGAGTGTCTTACTTCCTGAAGGGATTCTCCCCTAATCAGCCAATTGTCTAAGTAAGGAAAGAAGAATACCCTCAAGGTGCATAGGTATGCAGCGACACCTGCCATGCATTTTGTGAAGACCCTTGGGGCAGAGGCTAGACCAAAGGGGAGAACCCAGTATAGATAATGGCTTTCCTGAAACATGAAACACAGATATAGTCTGTGCAAGGGGTGTATCAGTAGATGCATGCACGCCTCTTTTAGGTCTAGAGAAGAGAGCCAATCGTGTCTCTGGAGGTATGGTAGAAGGGTTCCTGGAGAAATCATTTTGAATTTTTCTCTGACCAAGAGCTTATTTAGATCTCCGAGATCCAAGATGGGCCTGAAGCCTCCTGTTTTCTATGAATGAGAAAGCATGGAGAGTATTTATTTATTTTATTTGTGCGCTTTTCTATACCACCCCTTCCAGAGATCAGAGGCAGTTTACAGAGAACATGGTAAACATCAATTACATAGAACATTTTTGAGCACATAACTTTTTTACAGAGAAAATATTAACTATTTTACATAGATTGAGCACATATTCATTATTTACAGAGAGTAGGACAAATATGCACATCGATAAAGAGTAGTTACTCACCTTTAACAGGTGTCCTCCAGGAGCAGCAGAAATCAGTCCTCACATATGGGTGACATCGGCGCCGACGGAGCACCCGTGCGAAGCATTTCCCCAGCTTTCTAAGAAAGCCTTTGGGAATGCAGCGCGCATGCGCGGTCCCCTTCCCGCCCAAGGGTGCCATCTTGCTCAGTCTGATGACATAGCTAAAAGACAGCACAAAATAACAAAATAAATTATATGACTGCAACTCCAAGGGGAGGAGGGAGGGTTGTGAGGACTGATTCCTGCTGCTCCTGGAGAACAGCTGTTACAGGTGAGTAACTACTCTTTCTCCAGGACCAAGCAGGAAGTCAGTCCTCACATATGGGACACCCCAGCTTAAGGTTACCGGAGACCCCAAGCTGAAAAAATGAGCTCCCTTCTAGAGCGTCAGTACGTAAGGAAGGAATCTTCTCTGAGAACGCCCCCGACCCGTAGCCCAACATCAGGGCCAGTGGGTAGGAGTTGCCTAAACCTCAAAGAGATTATGGAGTACTGCCTGTCCGAAAGCACTGTCCCTGCGGGACTCCCTCTCAAGGCATTAATGGGCCACAAAAGTCTGGCTTGAAGACCAAGTAGCGGCCCGGCAGATGTCTGCCAACGGAACAGAGTGGAGATGAGCCACTGACGCAGCCTTCGCCCTGACACGATGAGCCATGACTCGACCCTCCAACGAGAGGCCGGCTGCCCTGTAAGCCCAGGCAATACAGTCAGCTACCCATATGGACAAAGTACGCTTGGAGACAGCTAACCCCAACTTATTGGGGTCAAAAGAGACGAAGAGCTGAACAGCCCTTCGGTGCTCCCGCGTACGGTCAAGGTAGAAGGATAACGCCCTCCTACGGTCCAGGGTATGCAAGACCATCTCAGCCCGGCTGGCATGCGGCCTGGGAAAGAAAGTCGGAAGAACCACCTCTTGATTGAGGTGGAAAGAGGAGACAACCTTAGGAAGGAACTTAGGGTGAGTTCGTAAGACTACTCTGTTCCTATAGAACCAAGTATAAGGGGCATCAGACACTAGGGCCTGAAGCTCACTCACACATCTAGCAGAGGTAAGGGCTACGAGAAACAAGGTTTTCCCAGGAGAGAAACGGTAGAGGACAGGTAGCCATGGGTTCAAATGGCGGACAAGTAATCCGCTGTAAGACCACATTTAAGTCCCACTCAGGAGCAGGTGGACGTAGAGGAGGCTTAAGCAAAAGTAGGCCTCTGAGGAAACGAGCCACCAAAGGGTGGCTTGAAAGAGACTGCCCTTCCACTGGAGAGTGGTGTGCTGAAAGAGCACTGAGGTGAACTCTGACAGAATTGGACTTAAGGCCTAGGTTGGATAGGTAAAGCAAATATTGCAATACTACCGGTACCAAGCACGAGAAAGGGTTCTCGTTGTGCTGAGTACACCATGCAGAGAATCTACGCCACTTAAGAGCGTAAGATTTTCTGGTGGATTGTCTTCTAGAGGCTAAGACCACGTCTTCCACCTCTCTAGGCAGTAGTAGGGGAGCTAGAACTACCCTTTCAGCAGCCGGGCCATCAAGTGAAGGGACTGGAGGTTTGGGTGTAAGAGATCCCTGTTCCTGCGACAGGAGATCGTGTTGTATCCCCAGAGGAATAGGAGTGTCCACTGCCAGTTGTAGCAGAAGTGGGAACCACGGTTGCCTCGGTCACCTGGGGGCTATCAAAATCATTGAGGCCCCGTTCTTGAACACTTTGAACAGTGTTCTGGATACCAGAGGCGTGGGAGGAAACGCATATAGTAGGCCCTTGGACCACGGGATTAGAAACGCATCCGCTGCTACTCTGAGAGGATGCGGTTGTCTGGAACAGAAACTTGGAAGTTGCTGGTTCAGAGGACTGGCAAAAAGATCCATGGTCGGAAGGCCCCATCTCAGAAAAATCTGCTGTACCACTAATGGATTCAATCTCCATTCGTGTGGTTGCAAGATCCTGCTTAGTCTGTCCGCCAGGTAATTCTCCTGGCCTGGGAGGTAGACTGCTTTGAGAAGGATGCCGTGATTGACAGCCCAGGAGCACAGCCATTGTGCTTCTTGACATAGAAGGAAGGAACCTGTGCCTCCTTGCTTGTTCACATAAAACATGGCAACTTGATTGTCCATCTGGACCAGTACAGACTAGTGAGGCGTGAGATGGGAGAAGGCTCTCAGAGCTAAGCGGATAGCTCGTAGCTCCAAGAGATTGATCTGCTGTGCAGCTTCCCAAGGGGTCCAGAGACCCTGAGTACATGCCCCTTGGCAATGTGCACCCCAACCTTGAAGAGAAGCATCGGTTGCCAGCACTTGAGAGTGTGGAGGTGTCTGAAAAAACACCCCGAGCACTAGATTTGGAAGATGAAGGCACCATTGCAGAGGCGGCAAGCAGTGTGGATACTCTCACTTTGTCTGCAAGACTTCCCGTGGCTGATGCCACTGAGTTCTGAGACTCCACTGAGCAGGCCTCATATGCAGGCGAGCATTGGGGGTTACATGAACCGTGGAAGCCATATGGCCGAGAAGCTTCAGGAATTGCCTGGCGGAGACCAGGGAATTGCTGTGAAACTGCCTGGCTATATCCATCAATCTGTGGGCTCTGTCCACAGGTAGAAAAAGCCTTCGCCTGAAGGGTGTCCAGCCTTGCCCCTATGAACTCCATGTTCTGGGACGGGTGCAAAGTGAACTTTTCGAAGTTTATGACAAACCCCAAGTGCTGAAGTAGAGCAACAGTGCGAAGGGTGGCTTGACTGGCCTCCTGTGAAGACTGGCCCCTTATGAGCCAGTCGTCCAGGTATGGGAACACAAAGAGGCCTTGAAGCCTCAGGTAGGCCGCCACCACCGCCAGGCACTTTGTGAACACCCTGGGGGCGGAGGTTAGGCCAAAGGGCAGTACTCTGTACTGATAGTGGTTTCCCCCCACGACAAAGCGTAGTTACTCACCTGTAACAGGTGTTCTCCAGGAGCAGCAGGAATCAGTCCTCACTTATGGGTGACGTCGGCGCCGACGGAGCCCTCGCGGAGCAATTTTCCCCAGCTTTCAAAGAAAGCCTTTGGGAATTGCAGCGCGCATGCGCGGTCGTCTTCCCGCCCGAGGGTGCCATCTTAGCCAGTCAGATGACATAGCTAAAAAAGACAGCATAAAAATTTGCAAAAAGAACATAAGCAGACGATTGCAACTCCAAGGGGAGGAGGGAGGGTAGTGAGGACTGATTCCTGCTGCTCCTGGAGAACACCTGTTACAGGTGAGTAACTACGCTTTCTCCAGGACCAAGCAGGAAGTCAGTCCTCACTTATGGGACTCCCAAGCTCAAGGCTACCGGAGACCCTAAGCACAAAAATGAGCTCCCTCTAGCTCAGCAGCACAGAAGGAAAGAATCTTCGCTGAATTATCACCCACCGGTAGCCCACATCCGGGATGGAGGGTAGGAGTTGCTCAGACCTCAAAGAGATTACGGAGGACTGCCTGTCCGAAAGCACTGTCCCTACGGGACTCCCTCTCGAGACAGTAATGGACCGCAAAAGTCTGGCTCGAAGACCAAGTAGCGGCCCGGCAGATGTCTGCCAGCGGAACAGAGCGGAGGTAAGCCACTGACGTAGCCTTTGCCCGAACGCAATGAGCCGTGACTCGACTTTCTAAGGAGAGTCCGGCTGCCCCATAAGCCCAAGAGATACAGTCCGCAACCCAGATGGACAGAGTACGCTTGGAGACCGGGAGCCCCAATTTATTGGGGTCAAAAGACACAAAAAGCTGAGCAGCTTTACGGTGCTCCCGCGTACGGTCAAGGTAGAAGTTCAAAGCTCTTCTACAGTCCAGGGTATGGAGGACCGTTTCAGCTCGGCTGGAGTGTGGTCTGGGAAAGAAGGTTGGAAGCACCACCTCCTGATTGATGTGAAAAGGGGAGACCACTTTTGGAAGAAATTTTGGGTGAGTCCGTAGGACTACCCTATTTTTGTAGAACCGAGTGTAAGGGGGATCAGACACGAGGGCCTGCAATTCACTTACGCGTCTAGCGGAAGTGAGGGCTATCAAGAACAGCGTTTTCCAAGACAGAAAACGGAGAGAACAGGTAGCCATGGGTTCAAAAGGCGGACAGGTGATCCGCTGCAAAACCACATTCAGGTCCCAGTCAGGCGCTGGCGGGCGCAGAGGTGGTTTAAGTAGAAGGAGACCTCGGAGAAACCTCGCTACGAGAGGGTCGCTGGAGAGAGGTCTACCGTCCACCGGCACATGATGTGCCGAAAGAGCACTGAGGTGAACTTTGACGGAGTTGGACTTAAGTCCCAGATTAGAGAGGTGTAGCAAGTACTGCAAGATCACCGACACCGGGCAGGAGAAGGGATCCTGAGACTGTTGGGTACACCAGACGGCAAAGCGACGCCATTTAAGGGCGTAGCATTTGCGGGTAGAAGGGCGTCGCGAAGCCAAGACGACCTCCTCCACCTCTGCCGGCAGGAGAAGGGGAGCAAGGACTACCCTCTCAGCAGCCAGGCCATGAGGTTGAGAGACCTGAGGTTGGGGTGTAGTAGAGACCCTTGATCCTGAGTGAGGAGATCCGGTTGTACCCCCAGAGGGAATGGATCCTCCACCGCTAATTGCAGTAGGAGCGGAAACCACGGCTGCCTGGGCCAGCGAGGGGCCACCAGGATCATGAAGGCTTTGTCTCGGAGAACCTTGAAAAGAGTCCGAGAGACTAGCGGGATGGGAGGGAAAGCGTACAGAAGGCTCCCCGACCATGAGATCAGAAAAGCGTCCGCCGCAACCCGACGGGGGTGTGGCTGACGAGAGCAGAAGCGAGGAAGCTGCCGGTTGTGAGGACTGGCAAAGAGATCCACCGTGGGGAGGCCCCACTTGAGGAAGAGCTTCTGAACTACCAAGGGATCCAGACGCCACTCGTGCGGTTGGAGGACCCTGCTGAGTTTGTCCGCAAGGCAATTTTCTTGGCCCGGGAGATAAACTGCCTTGAGGAGAATGCCGTGACTGACGGCCCAAGAGCAGAGCTTCTGTGCCTCCCGGCAGAGGAGGAAGGAGCCCGTGCCCCCCTGCTTGTTCACGTAGAACATGGCAACTTGATTGTCCGTCTGGACAAGGACGGACTGTTGGGAAGTCAGGTGGGAGAAGGCCTTGAGAGCTAGGCGGATCGCCCTGAGCTCCAGGAAGTTGATCTGCTGAGCAGACTCCCACGTGGTCCAGAGGCCCTGAGTACGTGCCTCTTGGCAATGTGCTCCCCAGCCCAGGAGGGATGCATCGGTGGTCAGCACCCGGGTCGGTTGAGGTGACTGGAAAGGCATTCCGAATATCAGGTTCGGCTGCCGGAGCCACCACCGGAGAGACGAGATCAGCGGCTCGGAGACGCGCACTAGGTCTGCTAGGCCGCCTGTGGCTTGTCGCCACTGCTGGCGGAGACACCATTGAGCAGACCGCATATTCAGGCGGGCATTGGGGGTCACATGGACGGTGGAAGCCATATGGCCGAGCAGTCTCAGGAAGCGCCTGGCGGAGACCAGGGGCTGGCTGCGAAAGCGGTCGGCTAGGTCCATGAGCCGTTGAGCCCTGTCGAGCGGTAGGTATGCTCGCGCCTGAGGAGTGTGCAGCCTTGCGCCGATGAACTCGAGATCCTGTGAGGGGAGCAAAGTGGACTTTGCGAAGTTTATAACAAAGCCCAAGTGCTGCAGAAGAGTCACCGTGCGGCACGTGGCGTTGGTGACCTCCCGAGCGGACGCTGCTCTGATGAGCCAGTCGTCGAGGTACGGAAAGACATAGAGGCCGTGAAGCCGGAGATGGGCCGCCACGACCGCGAGACATTTTGTGAAGACTCGCGGTGCGGAGGACAGGCCAAAGGGCAGTACTCTGTACTGGTAATGATTTTCTGCCACCACAAACCTTAGGTATTGGCGGTGGCTTGGGTGGATGAGGATGTGCGTGTAGGCATTCTTTAGATCCAAGGAGCATAGCCAATCTCCCTGCTGGAGGTAGGGCAGAAGGATTCCAAGGGTAAGCATTTTGAACTTCTCCCGCACAAGGAACTTGTTGAGGTTGCGCAAGTCCAGGATGGGTCTGAGGCCCCCTGTTCTCTTTGGTATCAGAAAATACCTGGAATAAAAGCCTTGACCTCTCAGGTGGTGGGGCACCGGTTCCACCGCCTGTTCCTGCAGAAGACCTGCTAACTCCTGAAGGAGTAATTCCCTGTGCAGAGGGGGTCGCGGAGGTTCTCCCGGAAAATAGGAGGGAGGGACCTGGTGGAAGTGGAGAAGATAGCCTTCTCGCACGACTTGAAGCACCCAGGCATCTGCGGTGATGCTGGACCACCTGTGGGCGAAGTGAACCAGCCGGCCTCCGGTGCTGGGAGGAACCAGCGGGGGGGGAGAGGCTATGCTTTGTGAGTCAAAAACCCCCACCCTGCTGAGCAGGGGCTGGTGGTGCAGGCTTGGGGGCTTGCTGCCTACGGGAACCGTTACCCCGTCCCTTGGCCTGCTGGCCCTGTTGGGGAGCTGCAGGGGCCTGATAATGGGGGTATTGTTTGTAGGCAGCCGCCTTCCTCGGGTAAAAGGACTTTTTCCCCGAGCCCTTCTTTTTCTGGGAAGGGGCGGAGGTCTTCCTAGAAAGCCTGGTCCTGGTGAGAGTCTCAGTCTCAATTTGTGCAGCCTTTTCCGCCATGGGCTTGCCAAAGAGGTTTTCGCCTCGGCAGGGGACATCGACCAACTTGTCCTGCACCCAGGGCTCAAGGTCGGACGACTGAAGCCAAGCCTGTCGGCGGGCACCGATGCCGGCTGCGGCCACTCGAGCCGACGCTTCAAAGCCATCATAGGCTGCCCGGGACATGAACTTTGAGCATTCCCGAATGCCAGTGGACAAGGCCAGGAACCTCCGCAAGGGTTCCTCGGACAAACCAGCGGAGAATCCGGCTAGCTCTTTAGCCAGATCCCGGAGATACATGCCCATGTATAGCTGGTAAGTCTGGACACGACATGCGAGCATAGAGCCCTGGAAACACTTCTTACCAAGGCCATCCAGGTTACGGGCCTCCCTGCCAGGGGGCACCGAGGAGTGCATCTTCTGGCTCTTAAGACGATGCATGGCCGATTCCACTACCATGGAATGGTGTGGTAGCTGTGCCTTTTGGAAGCCAGGGCTCTTGCGGACCCGATAGATAGAATCGACCCGCTTGCTCAGGACCGGCGAGGAGGCCGGACTCTCCCACATGCGGAAGAGTAGTCGTTCCAGCATAGGAGGAACCGGTACAGTAAAGTGTTCCCTCGCGGGAGGGTCATACTGGAGGGCGTCGAGCTCTTCGGCTCGAGGCTCCTCCTCGGGATCCGCAGGGAAGGCCAAAGCCTTGGCCATATCCCTAACGAAGTCCGAGAACCGGGCATCCTCCGGGGGGGACTGCTTCCGAGGCTCGGACTCCGGTGAGTCCGAGGGGACACACCGAGTCCGGAAAGAATCAGGCGACTCTTCCTCTTCAGACTCCCAGACCGACTCCGACGAGGACTCGGTGGGGTCGGCCCGGGCAGGGCGCGGCGCCTGCCGCCCCGACGCCGAGGGAGTCGGCGTCGGCGACCTCGGTCCCGAACGGGAGGCCGAGGGTGACCTCGACCGAGGATCGACTCGAGTTCTCATCGACTCGAGGATCGGCTCGGTCTCCGGGGTCGACTTGGACGTCGACGTCCCGGCGGTCGGGGCAGCGGCGCCAGCGAGGCCAGCGAGCAGTGCCCGCTGCTGGTCCATGAAGGCAGACAGTCTGCTCTCCAAGGCCGTCAACTTGAGTCCGAGCTCAGGTGACCCAGCAGCCCCCGACTCGGGCCCCGACGGCGTCGGGCCCGACGTCGGCTGTCGCGGAGGCGAGTCCAGAAGGACCACAGGACTTACCCGAGCAGGCATCTCCGACTCCAGGCGAGGTCGCTTCGGGAGGTGTTCCTTCTCCAAGGACCCGGGGCGGCTATCGGGGCTATGCGACCTGGCCCTCGCGGAACCAGGAGCGTCCACCGACGCCGCCCTCGCGGGTTTCACCGTCCGACGATGGTCCCCGGAGGGAGAACCCCGGTCGGAGGAACTCCGGTGACGGTCCGAGCTGGAGCCTTTTGACGCGGAGGCCTCCGACGAGGTCCGGGTACAGCTGGGGTCAGCGAAGATTCGATCACGCTGATGCCGCCGACTTCTCAACGCTTTTGAGGACATTTTGCCGCAGGGCCCACAGATCAGTTCCTCATGATCCGGGCCCAGGCAGCGGAGGCAAAAGTCGTGTGTGTCAGTTAGTGACATATTTCGGTCACACTGACCACACCGCTTAAAGCCACTGGCAGCCATCGGGGGAAAAAGGGCCCCTGCGAGGTCAAAGGACCGGGCTGCCAGGGAAAAATCGAAAACGAAAGCTGACAAAGTCAGAAAAACCGAAAAAAAGTAAGAGGACTCGTGACCGGCGTCGCGAGTCCGGGCGGGAAAAAGATCGGCGTCGAACCGAAGGAAAAAGAATAAAATAATGAAGAAAATCGACTTTTTCGCGGGGACAAGACGGGGACGTCTGTAGGGCTCCGCGGAAAAAAAGAAGACTGGCTAAGATGGCACCCTCGGGCGGGAAGACGACCGCGCATGCGCGCTGCAATTCCCAAAGGCTTTCTTTGAAAGCTGGGGAAAATTGCTCCGCGAGGGCTCCGTCGGCGCCGACGTCACCCATAAGTGAGGACTGACTTCCTGCTTGGTCCTGGAGAAACCTGAGATATTGTCTGTGGTCTGGATGAATGAGGATGAGAGTATATGCATCCTTTAGATCTAAGGAGCATAGCCAGTCTCCCTGCTGGAGGTAGGGCGGAAGAATTCCAAGGGTAAGCATCTTGAACTTTTCCCTCTCCAGGAACTTGAGGTTTCGCAAGTCTAGGATGGGTCTGAGGCCTCCTATTCGTTTTGGTACGAGAAAGTACCTGGAATAAAAGCCTTGACCTCTCAGGTGGTGGGGCACCGGTTCCACAGCCTGTTCCTTTAGCAGACTTGCTAACTCCTGTAGGAGTAAGTCCCTGTGCAGAGGGAGTCTTGGAGCCTCCCCTGGAAAATAGGAGGGAGGTACCTGGTGAAAATGGAGAAGATAGCCCTTTTGGACTATATGGAGTACCCAGGTATCCCTTGTGTTGGCTGTCCACCTGTGGGAAAATAGGGCCAGCCGGCCTCCTGTGCTGATGTGAGCCAAATGAGGAGGAGAGGCTATGCTTTTGGAGTAAAAAAAACCCTCCCTGCTGTGCAGGAGCCGGTGTTGGTAGCTTGGGGGCCTTCTGCCTACGGGGCCCATGACCCTGCCCCTTGGACTGCTGACCCTGTTGGGGAGCTGCAGAGGCCTGATAATGAGGGTATTATTTATAGGCAGATCTCTTCCTCGGGTAAAAGGTCTTTTTTCCCGAGCCCTTCTTCTGAGAAGGGGCAGAGGTTTTTCTGGACAGCCTAGTCCGGGTCAGAGTCACGGTCTCGAGTTCTGCAGCCTTTTCAGCCATGGGCTTGCCAAAGAGGTTTTCACCTCGGCAGGGGACATTGACCAACTTGTCCTGCACCCATGGCTCGAGGTCCGATGACTGTAGCCAAGCCTGTAGGCGGGCACCGATGCCGGCCCCGGCTACTCGGGCCGAAGCCTCGAAGCCATCATAGGCTGCTCGAGAGATAAACTTCTAGCACTCTCCAATACTCGTGGACAAGGCATTGAACCACTGCAAAGGTTCCTCGGAGAGACCAGCAGAGAACCCGGCAATCTCCTTTGCCAGGTCTCGAAGGTACATGCCCATGTACAGCTGGTATGTCTGGACACGGCAAGCAAGCATAGAGCCCTGGAAGCACTTCTTACCGAGGGCATCCAGGTTTTGGGCCTCCAGGCCGGGAGGCACCGAGGAGTGCATCTTCTGACTTTTCAGACGATGCATGGCCGATTCCACAACCATGGAGTGGTGCAGTAATTGTGTCTTTTGGAACCCGGGGCTCTTGCGGACTCGATAGATGGAATCGACCCGCTTGCTTAAAACCGGCGTCGAGGCCGGGGTCTCCCACATGCAGAAGGAGCAGCCGTTCCAGCATCGGAGGAACTGGTACAGTAAAGGCCTCCTTTGGGGGAGAGTCATACTGGAGGGCCTCGAGCTCTTCGGCTCGAGGCTCCTCCTCGGGATCCGCGGGGAATGCCAAGGCCTTGGCCATATCCCGCACGAAGTCCGAGAACCAAGTATCCTACGGTGGGGATCGTCTCTGAGGTTCGGACTCCGGTGAGTCCAATGGGACACACAGAGTCTGAAAGGTGTCGGGTGACTCCTCATCCTCCGTCTCCCAGCCGGACTCCTCGGAGGAAGAATCGAGCGGTTCCAGTCGGGCAGGCACCGATGCCATCTGCACAAACACTGAGGGTACCGGTGTCGACGACCTCGGTCCCGAACGGGAGGCTGAGGGAGACCTTGGCCGAGGATCGACTCGAGCTCGCATGGACTCTAGGATCGGCTCGGCCTCCGGGGTCGACTTGGATGTTGATGTCCTGGTGGTCGGGGCAGATGCACCGGCAAGACTGGCGATCAGTGCCCGCTGCTGTTCCATGAAGGCAGCCAAGCTGCTCTCCAAGGCCGTCAACCTGAGTCCGAGCTCAGGAGACTCACCAGCTCCCAACTCGGGCCCAGACGGCGTTGGGTCCGACGTCGGCTCCCCTGGAGGAGAGTCCACGTGGACTACAGTACTCACGTGTCCAGGAGACTGCATCTCGATACGAGGTTGTTTTGCAGGCCTCTTCGACTCCGTAGACCCTGGACAGCGGTAGGGGCTATGAGATTTGGCCCTCGAAGAACCAAGTGCGTCCACCGACGCCGCCCTCGCGGGTTTTTTCTTCCTGCGCTGCTCCCGTGAGGGAGACCCCCTTTCAGAGGAACCTCGATGCTGCTCGGGGCCGGAGACCTGAGACGTCGAGGCTTCTGACGAAGTCCGGGCCCGTCCGGACATGGAGTCAGAGAAGATTCTTTCCTTTTGGTGCTGCAGACTCAACGCCTTCAAGGACATTTTTCCACACGGACCACAGATCATCGGGTCATGATCGGGTCCGAGGCAGCGGAGGCAGCAGTCACGTGTGTCGGTGAGAGACATAGGTTTCTTACACCGATCACACTTTTTAAACCCGCTGGTAGCCATCGGGGGAAAAAGGGCCCCTGCGAGGTCAAAAGACAGGGCTGCCAGTGAAAAAATAAAATGGCGCGAACGCTAGTCACTAAGGACAAAAAACGAAAATAAGAGACCGGGCTCGATACCGGTGTATCGGGCCCAGGCGGGAAAAGGATCCGGCATCGAACCGAAGAAGCAGGTAAAAAAACAAGTCAAATCAACTTTTTCCTCGGCGAAAAACGAACTACGTCTGTCGGGCTTCGTGGAAAAAAGACGACTGAGCAAGATGGCACCCTTGGGTGGGAAGGGGACCGCGCATGCACGCTGCATTCCCAAAGGCTTTCTTAGAAAGCTGGGGAAATGCTTTGCACGGGGGCTCCGTCGGTGCCGACGTCACCCATATGTGAGGACTGACTTCCTGCTTCGTCCTGGAGAATAAACATATTAACTATTTACAACGGCCAGAACAGGTCTGACTATAGTTCGGTGGAAGGAGTATAGCGGGGTTATCAGTAGGAAAGTGCAAGGGAGAGTGGGACATGAGTTAGGTAGGGTAAACTTGTGTTGGGTGATTTGTGTACTCTTGTGACATCTGCTCGGGGGGTGAGCTGTAAGTTGTGATAGTGCTGGGTGAAAAGGTATGTTTTAAGTTCCTTCCTGAAGGTTAGAAGGTCTTTAATCTCTCTTAGGTTGCATGGCAGTTTGTTCCATTGACTGGGTGCATAATAAGAGAAGGCAGTATTGCTTGTTACCTGCTTCGTTTTTCTTACAAAGTCAGGGATTAGAAGCATGTTAAGGTTCACCCTTCTTCTCATTCTGTTTTCTGAGGGGGTCTGGATTAGGGTTGCTAGATGAGAAGGGGCTATTTTGTTAATGAGCTTGAACATAGTGACTAATGTTTTATATTGAATCCTACTGGCAACAGGTAGCCAGTGGAGAGCATATAGAATTGGAGAGATGTGGTCGGATAGCTTGGCTTTGAAAATAATCCGAGCAGTAACCTTTGGGCCATTTGTAGTATGTGAAGGTTTTTCTTAGATGTACCTTGAAATAAACCGTTGCAGAAATCTAGGTGTGGCATTATAAGTGCCTGGGCAACCGTTCTGAAATCACCAATGTCAATGAGGGGTCTGAGTTGCTAAATGGTCCTAAGTTTAAAGAATATAGTTTTAGCAGTCTGTTTTATATGAGGTGTCATGCTTAGTGTTTTGTCAAGGATAACTCCTAGATATTTTAGAAGCCCAACCTTTCTTGAAGGGGTGGAACTCTTTCTATGGCACCCTGGGACAACAAGTTGGTCACCTCTTCTCTTAAGAAAGTGCTTTGAAGGGGTTGTATGGGATATTCCTCTTGAAGCAGGTGGAGGGGGGTAAGGTTTTGAAGTGAAGCTGACTACCTAGCATGTCCACTGCTCTGAGGTTATCAGGTGCCACCTGAGGGCATCATGAGAAAGTCTGCCTATGTGGAGGGGCTGGGGCCCTCCAGAGGCAGATTGGTGATGTTGTCTAGGAAGGAGACAAAAACCAGGTGCAGGTTGTGCCTGTGCAGCAGGTTGAGGGCTTAGGAGCATTGGGTTTCTTAGGTTGGATTAGGAGCACTGGGTTTCTTAGGTTGGCAGGGTAAGAAGAAAAGTATCTCTTCTTTTTGGAATAAAAAGATTTCTTGGTTAAAGCCTTCCTTTTGGATGGGTCAGCTGTCTTCCTTGAAAGGCGTTTTAGGGTGAGATCATCTATCTCAATCTCCCCTGCGTTTTCCCTCCAATCCTTGCCAAAAAAGGTTTTCTCCAGTACATGGGATATTAGCTAGTTTATCCTGGACCCATTACTCGAGATCTGATGCTTGTAAACAGGCCATTCTGCGAGCCCCAATGCAGACTGCTGAAGCTCTTCTGGTGGATTCAAAAGCATCGAATGATGCCCTGGTAAGAAACTTAGAAGTGTTCTGACCTTTTTTGATGAGGGTCTGGAATGCACCCTGCTTATCCTCTGGAAGCAGGAGGTTGAAAGTCTCCAGATCCCTGGTGACATCCTTCAGAAACGTACTCATGTACAGCATGTAAGAGTGATTCTAGAGCAGTGGTTCTCAACCTTTTTTTGTACCGTGACCCCTTTTACCATTGGTCAACTTGTGATGACCCCCAATGATAAAATCAAATGCGCCTCTCTTCCTTTACCGTTTAACGCATTGTCGCTGTAATCATTTGTTGAATTATTAATATATTATAGGCCTTTGTATTATGTTTTTATTTATAAAATTTACTTATTTAAACCACAATAATTAATCACAACAAGTAACAATATTTGATTTCAAAATTATGATTTTGTAGTCAAATCACTAATATGAAATAAAATTATTTTTTCTACCTTTGATGTCTGACCAATTTATTCTCTTATCATGCTGGTCCCGAACTGAGGCTTCTGCTTCCCTGTCTTCTCTTAGCTCTCTTTCTGTGGTCTATGGTCCATCTGCCATTTCGTATCTCTTCTTTCGTTTTTTCTTCACTTCTTTCCATCAGCCTATTTCCAGTCCCAGTAACCATCCCCAGTATCAGCCCCTTTCCAGTCCTCACTCCGAGGACCTTCCAATGTCAACTTGCATGCCCATGACTGCCACTGGTGTCCATTCCCTTCCAGTCCCCCTCCTTCCCCACTGACCAGTCCCTTCTAGTACAAATACCATGGCAGCCCCTCTCAGATCCACTCCCTTTCCGTTCCATTCTCCCATCCCCTCGTATCAGCCCATTTGTAGCCTTAGCCCCCAGTTTTCTTCTAGGGCCAGCAGCTCTATCCTCCCCTCCCCACAATCAGCCCATTCCCAGTCAAAGCCCCCCAATCAGCTCACTTCCAGTGCTAGTCCCCCTCAACCCCATTACCAGTGCTAGCCTCCCCTAATCAGCCCAATACCAGTCCTAGCCTTCCCTAATCAGCTCATTTCCAGTGCTAGTCCCCCTCAACCCCATTATCAGTGCTAGGCTCCCCTAATCAGCCCAATTCCAGTCCTACCCCCCATCAGCCCAATTCCAGTCCTACCCCCATCAACCCATTTCCAGTCCTAACCTCACTGATTAGCTCATTTCCAATGCTAGCCCCCCATCAGTCCATTACCAGTCCTACCCCCTATCGGCCCATTACCAGTCCCAACCCCCCACTTGATCAGTCCATTCTCAGTCCTAGCCTTCCCTAATCAACCCATTACCAGTCCTAGCCCCCCCATCTGCACATTACCAATGCTAGCTCCCCCAGCAGCCCATTATAATCCTAACCCGCACTGTCTCTCCCCTGTCCAGCATTTATCCCGTCTGTCCAGTATGTCCCCGTCTCTCCCCTTTGTCCATGTCAGCCCCCCTCCCTCCATGTCAGCCCCCCTCCCCCATGTCAGCCCCGTTGCAGGTTCCCTGCCCCGTCCTCCCCTCTCCCCATGTCTGCCTCCTTCTTCTGCAGCAGCGGCTCCGTGTCGCTTAGGGAACCGCGGCTGTGCCTGTGAAGCCGTTGAAGCCTTTCTGTCTCTAAACGGGCTTCGTGCAGCATTGTCCCGCCTACAAAGGAAGTGGTAAACAACTTCCTTTGGAGGCGGGACAATGCTGCACGGAGCCCGTCAAGAGACAGGAAAGCTCCGCAACAGTTTTACAGGCATAGTCGCGGTTCCCTAAGAGGCAGGGAGCCGCGGCTGCATTAGAAGGGAGGCAGTGAGTTTTCCGCTGCTGAGAAGCGGACTCGGCAGCAACTTGTGCGCTTTATTTATTTAACTTGGCAGAGTGAGGCGACCCCCGCTAAATCCTGTGGCGACCCCCGTGGGGGTCGCGACCCACAGGTTGAGAACCACTGTTCTACAGGCTAACATGCATGCTTGGAAACATTGATACCTACTGGCATCAAATGTCCTGGAGTCTCTGCCCGGAGGCATGGATGAATAGTTCTTTGAGCTTTTTATTCGGCGCACTGACGATTCCACCACCATTGAATGGTGGGGAAGCTGTGGTTTTTGGAAGCCTAGACACTCTGGTACTCTGTACATGTTATCGAGTCTCTTGCTAACAGGTGGAACCGTAAGCAGAACCTCCCACGTGCGGAGCATAAGATCCTGCAGAATATGATGCACTGGCAAGGTAGCCGCCTCCTTGGGCTTTGGAGGGTATTGGAGAATCTTCAATTCCTCAGCCCTCTGTTCTTTTTCGGAGGCTACTGTGATGGAGAGCCCTAATGACATGTCAGGTATGAAGACCTGAAAGGACATATCTTCTGGTGGGGACTGACGCCATTCCTGAGGCGGCAATGGGTCCGAAGGGATATCAGGAGGTTCTTGGGAATCGAGGGAGCCCTTTGTCAGAACTTGAATCAGAATCCAGTAAGAAATCAAAGTATTGGTGGTCCTGGGTTTCATCTCGATGCTTTGTGGAAGTCGATGGTTGATGCTGATACCGATACTCGGAGGTATTGGAACCAAGAGCAATGGCAGCCTGAGTCTGTTGGAAACCAGGGGCATCGGTCAGTTCCAACTAAGGTAAATGCCAAGGGTGTTCTAATGATGCCAGCTCAAGGGCCGGTATATCAAGGCCAATACATCTTGCTGTAGGCTCCTGAAGCTCTCAGTGTTATCGATACTGAGGCTACCAAGTTCCTCCCTTGAGTCAGTTTGCGCTGGTCTAGGGAGTTACCAGATGTCTGGGAGGAGTCATGTCGAGGCTGTCAGCCACATTCCCAGAACATGGAACTAGTAGCTCTCTGGAGATCGATGCCTTGGGAGTGTCCCAGAGCCCCACTTGTGCTTTGAAGGACAGATCCTCCCACCAGGGCTGCTTAGCTGGCCAGTCTGCTTTGGAAGCACTTCTAGGGGAGTCAGGATGTTTATGTTGGAACTTCTCGATGGCATCAGCATCGATCTTCAATACCGAAGATTTGGAAACATCCACAGACTTTGACTTTCTTCTGAGTTTGGATTTTGTAGAAAGCCAAGACCCATGAGAAATCATTGATGACCTTGATGAAGTGAAAGCCACTGAAAGAGTCAGAGGCAAATGATCCAAATTGCCTGGCTCTGTTCTTGAGTCATTTGTTGGCAAAAAGGACAAGAAGTGGGGTCATGCTCAGGACCCAAACATTTTAAACACCAGTCATGTTTGTCAGTGGCCGAGATGATACTGGCACACTTGGTATATCTTTTAAAACCACTGACTGGCTTTTCCATGACTGAAAAAATGTGTCTTCGAGGTTGAAAATCAGGCTAAGGAGGCCTAGAAGCCTAGGCTAGCAGTGAGAACCATGTGAAAATGAAGAGAAAAGTAAAAATTAAAAAATATCGGGACCAGTGTCGTATTAGACGGAACCGGCATCGACACAAAGGCAGAAGCATTAGGGCACAGAAAAGAGAAGTTTTTTGGCAGCAACAGGATGATGCATCCTACTGGATCCAAGGAAAACGAAGAACTGAGGAGAGGAGTTAGGAAGGTGGGAAGGCAGGCACGCAAATGCAGAGGAGTGCTCCCAAACGCTATTCAATTGGGCGCTAGGGAGGGTTCACGCGCAGGCTCCATTGATGACGTTCAACCCATATGTGAAGACTGCTCCATTTTTATCTATGGGAACTCTTAAGGTTGTATCCTGGTCACCACCTCCAATAGAAAAGAGAAGTGCCTGATTCTCAGGTCTCTCTGGCAGATATCTAGAGCATGATCACCCAAAAGGAGCAGATTCTGGTGACGGTCTCTCAGCTTTTACCTTTTCACAGGAAAATGTGACAGGGTTGGGAAAGGCTGAGGAGCAGGTAGATTCTTTATGTTCTCAAATCCTTAGATGTGAGACCCAGTGCTCTTCACTACAGACAGCTAGTGCCTCTGCTCTGAAAGATATTCTGGTACTTCATCGTAAATTGGAAATGTTTGAAAATGTTGCTAGGGTTAAAAATATTCGATTTTTGAATTTTTCTGTGTGCCCATTGCTTTCTCCATGAGTTCTTGTTACGCAAATATTTTAACAAGGTCCTCACGCTGCCTAATTCTGATTTGATTGCCTTTTCTATGTTGTATTACTTAACTGGTAGGAGGGTATCTGATGAATCCTCTGGAGGTTTTAATTTATTGCAGCCCCAGATAGAATTAGATTTAACTCAATTCTTAGGACTCAAGGATAATATTCCTAACAGGGCTACTTTGGTAGATACTTTTCTTTCTGAGCAGGATAAGGTCTCTGTTTTCAAGAGTTACTTTAAGAACAAAGCTGTATTATTTTATGGTGCTACGATACAATTATTTCCAGATGTCTCAGAAGGGCCTTTTTGGCTCTGAAGCAGAGAGTTCTGGCCTTAGGGGCCTCCTTTTTTGTGAGATACCCTTGTAAATGTTTAGTCAAGTTTCAAGAGACTAGATTTCTTTTCAAAGACTCTCTGCAATTAGAGGCCTTTCTTGCTGATAGGGAGAAACAAGAGGCTGCTGAATGAGGTTGTGGATGGGATTAAGGTATTTTGGCTGCTGCAATGTAGTTGGAATGCTCCTTGTATTTCTTTTGTGTTATTATTGTAAATTGTTTTTCCCCATGATGTGGCCTTCAATTGACTTTATACCTTTATTTATTTTGTTGGTTTTGTTAGTTATTTCTGGTTATGTTTCTTGTCAATAATTGCTTTGTAATTTTTTTTTGAAAAAAACTTTTAAATAAAAAAAAAAAAAACAAATCTTACTTCAGGGTGTATCTAATGCAACGATTCTCAAGCTGATACTGGTGCACTTCAAATCCAATCCTGTTTTTAGGATATCTACAATAAAAATGCCTGCATGCAATGGAGACCCATGCATGCAAATCTATCTCATGTATATTCATTATGAGTATCCTAAAAAACAGACTGGCCGGGGATAGAGGATTTCTCTTTATATTTAAGCAGCAGCAATGCATGTATCCTGTTGTTCGCACATAAAGCATAGTTACTCACCTGTAACAGGTGATCTCCGGGAAAAGCAGGAATTTAGTCCTCACATATGGGTATCGTCGGTACCGACGGAGCCCGCGTGGGAACGCTCCCCAGCGTCCAATCAGAACGCTTTTGGGAGCATCCCACAGTGCCTGCGTGCTGCCTTCCTGCCTTTCCCAACTGCCTCTCTCCAGTTGAGTTTTAAAGCTGAGACAAAGAGAGAGAGAGGGAAAGGAAAGAGATAGAGAGATACAACTCCTAGGGGAGGTGGGTGGGTTGTGAGGACTAAATTCCTGCTGTTCCCAGCGATCACCTGTTACAGGTGAATAACTATGTTATCTCCAGGAACAAGCAGGAATGTAGTCATCACATATGGGGACTCCCTAGCTTTAGGTGCCAAGGAGAGACCCCAGAAGTTGTGTGTCCCTGAAAAGGGCTCCACTTCCCCCCATGGATCTCTGGCATCCTACCAGGTATGGTTTGCAGGAGTTGATTAAGTATGGAACAGGTGTTTGAGAACAGCCTGACCAAACAAGGCATCCTGGCAGGAGTCCTTGTCCAAGCAGTAATGGGCTGTGAAGGTATGAACCGAGGCCCAAGTGGCTGCTCGACAGATGTTGTGAATAGACACAGAGTGCAGATGAGCCATTGAGGCTGCCATGGCTCTCACATTGTGAACTGTGACATGGCCTTCCACAGAAAGGTTCTTACTCTGATAGGCGAAGGAAATACACTGAGCAATCCAGTTAGATAGTGTTCTCTTGGAGACTGGAAGTCCCAAATGAGAAGGATCAAAAGCAACAAAGAGTTGAGAGGACTTCCTATGTTGCTGTGTTCTTTGTAAGTAAAAAGCTAGAGCTCTTTTACAGTCTAAGGTATGAAGATTCCTCTCTGCACTTGATGCATGAGGTCCTGGAAAAAAGACAGGTAGGTAGACCTCTTGGTTTAGATGAAAAGGTGAGACCACCTTAGGCATAAAGTGTGGATGAGTCCTAAGGACTACCTTGTCATGATGGAACCTTGTATAAGGTGGATTAGCTACTAGCGCTTGCAACTCACTAATGCGGCGTGCTGATGTGATTGCAATGAGAAAGATAACTTTCCAAGAAAGGAATTTTAAGGAGGTGGTAGCTAAAGGTTCAAAAGGTGGCTTCATGAGCTGCCCAAGAACCAGGTTTAAGTCCCATGCCACCGGAGGTAGTCTAATGGGAGGCTTAGTTAGAAGGAGGCCTCTCATAAATCTTGCTATAAGAGGATGAGAGGAAATAGGCTGTCCATTTAGAGGTTTAAGAGAAGCTGCAATAGCACTCAAATGGACTCTTACTGAATTTGTCTTAAGGCCTGCATTAGATAAATGGAGGAGATACCCTAGCAAAGATTGCAGAGGTATCGCAAGGGGGTTAAGACCCTTTTCCGAACACCAAATGGTAAACCTTTTCCACTTGAAAGCATAAGAGCGTCTAGTGGAAGGTTTTCTGGAAGCATAAAGAACATCTTTCACTTGCTGAGAAAGATTAAGATCCTGGAGATCTAGGCCTTCAGCAACCAAGCCCTGAGATGCAGAGACTGGGGATTGGGATGCCATAACATTCCGTTCTCCTGAGATAGGAGATCTGGAGCAGACCCTAACTCCAGGGAGGGAGCTTGAGAGAGATGTAGAAGCAGAGGGTACCACACTTGCCGTGGCCAATGTGGAGCTATGAGAATCATATGGCCTCTGTCTCTCTGAAGCTTGAACAGGGTTTTGGGAATTAGGGGAATGGGTGTAAAGGCATACAGGAAGTCTTGACCCCAGTAAAGGAGGAAAGCATCCTTGGCCGGAGCCCCCTGAGCCGGAATCCTGGAACAGAACCGGGGATGTTTGGCATTCCACGGACTTGCAAAGAGGTCTATGTCCAGGGTTCCCCAAAGTTGAAATATCCTGGTCACCTGGTCTGCATGCAGAGACCACTCGTGTGGAAGCAGAACTCGACTGAGTCTGTCCACCCAAGAGTTTTGAATGCCTGGAAGATATACTGCCAGCAGATAAATCTGATGCTCTCTGGCGAGGGCCCATAGTCGCAAAGCTTCTTTTCAAAGCGACAGAGAGCCTGTTCCCCCCTGCTTGTTCACATAGAACATGGCTACTTGATTGTCCGTATGAATGAGGACAGTCTTGTAGCTGAGCAGGGAGTGGAACACTCGCAGAGCCAGGAAAATTGCTCTGAGTTCCAAGAGGTTGATATGCAGACAACTCTCTTGAGGAGACCAGATGCCCTGGGTGGAGAAGTCTTGCAGATGAGCTCCCCAACCCTTTGGAGAAGCATCTGTTATGAGAGTTGCTTGGGGTAAGGGTCGTTGAAAGGGGGACCCCAGCAACAGGTTTTGAGTGGACCTCCACCATTGGAGAGACAAAATGAGGCAACTTGTGTTTGCTATTTTGTCTGACAGGCACCCTGATGCCTGGGTCCATTGGGTGGATAAAGTCCACTGAGCTGCCCTCATGTGGAGGCGAGCATATGGAACCACATGCACGGTGGATGCCATGTGGCCTAGCAATTGCAACATTTCTCGAGCAGTCAGATGAGGCTTTAGCACTGCTTGAGAAGCTAACTGCACCAAGCGAAGGCAACGGGCCTGGGGAAGATAGGCCCTTGCCCTTGTGGTATCCAGAAGAGCTCCTATGAACTCTAAAGACTAAGTGGGAGTCAGACTGGATTTTGGGATGTTTATTACCAGCCCTAAATACTGAAGGATACGCATTGTGCAGGATAGAGAAGTCTTGGCCTCTGACTGTGTTGGAGCTCGAATGAGCCAGTTGTCCAAGTAAGGGAAGACGAATATCCCTAGAGTGCGGAGAAATGCTGCTACCACAGCCATGCATTTCATGAACACCCTTGGCGCTGAGGACAGACCAAAAGGAAGCACCCTGTATTGGTAGTGCTTTCCTTGAAAAAGGAACCGAAGGAACCTTCTGTGGGTTGGATGGATGAGGACATGGGTGTACGCATCCTTGAGATCTAGAGAACAAAGTCAATCCTGACTCTGAAGGTATGGTAGCAGAGCTCCGAGAGAAATCATCCTGAATTTCTCCTTGACAAGGAATTTGTTCAATTCTCTGAGATCTAAGATTGGTCTGTATCCCCTTGTTTTCTTTGGAATAAGAAAATAAGGGGAATAGAACCCTGTGCCCTGTTGATGAAGAGGCACTTCTTCTATTGCCCCTTGGGCAAGAAGGATGGTAACCTCCTGACCTAACAGGTTGATGAGAGAGGTCGGAGAATTGAACTGTCTCACTATTGTGTGAGGGGGCATGCTTGAAAAATGAAGTTTGTACCCCTCCTTTATGATGGAGAGTGTCCAATGCTCTGCTGTTATTTGCCCCCATCTGGGGGCAAAATGACATATCCTTCCTGGAATGGTGGACGGTTCTGGTCCCTCCAGAACCAGAAAGGCTAAGTTCTCTAGCTGGAAGTCAAAGGCCCTGAGGAGGCTGAAGCTGCTGGGCCGGTGGAGGCCTAGCAGCCTTTGCTTTCTTCTGTTTGGGTGGTTGCTGACGTTTGCTTGAAAACTCACCTGCAGAAGATGCCTGCTGACCATAAGCAGGATAAAATCTTTTCTTTTTAGAAAAAGATGTTTTCTTGAACAATTTCTTTCTAACAGGATCAGCAGTGAACTTGGATAATCTATCCAAGGTGGAATTTTCAGCATCCATTTCATTGGCCTTTTCCTGCCAATCTTTACCAAACAGGTTCTCACCAGTACAAGGGATATTTCCCAATTTATCTTGTACCCAGAGCTCTAAATCAGATGCTTGGAGCCAAGCAATTCTACATGCACCTATGGCAATAGCCGAGGTTCTGCTTATACATTCAAAGCAGTCAAAGGCTGCACGGTTGGAGAACTTAGAAACATCTTGGGCATGTTTGACCCAAGTGAGAAAATCCTGTCTTTTATCCTCAGAAATGAAAGGATTTAAAGTCTAAATTATCTGTGACCTCCTTTAGGAACATTCCCATGTAGAGACTATAGAAACTGATTCTTGCAGCAAGCATGGAAGCTTGGAAAACTCTACGTCCAAAAGCATCCAGGGTTCTGCACTCACGTCCTGGAGGATTAGAGGCATGTCTTTTTGTACTTCTGATCCTTCTCATAGCTGACTCCACCACAATGGAGTGGTGAGGAAGTTGAGTCTTATGGAACCCAGGACAAGGAGGGACTCGATACATAGTATCTAATCTACGAGAATGAGGAGAGGTGGTAAGAGGTGTTTCCCACATCCTCAACATGAGATCATATAGAATCTCATGAATGGGTAAGGTAGCTGCCTCCTTAGGAGTTTTGGGATATTGTAAAATTTCCAACTCCTTGGCCCTTGGCTCTGTTTCAGGAGCCACAGTAATGGACAGGCCCCGAGCCACCTCCCTGATTAAGTCTTGGAAGGACATGTCCTCTGGAGGAGACATCCTACGTTTAGGTGAGGAGGACTCCACTGGAAGAAGCATTGCTGCATCTACAGAACTTTCAGAATCCTCAGATTCTTCTGAGGACTCGAAGTATCGTCTGTCCGGATGCTCCTGTAGAGCCCGATACCCGTACCGACCAAGGTCGGTACCGGGAATAACCAGTACCGGAGAATTGGTACCGGAGGGCATCAGAGGACAGGGTACCGGCACAGCAGACACTGATGCCGATGTCGATGCTATCGGTACCGGTCCCGATACCGACGCCGGTGCCGGTGCCAGTGCCGGTACCGGTGGAGTTGTCTGCCGCAAGGAAAGCTGCCAGACTGCGTTCCATGGTCAGAATTCTCTGGTCCATGGACGCCGCCAATGCCTGGATGTCGGTACCAGTGGATACCACCGGTACCCCAGAGCATGGCACCAGGAGATCTGTCGAGGCCAAGCCATCTAGAACATCCTGGAACCCCGATAATGCTTTGGAAGCCAAAGCCTCCAGCCGGGGTAATTTTGCCGGTGCAAAACCCTCGAGGGCAATGCCAGAGACATCTCGATGCTTAGGAGGAGATCTACCCTTCGAGGACCGGCTGGATTTATGTTTAGTTACCTGAGATCCACGGGAGGAAGAAGCAGCCCTGGAAGACGCCGATGCCACAGAAGCCGCATCAGAGGGAAACAGGGTACTGAGCTTGGCAGCTCGGTTCTGCTGACCTCTTTTAGACATCATGGCACAGGACACACAATCCGTGATGGAGTGGTCAGGACCTAAATATTTTAAACACCATTCATGGGTGTCGGTGACGGAGATGGTACCGCCACACTTGGCGCACTTTTTAAACCCTGAAGCAGGTTTTTCCATGCTGAGGAAAGGTTTTTGGGCCTAAGGCCCAAAAAAGGTGTGTGCACCTGAAGAAAAGGAAAGCACAGTTACTTACCTGTAACGGGTGATCTCTGGGAACAGCAGGAATAAGTCTTCACATATGGGTACGTCGGTACCGACGGAGTCTGCGCGGGAACGCTTCCCAGCTTCCAATCAGAAAGCTTTTGGAAGAATCCCACCATGCCTGCATGCTGCCTTCCCGCCCCTCCCAACTGTCTCTCCTCAGTTAAGTTTTAAGATGAGACAAAGAGAGAGAGAGAGAGGAAAGGAAAGATAAATAGAGAGATACAACTCCTAGGGGAGGTGGGTGGGTTGTGAAGACTTATTCCTGCTGTTCCCAGAGATCACCTGTTACAGGTAAGTAACTGTAAATAGTTACCCCATGTTATCCAAGTTTTAAACACCTGTTCATTGTAAACACAGAGTACCCACGGAAATGTGTAGTTCTTTGTTCATTGTAAACCGCACTGATGTTGAATAGCGCGGTATAGAAGAGACTGAAATAAATAAATAAATAAATAAATAAACTGTGCTATCTCCAGGAACAAGCAGGAATGAGTCTTCATATATGGGGACTCCCAAGCTAAGATGCCTGGAGCCCTAGCATGTTGGGATTTGAAAACATGCTACACCTCATATGGCCAGGCATCCTGAGGATGGAGGGTAGGAGTTGAAATAGAAAGGAGCTGTAGAAAACAGCTAACCTAAGATAGGACTACAGGCAAGGAGTCCTTGTATGTATGATAATTATCATGAATATATATTGAAATGAACAATTGCAATATGGACCTCACCTACTGGATTGCAGGAAGTAGAAAGGCTCATGGAATCTACTGGGGATCCAGTAGAGGAATCTTCAAGGTGACCTCACTGAAGTGAAGGTGAAGGTCAAAATCTGGAAGAGAAAGGTGACCTCAGGATTCAACTGGGGTAGTACCAAAACGGCAGGTTTTCAGTGGGAAGCTTTATGGAAAAAGCTGCAAACTCTTTTGGCTGCAGAGTTATTCACACTTAGGAGCAAAAGAGGAAGACTGACCGATTTGAACAAACTGGCCTAGTCCCTGAGGGAAGAAGGGGTACGGAAAAATCCCCGTATTCCCAGGGAAAAGATAGGTGTCTGAGGATTTGGAACCTCAGATGTACTGAAGATCCGCCATGTCTTTCCGAACTGGTGAGAGGTAGGAAAGATATTGGAGCATGGAGCTTCAGGAATACCTAACCCTAAGGGTTATGATAGGAGCTGTCAGTACCACAGGAGTGGTAGTGTGTGTAGCACCCCAAACATACTGTGGAACAGCATGGACGTGGGTAAAGCCCACTGTTTGGAACATATAGGAGGGTAGAACCTATATGAGCATAGACAGTTAGATAGATAAGTATGTAAATACATATCTACCTATAATAAAGTATCTCGGCAGATACACACACACACATACATATATAGATAGATAGATATACAGGATATATATATCTATAGTGAGATCTAGAAGGGCATAACATATGCACACACAGCTGACAGACATATATATCTATAGAGATGTATATACATATATACACACACACACACACACATATATATATATATATATATATATATATATATATGAATATATAGGTCGAAAGATAAATGTCTGCAATTAAGCAGAGATATGCCTATAAGTACATTCACATGAGGGATGTGAAGAGGAAAGATTCATCTGATAACAAGAAGGAAAAACCTACTTGAGAAGATATAAGGAGAATCTATTCCCCCTGGTTATGATGGGAATGCTATCCAGTGAAATAAGCAGGATGGTTACGTGAAAAAACAGTCAGTAAGCAGCAAGTCCTGAGTCTTGTAGAACTCTAGCATGGTAAAGGGACAGAGAACGCATAAGAATGAGATACCAGGTTGACCCACTTGAGGGACAAAAAGGGTATCATGTGTTCTTTAGTTAAATGTGTGCTGTCCCTGAAGGATTAGGATACCATGAGGACAAGCTGCAAGGAAAAAAAGAGCATATTCCCTGTAGGAATTGACCACTCTTTAGGCTTTCACATAGAGAAGGCTTATGTCCTTTGTTTTAAAAGGAAATAGTAGGGTATGAAGAACCCTCACAGTCATGGGGGGCATGACTGAGGAAGCCTTTTTTTCAACCATGTAAGATAGTCATTAGAGAAAAAACACCATGCTCTCTAGCAAGGGCCCATAGTGGAAAGCTTCTCTGTAAAATTGCAGAGAACATTATGCAGGAGAATTGGGAGATAGAAATGGCTGTTGGAAAAGCAAGCAGCCACGTCAACTATGCTGCCGAACCCAAAGGAATTGGAGATGGCGAGAATAGAAGATAGTGTGATAAGCCTGTAGTGATAAGGATTGTCCAAGAAAGATGTATGCACTGTCTTGGAATCACTACTAAGGCCAGACAGAAAGTGGTGGAGGACAACTGTGTATACTTGTGGAAAAGTACCAGTGGTCCAATCACTAAAGCTCCTGCATGGGCAGTTGCTGATAAGACAGCAGAGAGAATCTTTCTGTGTAAAACAGAAAGAACAGACAGAACAAGAGTAAGAAATCTCTGTCCCTGTCTGATGTGCTGCCCAAGCAAAAAGAAGGGAGTTTATTCGAGAGAAAAATCTCCACACTGGAATGGAAAGACTAGAAAGGCTGAAGAAGAAGCCCTCCAGTGCAAAGGTACCACTCTTACAGGGGAAAAACTGGATAAGAGGGTAGAGGAACAAGAGCTGAAAAGTGACTTACCATGTGGTAAGTCTGTAGAAGGAAAGAATTCATGTTGGTACAGAAAACTATCATGTGATAGTTGTTAAATCCCTCTTCTTAGCAGGAAGAAGAGGAGAAAGCTGTGACCCATAGACATGAATATCCTGACAGCTCAGTATATCTAGGAGAACTGGATGCCATGTGTAAAGTTTAGAATGAAAACAGTGAAAACCTTCTGCTGAGAAGAAGTCAACTGTAGGTTCTAAACTCCAAGAGGCAGAAAACAGATTAATCAGAACCCTATGGTTGCTGGGTTTGTTTAGCCTGGTGAGAGTTTGGATTCTTCAGACCAGGGTGATGTTTCCCCTGCTTGGGATCATCTGTATGATGGGCAGGAGAAGAGTAAAACCTTCTCCTCCTAGGGAAAGAAGGTTTGGTAGGGCATTTCCTACCTACTGGGGAAGGAGAAGGCTTAGGATAGCCTTCAGAAACAGGGAAGTCAGTGGACCACTGAGCAACCTGATGTAAAGACTCCTTATTGAAGAAATTTTCTCCAGTGCAAGGAGTATTACCCAGTCTTTGTTGTGCCCATTTGTTTAAGTCTGAAGCTTGGAGCCAGGCTCTACGTCGTGCCCCTATGGCTATAGCAGAAGTTCTGCTAACAGACTCAAAAGAGTCTAGGGAAGCACGAGTAAGAAACCAAGAGACACTTTGAATATGACTAAGTAGTAAGGAATAGTCTGCAGTCTTGGGCTCTGAAAGAAAAGGAGTCAAAAGATATAATTTCTTTGTGACCTCCTGAAGAGATAGATTCATAAAAAATATATGAGAGAATCCTTGCTGACAGCATGGATGTCTGGAAGGTTTGACGTCCAAAGGCATCTAGTGTCCTAGACTCACGACCTGGTGGGTAAGAAGAGTGCTTCTTCTTACTTTTCACCTTCCTCATTGCTGATTCCACCACAATGGAATGATGGGGAAGTTGAATCTTTTGAAACCCTGGAGAGGGGGGCACCTGATACAGAAGATCAGTTGCTCTAGAAGGTGAGGGCACCTTTAAAGGTGCTTCCCACATTCTCAGAAGATCCTGCAAGGAATGATGTAAAGGAAGCATTATGTTTTCCTGTTCTTCAGTAGAAACAGAGCCTTGTGTAGGATCATGGCCAGGGATAGGAATGGCAAGAGATCTTGCCATATCCAGGAGGAAATTCTGAAAAGAAGGATCTCCAAAGAGAACCGTCCCTGGACAGGCTAGACCTGAAGAACTAGCCTGGGCACCGGAGGATCTACTTGAGTATATAGGAATATAAGATCCTGCACGGTGCAAAAAAGGATCCTTAAGGGATGGATGCTGGTACTGGAGGTCAGGACCTGTGACAGTCAGTACTGCATCGTCCATGCCAGGTCTAGGGAAGCACGAGAAAGAAACCAAGAGATATTCTGGATATGCTTAAGCAGTGAGGAATAGTCTGAACTCCTGGAATCTGGAAGGAAAGGCGTCAAAAGATGTAATTGCTTTGTGACCTCCTCAAGGGAAAGACTCATATAAAAAATATATGAGAGCATTCTTGCAGAAAGCATAGATGTCTGGAAGGTTTGACGTCCAAAGGCATCTAGTGTCTTAGACTCACGACCTGGCGGATAAGAAGAGTGCTTTTTCTTACTCTTCACCCGCCTCATTGCTGATTCCACAACTATGGAATGATGAGGAAGTTGAGTCTTTTGAAACCGTGGAGAGGGGGGAACCTGATAAGAGAGATCAGTTGCCCTGGGAGGTGGGGGGGAACCCTTAAAGGTGTTTCCCACATTCCCAGAAGGAGATCCTGCAAGGAATGATGCAAAGGAAGCATTATGTTCTCCTTTGCTTTGGTAGAAAAAGAGTCTTGTGCAGGATCATGTCCTGGGATAGGAATGGCAAGAGATCTTGCTATATCCAGGAGGAAAGTCTGAAAAGAGGAATCCCCAACAGGAATCTCCCCTGGACAGGTTAGATCTGAAGAACTAGCCTGAGCACCAACAGAGCTATCCAGATATATAGGAATAGAAGATCCTGCACAGTGCAGTGTGGAATGCGTAAGGGATGGTCGCCGGTAATGGTTGTCAGGAGCAGCGACAGTCATTACCACATTGTCCATGCCAGGTATCGACTCCAAGCTTGGTATAGAAGGGAGCGATCCTGTTGAAAGAAGCATGGTAGGAGTTGGCCACGATGCTACTGTGGATACCGGTACCGATGCCGATACCTGTACCGGTACCCGTACCGATGTCGGAGTCGAGCCCGACAGCGACATCGGAGCAGTCATCGGTGACAGTTCAATCGGCGCCGAGGTCACTGAAAAACTCTGGTTGCTATCCTCGGTACCGAGCCACCGGTATCGATCGGTGTCGGTACCAGAACATATTGGTACCCAGTCTTCTAGACTAGAGATCGATTCCAAACTCGGCATCGAGGGCAGAGAGCCTGATAAGCGAAGCATGGAAGGCACCGATCGTAAAGGTAATGAGGACGTCGGTACCGGTTTCGGTACCTGTCTGATACCGGTGAAGGAAGGTCAACCAGTGGTAACTCAACTGGCCTCGGGGGAACCAAGAGTTGCGGATCTGAATCATCAGAACCGAGCCTTCGGTACCGCCAAGAGACGGTACCAAGGCGAGTCGGTATCCAGTCCTCCAGACTGGAGATCGATTCCAGACTCGGCATCGAAGGAAGCGAGGCTATCGATGCACGTCTGGAGGGTACCGACGTTGGTGATAGTATCGGTGCTGGTACCGATAATGGAAAGTCAGTCTGGGGAGTATCCACCGGTCCCGAAGGAACCGAGGATGCCAGATGACGATCCCTGGTGAGGAGTGTTTCATCCAACACCAGTGCCAATGCCGGGGTACCGGTACCATTCGAAGCGGATGCCACCACCGGACACGGCTGAGGTATGTTCTGTGAGGGGTAAACCCCAGGAACAACCCGAAACCCCTTATGTGCTTTGGAGACCGAAGACTCCTGCCGGGGTTTTGAAGCCAGTGGGCCCTCGTGGGCAAGGCCGGAGCCGTCTACATGCTGTGCATGAGACCTACCACTCGAGGACTGGCTAGTCTTAACAGACTGTTTGTGGGTTACCTGATCCTGTGTGGAAGAAGAAGGGGACGGTGCCCCGAAATTGGAGGGCAACCGTGTATCGAGGGAACCTCGTTATTGAAGACCTCTTCTCACCAAACTGTTGTCAGGACCCAAGCAGGTTAGACACCGACTTAGAGGGTCTAAAAATAAAGTTGTACCGCCACAGTCTGAACATTTCTTGGAGAAAGTGTCTGGCGGTTCCATGAAGGAAAAAGAAGAGGCCTAAAAGGCCTAAGAGACCGTGGGACACTATGAAGAAAAAATATCCCGTGGAAAAGGAATTTTACAAGAAAAGAAAAGAAAACACCGGCGGTACCGGTGGCGTCGGGAAGAAAGCCGCGACCACAAGAAAACTAAGAAATAAAAAGAAGAATTTTCTGCGGTGACAGGAGGACGTCCTGCCGGCTCCGCGGAAAAACGAAAACTGAGGAGAGGCAGTTGGGAAAGGCGGGAAGGCAGCACACAGGCGTGCTGGGATGCTTCCAAAAGCTCTTGATTGGACGCTGGGAAGGGTTCCCGCGCAGACTCCATCTGTACCGACGTACCCATATGTGAAGACTCATTCCTGCTTGTTCCTGGAGATCCACATTTAGATCCCAGGCCACTGGAGGTGGCTTAATGGGTGGCTTGGACAGCAGAAGAACCCACATGAAGCGTGCTACTAAGGGGTGTGATGAGATAGGCTGTCCATACATATGTCTATAGTTACCCTGTTGCTCCAAGTGTAAACTCCTGTTACAATGTTAACACAATACAGTCCAACCTAATCTAGTTGTTTTTGTAAATATGTCTATAGTTTCCCCATTGCTCCAAGTTTGAACTCCTGTTATAATGTAAGCACAGTACAGTCTTCTGACTGTGCAACCTTTGTTAATTGTAAACTGCACTGATAACAAATAGTGCGGTATATAAAAGTTATTAAATAAATAAATACAGTGGTCTGTGAGAGGCCGCAATAGCACTAAGGTGAACTCTCATTGAGTTAGTCTTAAGACCTGCCAAGGATAAGTTCAGGAGATATTGTAAAAGCGACTCCATTGGAAAAGAAAAAGGGTCAATGTCCTTTGGGAAGCACCAGAGAGCAAGCTTATGCCATTTGAAGGCATAAGATTGCTTGGAGGAATCGTTACGAGATGCAAGGAGGACATCTTTGAACGCCTGAGAGTCTCTGGAGGTATAAGTAGAAGAGTTCCTAAGGAAATAATCTTGAATTTTTCTCAGACCAAAAACTTGTTTAATTCTCAGAGATCCAAGATGGGCCTGAATCCTCCTGTGTTCTTTGGAATGAGAAAATATGGAGATTAGAAACCCATCATTTTATTGAGGAGGAACTCCTCCTATGGCACCCTGGGACAACAGTGTTGACACCTCTTCTTTTAAGCGAGTGCTTTGAAGGGATTGTATGTGATAATCCCCTGTGAAGCAGGTGGGGGATAAGGTTTCGAAGTGAAGTTGACAACTCCTTTGGACAATCTGGAGTGTCCACTGCTCTGATGTTATGAGTTGCCACCTGTGGGCATAGTGAAAACGTCTGCCTGCAATGTGAAGGGCTTGGGGACCCTCCAAGGGCAGATTGGCAATGCTCTCTAAGAAGGAGTCAAAATAACATGTGCAAGCTGTGCCTGTGCAGCTGGTTGATGTTTAGTAGGCTTGGGTTTCTTGGGTTGGCGAGGACCCTGCTGCCTCTGTTGTTTCCCCTAGGTTGATAGGCAGCAGAAGGCAGATAAAAAGGATAGTAACCTTTTTAGTATAAAAATATTTCTTAGGAAGAGCCTTCCATTAGCATGGGTTGGCAGTTTTCCTGGAAAGGCGTTTTAGGGTGAGATCATCTGTTTCAATCTCCCCTGCTTTTTCCCTCCAATCTTTGTCAGAAAGGTTTTCTCCAGTACATGGTATATTGGCCAGTTTATTCTGAACTCATTGCTCGAGACCTGATGGTTGTAACCAGGCCATCCTGTGAGCTCTAATGCAACCTGCTGAAGCTTTGCTCGTTTATTTGAAGGCATCAAGAGAGGCCCTGGTAAGTAATTTAGAGGTATTTTGGCCTTGCTTGACGAGTGTGTGGAATGCACTCTGCTTATCCTCAGGAAGCATGGGCATGAAGGTTTCTAGATCCCTGATGGCAGCCTTCAGAAACATGCTCATGCACAGCATGTAAGAGTTAATTCTGGAGACAAACATGCATGTCTGGCTGCATCGACACCAAACGGCATAGAGTGTCATCGAGTCTTAAAGGCTCTTAAAGCTCTTTAATCGATGCAACGCAGATTCCACCACCACTGAGTGCTGGAGCACTTGGTACATTTTTTGAAACCACTGGAGGGTTTTTCCATGGTAAAGATGGTGGGCAAGGCCCTGAGGTAAAGAAAAAATATAAACAAAAAGGAAACCAGTATTGAGCGATACCAGTGCAGTAAGGCAGAAGCGGTTTGAAGAACAGATACCTAAGCTCCACAAACAGAACAATGGCTGGGAAAAATCGTATCGCTAAATCTGTTGCCCCCATTACAACTTCTGCCTCGGTCCAGACAGAGGTCCTAAAGCCAGTTGAAGGACCGGTTCCATGTGCAGGGTGCCTGCATGCTGAAGCTCTGAGGAAACAAGTGGAGGAACTCAGAGAGAAGGTGGCGAGGCTGAGGAGCATTCAAGACAGTGAGAAGTACATTGATGAGATGCTTCTTGCAGCAACCAAGCTCTCCAGCAGAGGAGAAGATGGGTGCCAGCAGAATGTCGATGGTTGGACACAAGTCACCAGGGCCTGCAAAATCACCAATCCAACTTCTCCAGCCCTTGAATTGAAGAACCATTATGCAGTCCTGGAAGTGGAGGAGGTGAAAGCATCCCTGGAAAGGGAAGAACCAGAGCTCAAGTACCCCAAAGTTGCAGAATCAGTGACCACAAGGAAACGAAGGGTAGTGGTGGTTGGAGACTCTCTTCTGAGGGGTACTGAGGCGTCCTTCTGCCGACCAGACTTGAAGCTTTGGAATTAGAGCTTAAAAGGGAGAGAGGAGGCATTGTGGGTTAAACTAGAAAGAGGGAAAGAGAAATCTATTTGCACTGGTGTGATATACAGACCTCCCTCACAAGAGGAAGAGGTGGACAGAGAGTTAATTGAAGACATACGCAGCATTGCTAGGAAAGGGGAAGTGTTACTGATAGGAGATTTCAATATGCCAGATGTTGATTGGCACATTCCTGCTGCAGTATCATCTAGAAGTAAGGAGATCCTGGATTCTCTACAGGGAGAACTATTCAGGCAATTGGTAACAGACCCCACATGTGAAGGGGGGGCCACACTGGACTTGGTGCTTACCAATGGTGAAAGTGTTTCTGATGTTGTAGTGGGAGATCTTTTTGCATCCAGTGATCACCAGATGGTGTGGTTCAGTATTAGGACTAGGGCTGTTAGAATCCATTCCAAGGTGAGGATCTTAGACTTTAGGAAGACTAACTTTGCCAAGATGGGCCAATACCTCAGGGAGTCGTTAGTAGGATGAGAACAGCTGGGGGATGTAGAAAAACAGTGGGCAAAACTGAAAGGGGATATTTTAAGGGCAACCAACCTTTTTGTTAAAATGGTAAATAAAGGTAAAAGGAAAAGGAGACCGCTATGGTTTTCGAAAGAAGTAGCTGAAAAAGTGAAGAAAAAGAGGGAGGCCTTCATGAAATACAAGAGATCACAGAGAGAGGAAGACAGGCATCTGTATTTGGAAAAACTTAGAGAAGCTAGCAAAGTAGTCAGGAAGGCAAAGATTCAAAAAGGAGGAGGAAATATCTCCTCATTTTATTGCACTGGCTAAGACATTTTTCAGATATATTAGTGAGAAGAGGAAGGGCAAAAGTGGTATTGTCAGACTCAAGGGTGCAGGGGAGGAATATATAGAAGCTGATAAGGATAAAGCGGAATTGCTTAACAAATATTTCTGTTCTGTCTTCACAGATGAAGAACCAGGAGCAGGACCTCAGAAAACACCCACAAACAGGAATAGAAGCGCGGGACATCTTGAACAATTTTCAGAAGACTGTGTTCGTGAGAAACTAGCTCAACTTAAAGTAGACAAAGCGATGGGACTGGATGGGATACACCCTAGAATACTGAGGGAACTTGGGGACGTTCTAGCAGCTCCACTGACTGACCTTTTCAATGCCTTGTTGGAGTCGGGAGTGATGCCAAAGGACTGGAGAGAGGCTCATGTGGTGCCTTTACACAAAAGCGGAAGTAAGGATGTGGTTGAAAACTACAGGCCAGTTAGTTTAACTTTGGTGGTGAGTAAATTATTGGAAACGCTGCTGAAAGAGAAAATAGTGAGGTTTCTGGAGTCCAGCGGATTACAGGATCCGAGGCAGCATGGATTCACCAGAGGCAGGTCTTGTCAGACAAATCTGATTGATTTCTTTGACTGGGTGACCAGGGAGTTGGACCGAGGGAGAGCCCTAGATGTGGTGTATTTAGATTTCAGTAAAGCCTTTGACACTGTTCCTCACAGGCGACTTATAAACAAACTGAGCACCCTAGGGATGGACCCTAAAGTTACTGCTTGGGTTAGAAATTGGTTGGGTGGGAGGCGACAAAGAGTACAAGTAAATGGAGCTCACTCTGAGGAGAAGGATGTTACCAGTGGTGTACCCCTGGGATCTGTCCTTGGTCTGATTATTTTTAACATCTTTGTTAGTGATATAGTGGAAGGGTTGTCGGGTAAGGTTTGCCTCTTTGCGGATGATACCAAAATCTGCAATACAGTAGACACCCAGGAAGGTGTGGATAACATGAGGAGGGATCTAGCTAAGCTTGAAGAATGGCCTAGAATTTGGCAGCTGGGATTTAATGTTAAAAAATGTAAGGTCATGCATTTGGGCTGCAGCAATCCAAGGGAGCAATATAGTATAGAGGGTGAAGTACTTTTGTTCACTAAAGAAAAGCGGGACCTAGGCGTGGTTGTGTCTGATGATCTTAAAGTAGCTAAACAGGTAGAAAACACAATCACCATAAGAGATATACCAAAAAAAGAAAAGATTTTTTGTTGGAACTATCCTCTCGAAGCAGAATGTTCCTTTTAATCAATTTTTTTTTAATAGGGAATAGAAACCCTAATTTATACCCAAAAAGGTACCAGAAACCCATAGGGTAAGAGTTAATGTAAAAGGTGAATCTATAAGACAACTGCCAAATCCTACCTCTCAAGGATTCCAAAAATACACATATTCCAAATCGACGAGCATAACAGCCGCAGAAGCATAATGAGTGTAGTACTTAGCTGGAAAAACAATCCTCCGTTTGTACCAGAATCTCTCTATGGGTTTCTGGTACCTTTTTGGGTATAAATTAGGGTTTCTATACCCTATTTAAAAAATTTTGATTAAAAGGAACATTCTGCTTCGAGAGGACATAAGTTTTCATGGCAGTAGTTCCGACAAAAACTTTTTTCTTTTTTTGATATATCTCTTATGGTGATTGTGATTATAGTGCGGGATATAGTTTATGGTTTATAAACAGGTAAAAAAGGCAATGGCAAAAGCTAGAAGGATGCTTGGGTGCATAAGGAGAGGAATGGCTAGCAGAAAAAAGGAGGTGATAGTGCCTCTGTATAAGTCTTTGGTGCGACCTCATTTGGAGCATAGTGTGCAATTCTGGAGACCGCACCTTCAAAAGGATGTGAACAGGATGGAGTCGGTGCAGAGGTTGGCTACTAAAATGATTAGTGGTCTTCATTATAAAGCATATGAGGACAGACTGAAGGATCTTATTATGTACACACCTTAGAGGAAAGGCGGGATAGAGGTGATATGATTGAGATGTTTAAATACTTCCGTGGCATAAATGTTCAGGGAGAGAGCCTCTTTCAACTGAAAGCAAGTTCTGCTACGAGGGGACATGGGATGAGGGTGAAGGGAGATAGATTCAGGAGTGATATGCGGAAATATCTCTTTACAGAAAGAGTAGTGGATCCGTGGAATAGTCTCCCAGTGAACGTGGTAGAGATGAGGACAGTAACTGAATTCAAAAAAGCATGGGACAAACACAGAGGATCTCTAAAGATAAAAAGGGGACTGTTGTAGTTGTTGATATGGAAGGACAGACTAGATAGGCCATGTGGTCTTTTTCTGTCATCATATTTCTATGTTTCTATGTTTCTAAGAAAAGGTTTTGAAGTTCTTTTCTCCGGTGAAAGGGTGATGACCTGTTGGCTCAGCGGAAAAACAACTACTGAGGAGAGGGAGTTGAGCGAGCGGGAGGGCAGAGGCGCAGGTGCAGTGGAGTGCTCCCAAAGACTTTCCTATTGGTAGCTTGGGAGCTTCCCGTGCAGGCTCCATGAGTATTCAATGTCACCCATATGTGAAGAATACATTCCTGCTTGTTTCTGGAGATAGCCTGTATCAATTACTGAATAGTTTCCATATAGATGTGTAGCATGCGCAGGTCAGCACTGATCCCTTTGAGGACAAACACTGGCCAAAAGTAACAGCCATTTTTTGGCATCACAAAGTAGCTGGTATACCAACCCTTGCCCTCTTCAGCAGGGGAAACTGGGAACACTGCTCGCAGGTGGAGCAACTTGTCCAACCTGATCTGGATGGCGGTTCTCTTGGCCACCAAACCACTTATAGGGAGACTATGAAGACATATAGGATAGGCTCTCTGCATTCCAGGACATGACATGACATAACATACTGTTTTGTGTCTCACTACCGTACTCTCTGTCCTGCTATTGCACCATACGGCAGCATATCTACAGTACTTCGCACACAACAGGAACTCGCAAAATGGCCCTCCAGCTCTTCGCCCTTACCAGCTTTTTCCTACTTACTCACTGGCTCGGAACCTCCCAAGCCCTTTACATATCTCATGGAATTATCCCCATCTTAAATAGCCATGGAAAAAGGTGGTCTGGACCCCCATACTCCCACCCAGGAAGTGACACCTACACACGCCGCTCCCATTTGATACACATAGCACTCCAGCTGCCCAATACACCCACCCAGGAAGAACCTCCGAACTACCGACCCCTAAGATGTGCCATCATAAATGCGCGTTCTATTCGCAAAAAATGGCCTGTGGTTCTTGAAACAATTTCCCGCTATGACCTAGAGATACTCATGATCACAGAAACCTGGCTATCAGCGGAAGATAACGTTCTCATCAACCAACTTCTACCACCCAATTTCGCCATACACACAAGACATAGAGAAAACAAAAAAAGGAGGAGGGGTGCTCATAGTCTCCAAATCGGACCTTAACTTCCACATAACAGACTCCTCTAGCTCAAACAATCTAGACATACTCTCCATTACAAACCAGCAAATCTCCCTCAACCTCTTATACAGGACTCCGTCCACGTCTCCAGATGACCTCCCAACCATTATTGACCTTACTGCCAGCACCCTCAATCCCAATAAACCAAATTGGATAATGGGTGACTTCAATCTCCCATCGTTATCCCAAAACCACGCAATTGCCTTCCTTGGTGCTATGGAAGACCTGGGACTCAAGCAAATTATCAATAAACCCACTCATATAAAGGGAAACATTCTGGATTTGGTATTTGCTCCTCAGACAGTCTTTGAACAAAACCACAACCTACCAATATCAATCGTTGATGTACCCTGGTCAGACCACAAACTGATCATTTTCCAGATCCCCATCATCAATGTGAAGCTGCACAGAAGCCAAAACAAGCACAGCACATCACGGACGCCCACAAGAAGATTTAGACCATTTAACAGGGAACACATCATGGCTGAGACCCAATCACTCCTCAACAAAACCATACCAGACCTCGACGAACTAATCACCTCCTGGAACTCCAATCTGCATGCCATATCACAACCTCCAATTTCCAATAACACAAAGAGGAGAAAAAGAAGCACCGCCCCATGGTTCTCTCCTGAATTGCGATCCTCTCTGACTCAACTCCGCAGACTGGAACGCCGCTGGCGCAGATCACTTTCCACTGAAGATCAGACCGCCTACCGTACTCAACCTCTCCACACACCGTGAAGCAATCACAACCACAATGAAACAATATCACACAGACACCCTTTTGATTTGAATGAATAAACCAAGTGACGTCTTCATCCTGTACAAATCCCTCTCAAAGGAACCTTCTCCCGAACAACACAGTGAGATTCATCCACAGAAATTCGCTGACTACATGCAATCCAAGATAGTGCAAACTAACAAGGTGTCAACAGTCCCGTTCCAAGAACCAACGAATGCAACCCCACTAAATAACTTCTCCACACCATCCACTAAATGCATCGAGGACACCATAGCATCTCTCAATACCTCCACCGCACAAACGGACCCATGCCCAGCTTTTTGGATTAAGGAGCTACGTTGTGCGTTCAACCCTTCATTGCTAATCTAATGAACCTCTCATTCACAACAGGGTACTTCCCTGCAGCACTCAAGCAGACTTCCATCAGGCCACTTTTGAAAAACCCCAAGCTAGACCCGCAAAAGGTCGAATCTTATAGACCTATAGCTAGCATTCCCCTCTTAGCCAAGATAATTGAGAAGGAGGCACAACGGCAAATCCAAGATCATATAGACAACACAGCTCCCCTAGATCACTGCCAACATGGGTTCAGAGAATATCATGGGGTCGAGACCCTTCTCACTAACCTATTCAATGACATTATCACAGGCATTAACAACATCCGACAAGGATTTGTACTCGTCTTCTTAGACATCGCTGCGGCGTTCGACTCGGTAAGCCACGAAATTCTCCTCAGACGACTGAAAGAGAAAGGTATCTGCAACAGTGCATTAGAATGGTGTAACTCTTATCTGGATGGAAGATGGCAATATGTGAAGTCCGGTACAGAAGAGTCAAAACGCTTCCATCAAAAGCAGGTGTGCCTCAAGGTTCCTCATTGTCTTCCCTACTATTTAACATATACATGCAGCCCATCTGCGACATCATAAGATCTTTCAAAGTCAACTGCTTGATATACGCAGATGACATTCTCTTATATATGCCTTTCTCTACAACTCAATTAGACCTGGCACCGTTGGTAGACTGCCTCAATTCGGTCTCAAGAGTGGCTCCAATCACAAAACCTTCGCATTCAACATAAAAAAACAGAGGTGCTCTTCATCTCCAAAGACCCCAACTTCACCCCTCCAGCCCACGTCAGTGTCAAGGAAGCTGACCTACAAGCTAAAGAAACAATAAGATACCTTGGAGTTACATTGGACCAACGTCTGGATATGAAACATCACATAAATATCATAGTCAAAGCTGTATACTTCAAAATACGCTCGCTTAGGCATATGCGCTCCCTGTTGGACCCGGATGACTTCCGAACCATATACCAAGCGCTAATCCTGCCACACTTCGACTTTGCAAATGCCATATTACAAGGTCTCCCTCAATCCACTCTTAGCCCATTACAGATGGCCATGAATGCCGCAGCAAGAGTCCTCTACGGAGCCTCCAGAAGCGATCATGTAACTCCCATTCTTAAACAGCTTCACTGGCTCCCCATCCATGGGAGGATCATCTTTAAAACCCTAGTCCTATCATTCAAGGCAATCAAGGGTATCTCATCCTCCTCACTCACAGATCTGATTCACACTGTACCCCCCAACAGATCCAGAAGAACATCAGCCGTAAACCTACTGACAACCTCGAAGGCGTTGACAAAGTGCAACATGACAACCTCAAACAGAGCCTTCAGTTTCTATGTACCCAAATGCTGGAACGCTCTACCCTCCGACATAAGGGCCATTACTGACCTACTCCAGTTCAGGAAGGCACTCAAATACCACCTCTTCCTTCAATACTACCCTACCAGCAATTGAACCAGAGGAAGTGACCCACTCATGAACACACCATGCCGTTCTTGATATTATTAAGACTCTATTCTGTTCTATGTAATTATCTCATGTATATAGTTTACCCCGGTTCTCCAAGTTTGTACTCCTGTTCGATGTAAACCAAACAGCTTGCTGTTATGGTCTTTATTTTATAATGTAAACCGCGCTGATGCCGAATAGTGCGGTATATAAGAACTTGTAATAAATAAAATAAATAAATAAATAAATAGCAGTGTTGAATGTTGTCCAGCACCCAGCGATCCTCTGTGACCTGGGCCCACTCCTGGTAGAAAAGGCACAGCCTGTTGCCCCCAGAATGAGCTCCCAATCAGTCACTGTGCTGAATGGGTTGTGACACCTCTGGAGGAAGAAGAATCACAGGGTTTGCGAATCCCATGAAAGGACAGAGTACAGGACCAAATCCACGTGGGTATCTACGGGAGTCCTGGGTCCCCCCGGGAGTCCGAGTAGCATGAACAAGGAAAGAAACAAGTGTAGGCCGAGGATGCCACCATCTCGTATGCCTCCCAGGCCCTTTCGGTCTATATTCCAACAGACTATGACGAATGGACTTGCCCAAGTCCTTAACCAACTTATCCAAGTCTGCCCCAAACAGAAGCTTCCCTTTAAAGCCTAGCTGAGTCAGTTGGGCCTTGGAGGACACTTCCAACGGTGACATGGCATTGGATATAGCTTTGCCTCTGGGTGGTAGGAGGTCAATGTCCCTAACCACCAAGTGGATGAGATCATACATAGCATTTGACAGAAAGGCTGTGGCCAACTCCAAGATGAGTAATATCCTCTGGGACAAGGGCCTGGATCCACTGGAGAAGGGCTTGAGTCATCAGGCCCACATACACAGACAACTGGAGGTCAGCAAAAGCAGAAGCAAACATTCTTCAGGAGAGAGAATCCTCCTTTCAATCCAGGGTGTCCTTCAAGGCAGCTCCATCTTCCACAGGAACGGTGGTCCACTTCATGAAAGCCACAACTTGTGCATCCACCTTCGGCATGCCGAACCATGCGGTGCAATCCTCCTCTAGCAAGATGTCTAGTCTCTTACACACCTTCAGCCCCTTTGCTAGGAGGTTGGGCAAGTCCAAATCTAAAATGATCATGCTATTGTTAACCTCCAAAAGGGGGAAGACGTACGACTCCCTTGCAGAAGTGGGAAAACTTGTGGCTCCTGTTCTGATGCTAGAGGGCTGGCCAAACACAGAGGCATGGAAATATGAGCACAGCTGCCAGCTCATCCTTCATCAAAGCACAGTTACTTACCTGTAACAGGTGATCTCTGGGAACAGCAGGAATAAGTCTTCACATATGGGAATGTCGGTACCGATGGAGCCTGCGCGGGAACGCTCCCCAGCATCCAAAAAGAAAGCTTTTGGGAGCATCCCACGCACATGCGCGCTGCCTTCCCGCCCATTTACTTCCCTCTCATCAGTTGGGTTTGTAGCTGAGACCGAAGGAGGGAAGTAGACAAATTAGAGAGAGAGAGAGAGAGAGAGAGAGAGAGAGAGAGAGAGAGAGAGAACTCCTAGGGGAGGTGGGTGGGTTGTGAAGACTTATTCCTGCTGTTCCCAGAAATCACCTGTTACAGGTAAGTAACTGTGCTATCTCCAGGAACAAGCAGGAATGAGTCTTCACATATGGGGACTCCCAAGCTAAGATGCCTGGAGGAGGCCCCAGCATGTTGCAATCTAAAGATGGGCCATGCTTATCCTTCAAAACCTCAGGCATCCAAGGGATGGAGGGTAGGAGTTGAACCAGAAAAGAATAAAAGAGGTGCTGTGGAACAGCTTGACTAAACAAGGTATCCAGAGGGGAGTCCTTGTGTAAATCATAAATACTAGAAAAATATTGAATTCCAATTTTCTAATGTGGATCTCACTCAAAAATATTGAAAAAATACTTGTGTGTAATATGGATCTGTGGTTGAGAGCCAGTATATTATCCTCGAAGAGATTCCCTCAATGTGAAGTAGAGGGAAAAAAATAAATTTTTGCAATATAAGAAGAGATAAGCCCTCATGGGCAGAACTAACCCCAGAAGAAATACTGGGGGAGTTCAATGAGGTTGGACTTTTGAGAAATAGCTAAAGCTTCTGAAAAGTCCAAAAATTGAACTTCTTGTCCTTGGGGCGGACTAAGGTCCTAGGAAAGAGTGGAGATAATCTGACTGGTTTGGATGAAAAGGCAGAAATACCCTTTGTAGAAAAAAGGGAATAGGTCTTTAAGATCCCCTTTATTCCAATGAAAGACAGACATTTGTAGTAGGCGTTGAGCCCTCAACTTCTTGAAGATCTTTCAAAGTCAGATGTGGTATAGAGATTGACGCAACAAGAAGGATTAAGACCTACTTGAGAATATAGATGGAGAATCTCTGTCTGGTTAAATATGGAAGAACTATAGAGGAGGTTTCGTGGAAACTGATATTATGTTCTTCATTTACAGGGATAGGACTAGAGTTCTTGAAAAGATCTAGTCCCTGAAATAACCAGGTCTCGAGACGTATGTGAATGAATGCAGAAGAGATCCTTAGTCTTAAGACAGCAAGTCTGGATCCTTCTATAACTTCTAATAGTAGCTGGAGAAAAAGACACAATATAAGGGGATACCATATTTGCCTCTTTATGAGGGCAATATGAGTATCATGCGTTTTCTTGTTCAACATAAGCTACCATGAAGTATAGGAATTAGAAGGAAAGTAGTGAATAAGGACCATCTGCAGTGAAAAAAATGCATCCCTGATGTGGAAGTTCCAGTGAGATGTGGAACAAACCAGGGAATTGCGCAATTTTTGACGCTTTCACATGGTCTAAACCCTGGTTACCTTTTCTTAAAAGAAAATTTTTAAGGAATATGGTAAGAGTAGGAAAAACCCAGTCATGTAGGAGCATGACTGGTAGAGTCTACCAGCTGAAGCCCTTGTTAACTTATCTGGCCGCTACCTATTAGGAGTAGCTCTGAGGCTCTCTGGCAAAGGCCCACAGTTGCAGAGCTTTGTTGTAGAAATTTGCAGAGAGCATGTTGTAGGTTGCTTAGATCTGGCTGTTGAATTGCCAGTGTGCAACCTAATCTATTCTGTTGAAGCCAAAGAGAATTGAAGGTGGCTAAGAATAGTAGACAGGCCTGAAGCCTGCAACAATAAACAGTCCGAATGAGTTCTGGACCTCTTTTGGAATTATCTGTTAAGGCAGCATAAAAAGTTAGGTCCTATGGATTGGAGAGGACCGAGAGACATAATTTGGAGTAGTGATACCCAACTTCTGTCCGAAAAGCTACCTTAAAAAGATATCTGAGAAGAAGATGAACCGCAAAGGGGGAGAAAACTCTGTATGGAAACTACTTACTGGAGTACGTACTGAAGAAAATTCTATGGCTTAGAGAATAAGCCCTCCAGATGAGTAGTAGTACTCTTAGATACAATGTCTGGGCTAAGAGGGATAGAAGTAATACAGAATTGAGAAGACTTACAATTTGGTAAGTCCTTGAAGAGATAAGGTCCCCTTGCAGTTAAAAGTATGAGATATACTCGTACAGTAAACTGACAAGGTGAAGGGTATAGCTCACCCTGTTGTTAGTTGTTAGGCCTCCTTTTGTTTTAAAAGGAGGAACCTGTTAACTCTGGGGTATGATAGTCCTTAATAGCTCTTAGAGCTAGAAGGATAGATTTCTCTTGTAGCAAGAGATTCATGCCCAGAGTCGAGGACTGAGTCAATGTATGACTGATATCTCAGCATGGATGAGATGAATTTTTGATGCTTTTGTTGAAAAGAAGTAGACTCAAAAGTTCTAAACCTCACACAGAAAAAATGAATAAAAAATAAGAAACCCTGCGACTGCTGGGTTTGCTGAGCTTGTTGAGGTTTTGACTTTCTTAGCCTGGTGTGATGTTGCCCATCTTTGGAAACATCTGCAGAATGGGTAGAAGATGGATACAACTTTTTTCCCTTGGGGGAATAAAGCTTTTTAGGAGATTTTTTATTAGCTGGGATAGAGGAAAGTTTTGACAATCCTCTAAAGTTAACAGCATCAGTGCTCAACTGATTAGCTTGAAATAAAGCCTCCTTGTTGGAGATTTTCACCAGTACAAGGAGTATTTTGGAGTATTTCCCAGCCTTTCCTGAAACCGTCTGTCCAGGTCTGAAGCTTGGAGCCAGGCTATGCATCGTGCTCATATAGCTATAGCAGAAGTTCTGCTAATAGACTCAAAACATTTCAAGGAAGCACGATTAAGGAACGTAGATATATTCTGAGCATGATTGACTAATAAGGAATAGTCTGCTCTTTTATGCTCTGGAAGAAAAGGGTTCAAAAACTAAGTTCTTTGTGACCTCTTCAAGAGATAATCCCATATAGAAAATATGAGATAATTCTTGCTGAAAGCATGGATGCCTGGAAGCATCGACGTCCAAAGGCATCTAAAGTCCTAGACTCACGACCTGGCGGATAAGAAGAATGCTTCTTTGCACTCTTAATACACCTCACTGCTGATTCTACAACAATAGAATGATGAGGAAGTTGAGTCTTTTGAAAACCTGGAGAAGGTGGCACCTTGTACATAGTGTCAAGTGTCTTAGAATGTGGGGATAAAGTTAAAGGAGTCTCCCACATTCTTAATAGTAGATCTTGTAAGATCTGATGCAAAGGAAGCATGATCACCTCCTTTGGAATCCAGGGGAATTGCAGTGTCTCTGAATTCCCCAGTAGGGATTCTTTACCAGGTATAGAAATGGCAAGTAACTTTGCCATATCAAGCAGAAAAGCTTGAAAAGAAATCTCCCCCAAGGAGGACCCTCTAAAATGAGGGGTAAAGGCTGGACTTGTAGAAAAAACAGCCTTGGTACCGATGGATTCATCCCAGTCATCGGGATCAGAAGACTTAAAAGGATGAAGCATCGGATTTTCTTTAAAGCGATGTCTTCGGAACCGCCCGAGGTCGGTACCGAGACGAGTCGGTACCGAATCCTCCATGCTAGAGATCGATTCCAGGCTCGGCATCGAGGGAAGCGATTCTGTGGAAGCAAGCATGGACGGTACCGACACCGATGTCGATACCGGTACTGAAGCCGATACCGATACTCGAGGAACGGTCTGCAGCAACTCTAGCGGTACTGAAGTAGCCGAGAGTGCTAGACTATGTTCATCGGTGAGGAATGTTTCATCCATCACCATAGCCGATGCCGGGGTGTCGGTACTGCTCGAAGCGGCCACAACCAAAGAGCATGGCCCAGGTATGTTCACCGAGGTAAGAACCCCAGGAACAACCTGGAGCCCCGTTAATGCTCTGGAGCCCGAAGACTCCCGCCGGGGCTTTATTGCCAAGATGTCCTCGAGGGCAAGGCCGAAGCCATCTCGATGCTGAGACGGAGATCTACCACTCGAGGACTAGCTAGTCTTTACAGACTTTTGTTTGGTTACCTGATCCTGTGAAGAAGATATTCTAGCTGGTGACATCGAGAGCGATGTGAACCGGGTGTCGAGTTGTGCTCGATTCTGAAGACTTCTTCTGTTTGAGCTCCAGCAGGAGAGACACTCCAGAGGGCAATGGTCAGGACCTAAACATTTTAGACACCAAGTATGAGTGTCTGAAAAAATATCTGTATCGCCACACTTTGAGCATTTCTTAAGGATAGTGTTTGGCTTTTCCATAATGGAAGGGTAAAGGCCTAGTGGCTTAGAAACCATCAGGCACTACTCAGGAAAAAATTTCTAAGGAAAGAAGAAATTCGTCAGGAAAAAGAAAGAAAAGCACCGGCGGTACCGGTGGCGTCGAGGGAAGGCAGACGCGACCACAAAAAACTACAAATAAAAAGAATTTTCTGCGATGACAGGAATACGTCCTGCCGGCTCCGCGGAAAACAGATGAGAGGGAAGTAAATGGGCGGGAAGGCAGCCGCATGCACGTGGGATGCTCCCAAAAGCTCTCTCTTTGGACGCTGGGGAGCGTTCCCACGCAGGCTCCGTCGGTACCGACGTACCCATATGTGAAGACTCATTCCTGCTTGTTCCTGGAGATCAGGCAGATACCAGCTTCATTATGATCTTCTAAGGAGAAGGGCCTCTTCCTCTATGTTGGAATCATCAGCTGGACTCCAGCTCTTGGCCAAAAGACAGTTGATCTGAATCTCTAGATTCCAATCTTCATAGAAGACGTTTAGAAGGAAAAACCTGAACTGGGCTTCGGACCTGCCCCCCAGCCCCTCTTCCAAGTGAGAAGAAAGAGACAAGAGGACTCTTTGAAGGCCCAGGGTCTCAGTTACCCTGCCAGAAAGGCCAAGCCTGCTGAAGAAAGGAGAAGAATTCCAGGGAGGACAACCCGGAGACTGAGAGCTCCCTGCAAGGAGTATGGCCCCCAACCGCAGGTAAAAAGTAGTTGCTGGGCACTTACGAAAAAGGGAACGTCCAGAAAAGCAAGCACTGGAGGTCAAAGCTTGGCAAGCGCTGGAGGTCAAAGCTTTTTGGTCGGTCATCCTTTTTCATGGTACCATCTGCTGCCTCCTGTAGCGAAGCTGATAAAGTTGGGATCACCCATGTTTCCTTAATGGGAGAGGAGGGATGGGCCCTCTAAGGGTGCATTAGAGACTTCCATGCAAGAAGTGCAGATACTGGAGTCCAGCAATAAGGCTCTCCGCTTACCACAGACCAAGCTGCACCTCTTAGAAGTCAGCATATGAATCTCTGACTGTGCAATGAAAACTCAAGGTGCATCTAATTGGGAAGAGTGCCACAGGCAATACGCAATAGAGCTGCACAGGCAAGACACCGCACCCAGAAGATGCAGAAATAGAGTGGCACAGCGCAGGAAGTGCACACAGCATGCGTCAGCATTTGGGCAAAGCAGAATATTGACACACATGAATGGATGCCCAAGTGGCCCAATCCGACATGCCCCAGCCACACACTAGGTCAGGAGCCCCAGAGACTCTGTTTTAGTACTCATCCTCAGGGAGCCCCAAGGAAGAAAAAAACCGTGCTAGGCTCAGTACTACTTCCATCACCGGACCTATAGTCACATACCTCTTAAGAGCTTTCTTCAAACTTCGGGGGACAGCAGAAGAGAGGAGGAGGAGGAGGAGGAGGGAGGGGGTACCGAGGTTGTGTGAGGATATGAAGAATAGTTTCCCAGCTCCTATTCCAATTATCTGGCTGCTCAACAGGTCCTTAACAGGATAAGGATGCAGAGCTGAACCAATTCCCCTTTCTCCAATGGTTTCAGAAAACAAATCGAAATTACACTTACCTGGTAATTGTAGTTCCTTGAGTGACGACAGTTTAGTCCTCCACTTCTGGGTAGTGCACCTCCTCCTGCAGCTTGGAGACTGGACTAATCAGAAACTTCCTCTCACTGGATGTAGCTAGCTGGAAATCTCATCAGCCCCCAGTGAACTATTGACAAAGCAGACTCACGAGAGCAACAAATAAGTAGCCACCTATGTTTTTCTTTTTTTTGAAATTGAACTATAAACAGGAACAAAACATAGCCCCCCCTTAACAGACAAAGAGGTGAGATACTCCATAGCGATACTCTACTCCCCTGCAAAGTCCGGAAGAACAGACAGAGGATGAAAGGACAAGTGAACAACAAGCGACAAAAGATAGCCGCACGTACTCACCTGCCAATATTCTTGCTGACTGAAACTCGTGCCGAGCTAGCCCTAAAAACCGAGGGCGGGAAGGAGGACTAAACTGTCATCACTCAAGGAACTACAATTACCAGGTAAGTGTAATTTCGATTTCCTTTTCGTTCCTCCAGTTTAGTCCTCCACTTCTGGGATGTAACAGAGCAGTACTAACAGGAGGGACCCTGCCAGCTAGCACGCAACACCGCCGACCCAAAACAGGCATCCCGAGCCGCTAGCACATCCAGCCGGTAATGTTTACTGAACGTATGCAACGACGACCAGGTAGCCGCCTTACAAATCTCCACCAGTGGAACCAGACCGTGCTCTGCCCAGGAAGCCGCCTGCACTCTCGTGGAATGCGCTCGAAGACCCATGGGCACCAAACGACCCTGCAACAAATACGCCGAGGCGATTGCCTCCTTAATCCACCTGGATATGGATGCTTTCGAAGCAGCCTCTCCCTTTCAGGGGCCCCCAAACACAAACAGGCAATCCGACTTGCGAAAGGAGTCAGAGACAGACAAATAACGACGTAACACTCGTTTTATGTCCAAGCGACTCAAACCTCGATCAGAAGACTGCCCTGCGTCCGCCTTCAGAACCGGGAGCGTTACCGTCTGATTGACATGAAAAGGTGACGACACCTTGGGCAAGAAGGAGGGCACCGGTCTGAGCACCACCTTTTCTCGCGAGAAACAAAGAAAGGGCTCCCTGCACGAAAGGGCTTGCAACTCGGAGATGTGCCTAGCTGAACAAATCGCCACCAAAAAGACCACCTTAAGGGTCAAGTCTTTGACTGAAGTCTGGGATAAGGGCTCGAACGGTGCCTTACCTAGGGCCCGTAAGACCAAATTGAGATCCCATGCTGGAACAGAAATATGGCGGGCTGGACGAAGTCTGGAAACCGCTTTCAGAAAACGCACGACATCACCATGGGCCCCAAGAGACACGCCCTGGATCGTACCTCTATAGCAGGCCAAGGCTGCCAATTGTACCTTCAGAGAACTGGCAGCAAGGCCCTTTTTGAAGCCATCCTGCAAAAAATCCAGCACTACTGCCACAGACGCTCTGGACGCTCGTACCTGATGTCTGGAACACCAATCCTCAAAGATTCGCCAAATGTGCACATAAGTGAGCGAGGTTGACTGCTTTCGAACCTGAAGTAAGGTTGAAACGACCGACCTAGAGTAGCCCCGCTTTCTTAACCTCGCCCTTTCAATGGCCAAGCCGTAAGCGAGAATCGATCCACCTGTGGCATCCGAAGGGGCCCATGAATCAGGAGCCCCGGAGACAAGGGGATCCGCCACGGCAATCCGTCTAAGAGGCGTATCTGATCGGCGTACCAGGGGCACCGATGCCAATCCGGTGCTATCAGCAGCATCCTGCCCCGATGGGCTTCGATACGCTGAATCACACGACCGACCAGGGCCCACGGAGGGAACACATAAAGCAGACCTGACGTCGGCCACGGCTGAATTAAGGCATCGATCCCTTCCGACATGGGCTCCCTCCGCCTGCTGAAGAACCGATTCGCTTTCGCCGACTGACATGTCGCCATCAAGTCCATTACCGGGACTTCCCACCGGAGAGTCACTTGAGCGAACACGTCCGGATGCAATTCCCATTCTCCGGCATCCACTTGTACTCTGCTGAGAAAATCCGCTGTTACATTTTCTCTTCCGGCAATGTAAGCTGCCGAAATGGCCTGTAAGCGCGTCTCCACCCAGGCAAACAGCATCTCGGACTCCTCCTCCATGGCTGCACTCCCTGTGCCGCCCTGCTGGTTGATGTACGCTACCGTAGCCACATTGTCCGACAACACTCGCACCGCTCGGCAGGTCACTAGACTTTCGAACCGCTGAAGAGCCAACACCACAGCTCTCAGCTCCGGACGGTTGATCGACCAGGAGCTTTCCCCCGCCGACCACCGCCCCTGAGCAAAGTGTACTCCTCAATGCGCCCCCTAGCCTGTGAGACTTGAATCCGTGAACAGAGGGAGCCACTACGGCTGCTCCAGCGGCATCCCCGCTTGCAAGGCCGCAGGGCACAACCACCACCGCAGAGCCTGCCGAACACGCAGCGGGCAAGGAAGACGCTTGCTCAGCAACTCAGACTGATTGGACCACAGACGAAGCAAGGCCCATTGTAGTGGTCTCATGTGAAACTGAGCCCAAGGAACAACCTCCAGCGACGCCGCCATGGTCCCTAACACCTGAAGATAATTTCATGCTGTTGGCACCGACAGCTTCCTGAAGTTTTGCACCAGTCTTCGAAGAACTTGCGCTCTGCGTTCTGTTAGAAAGACCAACCCTCTCCGGGTATCGAACCGCACTCCCAGATACTCGAGAACCTGCGTCGGTGCTAAATGACTTTTGAGTGGGTTGACCACCCAACCTAGGCTCTGCAGAAACTCCACCACCCTTCTTGTGGCTTGTCTGCTCTCTTCTAGGGACTTGGCCCTTATCAGCCAATCTTCGAGGTAGGGATGCACTAGGATCCCCTGCCTCCGCAATGCCGCCGCCACTACGACCATTATCTTGGTGAAGACGCGGGGAGCCGTCGCCAAGCCGAAGGAAAGCGCTTGAAATTGAAAATGACCCCAAGGCAGGGCGAACCGTAGAAATTTCTGATGCGACGCTCTGATGGGAACATGGAGATAGGCCTCGGAGAGATCGAGAGAGGAGAGATACTCCCCCTGACGAACCGCTACAATGACAGATCGGAGGGTTTCCATTCGGAAATGAGGAACCCGGAGACACCGATTCAGCCCTTTGAGGTCCAGGATAGGGCTAAGAGAGCCGTCCTTCTTTGGCACCACGAAATAGATGGAGTAGCACCCCATACCGTACTCCGCGGGCGGCACTGGGACGACGGCTCCGAGCTGAAGGAGGCGATCTAAGGTTTGCCGAATATGTAATGCCTTCTGAGGTCCTCTGCAGGGAGACTGAACGAACGAGTCCCTCACCGGGACCGCCAGATCCAGTGCATAGCCGTCGCGAATAATCTCTAAGACCCACTGGTCTGACGTTATGTGGGTCCAGGCGGAAAGAAACCCCTTCAGGCGTCCCCCGATCGATTGTCCTTCCGCCGGGACCCGCAGCCCTTCATTGGGGCTTTCGAACGGCGCCGGGAGCAAGTGCTGCGAAACCTCTGCTTGCCCCTCGGAACCCTTGGGAGCGTGATACAAATCTTCCCCGTTGGGAACCCGCAAAACGGGGAGAACGAATCCTGCGGAAATCTCTAACCTGTCCCCAAAAGGACTGTGAAAATTTTCCCTGCTTGGGCTTATCTTCCAGGAGTCTACCCCCTTTGGACTCTCCCAAGTCCTTGAACAACTTATCAAGGTCTTCACCAAACAATAATTTCCCTTTGAACGGGAGCTTGCCAAGTCGAGATTTAGAGGACCCGTCGGCCGCCAAGTTCTTTAGCCAAAGGGCCCTGTGCACCGCTACCAGGGACGCCATACTATTCGATAAGGCCCTGATTAGATCGTAGTGCACATTTTCTAAATACGCCGATCCGGACTTTAAACGCTGGAGTTCCCGCATCTCCTCTTGCTCCAAGGATGTCGACTGCCTGAGGCGCTGGACCCAACGGAGACAGGCCCTTGCCACCCAAAGCACCACATATGGAGGCCTGCAAGGAAACCGCGTCCGCCTCAAAGGACTGTTTCAACAGGCCATCCATTTTCCTATCCTGCGCCTCCTTCAAGGCCGCACTGCCTTCCACAGGAATAGTGGTCTTCTTCGTGACAGCTGACACCACGGCATCAATCTTTGGGACGCGAAACTGGTCCTTGTCCTTGTCTGCCAAGGGATAGAGCTTATTCATAGTTCTTATCCCCTTCAGGCCTGCCTCTGGGTGGTCCCACTCATTCTGAATCTGATCTATCACCTTATGAATAGGGAACACTACGAGCGTCTGGCGCACCGCCTGAATAATAAGATCCGCAGTATCCTCTTCGCTTGTAGTCTGCTCGGACGTAAGCCAAAGCGTCTGCAGGGCCTCCACAATGAAGGACAACAACTCCTAACTCCGAAACATCTGAATGATCCTCGCCTGATCCTCAGGCTCAGCTATTTCACCTTCTTCTAAATCCTCGAAGTCGCCCTCTAAGTCAAGCTCCTGCTCTTCGTCTTCCTGCAACTCCACTTCGGAGGGAGAACGTTCCGGCGGACGTTGCCTCTTGTGTGCTCTGGCCACCACATTATCGGGACCCGCCAGCCCCGAACGCATACTGAACGAGGGGAGAGGGGCCAATGCCGGCACAATACCCTGTCGCTTTCGACAGAACGCCTGATGCATAAGTAAAACAAAATCTGAGGAAAAGTCCTCCATGTGTCCCGATGAAACCCCTGAAACTCCAGATGCCCCCTCGGCAGGTGGGGCGGAAGGCCCAGGAGTGCAAGCCTCCCCCGGAGGTTCCGCCAACACCTCAGGCAGGGCTGAGCCTGCAGCGTCCTCCATTTGATGCTCCAGAGTGAGCGACACTGACGCACAGCACCCACAGACACCTGTCTCTGGAGTCGTGCTCCTACGGGTGCCACAAATGACACACTGAGACCTTGCTGACATGAACAGACAAGCCTAGCAGTCCCACAAGTAGGAGAAGGGAAAACCGCACTCCCCCTTGCACACCTGAAATGCTTGCCTACAGCCCTGATTCACTGTATACCTAAATGGGCTGTTATCTTTTTTTTTTTTTTTTTTTTTAAGTAAGTAACCCTCTGAGAGAGCTAAGTTAGTAAAAAAAAAATCCTTCTGGAGCCCCCAGCCCCCACGGACCTGAAACCCCAGAAGAAAGGCAAAACAGCAAAAGTAAAGAAAACAAATTAATAAACCCCAAGGACGCTGCTAGGGACGAATGAAAAAACGCACTGAAAGGCTCTGCCGGTGAAATAGAGCCGCCGCTGCTGAAACCACGATGTTAAAATGGCCGCGGTTTCACTCCCCGGTTTGGCGTGCTTTTTTGCAAAGGGCCCTGAAGCACCGCAGTATACAGGCACTGCGAGACCCCGGCCTCCATCACTCTCCCTGGCCCGTACCTGAATGTAAGGGGTCTCCTGCCAGCGTCCCGAGGCCCGACCGCAGAAACGGACGGGAAAGCTGCTGAAAATGCTGCCTTCAAATGAAAACAGACCCCGGAGCCAGCGCTGCAGCTCAGAAAGTCAGCGGGCTGCCGGGGGGACAAGAAAGTAGTTACTTACCTGTAACAGGTGATCTCTGGGAACAGCAGGAAAAAGTCTTCACATATGGGTACGTCAGTACCGACGGAGTCTGCGCGGGAACGCTTCCCACCGTCCAATCAGAAAGCTTTTGGAAGCATCCTAACACGCCTGCGTGCTGCCTTCCCGCCTTCCCAACTGCCTCTCCTCAGTTAAGTTTTAAAGCTGAGACAAAGAGAGAGAGAGCAAGGAGGGAAAGATAGAGATAGAGAGATACAACTCCTAGGGGAGGTGGGTGGGTTGTGAAGACTTATTCCTGCTGTTCCCAGAGATCACCTGTTACAGGTAAGTAACTGTGCTATCTCCAGGAACAAGCAGGAATGAGTCTTCACATATGGGGACTCCCAAGCTGAAATGCCCAGAGGGAGTCCTAGCATTCTGCAAGTCTAGAACGAGCCATGCTATTCCTCAGGACCTCAGGCATCCTGGGGATGGAGGGTAGGAGTTGAATACAGAACAGGAGCTGTGGAACAGCTGGCTAGAACAGGGCTTCAAAGGGGAAGACCCTGTATAGAGGGCATTTAGTAGTAAAATATTGTAACCTGGGCCTCCCTTGTTGGCATTGCACAAGTGCAGGAAGCTACATATGGATCTGATAGAAGAGCCAGTGAATGTGCTCAAGGGGTACCTCACTGAGAAGTAGAGGTAATAAAGTAGAACAAGAACAAGTGGAGGTCAGAACCCTTCAGGATGAGAAATAGCCCCAGGGGAAAACTGGGGTAGTATAAGAGGTAGAGCTTCAGCGGAGACGCAGAAGGTACTATTAAAGAAAGCTTAAGCTGTTTTGGTCCAAGAGAAAAAATGAGTCTGACCCAACTAGACTGGGGTTGGATCAGTCCATGTAGGGGAGAAAGGGTATGGAGACCCTTGTATCTGATAAGAAAGTAAGGACAGACTCAGGAGCGCTAAGCTTTAGAACAACTGAAGCTCCGCAATGTCTTTCCTAAATGGGGTCAATTAGGAAAGAAAAAGGTACATGGAGAGCTTCAGGAGTACCAAACCTGAAAAGGTTATGGTAAGGAAAAAAGGTTGTTAATTACTACAGGAAGTGGTTATAGGTGTAGCCCCCTAAGTATGCTGGCACAGCATTGATAGGTGTAGTGCCCATCTGTCAGGATCATATAGGAATCCAAGGATATCTGAACCTAACAGACAGATAGATAAGTAGATAGATACAGATCTATCTAAAAATATATCTCATTATATCTATAAATATATATGCATGTATATATATATATATTTAAATATATACACATATAGGGTATATATGCATATATCTATAAAGAGATATGTATGGGCAGAAGACACACAGATAGATATAGATAGTATATATCTGTATCTATATATATCTATATATACCTATATGAAGAGGCAGGCATATAGACACATGTCTCCAGCTATATGGATGGAGAGATGTCCATAGAACCCCATCCCCCCTATGGATATAGGGAGAGAAAAAGATTAATCTGACAGCAAGAAGGTTGATACCTGCTTGAATAGATAAATAGAGAATCCTCTTTTCCTGGTTATGACTGGCAGAGTCAGAGGAAAGGTCTCCCTGACAAGAAGAAGGCTGAAATCTTAGCAGAATTCGAGCTCTTGAATAACCAGGATGGCCTACGTGAAAACTGCAGAGGATAACTTCAGTCTGCATACAGGAAGTCCAGATATCTCCAGAATTGCAGTATGGAGAATGGATAGAGGACGCCTCTGGAGGAAGATACCCTAGTGATCCGCCTATGGGGGCAAGATGGGTATTAGGAGTCCTCTAGCTGCTATTGAAGAAATTTACCTCTGACGAGAAGACCCAAGGAGATATGGGCCAAACCAGGAAATTGGCCCTCCTTTACGTTTTCACATAATGAAAGGCCTGAGGCTTATGCCTCAAAAGAGATTTAAAATGAGATGGTAAGGGTAAGGAATACCTGCCAGACATGAACATGACTGGGGGAACCCCCCTAACCATCTGGGGTTATCTGCTAGGCAAGATACTAATGCTCTCTAGCAAGGGCCCATAGTGCAAAGCTACTCTGTAGAGATGCAGGGAGCATGCTGCAGGTTGGTTAGAAGAAAAACTGGCTGTAAAAAGCCATCAGGGAACCAGCTATTTTGCCAAGGACAAGGGGGCGAAGAATAGAAGTTAACCAACCAGACTGTGATAATAGGGTTTCCCAAACGAGGTGGATAACCTGTTTGGAACTTAGCACTGAGGCGAGGAGGAATGCTAGTGGAGGGGAATCCCTGGTTGTGTAGTGAACAAAACCAGTGGCTTAACCCCTAGGAATTGCTGTATCTACAGCAACTACCAGGGCAGCATGGACAATTTCTTTTCCCTCTTCCCTTTTTTAGACTGGGAAAAAGAAACAGACATGGTAGGACTTCCTATTGTCTGATGAGCTGCTGTAAGGTAACAAGGGGGGGGGGACAACTCCAGAAGGGAGAATCCCCTGATAGAACAGGTAGAGGACCATAGGGGCTTACCCGTTTAAAGAGCCACTCTTACAAAGCAAATATTGTAGTAAGAGGGAGGTAAGACAGAGCTGCAAGAGACCGACTATGGAGGAGGTCTCGGACAGGTGAGATGATACATGCCAGTACAAGGAAACAACTGTCTAGTGATAGTTGCTACCTCTCTTTCCTCCAAGAGGAAGAGGAAAATCTATTGATTATGGGCATGATCATCATAAAGACTCAGAGTTAGAGAAAGATGTCTCATGAAGAGATGTCTAGGTAGGTTAGGATAAATTTAGTGCAGATACTTCAAGTGAAAAGAAGCAGACTGCCATCCTAACCCCCAACCAAAAGGGGACAATGATCTATTTGAAACCCTGCGACTGCTGGGTTTGTTGACCCTGTTGAGGTTGTGGATTCCTCAGACCAGGGCGATATTTCCCCTGTTTGGGAACATCTGAATGATGGGCAGATGATAGGTAAAACCTTCTCCCCTTAGGGGAAGAAAGTTTGGTAGGACATTTCCTACCTACTGGGAAAGAAGAAGGCGTAGAACAGCCTCTGGAAAAAGGAAAGTCAGTGGAAAACTGAGTAACCTGAAATAAAGACTCCTTGTTGAAGAGATTTTCTCCAGTGCAACGAGTATTTCCCAGTCTTTCCTGTGCCCATTGGTCCAAGTCTGAGGCTTGAAGCCAGGCTCTACGTCGTGCCCCTATAGCTATAGCAGAAGTCCTGCTAACAGACTCAAAGGAGTCTAGGGTAGCACGAGTAAGAAACTTAGAGATATTTTGAGTATGACTAACCAGTGAGGAATAGTCTGTACACCTGGGCTCTCGAAGAAAAGGAGTCAAAAGATGTAATTGCTTTGTGACCTCCTCAAGAGATAGACCCATATAAAAAAAATATGAGAGAATTCTTGCTGAAAGCATGGATGTCTGGAAGGTTTGACGCCCAAAGGCATCTAGTGTCTTAGACTCACGACCTGGCGGACAAGAAGAGTGCTTTTTATTACTCTTCACTCGCCTCGTTGCTGATTCTACCACAATGGAATGATGAGGAAGTTGAGTCTCTTGAAACCCTGGAGAGGGGGGCACCTGATATAGAAGATCAGTTGTTCTAGAAGGTGGGGGTACCTTTAAAGGAGCTTCCCACATTCGTAGGAGGAGATCCTGCAAAGAATGATGCAAAGGAAGCATTATGTTCTCCTTTGCTTTGCTAGGAACAGAGAGGTATTCTGTATTCCCATGTGTAGGATCTTGTCCAGGAATAGGAATGGCAAGTGATTTTGCCATATCCAAGAGGAAAGTCTGGAAAGAAGGATCCCTAGAGGGAACTTCCCTTGGATAGGCTAGATCTCATGAAGAACTAGCGTTGGCACCGAGGGATCAAACTAAGTATATAGGAATAGAAGATCCTGAATGGTGCAGTATGGGATCCTTAGATGGTGGTCGCTGGTACTGCAGGTCAGGACCAGCAACAGTCGATAACAGATCGTCCATGCTAGGGATCGATTCCAAACTCGGCATCGAGGGAAGCGAGCCTGACGAGAGAAGCATGGAAGGTACCGACAACAAAGGTAATGTGGATATCGGTGCCCACTTCGGTACCGTATCTGATACTGGAGGATGAAGGCCAGCCGGTGGCAACTCTAACGGTATCAGAGGAACAGAGAGATGTGGATCCGAAGTATCGGAACCGAGCCTTCGGTACCGACGGGAGTCGGTACCCAGTCCTCCAGACTGGAGATCGATTCCAGACTCGGCATCGAAGGAAGCGATTCTATCGATGCACGTCTGGAGGGTACCGACGTCGGTACTAGTATCGGTGTCGATACCGATACTGGAAAGTCGGTCTGAAGCGTATCCATTGGGCCCGTAGGTACAGAGGACGCCAGACGACGATCCTTGGTGAGGAATGTTTCATCCAACACCAGTGCCGATGCCGGGGTATCGGTACCGCTCGAAGCGGATGCCACCACCGGGCATGGCTCAGGTATGTTCTGTGAGGGTTGAACCTCAGGAACAACCTGAAACCCCACACAGGCTTTGGAGGCCGAAGACTCCCACCGGGGTTTTGAAGCCAGTGGATTCTAGAGGGCAAGGCCGGAGGCATCTCTATGCTGTGCATGAGAACTGCCGCTCGAGGACTGGCTAGTCTTAACAGACTGTTTTTGGGTTACCTGATCCTGTGGGAAAGAAGATATGGTCGGTGCCCTGAAGTTGGAGGGGGACCGCATGTCGAGAGGAACTCGATGTTGAAAACTTCTCACAAAAGTGTTGCCCAAGGGCTCCGAAGGAAAATGGTCAGGACCCAAGCAGGTTAGACACCAATTGTGAGTGTCTAAAAATAAAGTTGTACTGCTACAGTTTGTACATTTATTGGGGAAAGTGGCTGGCAGTTCCATGAAGGAAATGGAGAGGCCTAGAAGGCCTGAGAAACCGTGAGACACTAAGGAAGAAAAAATATTCCTTAAAAAGGAAAATTTTACAAGAAAAGAAAAAAGAAACACAGGTGGTACCGGTGGCGTCGGGGAAGGCAGCCGCGACCACAAGAAAACAAATATAAAAAGAAGAATTTTCTGCGGTGACAGGACGACATCCTGCCGGCTCCGCGGAAAAATGAAAACTGAGGAGAGGCAGTTGGGAAGGCAGCACGCAGGCATGTTGGGATGCTTCCAAAAGCTTTCTGATTGGACGCTGGGAAGCGTTCCCGCGCAGACTCCGTCGGTACCGACGTACCCATATGTGAAGACTCATTCAGCACAGTTACTTACCTGTAACAGGTGATCTCCGGAACAGCAGGAATTAGTCTTCACACGTGGGAGATGTCGCCGACGGAGCCCGCACGGGAATGCTCCCCAGCATCCAATCAGAAGGCCTTTGGGAGCATACCCCGCGCCTGCGCAGTGTCTTCCCGCCCTTCCTACTGCCTCTCCCCAGTTGAGTTTCATAGCTGAGCCAGAAGGAGACGAGAGGAAGGAATAGATACAAAAAAGAGATACAATTCCTAGGGGAGGTGGGCGGGTTGTGAAGACTAATTCCTGCTGTTCCGGAGATCACCTGTTACAGGTAAGTAACTGTGCTATCTCCAGGAACAAGCAGGAATGAGTCTTCACACGTGGGGACTCCCAAGCTGAGGATGCCCGGGGAAGTCCCATAAGCGCAGCCCAGGACGGGATGGCATTTGCCCAGCCTAAATCCCCGGCATCCCCTGAGGGATGGAGGGCAGGAGTTGAATAGAGGAACAGCGAATCTACAGACTACAGAGGGAGTCTTTAGAGTGCAGAACAGGTAACATTAAGATACAGCAAAAAAAAAACCCAGGCTACGGGAAGAGTAGCCAGAGGGATGCACAAATAGTATCAGTAAGCATTTAATGAGTAAATGCCCTAGTACCATGTAGAGCTTACCGGCCACTAAGTTTTAATGAAGTAATGGTGTGGAACCCCGTAGGGCTTACCTACCGGGTTGCCGGAAGCAGACCTGTGGTGAAGGCACCGTAGACGCAGTAGCAAAGTCGTCAAGGAAACTTCGCCGCAGCGAGGAGGAAGCTCCAAATCCGGAAGGCTAGGAGATCCAGGCGTCAGCTGGGTCAGGAGAAAGACGGCAGGTCTTCCAGGAGGCTTAGTGCAAGCTGAGCACTCCCTTAGGAGTAGAGTCCAGAACTCAAAGGACTAACAGTAGAAGACTGGCCGAACCAGAGAGCCCATTCCGGAGAAGAGTAGGGGTGCACCCCGGAGCAGAAGGAGTACACAGGCTACACTAGCGAGAGATAGGGAGAGAAGGGTCCGAACCCCCGGGAGGAGGACCTAACTGAAAAGGAGCTGTAGACTCCACAGCGGTAGAGTACCACCATTCCGCGGCCCGATCGAGGAATAGGCAGGCAGACTGGCCGGACCTTGGGGGGGGGGGGGGGGCGGGAGTACCGGCCATAGGGAAAAAGGCGGTATAGCACAGGTACTGCGGGCATCCCCCCAATATGCGCCTATCGCGCAGGAGATATCTAGTATATCTAAGCCGGTGGGCATGAGGGCGCCCACTCCGGTACTAATGCAGGTATGTCGAGGGGCCTACCTCCCTGCGCATCACCCGGGTAAGGCGGATCTGCCATCGATCCACAGAGCGTCCACCTGGAAGGTGGCAGCAAGATCTGTCAGTAGAGGGATCTATTCCAGAGGACAAGGGCAGATCGGCGAACCAACAGCGCGGTAGCGTGGGGGACAGGGGATAGCATCAGTCTGGTAGAACGCCACAGGGGCTGGAGGCCCCATATGTGTCCCCAGGACCTGCACGCAGAAACTCGCCCCCCCCACCGCACAGACGGGGGACAGGAAGGTAATTCCGGTACGGAAGCAATCAGCAGGGGGATACCGGCTGAGAAGGGTTCGGAGACGTACCAAAGGGTAATAAGTTGGCCATTGGCCATAGCTATCACGGAATAGAGGTGGTCTCCCTACCAACGGAAGGAGAATACCCGAACCCCTAGATAAGCCTCCGAACCATTTGCAACTGAACGAGTCCCCGAGCAGAGCTCAATTTTTAAACGTCCGATAAGAGGGTTAAGTGCAGGCAGCCGCCTGCCTGAGCCTAAACATGCTTAGAAGGAGAGTCCTGGCGCGGGCCCGGGGGCATCAACCCGGGGTGAGAGGCCCCTTGCCTGGGCGCGCCTGGAGGGTGGGCGGAGGTCTGATATTTCCTCTTCCTAGAGAGGCGCTTACCGCCGCCGTGGGGCCGGGCCCTAGGCTGGCTGCTAACCCTGGGAAGGTTAGCGAAGCACTGTGCGACCTGACGCAAGGCTTCGCTGTTGAAGAGGTGATCTCCGTCGCAGGGAGAATTACCCAGGTTGTGCTGTGCCCGTCTACACAACTCGGACGCCTGCAGCCATGCTGTACGGCATGCTCTAATGGCAACAGCAGAAGCTCTGCTGACCGACTGGAAGGAGTCCAGCAAAGCACGAGAAAGGAACCCGGAGATATTCCTGCAGTGATAAAGGAGCAGGGAATATTCAAAGGCCTTGGTCGCCGATACGAAGAGGGATAACCGAGACAACCTCTCGGTGACCTCCTGCAGCGACAGACTCATATAAAATATATATGAGATAATTCTGGCCGTCAGCACAGACGTCTGGAAAGCTTGACGTCCTACAGTATCTAGCGTCTTTGAGGCGCAGCCTGGGGGGCGAGAAGCATGCTTCTCCTTGCTTCCGGCCTTCCTCAGCGCCGATTCCACCACAATGGACCGATGTGGAAGCTGGTGCTGCCGAAAACCCGGGGACGGAGGCACCCGGTAAAGAGCCTGCATCGCAGTCGACGGTGTCGGAACCCTCAAAGGCGACCGCCAGGCCCCCAGCAGGAGATCCTGCAGGGAGGGATGCAGAGGAAGCATCACGGCTGCCTGTTCCTCAGGGCCCGGGCTCGGGCCCGGGGTAGGGATGGCCAGCAAGTCCGCCATGTCAAGGAGGAAATCCTGAAAAGGTGGCTCTGCCGGAGGAGTTATGGCGTGGGAGGCTGCCAGGACACACAGAGGCCGCTCGGGCCGATGCCCGCTAAGCATAGGAGGGGACCAACCGCCCCGGATCGGGGCAGTCCCCATGGCGTCGTCGGCTCCTGGGATTGATTCCAAGCTAGGCATCGAAGGGATCGATGGCACCGACAGCGCCGCAGGAATTGGCCTCGGCCCCAAACCCAGGGGTGGCGCTGCTCCCTGCGATCGAAGCGGTTCCGCGGCCGCCGGAGGGTAGGGGCCAGCAGTCTCCGCTCTGCGTCGTGGGAGGGGACAGGGACCGATCCCGAGACGTGTAGTGTCCAAGCTTTCAAGGCTGGATACCGACTCCAGGCTGGGCATCGAACCGAGCGAGGAGATCGACTCCCTTCCAGAGGGTCCCGGCGGGGGCGACCGTGCCGGTGGTGGAAAACCCGGAGCGCGGATCGGAACCGTGCCGATCGGTGCTGCGAGCATCACGGGTCCCCGAGGGCGGAGCTCAGTGGAGAGGGGGTCATCCGACGCCGGCGCCGATGTTGATCGGCGGGCACTGCCCGAAGCCGGGATCCCTCTCGCACCTGTTCGACCCGGAGAGAAACCCTCCCGGGGCATACGGCCCGTCCCCGAGGGGACCCCGGTCACCCGACGACGAGTCCCTGCGGGGGTGCAAAGCCCCTGCGCCGACGTCGGTGTACCGTTGCGGGGCGGCGCAGATCCAGATCGGATCGAAGCGGTCGAAGGCCCCGAGGCCCCTTCTCTAGGAAAAAACGGGGCCCTCGACGGCCGCGTCGATGCCGGGGAGTTGTCCGAGCGCTGGCCGACACACCCCGAGGTCCCTGGGGAAGGTCGATGGCAGCCCCTCGTGCTCGACGCCCCTGCCGTCGCCGGCGGAGCGGCGCCGCCTGAACCCGGTACCACCCTTGCGCAGGGCTGGGAAAACGGCGACCCGGCGCGGGTCGAAGTGAGCAGCCCCGAGGGGAGGGAGGCCCGATGACCATCCCCGGCGCGGGGCGGAACCACCGACGCCCGCGCGCTCGAAGCGGGTACTACCCCCGCGCATGACCTGAACGTAGGGCCGTCAGACCGTGTCGAGTCGATCGGCCCCCGAGGTAGGGAGGACAGCGGCCGGCGATCCCCGGTGGGGAGCGGGTCACTCGACGCCGACGGGTCGACACCGCCCAAGGTGGATACCGGCCCCCTAGGAAGGCCATACCGGCGTGAGTCGGTCGGCCCCGGAGGCGCCGAGGACCTCAGCCGCCAATCCCCGGTGAGGAGCGGAACGCTCGACACCGACACCGAGGGCTCGGTACCGCCCGAAGCGGGCACCGCCCATGCGCATGGCAGGAATGGAGGAACGCCAGACTGGACCAAGTCGATCGGCCCCAGAGGCGCCGAGGACAGCAGCCGACGATCCTCGGTGAGAAGTGGAGCGCTCGACACCGACGCCGGGGGCTCAGTACCGCCCGAAGCGGCTACCACGCCCGAGCATGGCTTGGATGTAGGGATGTCAGACCCGGTCGAGCCAGTCGGCCCCGAAGGCGCCGAGGACACCGGCTGACGATCCCTGGCGAAGAGTGGAACACTCGACGCCGATGCCGGGGAATCGGCACCGCTCGAGGCGGGTACCTCCCTCGGGTATGGCTCCGGAATGTTCTGTGAGGAACGAACCTCAGGAACATCCCGAAACCCCGTAAATGCTTTGGAGCCCGAGGACTCCCGCCGGGGTATATCAGCCAAGGAGGACTTGAGGGGTTGGCCGGAGCCGTCGCCATGCCTCGCATGAGACTTGCCCCTCAAGACTCGGCTAGTCTTAACAGACTGTTGTGTGGTTACCTGATCCTGGAGAGAAGAACAACCCGACGACCGTGCCCTGGGCGCGAAGACATCGTCGAGGGATACCCGAAAGAGGGAGGGTCTTCTGCCGACACTGCAGCCCGGGGAATCCGGGAAAGAGGGGTCAGGCCCCACACAGGAGAGGCACCAGGCATTGGAGTCCACGTGGAAAATGGAGTCCCCGCCATGAGGCTGGGGGGAAGAAGGCTCCATGCCCCGGTCCTCAGCGCCCGGAGGGGGCGACGAAAATTAAATGAAAATAAAGGGGGGGGGGCACGGAGGTGCCACCATCGGCGGGAAAGCCGCGACTACAGAAAAACGGAAAAACATTTCTGCGGTGGCAGGAGGGACGTCCTGCCTGCTCCGCGGAAAACGAAAAACTGGGGAGAGGCAGTAGGAAGGGCGGGAAGCCACCGCACAGGCGCGGGGTATGCTCCCAAAGGCCTTCTGATTGGATGCTGGGGAGCATTCCCGTGCGGGCTCCGTCAGCGACGTCTCCCACGTGTGAAGACTCATTCCTGCTTGTTCCTGGAGATAGGAGCTCTACCCCGTCCAATCAAGGGGTAAGAGATCCTGTGGCAAGCAAGATAGCCAGGGGAGAAGGGAGACTAAGCAAGGCAGAGTAGGCTATGGATTCAAACCCCTACTGCCCAGAGATACTTAATTTTTTATTTATTTAATTTTTTTTAAAAAGAGACAGCATCCGGCTAACCTAAGTAAACCAAATATAAATAAGTCTAAAAGAAAATGTAAAGTAAATAGCCTGCTCATTATTGGTTTCTCCAGTGAGCCCGGCACCTAGGCTCACGAGGTCCTCCTGCTGCATGGAGACTGGACACACTGTGGGCTGATGTGATTTCCAGCTAGCTACATCCAGTGAGAGGAAGTTTCTGATTGGTCCAGTCTCCAAGCTGCAGGAGGAGGTGCACTACCCAGAAGTGGAGGACTAAACTGGAGGAACGAAAAGGAACCATCAGTTTGAAGAGCATCTAGTGGAGCCTCCCGCATCATACTCGTGAGTCACGCACAAGTGGTCATTCATGAGCAAAATCAACATTTCCTTCTTCAAACTTCCTTTGTTCACATTTCACCAGAGCTGAATTACTTGCATCCATCATCTGCTGGAGACAGAGAATTACTGAATCATGCCCCTACAGCAGTGGTTCTCAACCCAGTCCTCTGGGATCCACAGGCCAGTCAGGTTTTGAGGATATCCACAATGAATATGGCATGAGATAGATCTGCATACAATGGAAGCAATGCAGATTTATCTCATGCACTGTGGATACCCTGAAAACCTGACTGGACTAGGGGTCTCAGAGGACTGAGTTGAGAACCATTGCTCTAGAGGCTCAGGCTGATAACAAAAATTTGCCCCTTCCTCTCTGAACATACTACTAAAATACTTGTCCACTCTCTTATTACATCCCGTCTTCGCTATTCTAATCACCTTCTTGCTGGTCTCTCTCTGAGTCACCTCTTTTCCCTTCAATCTATTCAAAACTCTGCTGCGCGACTAATCTTTTGCCAGCCTCGATTTACTCAAATAACCCCTTTTCTCAAGTCACTTCATTGGCTTCCCTTTCGTTTCTGTATCCAATTCAAACTGCTCCTTTTGACCTTTAAATGCCTTCATTCTTCTGCTCTTCGCTATCTTTCCTCTCTTCTCTCCCCCTACACCCCTCGTGAACTCCACTCTTCTATTGGCTTGCTCCTCTTTTTGCCCTTTTCTTCCACTGCTAACTCCAGATTTCGGTCCTTTCACCTTGCTGCTCCTTATGCCTGGAACAAACTTCCTGAGTCTGTATGTCAGGCTTAATCTCTGCCACTTTTCAAATCTTTGCTAAAGGTTCACCTCTTTGAGGCTGCCTTTGGATTCTGATCCCTTGTGTCTTCCTAACTTCTGTCGTCTGTCTTGATTAGATTGTAAGCTCTAATGAGTAGGGACTGTCTATCTGTGTTTGTGCAGTGCTGCGTAAGTCATGTAGTCTTTTATAAATGTTTAACAGTAATAGTAATGGCAAGATGATGTCATAAGAAGCCACTGGAATGTTTCCTCTGTCTCCACAACTGCTGGTAGGGGAACACAAACTACTTGTCTGGACTGATCTAGCAAGACAATATGGAAGCTCTGTTTGAAAGTATCCAAATAAGTCGAATAAAACTAAGATTCTGCCATAAATATTAGAGAACAAACTCCTGAAAAGGCTTGAACAACAACTTTGACTTACACTGTTGAAAGCCAATTTGATGTTTCCAGCATCCAAGGTAGTTGCTCGTTTGGTGGAACTGATAACCATAACAAAATCTTCAAAAGTAGTATTAATTTCAACCACAAATCCTTTATCCTGCAAGAGAGATAACATATTTTGAGGCTATGGTAACATTTTCCTTTAAAGTAGACATTTCTGAATTTCCAAGTCTACAAATTAATTCAAGAGACTAGTTTCTCACCCTCAAAATATCTTTAATTATCTTTTTCTCATCATGATAGCGTGCTTTTAGATCTTCAACATAAAACTTGAAAAGATCAAGAGCTGTTGAACCTATTAAAAAAAACCCACAAAGAATGTTACAAAGAAACCATACAAAAACGTTATGCAATGATATCACTATTAGTTGCATTTATTACTAGGAATGAAATAAAAAGCTTACCTGGTTGACCAAGCATATTACTAAATCTGATGTCTGAACTTATAGTTGGATACAGTTCCATCCATGATGACATAGAATGCAATTGTCCATGTTCATGTAGTTCATCCAAAAAAATCTGAATAAAAGAAGGAGCTGTAAGCTAACACAAATTTTTATCACAGAAAATAGCAAATTGATATTAATATTTCCACATCTTACAAAATGTTGTTCACATAAAAGGTACTCATTAGCTTATAGCCCATGCATGGTTTTATTTAACCTAGCATACATATATGATCTTACAAGCTAAATGATAACATTTATTACTTTTATAGGTTGGTTGGTTGGTTGCTTTTTCTTTTTCTCCCTTACTCAATGCCCTTTCAAGTCAGGAAATATGGAGCGGTACGAATTCTGACAGATTAAGAAAAGATTTTTTTAGGACTATCAGAACAGAGTCCAAAAAGTAAACAAACTCTCAATCATTCTGTCAGGCTCTCAGTCTCCGTCGTAGGTCCAGTTGCTCATAAATATCAATTCATACTTCAAAATTTTATGGTACTTTCTGCATCTGGGAATTGAATGCTTATATCTACTCTGCTTCCATGCTAGTTTTGATAGTGATCTTATGAAAGTAGATATTTAAAGTAGCTTTTATTTAACTGCACTTATATTCAAACACATTCTAAATTTCAAATCATGCAGAATCAAAATAACTATTTGGATGCATTATTGTAAATAAATTTGATAACATTATTTTGGACGTTAACTCACATTTTGTGAGAACAGAACATATTAAACAGATGATCACAATACTGAAGAACAGAAAAAAACTAATTACAGTGCCCTTTAGAAAGTCTATACACAAATAAACTCACATTCTGTTTCATTATGTGAGGCTTGAATACATTTAGATAATTTCCCCGCCCTCCCACTCATCAACATCATCATACAGTCAGAAGAAAAACGTTCTATTGGGGAACAAAATGTAAATACTACAATTGGGTAAGTCTCCACCCTCTCAGAGTCAATACTTGATGAAAGCATCTTTTACAACAGTCAAAACAAGGTATCTGTTGAAATATGTCTCCGCCAACTTTACCTACCCAAATTTTGTACACATTAGACCTTTCTATTGCTCACGCTCAAATCAAGTCCACTGGGGAGCACTGATGGACAGCAATCTTCAAGTTTGCCAAATATTTTTAACTGGATTGAGGTAAGAGCTCTGACTGGGCGCCTCAAGAACTTTTCCCCTTTTTTTTCCCCTTAGTCACTCCATTGTAGCTTTGACTGTGTATTTAAAGTCACTGTCATGTTGAAAGGTGAACTTCCTTCCCAGTTTTATTGTTCTTGCAAAGGGTGGCAAGGTTTTCCTCAGACTTTCCTGCACTTTATTGCATTCCTTGTCCTATTTTGAAAAGTGCTGCAGTCCTTGCCAAAGCAAAACATTCCTGTAGCATGTTGCCGCCACCACCACCATGTTTCACAAAAGAGATGGTGTTTGTTGAGTGAATTGCAGTCTCGGATTTGCATCAAAAGTAACCCTTTGCACTCGGGCTAAAAAATTCTATTCTATAATTTCACTAGACAACAAATTTTTTTTCCACATGGCTACAGTATCCCATGAACATCCGTCCCTTTGTATACTTCAAATGGATTCGTTAGGATTTCCTGAGTAATGGCTTCTCTTCTCACCATGCAATTCATAGCTGTGGAGTGTTTCGGATATTGTCGTCACCTGTACACGTTGATCAGTCTTGGTCATGGAAGCCTGTCACTCTTCATAGTTGCCAATGGCCTCATAGAAACAAAAATATGACAGCAGACACAGACCATAAGGCCTATACAGTCTGCCCATCCATAAGAACTATTAAGTTCTACAATCCCTTCCTCTCCCTTGGAGATCCTCTGTACTTGTCCCATTTTTTCTTGAAATGAGGTGGATACAGTTCGACTCCACCACCTCCACTGGGAGGCTGTTCCAAACATCTACCATGCTTTCTTAAAGAAATATTTCCTCAGACAACTCCCAAGTCTATCCCCTTTCATCTTCATCCTATAACCCCACATTCCAGAGCTTCCTTTCAACTGAAGATGGCTATCTCCTGTGCATTTATATCAAAGGTATTTACATGTCTATCATATCTACCCTTCCCCCCTTTCCTCTAAAGTATACATATTGAGATCATTAAGACCATCTCCATATGCCTTAATGACTAAGACCACTGACTATTTTTATAGCTGTCTTCTGCACCGACTCCATCGTGTCTATAAACATTTGAAATTGCAGTCTTCAGAGGTATACAGAGTACTCCAAATGAGTGCCACTGTATATGTATCTAATGAGACCTATGACTTCTTTCCTGTTGATCATCCTTGTATTCTTTATCCAAGCATCCTTCTGGTTTGCCTTTTCTACTTGTTTGAGCACTTTTAAGATGGTTCAATATGATCACTTCCAGATTCCACTCTTTCCTGCACTGCAGTACTTCATCATCTATATGGTACCACTCCCTTGGGTTTTTGCAGCCCAAATGCATGGCTTTGCAGTTTTAGTATTAAGTCTTAGATGTCAAATAAGCGACCATTCTTCAAGTTTTCTCAATTCCATTGCTTACTTTGGTATCATCCATAAAGAGGCATACCTTTTCCAACAGATCTTCCGCAATATCACTTACAAAAAACATGCAACAGTAAGCCAATTTTCTCAAAGGAGAAAGGTGAATAGTAGAATATCCCAGGGATCTGTGATGGGCCTGCAGCTATTTAACATACTTATAAATGACCTGGAAATGGGAACCAGTGAGGTGAACAAATCTGCAGATGATACAAAATTTTTCAAAGCTTTAACACACAAGAGGATTATGAAAAATTGCAAGACGACCTTGAGAAATTGGGAGACTGGGTATCCAAATGGCAGATGGAATTTAATATGGACAAGTGCAAAGTTAAGCACTTAACGGAAGAACAACCCAAACTACAGTTACACGGTACAAAGTTCCACATTAGGAATCATCACCTAGGAAAAGGATGGGGCATCATAGATAACATACTGAAACTCTGTGCCCAGTGTGCAGCAAACAAGAAAGCAAATAGAATTATAGGAATCATAAGGAAAAAAATGGGGAATAAAACCAAGGATATTAGCACTTCTTGTTGCCTTGGACAAGTCACTTAACTCTCCATTGCCTCAGAAGAAAAGCCAAGCAATCTATTTCTGGTCACACTGCAAGAAAAAACACGAGCTGCGGGGTCACCAGGAGTCAGCATTGACTCGAAGGCTTACATTACATTATACAGCCTCTGTATTGCTCATGTTTCTCCTTTATTAAAAGATCACCACTGGTTTCCGGGTAGTCTATTGGATTCAGTATGAAGTTCCAATTCTTGCTCAAAATGCATACTACACTGACTTCCCTGCCTACTTAATCAGCTTACTTATTCCATATGTCCATGCAAGAACACATAGGTCTCAGGACTAAAGTCTGCTTGTTATACCAACTGTAGTCATAGCTCACCTTGTACATTCAAGATATTCAGCTTTTTACTACTTGGAATCAATACTGTGCAATGCTATTCCATAGCATCTTAGGCTAGAGTCTTGTTAAATTTAAAAAGGGATTGAAGATGTTTTACTTATCCCTAGCCTTAACTGATTATCATTTGGGAAAGTGCGGAAGCTTCCAGGGCAACTGGAAATGCTGCAAATCAAGTTCCTGTCTCTTAGTATGTATGATTTGTTTTTGTTTCGTATTAATTGCATGAATTGCAAGCCATTCTGATATTTATTTATGAAGAATAGGGTATCAAACAGGACCAAAGACAAATCTCTGTTGCACATCACTGGTAACGCCTCTATCTTCAGAGTGAACTCCATTTACTACTACCCTCTGTTGACTACCACTTAAACAGTTTCTAACCCAGTCGTTTTAGTATCCATTCCAAGGGCAAGCATAGTTACTCACATGTAAAGCACAGTTACTTACCTGTAACAGGTGATCTCTGGGAACAGCAGGAATAAGTCTTCACATATGGGTACGTCGGTACCGATGGAGTCTGCGCGGGAACGCTTCCCAGCGTCCTATCAAAGAACTTTTGGAAGCATCCCACCACGCCTGCGTGCTGCCTTCCTGCCTTTCCCAACTGCCTCTCCTCAGTTAAGTTTTAAAGCTGAGACAAAGAGAGAGAGAGAGAGGAAAGGAAAGATAGATAGAGATACAACTCCCAGGGGAGGTGGGTGGGTTGTGAAGACTTATTCCTGCTGTTCCCAGAGATCACCTGTTACAGGTAAGTAACTGTGCTATCTGCAGGAACAAGCAGGAATGAGTCTTCACATATGGGGGACTCCCAAGCTGAGATGCCTGGAGTCCTAGCATGTCATAGGTTAGAACATGCTATACCCCACAACACCAGGCATCCTGAGGATGGAGGGTAGGAGTTGAAGAAAGAAAGATGCTGTAGAACAGCTAACCCAGCATAGGACTGCAGAAAAGGAGTCCATGTGTGGATGATAATTGTCATCAATGATATTGCAAAGGATATGGCAATATGGACCTCCCCTGACAGGATTTCATAGAAGTATAGAGGTTCATGGGGTCTACTGGGAAATCCAGTAGAGGAACCTCCAAGAGGACCTCACTGTAAGTGGAGGTAATAAACCTGTAGGAAAAAATAGTGGAGGTCAGCATCCTGAAAGGTAACAGGTAACCCCAGTAGGAAAAACTGGGGTAGTACAAAAACGGTGGGCATTCAGCGAAAGGCTGTATGACAAAAACCCAACTCCTTTGGTAGAAGAGTGGCACACTCTTAGAAACAAAAGAGAAAGGCTAACCGATTTGGACAAACAGGCACAGTCCTTGTGGGGAGAAAGGGTATGGGAACCCCTTGTATCCCAAAGAAAGGACAAACGCAGGAGGCATTAGAGCCTGTGATTAGCTGAAGATCCGCAATGTCTCTCCTAACTGGAGTCAGCTAGGAGAGATATTGGGACATGGAGAGCTTCAGAGGTATCTAAACCGTAAGGTTATGGTGGAGTTGATAACTACCACCGAAATGGTTGTGGAACCCCAAAACATGCTGGATAGCATAAGAATGGGGAAAAACCATCTGTCAGAATCATATAGGTATATGAGTCTGGACAGTCAGGTAGATAAATAGAAAATACATATCTACCTATAGTAGAAAATCTCGAAAGATACATACATACATATATATATATATATATATATCATATAGATATAGGAGAATACATCTATAGTGAGATATGAAGGGCATAAAATACACACAAATGATAGGCATAGACATCTTTAAGATGTATGCTATAAGTATGAAGATATATATATACCTGTATATGGGAGTCTGACAGGAGGACGTCCTGCTGGCTCCGTGGAAAAACGAAGTTTGTACCCCTCTCTTATGATGGAGTGTCCAATGCTCTGCAGTGATTTGCCCCCATCTTTGGAGCAAAGTGACATAACCTTCCTGGAATGGTGGAGGGCTCTGGGCCTTCTAGAGCAAAGAAGGCTAAGTTCTCTAGCAGAAAGTCAAAGGCCCTGAGGGGGCTGAGACTGCTGGGCTGGAGCAGGCTTCGCAACCTTTGCCTTGTTCTGTTTGGAGGATTGCTGACACTTAGAAGGGAACTGAGCTGCAGAAGATGCTCTCTGATTATAAGCAGGATAGGACCTTCCCTTTTTAGAAAAAGGTGTTTTCTTGAACAACCTTTTCTTAGCAGGAGCAGCTATAGATTTGGATAGTCTATCCAAGGCCGAATTTTCAGCATCCATCTGATTGGCTTTTGCTTGCCAATCTTTACCAAACAGATTCTCACCTGTACAAGGGAGATTTCCCAATTCATCTTGGACCCATATCTCCAAATCAGATGCTTGAAGCCAAGCAATCCTACGTGCACCTATAGCTATAGCTGAGGCTCTGCTTATGCATTCAAAGGAGTCGAAAGCTGCACGGTTGGAGAATTTGGAGATATCCTGGGCATGTTTAAGCCCAGCAAGATATTCTTGCCTTTTATTGTCAGACATAAAAGGACTTAAAGTCTGTAAATGGTCAGTGACTTCCTTCAAGAACATTCCCATGTAGAGACTATAGGAATTAATTCTCGCAGCAAGCATGGAAGCTTGGAAGACTCTACGTCCAAAAGCATCCAAGGTTCTACATTCATGTCCTGGAGGATTAGAGGCATGTCTTTTGGCACTTCTAATCTTTCTCATTGCAGACTCCACCACAATGGAGTGGTGAGGAAGCTGAGTTTTATGGAAACCAGGACAAGGAGGGACACGATACATGGTGTCCAACATGCGAGAATGAGGAGAGGTGGTTAGAGGTGCTTCCCACATCCTTAACATGAGATCATACAGAATCTCATGAATAGGTAAGGTAGCTGCCTCCTTAGGAGTTTTAGGACATTGCAAAATATCTAACTCCTTGGTTCTAGGTTCTGACTCAGGGGCCACTGTAACAGAGAGGCCCCTAGCCACCTCTCTGATAAAGTCTTGAAAAGACAAGTCCTCTGGAGGAGACATCCTTCGCTTAGGCGAGGACTCCTCCTGTGGAAGAAGCATCCCTGCATCGACAGATTCTTCAGAATCCTCAGAGGAATCGAAGTATCGTCTGGATGCTCTTGCAAAGCCCGATACCCGTACCGATGGAGATCGGAATCGGGAATCACCAGTACCGGGGTATCGGTACCGGAGGGCTGCAGAGGGCCGGGTACCGGCATGGCGGACACCGATCCCGATGTCGATGCCACCGGTACTGAGATCGGTGCCGATGGCGATGCCAGAGCTGGTACCGGCGGAGTAGTCTGTTGCAGTACCACGGGCGTCGATGCCACAAGGAAAGCCGCCAGACTGCGTTCAATGGACAGAATCCTCTGATCCATCGACGCTGCCAATGTCTGGAGGTCGGTACCGGTGCAAGCCACCGGTACCCCAGAGCATGGCACCAGGAGATCTGTCGAGGCCACGCCATCGAGATCATCCTGGAACCCCGATGATGATGCTTTAGATGCCGAAGCCTCCCGCCGGGGTAATTTTGCCGGTGCAGAATCCCCGAGGGCAAGGCCGGAGGCATCTCGATGCTTAGCAGGAGATTTGCCCTTTGAGGACAGGCTGGATTTGTGTTTAGTTACCTGAGATCCATGTGAGGAAGAAGCAGCCCTGGAAGACGTCGATGCCACAGAAGCCGCATTAGAGGGAAACAGGGTACTGAGCTTGGCAGCTCTGTTCTGTCAACCTCTCTTAGACATCATGGAACAGGACACACAATCTGTAATGGAATGGTCAGGGCCTAAACACTTTAGACACCAGTCATGGGTGTCGGTGACGGAAATAGTACCGCCACATTTTGTGCACTTCTTAAATCCTGAGGCAGGCTTTTCCATATTTAAGGAAAAGGGTTTTTGGCCTAAGGCCCAAAACTGAAGTACACCTGAAGAAAAAAGAATAGAAAAAAGGTTTTGTTTTTTTTTAAAAAGGAAAAGAACAACCACCGGCGGTACCGGTGTAGCGTCGAAGAAGGCAGACGCGACAGAAAAGAAATAAAGGAAAAATAAAGGAAATTCTTCTGCGGTGACAGGAACATGACCTGCTGGCTCCGCGGAAAAAGAACAACTGAGGAGAGACAGTTGGAAAGGCGGGAAGGCAGCACGCAGGCGCTGTGGGATGCTCCCAAAAGCTTTCTGATTGGACGCTGGGGAGTGTTCCCGCGCAGGCTCCGTCGGTACCAACGTACCCATATGTGAAGACTCATTCCTGCTTGTTCCTGGAGATGGATGTTACCAGTGGTGTGCCCCAGGGATCTGTCCTTGGTCCGATTCTTTTTAACATCTTTGTTAGTGATATAGCGGAAGGGCTGTTGGGTAAGGTTTGCCTCTTTGAGGATGATACCAAAATCTGCAATAGAGTACACACTCAGGAAGGTGCAGATAACATGAGGGGGGATCAAGCTAAGCTTGAAGAATGGTCTAGAATTTGGCAGCTAGGATTTAATGTTAAAAAATGTAAGGTCATGCATTTGGGCTGCAGCAATCCAAGGGAGCAATATAGTATAGGGGGGTGAAGTACTTTTGTCCACTAAAGAAGAGCGGGACCTAAGCGTGGTTGTGTCCGATGATCTTAAATTAGCTAAATAGGTAGAAAAGGCGATAGCAAAAGCTAAAGGATGCTTGGGTGCATACGGAGAGGAATGGCTAGCAGAAAAAAAGGAGGTGTGACCTCATTTGGAGTATAGTGTGCAATTCTGGAGACTGGTGAACAGGATGGAGTCGGTGCAGAGGGTGGTTACTAAAATGATTAGTGGTCTTCATTATAAAGCATATGAGGAGAGACTTAAGGATCTTAATATGTACATCTTAGAGGAAAGGTGGGACAGAGGTGATATGATTGAGATGTTTAAATACCTCCTTGGCATAAATGTTCAGGGAAAGAGCCTCTTTCAATTGAAAGCAAGTTCAGCTACAAGGGGACATGGGATGAGGGTGAAGGGAGATAGATTCAGGAGTGATATGAGGAAATATTTCTTTACGGAAAGAGTAGTGGATCCATGGAATAGTCTCCCAGTGGAGGTGGTAGAGATGAGGACAGTATCTGAATTCAAAAAATCATGGGACAAACAGAGGATCTCTAAAGGTTGATATGGAACGACAGACTAGATGGGCCATATGGTCTTTTTCTGTCGTCATATTTCTATGTTTCTGTGTTTAAAGTGGAAACCAAAGCTGCCTCGGCCATCTGGGGGCTACCAGAATCAAGGCCTTGTCCCGAAAGATCCTAGACAGAGTTCTGGCCACCAGGGGTGTGGGAGGAAATGCATACAGGAGGCCCATAGACCAAGAGATCAGAAAAGCATCCGCTGCCATCCTCTGGGGATGCGGCAGTCTGGAGCAAAACCTGGGTAGCTGACGGTTTAGCGGACTTGCAAAGAGATTGATGGATGGAAGTCCCCAGCAGAGGAAGATCTGCTGGACCACCAATGGATTCAACTGCCATTCGTGAGGCTGGAGAATCCTGCTTAGCTTGTCTGCTAGGAAGTTTTCTTGACCCGGTAGGTAGACTGCTTTGAGAAACATACCCTGCCTGACCACAAAGGAGCAAAGGGAAAGTGCCTCCTAGCATAGGAACCTGGACTCTGTGACGCCTTGTCTGTTTACGTAGAACATTGCCACCTGATTGTCCGTTTGAACTGTGACAGACTGTTGAGAGACGGCATGACAGAAAGTTTGCAGAGCTAAGTGGATTGATCGCAGTGCTAAAAGGTTGATTTGCTGTGTGGCCTCCTGAAGGGACTACAGGCCTTGAGGGCACGAGCCCTGGTAATGTGCACCCCAGCCTCTTAAGGAAGCATCCGTTGTCAGCACCCTTGTGTGTGCTGGAGCCTGAAAAGGTACACCCTTGAGAAGGTTTGGTGGATGTAACCACCACTGCAAGGAGTTCAGAAGTTGTCTGGACACCGTTACTCTGTCTCGGAGGTTGCTGGTGGCTTGTGTCCACTGATCTCTGAGGCACCATTGAGCAGTCCGCATGTGCAGACGGGCATTCGGGGTCACATGTACAGTGGATGCCATGTGGCCCAGGAGACGTAGGAAATGCCTGGCAGAAACATGAGAATTGCGTTGGACCTGGTTGACCAAATAAATCAGTCTGTGGGCCCTGTCCTTGGGAAAGTAAGCTCTTGCCTGAAGGGTGTCCAACCTGGCTCCTATAAACTCCAGGTTCTGAGAGGGGAGCAAAGTGGACTGACAAAGCCCAGATGCTGAAGAAGAGAGAGAGTGCAAAGAGTGGCCTGTCGGGCCACCTGGAGTGACTGGCCCCTGATTAGCCAGTCGTCAAGTACAGGAAGACAAAAATCCCCTGATTTCTGAGAAAAGCCGCCGCAACCACCGCCAGGCATTTGGTGAAAACCCTGGGGGCAGAGGTCAGGCCAAAGGGAAGCACTCTGTACTGAAAGTGGTTTCCTCTCACCACAAATCTGAGATATTTTCTGTGGTCTGGATGGATGAGGATCTGAGTGTAAGCATTATTTAGGTCTAAGGAGCATAGCCAGTCTCCCTGCTGGAGGTAGGGCAGCAGTATTCCAAGGGTAAGCATCTTGAACTTTTCCCTCCCCAGAAACTTGTTCAGATTTTGCAAGTCTACGATAGGTCTGAGGCCTCCTGTTCTCTTTGGTACCAGGAAGTACCTGGAGAAGAAGCCTTGCCTTTCCAGGTGGTGTGGCACCAGTTCCACCGCCTGTTCCTTTAGAAGACTTGCCAACTCCTGAAGGAGGAGTAGAGGGAGTCTTGGAGGCTCCCCTGGATAGGAGGAGGGGGGTAGCTGACGGAAATGGAGCATACAGCCCTTCTGGACTATGCTCAGTACCCAGGTATCCCCTGTGATGGCTGGCCACCTGTAGGCGTACAGGGTCAGCCAACCTCCTGTGCTGAGTGGAGCTACCGGCGGAGGAGAAGCTATGCTGTGGGAGTCAAAAACACCCTCCCTGCTGTGCAGGAGCCGGAGCTGGTGGCTTGGGGGTTTTTCTGCCTACGGGGCCCATGCCCCTGCCCTTTGGCCTGCTGGCCCTGTTGGGGAGCTGGAGAGGCCTGATACAGAGGATAGGTTTTGTAGGCAGCAACCTTCCTCGGGAAAAAGGGTTTCTTTCCCAAGCCCTTCTTTTTGTGAGAAGGGGCAGAAGTCTTTCTGGACAGCCTTGTCCTGGTGAGAGTCTCGGTCTCGATTTCTGCAGTCTTTTCAGTCATGTGCTTGCTGAACAGGTTGTCACCTTGGCACGGGACATCGACCAACTTGTCCTGCACCCATGACGCCAGGCCTGACGGCGTACACCGATGCCGGCCGCGGCTACCGTGGCTGAAGCCTCGAAGCCATCATGGGCTGCTCGAGAGAGAAACTTCGAGCACTCTCGGATCCCTGTAGACAAGGCTTTGAATCTCTGCAAGGGATCCTCGGAGAGGCCAGCCGAGAACCCAGCAATCTCCTTTGCCAGGTCCCGTAGGTACATGCCCATGTACAGCTGGTAAGTCTGGACATGGCAAGATAGCATAGAGCCCTGGAAGCACTTTCCACCAAAGGCATCCAGGTTCCGGGTCTCCCAGCCGGGAGGCACCAAGGAGTGCATCTTTTGACTTTTCAGCCTGTGCATGGCCGATTCCACAACCATGGAGTTGTGCGTTAGCTGTGCTTTTTGGAACCCAGGGCTCTTACAGACTCGATAAATGGAATCGACCCGCTTGCTAAGAACCGGCGCCGAGGTCGGTGCTTCCCACATACGGAAGAGCAGCCATTCCAGCATAGGAGGAAACGGAACAGTAAAGGCTTCCTTTGAAGAAAAGTCATACTGGAGGGCATCGAGCTCTTTTGCTCAAGGCTCCTCCTCGGCCTCCGTCGGTAATGCCAAAGCCTTGGCCATGTCCCTGACAAAGTCCGAGAACCGGGTATCCCGGGGGGGGGCCTTCTCCAAGACTTGGACTCCAGGGAGTCCGACGAGACGCACCGGGTCAGGAAGGTGTAAGGAGACTCCTCATCCTCCGTCTCCCAAGCTGACTCCTCCGAGGAGTCGTCGAGCGGCTTCGGCCGTGTGGGCCTCGATGCCACACACCCCGATGCCGAGGGCGCCGACGTCGACAACCTCGGCCCTGCACAGGAGGTCGAGGGTGACCTTGGCCGAGGATCAACTCGAGACTTGGACTCGAGGATCGGCTCAGCCTCTGGGGTCGACAGACGTCGAGGTCCCGGTGGTCGGGGCAGATGCACCGGTCAGACCGGCGATCAGTACACGCGGCTGCTCCATGAAGGCAGCCAGGCTGCTCTCCAGGGCCGTCAACCTGAGACCAAGTTCAGGAGACTCCGCAGCCCCCGACTCGGGCCCCGACGGCTTTGGGCCCGACGTCGGTTATCCTGGAGGAGAGTCAAAGAGGACAACAGAAGTTACCTGACTTGGGGACTCCGGCTCCAGGCGAGGTAGTTTGGTTGGTCGGCCGCTCCGACGCCGAGAGCCCAGGATGGCGGTCAGGGCTGTGCGACCTGGTCCTTGAGGAACCAGGTGCCTCCACTGACGCCGCCCTCACACGATTCTTCTTCCTTTTGTGCTCCCGGGAGGGAGACCCCCTTTCAGAGGACCCACAATGGTGCTCGGGGTTAGACTGCTGAGATGTCGAGGCCTCTGACGAAGTCCGGGCCCGGCTGGACGCGGACTCCAAAAAAAATCTCACACGTTGATGACGACTCCGAAGCGCCTTCGACGACATCTTGCAGCATGTGCCACAGACCAGCGGGTCATGGTCGGGCCCGAGGCATCGGAGGCAGGAGTCGTGTGTGTCAGTGAGAGACATAAGTTTCTTAAAACCGATCACATTTTTTAAACTCGCTGGCAGCCATGGGGGGAAAAAGAAAGCCTTTGGGAATGCAGCGCGCGCCTGCGCGGACCCTTCCCGCCCAAGGGTGCCATCTTACTCAGTCTGATGAGATAGCAAAAAGACAGCAAAAACCAAAATAAAGTATATGACTGCAACTCCAAGGGAGGAGGGAGGGTCGTGAGAACTGATTCCTGCTGCTCCTGGAGAACACCTGTTACAGGTGAGTAACTACTCTTTCTCCAGGACCAAGCAGGAAGTCAGTCCTCACATATGGGACTCCCTGGGCAGGTCTAGGCTACCGGGAACCCAAAGCTGAAAAAATGGCTGCCTCTGAAGAGCCTCAGCATCCGTGATAAGAATATCCTCTGAGTACGCCCCCTTACGGTAGCCCAACACAAGGGCCGGAGGGTAGGAGTTGCCTAAACCTCAAAGAGATTGCGGAGTACCGCCTGTCCGAAAGCACTGTCCCTTTGGGACTCTCTCTCGAGGCAGTAGTGGGCTGCAAAAGTCTGGCTTGAAGAACAAATAGCGGCCCGGCAGATGTCTGCCAACGGAACAGAGCGGAGATGAGCTACTGACGTGGCTTTCGCCCTGACACGGTGGGCCATGACTCGACCCTGCCTTGTACACCCAGGCGATACAATCTGCTACCCAAGTGGACAACGTACGCTTGGAGAAAGGCAACCCTAGTTTATTAGGATCAAAGGAGACGAAGAGCTGAGTAGCCCTTCGGTGCCCATGCTTACGTTGTATGTAAAAGGACAATGCCCTCTTACAGTCCAGGGTATGCAAGACTGTTTCAGCCCAGCTGGTATGCGGCCTGGGAAAGAATGTCGGAAGAACCAGTTCCTGGTTGAGGTGGAAGGAGCAGACAACTTTGGAAGGAACTTTGAATGGGTCCGTAGGACCACCCTGTTCCTACAGAACCGTGTGCATGGTCTATCAGAAACCAGAGCTTGTAGCTCACTCACACGTCTGGCCGAGGTGAGAGCCACCAGGAAGAGCGCCTTCCAAGAAAGGAAGCGTAAATGGCAAGTAGCCATAGGCTCAAACGGTGGGCGAGTAAGTTGCTGCAAGACCACTTTCAAATCCCACTCATGGCTGGTGGGCGAATCGGATGCTTTAGCAGAAGCAGGCCTCTGAGGAAGCGAGACACCAAGGGGTGAACGGACAGAGACTGACCCTCCACCGGTGAGTGGTGTGCTGAGAGAGCACTGAGGTGGACCCGAACAGAGATGGACTGACAGGTGAAGTAGGTATTGTAGTACTACTGGCACAAGGCAAGAGAAAGGATCTTCACTGCGCTGAGCACACCATATTGAGAACCTACGCCACTTGAGGGCATAGGACTTTCTGGTGGACTGCCTCCTAGAGGCCAAGACCACCTCCTCAACTTCCCTAGGTAGAAGTAAGGGAGCTAGCACTATCCTTTCAGCAGCCAGGCCATCAGATTGAGGGATCTGAGATTGGGGTGCAGGAGGGAACCCTGATCCTGAGACAGGAGATCGGGTTGCAACCCCAGAGGGAATGGAGTTTCCACTGCCAACTGCAGAAAAAGTGGAAACCACGGTTGCCTTGGCCATCTGGGGGCTACCAGAATCACCGAGGCCTTGTCCCGTAGAATCTTGAACAGAGTTCGGGCCACCAGGGGTGTGGGAGGAAACGCATACAGGAGGCCCATAGACCAAGAGAGCAGAAACACATCTGCTGCCATTCTCAGGGGATGCGGCTGTCTGGAGCAAAACCTGGGCAGCTGACGGTTTAGTGGACTTGCAAAGAGATCGATTGATGAAAGTCTCCATCGCAGAAAGATCTGCTAGACCACCAGTGGATTCAACTGCCATTCGTGAGGCTGGAGAATCCTGCTTAGTTTGTCTGCCAAGACGTTCTCCTGACCAGGTAGATAAACTGCTTTGAGAAACATGCCTTGTCTGACTGCAAAGGAGCAAAGGGCCTGCGCCTCCTGACATAGGAGTCCGGACCCTGTGCCCCCTTGCTTGTTTACATCGAACATTGCTACCTGATTATCTGTCTGAACTAAGACAGACTGGTGAGAGAGGGCATGAGAAAAAGTCTGGAGATCCAAGCAGATTGTTCTCTGCTCCAACAGATTGATCTGCTGTGTGGCCTCCCGAGGAGACCAGAGGCCTTGAGTGCATGTGCCATGGTAATGTGCACCCCAGCCCTTTAAGAAAGCATCGGTCGTCAGCACCCTTGTGTGTGCTGCAGCCTGAAAAGGTTCTCGGGGGGGGGGGGGGGAAGGTTTGGGAGATGTAGCTACCACTGCAAGGAGTCCAAAAGTGGTTTGGACACCTTTACTCTGTCTCGGAGGTCGCCTGTGGCCTGCGCCCACTAAGCTCTGAGGCACCACTGAGCAGCCCGCATGTGTAGACGGGCATTCGGAGTCACATGTACCATGGGATGCCATGGGGCCCAGGAGCCGCAGGAAGTGCCTGGCGGAGACCTGAGAATTGCTTTGGAACTGGTTGGCCAAGTCCATCAGTCTGTGGGCCCTGTCCTCGGGCAAGTAGGCTCTTGTCTGCAGGGTGTCTAATCTGGCCCCTATAAACTCTAGGTTTTGTGAGGGGAGCAAAGTGGACTTTGCGTAGTTTATGACAAAGCCCAGATGCTGAAGAAGAGACACAGTGCGAAGAGTGGCTTGTCTGGCCTCCTGGAGAGACTGGCCCCTGATGAGCCAGTCGTCCAGATATGGGAAGACGAAAATTCCCTGATTCATGAGATAGGCCGCCACCATTGCCAGGCATTTGGTGAAAACCCTGGGGGCGGAGGTTAGGCTAATGGGAAGTACTCTGTACTGGAAATGGTTTCCCTCCCACCACAAATCTGAGATATTGTCTGGTCTGGATGGATGAGGATGAGAGTATAAGCATCCTTTAGATCCAAGGAGCATAGCCAATCTCCCTGCTGGAGGTAGGGCAGCAGTATCCGAAGGGTAAGCATCTTGAACTTTTCCCTCTCCAGAAACTTGTTTAAGTTTCATAAGTCTAGGATAGGCCGGAGGCCTCCTGTCCTTTTTGGTACCAGGAAGTACCTGGAGTAGAAGCCTTGCCCTTCCAGGTGGTGTGGCACCGGTTCCACCTCCTGTTCCTTTAGAAGACTTGCCAACTCCTGAAGGAGGAGATTTCTGTGCAGAGGGAGTCTTGGAGGCTCCCCTGGAAAATAGGAGGGCGGTATCTGGTGGAAGTGGAGCAAGTAGCCCTTCTGGACTATGCTGAGAACCCAGGTATCTTCTGTGATGGCTGGCCACCTGTAAGCCTACAGGGTCAGCCGACCTGTGCTGAGTGGAGCCAGCTGTGGAGAAGAGGCTATTCTGTGGGAGTCAAAACCCCGCTCCCTTCTGTGCAGTAGCCGGAGCTGGCGGCTTGGGGGTCTTCTGCCTACGGGGCCCATGCCCCTGCCCTTTAGCCTACTGACCCTGTTGGGGAGCTGGAGAGGCCTGGTATTGAGGGTAGGATTTGTAGGCAGCACCCTTCCTCAGGAAAAAGGGCTTCTTTCCCGAGCCCTTCTTTTTCTGAGAAGGGGCAGAGGTCTTCCTGGACAGCCTTGTCCTGGTGAGAGTCTCAGTCTCGATTTCCGCAGCCTTTTCAGTCATGGGCTTACCGAAAAGGTTTTCATCTCGGCAGGGGACATCGACCAACTTGTCCTGCACCCATGGTTCCATGTCGGATGACTCTAGTAGCCAGGCCTGACAGCATGCACCGATGCCGGCCACGGCTACCCAGGCCGAAGCCTCGAAGCCATCATAGGCTGCTCGAGAAATAAACTTTGAGCACTATCGAATCTCTGTTGACAAAGCCTTGAACCTCTGCAAAGGTTCCTCGGAGAGGCCAGCTGAGAACCCGGCAATCTCCTTTGCCAGGTCTCGTAGGAAAATGCCCATGTACAGCTGGTAGGTCTGGACACGGCAAGATAGCATAGAGCCCTGAAAGCACTTTCTACCGAGGGCATCCAGGTTACAGGCCTCCCGGCCGGGGGGCACCAACTAGTGCATCTTCTGACTCTTCTGATGGTGCATGGCCGATTCCACAACCATGGAGTGGTGCGGTAGCTGTGCCTTTTGGAACCCAGGGCTCTTACGGACTCGATAAATGGAATCGACCCGTTTGCTAAGAACCGGCGTTGAGACCGGTGTCACCCACATACGGAAGAGGAGCCATTCCAGCATCGGAAGAATCGGTACAGTAAAGGCTTCCTTTGGAGGAAAATCATACTGGAGGGCACGGAGCTCCTCAGCTCGAGACTCCTTCTCAGCGTCCGCAGGGAAAGCCAAGGCTTTTGCCATGTCCCTCACGAAGTCCGAGAACCGGGTATCCTCCGGGGGGGGGGGGGGGGGAGAGAGGGGACCGTCTCCGAGGCTTAGACTCCGGTGTGTCCGAAGGGATGCACCGGGTCCGGAAGGTGTCCAGGGACTCCTCGTCCTCCGTCTCCCACTCAGACTCCTCCGAGGAGGAATCGAGCGGCTTCGGCCGTGTGGGCCTCGGTGCCACCCGCCCCGACGCCAAGGTTATCGGTGTCGACGACCTCGGCCCCGCACGGGACCTTGACCGAGGATCGACTCTAGACTTCATCGACTCGAGTATCGGCTCGGTCTCCGGGGTTGACTTAGACGTCGAGGTCCCGGTGGTTGGGGCAGATGCACTGGTCAGACCGGCAATCAGCACCCGCTGCTGTTCCATGAAGGCAGCCAAGCTGCTCTCCAAGGCCGTCAACCTGAGTCTAAGCTCAGGAGACTCAGCAGCCCCTGACTCTGGCCCGACGTCGGCTTCCCCGGAGCAGAATCCACGAGGACAACTGCACTTACGTGACTTGGGGACTCCGGCTCCACACGAGTTAACCTGGAAGGCCTCTCCGACTCCAAGAGCCCAGGGCGGAAGTCAGGGCAACGCAACCTGGCCCTCGAGGAACTGGGAGCCTCCACCGATGCCGCCTGTCAGCATACATTTCATGCAGCTATGGACTCTGTTTAATTCAGTCTAAACTCTGACCCCTGGTTGACGTCAGTCTCTAGGACCTGGCTGCAGCCCCCTCTTGCTAAATCAAGATGGGTAGACCTTAAAGGGAGTGGCCAAAGACAATAGCAGACCTCAAGGGGAACTGCTGGAGAGGCACTATAAAGGACAGACACACTTCCTGTCTCCCTCTCTCTCTCTCTCTCTTTCATCGGACAGGTTTGGACACTACAATGAGACTCTGATACTCAACTCCCTTCACCCCTCCCCCTCTCTCTCTCTCTCTACCCACATGTTCTGGCCTACCATGCGGCTCTGACCCACATGTTCTGGCCTCTATCTCTCTCACACTTCACACATGCACACACACAGATTCATTGATACACACTGAAACAGCTCTGTAACAATCACTATATACCTCTGTTCAATACCTATGGATTAAGCCTATTTGTACATAAAACCTTTCTCCAAGCCACACCTGTTTGCTTGTCTTATTACAATACCCTCCTGCGTCTGTGAAGTGAAATGAACCCAGGACCAAGCGGAGACTAGACTAGAGATTACATATTCAGAAGATTACATATTGGGGGCTCGTCCGGGATTTCACAGCAGACCTCCAGTTGGGTAAGTAATAATTGTGTATAATACATTAAGTAGATTTCAGACAGAGTGAGACAGGAAAATCAATAGCCCTTGTGACCATTTACAATTTTGTTTTGTGGGTTAGACAAGGTGAGACTTTTAGTGTCAAAAGGCTCTGTAAGAATCTAGAATTTTAAGGACATGACACAGAGTGGCTTGCAATTGTCTTATTTTTATGTATAGGCTTGCTACAGATTTTATATAGTATTTGAGCTGCTAAGAAAATACAGAGTTACACAGTTAAATATTCCCTCATAGAGTACAATATACATCTTTCCTGGTAACACTAATGTACCCTCCTGTCTATTTGACTTTTATTTCTCTCTCTTGTCAGTATATATCTTGGTGTGAGCAGGAATATCTGACAATGTTAATCTTTCTCCCTTTTAACTTCTATTTCTCTGTCTCCTGTCAGTAACTTTCTTACTGAGAGCAGGCTTGCAGCTGGCTGCAACTGATACAATTCTGTTAATCTACTCCACCCTGTTAAATAGGTGTGAAATACCTTTTAAATTAGCATTCCTCCTTCTAAGGTTACACATTTTAGATAGTCCAACTACAGCCTTTCTGCAGTATCTAATATGGAAGCATTTGATTTTAAAGAACTTACAGAAATTCTAATTTCATATTGTAAGAGAAAAGGAGGTCCATATGAAGGGGAATTCCCTGACTCATGGTATAATATTCAAAAACGAATGTTAAGCCATGATCATGAATTCAAAAAGAAAACAAATAAAAGAAAATGCCTTTTCATCCAAGGCATGGCCAGGGGCCTAATTAGCATGAAAAAAGAAAACTCTGAACTGACTTCTCAGGGTAGCCAATTGATCAAAGAACTGGAGGAGGCACAAAGTTGTATTTCTATTCAGAGAAGTCAAGTGATACAAGCCACATATTCTTTTATAACTGTTAGTGAACAATTAGAAGCACTTAAACTTGAATTGAGGCACGTTAAAGATCAAGTGGCCTCTGCAAGAAAGTCAACACCTACCCCTCCCTCAGCACCATATGCCTATGAGCCATGCATACCAGCTAGAGAGAAACAAAAGAACAAAGATACACCCATTCCCTATGCCTATGACACACCTGATCAGCAACAAAAGAATTCTAAAGTATGCATAGTTGAACTTAGGAATGGAAAGAATACAGCTGAATCAGAACAAAATTCTGATAGTTTATCTCAGCCAGAACCCAGCAATCTCTGTCAGGAAAATAATTCTGATGACTTAGACATGACACCCAGTAATGAACTTAAATTAATGTTCCAGGAAAATTTAAAAGATAGAGATATAGAAAAAATAGTTGAGAAAATTGGTACTATGCCTCTTAATGTAAATCAGTGGGTTAAATGGGCGATTGATATTCTGATTCACTGGGGTCTAGGGAAATACAGAAGAAAACAATCAGACTTTGATAGACTTATGCATCTGGCTCTAGGGCCACACTATTACAGGGTTGGCTCTCTCACTCACCCATACCAGTTGGTTAAAAGGGGTACTGAGAAACTATTTCACTGTTCCCCAATGCAAGTATTTAAAATTATTTCACCTTTACCAGATGATACATTGGAACAGTTTGCATATAGAGCCTGGATTTTAAAAGCAGTTCTTAATGAGCAAGAGTCCTGGCCCAAGGCAGAGGATTATGGGGAGAGCATGCATAAGGAATTTTTATTAGAATTGCTATCCCCTGAGATTACAAAACACCTTCTGTTATTTTCTGAAGACCCTGAAGCAACCCCTTTTGATACTCTAATGCTCAGAATTGGGTCTGTTTGGAAGACCCAGCCCTCGCAGGTCATTACAGTATCAGAGGCACGGAAGTGGCAGGCCAATGAATCCTCTCAGTACATAAGAAACACAGACAGAGGACACACCCCTAAGTGGCAAGCTGAAGGATCCTCTCAGTACACAAGAAACACCTACAGAGGCCACGCCCCTTGGAGAGCACACGGCAGAGGTACTTTTAGAAACTCCTCAGGTTACATCCCCTTTCAAGAGCTCAAAGCACAGAGAGATGGGATAGAAAAGGAAAAAACTAAATGGGAACAAGATAAACATACACTGCAGATAGAAATAGATAAATTAAAACAGGATTTACAAGCAGCTCAGGACAAACACAAGGCTAGTGCATAGGGATGTCCTGACCTCTTGAGTTCAGATATCAAAATGTCTCAAGCCTTCATAGCCCAGCCTGCCTCCTTTATCTCAGCAGAGGACTCAATTCCAGAGCCTCTGGATGATGAAATGGATACAGGCCCAGGACACAATTTAAGGCTTGTAACACCCTTGATACTGGACTCTTGTGCACGCCCCAATGTTATCAGTAGAGTAGGGGGTCAGGATAAATTAGCTTTGATTGACACAGGGGCTGGAATTAGTTTTACAAACAGAGCTTCTCCCACTGCACATCAGAAAAATATGGAAATTTATGAAATTCAAGGAATTAATGACACAGCTTCCAAATGTGTGGCTATCCCAGTTAAATGGGGTATCCCTGTGCACAGTGAACAAAACAAGGAAATGTTAGAAACCACTGCTTCCACTATAGTGAACACACCAAAAGAAATAATTGGAATTGATGTTCTCAACCAGTTAAATTTGGTGGTGGATATGGCTAATCTTAAATTGTGGCAGTATTCAGGAACTTCAAGTGCTTCTAAAACTTTAGTGCATGAAGTCATTCCCATGCAGTTAGCAACTCAGTGCACTAAGGCAGCTCAACAGTATGATCTGTGTGTAATTCCCTCAGAAGTGGCTGATATTCCAGTCTGGGCTCAAGACAAGTTAGATTGTGGGAAAATGCACACAGAAATACTGTTGGAAGGTGAGGATCCTCCACCACAGAAGCAATACCCAGTACCTCATCAGGCTATAGAACCAGTCACTAAAATTGTGAAGATACTGGAGGAGAGGGGTCTGATTAGACCTATTTCTTCCACATGCAATTCACCAGCCTGGCCGATAGTTAAACCGGGGGGTTCCTTCAGGCTCACTATGGACTTCCGTGCCCTGAATCAAGTTTCAAAATCTGTAGTGCCCGTGGTAGCCTCATACCCTGAAATGATCTCTAAACTGAATCCCAAATGTAAAATTTTCTCTGTTTTAGACATATCCAATGGGTTTTGGAGTCTGCCACTGGCCCTTGAATGCCAGTACAAAACAGCCTTTCAGTGGCTGAATAAACAGTGTGCATGGACTGTGCCTCCACAGGGATATAAGGATTCCCCATCAATATTTCATGAACACATGAAGGAAGCCCTGTCACTAGTGTCTTGCAGAGATGAGACCTAGACCAAACCTCCACTTTGTAACTGCACAGTGGGAGGGACCATACTTAGTTACTGATACCTTAGGCCCAAGCCTATCCTAATGCACGACAACCAGCAGTACTGGAAACTAATCACCCAGTTAAAACCATATGGGTAATATGTGTTTTATCAGTCTTTGTTTTCAGCTACCACCTGAAGACAGCACAGACAGCTGCTTTATGAAGACAGCACGGACAGCTGCTTTCTGAACAAAAGTCGCTTGAGGACGGTAACTATTTACTCCTGCTGTATAGTTTAACGTGTTTAATAGTTTATGTAAATAAGTAGTAAAATTATTATTTTTTTTTTTTGTGTGTTTGTTTTGTTGTTACATAGTATAAGTGGGGAGCATTAGTTTACTCCCTAGTAGAGTGAAACAAGTTTGCTTTTATTATGTCTCGGTTTCCTGTTGTTCTTGTATCTGCTCTCTTCTACTCAAGTCTCATTACAGGAACTATCATCCGAATATGCACTATTGGCTGGGCTAACTCCACAGGTGGGGTATATCATTATCAAGAAATACCCCCACTGTTCCCGGAAGGAAAGGATCTGGTCATCCTGAGTTTCTGTTCGGTACAGGACAAGCCAGTGTTCTATTCATTAAACATCACTCAAGTACAGTGGGAGCCACCAGTTTCCACTTCTCTAGAAAGGACACAAGAATGGAGGGCACGCCCAGAACGTTACTTTCTAGGTCCTCCTGCTTTGATTTTGTACAATATTTCCTGTCAGGACAGAGGTACCTGGAAAATAACTTATACATGGGTTTTGAGTGATCAACAGCACATCACTGAGACTTCATTCCTTTTGGATGTATCTTGTTTACCTACCACCCCTCATCCCACCCCTCCCACTACTTCTGCTCCTCCTGTACTCTACCTTTCTGATATCCACCCATTTCAGGAAGGACATCCATTTCAGATTAAATATGATGCACCACACGATGTTTTATATGATGTGGAATACCATTTTCTTACTTGGCATCTATTTCCCAAATTGTTTCTAGTTACTCACAAATATCCAAATTGCTCTCAGTTTGTTGCCAACCACATACAAATGCTCAATACTTGGTTTGATATGCAGTCAGTAACACCCAGAGCTAAGCAATTTCGACACAAGCGTGAATTAATTGATACAATTTTAGGTGGCACAGGGACTGCACTAGGTGCCCTTAATGCTCCGTAATAAAATGGGATCCATGCTCAGCATGCTGCTGATGGTTTTACCTCACAACATATTATTAATGAAGCTTCCTCTAAACTGTCCAATGTAGTTGTAGATACCTTTGCTCTTATATCTCCCATTATAGAACAGAAAATTGTTACCTTAGCACATGCAGAATATAGATTGGGAAAGAATATTTCCTGGGCTCTTGCCTGTGATCAAGTACAGATCGAGCTTATTACTATACTAAGGAAATTCTGATCACTGCTAAGTTAGGACACTGGCCACCATCTCTCATCCATATGGCTAGTACCAAAATACCAGAATTTGCTATAGCTCACCTTGATTGGTGGACAGTTAGTGTTCCCATTTGTTCACCACAAGGCTGCTCTATCTGTACTTTGATCCCATGGTCAGGACAACACACAGTTATTTATCCTGTTGTTAATATTGGGGTGCAGTTTGATAATATGCTTATGTATCCTGAGGACCATCTCACATGGGTGCAGCCACTGGACGACACCTGGACTTCATTCAAGCCGATGGACCCCAGTTTGTGTGAGCAGACTACATTTCAGTTCAAGTGTCAACCTCACCAGTTTAAAGAGGCTGACACCTCCTGCTGGAACAATTCTTCCTCTTGCTCCCTGACTGTTAAGCTCTCATATCCCCTGACTACCTTGGAGCTGGACACTTTTGTTTTCATCTGTTCTTTCCCCAGAAAGTTTCTTTTTCGATTGCTCCCAGAATGCATGACATTCGCCTTCCCAAGAACACTTTGTTGTACAGTTCAAACTATTTACCAAACAATACCGGGTGCAGTCATACACCACTGGTCTCCCTCACCATTAATGGGACAACTTATTCCACACCGCTGGTTACCAATGACTCTATGGACATTCCAGACTTTATCTCATATGCTGTGCATCCATTACCACTTGGCATGGGAGAAGAGACACTACATAAACTGCTCAACTTTACAGAACTCCATGCCTATATTGATCACTTTAAAACAACATCCACTGAAGTGAATCACACCATCGCCTATGAGAATGGACACATTCAACAAATTGTTGGACACTTGCTACAAGATGCTCATGTGTCTGTGTGGGAATTGTTATTTGGTTACTCACCTACTGCTGATCATGTCTTTAATGTTTTTATTCACCCTATTATTATTTTAACTGCTGTACAAATATTGCTATGCATTATTGTAATTTTCTTGTGCTGTAAGATGAAAAAAAAATGTACATTTCCTTGCAGCGCATGTCATACAGAACAACAACATTTTAAGGTAGTTTACACTGAACCTCTCCAGCATCCACCCTACATCCAGGCTAACTTGGCCTGCTAATTTGGCTAATTCGGTATTTCCTATTACACTGAATACCAGAGTCAGCTGCAGTCTAGTATTGCTTCCTATCCTCACTCATAGCATCCTGGTACCGTTTGGTTTTAGCCTCCTTAAAAATTCCTGCAGACCTTATGCACTGTTCACTCTCTCTAAGACGGGTATGTAAGTGGCATATTGGGTTCCCCCCCCAGTAGTGGCTGCTCAACCTAAGACACGAGGTTTGGACTCATAAGGAGACTTGTTTATCTCTAGAACACTAGAGACAGTACTAGAGACAGTACTGTGCAGGACAGGGGACCTGCTAGACATAGCAAGGTATTTAATACAGGAGGTATTCGATGAGCTGCCTACTATCAGGTAATGGCACCTGGGACAGGTACCACAGGTTTGCTTCCACCAATTCCAGGCACAAATAATAAATAAAAATAAAAAAGGTGTGGGAGATGTCAGCATACATTTCATGCAGCTATGGACTCTGTTTAATTCAGTCTAAACTCTGACCCCTGGTTGACGTCAGTCTCTAGGACCTGGCTGCAGCCCCTCTTGCTAAATCAAGATGGGTAGACCTTAAAGGGAGTGGCCAAAGACAATAGCAGACCTCAAGGGGAACTGCTGGAGAGGCACTATACAGGACAGACACACTTCCTGTCTCACTCTCTCTCTCTCTCTCTTTCATCGGACAGGTTTGGACACTACAATGAGACTCTGATACTCAACTCCCTTCACCCCTCCCCCTCTCTCTCTCTCTCTACCCACATGTTCTGGCCTACCATGCGGCTCTGACCCACATGTTCTGGCCTCTATCTCTCTCACACTTCACACATGCACACACACAGATTCATTGATACACACTGAAACAGCTCTGTAACAATCACTATATACCTCTGTTCAATACCTATGGATTAAGCCTATTTGTACATAAAACCTTTCTCCAAGCCACACCTGTTTGCTTGTCTTATTACAATACCCTCCTGCGTCTGTGAAGTGAAATGAACCCAGGACCAAGCGGAGACTAGACTAGAGATTACATATTCAGAAGATTACACCGCCCTTGCGAGCTTTTTCTTCCTTCTGTGCTCCAGGGTGGGAGACTCCCTTTCAGAGGAACCCCGACGGCGCTCTGGGTCGGACTCCAGAGATGTTGAGGCCTCTGACGAAGTCCGGGCCCAGCCGGACGCGGAGTCAGAGAAAATTCTCTCACGTTGATGCTGACAGCTCCGAAGCGCCTTCGACGACATTTTGCTGCACGGGCCACAGGCCATGGTCGGGCCGAGGCATCGGAGGCAGCAGTCATGTGTGTTGGTGAGAGACAAGTTTCTTGCACCGATCACGCTTTTTGAACCCGCTGGCAGCCATCGGGGGAAAAACGGCCCCTGCAAGGTCAAAAGACTGGGCTGCCAGTGAAAACACAAAAAGAGCGCGAACGCTAGTCACAAAGGACAAAACCCCAAAATCAAAACTCCGGACTCGATACCGGTGTACCGAGCCCAGACGGGAAGGGGAACCAGCGTTGAACCGGATAAGACAACGCGAAAATCGCAGAAAAAAAATCAACTTTTTCCGGATGACACGAACTCACATCCGTCGGGCTCTGCGGAAAAAGAAAGACTGAGCAAGATGGTACCCTTGGGTGGGAAGGCGCGCTGCATTCCCAAAGGCTTTCTTTGAAAGCTGGGGAAATGCTCTGCACGGGGGCTCCATCGACGCCGACGTCACCCATATGTGAGGACCGACTTCCTGCTTGGTCCTGGAGAAAGCACAGTTACTTACCTGTAACAGGTGATCTCTGGGAACAGCAGGAATTAGTCCTCACATATGGGTACGTCGGTACCGACGGAGCCCGTGCGGGAAAGCTCCCCAGCTTCTTAGAATAGAAGCTTTTGGGACCTCCCACTGCACATGCGCACTGCCTTCCCGCCTTCCTGAACAGCTCTCCTCAGTTTCGAGTTTATAGCTGAGTCAACAGAGAGAGGACAGGAAGATAGATAGATAAAAGATACAACTCCTAGGGGAGGTGGGTGGGTTGTGAGGACTAATTCCTGCTGTTCCCAGAGATCACCTGTTACAGGTAAGTAACTGTGCTATCTCCAGGAACAAGCAGGAATAAGTCCTCACATATGGGGACTCCCTAGCTTAGATGCATGGGATCCCCTGTAAAGGTTCGCCATCTTCGTATGGATCTCAGGCATCCATTCTGGGAAGGTGGGCAGGAGTTGTTTAGGAATGGAACAGGTGCTTGAGGACAGCCTGGCCAAACAAGGCATCCCGGCGGGAGTCCTTGTCCAAACAGTAATGGGCTGTGAAGGTATGAACCGAGGCCCAGGTAGCGGCTCGACAGATCTGATCTATGGAAACAGAGTGCAGATGAGCCATAGAAGTTGCCATGGCCCTCACATTGTGAGCAGTGACATGGCCTTCCAGAGAAATGTTTTTGCTCTGGTAAGCAAAAGAAATACACTGAGCAATCCAATTGGAAAGTGTACGCTTGGAGACTGGAAGTCCCAAATGGGAAGGATCAAAGGCCACAAAAAGTTGAGAAGACTTTCGATGTGGCTGAGTCCTATTAAGGTAAAAAGCGAGAGCTCTTTTACAATCCAGAGTATGAAGGTTCCTCTCTGCATTGGATGCATGAGGAGCTGGAAAAAAGACAGGTAGATATACCTCTTGATTAAGATGAAAAGGCGAGACCACTTTAGGCATAAAGTGGGGATTCGTCCTAAGGACCACCTTATCATGATGAAATCTTGTGTAAGGTGGATTAGCCACTAAAGCCTGCAGCTCACTGATGCGGCGAGCCGAAGTGACTGCAATGAGGAAGATGACCTTCCAGGAAAGAAATTTCAAGGAGGTGGAAAACATTGGCTCAAAAGGTGGCTTCATAAGTTGACCGAGCACTAGATTCAAATCCCATGCGACCGGGGGTGGTCTGATGGGAGGTTTAGTGAGAGTCAGGCCTCTCATGAATCTTGCAACAAGAGGATGAGAGGAGATAGGTTGTCCATTTATATGTTTCAAGGATGCTGCAATAGCACTTAAATGGACTCTTACCGAATTCGTCTTGAGGCCTGCATTGGATAGATGCAGGAGATAATCAAGAAGAGAATTCAAAGGAAGTGCCAGAGGGTCAAGACCCTGCTGAGCACACCAAATGGAAAAACGTTTCCATTTGAAAGCATAGGAACGCCTGGTAGAGGGTTTCCTAGAGGCAGAAAGGATATCTTTCACTGGTTGGGAAAGATGAAAGTCTTGAAGGCTTAAGCCTTCAGTAACCAAGCACTGAGGTGAAGGGATTTGGGGTTTGGGTGCCACAAAGTCCCCTCCTCCTGAGACAGGAGGTCTGGCGCAGCTCCCAGATCCAAGTAGGATCCCTGGGAGAGCTGTAGAAGTAGAGGGAACCACACTTGGCGTGGCCAGCGTGGAGCTATGAGGATCATAGTTCCATGATCCCTCTGGAGTTTGAACAGAGTCTTGGGAATCAAAGGAATGGGTGGAAAGGCATATAGGAATGCCTGACTCCAATTCAGGAGAAAGGCGTCCGTAGCCTGAGCTCCCTGACACGGAGTTCTGGAACAGAACCGGGGAAGTTTGGCATTCCACGGACTTGCAAAGAGGTCTATGTCCGGGGTCCCCCATTCCTGAAAGATTCGGTTTATTTGGTCCAAATGTAGGGACCATTCGTGTGGCAGCAGAACTCGACTGAGCCTGTCTGCCCGAGAGTTTTGAACTCCTGGGAGATACACTGCTAGCAGGTGAATCTGATGCTCTCTGGCGAAGGCCCATAGTCTTAGAGCTTCGTTGCAAAGCGACAGAGAGCCCGTCCCTCCTTGTTTGTTTATGTAAAACATGGCCACCTGATTGTCCGTCTGAACTAGGACAGTGAGGTTGGCTAGGAGGGAGTGGAAGACCTTGAGGGCAAGGTAAATTGCTCGCAGTTCCAGAAGATTGATATGAAGGGTGGTCTCCTGTAGAGACCAAGTGCCCTGAGTGGAGAGAGTTTGCAGATGGGCTCCCCACCCTGTTTGGGAGGCATCTGTTGTGAGGGTTTGCTTGGGGTAGCAATGGTTGAAATGGAGCCCCCAACAACAGATTCTTGGTGGAAGTCCACCAGTGGAGGGACCAAAACAGACGATCGGAGGTTTGTATTTGGTCTGAGAGCGCTCCTGACGCCTGAGTCCACTGAGTGGCCAGGGTCCATTGAGCTGCTCTCATATGAAGACGAGCATAGGGCACCACATGCACTGTGGAGGCCATATGACCCAGTAGGCGTAGCATTTCCCTGGCTGTCAAGTGAGTGCTGGACTGAGCTTGGGAGGCCAAACTCAGGAGGCGCTGGCCTCGAACATGTGGAAGGTAGGCCCTTGCAGTGATGGTGTCCAACTGGGCCCCTATGAATTCTAGAGATTGAGTAGGGATGAGTTGGGACTTGGGAAGGTTTACTACCAGTCCCAGATACTGCAAAAGGCTCCTTGTGTGGTCCAGGGAAATCTGGGCCTGTGACTGAGTTGGAGCTCGGATGAGCCAGTCGTCCAGATATGGGAAGACAAAGATTCCCATGCCTCTTAGAAATGCGGCTACGACTGCCATGCATTTTGTGAATACTCTTGGAGCAGAGGCTAGACCGAAGGGGAGTACTCTGTATTGGAAATGTTTTCCCTGAAACAGAAAGCGAAGATACTTTCTGTGGGATGGATGGATGAGTATATGTGTATACGCATCCTGTAGGTCTAGAGAACAAAGCCAGTCCTGACCCTGGAGGTAAGGAAGGAGAATGCCGAGAGACAGCATTTTGAATTTCTCCTTGAAGAGAAATTTGTTCAATTCTCTCAGATCTAGGATTGGTCTGAATCCCCCTGTCTTCTTTGGAATGAGAAAATAAGGGGAGTAGAAACCGGACCCTTGTTGAGGAAGAGGAACCTCTTCTATGGCCCCTTGGGCAAGGAGAGAGGAAACCTCTTGATCCAACAGGGTTAGGAGAGATGGGGGAGAATTGAATGGTCTCACCATATGATGGGGAGGAAGGCTGGAGAAATGAAGTTTGTAACCCTCTCGAATGATAGAGAGGGTCCATTGTTCTGTTGTGATTTGTTCCCATCTGGGAGCAAAGTGAACCAACCTTCCGGGTATGGTGAGAGGTTCTGGTTGTGTTAGAACCAGAAGTGGCAAGTTCCCTAGGAGCAAGTCAAAACCCCTGAGGGGTTGGAGCCTGCTGAGCTACAGTAGCTGCTGCAGGCTTAGCTCGTGCTTGTTTGGATTGCTGACGCTTAGTAGTATAGCGAGGTTGAGAAGACTGCTGGCCAGTATTTGAAGCAACTCTGGCCTTCTTATAGTAAGGCCTTTTAAAAGACTTTTTCTTAGTAGGAATTGAAGTGGACTTTGAAAGTCTTTCCAAGGTGGCATTTTCAGCATCCATCTGGGTGGCTTTGATTTGCCACTCTTCCCCAAATAAGTTCTCACCTGTACAGGGCAGATTCCGTAAGCCATCTAGAACCCAAGGTTCCAGATCAGAGGCCTGGAGCCAAGCAAGACGTCGGGCTGCAATAGCAATGCCCGAAGCCCTACTGGCTCCCTCAAAGGAATCATATGCTGCCCTATTAGAGAACTTAGAAACCTCTAAGAGTTGTTTCACTAGGGAAAGGAATCCCTGCTTTTTATCCTCAGGGATAAAGGGGGCAAAATGCCGCACCTTTTTGGCAAGTTCCTCCAGGAACATGCCCATATAGAGACTGTAGGAATTAATCCTGGCTATAAGCATACTAGCCTGGAAAATTTTTCCTACCAAAAGAGTCCAAAGTCTTACATTCCCGTCCTGGAGGGGTGGAAGAGTGCCTTTTGGTACTCCTAATCTTCTTCATTGCAGACTTCACCACAATAGAGTGGTGGGGCAATTGAGTCTTTTGGAAACCAGGAGAAGGAGGGACCCTATACATGGTGTCCAACCTACGGGAATAAGGAGACAAAGTCAAAGGATTTTCCCAGAAATCCATCAGTTGTTCTTGAAGGATTTCATGGATAGGCAGGGTAACTGCCTCCTTAGGGGCCTTTGAGTATCCCAAAATATCCAGTTTTTTGGATCTGGGTTCCTTTTCAGAGGATGTGGTAATAGAAAGGGCTGTAGCCATATCTAAAACAAAGTCCTGGAAGGACAAATCCTCTGGAGGGGACATTCTCCTTTTAGGAGAAGAGGGCTCCTCAGGTAAGTTGAGTGAAAACTCAGCAGAATCATCAGAGGAGTGAAAATCCTCAGAGGAATCGGTGCTTTCCTCTAACGCACGATACGCGTACCGATCGGTATCGATATCGGGCGTATCGGGTATGGAACCGGTATGGAGCGAAAGCCCATACGGTACCGACTTGCGTTTAGAGGTGGACGGCCTCGATACCGGCATGGCGGACGATACCGGTATCGGGCCCGGAACCGCTGAAAGCGGAACCGATGGCGTTGCAGCTTTAATGAAAGCCATGACGGCCTGCTGCATGGACTGTACAGTATCGCCCATGGACGCCATAGCTGCCTGGATGTCGGTACCGGAGTGACCCGGTACCCCAGAGCAGGCTAACAGGTGATCTGTCGAGGCCGTAGCATCGATATCAACCTGAGACCCCTGAATTGGCGTTTTTGGAAGTTGGACTTCCCGCCGGGGTTGTTTGGCTGGGGCAGGGTCCTCAAGTTCTAAGCTAAGAGCCTCTCGATGCTTTGAAGGAGATTTGCTCTTTGAGGACTTGCCCACAGAAGGTTTGGTTACCTGAGATCCATCCGGAGAAGAAGACCTGGATGACTGTGATGCTGTATTCTCTGAAGCAAACAGCACATGGAATTTGTTGGCCCGGTTCTGCAGCCCACGTTTAGACATGTGGGAGCAAGATGGGCAGTCCGGTATGGAATGGTCAGGCCCCAAACATTTCAGGACACCATTCATGGGTGTCTGTGACTGAAATAACAGCATTACATTTGGTACACTTCTTAAATCCAGGGGCTGGCTTCTCCATGAGGAGAAATTGAGTAGGCCGAGAGGCCTCTCTGAAGTGACCAAAAAGCTAAAAAATAAGAAAAAAGAATTATAATTTTTTAAAGAAAGAAAGAAAAGACCGGCGATACCGGTATCGGTATGGGGAAGGCAGGTACGCGGTCTAAAGAAACAAATAAAATAACAATTTCTTCAGCGGTGACAGGAACACGACCTGCTGGCTCCGCGGAAAAAGAGAAACTGAGGAGAGCTGTTCAGGAAGGCGGGAAGGCAGTGCGCATGTGCAGTGGGAGGTCCCAAAAGCTTCTATTCTAAGAAGCTGGGGAGCTTTCCCGCACGGGCTCCGTCGGTACCGACGTACCCATATGTGAGGACTTATTCCTGCTTGGTCCTGGAGATTGTCCTTTACTTGAGTCCTACTAGACCAATCCAGACAAGTGTGTTGTGTTCCTCCACCAGCAGATGAGAAGACAGAAAAAAAACATTCCAGAGGCTTATCATCACATCACCGCAGGGAGGAGTGACTCAGTGGTTGGGACAGGTTACCTTAGGCCGGAGGTTCAATTCCCTGCATGGAGACAAGTAACCTCAGGCTGGAGGGACTGGGGTCTCTAGACCCATGGCCGCTCCTTGTGGCCTTGGGCAAGCCACTTAACCTTCCACTGCCTCAGGTACACTTACATTGTGAGCCCTTCCGGGACAAGGGAATAAAAAGTACCTGTTAGTATTTACATGTAAACCGCTCTGATGCATAAGTAAAGGGTGGTATATCAAATGCCTAAACCAAAACCATAACCATAATCATTATCAGCCTGAGCCACTAGGCGCATACTTTGAATTTGTACCCAAGCATATGGCAGAAATCCGACCTCACGCAACCTCAGCAAAAAACATTCAACAGAACAGGAAGCATAACTATGTACAGGACCAGCTTGAACAGGCGGTTTTTCAGGTTGAGTCCACAGGGTTATTTTTATTTATTCAGCAACTTTTTTATACCATGGTATCTACCAGTCAAAGTGGTGTATAGGGAAGAATTAACATTAAATAGAACGAAGGTAAACAAACTGAATTCAAAGTTAACAAGAATGATGGATATAACATGTCAACCAGTAAATGAAACATGTAATGAGTATTAGAGTACAGCAGACCAATATGGGTTCCAAAGTCGGGAAAGGACATTATCTGGTATGTAAAATGTCACCTTCAATATTGCCTTGCTAGGATATAGTTCAGACAAGTGGGACGTACCAAAGCTACGCCTCCACTGGGTGGGAAGACGACACGCCAGCTTTAAAGAACTCTGAGCAAAAGACTATGTCCACTTGAGTGTGGCCATCCAAGTGGTAATACTTGACAAAGGTGGAAAGTGATGCTCGCGTTGCTGCCAGATATCTTTGCAGCCTACTGAGCTGAGCTCTGCCCATGAAGATGCTTGTGCAAGAGTGGAATGGGCATGCAAACTTGCCAGAATTAGTCAGTTCTGCAACAGATATGCTCAGGCTATGGCCTCTGTGACCTGGTGCCCCATGATAGAATTAGTCACCGCATCACCCTTAGGTAGGCCTGCAAATAACACAAATAGCTAGTGTGACTTGCAAAAGAAGTTAGCAACCTTCAAGTCCTGGAAAAGAATTGTCCAGACATCCAGCAGACCAAGGCCAGGCGCTGCTCTTCAGAAAAGGAAGGCAGACAAACCACTTGATTCATGTGGGCAAAAAGGAAGTAACAGGCCAAATGCATAAGGCCTTCTCCAAGAAGGATCCCTGCTTGATAGTGCCTATAGCTCAGAACTATATCTCGCCGAGCAGACTGTGACCATGAAAACAATCTTTAAGCACACCCCACTTCAACAGCTCAAAGGGCTTTAACATCAAAGCCTGGAAGACCAGGCAGAGATCTCACGAAGGAATGACTGAATGAAGGAGGGAATACAGGTGTCGAACCTCCTGAAGGAAACGAGAAACATCCTGGTGTGAAGCTATGGACTACCCCGCTATCAGTCCTCTGAAGCAAGATAAAGCTACAACCTGAACTTTCATGCAGCTAAGCAATTCTGAAGGAGGGCAAGCAAAGACAGTAAATCTGGCGTGTTAGGTCTAGTCTGATACACACAGCTCCACTTCTCGAAAAGACATCAGACGCACAAGCAGGCAACCTGGAAGAACCTTTCCTTACCTTGAGGAGTGAGGAAATCATAGCCATAGAATAGCCTCTATGCGTTAAGCGCTACCTCTCAAGAGCCAAGCCATAAGCAAGAAGGAAGTCAGATCGTCTAGAAGGACTGGTCCTTGACAATGGTATTTGCAGATGAGGATCCTGCAACCATGGCCTCCGTGGTCAATCCGGTGCCACTAGGACCAGCCAGTCCAGATGCTGCTCTATTCGTCAAAGTACATGCCCCATGAGCGGACACAGAAGAAACATACAGCATGCAGTGCTTTGGCCAGGACTGAACTAGGGTGTTGATACTCTCGGAGTCAGCTTCCCTGCAGTGATTGAAGAATCTGCGTGGTTTGGCATTGGATCGTGTCTCGGGATGGCCCCATAAGTGCAGAATTTTCAGAAACACTACTTGACCTAACTCAATTCCTGGGATCAAGGAAGTTACACTGTCAACCTCGGCAATATGCAATGCTGAAAGAGCTAGGAGGACTTTTCTGCTCAGGAAAGTCATTTCCAGGGTCATTATGGCACTCTTCCTGCCCCCTTGTTGTCTGAAAACATCCAGACCGCTCTGCCCTTGACCAGGCCTGGAAATGCAAAAGGGCTAGGTGAATGGCGATCACCTTGAGACAATTGACGGGCCATGCCACCTCCTGGCAGCTCCAACAACCCTGAGCAGTTTGATTTTTGCGATGGGATCCCCAGCCAAATAGGCTGACATCAGTCGACAGGAGAAGCCACAAGTGATCATCCAGTGGCATGTGCTTCCTCAGATGCTGTGGTTGCTACTACCACCTCCAGCTGGATATTACCCCCCCCCCCCTTTGCTGGAGAGGGAGCCTATCCTTGAACTCCTGAGAATTTAGAGACCAAAGAGTCAGAAAAGCCTCATATGGGCTTGCACCCATGGCACCATCTCAATTGCCATTAAGCCAGAAAGCTGTAGATGATCCCAAACCCTGGGGCCTGCTGAGATTGTAAGGCTACCAGCTGGTCCAACATTCTTTTCATTCTCTCCTCCATCAGGAAGACTCTACACTGAAAGTCGAAACGTGCTCCCAGGTATTCCAGTGTTTGGGAAGGCTCCACATGGCTCTTTCCTGGATTGATCTCCTGGCTGAAAATCTCCACAAAATGCACCACATGGGCCAAAACCAGAGCTGCTGTGGCCCGAGACCTGGCTCAGATGAGTCCATCGTCCAACTATGGTTGAACACGGATCCCTTGATGCTGCAGTGCAGCGGCCACCACCACCATGACTTTCGAGAATGGTCTCTCCACTGCCCCAAGGACAAAGGGAAGAGTGGCAAACTGAAGATGAGAGCCACGCATGATGAAAGAAAACATTCTTGATCCTCTTGGATCATGATGTGGAAAATAAGCTTTGACTAAATCCAGTGACGCAAAGAACTCTCCACGGCATACCACCTGGATCACAGACTATAGAGTTTCCATACGGAAGTGTAATGTGCAAAGGTGAGCATTGACCCCTTTGATGTCAAGGATTGGCCAAAAAGAACAGTCTTCCTTTGGCACCACAAAGTAGATGAAGAACTCACCCTTGCCCCATTCAGCAGGAAGAACTGGGACACCGCTTGCAGATAGAACAACTTGTCTACTGTGATCTGGAATGGCAGTTCTCTAAGCCACCTAATTACATGGGATGATAATGAAGGAATCAAGATCTGCTTTCTGCACTTCAGGACATAGCTATGTTGAATGATGTGCAGCACCCAGCGATCCTTAATGACCCGAGCCCACTCCTGGTAGAAAAGCCTGTCACCCACTGGAGACATCTCAAAATGGGCTCCCGATCAGTCATTGCGCTAAACAAGAGTTGGTACCTTTGGAATAGGTAGTATCCTGAGGACCATGACACGCACAGAAGGGCAGAGTCCAAGATCAAAAACTTGAAGAGGAAAAGGGGAGCTTCCCATGGAGTTCTGAGCTCTCCAGGAGTCCGATTACCGTGAACAAGGAAAACTGGCATACATTGAAGATGTCCCTGCACACTTCCCAGGCCCTTTTGGTCTATCTTCTGTGAGATGAGACTTGGACTCACGTAAGTCCTTAACGTCTCCAAAATGAAGCTTCCCTTTAAGGGTTGTTGAGTCAACTGGGCCTTGGAGGACGTGTCCGCCGCCCAGTAGTGAAGCCATATCCAAACATTGCATCACCACAGAAAGGTTGCTAAGTGGATGAGATCATACACAGTGTCTGACAAAAAGGCTGTGGTAGACTCCAAGAGGAAAGTAATATCCTCCAGGGTGAGGGACTGGATCTGCTGAAGATGAGACCAAGTCATCAGGCCTGCACACACAGCCAACCGGAGGATAGCAGCGGCAGCTGCAAATTAATTCTTCAAGAAAGAGTCCACCTTACAATCCAGGGTGTCCTTCAAGGCCATTCTGCCTTCCACTGCAAAGGTGGTCCACGTTGAGACTGTCGTAATCTGTGCATTCACCTTCAGCGTGCAGAACCATTTGGTGCAATTCTCCTCTAGCACGACATACAGCCTCTTACACACCCTTTAACTCCTTTGGCCAGGGAGTTGGTAGAGTCCCACTTCAAGCAGATCATGTTCGTAATAACTCCAGAATGGGGAAGATCATAGACTTATGAATCCCTTGCAGGAGTGAGTGGACCTGCAGCCCCTGTTCTGCCACTGAAGGGTCAGCCAGAGCATATGAAATTTGAGCAATCAGATCTACCCATCTCATCCTTTTTGAATAGGCGGACAATATTAATTTCACCATGATCCTTTGAAGGAGAAGGGGCCTCTTCTTCTATGTCGGAAACATCAGCTGAGATGCTGAGACTGAACTCTAGGTCTCTGCCAAAATACAGGTTTATCCAAATCTTCAGATGCCAAGCTTCTTTAAGAATGATTAAAAGGTAGCACCCGAGCCGGGCTTTGACTTGCTGCCTGTTCCACTTTCAAGCAAGCGGAAAGAGATCGAGAGGACCTGGAGGCCCCAGAACATGAATTCCCACGCCAGAAACACCAAGCTTGCTGTATAAAGGAGAAGAATTCCAGGGAGGACAACCCGGAAAGTAGGAGCTCCCTGCCAGAAGCATGGCCCCCCCAACCTCAGGGGAAAGGAGCAGTTGATGGGCGCTTACAAGAAGGGGAGTGGCCAGAAAAGAGGGTGCTGGAACTCAGAGCTTGCCGGTCATCCTTTTTCATGGTGTCATCTGCCGCCTCCTACAACAGATCGCCCATATCTCTTCATTGAGAGAGGGGGAACAGGCCCGCCAAGGGTGCATCAGAGAATTCTATGCAAGTAGTGCAGATACTGGAATCCAGTAACAAGGCTCGCCGCTTACCACAGACTAGAGAGCACCTCTTAGAAGTTGGCATAAGAATCTTCAATGACGGTGCAATGCAAATGCAAGGCAAGTTCAAATGGTGCAAGCACACCTGCGTGCAATAGAGCCACACGGGCAGAGGAGTGCACACTAAGGCTACATGGACAGGATATCACGCCCAGTGGATACGTACCAGGGAAGTCACATTAACAGTGTGGCAAAGAATGGGGAGCGCAAACAGCACACAACAGCAGTTGGGCAAAATGGGAAATACCAGTGCCACACCAAAAGATGTCCAAGTGGCCCAACCTGACTTACGCTCCAGCGTCAGATGAGGTTGGGAGCCCCCCCCACCCACAAATGTCAGGTAGGGAGAGACTCTGTCTCAGTACTCAACCCTAAGGAGCTCCAAGGCAAGAAAAAACATACTGGACTCAGTGCTACTCCACTGTCGCTGGACCTGTACTCACATACTTCTGAAGAGTCGTCTTCAATCTTTGGGGAAGAGTAGGAGAAATAGGAGGGAGGGGGCACTGAGGTTGTGAAGAATCCTTTCCAAACTCCTATTCCAATTATTTGGCTGCTCATCAGGTTTAGCACTGAACCAATACCCCTCTTCCTATGGCTTCTGAAAAGAACAAAGATTTGAAGGGTGTCTAGTGGAGTCTCCCACATTGCGTTGAAGTGAGTCATCCACAGGTGGATATTCACAAGCAAAATCCATCTTTTCTTCTTCAAACGTCCCTTGTTTGCTCAGATTTTACCAAACTGATAAACTTTCATCATCTATCATCTGCTGAAGACAGAGAATATGTCCCTAGTAGCTCAGGCTGATAATGGTACAGTGATGGAATGTTTTCTCTGTCTCCACATCTGATGGTAGGGGAATACAACCTTCTTGTTTGGACTGGTCTAGCAGTACTTTTTAAGTCTACAGTTTGAAGATTTCTTCTATGGATTCTCATGTGATTTAGGTCAAAGCACAATTTCCTCATCAGACATGTAAAGGCTTAATAGCTTTTGATAAGAACTTAGGATGAATAAGAGCAACTATGTTGTTGTGACGAACTGCATGTTGTTCATAGGTACCCAAGGCTTGAAAGTTCACTTATTATATTTATTTAGCTCACACTTTTCCAGTAATAGATCAAGGAGAGTTACAATCAGGTACTGTAGGTATTTCTGTCCCCAGAGGGTTTACAATCTAAGTTTGTACCTACTAGTTAATGTCCTTTCCTTGCCATGTCAACTGCCTGAGCAAGATGGCACCCTAATGCAGGAAGGGCGTCACGCATGCATGGTGGAATCTCCCTGCTAGATCAGTCCAAAAAGTGGGATATGTTCCTCTAACAGGCTGGTGGAGACAAACTAATGAAAAGCCCAGGTTTCAATGACATCACTCCTATGCCTCCAATCGTCTCAGTCACCTGAAGTCCCTTCAATATTTGTTCCATTGTCCCAAAGCATATGGGATATACACAGCAAGCCTCACATAACCTCAATATGGGCAACAATGAATAAGCAACAGCAGAGAACTTTTACAGGAAAGCCTTAACAGAAGGCTGCCAGTAGAAGATGAACCTGCAGAGCCAAGGATAAAAATCATAACGGACCCTAGGGTACCGCAACAGAACAGTAGAGCAAATACAGTTTCAGGGGTGGGCCCTGGCCTGGTCTAGCAGTACTCAAGGAAAGGACATTAATTGCTAAGTAAATGTCACTTTCCATATCATCCTTCTAGACCAGTCCAGACAAATGAGATGTAACGAAGCTACACCACCACTAGGCAGGAAGACAAGACAAAACAGCTTGCAAAATCTAAGAGCCAAAGGCCGTTTCTGTCCATGCGTGGACATCAAAGTGGTAATGCTTGACAAAAGGGGAAAGTGATGCCCATGCTACTGCCCAACAAAGCTCTACAGGGGCTACCGAGCTCCGCTCCGCCCACAAGGACGTTTGTGTTTGGGTAGAATGGGCGCACAAACCCTCTGGAAACGGCCAGTTCCGAAGCAGATATGCCGAGGCAATGAACTCCTTAATTCAGCATCCAAAGTTGGCTTGGCCACCGCTTCATCCTTGCGCAGGCCAGCAAACAGTACAAAGATGGCATGACTTACGAAAGGGATTCGTAACCTCTAGGAACTGGAGGAGCATCCTCTAGACATCCACCAGGTGAAGATAGAGTAGTTACTCACCTGTAACAGGTGTTCTCCAGGAAAAGCAGGAATCAGTCCTCACATATGGGTGACATCGGTGCCACTGGAGCCCCCGTGCAGAGCATTTCCCCAGCTTTCAAAGAAAGCCTTTGGGAATGCAGCACGCATACGCGGTCCCCTTCCCGCCCAAGGGTGCTATCTTGCTCAGTCTGATGACATAGCTAAAAGACAGCAAAAAATGGAAATGAAGTAAATAACTGCAACTCGAGGAGGAGAGGGTCGTGAGGACTGATTCCTGCTGCTCCTGGAGAACACCTGTTACAAGTAAGTACTCTCTCCAGGACCAAGCAGGAAGTCAGCCCTCATATATGAGACTCCCCAGCTCTAGGCTACCGGGAACCCAAGCTGACAAAAATGGCTCCCTCTCATGAGCCTCAGCATCCGTGAGAAAAATGTTCTCTGAGAACGCCCCCGTACGGTAGCCCAACACAAGGACCGGAGGGGTAGGAGTTGCCTAAACCTCAAAGAGATTACGGAGTACCGCCTGTCCGAAAGCACTGTTCTCCGAGACTCTCTCTCCAGGCAGTAAAGGGCTGCAAAAGTCTGGCTTGAAGAATAAGTTGCGGCCCGGCAGATGTCTGCCAACGCAACAGAGAGGAGATGAGCTACTGACGTGGCTTTCGCCCTGACACGGTGGGCCGTGACTCGACCCTGCAAGGGGAGGTCAGCTGCCCTATATGCCCAGGCGATACAATCTGCTACCCAAGTGGACAAGGTACGCTTGGAGACAGGTAACCCCATCTTATTAGAGTCAAAGGAGACGAAGAGCTGAGCAGCCCTTCGATGCTCTCGCTTACGTTGTATGTAAAAGGACAACACCCTCTTACAGTCCAGGGTATGCAAGTCTGTCTCAGCCTGGCTGGTATGCGGCCTAGGAAAAAAGGTCACAAGAACCACCTCCTGATTGAGGTGGAAAGAGGAGACCACGTTAGGGAGGAACTTGGGATGGATCCAGAGGACCATCCTGTTCCTATAGAACTGTGTGTACGGTCTATCAGAAACCAGAGCTTGAAGCTCACTCACACGTCTGGCCGATGTAAGAGCCACCAGGAAGAGCGCTTTCCAAGAGAGGAAGCGCAAATGGCAAGTAGTCATCGGCTCAAACGGTGGGTGAGTAAGTTGTTGCAAGACCATGTTCAAATCCCACTCAGTCGCTGGTGGACGAACCGGAGGCTTGAGAAGAAGCAGACCTCTGAGAAATCTGGACACCAAGGGATGAACCGACAGACTGTCCTTCCACCGGTGAGTAGTACGCTGACAAAGCACTGAGGTGGACCCGAACAGAGTTAGACTTAAAGCCAAAGTCTGAAAGGTGAAGTAAATACTGCAGTACTACTGGCACAAGGCAAGAGAAAGGATCTTCATTGTGCTGAGCACACTACACTGTAAACCAACCCCACTTGAGGGCATAGGACTTTCTTGTGGACTGCCTCCTAGAGGCCAATATCATCTCTTCAACTTCTTTAGGCAGAAGTAAGGAAGCTAGCACTACCCTTTCAGCAGCCAGGCCATCAGGTTGAGGGACCTGAGATTGGAGTGCAAAAGGGAGCCCTGCTCTTGAGACAGGAGATCGTGTTGCAACCCCAGAGAGAAAGCACAGTTACTTACCTGTAACAGGTGATCTCTGGGAACAGCAGGAATTAGTCTTCACATATGGATACGTTGGTACCGACGGAGCCTGCACGGGGATGCTCCCCAGCATCCAATCAGAAAGCTTTTGGGAGCATCCCTCGCGCCTGCGCGCTGACTTCCCGCCTTTCCCACTGCCTCTCCTCAGTTGAGTTTCATAGCTGAGACAGAAGGAGAGAAAGAGGAAAGGAGATAGATAGATACAACTCCTAGGGGGGGAGGTGGGTGGGTTGTGAAGACTAATTCCTGCTGTTCCCAGAGATCACCTGTTACAGGTAAGTAACTGTGCTATCTCCAGGAACAAACAGGAATGAGTCTTCACATATGGGGACTCCCTAGCTGTGGGTGCCAGGGGAGATCCCATAAAATGCGTATCCCTGGAACAGGACGGCATTTTCCAAACCTGGATCCCCGGCATCCCCTGAGGGATGGGGGGGGGTAGGAGTTGAATAGAGAAGAGCTGTAGAGGAACAGCGAATCTAAAGACTACAGAAAAAATGAGTCTTTAGAATGTATGTCAAGTATCATTAAAATATTTAATGAACTAGCACAATATAGAGCTTACCTACTGCATTGTAGGAAGTAGAACTGTGATGGAGTGTACTGTAGATGCAGTAGCGGAATCCTCAAGGTAACTTCACAGCAGTGAGGATGAAGTTCCAAACCTGGAATGGGCAGGTGACCCAGGTGTCAACTGGGGTAGGAGAAGAACGGCAGGTCTTCAATGAAAAGCTTTATGGAAAAAAGCTGAAAACTCTGTTAGGTACAGAGTTATTAACATTGAGAACTAAAAGAAGAAGACTGACCGATCTGGAGAATTAGCCCAGTCCGGAAAGGAAGAGGGGGTATGGAAAAAAGCCCCTATTCCCAAGGAGAACAGAAGTGTACTCAGAAATACTGAAGATGTACACTGTCTTTCCTAGCTGGTAAGAGATAGGAAGACATTGAAGTTTGATACTTCATAGACAGGGAGATGTATAACAAAAATAGAAGCTGTTGACGTCACAGCAGTAATTGTGTGTATAACCGCTTCCATTTACTGAGCCGTATGAGAATAGGCAAGTTGACTGTCTGGACCCCTTAAGAAGGTAAAAACATTATAGCACAGACAGTTAGGGAGATAGTAGGTAATACCTAGGGTCTTATGGACATCTCCCAATAGGCACATACATATATATATATATATATATATATGTATGGAGATACATACAGATCTATACATATGTGCATATAGCACAGTTACTTACCTGTAACAGGTGATCTCTGGGAACAGCAGGAATTAGTCCTCACATATGGGTACGTCGAAACCGACGGAGCCTGCGCGGGAAAGCTCCCCAGCTTCCCAGAAAGGAAGCTTTTGGGGCCTCCCACTGCACATGCGCGTTGCCTTCCCGCCTTCCTGACCAGCTCTCCTCAGTTCGAGTTTATAGCTGAGACAATAGAGAGAGGAAAGGAAGATAGATAGAAGATACAACTCCTAGGGGAGGTGGGTGGGTTGTGAGGACTAATTCCTGCTGTTCCCAGAGATCACCTGTTACAGGTAAGTAACTGTGCTATCTCCAGGAACAAGCAGGAATAAGTCCTCACATATGGGGACTCCCTAGCTAAGATGCCTGGGAGATCCCCTTCCAAGGGTTCGCCATCTTCGTATGGATATCAGGCATCCATCCTGGGAAGGTGGGCAGGAGTTGTTCAAGTATGGAACAGGTGTTTGAGGACAGCCTGACCAAACAAGGCATCCCGGCGGGAGTCCTTGTCCAAACAGTAATGGGCTGTGAAGGTATGAACCGAGGCCCAGGTGGCGGCTCGACAGATCTGATCTATGGATACAAAGTGAAGATGAGCCATAGAAGTGGCCATGGCTCTCACATTGTGAGCTGTGACATGGCCTTCCAGAGAAATGTTTTTACTCTGGTAAGCAAAGGAAATACACTGAGCAATCCAATTGGAAAGTGTACGTTTGGAGACTAGAAGTCCCAAATGAGAAGGATCAAAAGCCACAAAAAGCTGGGAAGACTTTCGATGTGGCTGAGTCCTGTTGAGGTAAAAGGCAAGAGCTCTTTTACAATCCAGAGTATGAAGGTTCCTCTCTGCACTGGATGCATGAGGAGCCGGGAAAAAGACAGGTAGATATACCTCTTGATTAAGATGAAAAGGCGAGACCACTTTGGGCAAAAAGTGGGGATTCGTCCTAAGGACCACCTTATCATGATGGAACCTAGTATAAGGTGGATGAGCCACTAAGGCCTGTAGTTCACTGATGCGGCGAGCCGAAGTGACTGCAATAAGGAAAAGGACCTTCCAGGAAAGAAATTTCAAGGAGGTAGAAATCAACGGTTCAAAAGGTGGCTTCATAAGCTGACCTAGAACTAGGTTCAAATCCCATGCTACCGGAGGAGGCCGGATGGGAGGCTTAGTTAGAGTCAGGCCTCTCATGAACCTTGCAATAAGAGGATGAGAGGAGACAGGTTGTCCATTTATAGGTTTTAAAGATGCTGCAATAGCACTCAAATGGACTCGTACTGAATTCGTCTTAAGGCCTGCATTAGAAAGATGCAGGAGATAGTCTAATAGAGAATTCAAAGGAAGTGCTAGAGGGTCAAGACCCTGTTGAGCACACCAAATGGAAAAGCGTTTCCATTTGAAAGCATAGGAACGTCTCGTGGAGGGTTTCCTAGAGGCATGAAGGATATCTTTCACTGGTTGAGAAAGATTGAAGTCATGAAGGCTTAGGCCTTCAGTAACCAAGCTCTGAGGTGAAGGGACTTGGGGTTTGGGTGCCACAAAGTCCCCTCCTCCTGAGACAGAAGGTCTGGCGCAGCTCCCAGGTCCAGGGAGGGTCCGTGGGAGAGATGCAGAAGTAGAGGGAACCACACTTGGCGTGGCCAGCGTGGAGCTATGAGGATCATCGATCCGTGATCCCTCTGGAGTTTGAACAGAGTCTTGGGAATCAAAGGAATGGGTGGAAAGGCATATAGGAATTCCCAATGTAGGAGAAAGGCGTCGTTGGCCTGAGCTCCCTGACACGGAGTCCTGGAACAGAACCGGGGAAGTTTGGCATTCCACGGACTTGCAAAGAGGTCTATGTCCGGGGTTCCCCATTCCTGAAAGATTCTGCGTATCTGGTCCATATGCAAGGACCATTCGTGTGGAAGCAGAACTCGACTGAGTCTGTCTGCCCGAGAGTTTTGAACCCCTGGAAGATACACTGCCAGAAGATGAATTTGATGCTCTCTGGCGAAGGCCCATAATCTGAGAGCTTCGTTGGAAAGCGACAGAGAGCCTGTCCCTCCTTGTTTGTTTACGTAGAACATGGCCACCTGATTGTCTGAACTAGGACGGTCAGGTTGACAAGGAGGGTATGGAAGACTTTGAGGGCAAAGAAGATTGCTCGCAGTTCCAGGAGGTTGATGTGAAGGGTGGTCTCCTGTGGAGACCAAGTACCCTGAGTAGAGAGGGATTGTAGATGGGCTCCCCACCCTGTTTGGGAGGCATCTATTGTGAGGGTTGCTTGGGGCAACAAAGGTTGGAAGGGGGCCCCCAACAACAGATTCTTGGTGGACATCCACCATTGGAGGGACCAAAACAGACGCTTTGAGGTGAGGATTTGGTCGGAGAGCGCTCCTGATGCTTGAGTCCACTGGGTGGCCAAGGTCCATTGAGCTGCTCTCATATGAAGACGAGCGTAGGGCACCACGTGAACCGTGGAGGCCATGTGGCCCAGAAGTCGCAGCATTTCTCTGGCTGTCAAGTGACTGCTGGACTGAGCTTGGGAGGCCAAGCACACCAGACGTTGGCCCCGGACTTGAGGTAGGTAGGCCCTTGCAGTGGTGGTGTCCAACTGGGCCCCTATAAATTCCAGAGACTGAGTAGGGATAAGTTGAGACTTGGAAAGGTTTACCACCAGTCCCAGATACTGCAGAATGTGCCTTGTGCGGTCCAAGGAAATCTGGGCCTCTGACTGAGATGGAGCTCGGATGAGCCAGTCGTCCAGATATGGGAATACAAAAATTCCCAGACCTCTTAGAAATGCGGCAACAACTGCCATGCATTTGGTGAACACTCTTGGAGCAGAGGCTAGACCGAAGGGAAGTACTCTGTACTGGAAATGTTTTCCCTGAAACAGAAATCTTAGATATTTTCTGTGGGATGGGTGGATGAGTATATGTGTGTACGCATCCTTGAGATCTAGAGAACAAAGCCAATCCTGACTCTGAAGGTATGGAAGGAGAATGCTTAGAGAAAGCATTTTGAATTTCTCCTTGTACAGAAATTTGTTCAATTCTCTCAGATCTAGGATAGGTCTGAATCCCCCTGTCTTCTTTGGTATGAGAAAATAAGGGGAGTAGAATCCTGTCCCTTGTTGAAGAAGAGGAACTTCTTCTATTGCCCCTTGGGCAAGGAGAGAAGAGACTTCCTGACCCAACAGGCCCAGGAGAGATGGGGGAGAATTGAAGTGCCTCACCATGGTATATGGAGGAAGGTTGGAAAAATGAAGTTTGTAGCCCTCTCTGATGATAGAGAGGGTCCATTGCTCTGATGTAATTTGCTCCCATCTGGGAGCAAAGTGAGCTAACCTTCCGGGAATGGTGAGGGGCTCTGGTTGTTCTAGAGCCAGAAAGGTTAAGTTCTCTAGGGGCAAGTCAAAACCCCTGAGGGGGTTGAGCCTGCTGAGGAGTGGCAGACACTGCAGGCTTTGACCTTGCCTGTTTAGGCTGCTGACGTTTAGCAGCAAAGCGAGGCTGAGAAGATTGTTGGCCAGTATTTGTGGAAAATCTGGCCTTCTTGTAGTAAGGCCTCTTGAAAGACTTTTTCTTGGCAGGAGTAGAGGTAGACTTAGAAAGTCTATCTAAGGTAGCATTTTCTGCGTCCATTTGAGTGGCTTTAATTTGCCAGTCTTTACCAAATAAGTTCTCACCTGTACAGGGCAGATTCCGTAAGCCATCCAGGACCCAGGGTTCTAGGTCAGAGGCCTGGAGCCAAGCAAGTCGTCGGGCTGCAATGGCAATGCCCGAAGCTCTACCGGCACCTTCAAAGGAATCAAAGGCTGCTCTGTTGGAGAACTTAGAAACATCTAGAAGCTGTTTCACTATAGAAATGAACTCCTCCTTTTTATCCTCAGGGATAAAGGGGGCAAAATGCCGTACCTTAAGGGCAAGTTCCCTGAGAAACATGCCCATATACAGACTGTATGAATTAATCCTGGCTATAAGCATACTAGCCTGGAAGATTTTCCTACCAAAAGAGTCTAGGGTCTTACATTCTCGCCCTGGAGGGGTAGAAGAGTGCCTTTTGGTACTCTTAATCTTTTTCAGCGCAGACTTCACCACAATGGAATGGTGAGGCAGCTGAGTCTTTTGAAAACCAGGAGAAGGAGGGACCAAGTACATGGTGTCCAACCTACGAGAATAAGGAGACAACGTTAGAGGAGCCTCCCATAAGTCCATCAAGTGTTCTTGAAGGATTTCATGGATAGGCAGGGTGACTGCCTCTTTAGGAACCTTAGGGTATCCTAAAATATCCAGTTTCTTTGATCTAGGTTCTTTTTCAGAGGATGTGGTAATAGAAAGTCCTTTAGCTAGTTCTATAATGAAGTCTTGAAAGGACAAATCCTCTGGTGGAGACATTCTCCTCTTTGGGGAAGAAGGGTCTTCAGGAAGAACTGGAGACAGCTCATCAGAGTCCTCAGAGGAGTCAAAATCCTCAGAAGAATCAGAGTATCCTCTATTTGCTTCCAACGCACGATACGCATACCGTTCGGTATCGACATCGGGCGTACCGGTTATGGGATCGGTATCGGGTGAAAACCCGGATCCGGCATGCGGAACCGATCTGCGTTTGGAAGACGATGGTCTCGGTTCCGATATGGGAAACGATACCGGAACCGGACCCGGAACCGCTGGATGCGGTACCGAGGGCGTCGCAGCTTTAATGAAAGCCAGCATGGCCTGCTGCATGGTCTGAACAGTATTGCTCATAGACGCCACTGCTGCCTGGATGTCGGTACCGGTATGGGCCGGTACCCCAGAGCAGTCTAACAGGTGATCAGTCGAGGCCGTGCCATCGATGTCAACCTGTAACCCCATAGATGGAGCTTTGGAAGCCAGAGCTTCCCGCCGGGGTTGTTTGGCTGGCGCAGGATCCTCAGATTCAAAAGTGAGAGCCTCTCGATGCTTTGAAGGAGATTTGCTCTTTGAGGACCTGCCCGAAGAAGGTTTGGTTACCTGAGATCCATCCGGAGAGGAAGACCTGGATGACTGTGATGCTGGATTATCTGAAGCAAACAGCACATGGAATTTGTTGGCCCGCTTCTGCAAACCACGTTTAGACATCTGGGAGCAAGATGGGCAGTCCGGAATGGAGTGGTCAGGTCCCAAACATTTAAGACACCAGTCATGGGTGTCTGTGACAGAAATAACAGCACTACACTTGGTACACTTCTTGAAACCAGGGGCTGGTTTCTCCATGAGGAGAATTTGTGTAGGCCTGAGGCCTAACCGAAGTCACCAAGTTGTGCAAAAATAAAGATTTTTTTTTTTTTGAAAGAAAGAAAGAAAGAGACAGACCGGCGGTACCGGTTTCGGTATGGGGAAGGCAGGTACGCGGTCTAAAGAAACAAAATAAAACAAGAATTTCTTCAGCGGTGACAGGAACACGACCTGCTGGCTCCGCGGAAAAAGAGAAACTGAGGAGAGCTGGTCAGGAAGGCGGGAAGGCAGCACGCATGTGCAGTGGGAGGCCCCAAAAGCTTCCTTTCTGGGAAGCTGGGGAGCTTTCCCGCGCAGGCTCCGTCGGTTCCGACGTACCCATATGTGAGGACTTATTCCTGCTTGTTCCTGGAGATATATCTAGATATGATATACCGGTATATATATATATATAGATAGATATATATAGATATAGATGGGCATGGTTTATGCCCACACAGATTACAAAAACATGTATGTATAGGACATATACAGACATGAATATAATTCTGAGAATACATGCCTGCAACTGAGCCCCACAAAAACATTCACATGGGGAATGTGATGGGAAAAGATTCATCTAATAATGAGGGGTGAAAACCACCTGAAGATATATAGAGAATCTATTTCTGCGGTGCAGGAATGTAGTTCAGTGGAATAACCAGTATGGTTGCGTGAAAAACAGAGGATAAGAGCAGTCTGGTAAGAGTACATCAGGAGTACTTTAGGATTCTGACATGTCCAAAGGACAAGAAACGCATAGACTAAGACACCAGGATGACCCAGCCAAGGGACTCAGGGGTATCATGTACACTAAAAAAGTATGCGTTGTCCAAGTGGAGCAGAAAAGCATAATGCCAAGCTGTAAGGAAAAAAGGGGTAGATTCCTGCCAGATTGGGAACTCCTTGGACATTCATGCAGAAAAAGCTTGTCTTCTGTATCAGAACAGGAGACAAGAGGGTATAAAGAACCTATATAGCCATGGAATGACTATATAAGCTTTTTCTATTATAAGGAAAACCCTCAGAGACAAAGTTCAATGCTCTGTAGCAAGGGCCCATAGTAGAAAGCTTCTCTGAAGATTGCAGAGAGCATTGTGCAGGAGAATTATGAGATAAAACTGACAGAAGTCAGATGTGTTGCCACATTTTAGGTAAGGATATGGCTGGAAGAAGATAACCTGCAGTGAGTAGTATTATGCAAGATAGTTGAAAGTAGCTTGCAATGAGCATTAAAGTGATCACTGGAACTCCTGCATGCATAGCAACTGAACAAAACAGCAGAGGAGATTCTCCTGTATAAAAACAGGGAGAAAACAGACAAAGGGAGCGGAGATATTCCCGTCCCTGTCTGATGAGTTGTTCAGAGCATGCATTGAAAGATAACAGAAAGTCTACACTGGAAAGAAAGAGAAGTGTTTCAGTATGGTACCAACTCAAGCAGGGGAAACCCTGGAAAAGAGGGGGTTGGAAGGTGACTTACCATATGGTAAGTCAGCTGAAGGAAAGAATGTCCATGTGGGGACAGAAACTATCATGGGATAGTTGTAACCTCCCTTCATAGTAGTAAGAAGGGGAGAATTCTGTAACCCATGGACAAAAGTATCCTGACAGCTTAGCATACTGAAAAGAGAAAACCAGTGTAGAGTTTGAAGAATAAACTTCTGCTAAGAAGAAGTTAATTGTAGATTGCAACATACAGGAACCTATGGTTGCTGGTTATGATTAGACTGGTTAGAGTCTGGAGACTTCAGACTAGGATGAGATGTCCCTTGCTTGGGTACATCTGGAGGATGGGCAGGAGAAGGGTGAAACCTTCTTTTCTTAGGGAAAGAAGGTTTGGTAGGACATTTCCTACGTCCTGGGGAAAAAGAAGGCTTAGGATGGTTTCCAGAACCAGGGAAGTCAGTGGAGCAATGAGCAACCTGACGTAAAGCCTCTCTATTGAAGAGATTTTCTCCAGTACAAGGAGAATTACACCCAGTGTATGTTGTGCCCATCTGCTCAAGTCTGAAGCTTGCAGCCAGGCTGTACGACATGCTCCAATGGCAATAGCAGAGGATCTGCTAACAGACTCAAAAGGGTCTAGAGAAGCACGAGAAAGAAACCAAGAGATATTCCTGCTATGATTAAGAAGCAAGGAATAGTCAGTGGCCTTAGGTTCTGACAAAAAAGGGGACAAAAGAGATAATTTCTCTGTGACCTCCTGAAGTGTCAGACTCATATAAAAAATATATGAAATAATTCTTGAAGCCAGCATAGAAGTTTGGAAGGTTTGACGTCCAAAGGCATCAAGTGCTTTAGATGCACGACCTGGCGGATAAGAAGAATGCTTCTTCTTGCTTCTTACCTTCCTCATTGCTGATTCCACTACAATGGAATGATGTGGAAGTTGGTTCTTTTGAAACCCCGGAGAGGGAGGCACCTGATACAGAACATTCATGGCTGTAGAAGGCGAAGGAACCTTTAAGGGTGATTCCCACATCCTCAGAAGAAGATCCTGCAAAGAATGATATAAAGGAAGCATTATATTTTCCTTTTCTGCAGGATCTTGGTCAAGAGTAAAGCCAGGAATAGGAATGGCAAGAAAGGTTGCCATGTCAAGGAGAAATTTCTGAAAAGAAGGATCTCCAATAGGAACTATTCCTGGGTAAGCTGAGGTTGAAGGAGCAGCTTGAGCACCAGAAGACATACTGGACTGGTGCAGAAAAAGAATCCTGCTAAATAGACAGTAATACTGACAGTTCTGATTTGAGACAGTTAGTACTGCATCGTCAGTGCCTGGTATCGATTCCAAACTAGGCATAAAAAGGATCGATGGCACCGATGGAACTGCAGGAATCGACATCGATACCGGTACCGGAGACGATAATGTCATCGAAGCAGTAATCGGGGGCTGCTGAAGCGGTATCGAGGTAGCCAGAGAGCCTTGGTGAATATCCTCGGTACTGCGTAGTCGGAAATGATATGGATCGGTTCCGAAACGCGTCGGTACCAAGTCATCTAGACTGGATATCGATTCTAGACTCGGCATTGAAGCGAGCGAGTCTATCGATGCATGTCTAGACGGTACCAACGTTGGTGGTGGTATCGGCGATGCCGATACAGGAAAGTCAATCGGAGTCGCATCGATCAGTTCCGAAGGTACCGAGGACGTCCGAAGACAATGCCCGGTGAAGAGAGGAACACTCGACACCGGCGCCGATGTCGGGGTATGGGTACCGCTCGAAGCCGATAACAACCCCGAGCATGGCGAAGATATAGGAGAGTCAATCTGGGTCGTATCGATCGGCCCCGAAGGTACCGAAGATACCAGATGACGATCCCAGGTGAAGAGTGGAACACTCGACACCAATGCCGGGGGATCGGTACCGCTCTAAGCGGATACCACCCCCGAGCATGGCTCAGGTATGTTCTGTGAGGGGTGAGCCCCAGGAACAACCTGAAACCCCGTAAATGCTTTGGAGCCCGAAGACTCCCGCCGGGGTTTTAGTGCCAATGGGGTATTGAGGGCAAGGCCGGAGCCGTCATCATGCTGAGCATGAGACTTACCCTTCAAGAATTGGCTAGTCTTAACAGACTGTTTGTGGGTTACCTGATCCTGGAGAGAAGAATAAACCGGTGTCCTCACCTCAGGAGGAAAAACGGCATCGAGGGAAACTCGAAAAAGGGAAGGTCTTCTCCCAATAATACAGCCTGATGGATCAGGGGAAAAAGGGTCAGGACCCAAACAGGTTAGACACCAAGCATTGGAGTCTAAAAAGAAAACTAAGTTTCCACAGTGAAGGCACTTCTTAGGGGAAGAAGGCTCCATGTTGGAGAGACCTGGTAGGCCCAAAAAGTTAAAACAAAAACTGAGGAGAAAAAATTTCTCTAAGTTTAGAAAAGAAAAGAAAAAAGCACCGGCGGTACCGGTATCGGCGGGAAAGACAGCCGCGACCACAAGAAAACAAGGATTTTAAAGAAAAAAGTTTCTTCGGTGACAGGAGGACGTCCTGTCGGCTCCGCGGAAAAACGAAAACTGAGGAGAGGCAGTGGGAAAGGCGGGAAGTCAGCGTGCAGGCGCGAGGAATGGTCCCAAAAGCTTTCTGATTGCATGCTGGGGAGCATTCCCGTGCAGGCTCCGTCGGTACCGACGTACCCATATGTGAAGACTCATTCCTGCTTGTTCCTGGAGATTGGAGTTTCCACTGCCAACTGCAGCAGAAGTGGAAACCACGGCTGTCTCGGCTATCTGGGGGCTAACAGAATCACTGAGGCCTTGTCCCGGAGAATCTTGAACAGAATTCGGGCCACCAGGGGCGTGGGAGGAAATGCATACAGGAGGCCCGTAGAACATGAGATCAGAAAAGCATCTGCTGCCATCCTAAGGCGATGCGGCTGTCTGGAACAGAACTGGGCCGCTGACGGTTTAATGGACTTGCAAAGAGATCGATGAATGGAAGTCCACAGCGGAGGAAGATCTGCTGGACCAACAATGGATTCAACTGCCATTCCTGAGGCTGGAGAATCCTGCTTAGCTTGTCTGCCAGGAAATTCTCCTGACCAGGCAGGTAAACTGCTTTGAGAAACATACCCTGTTTGACCGCAAATGAGCAGAGGTCAAGTGCTTCCTGACATAGGAACCTGGATCCCGTGCCCCCTTGTTTGTTCACGTAGAACATTGCCACTTAATTGTCCGTCTGAACTAGGACAGACTGGTGAGAGAGAGCATGAAAAATGTTTGCAGAGCTAAGCAAATTGTTTGCAGAGCTAAGCAAATTGCTCGCAGCTCCAGAAGATTGATTTGCTGCGTGGCCTCTCAAGGAGATCACAGGCCTTGAGTGCACATGCCCTGGCAATGTGCACCACAGCCCTTTAAGGAAGCATCGGTCGTCAGCACCCTTGTGTGTGCTGGAGCCTGAAAAGGTACCCCCCTGAGAAGAAGGTTTGGAAGGGATGTAGCCACCACAGTAAGGAGTCCAAAAGTGGCTTAGACACCTTTACTCTGTCTCGGAGGTCGCCTGTGTCCACTGAGCTCTGAGGCACCACTGAGCAGCCCGCATGTGCAGACGGGCATTCGGAGTCACATGTACAGTGGATGCCATGTGGCCCAGGAGCCGCAGGTAGTGCCTGTCGGAAACATGAGAATTGTTTTGGAACTGGTTGGTCAAGTCCATCAGTCTGTGGGCCCTGTCTTCGGGCAAGTAAGACCTTGCTTGAAGGGTGTCTAATCTTGCACCTATAAACTCTAGGTTTTGAGAGGGGAGCAAAGTGGACTTTGCATAGTTTATGACAAAGCCCAGATGCTGAAGAAGAGAGAAAGTACGAAGAGTGGCTTCCCGGGCCTCCTGGAGAGACTGGCCCCTGACGAGCCAGTCGTTCAGGTATGGGAAGACAAAAATTCCCTGATTCCTGAGATAAGCTGCCACCACCACCAGGCATTTGGTGAAAACCCTGGGGGCAGAGGTTAGGCCAAAGGGAAGTACTCTGTACTGAAAATGGTTTCCTCCCACCACAAATCTGAGATATTATCTGTGGTGTGGATGAATGAGGATGTGAGTATAAGCATCCTTTAGGTCTAAGGAGCATAGCCAGTCTCCCTGCTGGAGGTAGGGCAGCAGTATCCCCAAGGGTAAGCATCTTGAAATTTTCCCTTTCCAGAAATTTGTTTAGGTTTCGCAAGTCTAGGATAGGCCGGAGGCCTCCTGTCCTTTTTGGTACCAGGAAGTACCTGGAGTAGAAGCCTTGCCCTGTCAGGTGGTGAGGCACCGGTTCCACTGCCTGTTCCCTTAGGAGACTTGCCAACTCCTGAAGGAGGAGGTTTCTGTGTAGAGGGAGTCTGGGAGGCTCCCCTGGAAAGTAGGAGGGGGGGTAGCAGGTAGAGGTGGAGCATGTAGCCCTTCTGGACTATGCTCAGTACCCAGGTATCCCCTGTGATGGCTGGCCACCTGTAGCCGAACAGGGTCAGCCGACCTCCTGTGCTGAGTGGAGCCACCGGCGGAGGAGAGGCTATGCTGTGGGAGTCAAAACTCCACTCCCTGCTGTGCAGGAGCCGGAGCTGGCAGCTTGGGGGTCTTCTGCCTACGGGGCACATGCCCCTGCCCCTTGGCCTGCTGGCCCTGTTGGGGAGCTGGAGAGGCCTGATACTGAGGGTAGGTTTTGTAGGCAGCACCGTTCCTCAGGAAAAAAGACTGCTTTCCTGGGCCTTTCTTTTTCTGAGAAGGGGCAGAAGTCTTTCTGGACAGCCTTGTCCTGGTGAGAGTCTCAGTCTCGATTTCTGCAGCCTTTTCAGTCATGGGCTTACCGAAGAGGTTGTCACCTCGGCACGGGACATCAACCAACTTGTCCTGCACCCATGAGTCCAGGTCCGATTACTGTAGCCAGGCCTGATGGCGTGCACCAATGCTGGCCGCGGCTACCCGGGCCAAAGCCTCGAAGCCATCATAGGTTGCTCGAGAGATGAACTTCTAGCACTCCCAGATCCCTGTAGACAAGGCCTTGAACCTCTGCAAAGGTTCCTCGGAGAGGCCAGCTGAGAACCCGGCAATCTCCTTTGCCAGGTCCCATAAGTACATGCCCATGTACAGCTGGTAAGTCTAGACACGGCAAGATAGCATAGAGCCCTGGAAGCACTTTCTAGAGAGCATCCAGGTTCTGGGCCTCCCGGCCGGGGGGCACCAAGAAGTGCATCTTCTGACTCTTCAGGCAGTGCATGTCCAATTCCACAACCATGGAATTGTGCGGTAGCTGCGCCTTTTTGAACCCAGGGCTCTTACGGACTCGATAAATGGAATCGACCCTGTTTGCTCAGAACTGGCGCAGAGGCCGGTGCTTCCCACATACGGAAGAGCAGCTGTTCCAGCATCAGAGGAACCGGTACAGCAAAGGCTTCCTTTGGAGGAAAATCCTTCTGGAGGCCATCGAGCTCCTCGGCTCGAGGCTCCTCCTCAGCATCCGCAGGGAATGCCATAGCCTTGGTCATGTCCCTCACGAAGTCCGAGAACCGGGGGGACCTTCTCCGAGGCTCGGATTCTGGTGAGTCCGATGGGATGCACCGGGTCCGGAAGGTGTCAGGAGACTCCTCATCCTCCGTCTCCCATGCCGACTCCCCCGAGGAGTCGTCGAGCGGCTCCAGCCGTGTGGGCCTCGGTGCCACCTGCCCCGACACCGAGGGCACCGGAGTCGACGACCTTGGCCCCGCACGGGAGGTCAAGGGGGACCTTGACCGAGGATTGACTCAAGACTTCATGGACTCAAGGATCGGCTCGGTCTCAGTTGTCGACTTGGACGTCGAGGTTCCGGTTGTCAGGGCAGATGCACCGGTCAGACCTGCGATCAGCACCCGCTGCTGTTCCGTGAAGGCAGCCAAGCTGCTCTCCAAGGCCGTCAGCCTGAGTCCAAGATCAGGAGACCCAGCAGCCCTAGACTCGGCCCCCAATGGCGGCTCTCCCCGAGGACAGTCCACGAGGACAACAGAACTTACGTGACACGGGGACTCCGGCTCCATGCGAGGTAGTTTGGACGGCCTCACCGACTCCGAGAGCCCTGGGCGGCAGTCAGGGCTATGCGACCTGGCCCTCGAGGACCCAGAGGCCTCCACCGATGCCGCCCTCACGAGGTTCTTCTTCCTTTTGTGCTCCCGGGTGGGAGACCCTCTCTCAGAGGAAGCACAACAGCGCTCGGGGTTAGACTCCCGAGATGTTGAGGCCTCTGATGAAGTCTGGGCCCGGCTGGATGCGGACTCTGAAAAAATTCTCTTGCTGATGCTGACGGCTCTGAAATGCCTTTGATGACATTTTGCCGCACGGGCCACAGACCAGCGGGTCATGGTCGGGCCCGAGGCATCGGAGGCAGCAGTCATGTGTGTCGGTGAGAGACATTAGTTTCTTGCACCGATCACATTTTTTTAACCCACTGGCAGTCATCGGGGGGAAAAAGGGCCCATGTAAGGTCAAAAGACCGGGCTGCCAGTGAAAATAACAAAAAAAGGCGCGAACGCTAGTCACGAAGGACAAAAACCTAAAACGAAACTCCGGACTCGATACCAGTGTACCGAGCCCAGGCGGGAAGGGGAACCGGCGTCGAACCGGATAAGAAAAAACGAAAATCGCAGAAAAAAAATCAACTTTTCCCAGGTGAGATAAACTCATGTCCTTTGGGCTCCGCGGAAAAAGAAAGACTGAGCAAGATGACACCCTTGGGCGGTAAGGGGACCACGCATGCGCGCTGCATTCCCAAAGGCTTTCTTTGAAACCTGGGGAAATGCTCCGCACGGGGGCTCCGTCGGCGCCAACGTCACCCATATGTGAGGACTGACTTCCTGCTTGGTCCTGGAGAACCTTATAGTTTTCCCAACACTGCTACTCCCGGAAGGAGGAAAGGCAAACCACCTTGGTTCTTGTGAAAGAGAGAAAGTACCTTAGGCAAGAAGGAAGGCACAGGTCAAATGGAGATGGCCTCCTCTGAAAAGGTCAGATAAGGATCTTGGCAAGACAGAGCCTGCAGCTCAATAATCTGCCTTGCAGAACAAATTGCGACCAAGAAGATAGTCTTGAGCATCAAGTACTTTAAGATAGCATGCTTCAACAACTCAAAGGATGTCGTAATCAAGGACCAGATTGAAGAGGAGGACACAGAATCTGAACCCCCTGGAGAAAATACGAGACATCCAGGTGCAAGGCCAAAGACTTGCTCCACCACCGTACCAAATAAGCATGTCAGAGCTGCCACCTGAATTTTCAGGAAGCTAAAAAAATGGTCTCTCTAGGCCATCCTGCAGAAAGGCCAACAGGGAAGACACCTTGGCTGTCTCAAGAGCCAACTGTCACATGCTGTACTAGCACTCAAAGAGGCACCATATCGGTACCTATGCTAGCTTGGTAAATCTAGTCCAGGCACCAAGCACAGTAGAGATCACTGATGGAGAGTAGACCTTAAGCGCTAGCAGTCTCCTTCCAACAGCCATGCTGTAAGTGAGAAGGGAGAAGAGTCCTTCAGGACAACCTGCCCCTGCCACAACAGCCTCCAAGACAGAGGCAGTTGAAGAGAAGGCGTCTGTAGGAGCTGCATCAGGTTTCAGAACTACACTCTCCAAAGCAAATCTGGTACCACCAGAACAATCCTGCCTGGGTGGTGCTCTAAACACTGAATCATATGTCTCACCAGGGGCCACAGAGGAAAGACATTCAGCAGCCGTTGACTTGGCCAAAGCTGGGTCAAGGCATCAATACCCTCAGAACCCATCTCCATGTAGTGACTGAAGAAGCAGCAAACTTCAGCAATGGAGCAGATTGCCATCAGATCCATTTCAGGCTGACCCCAGTGGCACAGAATCAATTGAAATGCCTCTGGACTCCACTCCCACTCTTCAGGATTCAGAGAATGCCTGCTTCCACACTGTCCACTCCGGCAATGTGCTGGGCAGACAAGGATAAAAGGTTCTTCTCTGCTCAGGCAAACAGGAGATCTCCAGAGCCACCCTGGTGCACTTGTGCTGCCTTACCAATTGACACAGGCCACCGCTGTAACATTGTCTGAAAACACTCTAAAGCCCAACCCTCAAACAGGGGCCGGAAACTCAGAAGAGCCAACCTGAATGCCCTCGCCTCAAGGTGGTTGATGAATCACACCATTTTCCTGCCATTCCAATGGCCCTGGGCTGTATGGTTTTGGCAATGGGCTCCCTAGCCTTAGAGACTGGCATCCGTTGTCAGCAGGATCCAGGAGAAATCATCCAGTGGTACACTCTTCCTCAGGTGATAGGGCTGCTGCAACCACTGCAGGCTGGCCCTTCAACATCAAAGGAAGTGGGGAAGCTTGGGCTTGAACTCCTGAGAACTCGGGGACCATTGAGTCAACAAGGACCTCTGGAGCAATCACATGTCAGCATGCACCCATGGTACCATCTCTGAAGATAATACCAGACTTGAGGGAGGAGGGGGGCTGCTGAACACAGAACAGCGCCAGGCAATTCAATAGTCTTCTGACTTTTTCCTCTGGCAGGAAAATACTCTGCTCACTTGAGTGTCGAAGCATGCTCCCAGAAACTCCAAGGACTGGGAAGGCAAAAGCTGGCTCCTTCCCTGACTGATCACCCAGTCAAGGCTATCCAGAAAGGACACCACTCGAGACACTTTTTTTAAAAATATTTTATAAATATATACAGCGACCCATAAAACATAAAAACATCAACAGTCTTAACATTCTTTGTCTCAATCGAGACTAACAGTAGGTCAATACACTTATCTTACTACTATACAGTTTCATAATTTTTCCATATTTTTCCCCTTCTTTTTATCCCAGTCTCCACTCCCCCATCCCTTCCTCCCCCTCCCCGATTCCTAACCTTCCCATCTTATAACTTATTTGTGTGATTCCCACTTTAGATACTTCCCCCATATACTTAAGAATTTTTGTGGTCTGTTTTTTTTTAACACTATTAATCTGCTCATCATGTAAATTCACCCCAATGAAGCTGTGTATTCCCCTATATTAGGCACCGTTCTTTGTTTCCATTTTCTCGCAATCAAAACTCTTAGAGCTACACACCCCAAATTTAGAAAGGTACTCTCATTGGCCTTTAGTGCCTCAGGCTTCATCCTCAACATCGCTACTGCAGGGTGCGGCTTAACTTTTTTCCAATATTTCACTCATTATAGTAAAAACATCTTCCCATAATTTATGCAACTCTTTACAATTCCATCATATATGTAAATAGCTCCCTTTTTCTCCACATCGTCTCCAACATGTGTCATCCAATTGTTTATGCATAATATTTAATTTCTCTGGAGTCAGATGCCATCTATACATTATTTTATAATTATTTTCAATTATGTTGGTGGCTAACAATCCTTTATATCTATTTTGGAATATTTACCCCCACTTTGAATCCTTCCAACATTCTCCAAGGTCTATCTCCCATTTCTTTTGAAAACCTTCTTTCCCATTTTCCCTGGCCATCATATTATACAATTTAGCGAATACTCTTTCTTTGTCCTATCAAGAATATCTGCTCAATATGGGTAACTTCTCCCTTAAGTTCTGGTAGTATCTTGTATTGTATATAGTGACATATCTGAGTATATTTATATGTCTTTCTCCTCTATCCCATATTGTTTTTTTAGTACTTCAAATTCTTTTATTTCTTTACCTTCCAACAGCTGTCCTATTCTTACTAATCCCCTCCTTTCCCACTTCTCAAAACCCCCCTTCTCCATTCCGGGAGGAAAGTCTGGATTTCCTCTGATAGGGATCAATCTAGAAATCCCATTCCTCCCTAACCATATCTGTTTCCATTTGGTCCACAAACATAGGGTCCGATATACATAAGGATTGCTAACTCGGCCTCTTGCTTTTATATCCTTCGAAAGCCACATCCATTCCCCTATCTTCCCGGCCATCCACTCCTCTTCCTCAGTATGGACCCACTCTTTCACTTCATCTGCCCCCCATTCCAGAATGACGCTCAGCTGTGCTGCCTCTAAATATCTTGTTATATCTGGGATGACCATCCTTCCTCTTTGTAAGGATCTTCCATGTCACTCTATTATTTTTCCCCCCTCCTATAAATTTCATAATTGTCCTCTGCAGCCTCACCAAAGACTTTTTAGACACCCTTAAAGGCAAGGCCTTAAAAATATAAAGCCATTGTGTTAAAACCATCATTTTAAAAGCAGACATTCGTCCCATCCATGACAGTTTCTTACTTTCCCACGTTTCCAATTCTCTCCATCTTTTTTTCCATTCTTACAAAGTTTAACCCAAGCAAATCTGTTTCTTTAGTGGTTAAATTTATTCCCAGATATTTTATACTTTATTTAGCCCATTTGAATAGGAATTGATCTTTTATCTGCTTTTGTGTTCCTCCTTCAGCTGATATATTCAACATCTCTGACTTAGTAGCATTTATCTTAAAGCCAGAACATTCTCCAAATTCTCTTAATATGTTGTATACCGATGCCACTGATTCTACCGGACTTATCATAAAAATCAAATCATCCACAAAAAGTGAGATTTTACTTTCTATTCTGTTCCTTTTTACCCCATGTACCTTCTGACATTCTCTTACCCTCTGTGCTAGTGGTTCCATGGAGAGAAACAAAATCGGGGAGAGTGGGCATCCTTGTCGTGTTCCTCTAAATAATTCAAATGCTTGAGTATATTCGCCATTAATGCAAATCTTTGCAATAGGGTGTGCATTGATAGATTTAACCCAGCGGTTCTCAACCTGTGGGTCGGGACCCCCATGGGGGTCGCCTCAGGATTTACCAGGGGTCACCTGACAAATCCCGGGAATTATTATTTCTAATTTATTGTTCTAATTTGATCGCAAAGCCTAAAATGCCAAATACTTTGAATTTAATCAATTTATATATTACTTAGGCTATCCTTACTTACTTTTACCTGTTCCCCAGAAACAATGCATCTCAAGACGTTATTTAGATCACTTCCGGTTTTGTAATGGCAGACATGGGTCCTACTAAAATTAAATTTTCTATGTAATATTATATAACACCAACGACTCCATTGAAAATTAATGACAGAGAAGAATACCAAGAAAAGAAAATACTGCGATGACTTTTTAAGGTATGGTTTCACCTCCATATTTTCAGCAGGGATTGAGAAACCACAATGCGTTATTTGTAACAAAGTTCTATCAGCGGAATCCATGAAGCCAAACAAACTGAAATGGTATTTTGACATCCCACCTTTGCAGGAAAGGATATTTGGTATTTTAAGAACAAAGCTGATGGAATCAAGAAAAGCAGACTTGATATTGGCAGAAAGCTCCACCAGCAAAACATAGCCGCTGTTGAAGCTTCATATATGGTGGCTCTCAGAATCGCCAATGCCAAGAAAGCTCACACCATTGCCCTTTGTCAGTCTTTTTGAATAAAGCATACTAAAACCGCTGACTACAAAATCAAATATTGTTACTTGTTATTGTGATTAATTATTGTGGTTTAAATAAGTAAATTTTATAAATAAAAACATATTGCAAAGGCCTATAATATATTAATAATTCAACAAATTATTACAGCGACAATGCGTTGACTGTAAAGGAAGAGAGACGCATTTGATTTTATCATTGGGGGTCGTCACAAGTTGACCAATGGTAAAAGGGGTCACGGTACAAAAAAGATTGAGAACCGCTGATTTAACCCATTGCAAATAATTACCTTCTATCCTCACACGTTCTAATACTTTGAAAAGAAAGGGCCATGACACTATCAAACGCTTTCTCAGCGTCTATGGTCAGTAGAAATCTGTTCTGCTCCCCTTTTCCCCTCCCATATTGCATTTAATACTCTCATTATGTTATCAGTTGTTTGACAGCCAGGCACAAAGCCTGTCTGGTTTTCATGCACTAACCTGGGTATATATATATATATCAGTATCCTATTTGCTAATACTTTGGTGAAAATTTTAAAATCCGTCCCCAACAAAGATATCGGTCTATATGATCGACAGAGATTTGGGTCTTTCCCTTCTTTTGGTAATATTGTTATACCCGGTGTGCGCATTGTTTCCGAGATCCCCCCCCCCCCTCTTTAAATGAGTTATAAAGCCTTGTCAAGGGTTCACTCAGCACCTCATTAAATGTCTTATAAAACTTATTTGTAAATCCATCCATCCCAGGTGCTTTGTGTGCTGGTAGTGATTTGATCACTTCTGCCACTTCTTCCACCCTTATGGGTTTAGAGATCTGTTCTAATTCTTCCATTGTTAATCTAGGCAAACGTACTTGAAGATATTTATCTAAATCTTCCTGAGTGCTATTGCTCTCATCAGTATATAATTGTTTATAAAATTCCACAAATCTTTCCTGAATTTGTTCCACTCTAATAACTTTTCCTTTTGCATCTCTAATTTTGGTTATAAAGTTCTTATTCTGGTGCTGTTTTAATTTATAAGCCAATAGTCTAGTAGGTTTATTACCCAGCTCAAAAAACTGCTTTTAATTTGTCCTGTGCAAATTTAATCTCCACCAACTTGTGATAAGGAAGCTTATCATAGCTCAGGTAGGAGCTATAGAAAAGATGATGTGACTCTGAACAAGCAACCTGTCAGTTCTGGTAGAAGTAAGAAAACAGAGTTTTCACATAAAAGACTACCAGTCCCAGAATGCACCAGGTTTCCAGCAGCCATGAGGGGGGCTGAAGTGAGAAAACGTGTGTGCAATCAAGAGAGCTATGAGGTAATCCCTAAGCACTCATCTCAAAGGGCAGGGCCTGATTCAACACAGCTGCGCTGTGTTAGGGAGGAGCACACATTAGGACAGAATAAGAATAGAGCTTATTCTTCAGAAAGAGCTACAGAAAGAGATACAGCAACAGCTTCAAGCTCAAGCACCAATATCACCTGGAGAAACAGAAGCCAAGCCAAGCGGATAGAGAGAGAAGGAAACTCTCTGGAAGGAAGAGAAGAAAGGCCATTGGAAGGTCTGGGAGATTCCAAGGCAGTACCTATACTGGGAGGTATTCCAAATGCCAGCAGAGTCCATTGGACTGGATTCAGCCAGAGGAATGGAATGGCAGAGATAGGAATCACCAGTGGCTACCTGGAAGAGAGAAGACTGCACGTGGAAGGGACTTTCAGACCAAGGCCAGAAGGTATGTGAGAGGAGATCCAGTGTCCAGGGATCAAGATTGGAAGGCTGGACATCAGAATTGGATTACATACTGGCCAGGCTTTACAGAGAGGAATTATGATGGCAGGAGAGGCTCAGGTATGAACACTGATCCAGACCCTATCTATAATAGAGAATGGCAGCAAGGGAATAAGCATTCTCATGATAGTGCCTTAATGAAAGACTCGTCTGTGCCAATGTATGATAGTGACCCTATGCTGATTGATGAAGGGGGAGATACAGCAGATGAAAGTACAGTTTACATGGACTGTTCTCTATCTAAATGCTATTGCTAGCTTTCTGTGAGAAAACACATCAGCCATCACAAAGAAACCTAACTTTGTTCTTTATTTCCACTGCAAACAGCTCTTAAAGCAGGATTTGGGTTCACACAGTAGCAGCCAGCCAGCTAAAGGCTTACAGCTGGTCAATTGATAGTAATTAAAGCTGCACCTGATTGTGTGTGTGAGCAAGGGAGAATCACTGCTGAGATCTGCGTGGAAAATAAGCAGAAGTTAACCTAACCAGCAAAGTTTATTCTTTTCTTTGTGCCTTTGTATTTGGTAATTATTTGCTAAGAAAACATTAGCTAATTGCCTGACAAGCTGAAGGTTGTTTTCTGGTTTACTTTGTGACTTTTTGTTATCCATTTAAACACTGCAAGCAAGTATCCTCATTTATATTGCTTCTAAGCATACTTGTGCTGGGTGAATTAAACCCCATCAATAAAAGAAGTATTTTATTGACCTTACCACTTGGTTTCACAACTCAAATTATTGTCATCAGCTGTGTTTGGGAGTGAATGAACTACAATACCCACAATACCTTGCAAGAATCATATGAATATATGCATCGTCAAGATTGTGTAAGTTCTCACCCTAGGCAGCCGTCTGACAAACTCCAATTCACCTAGTTCTCTATTCACTATTCTTAAATCCTGTATGCCGTTATCATTTAATTTCCCTTGTTTTTGGAGGCCCTCTAGTTCCCGGATCTTATTGCGCAGAGTTTCCTTTTGCTCTTCCTTTACCTTTTTCATATAAGAACCTATTGAAATCAGATCTCCCCTCACCACCACTTTCGAACATTCCCAAAGTGTTCCAATTTTACAATCCTCCCTATCATTGAGCTCTAAATATACCTTTATGGATTTTACAATTTTCTACACCACCTCCGGATTCTCTAATAATGACTCATTCAGCATCCATCCAGATCTCTTCCTCCCCTTCATCCCTATATTATGTTCAAGCCATACAGATGCATGGTCAGTCCACGTTCTTTCCCCAATCATACATCTTTCCACTCCAGGTATCATAACCTTGAATACCTACATAATATCCAATCTCGAGAAGGACTTGTGCAGTGGTGAATAAAATGTGGAATCTTTTTCCCGCCCTCTCAATTCCCTCCAAGTTATCCATCACTCCCACATTTTTACACATTAAATTTAACATGCATCTACTTTTATCGCATCCTTCTAAATTTTCCTTAGAGTTATCCAATTGAGGACTGCTTGTCAAATTAAAATATCCCCCAATGATCACCTACCCTTCAGCAAATTGTTCTACCATGGAGGTTAATCCCTCAAAAAAGGCCCCCTGTGCAGAGTTTGGTCCATATATATTCACCAGTGTATACAGTTGTTCTTGGATTTTTATCTTTAGAAAGATATACCGTCCTCCTTTATCCTGCTGTATGCCACATACAGAGTATGGAATTCCCTCCTTTATCAGAATTCCCACTCCCCCTTTTTTAAATTCAATCCAATTTGATGCATACCACTGTCCCTGGAACTTTTTATGTGCCACCCTCCACTCATCACTCCTCTTTAGGTGTGTCTGTTGTATAAATATGATGTCACCCTTAATTCTATTTATTTCCTTGAACATTCTTTGTCTTAACTGGTGAATTCAGGCCACGTACATTCATAGTCAACACTCTTATCTTATCCATTTATCCAATATATTAATTCTCCATTACTTCTGCAATCCATGGCTAGGAATCTGCCCCTCCCCCCATTCTTCTTCCCGCTCCCTTCCCCATCACCCCCCTCCTTTGCCCTCCATTCCACCCTCACTGTTAATCATACAAGGCATGACGTTCCCAGACCCGACATCTCCTATGTATCCACTTCAACATATTCCTGCTAGTTTTACATATTTAATCCTTTCATTATTACAAGTCACTCCATCTACACTCTAGTATAACCTAGTTGCTCCCATACTTATGTTCACTATTTACTGTCCACTCCTTCATCCTCTCCCCTCTGGCTGGAGCATGTTCTTCTGCCGCCGCAGTCGTTTGTCTCCTTGGTTTGCCCGCCTCCAGCCACCTTCTTCATTCGTTCTCCTCACCCGAGTGATATGCGGTGTGCTATCCACAGCCGGTATTTCTAGCCAGCCTGCTTTCCTCATCGCAGTAGCAGCTTCTTCAGCAGTCTTCACATGTGAAGTCACTCCCTTAATACAAAATTGTAATCCAAATGGGAAAGTCCATTTATATTTAATTTGCTCATCTCTCAAACGTTTCGTTATTACGGCCAGCTCCCTCCTTTTCCTCATAGTAATTGCCAACAGGTCCGCATACACCTCAATGCGCTGATTCTCCCATCTCATCTCAGATACCTTCCTTGCTGCTTCCATTATAGCATTTTTTGTTGTATATTCATGGAAGCATGCCACTATATCTCTTACGTGGCCATCTCTTTTTGGTCCCAATGCTCTATGCGCTCTATTTTCCAGCTTAGTACTTTTTCTTCCATACCTGCTTTTACCAGTATCTGAGTGCTGATTTTCTCAACTAACTTTGTATAGTCTTCTCTTTCAGTGCTTTCAGGGACCCCTCTTATCTTGATGTTTGCACGTCTGGATCTATTTTCAAGGTCCTGTACTTTGGACCACAGCTCCTCTTGTTCTATCTCCATTACATCAATTTTATCTTGGATTCCTTTCATTGTGCCTTCCTGCATCTCCAATTTATTTTCCACATCCTCCAGACGCTGCCCCACTTCTCTCACGTCTACTCTTAACTCTTCCATCCACATCTGTACTTCAGATTTGAAATGTGCAAGATCTTGTTGAATGGTGGTAAACCACCCCTTCAGCTCCCCTCTCAGCACTTCAAACTCACTTCCTTGGGCTGCTTCCACATTTTGTCTAGCACATATCTCTCCCTCTGTCGCTGCACATGTCGCCGCCATTTTATTTTTCCCCACCGAGCTCCCTGCTGAGTTTTTGTAGGCAAACGATTTTAGATCCGCTGCACTTTTCTTCATCGCTTCGCCGCTCTGTACCTGCTCTCAGAGTCTTTAATCTTTAACTGTGCTTTTTTATTCCCCTCGGAGTGCTTCATTTTTGTAGGGATTTGCTCGTTCTCCCTGAGCTCCGCGTTTAAGCGGCCGTCCTGCCTGGTGACGTCATTTCCTCTCCACCAGAGACACTTTTGACGGAACGGGATTGGATGAGACAGCCACCCAGACAGCAATCGACACAGATCCTTTAGTACTGCAGCCGCCACCACCTTGAGGGAATGTCCTTGGGGCGGTGGATAGCCCGAAAGGGAGGGTGGCGAAGGTGAGCAAGCACAGCAAAACACAAAAACCTCTGCTGATCGGCCTGGACCAAGATATGAAAATACACCTCAGTCAGATCCAGAGAAGAAAAGAACTTCCCCTCAGCACAATGATTGAATCACGGTGCACAAGGTTTCCATCCAGAAGCGCAAGACGTGCAAGTGCTCATTGACCCCCTTGAGGTCCGGAATAGGTTGGGAGGAACCATCCTTCATTTGGTACCACAAAATAAATGGCATATCTGCCCTTGCCCCACACATCCAGGTGGACGGGCACCATTGCTTTTAGGTGCAGTAAACTTCTCCAAGGTGTTCCCGTACAGCAGCACCTTTGATTGCAGACCCACAAGGGGAAATGAGGAATGCATCAGGAATTGGCCCTTTGCATCCCAGGACATAGCTGAACTGAATGGTGTGTAGCACCTAGCAATCCTTGGTAATTCAGGCACATTTCAAAAAGAAAGGTTGAAGCCTAATGCCAAATGGATGAACCAAGGAATGGGCAACACACATCTTCATTGCGCAGAACGGGAGGGTCCTCTTTTGGAAGGGACCGAGTCCCTAGGCCCACGCCCTCCACCAAAGGACTGAGAATGAGCCTGAGATTCTGACACAGAAGCAAAGAAAGTTTTTCCAAATTGATAAAGCATAGTTAATCACCTGTAACAGGTGATCTCCGGGAAAGAGTAGTTACTCACCTGTAACAGGTGTTCTCCAGGAGCAGCAGGAATCAGTCCTCACATATGGGTGTCATCGGTGCCGACGAAGCCCCAGCGGAGCACTTCCCCAGATTTCTATGAAAGCCCCTGGGAATGCAGGCACGCATGCGCGGTTCCCCTCCCGCCCAAAGGTACATAGCTAAGAACAGCACACAAAAAATGAAAAATAAACTATGTACAACTGCAACTCCAAGGGGAGGAGGGAGGGTTGTGAGGACTGATTCCTGCTGCTCCTGGAGAACACCTGTTACAGGTGAATAACTACTCTTTCTCCAGGACCAAGCAGGAAGTCAGTCCTCACATATGGGTGACTCCCCACTCTGGGCTACCGAGGAACCCAGGCTGAACAAGAGAACTCCCTCTAGTCTCAGCAGCAAAGAAAGGCTTTTCAAGGACACAACCTCCACCGGTAGCCCAACAGAGGGGCAGGAGGTCAGGAGTTGCCTAAACCTCAAAGAGATTCCAGAGTACTGCTTGGCCAAAAGCACTGTCCCTACAGGACTCCCTCTCCAGGAAGTAATGGGCCGCAAAAGTCTGGCTTGAAGACCAAGTTGCAGCCCTGCAGATGTCTACCAAGGGCACAGAGCGGAGATGAGCCAGAGGCAGCCATTGCCCTGACACGGTGGGCTGTGACCCTACCCTGCAAAGGAAGGTCAGCCGCCTTATAAGCCCAGGAGATACAGTCAGCTACCCAGATGGACAAGGTACGCTTGGACACAGCCAACCCCAACTTATTGGGGTCAAAGGATACGAAAAGCTGAGTAGCCCTTCTATGCCCCTGCGTACGGTCAAGGTAGAAGGATAAGGCCCTCCTACAGTACAGGGTGTGCAGGACTGCTTCAGCATGGCTTACATGAGGCCTAGGGAAGAATGTCAGAAGAACCACCTCCTGGTTGAGGTGGAAAGAGGAGACAACCTTAGGGAGGAACTTTGGATGAGTCCTAAGGACTACCCTGTTCCTATAAATCCTGGTGTAAGGCCTATCACAGACCAGGGCCTGGAGCTCACTTACTCGCCTAGCCGAGGTAAGGGCTATCAAGAAGAGAGTCTTCCAGGACAGGAAGCGTAGAGAGCAAGTAGCCATCGGCTCAAAAGGTGGGCGAGTCAGTTGCTGCAAGACCACATTCAACTCCCACTCAGGGGCAGGATGACATATGCGAGGCTTGAGCAAAAGCAAGCCCCTGAGAAAGCGGGACACCAAGGGGTGACCAGACAGAGACTGCCCCTCTACCAATGAGTGGTGAGCTGCTAGAGCTGAGAGGTGGACCCGAACAGAATTGGACTTAAGTCCCTGATTGGATAAGTGCAGTAAGTACTGAAGCACTACTGGCACAGTACAGGAGAAAGGGTCCTCTGTACGTAGGTGACACCACACAGAAAACCTCTTCCACTTGAGAGCATAGGTCTTCCTAGTGGACTGTTTCCTAGAGGCTAGGACAACCTCCTCAACTTCCTGAGGTAGGCCCCAGGGAGCCAAAACTACCCTTGCAGCTTCCAGGCCGTCAAATTGAGAGACTTGAGGCTGGGGTGCAGAAGGGAACCCTGGTCCTGCGTGAGAAGGTCAGGTTGCAACCCCAGAGGTAGTGGAGGATCCACCGCCAGTTGATGCAGAAGAGGAAACCAAGGCTTTCTCGGCCACCTGGGAGCTACCAGCAGGACCGAGGCCTTGTCCTGAAGAATCTTGAACAGGGTTCGGGCCACCAAGGGCGTGGGAGAAAACGCATAGAAGAGGCCCTGAGACCAAGATATCAGAAAAGCATCCGCTGCTATCCGCAGAGGAGGATGTGGTTGCCTGGAGCAGAACTTTGGCAGTTGCCTGTTCAGTGGGCTGGCAAAAAGATCCATCAAAGGGAGACCCCATTTGAGAAAGATCTTCTGAACTACCGAAGGATGCAGCTGCCACTCGTGGGGCTGCAGAATCCTGCTTAGCCTGTCCGCCAGGTAGTTGTCCTGGCCTGGAAGGTACACAACCTTGAGGAGCATGTTGTGCTTGAGGGCAAAAGAACACAGGTCCTGGGCCTCCTGACAAAGGATCCTGGACCCTGTTCTGCCCTGTTTGTTCACATAAAACATGGCAACTTGATTGTCTGTCTGGATCAGGACAGACTGGTGAGTCAGGGTGGGAGTGAAAGCTTTGAGTGCTAAACGAATAGCTCTGAGTTTGAGGAGATTGATCTGTTGTACAGCTTCCCAGGGAGACCAAAGGCCCTGGGTGCACTTGACCAGACAATGCGCTCCCCAGCCCTGCAAGGAGGCATCTGTTAGTACTACTGTGTAACCTGGAATCTGAAAAGGCACCCCTTTCAGCAGATTGGGTGGGTGTAACCACCAGTTGAGGGAGTGCAGAAATGGTCTGGACACTCTTATTGTGTCGCTGAGGCTGCCTGTGGCCTGTGACCACTGAGCTCGAAGACACCACTGTGCAGGTCTCATATGGAGCCTGGCATTGGGGGTCACATGCACTGTCGAAGCCATGTGGCCTAGAAGTCTCAGAATCTAGCGGAGACCAGGGACCTGCTGAGAAACTGACTGGCCAAAGCCATCAACCTCTGTGCTCTGTCTTCTGGCAAGAATGCCTTTGCCAGGAGAGAGTCCAACCTTGCCCCTATCAACTCCAAGTTCTGGGAGGGGAGCAAAGTGGACTTTTCGAAGTTTATGACAAAGCCCAGGCGTTGCAGAAGAGCAATGGTCCTGAGGGTGGCTTGATTAGCCCTCCTGACCTGTCTGACCCCTGATGAGCCAGTAGTCCAGATAGGGGAAGACAAGGATGCCTTGATTTCTCAGGTAGGCCGCCACCACTGCTAGGCACTTTGTGAAGACTCTGGGGCGGAGGTGAAGCCGAAAGGCAGCACTCTGTACTGATAATGGTTTCCTCCTACGATGAACCTGAGGTACTTTCTGTGGTCTGGATGAATGAGGATGTGAGTGTACGCATCCTTTAGAACTAAGGAGCATAGCCAATCTCCCTGCTGGAGGTAGGGCAGAAGGGTCCCAAGAGTAAGCATCTTGAACTTTTCTTTCACTAGGAACTTGTTGAGGTTCCTGAGGTCCAGAATAGGACGAAGGCCACCGGTCCTTTTGGGCACCAGGAAATACCTGGAGTAGAATCCGTGACCTTGCAAGTGGGGAGGCACAGGCTCCACCACCCTGTCCACCAACAGACCCTGAAGCTGACGGAGAAGGTCTGTGGGCAGAGGAGGCCTTGGAGGCTCCCCTGGGAAGTATGGGGGTGGCAGTTGGTGGAAATGGAGGGCATAGCCCTTGTGGACTATCTCCAGCACCCAACTGTCCCCGATGATAAGGGGCCTCTAGTGGGCAAAGAGGGCGAGACGACCTCCTGTGCAGGGTTGGGAGAGCAGTGGAGGAGAGGCTATGCTCAAGGAGTCAAAAACCCCCACCCTGCTGAGTGGTCGCAGGGGCCTGAGGCTTGGGGGTCCTCTGCCTACGGGGCCCATTACCCTGGCCCTTGGCTTGCTGACCCTGGGGGGCAGCTTGGGCAGCCTGATATTGAGGGTACTGTTTGTAGACAGTGCCCTTCCTCGGGTAAAAGGGCTTTTTACCAGCCATTCTTTTTATGAGAAGGGGCAGAGGTCTTCTTCGACAGCTTTGTCCGAGTGAGGTGCTCGGTCTCGAGCTGAGCGGCCTTCTTGGTTATGGGCTTGCCAAAAAGGTTTTCACCTCGGCAAGGGACATCGACCAACTTGTCCTGAACCCATGGCTCGAGGTCCGATGACTGCAGCCATGCCTGGCGTCGAGCCGTGATGCCGGCTGCCGCAACTCAGGCCGAAGACTCGAAGCCATTGTAGGCGGCGTGGGACATGAACTTCGAGCAGTCCCGAATCCCCAAGGACAAGGACTTAAATCTTTGCAAGGGTTCCCCAGAGAGACCAGCAGAGATCCCGGCCAACTCCTTGGCCAGATCCCGCAAGTACATGCCCATGTACAGTTGGTAAGACTGGACACGGCAAGCAAGCATCGAGCCCTGAAAGCACTTTCTACCGACGCCATCGAGGTTTCCGGCCTCCCTGCCAGGAGGCACCGCGGAGTGCATCTTCTGACTCTTCAGACGATGCATGGCCGATTCCACAACCATGGAATGGTGTGGTAGCTGCGCCTTTTGAATACCAGGGCTCTTACGGAGTCGATACATGGAATCGACACGCTTGCTAAGAACCGGCGCCGAGGCCGGTGCCTCCCACATACGGAAGAGGAGCCGTTCCAGCATCGGAGGAACCGGGACAGTAAAGGCCTCCTTCGGAGGAGAGTCATACTTCAGCTCGAGGCTCTTCCTCGGGGTCCGCTGGAATAGACAAGGCAGTAGCCATATCCCGGACGAACTCCGAGAACCGAGTGTCCTCAGGAGGGGACCTACTCCGGGGCTCAGACTGCGGTGAGTCCGAAGGGACGCACCGAGTCTTAAAGGTATCAGGAGACTCCTCGTCCTCCGTCTCCCAAGCTGACTTGTCCGAGGAAGAGTTGGGGTCCGCCCCCGAGGGGCCCTGGAGCACCCGCCCCGAAGCCGGAAGCACCGGCGTCAACGCCCTCGGTCCTGAACAGGAGGTCGAGGGAGACCGCGACCGAGGTCAACTCCGAGCCACGATGGACTCGAGTATCGGCTCGGTCTCCGGGGTCGACTTTGAAGTCGATGTCCCGGTGGTAGGGGCAGATGCGCCAGACAGGCTGGCCATCAGTGCCCGCTGCTGCTCCATGAAGGCAGACATTCTGCTCTCCAAGGCTGTCATCCTGAGACTCAGCTCGGGAGACGCAGCAGCCACCGACTCAGGCCCTGGCGGCGGCGGCGGCGCCGGGCCCGACGTCGGCTCCCTGGGAGGAGAGTCCACGAGGACTACGGGGCTTACATGTCCAGCAGACTCCGGCTCCACACGAGGAACTTTGGCAGGCTTCTCCGGTTCCACAGGCCTGGGGCGACGGTCGGGGGTCTTAGACCTGGCCCTCGAGGAGCCAAGGACCTCTTCCGATGATGCCCTCGCGAGCCGCTTCTTCTTCTTGCATTCCCGGTCGGGGGACCCCCTATCCGAGGAGCTTCGACAGCGCTCGGGATCGGAATCCCGAGGTGTCGAGGCCTCAGACGAGGTCTGGGCATGGCCGGAGGCTGAGTCCGAGGAAAGCCTTTCCTTTTGCTGCTGTCGACTTCGTAGTGCCTTGTAAAACATTTTTCCACAGGCCCCACATCACTTAGGATCGTGGTCGGGGCCGAGGCACCGAAGGCAGCAGTCGTGTGTGTCGGTGAGAGACATTAGTTTCTTACACCGATCACACGTCTTAAAACCACTGGAAGCCATCGGGGAAAAAAGAGTCCCCGCAAGGTCAAAGGTCCGGCCTTCCAAGGAAAAAGAGAAAAAAGGGCACGAACGCCAGCCACGAAGGGCAAAAACCGAAAAAGAAGAATCAGGCTCGATACCGGTGTACCGAACCCGGCGGGAGAGGAACCGGCGTCGAACCGGTAGAAAAAGAGCAAAACAAATTGCTGAAAAAATCTAATTTTAACCGGGAAAACAGGACACACGTCCGGTGGGCTTCAAGGAAAAAAAGAGACTGAGGTAAGATGGCACCTTTGGGCGGGAGGGGAACCGAGCATGCGTACCTGCATTCCCAGGGGCTTTCATAGAAAACTGGGGAAGTACTCCGCTGGGGCTTCGTCGGCGCCGATGACACCCATATGTGAGGACTGACTTCCTGCTTGGTCCTGGAGAACAGCAGGAATTTAGTCCTCATATATGGGTATCGTCGGCACAGACGGAGCCCGTGCGGGAACGCTCCCCAGCATCCAATTAAAAAGCCTTTGGGAGCATCACCCAGCGCCTGCGTGCTGCCTTCCCGCCTTTCCCAACTGCCTCTCTCCAGTTGAGTTTTAAAGCTTAGACAAAGAGAGAGAGAGGGAAAGAGAAAGAGAGAGAGAGATTCAACTCCTAGGGGAGGTGGGTGGGTTGTGAGGACTAAATTCCTGCTGTTCCCGGAGATCACCTGTTACAGGAATGTAGTCATCACATATGGGGACTCCCTAGCTTTAGATGCCAGGGAGAGACCCCAGAGGTTGTGCGTCCCTGAGAAGGGCTCCACTTCCCCCCATGGATCTCTGGCATCCTACCAAGGATGGTGGGTAGTGTGATAAGGAAGCTTATCATAGCTCAGGTAGGAGCTATAGAAAAGATGATGTGACTCTGAACAAGCAACCTGTCAGTTCTGGTAGAAGCAAGAAAACAGAGTTTTCACATAAAAGACTACCAGTCCCAGAATGCACCAGGTTTCCAGCAGCCATGAGAGGGGCTGAAGTGAGAGAATGTGTGTGCAATCAAGAGAGCTATGAGGTAATCCCTAAGCACTCATCTCAAAGGGCAGGGCCTGATTCAACACAGCTGCGCTGTGTTAGGGAGCAGCACACATTAGAACAGGATAAGAGTAGAGCTTATTCTTCAGGAAACAGTTTCAGCTACAGAGGGAGGAAGAGATACAGAGACAGCAACGGCTACAAGCACCAGTATCACCTGGAGAAACAGAAGCCAAGCCAAGCAGATAGAGAGAGAAGGAAACTCTCTGGAAGGAAGAGAAGAAAGCCCATTGGAAGGTCTGGGAGATTCCAAGGCAGTACCCATACTGGGAGGTATTCCAAATGCCAGCAGAGTCCATTGGACTGGATTCAGCCAGAGGAATGGATTGGCAGAGATAGGAATCACCAGTGGCTACCTGGAAGAGAGGACTGCATGTGGAAGGGACTTTCAGACCAAGGCCAGAAGGTATGTGAGAGAAGATCCAGCGTCCAGGGATCAAGATTGGAAGGCTGGACATCAGAATTGGATTACATATTGGCCAGGCTATACAGAGAGGAATAATGATAGCAGGAGAGGCTCAGGTATGAACACTGATCCAGACCCTATCTATAATAGAGAATGGCAGCAAGGGAATAAGCATTCTCATGATAGTGCCTTAATGAAAGACTCATCTGTGCCAATGTATGATATTGACCCTATGATTGTTGATGCAGGGGGAAATACAGCAGATGAAACTATTTACATGGACTGTTCTTTATCTAAATGCTATTGCTAGTTTTCTATGAGCAAACACATCAGCCATCACAAAGAAACCTAACTTTGTTCTTTATTTCCACTGCAAACAGCTCTTAAAGCAGGATTTGGGCTCACACAGTAGCAGCCAGCCAGCTAAAGGCTTTCAGCTGGTCCATTGATAGTAATTAGGGCTGCACCTGATTGTGTGTGTGAGCAAGGGAGAATCACTGCTGAGATCGGCGTGGAAAATAAGCAGAAGTTGACCTAACCAGCAAAGTTTATTCTTTACTTTGTGCCTTTGTATTTGGTAATTACTTGCTAAGAAAACATTAGCTAATTGCCTGACAAGCTGAAGGTTGTTTTCTGGTTTACTTTGTGACTTTTTGTTATCCATTTTAAACACTGCAAGCAAGTAACCTCATTTATAGTGCTATCAAGCATACATGTGCTGGGTGAATTAAACCCCATCAATAAAAGAAGTATTTTATTGATCTTACCACTTGGTTTCACAACTCAAATTATTGTCATCAGCTGTGTTTGGGAGTGAATGAACTACAATACCCACAATACCTTGCAAGAATCATATGAATATATGCATCGTCAAGATTGTGTAAGTTCTCACCCTAGGCAGCCGTCTGACAGTAGGAATTGATTAGGTATGGAACAGGTGTTGGAGAACAGCCTGACCAAACAAGGCATCCCGGCGGGAGTCCTTGTCCAAGCAGTAATGGGCTGTGAAGGTATGAACCGAGGCCCGGGTGGCTGCTCAACAGATGTCGTTGATAGACACAGACTGCAGATGAGCCATTGAAGCAGCCATGGCTCTCACATTGTGAGCTGTGACATGGCCCTCCATAGGAAGATTCTTACTCTGATAGGCAAAGGATATACACTGAGCAATCCAGTTAGATAGCGTTCTCTTGGAGAATGGAAGTCCCAAATGAGAAGGATCAAAAGCAACAAAGAGTTGAGAGGACTTTCTATGTTGCTGTGTTCTTTGTAAGTAAAAGGCTAAAGCTCTTTTACAGTCCAAAGTATGAAGGTTCCTTTCTGAATTTGATGCATGAGGCCTTGGAAAGAACACAGGTAGGTAGACAGCTTGGTTTAGATGAAAAGGCGAGACCACCTTTGGCATAAAGTGTGGATGAGTCCTAAGGACTACCTTGTCATGATGGAACCTTGTATAAAGTGGATCAGCTACTAGTGCATGCAACTCACTGCTGCGACGTGCTGATGTGATTGCAATGAGAAAGATAACCTTCCGAGAAAGGAATTTCAATGAGGTAGTAGCTAAGGGTTCGAAAAGTGGCTTCATGTGCTGACCAAGAACCAAATTTAAGTCCCATGCCACAGGTGGTGGCTTAATGGGAGGCTTAGTTAGCAGAAGGCCTCTCATAAATCTTGCTATGAGAGGATGGGAGGAAATAGGTTGTCCATTTAGAGGCTTGAAAGAAGCTGCAATAGCACTCAAATGGACTCTTACTGACTTAGTTTTAAGTCCTGCATTGGATAAATGAAGGAGATACTCTAGTAATGATTCCAGAGGTATCGCAAGGGGGTTAAGACCCTTCTGCGAACACCATATGGTAAACCTTTTCAACTTGAATGCATAAGAGCATCTTGTGGAAGGCTTCCTGGAAGCATAAAGGATATCCTTTACTTGCTGAGGAAGGTTAAGATCATGAAGATCTAGGCCTTCAGCAACCAAGCCCTGAGATGCAGAGACTGGGGATTGGGATGCCATAACATTCCGTCGTCCTGAGATAGGAGATCTGGAGCAGACCCTAACTCCAGGGAGGGAGCTTGAGAGAGATGTAGAAGCAGAGGGTACCACACTTACCGTGGCCAATGTGGAGCTATGAGAATCATACGGCCTCTATCTCTCTAAAGCTTGAATAGGATTTTGGGAATTAGGGGAATGGGTGGAAAGGCATACAGGAAGCCTTGACCCCAGTAAAGGAGGAAAGCATCCCTGGCCTGAGCCCCCTGAGCCGGGGTTCTGGAACAGAACAGGGGAGGTTTGGCATTCCACGGACTTGAAAAGAGGTCTATGTCCGGGGTTCCCCAAAGTTGAAATATCTTGGCTACCTGGTCTGCATGCAGAGACCACTCGTGCGGAAGCAGAACTCGACTGAGTCTGTCTGCCCAAGAGTTTTGTATGCCTGGAAGATACACCACCAGGAGATGAATCTGATGCTCTCTGGCGAGGGCCCATAGTTGCAAAGCTTCGTTGCAAAGTGACAGAGCGCCTATTCCACCCTGCTTGTTCACATAGAACATGGCTACTTGATTGTCCATATGGATGAGGACAGTCTTGTAGCTGAGCTGAGTGTGGAACACTCGAAGAGCAAGGAAGATTGCTCTGAGCTCCAAGAGACTGATATGTAGATGAGTGTCCTCTGAAGACCAGGTGCCTTAGGTGGAGAGGTCTTGCAGATGAGCTCCCCAACCCATCGGAGAAGCATCTGTTGTGAGAGTTGCCTGGGGTAAGGGTTGTTGAAAAGGGGACCCCAGCAACAGGTTTTGAGTGGACGTCAGAACCAGGGCAAAATGGTAGAAACCATCATAAAGAATAAAATTACTCAGCATGTAGATAGTCACAACCTAATGGGAGACAGCCAACATGGCTTTAGACAAGGAAGATCTTGTCTGACTCATCTGTTATGTTTTTTTGAAGGAGTGAATAAACAGGTGGACAAAGGTGAGTCGGTTGATATTGTGTATCTGGACTTTCAGAAAGCCTTTGACAAGGTCCCTCATCAAAGACTTTTGGCAAAACTAAAGAGTCATGGGATAGGAGGCAGTGTACTATTGTGGATCAGGAACTGGTTAAAAGATAGAAAGCAGAGGGTAGGGCTAAATGGCCAATTTTCCCAATGGAGAAAGGTGAATAGTGGTGTACCCCAGGGATCTGTGCTGGGTCCGCTGCTTTTTGACATATTCATAAATGACCTGGAAAGTGGAATAACGAGTGAGGTTATCAAATTTGCAGATGACACAAAACTATTTAAAGTTGTTAAAACCCAAGAGGATTGTGAAAAATTGCAAGAGGATCTTGATAAATTGGAAGACTGGGCATCAAAATGGCAGATGAAATTTAATGTGGACAAGTGCAAGGTTATGCACCTAGGGAAGAACAACCCAAACTATGGTTACACGATGCAAGGTTCCACATTAGGAACCACCACCCAGGAAAAAGATTTAGGCGTCATTGTGGATACCATGTTAAAACCCTCGGCCCAGTGTGCAGCAGCGGCCAAGAGAGCAAATAGAATGCTAGGTATGATAAGGAAAGGAATGGAAAATAAAACAAAAGATATTATAATGCCTCTATATCGTTCCATGGTGAGACCGCACCTTGAATATTGTGTGCAATTCTGGTCGCCGTATCTTAAAAAGGATATAGCGATTTTAGAAAAGGTACAGGGAAGCGCCACCAAAATGGTAAAGGGGATGGAAGGATACTCCTATGAAGAAAGGCTAAAAAGGTTAGGGGTCTTTAACCTGGAAAAGAGACGGCTGAGGGGAGATATGATAGAAGTCTATAAATTAATGAATGGAGTGGAACGGGTAAACGTAAATCGATTGTTTACCTTATCAGAATATAGAAAGACTAGGGGACATGCAATGAAGCTACAGGGTAAACTATTTAAGACTAATAAAAGAAAATATTTTTTCACTCAACGTGTAATCAAACTCTGGAATTTGTTACCGGAGGATGTAGTAAAGGCTGTTAGTGTAGCTGGGTTTAAAAAAGGTTTGGACAAGTTCCTAGAGGAATGGTCCATAAACCATTATTAAGAAGTGACCGAAGATATCAATGCTTGACCCAGTACAAGCATTGTGGAACTTGTCTCTCTTGGGGAAACTGCTAGGTACATATGACCTAGATTGGCCACTGTTGGAAACAGAATACTGGGCTTGATGGACCTTGGTCTGACCCAGTTTGGCATATCTTATATTCTTATGTTCCACCACTGGAGGGACAAAATAAGGCGACTTGTGTTTGCTATTTTGTCTGACAGGCATCCTGATGCCTGGGTCCATTGAGTGGATAAAGTCCACTGAGATGCCCTCATATAGAGGCGAGCATAGGGAACCACATGCACAGTAGATGCCATGTGGCCTAGTAGTTGTAGCATTTCTCGGGCAGTGAGATAAAGTTTAAGCACTGCTTGAGAAGCTAACTGCACAATGCGAAGGCAACGGGCCTGGGGGGATAGGCCCTTGCCTTTCTGGTATTCAGCAACGCTCCTATGAACTCCAAAGACTGAGTGGGAGTTAGACTGGATTTTGGGATGTTTATTACCAGACCCAAATACTGAAGGATACGCATTGTGCAGGATAGAGAAGTCCTGGCCTCTGACTCTGCTGGGGCTCGAATGAGCCAGTCGTCTAAGTAGGGGAAGACGAATATCCCTAGAGTGCGGAGAAATGCTGCTACCACAGCCATGCATTTTGTGAGCACTCTTGGTGCTGAGGCCAGGCCAAAAGGAAGCACTCTGTATTGGTAGTGCTTTATTTGAAAAAGGAACCGAAGGAACCTTCTTCGAGTTGGATGGATGAGAACATGGGTGTACGCATCCTTGAGATCTAGAGAACAAAGCCAATCCTGACTCTGAAGGTATGGCAGCAGAGTTCCGAGAGAAATCATCTTGAATTTCTCTTTGACCAGGAATTTGTTCAACTCTCTGAGGTCCAAGATAGGTCTGTATCCCCCTGTTTTCTTTGGGATAAGGAAATAGGGGGAGTAAAACCCTGTACCCTGCTGATGGATGGGTACTTCTTCTATTGCCCCTTGGGCAAGAAGCATAGTGACCTCCTGACTCAACAGGTTGATGAGAGAGGTCGGAGAATTGAACTGCCTTATCATTGTGGGGTGGGGCATGCTTGAAAAATGAAGCTTGTACCACTCTTATAATGGAGAGCGTCCAATGCTCTGCTGTTATTTGCCCCCATCTGGGGGCAAAGTGACACAACCTTCCTAGAATGGTGGAAGGCTCTGGTCCCATGAGAGCCAGGAAGGCTAAGTTCTCTAGCTGAAAGTCAAAGGCCTTGTGGAGGCTGAGACTGCTGGGACGGCTGAGGCTTAGCAGTCTTTGCTTTTCTTTGTTTGGGTGGTTGCTGACCTTTTCTGACAAGATGACTTGCAGAACGTCCCTGCTGAGAATAAGCAGGATAATACTTCTTTTTAGAAAAGAATGGTTTCTTAAAAGATTTCTTTCTTGCAGGATCAGCTGTGGACTTGGACAATCTATCCAAGGTGGAGTTGTCAGCATCCAACTCATTGGCCTTTACCAGCTAATCTTTACCAAACAGGTTTTCACCAGTACAAGAATATTTCCCAGTTTGTCTTGTACCCAGAGCTCCAGATCAGATTCCTGGAGCCAAGCAATTCTACGTGCACCTATGGCAATGGCAGAGGTTCTGCTTATGCACTCAAAACAGTCAAAAGCTGCACAGTTGACAAATTTAGAAACATCTTGGCAATGTTTGACCAATGAGAGAAAAATCCTGTCTTCTATCCTCAGGAGTGGAGGAGTAGCCCAGTGGTTAGAGCACTGGCTTGGTAACCAAGCAACCAGGGTTCGATTCCCACTAGCACGCCTTGTGGCCTTGGGCAAGTCACTTAACCCTCCATTGCCTTGGAAGAAAGCCCTGGCAATCTCCTTCCGGTGATACTGCCAAGAAAACCCAGGAGCTTCTGGGTCGCCAGGAGTCAGGAGTGACTCGAAGGCACACATTGCATTTGCATTGCATCTTCTGGAAGAAGAGGACTCAAAGCCTCTAAATCACCTGTGACTTCCTTCAGGAACATTCCCATATAGAGACTATAGGAACTGATCCTGGCAGAAAGCATGGAAGCTTGGAAGACACGACGTCCAAAAGCATCCAAAGTTCTGCATTCACGTCCTAGAGGATTAGAGGCATGCCTCTTTGCACTCTTGATCCTTCTCATAGCTGATTCAACTGTGGTGAGGAAGCTGAGTTTTCTGGAACCCAGGACAAGGAGAGACTCGATACAGAGTATCCAGTCTACTAGAATGAGGAGAGGTGGTAATAGGTGTCTCCCACATTCTTAACATGAGATCATGCAAGATCTCATGGATGGGCAAAGTAGCTGCCTCCTTAGGAGTTTTAGGATATTGTAAAATTTCCAACTCCTTTGCTCTGGGCTCTGTTTCAGGTGCCACAGTAATGGACAGACCTCGAGCCACCTCTCTGATGAAATCCTGAAAGGAAATGTCCTCTGGAGGAGACATCCTGTATTTAGGGGAGGAAGGCTCCTCTGGGAGAAGTATTCCCGCATCAACAGAACTGTCAGAATCCTCAGATTCCTCTGAGGACTCGAAATACCTTCTGTCAGGATGCTCTTGAAGAGTCCGATATGCGTACTGACCAACGTCGGTACTGAGGGGAATCGGTACCGGTGTAACGGTACCGGAAAGCATCGCAGGACTGGGTACCGGCAAAGCGGATGACGATGTCGATGCTGTCGGCACCGGTACTGATACCGGTGCCGGAGTCGGTGCCGGTTGAACTGTCTGACGCGGTTCCGAGGGTGTCGATGCCGCAAGGAGAGTCGCCAGACTGCGTACAATAGCCAGGACCCTCTGGTCTATCGACGCTGCCGATGCCTAGATGTCGGTACCAGAGAAGACCGCCGGTACCCCAGAGCATGGCACCAGTAGTTCTGCCGAGGTCGAGGCCTCAAGAACATCCTGGAGCCCCGATAATGCTTTCGAAGCCGAAGCCTCCCACCGGGGCAATTTTGCCGGTGCAGAATCCTCAAGGGCAATGCCAGAGGCATCTCGATGCTTAGAAGGAGGATCTACCCTTTGAAGACCGGCTAGACTTATGTTTGGTTACCTGAGATCCACGGGAGGAAGACGAAGCCCTAGAAGACTTCGATGCCGCCGAAGCTGCATCAGAGGGAAACAGGGTACTGAGCTTGGCGGCTCGGTTCTGTCGACCTCTCTTGGAAATCATGGCACAGGCCATACACTCCGAGATGGACTGGTCAGGACCTAAACATTTTAGACCACCACTCATGGGTGTTGGTGACGGAGATGGTACTGCCACACTTGGTGCACTTTTTAAAACCCGAGGAGGGTTTTTCCATTATGGAAAAAAAAAATGTTGGGCCTAAGGCCCAAAATGGTGCGTGCACCTGGAAAAAATGGGAAAAAGTACTAAGAATTTATTTTTTTTTTAAGAAAAGAAAGAAAAACCGGCGGTACCGGTAAAGCATCGAGGAAGGCAGACGCGACCACAAAAAAGAAGGGAAATTTTCTGCGATAACAGGAACACGACCTGCTGGCTCCGCGGAAAATGAAGAACTGGAGAGAGGTAGTTGGCAAAGGCGGGAAGACAGCATGCAGACGCTGTAGGATGCTCCCAAAGGCTTTATAATTGGACGCTGGGGAGTGTTCCCATGCAGGCTCCGTAGGTTCCGACGATACCCATATGTGATGACTACATTCCTGCTTGTTCCTGGAGATAGCACAGTTACTTACCTGTAACAGGTGATCTCTGGGAACAGCAGGAATAAGTCTTCACATATGGGTACGTTGGTACCGACGGAGTCTGCGCAGGAACGCTCCCCAGTGTCCAATCAGAACGCTTTTGGAAGCATCCCAACACGCCTGCGTGCTGCCTTCCCGCCTTTTCCAACTGCCTCTCCTCAGTTAAGTTTTAAAGCTGAGGCAAAGAGAGAGCAAGAAAGGGAAAGATAGAGATAGAGAAATGCGACTCCTAGGGGAGGTGGGTGGGTTGTGAAGACTTATTCCTGCTGTTCCCAGAGATCACCTGTTACAGGTAAGTAACTGTGCTATCTCCAGGAACAAGCAGGAATGAGTCTTCACATGTGGGGACTCCCAAGCTAAGATGCCTGGAGGAGTCCCAGCATGTTACAAGTTTGAGAGCCATGCTATCTTACCGAACCCCCAGGCATTCCAGGGATGGAGGGTAGGAGTTGAGCTAAAAAGATGTGCTGTGGAACAGCTGGACCAAACAGGATGCCTAGATAGGCTCTGTGCAGGTGATATTTAGAGGTAATATTGAAGAGCAATAAACCAATATGGACCTCAACTGGTGGCATTGTAGAAGGGTATATGGAGGTTCATGAGGATTTGTAAATATGAACCAACAGTACCTCAATGTAAGAAGAGGTGAACAACTGTGCAAAAAACAGGCTGAGGTAGAACCCTTAGGGTGAGAGAAACAATCCCAGTGGAACTGGGGTAGTTCAATGAGGTAGGACTTAGCGGAAAACGCGGAAGTCTCCATTGGATAAAACTGAAAACTCCTTTGACCTTAAGAGACCTAGTTCTTATAGGAGAGGGAGCTTCAAAGATCTCCATATCCGTTAACAAGAAGGATAGGAGTAATGAGGCATTATATCCTCCCATTTTCTGAAGATTCAGAAAAAGTCCCTCGTAATGGAAAAGGAAAGTATGAGGAGGGCTTCAGGAGTACCCAAACTGAAGGTCATGGTACAAAAACTCCTGAACTACCACAGGAAGTAGTTGATCATGGAGAACCCCAAGTATGCTGGGACAGCATGGAAAGGGATAGAGAGTATCTGTCGGTCCGTGGTGGAATATATATACGTATAAGTATATATATCTAGGCAGACAGAAAGAAAGAGTATATAGACATATACCTACCCACTATGATATATTATAATACATAACAATAGAGATAGGTAAATACATATACACACACACACACATATATATATATATATATATATATATATATATAAAGAGAGAGAGAGAGAGAGAGAGAGAGATGGGCATAGACGTGCAGATGTCCATATACATGTAATATATATATGTGTGTGTGTGATAGATATATATATATATATATATACCCATGTCCGCACATAGGGTATGTGGAGAAAGATTTATCTAACAAGAAGGAAGGTACCTGCTTGAGAAGATATTCAGAGAATCCCTACTTCCTGGTTAAGGGTAGGAAGTGCAGGGGAGTTCTCTCATTGGTAAGAGAAGTCTAGAGTCCTCTAAGAACTCTTGCCCATGAAAAATCAGGAATGGAGACCTACCTGGAAAATATAGAGGATGTTTTTAATCTGCAGTCTGAGTCCTTCCATAAATCCAGCAGGTAGCTGGAGAAAAAAATGCCATAAAAATACCAAATTTACCCTCAATGGGGTATGGTGCATTCCTGTGCTCAAAATGGATCACGCCATGAAGAATTGAGGATGGAAGGAAAAAAACAGACAGGGATGGACTATACTGAAAGAAACAAACCATCTCTGGTGAAGGGGTCCCCTGGAGATGTGAAGCAAACCAGGGAAAGCACAGTTACTTACCTGTAACAGGTGATCTCTGGGAACAGCAGGAATATTTATTTTATTTATTTAGCTGCATTTATATCCCGCTTTTCACAAGGTCAAAGCAGTTGAGGGATACATTTAACACGAGGGGATATGAGAGACATACACTAATACAGGGAACATGGGCAATGGAGGGTTAAGTGGCTTGCCCAAGACCACAAGGAGCACCTGTGGGACTAGAAACCGCAGTCCTTCCGGCCCAAGGTTGCTGTCCTCTAGTGGGATTTGAACCACCGACCTTCCGGCCTGTAATACCTTGCCCCAACCACTAGGCCACTGCTCCCTCCAATAAGTCTTCACATATGGGTACGTCGGTACCGACAGAGTCTGCGCGGGAACGCTTCCCAGCGTCCAATCAAAGAGCTTTTCGAAGCATCCCACCAAGCCTGCGTGCTGCCTTCCCGCCTTTCCCAACTGCCTCTCCTCAGTTAAGTTTTAAAGATGAGACAAAGAGAGAGAGAGAGGAAAGGAAAGATAGAGATACAACTCCTGGGGAGGTGGGTGGGTTGTGAAGACTTATTCCTGCTGTTCCCAGAGATCACCTATTACAGGTAAGTAACTGTGCTATCTCCAGGAACAAGCAGGAATGAGGCTTCACATATGGGGACTCCCAAGCTGAGATGCCTGGAGTCCTAGCATGTCATGGGTTAGAACATGCTATACCCCACAACACCAGGCATCCTGAGGATGGATGGTAGGAGTTGAAGAAAGAAAGATGCTGTAGAACAGCTAACCCAGCATAGGACTGCAGAAAAGGAGTCCATGTGTGGATAATAATTGTCATCAATGATATTGCAAAGGATATGGCAATATGGACCTCCCCTGACAGGATTTCATAGAAGTATAGAGGTCCATAGGGTCTACTGGGAAACTCAGTAGAGGAACCTCCAAAAGGACCTCACTGTAAGTGAAGGTAATAAACCTGTAGGAAAAATAGTGGAGGTCAGAATCCTGAAAGGTAACAGGTAACCCCAGTAGGAAAAACTGGGGTAGTAGAAAAACGGTGGGCCTTCAGCCGAAGGCTGTATGACAAAAACCCAACTCTTTTTGTAGAAGAGTGGCACACACTTAGAAACAAAAGAGAAAGGCTAACCGATTTGGACAAACAGGCACAGTCCTTGTGGGGAGAAAGGGTATGGGAACCCCTTGTATCCCAAAGAAAGGACAAATGCAGGAGGCGTTAGAGCCTGTGATTAGCTGAAGATCCGCAATGTCTCTCCTAACTGGAGTCAGCTAGGAGAGATATTGGGACATGGAGAGCTTCAGAGGTATCTAAACCGTAAGGTAATGGTGGAGTTGATAACTACCACCGAAATGGTTGTGGAACCCCAAAACATGCTGAATAGCCTAAAAATGGGGAAAAACCATCTGTCATAGCTATATGAGTCTGGACAGTCAGGTAGATAAATAGAAAATACATATCTACCTATAGCAGAAAATACATATCTACCTATAGTAGAAAATCTCAAAAGATATATATATATATATATCATACAGACAGAGAAATATATCTATAGTGAGATATGAAGGGCATAAAATACACACAAATGATAGGCATAGACATCTGTAAGATGTATGCTATAGGTATGAAGATATATATATATATACACCTGTATATGGGAGTCCGCAATGCAGCAGAGATATGCCTACACAAATGGTATTCACATAGGAAAAAGTGGAAAGGAAAGATTCATCTAACAAGAAGGTGAAACCTACTTGAGAGATATATAGAAAATCAATTTCCACTGGTTAAGAGCTACAGGGATGCTAGGTAGTGGAATAACCAGGATGGTTACGTGAAAAGCAGAGGATGACAACAGTCTGCAGCCAGCAAGACCTGAGTATTCTAGAACTCTAGCATGGTAAGTGGACAGAAGACGCATAAAAATGAGATACCCAGCTGACCTGCTTAAGGGCAAAAAGGTATCATGTGTTCTTACCAGGACGACGAGCTGGAAGGGGAAAACATATTCCCAATTGGAAATATTATGGACCAAAGCAGGGAATTAGCAAATCCTTAAGTTTGCACGTAAGAGGAGGCCTATGTCCTTTATATTAAAAGGAGAACTTTTCTAGTCATGGGAGACATGACTGAAAAAGCCTTTCTCAACCATCTAGTATAGCTGATGAGAAAAAAAAAACACCCATGCTCTCTAGCAAGGGCCCATAGTGGAGAGCTTCTTTGTAGAACTGCAGAGAGCATGATGCAGGAGAAAGAGGAATAGAACTGGCTGCAGGAGAGCCAGTACCTATGTCAACTATGCTGCCAAACCCAGGGGAATGGAGATGGCAGAAAGAGAAGACAATCCAAAAAGGTTGTAGTGAAAATTTATTTATTTATTTAGCTGTATTTATATCCCGCTTTTCACCGGGTCAAAGCGGCATTACGTAGAGGGGTGGGGAAATTAAGTATAGGGCGGGGGCGGGGGGGGGGGGAATATTTCCAAGACAGATGACAGCACTGACTTGGAGCCACTACTAAGACAAGACAGAATATTAGTGGAGGACAAATCTGGTTGCTGATGGACAAGAACCAGTGGTCCAAACAAAGGCTCCTGCAGTGGAAGCTGCTTGCCAGACAGCAGAAAGAATGGTACTGTTTAAAACAGAAAGAACAGACAGAACAAGAGTAGAAAACTCTGGACATGTCTGATGAACTGCTGCAAGGCAAGATTGAAGAAGAGGAGTCAACTCAGGGAAGAGAACTCCGCACTGGAAAAGTAGAAAAACTGGAGAGGCTGAAGAAAAAGCCCTCCAGTGAAGGAATACCGCTCTTACAGAGGAACAACCTTGGTAAGAGGGGAAAAAGAATGGAGCTGAAGAAGACTCACAAAAAGTAAGTCTATAGAAAGGAAGGAGACATGCTGGCACAGAAAACTATCGTTTGATAGTGGTTAGACCTCTTTCCCTAGCAGGAAGAAGAGGAGAACCCTGTGATCTACAAGCATGAACATCCTGACAGCTCAGAGAACATAGAAAGAATGGATGTCTTTGGGAAGATCCATGTTTAGGATTTAGAAAGACAGCAGTGGGTTGCTTCTATTGAGAAGAAGTAACTGTAGATTCTAACCCCAAGAGTCACAAGCATCAAATGATGATTGATCAGAAACCCTGCGGTTGCTGGGTTTGCTGAGCCTGGTGAGAGGTTGGATTCTTCAGACCAGGATGATGCCTTCCCTGTTTGGGAACATCTGTATGATGGGCAAGTGATGAATAAAACCTTCTTCTCCTGTGGGAAGAAAGTTTGGTAGGACATTTCCTACCTACTGGGACAGAAGAAGGTGTAGAACAACCCCTAGGAACAGGTAAATCAGTGGACAACTGAGTAACCTGACGTAAAGACTCCTTGTTGAAAAGATTTTCTCCAGTGCAAGGAGTTATGTCCCAGTCTTTGTTGTGCCCATTTGTCCAAGTCTGAAGCTTGGAGTCAGGCTCTACGTCGTGCCCCTATAGTTATAGCAGAAGTCCTGCTAACAGACTCAAAAGAGTCTAGGGAAGCACGAGAAAGAAACCAAGAGATATTCTGGAGATGCATAAGCAGTGAGGAATAGTTTGTACTCTTGGAATCTGGAAGGAAAGGAGTCAAAAAGATGTAAGTGCTTTGTGACCTCCTCAAGAGATAGACTCATAAAAAATATATGAGAGAATTCTTGCAGAAAGCATAGATGTCTGGAAGGTTTGACGTCCAAAGGCATCAAGTGTCTGAGACTCACAACCTGGCGAATAAGAAGAGTGCTTTTTCTTACTCTTTACCCGCCTCATTGCTGATTCCACTACTATGGAATGATGAGGAAGTTGAGTCTTTTGAAACCCTGGAGAGGGGGGCACTTGATATAAGAGATCAGTTGCCCTGGGAGGTGGGGGTACCCTGAAAGGTGTTTCCCACATTCCTAGAAGGAGATCCTGCAAGGAATGATGCAAAGGAAGCATTATGTTCTCCTTTGCTTTGGTAGAAAGAGAGCCTTGTGCAGGATCATGTCCTGGGATAGGAATGGCAAGAGATCTTGCTATATCCAGGAGGAAACTCTGAAAAGAGGGATCCCCAACAGGAATCTCCCTTGGACAGGTTAGATCTGAAGAACTAGCCTGAGCACCAACAGAGGTATCCAAATATATAGGAATAGAAGATCCTGCACCGTGCAGTGTGGAATGCTTAAGGGATGGTCGCTGGTACTGGCAGTCAGGAGCAGCGGCCGTCATTAGCACATTGTCCATGCCAGGTATAGACTCCAAGCTTGGTATAGAAGGGAGCGATCCTGTTGAAAAAAGCATGGCAGGATTTGGCCACGATGCTACTGTGGATACCGATACCGGTACCGGTACCGATATCGGAGTCGAGCCCGACAGCGACATCTGAGTAGTCATCGGTGACAGCTCAATCGGCACTGAGGTCACTGAAAACCTCCGGTTGCTATCCCTGGTACCGAGCCACCGGTATCGATCGGTGTCGGTACCAAGAAGTATTGGTACCCAGTCTTCTAGACTAGAGATCGATTCCAAACTCGGCATCGAGGGCAGAGAGCCTGATAAGCGAAGCATGGAAGGCACCGACCGTAAAGGTAATGAGGACGTCGGTACCGATTTCGGTACCGGTGAAGAAAGGTCAACCAGTGGCAACTCAATCGGCCTCGAGGGAACCGAGAGTTGCGGATCCGAATCATCGGAACCGAGCCTTCGGTATCGCCGCGAGTCGGTACCCAGTCCTCCAGACTGGAGATCGATTCCAGACTCGGCACCGAGGGAAGCGAGGCTATCGATACACGTCTGGAGGGTACTGACGTCGGTGGTGGTATCGGTGCTGGTACCGATAATGGAAAGTCAGTCTGGAGAGTATCCACCGGTCCCGAAGGCACCGAGGACGCCAGATGACGATCCCTGGTGAGGAGTGTTTCATCCAACATCAGTGCCGATGCCGGGGTACCGGTACCACTCGAAGCGGATGCCACCACCGGACACAGCTGAGGTATGTTCTGTGAGGGGTGAGCCCCAGGAACAACCTGAAACCCCTTATGTGCTTTGGAGACCGAAGACTCCTGATGGGGATTTGAAGCCACTGGGGCCTCGAGGGCAAGGCAGGAGCCGTCTACATGCTGTGCATGAGACCTACCACTCGAGGACTGGCTAGTCTTAACAGACTGTTTGTGGGTTACCTGATCCTGTGTGGAAGAAGAAGTGGACGGTGCCCCGAAGTTGGAGGGCAACCGTGTATCGAGGGAACCTCGATGTTGAAGACCTCTTCTCAACAAACTGTTGTCAGGACCCAAGCAGGTTAGACACTGACTTCGAGGGTCTAAAAATAAAGTGGTACCGCTACAGTCTAAACATTTCTTGGAGAAAGTGTCTGACGGTTCCATGAAGGAAAAAGAAGAGGCCTAAAAGGCCTAAGAGACCGTGGGACACTATGAAGAAAAAATATCCCGTGAAAAAGGAAAATTTTACAAGAAAAGAAAAGAAAACACCGGCGGTACCGGAGGCGTCGGGAAGACAGCCCGATCACAAGAAAACTAAGAATAAAAACAAGAATTTTCTGCGGTGACAGGAGGACGTCCTGCCGGCTCCGCGGAAAAACGAAAACTGAGGAGAGGCAGTTGGAAAAGGCGGGAAGGCAGCACGCAGGCATGGTGGGATGCTTCCAAAAGCTCTTTGATTGGACGCTGGGAAGGGTTCCCGCGCAGACTCCGTTGGTACCGACGTACCCATATGTGAAGACTCATTCCTGCTTGTTCCTGGAGATTTGGATAATTCTTTAGGTCTTCTCTTAATTAAAGGCCTATGACCTTTATTTAAGAAGCCTTTAATGGAAATGGTAAGGGCAAGGAGAATCCAATAAGCCTGATTAGGTAAAACCCTGCCTAACCATCTGACATTACGTGCTCTCTAACAAGGCCCCATATTGTAGAGCTGCTCCGTAGAGATGCAGAGAGCATGTTGCAGGTTAATTAGAAGAAAACCTGATGTTCAAGAGCCCGCAGGCAGCATGAACTACTCCGTCAAGTCCAAGAATTGGGGAGGCTGAGAGAAGGTAAGGTCTGCAACAATAGCCAGAAAAGGTTCTTAAACCGTCTGGGACTTAGTGGCTAGGCCAGAAACAATTGAAATTGGAGAACAAGCCCTGGCTACTTGGACAGCAAGTCAGTGGTCTAAGCAGTAAGAGCCCCTGCAGTTCTAACTATTGATAGGGCAGCAGAAGGTCCCAAGGTTGGGAAAGAAATACAGACAGAAGTAGGAGAGGTAAGACTCCGCTACTGTCTGAGAAGCTGCCAGGAAGAACTAAGAATGCAAGGGGGAGACAACTCTGAAAGAAACTGTTAGGGGCTTAAGGGAAAGCACTCAGTAAAGTGGTATCACTCTTACAGACCAAATGTCCTGGAAAGAGTGGCAGAGTTGAAAAGAAGACTTATTGTGGAGGAAATCCTTAATAAGTAGTAAGAGAGATGCTGATACAGGAGAAAAGTCAAAGGTAAGGGATGGTGACCTTATTGACAGCTGTTACTCCTCTGTGTAGTTCAGAGGACGAGGAGTAACTGTAGTACCTGTAAAGCATAATCATTTCAAGAAGCTCATTGAGCAAATAGCTAGGATGTGCCCTTGAGAGGGACATATGTAAATTTTAGGATGGAACCGATGTAGATGATTGTAGAGGTAAGAAGCAAACTACAGGATCTAAACCTCAAGAGGAAAAAAGGATTCAGGGAAGAGTTTATCAGCAACCTTGCGGCTGCTGGGTTTGCTGAACCCGTTGAGGTTGTGGTTTCCTGAGCCTGGCTCGGTGATTCCCCTGCCGAGAAACATCTGTATGATGGGTAGAAGATGGATAAAACCTTCTCCCATCAGGGGAACAAAGCTTAGTAGTAGACTTTCTACAAACTGGGATAGAGGAAGGCGTAGACAAGCCTCTGAAAGCAATAGTGTCAGTGGTAAACTGAGCAGCCTGGAGTAAAGTTTCCTTATTAAAGAGATTTTCTCCAGTGCAAGGAGCATTTCCCAGTCTATCTTGTACAGATTTGTCCACGTCTGAAGTATGGAGCCAGGCTCTACGTCGTGCTCCTATGGCTATAGCAGAGGTTCTGCTAACAGACTCGAAAGAGTCTAGGGAAGCACGAATAAGGAAGTTAGAAATATTTTGAGCATGATTGACTAGCATAGAAAAATCTCTTTTAGGCTCTTGGAGGAAAGGGGTCAAAAGTAATAAATCTTTTGTGACATCCTCAAGAGATAATCCCATATAGAAAATATATGAAAGGATTCTTGCTGAAAGCATGGATGCCTGGAAAGTTTGACGTCAAAAGGCATCTAAAGTCTTAGCCTCACGACCTGGCGGATAAGAGTGCTTCTTAGTACTCTTAACACACCTCATTGCTGATCTACAACCAGAGAATGATGAGGAAGTTGAGGCTTTTGAAAATCTGGAGAAGGGGGCACCTTGTATAGAAGATCAGTTGCCCTAGAAGGTGGGGATACCATTAAAGGAGTTTCCCACGTTCTAAATAGGAGATCCTGCAAAGTCTGATGCAAAGGAAACAATGTCTTCCTTTGGATTGCAGGGGATCTGTATAGGTTGTGGATCCCCTGGTGCAGGGACTTGACCAGGTATAGAAATGGCAAGTAACTTCGCCATATCAAGCAGGAAAGCTTGAAAAGAAATCTCCCCAGAGGGGAGTCCTCGAGGAAGAGGAGGAAGAACTAGATCTGTTGAAAAACTAGCTCTGTTGAAAAACTAGCTCTAGCAGCCACCTGCTCATTCAGATTCTGTGGAATAGCAGATCTGGAGGGGTGGAGCATTGGATTATCTTTGAAAGATAGTTGTGGGTACCGATGAAAACCGGTACCACAACTCGTCGGTAGCAAGTTGTCCAGGTTAGGGATCGATTCCAAACTCGGTATGGAAGGAAGCGAGCCGGCTAGCATGGGAGGTACCGACACCGATGTCGATACCGGTACCGTCGGTGACACCGATATATGAAGATCAGTCTGTAATGGCACTATCGGTACCATGGTAACTGAATGTGGCAGACCTTGATCATCGGTGGAATGTCTACGGTACCATCTGAAATCGGTACTGAGATGAGTCGGTACCCAGTCACCCAGACTATAGATCGATTCTAGACTCGGTATCGAAAGAAGCAAGTCTATCGATGCATGTCGGGAGGGTACCGACGTGGATACCAGCATCGGTACCAGGACCGATGTGGGAAGATCAGTCGGTAGCGGCTCTAGCGACACCGAAGATACTGAGAGAGCTCGACTGCGATCATCTGTGTGGAATGTTTCATCCAGCACCATTGCCGATGCCGGGGTACCGGCACCGCTCAAAGCGGATACCACCACCAGACATGGCTCAGGCATGTTCACCGAGGGGAAAACCTCGGGAACAACCTGAAACCCCGTTAGTGCTTTGGAGACAGAAGCCTCCCGCCGGGGTTTTAAAGCCAAAATGTCCTCGGGGGCAAGCCGAAAGGCATCTGTATGAAGGCCATGAGATCTACCACCCGAGGACTGGCCAGTCTTTACAGACTTTTGTTTGGTTACCTGATCCTGTGAAAAAGAAGATGGAGCTGGTACCATCAGGACTGAGGGGAACGGCGTATCGAGTTGAGCTCGATGCTGAAAACGTCTTGCAGAAATAGAAGTGCAGGAGGGACAGTCCAGCGGATTGTGTTCAGGTCCCAAAAATGGAAGGCACCAATTATGGGTGTCTAAAAGTAATTTGGTAGTGCCACAGTTAAAACACTTTCTAGTGGCTAGAATTTCCATGAGGGAAATGGAGAAGCCTAGCAGGCCGAAGCCTGTCAGGTACCAAATAGGAAACAATTTCCTACAGAAGGAAATATCTGTAAAAGAAAAGAAGAAAACACCGGCGGTACCGGTGCGTTGAGGGAAGGTAGACGCGACCACAAGAAAAAACAAAAATAAAGGAAGAATTTTCTGCGGTGACAGGAGGACGTCCTGCCGGCTCCGCGGAAAAATGAAAACTGAGGAGAGGCAGTTGGGAAAGGCGGGAAGGCAGCACGCAGGCGTGTTGGAATGCTACCAAAAGCATTCTGATTGGACGCTGGGGAGCGTTCCCGCGCAGACTCCGTCGGTACCGACGTACCCATATGCGAAGACTCATTCCTGGAGATTAACAATAGTCCCGAGACCCCCAGGAATCTGGCCAGCGCACCCTTGGTGGTTAGGCAGAGGCTAACGAGAAAGAGGCACCAGCGCGCTGCATGGACCCTTGGACCTGTCTTCCGGTAGGTGGCAAGATTTAGACTGACCTAGGTCCTTCACCAGCTTCTCCAAATTCGTTCCAAACAGAAGCTTCCCCTTAAAAGCCAGTCGAGAAACTGGGCTTTGGAGGATGTGTCCGCTGCAAAGTGCTGGAGCCAAATCTAATGCTGTGACAATGTTGTCAGGGCACCATTCCTGGCCATCAGATATACCAAGTCATATATAGCATCAGAAAGGAAGGCCACAGCCAACTCCAAAACAGGGATAGTATCATCAGGTGGAAGAGACTGAAACCACTGGAGCAGGACTCAAGACGTCAGGCTGGTAGATACTGCTAGCTGTAGAATAGCTGCCACGACAGCAACCTGACTTCTCAGCAAGTAATACACCTTGCAGTCCAGGACATCCTTTAAGACTGATCCGTCTTCTACAGGAATGGTGGCCCATTTGGTAACTGCAGTGACCGGTGCATCCCCCTTAGGAATGTCAAACCACTTGATGCACACCATCTCAAGGACAACATAGATCTTAAACACCCTTAACCTCTTTAGGTAGGGAGTTAGGGGAAGTCAGACTCAGACAGGATCATATCCTTGATCACCTCCGGAAACAGGAAGACAGAAGTGGATTTCCACACCCCTTGAAGGAGTGGGTGTACCTTTCACTCCTGCTCTGTGCTGGAAGTATCCGTCAAGTTCAAAGCAGATGAGACTCTGGTAATCAATGCCACCAGCGCCTCCTTCAGGAATAGACAGACGACTTTGGCTTCAGCAGAATCTTCTGAAGGTGAGAGCACTTATTCATCTACATCAGAGCAGAGTATCGAACCATCTGAATACAAGGCATAGTCAACATCTCAGGGGAGTATCCCACACTGAGGGTAATTAGCTAGAAGAAATCAAACAGGGCTATGATTTTCAGCCTGCCTGGTCCGAGATTCTATCCAGGGCACCCAGAGGCTGCAGGGTCTGAATTACCATTCTAGAAGGATCAGGCCTGTTGCAAAAAGGAAAAGAACTCCAGGGAGGACAATCCAGAGTCTGGAAGCACTCCTCTCAGATAAAGCTCCACAACTCCAGAGGGCACAGCTGCCTCAGACCACCTAGAGGACGAAGAATGGTTCAAAGTATGGCCGCTGGAGCCCATGGTGCCATCCAGCATCCTCTGCCCTAAGGCAGGTAAAAGCAGACTAACCACATTCCCCGTTTGAGAGGGGAAAAGCAGGCCCTCCAAGGACAACTCAGAAGCTGCCAAGCAGGAAAGGCAGAGTCCAGAATCCAAGGATGAAAAGCCTCACTTGTCACAAGTCAAATAATATTTCATGGAAGACGACAAAGCTAGGGTATCACAAGAGCATGCACTAAGGCTGCATCGGCCCGCAAGCATGCGTTAACGGCGCTTTTACTTTATGCATGTTAAAGGTGCTACAGAAGGAGTGTGTGTTGGATTCGCCTGGGAGGAACGAGAGTTAGAACCATGAAATCACCAGATGCACAAAGTGTAGTTAATCACCTGTAAAAGGTGTTCTCTGGGGACAGCAAGAATCAGTCCTCACATATGGGTGACGTCGGTGACGTCTGAGCCCTCACGGAAGCATCCCCCCCAGCTTTCAAAGAAAACTTTTGGGAGATGCCACCATGCATGCGTGGCGCCCTTCCCGCCCTAAGGAAACTTGAAAGACGATGGCGACACTCACACTCTGAAGTTGACAGAGCTGTATATATCCAACATCTCACATCTCATCGCATGGCAGTTACTGAATCAATGAGACGTCACCATGCAGTCACTTTAAAAAGATCTCTGAACAAACCTCATGACCTGTTTGCCATAGTTAAGCGTTTGACAAATGAACCTGCCTCACAACTTAAATATGAAATCCACCCTCAAATATTTGCTAACTATCTACAATCCAAACTCTGCCAAATTGACAATAACTCTGCTCCTAACATAGTCCTAGTTCCAGTAGATCAAACTCTACTCACTATCTTCTCAATACCATCTAAACGACAAATCGAAGACACCATTGCTTGCATAAACATGACCACCGCTCATACTGATCCTTGCCCTGCGTTCTGGATCAAAGATCTACGAGCTGATCTCAGTCCCATCATATCCAGACTCATGATTCAATCATTTACAACAGGAACTTTCCCTCGTACCCTTAAGCAAACATCCATAAGGCCATTACTAAAAAACAACAAACTTGACCCTCTTAAACCAGAATCATATAGACCTATTTCAAGTATTCCATTACTAGCAAAAATTTTGGAAAAAGAAGTACAAAAACAAATTCAGGATCATATAGATCTTAACGCCCCACTGGACTCATGCCAGCACGGTTTCAGAGAATTCCACGGTGTGGAAACGCTTCTAACTACTCTGTTCAGCAGCTTATTATCAGGAATTGATAACATCCGCCAAGGGTTCGTCCTTGTTTTTCTTGATATCGCAGCCGCTTTTGATTCTGTTAGCCATGAACGCCTCCTTGAGCATCTCAAAGGGAAGGGAATTACTGATAAAGCACTTGAGTGGTGTAGATCCTACCTTTCTGACAGATGGCAACAAGTACGATCCAACGATACTTCATCAGATCAGTTTCATCAAAAACAAGGGGTCCCTCAAGGCTCATCCCTTTCCGCCCTTATGTTTAATATATACATGCAGCCTATCTGTAACCTGATTCGATCCTTTAGAGTTAACTGCATGATATACGCGGATGATGTACTTTTATATTTTCCTTTTACAACTGAGAACCCTGATCTCAATCCATTAACTAACTGCATAAATGAAGTATCCAACTGGCTACAATCCCAAAATCTAAGGATCCAACACAAGAAAACGGAGGTGTTATTTATTACACGTAACCAAAATTTCACTGCTCCATCCTTTTTGAAAGTGAATGATGCTAACCTCCAGACCAAGACCACCATCAGATACCTCGGTGTCACTTTAGACCAGAAATTAGATATGAAAGCACATATTAGTAATATTGTAAGAGCAGTATATCACAAAATACGCTCCCTTAGACACCTTCGATCCTTGCTAGAGCCAGACGATTTTAGAACCATCTATCAGGCGCTAATCATACCTCATTTTGATTATGCGAACTCAATTTTACAAGGTCTTCCACAAACCACCTTACACCCACTTCAAATGGCTATGAATGCTGCAGCTAGAGTCCTTCATGGAGCTTCCCGGAAAGACCATATCTCACCTATTCTAAAACATCTTCATTGGCTCCCAATTCAAAGTAGACTCACTTTCAAAATTTTACTAATTACATTCAAAGCCTTCAAAGAACTCTCATCTTCATCAATATCAGACTTGATCCAAACACCACCCCTCAATAGAGACAGAAGGTCAGTAACACTCAATACTCTGTTAGTCCCTAAATCAATATCAGTGTACCAAAACTACTTCAGACAGGGCCTTTTTATTCTGTGCACCAAGGTGTTGGAATAGCCTCCCTCAAAACATCCGAGCAATACCAGACCTTTTGCAGTTTCGCAAAGCTTTGAAACACTACCTCTTCCTTTTATCTTATCCAGTAAACAATAAAGACATCTCAACCAACCCACAGACCTTCCACTCATACACATACAATACAGATACCCCACAGACCACATACACACAAAACTGAAGCCATGATGATATTATGACTATGTTTATTAATTATATACCCTGTTATCCGAGTTATATTCTCCTGTTTTCTGTAAACACAAAGTACTGTTGAATTGTGTATCTCACTGTTTTTTGTGAACCGCGCTGATGCCTAATAGTGCGGTATATAAGAGTCTATAAATAAATAAAATAAATAATAAATCTTGCTCAGGCAATTGACATGGCAAAAATTCAAAGATGGTAAAGAAGCAACTCCAAGGGGAGGAGGCAGGATTGTGAGGACTGATTCCTGCTGTCCCCAGAGAACACCTGTTTCAGGTGAGTAACTATGACTTCCTGCTTGCTCCTGGAGAAAGCAGTCATCACATATGGGACTCCCTAGCTACAGGCTACCGCAAGCCCGTAGGAAGAAAAAACATGGTCGCCCTCAAGGGGAGCCATGAGCAGCAGCAATTCAGTCAGCAGATACAGACTGCAGTAGGACCTGTTTCTCCGATGGAACCAATGCTCCGGTAGCCTGAACACAGAAGGGTCGGAGGGTAGGAGTTGCCTAGACCCTGAAAAGATTATGGAGCACAGCCTGGCCAAAGGCACTGTCCCCGTTGGGACTCCCTTTCCAGGCAGTAATGGGCTGCAAAAGTATGGACTGAAGACCAGGTGGCAGCCTGGCAGATGTCCAACATCAGGACAGAGAGCAGGTTTGCCATAGAAGCTGCCATGGCCCTGACACAGTGTGCCATGATTCGGCCATCCAGCGTGAGCCCCGCTTGCTGATAGGTGAGGGCGATACAGTCCGCACCCAGGTAGACAGTGTTTGTTTGGTCAGTGCTTCCCCCGGCCGAGAGGGGTCATAGGAGATGAAAATCTGAGAAATGTTCCGGTGGCCTTGAGTATGTTGAATGTAGAAGGACAGGGCCCTCTTACAGTCCAAGGTATGGAGGGGACCATCTCTGCCCTACTGGCGTGAGGCCTTGGGAAGAAGTTGGGCAGTACCACCTCCTGGCTGAGGTGGAAGGGAGATACTACCTTCGGAAGGAATTTTGGGTGAGTGAGGAGCACAACCCTGTTCTTGTAGAATCTGCTATACGGTGCCTCCACCACTAAGGCTTGGAGCTCGCTAACCCTGTAAGCCGAGGTGAGCGCTACCACGAGAGGTATCACAGATGGCAAATAGCCAGAGACTCAAAAGGCAAGTGAGTGAGCTGCGCCAATACTACATTTAAAGTCCCACTCGGTTGCTGGGAGCACGACGGGGGATTTTGATAGCAGAAGCCCCTCAAGAAGCGGGCAACCAGCGACTAACTATTAGGGGTTTGACATCCACCGGATGATGATGCGCCGCAGGGCACTGAGGTGCATTCTGACGGAGTTCGATTTGAGCCAGGATTGCGAGAGATAGAGAAGGTACTGGAGCACCAGTTGCACTGGGCAGGAGAACAGGTTAACCCCTTGTTCCACACACTAGACCAAAAATCTGCGCCATTTAAAGGCGTATGCTTTCCTGGTGGAAGCCTTAGGGGAGACCAGCAGGATCTTCTCCATTTCTCCCGAGAAGATGAAGGGGGCTAAGGTCATCAGTGATAGGGACCCCAGTTGGGGTGCAGGAGAGAGCCCCCCCTCCTGGGACAGGAGCCCTGGGGAGGACAGCCGGAGGAGTAGCGGGAACCATGGCTGCTAGGCCATCGAGGGGCTACCAGGATCAGAAAGGCCTCATCATGGATGGTCCTGAACAGAGTTTTGGCAATTAGTGGCGTGGGTGGGAAAGCGTACATGAGACATTCCAACCACAAAACGAGAAATACGTCTGCTGCCAACTAGGCGCAGAAGTGGGGCAACTGGTAGTTGTCTGGGCTGGCAAAAAGGTCCACCCATATGCAGAAAAGCCGGTTGACCACTCTGGGGTCCAGCTGCCATTCATGCGGCTGGAGGACCCTGCTCAATCTGTCCACAAGTGAGTTGCTCTGGCCTGGCAGGTATACTGCTTGCAGGAGTATACCCTGCTGGACTGTGTAGGAACAGAGCGTCATCGCTTCGTAGCAGAGGGTGTAAGACCCCGTGCCCCCCTGCATTTTCACAAAGAACACTGCCACCTGGTTGTCTGTTTGGATCAGCACCAGCTGGTGCCACAGGCATGGCAGAATGCTCGGAGGGCTAAACCGATTGCTCAAGGTCGGACAACTGTAGCCAAGCCTGGCGTCGGGCACCGGTGCCTGCGGCCGCTACCTCAGACCACTGACTCAAAGCCATCATAGGCTGAGACATAAATTTGGAGCACTCTCGGACAGCCTTTGCTAGCTTCTTGAACCACTGCAGGGGTTCCTCAGAAAGACCAGCTGAGAACCTGCCGAGTTCCTTTCACAAGGTCTCTCAGGTACATGCCCATGTACAGATGGTAGGCCTGGATCCAGCTGATGAGCATCAAGCCCTAGTAGCACTTTCAGTCAAGGGTGCGTGCCTCCCTACTGGGGGGCACCGAGGAGTGTGTCTTCTGACTCTTCAGCTGACGCATGGCTGCCTCCACCACCATTGAGTTGTGCAGCAGCTGTGCCTTCTGGAAGCCAAGGCTCCAGTGGACTCGGTACATCGAGTCGAGCAGCTTGCTCACAACTGGCATAGATACCAGCTTCTCCCACATACGAAGCATTAGCCATTTCAGGATGTGTGGGATGGGCACCATAAGTGATTCCCTCGGGGGAGCTTCGTACTGGAGGATTGCTAGCTCTTTCATCCGAAGGTCCTCCTCTGATTCTGTTGGGAATGCTAGAGACTTGGACATGTCCCTGACGAAGTCGACATATGCCATGTCCTCAGGCGGGGACCGACACCAGGGCTCCAAAGAAGGGGAGTTCGAGGGGGCGTCAGGGTGGCGACGGGTGGCCCGGCGACTCCTTGTCCTCCTCCCCCTCGGAATAGTCTGTTGAAGACTCGAGGGAAGGATGGCTTGTGGGCTCCAGGCCTGAGCCCCACCGACAGCCCTCGGAGGTCCAACGGCTGGCACCAAGCATGCTAGTTGGGGAAGACCTTGGCCCCATGGAACGGGAACCGGATCGAGACCTTAGTCAAGGATTGACTTGAGGCTGAAGAGTCTTGAGGATCGGCTCAGCCATTGGGGACATCTTCAGCCTGGTGGTCTGGGCAGAGGAACTGGTAGTACCAGACAACAGTGCCGGCTGCTGATCCATGAAGGCAGACAAGCTGCAATCCAGGGCTACTATTCTGGACTCGAGTCCAGAAGGCTCCGCAGCCACTGGCACCAAGGGACATGGGCCTGACACCAGTTCCCCCAAGGTGGGAGTCCTCAATGAGGATAGTGTCTGGCGATCGAGGCCGGTCTGAGGTAGATTCCTTTTGGAGGACCTTTCCAGGCCGCTCCCTCTCCGAACCCTCGGATAAGCATCGAGGACTGCGGGATCTGGCTTGGGGCTTACCCGGCCTGTCTGAGCTGTCCAAGGATGCCGCCTTCAAGGTTTTCTTCTTGAGTTCCCTCGAGGGAGACCCCCTTTTTGAAGAGCCAAGGCGTCAATCTGGGTCTGTAAGGCTAAAAGAGGCTTCAGAGGAGCCCTTGGCTTTCGCAGGCATCAGGGATTCTGGGAAAAACTTATCATGCTGCTGCTGGCGGTCTTGAGGGCCTTGGTGGACATCTTTTTACAGAGGCTGCATGCCGTGAGGTCATGGTCCGGCCTTAGCAGCAAAGGCAGCAGTCATGTGTGTCAGTAAGGGACATTATTTTGGTACACTGATCACACTTCTTAAAGCTACTGGAAGCCATGGGGGAAAAAGTACCCCAGCGAGGTAGAAGATCCGCAGTGCTGCCAGTTGGAAAAAAAGGTGTGAGGGCACAGATAGGAGAAAATAAAAAGGTAAGAATCCGAGACTCGATGCTAAGGCAGCAAGCTTGAGTGGCGGGAAAAGTACTGGTGCACTATCAAAGAGTATGAAACTCAGTTCGAGAATATCAACTTTTTTCCCAGGAAAGACCAGACATCCATCTGAAGGGCTCTGCAGAAAAAAAGGAGACTGAGCAAGATGGCACCTTTGGGCAAGAAGGGCGCCACACACATGGGTAGTGGCATCTCTCAAAGGCTTTCTTTGAAAGCTGGGGAGATGCTTTCACAAGGGCTCAGTCGGCACCGACGTCACCCATATGTGAGGACTGACTTCCTGTTTGTTCCCGGAGAAAAGGCAAAAACGCTGCTAATGCATACAGAAAATGACAAGGAAATCCCCACATAGTGCCAGTAGTTGCTAGTGGTCCACTCTGAATTGCATCCCTCAAAGACAGAACCAGGAGCCCCCAACAAGGACGAGGCCAATTCTTGGTACTCACCCCCTGAGAGCCCCAGGTGGAGGATCAATGCCAGGCTCAGCTCTTACTCTCCTGAAACTGCTTCACTGGCTGGCTTTGCAGTATTGGATGTAAGGTGGCTGGCAGGCAGATCCATCGCTGAGAGCCTTCTGCAATCTTTGGAAAAGAGCAGGGGGAACAGAGAAAGAGGGAGGGGGAGCTGCTGTACTATTCCAGATCCTTCCAATTTGTGGCTGCTCAACAGGCCCTTACCATGATAAGAGCGTGGATCTGAACCATTTTTCCCTCCTCCTATGGCTACCAAAAAGACCACAGTCTAGTGGAGTCTCCCATGTCGCGCTCAAGCGAGAGTCACTTTTCTGTAATCAAGATGGTCTTTCACGAGCATTTAATCAATCTCTTTTCCTCTCAATCCTCAGATTTTCTACAGAGAAGAGAAAATCCATCCACCATCTGCTGGATGCAAAGAAATACTGAAGGGACCTGAGAAGAACAGAGGCATAGGAGTGATGTCATTGAAACCTGGGCTTTTCATTGGTTCTTTATCTCCATCAATCTGCTGGTAGGGGAAAATAACCCACTTGTCTGGACTGATCTAGCAGGACGATATGGAATGGAAGGTTAAGTGACTTGCCAAAGGCCACAAGCAGAGTCAGTGGGATATTAATCCTTGTCTTTCTGATCCCAGATTACTCCTCTTCTTATTCTAGCTGAAGCAACTGCCATTAAAGAAAGTGCTTTCTAGGTGACATGTTTGAGTCAAGTGTACTCCATTAGCTGAAAAGGAGGTCTGGCACAAGACGGTTTCTGCAATGGTGATTTGACCTGAAGAAGCCCTTTCATAAAATGAGAAATGACTGGACATTGTGAAGCCAAAGATGATGGAGGCATGACAGGCTAGTCAATAGAGATGGTACAAGTGGTAAAATATGAGGTTATAACCATATGTGAAACACCAAATGGAGAAGCTCTTAATTAAATGCACAGGTATGTAGATGGTTTTCATGCCACGACCAATATTGACTGTATAGGAGCTGGACAACCTAAAGTAGAAACTAAATTCTGCTCAATTTCCATGCTAGCAACTTGATTTGGATGCAGAAGAGAACACTGGTTCTGGGTGATTAGCAATGGAAATATTTGAATCATGTACAGGGGGAAAGATTTTGAGTCTTTAGAGGCCAGTAGAGTACTATGATATTCATCATGCAAGGCTTTTGAAAACAGTGCAAAGCTTTTGGAGCAATGTCTCCAAATAGATTACTGTCATGATCTATGGAGAATTAATCAACCTCACTCCTATGTGAGGGTATGTGAAGTATGATGCTAGATGGAGTGGAGGAGTAGCCTAGTGGTTGGGGCAAGGTACTTCGGGCCGGAAGGTCGGGGGTTCAAATCCCACTAGAGGACAGCAACCTTGGGCCGGAAGGACTGGGGTTTCTAGTCCCACAGGTGCTCCTTGTGGTCTTGGGCAAGCCACTTAACCCTCCATAGCCCATGTTCCCTGTAAAATAGTTCTGTGTGTGCTGTGCTTTCCTGTCTAATCAATGTGTTTATACCTCAAAAATTTCCTGTCATGATTTGACAATTTCCAATCTGTAATCAAAAACCGCTGCTGATCGCTGGAAGTAGCGGTATACAAATGTATACTAAATAAATAAATAAATGATATCAGTTTCTCAAATATACTGCTGTCATTGTAGTATGTGCCGAATGAAGCTCCCATCTGGAGTTCATAAGACAAAATATAATTAAGCAACCTATCAAGGTGTGTTTCGAAATATTTCTGTACCTTTCTGCCATATTTTCTTGGTCTGGACTGCACTGCTTGGTACTTGAGAATCATTTTGTTCCATATGATGCAAAGAATGGACTTTGCTGTGAGATGGATGGAAGGATAAACAGAGGAGGAAAGCATAGTTACACACCTGTAACAGGTGATCTCCGGGAACAGCAGGAATTTAGTCTTCACATATGGGTATCGTCAGTACCGACGGAGCCTGCGCGGGAACGCTCTCAAGCATCCAATAGGAAAGCTTTTGGGAGCATCCCAAAGCACCTGTGCGCTGCCTTCCCGCCTTTCCCAACTGTCCCTCTCCAGTTGAGTTTAAAGCTGAGACAAAGAAAGAGAGAGAGATACAACTCCTAGGGGAGATGGGTGGGTTGTGAAGACTAAATTCCTGCTGTTCCCGGAGATCACCTGTTACAGGTGAGTAACTATGCTATCTCCAGGAACAAGTAGGAATGTAATCTTCACATATGGGGGACTCCCTAGCTGCAGATGCCAAGGAGAAGGCCCCAGAAGTTGTGTGCCCTTGTGAAAAGGCTCCACTTCTCCCCATAGATCTCTGGCATCCTAGCAGGGATGGAGGGTAAGAGTAGTTACTCACCTGAAACAGGTGTTCTCCAGGAGCAGCAGGAATCAGTCCTCACATATGGGTGACATCGACGTCGATGAAGCCCTTGCGGAGCATTTCCCCAGCTTTCCATGAAAGCCTTTGGGAATGCAGGCACGCATGCGCGGTTCCCTTCCCGCCTAAAGGTGCCATCTTACCTCAGTCAAATGACATAGCTAAGAAACAGCACACAAAAATGTAAAAGAATAAACTATGTACAATTGCAACTCCCAGGGGAGGAGGGAGGGTTGTGAGGACTGATTCCTGCTGCACCTGGAGAACACCTGTTACAGGTGAGTAACTACTCTTTCTCCAGGACCAAGCAGGAAGTCAGTCCTCACATATGGGTGACTCCCTAGCTCTGGGCTACCAGGAACCCAGGCTGAACAAGAGAACTCCCTCTAGTCCCAGCATCAAAGAAAGGCTTTTCACTGACAGAACCTCCACCGGTAGCCCAACAGAGGGCAAGAGGGCAGGAGTTGCCTAAACCTCAAAGAGATTCCGGAGTACTGCCTGGCCAAAGCACTGTCCCTACGGGACTCCCTCTCCAGACAGTAATGGGCCGCAAAAGTCTGGCTTGAAGACCAAGTTGCAGCCCTGCAGATGTCTATCAACAGTACAGAGCGGAGATGAGCCACTGAGGCAGCCATTGCCTTGACACGATGGGCTGTGACCCGACCCTGCAAAGGAAGGTCAGCCGCCTTATAAGCCCAGGTGATACAGTCAGCCACCCAGGACAAGGCACCCTTGGACACAGCTAACCCCAAAATATTAGGGTCAAAAGATATGAAGAGCTGAGTAGCCCTTCTGTGCCCTTGCGTACGGTCAAGGTCGAAGGATAAGGCCCTCCTACAGTCCAGGGTATGCAGAACTGCTTCAGCCTGGCTTGCATGAGGCCTAGGGAAGGATGTAGGAAGAACCACCTCCTGGTTGAGGTGGAAAGAGGAGACAACTTTTGGGAGGAACTTTGGATGAGTCCTAAGGACTATCCTGTTCCTATAGAAGCGAGTGTAAGGCCTGTCACAGACTAGGGCCTGCAGCTCACTAACTCGCCTGGCCGAGGTAAGGGCTACCAAGAAGAGTGTCTTCCAGGACAGGAAGCATAGAGGGCAAGTAGCCATCGGCTCAAAAGGTGGGCGAGTCAATTGTTGCAAGACCACATTCAACTCCCACGCAGGAGCAGGACGACGAATTGGAGGCTTGAGTAAGAGCAAGCCTCTGAGAAAGCGGGACACCAAGGGGTGAACCGACAGAGAATGTCCTTCTACTAGTGAGTGGTGAGCTGCTAGAGCTGAGAGGTGGACCCGAACAGAATTTGACTTAAGTCCCTGATTGGATAAGCACAACAGGTACTGAAGCACTACGGGTACAGTACAGGAGAAGGGATCCTCTGGACGTAGCTGACACCACACAGAAAACCTTTTCCATTTGAGAGCATAGGCTTTCATAGTGGACTGTTTACTAGAGGCTAGGACAACCTCCTCAACTTCCTGAGGTAGGCCCAAGGGAGCCAAAACTACGCTTGCAGCCTCCATGCCATCAAATTGAGAGCTTTGAGGTTGGGGTGCAGAAGGGACCCCTGATCCTGAGAGAGGAGGTCGGGTTGCAACCCCAGAGTCAGTGGGAGATCCACTGCCAGCTGAAGCAAAAGTGGAAACCAAGGCTGTCTTGGCCACTTGGGAGCCACCAGCAAGACCGAGGCCTTGTCCTTGAGAATTCTGAACAGAGTTCGGGCCACCAGAGGCATGGGAGGAAATGCATACAGGAGGCCCTGAGACCAGGGAATCAGAAAAGCATCTGCTGCTATCCGCAGAGGATGCGGTTGCCTGGAGCAGAACTTTTGAAAAATACAGACCTTCTAAACTGAGCTTACACTGATAATAAAGTAACCAAACACTCAGAAAAAGAAACCGAAAGAAATTATTTTTTTGTCGGAGTGGCCAGCACAGTAAAACAGGAAAAAATACCTGCTACCACTGTGGCCCGTCCTTTTTAATCAATATTGAAAGTCCATTTAAAACAGCTATAATCAAGACTAGCTGGTACTTAGCTTTGTAGAACAACGACAGGCTGTATGGACGGTATGGAAATCTGTAGAGCAATTTTGTGTCAATAGGTCATTTCAACGACATGTCACGTTTAGGGGGTATACACCTCTGCCCCCTGCTTCAGGTAAGACCTCTGTAAAAATAAACCGTCAGCCCTAAATCCAAGCTGAAAAAGTGGTTTTTTATAACCCAGGCTCGCCTCCTAATCTCCTAAATTGGCAGCTATTTGTTCAGAGGACTGGCAAACAGATCTATGGATGGAAGTCCCCATTTCAGGAAAGTCTTTTGAACTACCAAAGGATGGAGCTGCCACTCGTGGGGCTGCAGAATCCTGCTCAACCTGTCCGCCAGGTAGTTCTCCTGGCCAGGTAGATACACTGCCTTGAGGAGCATGTTGTGTCTGAGAGCAAACAAGCAAAGGTCCTGTGCCTCCTGACAAAGGAGCCTTGACCCAGTTCCGCCCTGCTTGTTCACATAAAACATGGCCACCTGGTTGTCTGTTTGAACTAGGACAGACTGATGAGCCAGGGTTTGAGAAAGTCTTGAGGGCTAACCGAATAGCCCTGAGTTCCAGGAGATTGATTTGCTGTGCGGCTTCCCAGGGAGACCACAGACCCTGGGTGCACTTGCCTAGACAATGAGCCCCCAAGCCTTGCAGGGAGGCATCCGTGGTCAACACCACCATGAACCCAGGACTCTGAAAAGGCACCCCTTGCAACAGATTGGGTGGGTGCAGCCACCAGCGGAGGGAGTTCAGGAATGGTTTGGACACCCTTACTCTGTCGCTGAGGCTTCCTGTGGCTTGTGTCCACTGAGTCCTGAGGCTGAGTACTGTCGAAGCCATGTGGCCTAGAAGCCGCAGGCAGAGTCTGGCAGAGACCAGTGACCTGCTGAGAAACTGGTTTGCTAAGGTGATCAGCCTTTGGGCTCTGTTTTCTGGAAAGAATGCCTTTGCAAGCAGAGTGTCCAACCTTGCTCCTATGAACTCCAAGTTCTGGGAGGGGAGCAAAGTGGACTTTGCAAAGTTTATGACGAACCCCAAGCTTTGAAGAGCAATAGTTCTGAGAGTAGCTTGTCGGGCCTCCTGGCACATCTGACCCCTTATGAGCCAGTCGTCCAGATATGGGAAGACAAAGACTCCCTGATTTCTCAGGTAGGCCGCCACCACTGCCAGGCACTTGGTAAAGACCCAGGGAGCGGAGGTGAGGCCAAAAGGCAGTACTCTGTACTGATAATGGTTTCCTCCCATAATGAACCTGAGGTACTTGCTGTGGTCTGGATGAATGAGGATGTGAGTATACGCATCCTTTAGATCTAAGGAGCATAGCCAATCTCCCTGCTGGAGGTAGGGCAGAAGTGTTCCAAGAGTAAGCATCTTGAACTTTTCCTTCTCCAGGAACTTGAGGTTTCTGAGATCCAGAATAGGCCGAAGGCCACTGGTTCTTTTGGGTACCAGGAAATACCTGGAGTAGAACCCTCGACCGTGCAAGTGGGGAGGCACAGGCTCCACCGCCCTGTTCACCAACAGACCCTGGAGCTCCTGAAGGAGAATATCTGTGTGCAGGGGAGGCCTTGAAGGCTCCCCTGGGAAGTATGGAGGAGGCAGTTGTTGGAAGTGTAGTGCATAACCCCTGTGGACTATGCTTAACACCCAACTGTCTCCAGTGGTAAGTGGCCACTGGTGGGCAAACAGGGCGAGGCGACGTCCTGTTCAGGGTTGGGAGAGCAGGGACGGAGAGGCTATGCCTAAGGAGTCAAAAACCCTCACCCTGCTGAGTGGGAGCAGGGGCCGGAGGCTTTGGGGTCCTCTGCCTACGGGGCCCATTACCCTGCCCCTTGGCTTGCTGACCCTGAGGGGCAGCTTGGGCAGCCTGATATTGTGGGTACTGTTTGTAGGCAGTGCCCTTCCTCGGGTAAAAGGACTTTTTACCTGAGCCCTTCTTCTTGTGAGAAGGGGCAGAAGTCTTTCTAGACAGCCTGGTCCGTGTGAGGTGCTCGGTCTCGAGCTGTGCGGCCTTCTCGGTCATGGGCTTGCCAAAAAGGTTCTCACCTCAGCAAGGGACATCGACCAACTTGTCCTGAACCCATGGCTCGAGGTCCGATGACTGCAGCCATGCCTGGCGTCGAGCTGTGATGCCGGCTGCCGCAACACGGGCTGAAGCCTCGAAGCAATCATAGGCAGCGCGGGACATAAACTTAGAGCATTCCCGGATCCCCGAGGACAAGGACTTGAACCTCTGCAAGGGCTCCCCGGAGAGACCAGCAGAGAACCCAGCCAGTTCTTTGGCCAGGTCTCGCAAGTAGATGCCCATATATAGCTGGTAAGACTGGACACGGCAATTAATCATCGAGCCCTGGAAGCACTTTCCACCAAAACCATCGAGGTTTCGGGCCTCCCTGCCAGGGGGCACCGCGGACAGCATCTTCTGACTTTTCAGGCGATGCATGGCCGATTCCACCACCATGGAATGGTGTGGTAGCTGCGCCTTCTGAAAGCCAGGACTCTTCCGGAGTCGATAGATCGAATCGACCGGCTTGCTTAAAACCGGCGCCGAGGAGGAGCCGTTCCAGCATCGGAAGAGGAGCCGTTCCAGCATCGGAGGAACCGGGACAGTAAAGGCCTCCTTCGGAGGAGAGTCGTACTGCAGGGCCTTGAGCTCCTCGGCTCGAGGTTCCTCCTCGGGGTCCGCAGGGATAGTCAAGGCAGTGGCCATATCCCGAACGAACTCCGATTAACAGGTATCCTCCGGAGGGGATCTACTCCGTGGTTCAGACTGCGGTGAATCCGATGGGACGCACCGAGTCTTGAAGGTGTCGGGGGACTCCTCGTCCTCCGTCTCCCATGCGGACTCGTCCGATGAGAAATCGGGGCCCTACCTCGCGGGACCTGTGAGCACCCGCCCCGACGCCGAAGGCACCGGTGTCAACATCCTCGGTCCCGAGCGGGAGGTCGAGGGAGACCGCGACCGAGGTCGACTTCGAGCCTTCATGGTCTCGAGTATCGGCTCAGTCTCCGGGGTCGACTTTGATGTCGATGTCCCAGTGGTCGGGGCAGATGCGCCAGACAGGCTGGCCATCAGTGCCCGCTGCTGTTCCATGAAGGCAGACAGCCTGCTCTCCAAGGCTGTCACAACCTGAGACCCAGCTCAGGAGACTCAGCAGCTCCCGACTCGGGCCCCGACTCAGCAGCGCCGGGCCCGACGTTGGCTCCCTGGGAGGAGAGTCCACGAGGACTACAGGGCTTACGTGTCCAGCAGACTCCGGCTCCAGTCGAGGAACTTTGGAAGGCTTCTCCTGTTCCACAGGCCAGAGGCGACGGTCGGGTGTCTGAGACCGAGCTCTCGAGGAACCTGGGACCTCTTCAGACGACGCCCTCAAGAGCTGTTTATTCCTCTTGCGTTCCCGGTCGGGGGACCCCCTTTCCGAGGAGCCACGACGGTGCTCGGGATCAGACTCCCGAGATGTCGAGGCCTCAGACGAGGTCCGGGCCCGGCCCGAGGCCGAGTCAGAAAAAAGCCTTTCCTTTTGGTGCTGACGACTTCGCAGTGCCTTTGAAGGCATCTTTCCACATGGTCCACACGTCTTAGGGTCGTGATCAGGACAGAGGCACCGAAGGCAGCAGTCGTGTGTGTCAGTGAGAGACATCAGTTTCTTGCACCGATCACACTTCTTAAAACCACTAGAAGCCATCGGGGAAAAAAAAGAGTCCCCGCGAGGTCGTAGGACCAGCCTTCCAGGGAAAAAGAAAAAAGGGCGCGAACGCCAGCCACTAAGGTCAAAAACCGAAAAAAGAAGATCGGGCTCGATACCGGTGTACCGAACCCGGCGGGAGGGGAACCGACGTCGAACCGGAGACGAAAAAATAGCAAAGAATCGCAAAAAGTCAAACAATTTTCCGGGATGACGAGGACTCACGTCCAGTGGGCTTCACGGAAAACGAGAGACTGAGGTAAGATGGCACCTTTAGGCGGGAAGGGAACCGCGCATGCGTGCCTGCATTCCAAAAGGCTTTCATGGAAAGCTGGGGAAATGCTCCGCAAGGGCTTCATCAACGTCAATGTCACCCATATGTGAGGACTGACTTCCTGTTTAGTCCTGGAGAAGGAGTTGATTAAGTATTGTCATGAGGCTGGTGCCAATAAAGATACAGAGTTGAAAAGAAACTGTTTTTCACAGAGCTCTAGGTGTGCAATTACCTCAAAGCACAGCTAGAAGGCGCAGGAGTGATTCTACAGAGGCTAATGAGGACAGGAGAGCTAACCAGTTGCACCTGGAAATGAGCCCAGGAGATTCAAAGGGAAGATCCCTTTATAAATGGAAGCTTAATGCTAGCACAGCAGACGAAGAAGGAGAAAAGGAAGGAGCAGGAGCAGCAGCAAAAGCTGGAGCAGCAGGAAGAGAAGGAACAAGGATTACGGCTGAAGATGGAAGGAGAGACCTGAAGGAAGGAATCCTCCTTGAGCAAGCCCAAAAGGACAGAATTCATAGAGGTAGAGTTCAGAGGGGCCAAGCTACGAGAGCCGCTGTTCAGAGGGAGTCTGCTAAGGAAAGCAGTCAGGCTGGAGGGTATGCCACTCCCTGCTTAAGCAACGTTCCTGAGTCCAAAGCTGAGAGACATATACCGAGAGCCAGAGAGCCAGGCTTGGAGGAAAGCCTGTACGCATCCCTGAGATCTAGAGAACAAAGCCAATCCTGACTCTGAAGGTATGGTAGCAGAGTTCCTAGAAAAATCATTTTGAACTTCTCTTTGAACAGGAATTTGTTCAATTCTCTGAGGTCTAAAATGGGTCTGTGTCCTCCTGTTTTCTTTGGAATAAGGAAATAGGGGGAGTAAAACCCTGTACCCCGTTGGGGAATGGGTACCTCTTCTATTGTCCCTTGAGCAAGGAGCACAGCGACCTCTTGATCTAACTGGTCACTGAGAGAGGTCTGAGAATTGAACTGTCTTACGACTGTAGGAGGGGGCATGCTGAGGAAATGAAGCTTGTACCCCTCTCTTACAATAGACAGAGTCCAATTTTCTGCTGTTATCTGACCCCATCTGGGGCAAAATGACATAACCTTCCTGGGATGGTGGAGGGTTCTGGGCCGTTCAGGGCCAGGAAGGCAAAGTTCTCTAGATAGGAGTCAAAGCCACTGCGGAGGCTGAGTCTGCTGAGCCGGTTGAGGCTTAGCTGCTTTTGTCTTTCTTTGTCTAGGTCAGCGATGGCGAACCTATGGCACGCGTGCCAGCTGTGGCACGCGAAGGCCTTGCAGCTGGCACGCGGGAAGGTCCGCAATTAGGTTTTTTTTTTTTTTTTCAATTTTACTTGTCTGCTGACGCTGTCGGGGCCGCCGTGGCAAAATCGAGCGTGCCGCGGGGCCCCCCTGTACCCGGCAGAGCCTGCCCTCCCCGTAGCAGCTCTCTCTTTGGAGCTGCAGTCAGACGCGCCGGCTTGCAGAGCGCGAAGGGAAGAGTTTCCCTTTCGCGACTCTGTTAAGCCCGCGGGGGCTGATGGGAACTTCCCATCAGCCCCCGCGGGTTTAACAGAGCAGCGAGGGAGAAACTCTTCCCTCGCGCTCTGCAAGCCGGCGCGTCTGACTGCAGCTCCAAAGATAGAGCTGCTACGGGGAGGGCAGGCTCTGCCGGATACAGGGGGGCCCCGCGGCATGCTCGATTCTGCCGCGGCGGCCCCGACAGCGGCAACAGACAGGTTTTCTTTTTTTAAATTTTCCCTGGGCTGGGGGGGGTTAGGAGTGGTGATGTGATGGGCTAGGCTGGGGGGGGGGTTAGGAGTGGTGATGTGATGGGCTGGGCTGGGCTGGGGGGGGTTAGGAGTGGTGATGGGCTGGGCTGGGGGGGTTAGGAGTGGTGATGGGCTGGGCTGGGCTGGGGGGGTTAGGAGTGGTGATGGGCTGGGCTGGGGGGGTTAGGAGTAGTGATGGGCTGGGCTGGGGGGGGGGTGTTAGGAGTAGTGCTGGGCTGGGGGGATTTAGGAGTGGTGATGGACAATGGCCTGGCTGGGGGGGGTTAGGAGTGGTGATGGGTAATGGGCTGGCTGGGGGTGTTAGGAGTGGTGATGGGCACTGGGGGGGCTTAAACTAAAAATTGGGTGATGGGGGATTAGGACTGGAAATGGGCTGGTGGGATTAGGACTGGAAATGGGCTGGTGGGATTAGGACTGGACATGGGCTGGTGGAATTAGGACTGGAAGTGTGTTGATGGGGGTTAGGACTGGTAATGGGCTATGGGGGGCTTAAACTGAAAATTGGGTGATGGGGGATTAGGACTGGAAATGGGCTGGTGGGATTAGGACTGGAAGTTGGTTGATGGGGGGTTAGGACTGGTAATGGGCTATGGGGGGGCTTAAACTGAAAATTGGGTGATGGGGGATTAGGACTGGGAGTGGGCTGATGGGGAGGTTAGGACTGGTAATGGGCTATGGGGGGGCTTAAACTGAAAATTGGGTGATGGGGGATTAGGACTGGAAATGGGCTGGGGGGATTAGGACTGGGAGTGGGCTATGGGGGGCTAGGACTGGTAATGGGTTGGGGTTGCTAGGACTGGAAATGGGCTGAGTGGAAGGGGGCTTGAACTGCAAATAGCTGTTGGGGATGGGGCTTGGCATGGAAATGGGCTGAGGGGAAGTGGGGGGCTTGAACTGCAAATAGCTGATGGGGACGGGGCTTGGAATGGAAATGGGCTGAGGGGAAGTGGGGGGCTTGAACTGCAAATAGCTAATGGGGAGGGGGACTTGGAATGGAAATGGGCTGAGTGGAAGGGGGCTTGAACTGCACATCACTGCTGGGCAGGGGGCTTGGAATGGGCTCTTAGGGGAGGGAGCTAGGACAGGAACTGGGCTGATGGATGGGCTAGGATAGAACTGAGAATTGGGTGTTGGGGGAGCTAAGATTGGAAATGGGCTGTGGTGGGGGCTTGGATTGAAATGGACTCATGGAGGGGCTAGAACTGGAGGTAGGCTCATGGGGGCTTGGATTAGAAATGGGCTGAGTGGAGGGGAGCTAGGATTTAACATGGGCTGATGGTGGGGCTAGGAAAGGACTAGAAATGGGCTGATGGGAGGCTGGTATTGGAAATGAGCTGATGAAGGGACTCGGATAGGACTGGAAATGGATGGGGGAGCTAGGACTGGAAATGGACTGATGAGGGGACTAGAAGGGAGCGGATACTGGGTGGGGCTGGAACTAAAAGGGAGCTGATGTTGGGGGAGATTAGAAGGGGATGGGGCTGGGAGAATGAAATGGAGAGGGGAAAAATATTTTGTGTGTGAGGGAAGAAAAATGTACAATTGGCCGGGTATTGGGAGAGTAAGTGGGGATTGAGGATGGAGGGGTAAAATTTGAGTGGATGAAATAGGAATGAGGAAAGAGCAAAAGGAGAAAGATTAGTATGTTAAAGCGGATGTAGAGAGAGAATGGAAAAAAAAACTAGAAGAGAGAAGAAAGGACAAATGGACAGCAGATGATGGAGAGTTAGCAGAAAACATGAAGAAACCAGAAGAAAGTGGCTGGAGCAATTGCAACTGTGTAACTGAGCTGAGGTATTCTGTTTATGTAATTCCTTTGACATTGCCACTTGTTCTCTTTCCCCAGTAGGTCATGTATTGTTGTTCTCTGAAATGTATTGGTTTAATATTTGCAGTGTTGCCTTTTGATAGGTATGGTATGGTGCTTTGTGACTCCTGGTAGTGCTGTTAGGATACGGCGGGTTTGCTATTGGTTCTAAATGGGCAGTGTTTGTAGTAGTTCCTAATGTGCCTGGCGGTTGGCACTGGATTATAGTAATGTAGAAATCTTTTAGTCTGTCTTTATCCATACACTCATTAAGAGACATGTTTACTAAAAGCTAGTGTATGTTAGCATTATGCAAATATTTATGCAAATTGACGTGCTGGCACTTTGAGGAAATTCTTTGGTTTTGTGCGGCAGTTTGGGCAAATGAGGACTTGTAAAGTAACCCGGGGGCCGCATAAGACGCGGGGCCTCATTTGCATAAGGGGCCTCATTTGCATAAATATTTGCATAATGTTACCATACACTAACTTTTAGTAAACATGCCTCTTTAATGAGTATGGATAAAGAAAGACTAAAAGATTTAGAAACAAGAAGACAATAATTAAACTGGGAACCCCAAAAGCCAAACTTGGAATGTACAACAACACTGTAGAAATAAAACTATAAATTAATTTCCTCTTGTACTAAACAAAGCGCAAACATTAATGATGCACATTTCCCAGAGCTGACATATTCCAGTTAATAAATTCAAAATAAAGAGATATTTTTCTACCTTTTGTGCATTTTTTTCAGTTGCAATTGTTCCAGCCACTTTCTTCTGGTTTCTTCATGTCTTCTGCTAACTCTCCATCGTCTGCTGTCCATTTGCCCTTTCTTCTCTCCTAGTTTTTTTTCCATTCTCTCTCTACATCTGCTTTAACATACTAATCTTTCTCCTTTTTCTCTTTCCTCATTCCTATTTCATCCACTCAAATTTTACCCCTCCATCCTCAATCCCCACTTACTCTCCCAATACCTGGCCAATTGTAGATTTGTCTTCTCTCCCAGACAAAATATTTTTCCCCTCTCCATTTCACTTTCCCAGCTCCATCCCATTCTAATCCTCCCCCAACATCAGCTCCCTTCTAGTTCCAGCCCCACCCAGCATCCGCTCCCTTCTAGTCCCCCCATTAGTCCATTTCCAGTCCTATCCTAGCCTCACCATCAGCCCATTTCCAATCCTAGCCCCCCATCAGCCCATTTCCAATCCTAGCTCCCTCCCCTCACAGCCCATTTCCATTCCAAGCCCCCCTCCCCATCAGCCATTTGCAGTTCAAGCCCCCCTTCCACTCAGCCCATTTCCAGTCCTAGCAACCCCCCCCCAGCCCATTACCAGTCCTAGACCCCCCATAGCCCATTACCAGTCCTAACCTCCCCATAGCGCACTTCCAGTTTTACCCCCCATCACCCCATTTTCAGTCTTACCCCCCCCCATAGCCCATTACCAGTCATAACCCCCCTGCCAATAGCCCACTTCCAGCCCTAACCCCCATTACCCCATTTCAGTCAGCCCTTCCATAGCTCATTACCAGTCCTAACTCCCCCCATCAGCCCACCTCCAGTCCTTCCTAACCCCCACCTGCCCATTTCCAGTCCTAGCCCCCACCATAGCCCATTACCAGTCATAACCCCCCTGCCAATAGCCCATCTCCAGTCATAACCCCCCCCCCTGCCAATAGCCCATCTCCAGTCATAACCCCCCCCCCTGCTATTAGCCCATGTCCATTAATAACCCCCCCTGCCAATAGCCCATTTCCAGTCCTACACCCCCCCCCCCCAGGTAAATTAAAAAAAACCTGGCTTCTGCTGCAAACTCAGCAAAATCAGCTGTCCTTCGGCCCCTTCCCCGGTGCACGGAGATCCGAGTCTGCTCTATCAGCGGCGTGCTTTTCAAGGCGCGAGGAGAGTATTCCCCTCTCGCGCGGCTTGAAACCGCGCGAGAGGGGAATACTCTCTTCGCGGCTTGAAAAGCACGCCGCTGATAGAGCAGACTCGGATCTCCGGGCACAGGGGAAGGGGCCGCAGGACAGCTGATTTTGCTGCTTGAGCAGCAGAAGTCAGTTTTTTTTAAAAATTTGACAATTGATTCTGCCGCTGCCACAGCGGCAACGGCAGAAGCCAGGGTTTTGGGGTTTTTTTGTTTTCCTCCGTCGCGGGCCGCACAAAGTTGTCTCGCGGGCCGCATGCGGCCCGCGGGCCGGGTGTTTGAGACCCCTGGTCTACCCAAAAGGGACAGCAGCAACAACCTAGACCAGTGATGGCTAACCTTTTTGAGCCCGAGTGCCCAAACTGCCGCACAAAACCAAAGAATTTCCTCAAAGTGCCAGCACGTCAATTTGCATAAATATTTGCATAATGCTAACATACACTAGCTTTTAGTAAACATGTCTCTTAATGAGTGTATGGATAAAGACAGACTAAAAGATTTCTACATTACTATAATCCAGTGCCAACCGCCAGGCACATTAGGAACTACTACAAACACTGCCCATTTAGAACCAATAGCAAACCCGCCGTATCCTAACAGCACTACCAGGAGTCACAAAGCACCATACCATACCTATCAAAAGGCAACACTGCAAATATTAAACCAATACATTTCAGAGAACAACAATACATGACCTACTGGGGAAAGAGAACAAGTGGCAATGTCAAAGGAATTACATAAACAGAATACCTCAGCTCAGTTACACAGTTGCAATTGCTCCAGCCACTTTCTTCTGGTTTCTTCTTCATGTTTTCTGCTAACTCTCCATCATCTGCTGTCCATTTGTCCTTTCTTCTCTCTTCTAGTTTTTTTTTCCATTCTCTCTCTCTACATCCGCTTTAACATACTAATCTTTCTCCTTTTGCTCTTTCCTCATTCCTATTTCATCCACTCAAATTTTACCCCTCCATCCTCAATCCCCACTTACTCTCCCAATACCCGGCCAATTGTACATTTTTCTTCCCTCACACACAAAATATTTTTCCCCTCTCCATTTCATTCTCCCAGCCCCATCCCCTTCTAATCTCCCCCAACATCAGCTCCCTTTTAGTTCCAGCCCCACCCAGTATCCGCTCCCTTCTAGTCCCCTCATCAGTCCATTTCCAGTCCTAGCTCCCCCATCCATTTCCAGTCCTATCCGAGTCCCTTCATCAGCTCATTTCCAATACCAGCCTCCCATCAGCCCATTTCTAGTCCTTTCCTAGCCCCACCATCAGCCCATGTTAAATCCTAGCTCCCCTCCACTCAGCCCATTTCTAATCCAAGCCCCCCATGAGCCTACCTCCAGTTCTAGCCCCTCCATGAGTCCATTTCAATCCAAGCCCCCACCACAGCCCATTTCCAATCTTAGCTCCCCCAACACCCAATTCTCAGTTCTATCCTAGCCCATCCATCAGCCCAGTTCCTGTCCTAGCTCCCTCCCCTAAGAGCCCATTCCAAGCCCCCCTTCCCATCAGTTATTTGCAGTTCAAGCCCCCTTCCACTCAGCCCATTTCCATTCCAAGTCCCCCTCCCCATTAGCTATTTGCAGTTCAAGCCCCCCACTTCCCCTCAGCCCATTTCCATTCCAAGCCCCGTCCCCATCAGCTATTTGCAGTTCAAGCCCCCCTCTTCCCCTCAGCCCATTTCCATGCCAAGCCCCATCCCCAACAGCTATTTGCAGTTCAAGCCCCCTTCCACTCAGCCCATTTCCAGTCCTAGCAACCCCAACCCATTACCAGTCCTAGCCCCCCATAGCCCACTCCCAGTCCTAATCCCACCAGCCCATTTCCAGTCCTAATCCCCCATCACCCAATTTTCAGTTTAAGCCCCCCCATAGCCCATTACAAGTCCTAACCTCCCCATCAGCCCACTCCCAGTCCTAATCCCCCATCACCCAATTTTCAGTTTAAGCCCCCCCATAGCCCATTACCAGTCCTAACCCCCCATCAACCAACTTCCAGTCCTAATCCCACCAGCCCATTTCCAGTCCTAATCCCCCATCACCCAATTTTCAGTTTAAGCCCCCCCATAGCCCATTACCAGTCCTAACCCCCCATCAACCCACTTCCAGTCCTAATCCCACCAGCCCATTTCCAGTCCTAATCCCACCAGCCCAGTTCCAGTCTAATCCCACCAGCCCATTTCCAGTCCTAATCCCCCATAACCCACTTTTTAGTTTAAGCCCCCCCAGCGCCCATAACCACTCCTAACCCCCCCAGCCCAGTGCCCATCACCACTCCTAACCCCCCCCCAGCCAGCCCAGTGTCCATCACCACTCCTAAATCCCCCCAGCCCAGCACTACTCCTAACACCCCACCCCCAGCCCAGCCCATCACTACTCCTAACCCCCCCCAGCCCAGCCCATCACCACTCCTAACCCCCCCCCCAGCCCAGCCCAGCCCATCACCACTCCTAACCCCCCCAGCCCAGCCCATCACTACTCCTAACCCCCCCCCCCAGCCCAGCCCAGCCCATCACATCACCACTCCTAACCCCCCCCCCAGCCCAGGGAAAATTAAAAAAAAAGAAAACCTGTCTGTTGCCGCTGTCGGGGCCGCCGCGGCAGAATCGAGCGTGCCGCGGGGCCCCCCTGTATCCGGCAGAGCCTGCCCTCCCCGTAGCAGCTCTATCTTTGGAGCTGCAGTCAGACGCGCCGGCTTGCAGAGCGCGAGGGAAGAGTTTCTCCCTCGCTGCTCTGTTAAACCCGCGGGGGCTGATGGGAAGTTCCCATCAGCCCCCGCGGGCTTAACAGAGTCGCGAAAGGGAAACTCTTCCCTTCGCGCTCTGCAAGCCGGCGCGTCTGACTGCAGCTCCAAAGAGAGTGCTGCTACGGGGAGGGCAGGCTCTGCCGGGTACAGGGGGGCCCCGCGGCACGCTCGATTTTGCCGCGGCGGCCCCGACAGCGTCAGCAGACAAGTAAAATTGAAAAAAAAAACAAAAACCTAATTGCGGACCTTCCCGCGTGCCACAGCTGGCACGCGTGCCATAGGTTCGCCATCGCTGCTCTAGGCTCTTTTTCAGGAGCTACTGTGCTGGAAAGACCTCGGGCCACATCGCGGATGAAATCCTGAAAGGACATATCCTCTGATGGAGACATCCTCAGGAAGAAGTACTCTGGTATCGGCAGAGCTTTCAGAGTCTTCAGACTCATCCGAGGATGCGAAGTATCTCCTATCCGGGTGATCGTGCAAGGCACCGATCGAAGTCGGCATCGGAGTGGTCCGGTATCGACTTGTCGATGCCGGATAGACACGCATGACTCGGTCCCAGTAGAATACCTGCCGATGTTGATGAAGTCAGTGCCGGCACAAGACTCGGTGCCGGTTGAATTGTCTGAAGCGGTTTCAGGGGCATCGAGGCCGTGAGAAGAGCCGCCAGACTGCATTCAATAGCCAAGAGCCTCTGGTCTATCGACGCTGCCGATGCTTGGGTATCGGTACCGGATGAAGTGGCCAGTACCCAGAGCATGGCACCAGTAGTTCTGCCGAGGTTGAAGCCTCGAGAACATCCTGGAGCCCCGTTAGTGCTTTAGAAGCCGAAGCCTCCCGCTGGGGCAATTTTGCCGATGAAAGTCCCTCAAGGGCAACGCCAGAGGCATCTCGATGTCTAGAAGGAGATCTACCCTTTGAGGACCGGCTAGATTTATGTTTAGTTACCTGAGATCCAAGGGAGGAAGACAAAGTCCTGGAAGACATCGATGCCACGGAAGCTGCATCAGAAGGAAAAAGGGTGCTAAGTTTAGCAGCTCGGTTTTGCCGGCCCCTTTTCGACATCATCCCACAAGCAACACACTCAGAAATAGAGTGGTCAGGACCTAAACATTTGAGGCACCACTCATGGGTGTTGGTGACGGAGATGGTACCGCCACACTTAGAACACTTTTTAAAACCCGAAGCGGGTTTTTCCATTTTGAAGGAAAACTTTGGGCCTAGCGCCCAAAATGGCACGTGGCACCTGAGGAGAAAATTACTAGAAAGACTCCAGAAGAAAGATTTTTTTTTTGTTTAAAAAAAGAAAACAAAGAAGAACCGGCGGTACCGGTGTAGCGTCGAGGGAAGGCAGACGCGACCACAAAAAAGAAGAATAGAAGGGATTTTTTTCTGCGGTGACAGGATGTGCGACCTGTTGGCTCCACGGAAAACAAAGAACTGGAGAGGGACAGTTGGGAAAGGCAGGAAGGCAGCGCGCAGGCGCTGTGGGATGCTCCCAAAAGCTTTCCTATTGGACGCTGGGAGCGTTCCCGCGCAGGCTCCGTCGGTACCGACGATACCCATATGTGAAGACTACATTCCTGCTTGTTTCTGGAGATACCAATTTACAGCCAGTGCATCCCTTTCCATCTGATCTGGAGATGGACACACTGAACTATAGAGAGACAGTTTTACATTCTCACGGCTGACAAAGAGGTCTATTTGGGAGTGGAGAGTTCCCCAGGACTGAAAAATATGCTACTGGTTTGCTGGTCCAGAGATCACTGTGAGATTGAACTCTGCTAAGCCTGTTGGCTATCAGGTTCTGAAAGGCCAGGATACAAGCAGCCTGAATCTATATGCAACGAGACCTGACAAAGCCCCAAATTTTTGCTGCTTCCTGGCATAACTACTTATCACTTGTATAGCGCTACAAGGTATACGCAATGCTGTACAGAGACATGTAAGAGACAGTCCCTGCTCATAAAAGCTTACAGTCTAATCAATACAATCAACACAAATGGGCACTAGGAAAAATCTAGGGAAATAAGGAAACACACAGGAGGTAAACAGGAGACTAAGGGGATCAGGATCCAAAAGCAGTCTCAAAGAGGTGAGTTTATAGCCTGGATTTGAAAAGGACCACATATAAAGCCTGACGTACGGACTTAGGTAGTTTGTTCCAGGCATAAGGAGCAGCAAGGTAGAAAGATTGAAGTCTGTGGTTGGCAGTGGAAGAGAAGAGTCAAAAGAGCAGAGTTCCTGAGGAGGAATGTAGGGAGAGATGAGAGAGGGAACTTGTTCCTTTCTGTTTGTTGATATAAAACACTGCAATTTGGACGGTCCAGCTGAACTAGCAATGAGCAAACCTGAGAATGATGAACACCCAAAAGTCATAAAATATTATTTACATCATTGACATGGAGCAGTTTTTCAGACTGTGACCAGTTCCCTTGATTAAGAAGATAACTGTGGTAAGCTTCCTAACTGGTGCTGGAAGCATACATTGTGAGGAACAATACAGCGTAGTTACTCACCTGTAACAGGTGTTCTCCAGGAGCAGCAGGAATCAGTCCTCACTTATGGGTGACGTCGGCGCCGACGGAGCCCTCGCGGAGCAATTTTCCCCAGCTTTCAAAGAAAGCCTTTGGGAATTGCAGCGCGCATGCGCGGTCGTCTTCCCGCCCGAGGGTGCCATCTTAGCCAGTCAGATGACATAGCTAAAAAAGACAGCATAAAAATTTGCAAAAAGAACATAAGCAGACGATTGCAACTCCCAGGGGAGGAGGGAGGGTAGTGAGGACTGATTCCTGCTGCTCCTGGAGAACACCTGTTACAGGTGAGTAACTACGCTTTCTCCAGGACCAAGCAGGAAGTCAGTCCTCACTTATGGGACTCCAAGCTCAAGGCTACCGGAGACCCTAAGCACAAAAATGAGCTCCCTCTAGCTCAGCAGCACAGAAGGATAGAATCTTCGCTGAATTATCACCCACGGTAGCCCACATCCGGGATGGAGGGTAGGAGTTGCTCAGACCTCAAAGAGATTACGGAGGACTGCCTGTCCGAAAGCACTGTCCCTACGGGACTCCCTCTCGAGACAGTAATGGACCGCAAAAGTCTGGCTCGAAGACCAAGTAGCGGCCCGGCAGATGTCTGCCAGCGGAACAGAGCGGAGGTAAGCCACTGACGTGGCCTTTGCCCGAACGCAATGAGCCGTGACTCGACTTTCTAAGGAGAGTCCGGCTGCCCCATAAGCCCAAGCGATACAGTCCGCAACCCAGATGGACAGAGTACGCTTGGAGACCGGGAGCCCCAATTTATTGGGGTCAAAAGACACAAAAAGCTGAGCAGCTTTACGGTGCTCCCGCGTACGGTCAAGGTAGAAGTTCAATGCCCTTCTACAGTCCAGGGTATGGAGGCGCGGGAGAGTCATACTGGAGGGCGTCGAGCTCTTCGGCTCGAGGCTCCTCCTCGGGATCCGCAGGGAAGGCCAAAGCCTTGGCCATATCCCTAACGAAGTCCGAGAACCGGGCATCCTCCGGGGGGGGACTGCTTCCGAGGCTCGGACCCCGGTGAGTCCGATGGGACACACCGAGTCCGGAAAGAATCAGGTGACTCTTCCTCCCTCAGACTCCCAGACCGACTCCGACGAGGACTCGTTGGGGTCGGCCCGGGCAGGGTGCGGCGCCAGCCGCCCCGACGTCGAGGGAGTCGGCGTCGGCGACCTCGGTCCCGAACGGGAGGCCGAGGGTGACCTCGACCGAGGATCGACTCGAGTTCTCATTGACTCGAGGATCGGCTCGGTCTCCGGGGTCGACTTGGACGTCGACGTCCCGGCGGTCGGGCACGGCGCCAGCGAGGCCAGCGAGCAGTGCCCGCTGCTGGTCCATGAAGGCAGACAGTCTGCTCTCCAAGGCCGTCAACCTGAGTCCGAGCTCAGGTGACCCAGCAGCCCCCGACTCGGCCCCGACGGCGTCGGCCCGACGTCGGCTGTCGCGGAGGCGAGTCCAGAAGGACCACAGGACTTACCCGGGCAGGCATCTCCGACTCCAGGCGAGGTCGCTTCGGGATGTGTTCCTTCTCCAAGGACCCGGGGCGGCTGTCGGGGCTATGCGACCTGGCCCTCGCGGAACCAGGAGCGTCCACCGACGCCGCCCTCGCGGGTTTTTCCTTCCGACGATGGTCCCCGGAGGGAGAACCCCGGTCGGAGGAGCTCCGGCGACGGTCCGAGCTGGAGCCTTTCGACGCGGAGGCCTCCGACGAGGTCCGGGTACGGCTGGGGTCAGCGAAGATTCTCTCACGCTGATGCCCGCCGACTCCTCAACGCCTTTGAGGACAGTTTGCTGCAGGGCCCACAGATCAGTTCCTCATGATCCGGGCCCAGCAGCGGAGGCAAAAGTCGTGTGTGTCGGTTAGTGACATATTTCGGTCACACCGACCACACCGCTTAAACCCACTGGCAGCCATCGGGGAAAAAGGGCCCCTGCGAGGTCAAAGGACCGGGCTGCCAGGGAAACCGAAAACGAAAGCTGACTAAGTCAGAAAAACCGAAAAGTAAGCGGACTCGAGACCGGCGTCGCGAGTCCGGGCGGGAAACGATCGGCGTCGAACCGAAAGAAAAAAGGATAAGAAGAAAATCAACTTTTTTCGCGGGGACAAGACGGGGACGTCTGTAGGGCTCCGCGGAAAAAAGAAGACTGGCTAAGATGGCACCCTCGGGCGGGAAGACGACCGCGCATGCGCGCTGCAATTCCCAAAGGCTTTCTTTGAAAGCTGGGGAAAATTGCTCCGCGAGGGCTCCGTCGGCGCCGACGTCACCCATAAGTGAGGACTGACTTCCTGCTTGGTCCTGGAGAAAGACTACTTTAGTAATGTAAACCTGCCATCTATAGTCAGGTCGCATTTGAACATTCACCAGAATGAAGAGGACAGATGAAATCTGGTAGAGAGGTTGAGTAAGCTGATTTCACTAGAATCTGAAATCCCACTGTGGCTCTCTCATGTACTACAGTGGCCTCAATGCCTAACATCTGCAAGTAGGCCATGGTTGTGACAGTGATGGAACATTGAATATCCTACATATGAAGTATTACTTTTTGCAACCTCTCTGGAGGCAGAAAAATATTTTCTGAACTGTGTCCAGAATAGCTCCTAAAGAGGAAATTTTGTTTGACTGTTGGAGTGTTGAATTCTCAAAGTTGATAAATACTTTCCCTCTCCTCAACAGCACTACCTCTATCTCATTGACTCCTCTCCCCCCACTGCACCATAGCTCCTCAGCTTTGGTGTACTGTATGGCATATCTAACACCTGCGCATCATCTGTCAGATGTCTGACTCTCGCCTGTAGGATTTGTAGGCACACCCGACACAGTGGAAAAAAGCCAACCTTCCCTACTTCTGTTAAAAAAGCATAGTTACTCACCTGTAACAGGGGTTCTCCAGGGACAGCAGGAATCAGTCCTCACTTATGGGTGACATCCGCACCGACGGAGCCTGTGCGGAACAATTCCCAAGCTTTGAATGAAAGCATTTGGGATTGCTGCCAAACGTGCGTGGTCCTCTTCCCGCCCAAAGGTGCCATCTTGCTCAGTTAGGTTCCAAAGTTAGAGCCCTACTAAGCAGATGGCAAGGGAAGGATAAAAAAATTGCAACTCTTCAGGGGAGGTGGGTGGGTGGTGAGGACTGATTCCTGCTGTCCCTGGAGAACACCTGTTACAGGTGAGTAACTGCTTTCTCCAGGAACAAGCAGGAAGTCAGTCCTCACTTATGGGACTCCCCAGCTACAGGCTACCGAACCTGCAAGCCAAAAACGCCACTGCGAGGCCGTGAGCAGAAGCTGATGTCCGAAGGAAGCCCGAGTCCTCGGGCCTTCGGGGCAAGCTCTAGGTAGCCACAGAAGAAGGGTTGGAGGGCAGGAGTTGCTTATATCCCGAACAGACTACGGAGTACAGCCTGACCGAAGGCGCTGTCCCGGCGGGACTCCCTCTCCAGTCAGTAGTGCGAAGCGAAGGTATTTGCTGAAGACCAGGTCGCAGCCCGGCAGATGGCCAACAGAGGCATGGAGTGCAGCGAAGCCACAGACGCCGCCTTGGCGTGGACACGTGCGCGGTGACACGACGATCCAGCGGGGCACCCGCCTTTGCTTGGGTGAAGGCGATGCAGTTCGCCACCCAGATGGAAAGGGTGTGCTTGGTGACTGCCAGCCCCAGGCGGTAAGGATCATAGGCGATGAAGAGCCAGTTAGACTTGCAATGACCTTGGGTGCACCGCAGGTATAAGGCGAGAGCCCTCTTGCAGTCGAGTGTATGCAGGACCTCCGATGCCTGGTCGGCATGTGTTCTCGGGAGAAAGTCGGCAAAACCACCTCCTGATTGAGGGAGAAATCCGAGTCAACCTTCGGTAGGAACTTGGGGTGGGTGCGAAGGACCACCCTGTTCCTGTAAAACCTGGTATAGGGGTACTCCGCCATGAAGGTTTGAAGTTCGCTGACTCGCAGCACAGAGGTCAGTGCCACCAGGAAAACCACCTTTCAGGAGAGATGCCAGAGCGAGCACGTTGCCATCGGCTTGAAGGGCGGCCGTGTCAACAGCATAAGCACAATGTTCAGGTCCCATTCCACCGGGGGGGAGGCCGGATGTGGGATTTGGAAAGCAGGACCACCCGCATGAAGCGGGAGACCAGAGGCTGGCCAGAGAGGGGTTTACCCTCGACGGGCAAGTGGTTGGCCGAGATGGCGCTCAGGTGAACTGTGACAGAGTTGAACTGCAGTCCCACCTGCAAGAGGTGAAGGTGGTACTTGAGAATCCAACAGGTGGAGCAATAGAATGGATCGATCTGGAGCTTGGAGCTTCAGATCGAAAACCGCTGCCACTTAAGGACATAGACCCGCCTCATCGAATCCTTCCTCAACGCAAGGAGGATGTCCTCGATCTCCACTGAGAGGTACAGTGAGGCTAAAGAGACCCATTCAGCCTCCAGGCTGTCAGGGATAGCGAGACGAAGTTCAGGTGAAGCACCCGTCCCTCCGACGAGGCTCCGACGAGAGCTGGAGTAGAAGTGGGAACCAAGGTTGTCGAGGCCACGAAGGAGCAACGAGAATCACCGAGGCTCGGTTGAGCTGGACCTTGTGGAGGGTCCTCGCAACGAGAGGGTGGAAGGGAAGGCATACAGAAGCTCGGAAGTCCAGTTCAAGAGAAACACATCTGGGGACACCCTGTTCGGGTGCGGTATCAGCCTGCAGATGCGGGGGAGCTGTGCTTTCGCTGGGCTGGAGAACAGGTCCATGGACGGAGTCCCCCAGCGACGAAACAGGTTGAGAACCACCTCTGGACTCAGGCGCCACTTGGGTGGGCGGAGAAGTTTGCTGAGCCTGTCTGCGAGGACACTGTCTTGGCCTGGGAGGTAGACAGGTTCATGCCACGGCGCACTGCAAAGGAGCAGAGGAGGACTGCCTCCCGACAGAGGAGGCGGGAGCCTGCACCCCCTCCTTAGTTATGTAGAACATCGTGACTCTGTTTGTCCGTCTGCACAAGCACCGACCTGCCCTTCAGGTGGTACACTAAGACCTTCAAGGCCAACAGGAGTGCTCGAAGCTCAAGCAGGCTGATTTGCTGTCAAGATTCCTCGGGTGACCACCGCCCCTGGGTGCAGAGGTGGTTGCAGTGGGCTCCCCAGCCCAACAGCGAGGCATCCATCATCAAGATGAGTTCATGCGGACGAGTCTGGAAGAGCATGCCCCGAAGAAGGCTCTGGGGGGTCCTGCCACCAGACTATTGACTCGACTGGGCTGTGAGACACCCGGATGGGGTCCTGGAGGCGGTCCGAGGCTTGGGACCATTGCACTCAGGCACCATTGGGCTGCTCGCATGTGCATGCAAGCATGGTGAATGACGTGGACAGTCGAGGCCATGTGCCCCAGGAGGCGCAGCATGATCCGCACCGAGACCCTGGGCTGGCCTTGGACCTCGGCAGCCAGAAAGCCGAGCCAATCCACACGTGCTCGAGGGAGAAAGGCGGTCGCACGTTCTGTATCGAGAAGAGCGCCAATGAACTCCAGGGTCTGCACCGGTGTGAGGTGAGACTTGAGTAGTTGATCAGGAAACCGAGGCGCTTGAGGAAGAGGACCATGCGTGACACCGAGAGGTGAGCCTCCTCCGCCGAGGTGCCTGAGACCAGCCAATCTAGGTAAGGGTAGACTGAGATGCCCTGCAGCTGGAGGTGGGCTGCGGCTGCTGACAGGCACTTGGTGAAAACTCACGGGGCAGACACAAACCCGAAGGGGAGAACTCTGTACTGGAAGTGCTCTCCCTGCACACTGAAACGCAGGTACTTCCTGTGCTTGGGATGGACCGAAATGTGGGTGTAAGCGTCTCTGAGATCCAAGGCGCATAGCCAATCGCCTTGCTGGAGGTAGGGCAGCAGGATGCCAAGTGATAGCATTTTGAACTTCTCCCGCACCAGAAACTTTTTCAGATTCCTGAAGTCGAGGATGGGGCGCAGGCCCCCCATCCTCTTTGGAACGAGGAAAGAGTAGTTACTCACCTGTAACAGGTGTTCTCCAGGAGCAGCAGGAATCAGTCCTCACTTATGGGTGACATCTACGTCGATGGAGCCCCCGTGCGGAGTATTACCCCAGCTTTCTAAGAAAGCCTTTGGGAATACTGCATGCATGCGCGGTCCCCTTCCCGCCTAAAGGTGCCATCTTGCTCAGTCTGACATAGCTAAAAAAAAGCACACAAAATGTAAAAATAAACTATGTACAACTGCAACTCCCAGGGGAAGAGGGAGGGTTGTGAGAACTGATTCCTGCTGCTCCTGGAGAACACCTGTTACAGGTGAATAACTACTCTTTCTCCAGGACCAAGCAGGAAGTCAGTCCTCACTTATGGGACTCCCCAGCTTCAGGCTACCGGGGACCCAGAGCTGAAATAATGAGCTCCCTCTAGCCGCAGCATCAGAGAAAGGTAGCCCAACCGGTAGCCCAACCAGAGGGCTGGAGGGTAGGAGTTGCTTAAACCTCAAAGAGATTCCGGAGCACTGCCTGATCGAAAGTACTGTCCCTACGGGACTCCCTCTCCAGGCAGTAATGGGCCGCAAAAGTCTGGCTTGAGGACGAAGTTGCAGCCCTGCAGATGTCTGCCAACGGAACAGAGCGGAGATGAGCTACTGAGGCAGCCATTGCCCTGACACGGTGCGCCGTGACCCGACCCTGCAAGGGAAGGTCAGCTGCCCTGTAAGCCCAGGTGATACAGTCAGCCACCCAGATGGACAAAGTACACTTGGAGACAGCTAACCCTAAGTTATTAGGGTCAAAAGATACGATGAGCTGAGTAGCCTTCTTATGACCCTGCGTACGTTCAATGTAGAAGGATAAGGCCCTCCTACAGTCCAGGGTATGCAGGCCTGTCTCAGCCCGGTTGGCATGGGGCCTAGGGAAGAAAGTTGGAAGAACCACCTCCTGGTTGAGATGGAAAGAGGAGACAACCTTTGGGAGGAACTTAGGATGAGTCCTAAGGACTACCCTGTTCCTATAGAAGCGAGTGTAAGGCCTGTCACAGACCAGAGCTTGAAGCTCACTCACACACCTGGTCAAGGTAAGGGCCACTAGGAATAGAGTCTTACAAAAAAGGAAGCGGAGAGGACATGTAGCCATCGGCTCAAAAGGTGGGCGAGTCAGTTGGTGCAAGACCACATTCAATTCCCACCCAGGGGCCGGTGGACGGAGAGGAGGCTTAAGCAATAGCAAGCCTCTGAGAAACCTGGACACCAAGGGGTGAACCGACAAAGAGTGTCCCTCCACCAGTGAGTGGTGAGCTGCTAGAGCAGAGAGGTGGACCCGAACAGAATTGGACTTAAAGCCCTGATTGGACAAATGCAGTAGGTACTGAAGCACTACTGGCACAGTGCAGGCAAAAGGATCTTCCTTTCGCTGCTGACACCAGAAGGAGGACCTCCTCCACTTCAGGGCATATGTTTTCCTGGTGGATTGCTTTCTAGAGGCCAAGACCACTTCTTCCACTTCCTGAGGCAGGTCCCAGGGAGCCAATACTACCCTTGCAGCCTCCAGGCCATCAAATTGAGAGATTTGAGATTGGGGTGCAGAAGAGAACCTTGATCCTGAGAGAGAAGATCTGGATGATACCCCAGAAGCAGTGGTGTTTCTACTGCTAGTTGAAGCAGAAGTGGGAACCAGGGCTGCCTCGGCCACCTGGGAGCTACCAGAAGTACCGAGGCCTTGTCCCTTAGAATCTTGAATAAGGTTCGGGCCACCAGAGGTGTGAGAGGAAACGCATATAAGGAGGCCCTGGGACCAAGAAATCAGGAAGGCATCTGCTGCTAACCTCAGGGGATGAGGTTGACTGGAACAGAACCTGGGCAGCTGCCGGTTCAGGGGACTGGCAAAGAGATCTATGGATGGAAGTCCCCATTTCAGGAAAATCTTTTGAACCACCACAGGGTGCAGTTGCCACTCGTGGGGCTGCAGAACCCTGCTCAACCTGTCCGCCAAGAAGTTCTCTTGGCCAGGGAGATAGACAGCCTTGAGAAACATGTTGTGTTTGAGAGCAAAAGAACAAAGGGCCTGTGCCTCGCGACACAGAAGCTTGGACCCCGTGCCTCCCTGTTTGTTCACACAGAACATGGCCACCTGATTGTCCGTCTGTACCAGAACGGACTGGTGAGCCAAGGTGTGAGAGAAGGTTTTGAGGGCTAAACGAATAGCCCGGAGTTCCAGTAGGTTGATCTGCTGTGTGGCCTCCCATGGAGACCACAGGCCCTGGGTGCACCTGTCCAAACAATGTGCACCCCAGTCCTGCAAGGAGGCATCGGTCGTCAACACCAATGTGGGAACAGGCACTTGAAAAGGCAGCCCCTGTAGTAAGTTGGGGGGGTGTAGCCACACTGTAGGGAGTTCAGGAATGGTTTGGACACCTGTACTTTGTCTGTGAGGCTGCCTGTGGCTTGCTTCCACTGAGTTCGGAGACACCACTATGCAAGACTCATATGAAGCCTGGCATTGGGGGTCACATGCACTGTCGATGCCATGTGGCCCAGGAGTCTTAGAGTCTGGCAGATACTTGTGTGGCCTGCTCAGAAACTGGTTTGCCAAGTCTATGAGCCTTTGAGCCCCGTCATTTGGCAGGTAAAGCACAGTTACTTACCTGTAACAGGTGATCTCTGGGAACAGCAGGAATAAGTCTTCACATATGGGTATCGTCGGTACCGACGGAGCCTGCGCGGGAAAGCTCCCCAGCGTCCAGTAAGAAAGCTTTTGGAAGCATCCCACAGCGCCTGCGCGCTGCCTTCCCGCCTTTCCCAACCGCCTCTCTCCAGTTCGAGTTTTAAAGCTGAGACAAAGAGAGAGAGAGAGGAAAGGAAAGATAGATAGAGAGATACAACTCCTGGGGAGGTGGGTGGGTTGTGAAGACTTATTCCTGCTGTTCCCAGAGATCACCTGTTACAGGTAAGTAACTGTGCTATCTCCAGGAACAAGCAGGAATGAGTCTTCACATATGGGGACTCCCTAGCTGCAGATGCCAGGGAGAAACCCCAGGTTGTGTGTCCTTGAAAAGGACTCTACCTCCCCCAATGGATCTCTGGCATCCGACCAGGGTAGGTGGGTAGGAGTTGATTAGGAATGGAACAGGTGTTTGAGAACAGCCTGACCAAACGAGGCATCCCAGCGGGAGTCCTTGTCCAAACAGTAATGGGCTGTAAAGGTATGAACCGAGGCCCAGGTGGCCGCTCGACAGATTTGGTCGATGGACACAGAGTTTAGATGAGCCATTGAGGCTGCCATGGCTCTCACATTGTGAGCTGTGACATGGCCCTCCAGAGGAATGTTCCTACTCTGGTAGGTGAAAGAAATACACTGAGCAATCCAGTTGGACAATGTTCTCTTAGAGACTGGAAGTCCTAAATGAGAAGGATCAAAAGCAACAAAGAGTTGAGAAGACTTTCTATGTTGCTGTGTTCTTTGTAAGTAAAAAGCGAGAGGTCTCTTACAATCCAAGGTATGAAGATTCCTCTCTGCACTTGATGCATGAGGTCCTGGAAAAAAGACAGGTAAATATACCTCTTGGTTCTGATGAAAAGGCGAGACCACTTTGGGCATAAAGTGTGGATTGGTCCTGAGGACTACCTTATCATGATGGAACCTAGTATAAGGTGGATTAGCCACCAAAGCTTGCAATTCACTGATGCGGGGCGCTGAGGTGACTGCAATAAGAAAAATAACTTTCCAAGAAAGAAATTTCAAGGAGGTTGTGGCTAAAGGTTCAAAGGGTGGCTTCATAAGCTGGCCAAGAACCAGGTTTAAGTCCCATGCCAGTGGAGGTGGTCTAATGGGAGGTTTAGTTAGAAGAAGGCCTCTCATGAATCTTGCTATAAGAGGGTGAGAGGAAATAGGCTGTCCATTGAGAGGCTTGAGGGACGCTGCAATAGCACTCAAATGGACTCTTACCGAATTCGTTTTCAGACCTGCATGGGATAGATGCAGGAGATACTCTAGTAAAGAATTCAAAGGTATTGCAAGAGGGTTAAGACCCCTCCCTGAACACCAAATGGTAAATCTTTTCCATTTGAAAGCATAGGAACGTCTAGTAGAAGGCTTTCTAGAGGCATGAATAACATCTCTGACTTGCTGAGAGAGATGAAAATCTTGAAGGTCTAGGCCCTCAGCAACCAAGCCCTGAGATTGAGAGACTGGGGGTTTGGGTTTCACAACGTTCCTTCTTCCTGGGATAGAAAGTCTGGTGCAGAGCCCAAGTCCAGGGAAGGAGCTTGAGAGAGATGCAGAAGTAGAGGGTACCACATTTGGCGTGGCTAATGTGGTGCTATGAGGATCATAGAACCCCGGTCTCTCTGAAGCTTGAACAGTGTTTTGGGAATTAGGGGAATGGGTGGAAAGGCATAAAGGAAGTCTTGACCCCAGTGAAGGAGGAAGGCATCCTTGGCCTGAACTCCCTGACACGGAATCCTGGAACAGAACCGGGGAAGTTTGGCATTCCACGGACTTGCAAATAGGTCTATGTCCGGGGTTCCCCAAATTCGAAAAATCCTGGCTACCTGGTCCCTGTGGAGGGACCATTCGTGTGGAAGCAGAACTCGACTGAGTCTGTCTGCCCGAGTTTTGAATGCCTGGAAGATATACAGCCATAAGATGAATCTGATGCTCTCTGGCGAAGGCCCACAGTCGCAAAGCTTCGTTGCAAAGTGACAGTGAGCCAGTTCCTCCCTGCTTGTTTACAGAGAACATGGCTACTTGATTGTCCGTGTGGATGAGGACTGTCCTGTAGCTGAGCAGGGAGTGGAACACTCTGAGAGCTAAGAAAATTGCTCTGAGTTCCAAGAGATTTAAGTGTAGTGAAGTCTCCTGTGGAGACCAGTTGCCCTGGGTGGAGAGATCCTGCAGATGAGCTCCCCAACCCATTGGAGAACCATCTGTTGTAAGAGTTGCTTGGGGTAGCGACTTCTGAAAAGGGGACCCCAGCAACAGATTTGGAGAGGACTTCCACCACTGGAGAGACCAAAAAAGGCGACTGGAGTTTGCTATTTTGTCTGACAGGCAACCTGATGCCTGAGTCCATTGGGTGGACAAAGTCCATTGAGCTGCCCTCATGTGAAGGCGAGCATATGGAACCACATGCACGATGGATGCCATGTGGCCTAATAGTTGTAATATCTCTCGAGCAGTTAAATGGGACTTTAACTGTATCTGAGAGTCTAACTGCACCAATCGTAGGCAACGGGCCTGAGGAAGATAGGCCCTTGCAGTTGTGGTATCCAGTAAGGCCCCTATAAACTCCAGAGACTGAGTAGGGGTGAGATTGGATTTTGGGATGTTTATTACCAGTCCCAAATACTGAAGGACACGCATTGTGCAGGTTAGACAAGCCTGGGCCTCTGACTGGGATGGAGCTCGAATGAGCCAGTCGTCCAGATATAGGAATACGAATATTCCTAGAGTGCGTAGAAATGCAGCTACTACTGCCATGCATTTCGTGAACACCCTTGGTGCAGAAGCCAGACCGAAAGGAAGCACCCTGTACTGGTAGTGCTTTCCTTGAAAAAGGAACAGAAGGAACCTTCTGTGTGTTGGATGGATGAGGACATGGGTGTACGCATCCTTGAGATCTACAGAACAAAGCCAGTCCTGACTCTGAAGGTATGGAAGCAGAGCACCGAGAGAAATCATCTTGAATTTCTCTTTGAATAGAAACCTGTTCAATTCTCTCAGATCTAATATGGGTCTGTAGCCCCCTGTTTTCTTTGGAATAAGAAAATAAGGGGAGTAGAACCCTGAGCCCTGTTGAAGAAGAGGTACTTCTTCTATTGCCCCTTGGGAAAGAAGGGTAGCAATCTCCTGACCCAGAAGGTTGAGGAGAGATGTTGGAGAATTGAACTGTTTCACCATGGTGTGAGGAGGAAGGCTTAAGAAATGGAGCTTGTACCCTTCTCTTATGATGGAGAGGGTCCATTGCTCTGCTGTGATTTGCTCCCATCTGGGAGCAAAGTAAGCCAATCTTCCTGGAATGGTGAGGGGCTCTGGTTCTTCCAGAGCTAGAAAGGCTAAGTTCTCTAGCTGAAAGTCAAAGGCCCTGAGGAGGCTGAGGCTGCTGGACCGTGGGAGGCCTGGCAGACTTTGACTTGGCCTGTTTAGGTGGTTGCTGACGCTTTGCAGCAAAACGACCTGTAGAAGATGCCTGCTGACCATAAGCAGGATAATATCTTCCCTTTTTAGAAAAAGATGTCTTTTTGAACAATCTTTTCTTAACAGGAGCAGAGGTAGACTTTGAAAGTCGATCCAAAGCAGAGTTCTCAGCATCCATCTGAGTGGCCTTTGCTTGCCAATCCTTGCTAAAAAGGTTTTCACCTGTACAAGGAAGATTTCCCAATTCATCTTGGACCCAGAGTTCCAAATCAGAGGCTTGTAACCAAGCAATTCTGCGTGCACCTATGGCAATAGCCGAGGCTCTGCTTACACACACAAGAGTCAAAGGCTGCACGGTTGGAAAATTTGGAAACATCCTGGGCATGTTTGCGCCAAGGGAGAAATTCCTGCCTTTTATCTTCTGAAAGAAAAGGAGCTAAAGTCTGCAGATGATCTGTGACTTCTTTTAGAAACATCCCCATATAGAGACTATAGGAGTTGATTCTGGCAGCAAGCATATTAGCTTGGAAAACCCTTCAGCCAAAAGCATCTAGGGTCCTGCATTCACGTCCTGGAGGATTAGATGAGTGTCTTTTTGCACTCTTTATTTTCCTCATGGCAGACTCTACCACAATAGAGTGGTGAGGAAGCTGAGTCTTATGAAAGCCAGGGCAAGGAGGGACAAGGTACATGGTGTCTAACCTACGAGAATGAGGAGAGGTGGTAAGAGGAGTCTCCCACATGCTCAACATGAGATCATAGAGAATCTCATGAATAGGTAAGGTAGCTGCCTCTTTAGGAGCCTTAGGATACTGCAAAATATCTAATTGCTTGGCTCTAGGCTCTGACTCAGGGGCCACTGTAATGGAGAGGCCCCTAGCCACTTCCCTAATGAAGTCTTGAAAAGACAAGTCTTCTGGAGGAGACATTCTTCGTTTTGGAGAAGACGACTCCTGAGGAAGAAGTACCGATGCCTCGACAGAAGCCTCCGACTCGTCAGAGTCTTCGGAGGAATCGAAGTATCGCCTGTCTGGATGCTCTTGTAAAGCCCGATATGCGTACCGAGTGCGATCAACATCGGGAGTAAGCAGTACCGGTTTTGTACCGATGGGCATCATAGGACAGGGTACCGTTGAAGTCGACACCGAAGCCAATGCCGGTGCCGGTACCGGAGATTGTTGCGGTACCCGAGGCATCGCAGCCTGCATAAACGCCATTAGGGTGTGCTGCATGGACAGAATCTTCTGATCCATGGACGCCACCAGAGTCTGGATGTCGGTACCAGTGGAGGCCACCGGTACCCCAGAACACGGCAACAGGTGATCGGTCGAGGCCGAGCCATCGATGTCAACCTGTGACCCCATAAGACAATGCTTTGGAAGCCGGAGCTTCCCGCCGGGGTAATTTTGCCGGTGCGGGATCCTCGAGGACAAGCCCGGAGGCATCTCGATGCTTAGAGGGAGATTTGCCCTTCGAGGACCGGCTAGATTTGTGTTTGGCTACCTGAGATCCATGGGAGGAAGAAGCCGCCCTGGAAGACGTCGATGCCACCGAGGCTGCATCAGAGGGAAACAGGGTACTGAGCTTGGCTGCTCGGTTCTGCCGACCTCTTTTAGACATCATGGTACAGGACACACAATCCGTGATGGAATGGTAAGGACCCAAACATTTTAGACACCAATCATGGGTGTCGGTGACAGAAATAATACCGCCACATTTTGTGCACTTTTTGAACCCGGAAGCGGGCTTCTCCATGAGGAGAAAAATATTCAGGCCTAAGGCCCAAACTGAAAATGCAGAGTTGATTTTTTTTTTTTTTTTTTTTAAGAAAGAAAAGAAAAGACCGGTGGTACCGGTCTGACGTCGAAGGAGGCAGACACGAGACAGAAAAATAAAGAAAAAAATAAAGAACTTCTTCTGCGGTGACAGGAACACGACCTGCTGGCTCCGTGGAAAAGAAGAACTGGAGAGAGGCGGTTGGGAAAGGTGGGAAGGCAGCACGCAGGCGCTGTGGGATGCTCCCAAAAGCTTTCTTACTGGACGCTGGGGAGCGTTCCCGCGCAGGCTCCGTCGGTACCGACGATACCCATATGTGAAGACTCATTCCTGCTTGTTCCTGGAGATCCCTTTGCTTGCAGTGAGTCCAACCTCACCCCTATGAACTCTAGGTTCTGGGAGGGGAGCAAAGTGGACTTTGCGAAGTTTATGACGAACCCTAGGTGTTGAAGGAAAGAGACCGTTCTGAGGGTGGCTTGCATGGCCTCCTGGGAAGTCTGACCCCTGATAAGCCAGTCGTCCAGGTAGGGGAAGACAAAAACACCCCGATTCCTCAAGTAGGCCGCCACCACCGCCAGGCACTTTGTAAAGACCCTTGGGGCGGAGGTCAGGCCAAAGGGCAGTACTCGGTACTGGTAATGGTTTCCTCCCACAATGAACCTGAGATACTTTCTGTGGTCTGGATGAATGAGGATGTGAGTGTACGCATCCTTTAGATCTAAGGAGCATAGCCAATCTCCCTGCTGGAGGTAGGGCAGAAGTGTTCCAAGGAGTGAGCATCTTGAACCTTTCTTTCTCCAGAAACTTGTTTAGATTTCTGAGGTCGAGAATAGGCCTGAGACCCCCGGTTCTCTTTGGTACAAGAAAGTACCTGGAGTAGAACCCGTGACCTTGCAGGTGGGGAGGTACAGGCTCCACCGCCTGGTCCAGCAGCAGACCTTGAAGTTCCTGAAGGAGGTGGTCTGTGTGGAGGAGGCCTGGGAGGCTCTCCTGGGAAGTAGGTAGGAGGCAACTGCTGGAAATGGAGCATACAGTCCTTGTGGACTATGCTCAATACCCAAGCATCCCCTGTAATGGGTGACAACCTCTGGGCAAACAGGACTAGACGACCTCCTGTGCAGAGATGGGGCAGCAGAGATGGACAGGCTATGCTGTGGGAATCAAAAACCCCCTCCCTGCTGAGTGTAAGGAGGAGCCGGAGGCTTGGGGGTCTTCTGCCTACGGGGCCCATGTCCCTGCCCCTTGGCCTGCTGACCCTGCTGGGGAGCTGGGGAGGCCTGGTACTGAGGGAAAGGTTTGTAGGCAGCCGCCTTCCTCGGGTAAAAGGACTTCTTACCAGAGCCCTTCTTCTTCTGAGAAGGGGCAGAAGTTTTTCTGGGCAGCCTTGTCCTGGTCAGGTGCTCGGTTTCGAGCTCAGCAGCCTTCTCAGCCATGGGCTTGCCAAAAAGGTTTTCACCTCGGCAAGGGACATCGACCAACTTGTCCTGCACCCATGGCTCGAGGTCCGATGACTGCAACCATGCCTGGCGTCGGACCCCGATGCCGGCTGCCACTACACGGGCCGAAGCCTCGAAGCCATCGTAGGTCGCTCGGGACATGAACTTTGAGCATTCCCGGATTCCAGAGGACAAGGTCTTGAACCTCTGCAAAGGTTCCCCGGAGAGGCCAGCAGAGAACCCGGCAAGTTCCTTCGCCAGGTCTCATAAGTACATGCCCATGTACAGCTGGTAAGACTGGACACGGCAAGCAAGCATCAAGCCCTGGAAGCACTTTCTGCCGAAAGCATCCAGATTCCGGGCCTCCCTGCCGGGAGGCACCACAGAGTGCTTCTTCTGGCTTTTCAGACGATGCATGGCCGATTCCACCACCATGGAATGGTGCGGCAGCTGCGCCTTCTGGAAACCAGGGCTCTTACGGAGTCGATAGATGGAATCGACCCGCTTGCTCAAAACCGGCGCCGAGGCCGCTGCCTCCCACATCCGGAATAGGAGCTGTTCCAGCATCGGAGGAACAGGCACAGTAAAGGACTCCTTCGGAGGAGAGTCATACTGGAGGGCCTCAAGCTCTTCGGCTCGAGGCTCCTCCTTGGGGTCCGCGGGAATCGCCAAAGACTTGGCCATGTCCGGACGAACTCCGAGAACCTGGTGTCCTCCGGAGGGGACCGACTCCGGGGCTTGGACTGCGGTGAGTCCGACAGGACGCACCAAGTGCGAAAAGTATTGGGGGACTCCTCGTCCTCCGTCTCCCATGCAGACTCATCCGAAGAGGGGTCGGGGGGCTCCGACCGCGTGGGCCTCAGTGGCACCTGCCCCGACACCGAAGGCCCCGGCGTCGATGCCCTCGGTTCTGAGCGGGAGGTCGAGGTTGACCGTGACCGAGGACAACCTCGAACCTTCATGGTCTCGAGTATTGGCTCGGCCTCCGGGGTCGACTTAGACGCCGATGTCCCGGTGGTCGGGGCAGATGCACCAGCGAGGCTGGCCATCAGTACCTGCTGCTGATCCATGAAGGCAGATAATCTGCACTCCAAGGCTGTCAGCCTGAGTCCAAGCTCAGGAGACTCAGCAGCCACCGGCAGCACCGGGCCCGACGTCGGCTTCCGAGGAGAGTCCACGAGGACAACAGGACTTATGTGTCCGGCGGGCTCCGGCTCCACACGAGGTATCTTGGACAGCTTCTCCTGCTCCAAGGGCCCGGGGTGGCGGTCAGGGGTCTGAGACCTGGCCCTCGAGGAACCAGGGACCTCCTCCGACGACGCCCTCACGAGTCGCTTCTTCCTCTTGCGTTCCCGATCGGGGGAGCCCCTGTCTGAGGAACCCCGGCGATGCTCGGGGTCAGATTCCCAAGACGTCGAAGCCTCGGACGAGGTTCGGGCCCGGCCAGAGGCAGAGTCAGAAAAAATTTGTTCTTTCTGATGCTGGCGGCTTCGAAGTGCCTTGGTGGACATTTTGCCACACGGGACACAGACCTTAGGATCATGATCCGGTCCGAGGCATCGAAGGCAGCAGTCATGTGTGTCGGTGAGAGACATCAGTTTCTTGCGCTGATCACACTTTTTGAAACCACTGGAAGCCATAGGGGAAAAAAGGGCCCCCGCAAGGTCAAAGGACCGGCTTTCCAGGAAAAAGAGAAAAAAGGGCGCGAATGCCAGCCACTAAGGGCAAAAACCGAAAAATAGAAGACAAGCTCAATACCGGTGTACCGAACCGGGCAGGAAGGGGAACCGGCGTCGAACCGGAGAAAAACACGATGAAAATCGCAAGAAAAAAGTCAACTTTTCCGGGTGACACGGACAGACATCCGGTGGGCTCCACGGAAAAAGAAAGACTGAGCAAAATGGCACCTTTAGGCGGTAAGGGGACTGCACATGCGTGCAGTATTCCCAAAGGCTTTCTTAGAAAGCTGGGGAAATGCTCCGCACGGGCGCTCCATCGATGTCGATGTCACCCATAAGTGAGGACTGACTTCCTGCTTTGTCCTGGAGAAGTACCGGGAATAAAATCCATGACCCCAGAGGTGCGGCAGAACTCTTTCGACTGCCTGTTGACCAAGGAGGTTGTTCAGCTCTTGCTGTAAGAAAACCTGGTGCGAGGGAAGCAGAGTACGTTCCGCTGGGGAGAAGAGAGTTTGTCTAGATGAAGATGATACCCATTCCGGATCACCTGCAGGGCCCAGGTGCCTGATTATAAGAGCCGTCTATTGGGGGCGAAGAGGGACAGGCATCCTCCCACGGGTGGAAGTGTCCCCAGGGGGCGAGAGGCTATGCTTTCGGCATCAAAACCCCGGGGCTGGCTGGGGTGGTGCCGGTGGCTGGGTCTTGGGCCCCTTGGGTTTCCGGTGACCCTGGGCACCCCTTTGCCCTGAGTGCTGGTCATCAGCGCAGGGGTAGGTGGGTATGGTGGGTATCCCCGGTAGGGAAGCCCTTTCTTCTGGAAGAAAGGCTTCCCTACCAGGCGGGACTTTGGGCTCTTCTGTTTCCGCATCGCGGGCTCTACTACCATGGAGGTGTGAGGAAGTTGGGTCTTCTGAAACCCCGGGCCACGATGGACCCTATATATGGCATCGAGTCTTTTACTGACAATATGGACCAAGGTCGGTGCTTCCCACATGTGGAGGAGCAGCCGGGATAGAATTGACAGTACTGGGACCGTAAGACTCCCTGGATGGAGACTCGTACTGCAAGATGTCAAGTTCCTCTTCCCTGGACTCCTCCTCGGTCTGCGTCAGCAGATTGAGTGCCTGAGCCATGTCCTGCACAAACGCTAGGAAATTAGTGTCCTCGAGAGATGACCGCCTTTGCGAGGTGGGCGGGGACGGGTCAGAAGGGAGATCCCTATGGGCGCGGGTCTCTGGGGAAGTGTCCCCATCCGATTCCCAGCCCGAGAGGTACGAGAAGGACTGAATCACGCTGATCCCTGGGCCCCTGGCCGAGGCCCGCTTGGAGTCAGAGGCACTGGCCCTGGAAGACCTTGCCCCTGAGGAACGGGGACATGAGCGAGACCAGTGCCGAGGACCCTCATGAGGCCTGTGGCTCTCGGGGGTTTTCCAAGGCATTTTTCGAGAACCCAGTTGGGTGACCCTCTGTCTCGCGAGCCAGCCATGCTAGGCAAAAGCACTTGCTGGGCAGCGAGGAAAGCAGAAAACGCTGCCCTCCAGTGCCAGCATATGGGACTCCCACTCGGGAGTGGGTGCCTGTGACGCCAACATTACCAGGTCTGGCTTGGAGGAGGAGGAGGGGGTCCTCGCCGGGACAACCCTCAGGAGACCAGGCGCCATCGCCGAAGTCCTCCGTGTCCGTTCAAGGTACCTTTTGAGGCTGCTCCTTGTCCGACTCTTGGGAACGCTAGGGAGGGCTAAGGGAACAAGCACGAGACAGCTTGCGGTTGTCCCCGACAGCGACTTCGAGGTGTTGTGCTTCTTTCGCCATTCCACCTCGGGCAAACCCTGATCGGAGTGACGCCTGGGCTGTGGGGTCACTGCGGGGGACCCCGCAAGTGGTGGATCGGTAGAGAAGCTACCACAGAGGATCCCGGGGCTGCCTTGCGGAAAATGTCATTGGACTTCGGCTTGAGGCTTAGCAAGGCCTTAGCGGACATTTTTTTAAAGTGACCAGAGCTCCGAGTTGTTGTCATCCCCCAGACACCATAGACAGCAGTCATGGGTGTCCGTGAGCAACATATTTTTGGAGCATATGTCACATTTCTTAAAACCAGTGGCCATGGGAGCAAAAAGGGCCCCTGCAAGGTCGAAAACCCTTGAGGTTAGAGAAAAAAGGGCGCGAAAAGGGCTCAAAAGAAAAAACACTGGAGACAAAAAGGGATCCCCTATCCCACAGCCGGAGCAGGGGCGAAGGGGAGGATGGGAGAGGAACGGTGCTACCGGAAAAAAGGCCAAAACGCCAAAGTCATGAAATTTTTTCCGAGGGACGAGGACTTGTGTCCGAAGGGCTCCACGGAAAAAGGGAGACTGAGCAAGGTGGCACCTTTAGGCGGGAAGAGGACCACGCATGCGTGGCAGCAATCCCTAAGGCTTTCTTTGAAAGCTGGGGAATTGCTCCGCGCGGGCTCAGTCAGTGCCGACATCACCCATGAGGACTGACTTCCTGCTTGCTCCTGGAAAATAAAGCACAGTTACTTACCTGTAACAGGTGATCTCTGGGAACAGCTGGAATAAGTCTTCACATATGGGTACGTCGGTACCGATGGAGCCTGCACAGGAATGCTCCCCAGCATCCAATCAGAAAGCTTTTGGGAGCATCCCTCGCACCTGCGCACTGCCTTCCCGCCTTTTCCACTGACTCTCCTCAGTTGAGTTTCATAGCTGAGACAAAAGGAGAGAAAGATGAAAGGAAGATAGATAAATACAACTCCTAGGGGAGGTGGGTGGGTTGTGAAGACTTATTCCTGCTGTTCCCAGAGATCACCTGTTACAGGTAAGTAACTGTGCTATCTCCAGGAACAAGCAGGAATGAGTCTTCACATATGGGGACTCCCAAGCTAAGATGCCTGGAGTCCTAACATGTTGAAGATTGGAAACATAGTACACCTCATATGGCCAGGCATCCTGAGGATGGAGAGCAGGAGTTGAAAAGAGGGGAGCTACGGAAAAAATAGCTAACCCAAGAAAGGACTACCTATAAGGAGTCCTTGTATGTATAATCATTATCAAGAGATATAATGAAATGAACAACCATCATAACATTGAAAATGAACCATCAGCATATAACACTCACCTACTGGATTGCAGGAAGTAGAGAGGCTGATGGAGTCTACTGGGGATCCAGTAGAATAATGTTCAAGGTGACCCCACTGGAGTGAAGGTGGAGGTCAACATCTGGAAATGAGAGATGACCCCAGGATTCAATTGGGGTAGCACAAACACGTCAGGTCTTCAGTGGTAAGCTTCATGGAAAGCTGAAAACTCCTTTGGCTACAGAAGTATTCAGAAGTAGGAGCAAAAGAGGAAGACTGACCGATCTGGACAAACAGACCCAGTCCTTGAGGGAGGAAAGGGTATGAGGAGAACCCCAGACTCCCAAGAAAGGACAGAAGTGTGAGTAATTGAATTTGAAATCCACTGAAGATCCACCATGTCTTTCCTAACTGGTGAGAGGTAGGAAGACATTGGGGCATGGAACTTCAGGGATATGTAAACCTAGGATGCGGTAGGGCTGTCAGTACCACAGCAGTGGATGTGTGCATAATATCCGAAACATACTGTGGAACAGTATGAAACTGTGCAAGCCCACTGTGAGAAACATTCAGGAAGGTAAGAACCTTTATGAGCCTAGACCGTCAGGGAGATAAGTACAGAAATACATATCTATCTATAATAAGTATCTGGGCAGATACACACTTATATATATATATATATATATATACACATACGGTATATAGATCTATATATAGCTATAATGAGATCAAAAGGGCATTGCATATGCACACTTAGCTGACAGACAGATACATCTACAAAGATGTATACAGATATATATATATATATATATATATATATATATATAAATAGATAGGTCTAAAGATAGATGCCTGCAATTAAGCAGACAGAGCTATGCCTATGAGGACATTCACATGAAGATGTGAAGGGAAAAGATTCATCTAAGAATAAGGAGGTGAAACCTACTTGAGAGAATATATAGAGAATCTGTTCCCACAGAGATAATGGTAAAGGAATGCTATCCAGCGAGTAACCAGGATGGTTACGTGAAAAAACAGAGGATAATATCAGTCTGTAAACAGCAAGTCTGGAGTCCTGTGGAACTCCAGCATGGTAAAAAGGACAGAACGCATAGAAGAGATACCAGGTTGACCTACGTGAGGGACAAGGGAGGTATCAGGCGTTTTTCAGATTAATATGTACTGTCCTTGAAGAATTAGGATACCATGAGAACAAGCTATAAGGAAAAAAAAAAAAAAAAAAGAGTATATTCCTTATAGGAATGGGATAACTCTTAGCTTTTCACGTGGAGAAGGCTTATGTCCTTTGCCCTCTTTTTTTTTTTTTTTTTAAAGAAGATAGTAGGGTGTGGAGAACCCTCACAGTCATAGGGGATGACTGAGGAAACCTTTTTCAACCATGATGGACAGCCATTAGAGAAAATCTATGCTCTCTAGCAAGGGCCCATAGTGGAAAGCTTCTCAGTAGGATTGCAGAGTATTATGCAGGAGAACTGGAATGTAGAACTGGCTGATGGAGGAAACTGACAGCCAGGTCCACTACGTTGCCCAACCCAGAATTGGAGATGGCAATAGAAGATAATGTAAGAAGCTTGTAGTGAAAAGGATTATCCAAGAAAGATGTAGAAAACTGTCTTGGAATCACTACTAGGCTAGACAGGAGTGGTGGAAGACAAGACTGGGACCTGTGGAAAAGTACCAGTAGTCAGTTCCTGGAACTCCTGCATGGGCAGCTACTGAATAGGACAACAGAGAGTCGGTCTGTGTCAAACAGAGAGACAGACTGGACAAAGAGAGCAAGCTGTCTCTGTCTGCAGAGCTGCCCAGATAAAGAAGGGAGTTTAGTTAGGAGAAGAAACTCTACAGTGAAAAGAAAAGACAAGAAGTCTTTGAATGGCATGGTACCACTCATACAGGGGAAACCCTGGTGAAGAGGGTAGAGATAGAAGCTGAAGAAAAACTTACCATATGGTAAGTTCCTGGAAGGAAAAAATTCATGCTGATACAGAGAAACTATCATGTGATAGTTGCTAAAGCTCTCTTCTGGACTCTGTAACCTATAGACATGAATATCCTGACAGTTCAGCATACTGAAGAGTAAATGGATTCCCTGAGGATAGGAATCCCTGAGCAGAGTTTTGGAAAAACATTGAAAAACTTCTGCTGAAAAGAAATAACTGTAGTTATAAAAAGATTAATCAGAAACCTATGGTTACTGGTTATATTTAGCCTGGCTAGAGTTTGAATTTTTCAGACCAGGGCGAGACCTCCCTTGCTTGGGAACATCCGAATGATGGGCAGGAGAAGAGGAAAACCTCTTTCTTTTAGGGAAAGGTGGTTTGGTAGGGCATTTCCTACCTGCTAAGGAAGGAGAGGGCTTAGGATGGCCCTCAGAAACAGGAAGGTCAGTGGAGCAATGAGCAACCTGACGTAAGGACTCCTTATTGAAAAGATTTTCTCCAGTACAAGGAGTGTTACTCAGTCTTTGTTGTGCCCATCTATTCAAATCTGATGCCTGGAGCCAGGCTTTATGACGTGCTCCTATGGCTATAGCAGAAGTTCTGCTAACAGACTCAAAAGAGTCTAGAGAAGCACGAGAAAGAAACCAAAAGATATTTTGGCTATGACTAAGAAGTAAGGAATAGTCTGTAGCCTTGGGCTCTGATAGAAAAGGAGTCAAAAGAGATAATTTCTTTGTGATCTCCTGAAGGGATAGACTCATATAGAAAATATATGAGAGAATCCTTGTTGCCAGCATAGATGTTTGGAAGGTTTGACGTCCAAAGGCATCCAGTGTTCTAGATGCATGCCCTGGCGGAAAAGAAGAATGTTTTTTCTTACTTTTTACCTTCCTCATTGCTGATTCCACTACAATGGAATGATGGGGAAGTTGAGGCTTTTGAAATCCTGGAGAGGGGGGGGGGGGGGTACCTGATACAGAAGATCAGTTGCTGAAGGAGGTGAAGAAACATTTAAAGGTTTTTCCCAAATCCTCAGAAGAAGATTCTGCAAAGAGTGATGTAAGGGAAGCATTACATTTTCTTTTTCTGCAGAAAAACTCTGAGAAGACTCATAGCCAGGGATAGGAATATTAAGGAAAGTTGCCATGTCAAGGAGAAATTTCTGAAAAGAAGGATCTCCGATGGGAACCATTCCTGGACAGGCTAAATTTGAAAAGGTAGCCTGGGCACTGGAGGATGTACCTGTCCGGTGCAGAACAGAATTTGTAATGGATGGATACTGGAACTGGCTGTTATTAGTTGAGACTGTCAGTAGTGCATCATCCATGCCAGGTATCGACTCCAAACTAGGTATAGAGAGGAGCGATCCAGGTGAAAAAAGAATGGAAGGAGCTGGTAGCGATGAAACTGCAGGTACCGGCATCAATACCGATACCGGTGGTTGCGCAAGAATCGAAGGCGAAACCGACACCGAAGCAGTCATCGGAGGCTGCTCAAGCGGTACCGAGGTAACTAAAAACCCTTGGGGAGTATCCTCGGTACCGTGCATGCAGAATCGGTGAACATCGGTTCCGAGACGCGACGGTACCCAGTCCTCTAGACTAGAAATAGATTCTAGACTCGGCATCGAAGGGAGCGAGTCCATCGATGCATGTCTAGAGGGTACCGGCATCGGTGGTGGTATCGGCGATGTTGTCGTATCGATCGGTCGAAGCGGATGCCACCACCGAGCAGGGCTCAGATACAGGAAAGTCAATCTGGGCCTTATCGATCGGTCCCGAAGGTACCGAGGACGCCAGATGACGATCCCTGGTGAAGAGTGGATCACTCAACACCGGTGTCGATGCCGGGGTATCGGTACCGCTCGAAGCGGATGCCACCACCGAGCATGGCTCAGGTATGTTCTGTGAGGGGTGAGCCCCAGGAACAACCTGAAACCCCTGAAATGCTTTGGAGCCCGGAGACTCCCGCCGGGGTTGTAATGCCAATGGGGTCTTGAGGGCAAGGCCGGAGCCGTCATCATGCTTGGCATGAGACCTACCACTCAAGAACTGGCTAGTCTTAGCAGACTGTTTGTGGGTTACCTGATCCTGAAGAGAAGAAAAACCCAGTGCCCTCACCCAGGGAGGGAAAACGGTATCGAGGGAAACTTGAAAGAGGGAATTCTCTTCTCATGGTTTCGAAGCCTGATTGTTCAGGGGAAAAAGGGTCAGGACCCAAACAGGTTAGACACCAGGCATTGGAGTCTAAAAAGAAAACTGTGTTTCCACAGTGAAGGCACTTCTTAGGGGAAGAAGGCTCCATGATGGAAAGGCCTTGCAGGCCCAAAAAATTTAAAGACAGAAACTGAGGGAAAAATCTCCCTGAGTTTAAGAAAAAGAAAAGAAAAACCCACCGGCGGCGGCAGAAAAAACAGCCGCGACAACAAGAAAATAAGAAATAAAGGATTAGAAGAAAAAAGTTTCTGCGGTGACAGGAGGACGTCCTGCCGGCTCCGCGGAAAAACGAAAACTGAGGAGAGTCAGTGGAAAAGGCGGGAAGGCAGTGCGCAGGCGCGAGGGATGCTCCCAAAAGCTTTCTGATTGGATGCTGGGGAGCATTCCCATGCAGGCTCCGTCGGTACCGACGTACCCATATGTGAAGACTCATTCCTGCTTGTTCCTGGAGATTCTTATTAACAGTAGTATGCGACTGTACTTATTCATTACAGAAATGCAGATTAAAGTGCTTAAAGCATGAAGAAAAATAAGTGTGCCAACTGCATTGAGTGAACAGTTTTGTTCCAAGGAGGCAGTACTTTTATAGTTCTATATGAATACAATTAAAATTGAACTCTTCAACACTAAAGTAAATGTTAAGCATAGTTTAAAATTTGTATTTACACTTAATGGTTATAAGCCAAAGAATATGAAGTGATTGAAGCTATTTAGCATTAGGGATGTGCAGTCGTTTGAAATGAAATGGGAAATGCTAACATTTCATGTAGTTTTTAACCCAAAATGAGGTAGGAAACCTGCCCCAATATTGTTTTTTTCCGGTGTTGTCAATGGGGCGCACTACTGCTCAACAGGGTGAACTATTGCTCAAAGGTAGACCTTATTGCGCAATAGTGCACCCTATTGGACCAAGAGAGTGCACCTTGACAACATGGATCGAAAAACAAAAATTCTTTTTAAGGGCCAAATGAAATGAAAAATCATCTAAATGACATGGGAAACTAAACAAAATGAAAACTTAACTGCACACCCTTGTTTAGCATTCTTTGCTAGAGAATAATTTTGCATTGCTTTTCTTTACTGAAGAATTGTTTTAACAGTTTCACAAACCTGAAAAGACTCTCTGTTTTTACGTTGCCTCCGCCTTTCTCTGAGTATACCTTTCTGTTTTTCATCTTCCTCCTCTTTTTCCAAAGCCCTGATATGTTCTTCAAAGCAGATCAGTGCATCCTCTTTATCCATATCTGAAAACCAGACAAAAAAATTATTTGCATGTACTATGCTCACCATGAGCGTTTCTTTAGGCCTACCACTCGGCAAGCTCTTCCTGCCACCTGCAAAGGTCAGCAGGCATCCATCAACCAAAAAAAGCATGAGCAACCAACAACACTGAAGACACAGGTAGCAGATTACATGAACACCAGCATAAGTGCATACAGAGCTGCAGTAGAAATAGCTGAAGCCCTGCCTTGTACAGGCTGCAGAACAAAAAAAAAACTGCCATGGGAACAATTTATATGCCTGGCTACAACTCATCTTGAGCTTGGTTTTGGAAAAGATGAGAAATAAACCTAAAATTCAAATCCATTGGAAAGGAAGGAAAAATGAATGGAGAATGAGGAGGAGCAAAGAAATGAAAGTGGAGAATGAAGATCTAGAGAGGCAAGGATGGAACGACGGGGCAAGGATGGAAAACCGATGAGAATGTGAAGGTTGCTGGGCAAGCTTACTACAGTACAATGATAGCTATGAAAGATTTGGTGCAAGCAAAACTGAAGAATAGGGGAGTGACAAAGGGAGAGAATACAACAAAGGGAGGAAAGGGAGAGAGAGAGGAAGAAAAGGAAAAAAATGAAATTAAAAAAGCAAAATGCACAAAGTATAATAGGAGAGAAAATCTCTTTGAACACCATCTTCCCCTGATCGGGGATCGCAGCGCCGCCAGGCCATCCGGCCCTCCTGGGAAGCACCTCCAGCCCAGTCGGGGCTGTGGGAGGGGGAGGAGCAGCGGGCCAGCTTAAAAGAAAGCCGCCGCCGGCGGGAAAATCTCTTTGAACACCATCTTCCCCTGATCGGGGATCGCAGCGCCGCCAGGCCATCCGGCCCTCCTGGGAAGCACCTCCAGCCCAGTCGGGGCTGTGGGAGGGGGAGGAGCAGCGGGCCAGCTTAAAAGAAAGCTGCCGCCGGCGGGAAAATCTCATGAACACCATCTTCCCCTGATCGGGGATCGCAGCGCCGCCAGGCCATCCGGCCCTCCTGGGAAGCACCTCCAGCCCAGTCGGGGCTGTGGGAGGGGGAGGAGCAGCGGGCCAGCTTAAAAGAAAGCCGCCGCCAGGCAGGCCCGCGCCTGGTCGGGCCCGCGCCGCGGGGCACTGTTTCATAACTCCCTAACAGCAAGCTGCCCTAACTCAACTAAAGCTCTGAACATACGTGACGCCCGAATAACCTGCAACAAATCAACTCGGAGAACCTCTACTACCCAGCGGAAATCTGACAACACCATAGCAGAGTCTAACACAAGGCACTAACCGCCCTGAAAACGAATGCAAACACATCAAACTCTGCAAAGGACTGTAAGTTGACTGATCGCTCCTATAACATAGTACCTGATATGCATCTACAATAAGTAAAAGCAAGAGTTATAGGTATTCCAGGGAATCAAGCCGTAGTTCCAACCTTCTATTACCACTTCTAGATTAAAGGTTGAAACTAATCTCATGTTTTCACCTGATATTCCCTCAGTGTTAAATCTTGCAGGGTAGTCCTACAAAGCTACATTTTCAATTAATTGCTCTGCTGTTACAATTTAACTGAGACATTGCAACAAATGTATACATTGTTAAAACAGCCACTCTAAGATGCCACACTAAGGCATTGTGCTTCAATATGTTGCAAAACGTGTTGTAATCTTGTGTTGTAATCAGCCAACCAAACATTATTATGCCCTATTCAACCTAACGTATAATGTGAACTGATATTCCACACTATGTACCACATTTGTACTTTGATTTACTGTAATCTACACAGGAGAATCTAGGGTACCACTCAGTGTGGCTAATCTGAATACCGCCGAACCATCAATTCACTAAAATTATTTGCTAAGCCAGTCGTAGACTCTAAATAGATCCAGCAATCTCCCTACCAAGTTAGAGCCGGGCCTGGGCAGCAGTAAATATAACAACCTCCCTCATAGTCCCACCCATTAGTTGCTCTAGATCGCCTCTTGTGCTCCATTTGATAATACTCCTCTGGTTTTCATCCCCATTCCCCTATCACATTTCTCTCATCCGTATAAAGATGGGTCCCCTCATTACCACCATCCTTGGATGCTACATCATCCTCACTAACTGGCTCTCCTGCTCACTAGCCTTAACACCATCCATCAAACAAATCCCAATACTAAAGAGCCATGGAAGGAGATGGTCTGGTCCATCCCACAGCAACTTACACTGGGATACACGCCCCCGCCACCCTCACCTCCTCCATATTACCCTTCAACATCCCAACAGAAGCAAACAATCTGATAAAATTTACCCTGACAGCCTCAAATGTGCCCTCATCAATGCACGCTCCATCCGGAAGAAATGGCCAGCTGTCACTGACTTAATTTCCACTCATGACCTTGACATACTCTTGGTCACAGAGACGTGGTTAGCTGAGGAAGACAATGTCATAATCAACCAGCTCCGCCCCCAAAATTTTACAGTACATTCCAGTCACAGGCAAGATAAAAGGGGTGGTGGTGTCCTCATCCTCTCTAGATCAGACCTCCAGTTTCAGACGACGCACTCCACCAGCACAAGTCACATGGAAACTATTACCATCTCCAATAGACGATGCTCAATCAGCTTGCTCTACAGAGCCCCCTCCACGTCACTTGATGAGCTCGCCTCTATCATTGAGCTTGCCTCCATCCCTCATAGCCCACACACCCCAATGTGGATCCTAGGTGACTTCAACCTACCAACTTTACACGATAATCAAGCAGTTCCATTCCTAGAAGCCCTTGAGAACCTTGGCTTCACGCAACTAGTGAAAGCCCCCACTCACACTAAAGGCAACATTCTGGATCTGATATTCGCCCCACAGTCATCCCTCAACACATCTCTCGATCCTATTACATCCATTACTTCTGTTCCCTGGTCTGATCACAAATTGATCGTCCTCCAGATTCCTGCAAGCAAAACTCTCTCCAAGAGCTTCAAGACACCAACTAACACAGCAAGTCCAACCTCTAGATCTTTTAAGCCATTTAATAAGGAGATCATCCTCGTGGAAACTCAACAACTCATAAATACCACTACCACAAATCTTGAGGACCTAATCTCTCATTGGAATAATAGTCTCAGCGCTATTGCCTTGCGTCCCACAGCAAAAAAGCACTCAAGGAAAAGAAAAAATGCACCCTGGTACACTGCGGACTTTAGAGAATCCCTCATCCTATTACGGAAACTCGAAAAACGTTGGCGTCGCTCCCATGCTATTGTTGACCTGACAGCATTCAATAGCCACCTAACTGCCCACCGCAAGGCAATCTCTGAGTCAATGAAAAGATACCACTCGGATACCTTGATGAGATCTCTCAATAAGCCACACAACCTTTTTGACCTTGTTAAGTCTCTATCTAAGGAACCATCCTCTGGGCCGCAAGTTGAAATACACCCTCAAGACTTTGCAGCCTACTTACAATCTAAGATGTGCCTTGTTAACAGAGCCTCCACAACAACCACCACCCTTGGACAGGTCACCCTTGGAGCTTTTTCTGCATTCTCTATTCCTTCTAAGAAAGGAATTGAAGACACTATTACAGCACTCAACATCACTACATCCCAGTCAGATCCATGCCCTGCCTTCTGGATCAAGGAACTCCGCAGTCACCTCAGCCCTGTAATTGCCTCCATAATGAACCTCTCCTTCTCAACAGGATCATTCCCTTCAGCCCTTAAACACACTTCTATTAGACCACTGTTGAAAAATTGCAAACTCGACCCCCTAAAGGTTGAGTCCTATAGACCTATCTCTAGTATTCCTCTACTTGCTAAGATCATCGAAAAAGAGGTCCAACGACAGTTACAGGACCATATTGACACCGCTGCTCCATTAGACCCCTGCCAACATGGCTTCAGGGAATATCATGGAGTCGAAACTCTCCTCACAATTCTCTTTAGCAAGATAATCACTGGCATAGATAACATCCGACAAGGATTTGCCCTCATCTTTCTGGACATCGCAGCAGCGTTTGATTCAGTGAATCATGATATCCTTTTAATGAGGCTAACTGAGAAGGGCATCACTGGAACAGCGCTTGAATGGTGCAGGTCCTACTTATCCGGAAGATGGCAGCATGTCCGCTCAGGAGGCAGAACTTCAGAACCCTTCCACCTAGATCAGGGAGTCCCTCAAGGTTCTTCACTCTCTGCACTTTTATTCAACATCTACATGCAACCAATCTGTAAGATCATATGGTCATTTAATGTCGACTGCATGCTTTATGCAGATGATGTTCTACTTTATACCCCCATCTCCACTGACCATCTGGATCTTTCCCCTCTAATAAACTGTTTCAATGCAGTTTCTGACTGGTTGCTCTCCCAAAACCTCCGTATACAACATAAGAAAACAGAAGTCCTCTTTATCTCAAGGAATCACAACTTCATCCCACCACAATCTATCAGAACTAATGATGCTGAACTGCAATCCAAACCTTCAATACGTTACTTAGGAGTCACTCTGGACCAACATCTGGATATGAAGTCCCACATTGGAAACACAGTCAGAACAATATATTACAAGATCCGATCCCTGAGACACCTACGCTCCATTCTAGAACCAAAGGATTTCAGGACTATCTACCAGGCACTGATAATACCCCACTTCGATTACGCCAATGTCATTCTTCAAGGTCTCCCTCAATCCACCTTAAACCCTTTACAGCTAGCTATGAATGCTGCAGCAAGGGTACTCCAGGGGGCCACCAGGACTGACCATGTTACTCCTTTGCTGATTAAATTACATTGGCTACCTATTCAGGCCAGAATTATCTTCAAAACTCTACTCCTTACGTTCAAAGCTCTCAACAAGCTTTCCGCTCCTTCCTTATCTGACCTTATTAATACTACCACACCAAACAGAGCAAGAAGATCCTCAGCCATCAACTCCTTAAAACTCCCAAAGGCCCTTACAAGCTGCTCTTCTTCCACAGCCAAGAGAGCCTTTATCCTCTGTGCCCCTAGGTGCTGGAATACACTACCTCCTGACATTCGGGCTATCACCAGTTTATCACAATTCAGGAAAGCTCTCAAATTCCATCTCTTTAATAAACATCTTATAGAGCCATCGATACCCACTGACATTAGTGATTCCACTCAGATTCTCAGCTTCGTAGTCTCTCAATATCAGACATGTGATGAATCGCTTTGATTATTGAATATTTTCTTAGCACCTGTTCCTAATAACCTGTATTCATTCAGTAGTATTACATCTGTAAATAGTTTCCCTTGTTATCCAAGTTCCTTCCCTTGTTATCTGTAAACTCATGCTTGTTATTGTACTGAGATCTTTGTTCTGTGTAAACCGCGCTGATGCTGAATAGTGCGGTATATAAGAGAATGTAAATAAAAAATAAATAAAATAAAATAAAAGATAAGATAACGAAAGAAAGAAGAGAGGATAGGAAATATTTAAGAAAACAAGAAATAGGTTTGAAAATTAGGTATCTTACTGCAATTAATTAGTGCTACATTTATAATATCATAAAATACATTTTCAAAATTTTGAGTATCACGGGTCAAAACTGTATGTAGTGGAGACAGCATTGTCAAAAGATTTTAATCCGTTATGAAACGGAAATGACCACATGGTCTACCCTGTATGCTCATTTGTACATGTCTACTGTGCTTACTCTTCATGCTTTCTTCACCTTTTTTTCTTTGAGAAGTCTGCGTCAGCCAGGATAACTTTTGTCTAGACATAGCCATGCTGCTTCTTGAAATAGTTGAAGGGACCATGCATCTCCTTACTTGCTGACATAAAATATTACCCCATGACCGTCTGTCTGAATCAGTACGGATTGGCAGTGCTGTAGATTGCTGTTAACTCCAGATGACTGATATGGAGTAAACTCTCTGATTTTAAAGTAGACCCATGCCAGTTAACACCAAAGTGTGCTTCCCATCCTATGTTGGAAGCGGTTGTGATGAGTAAGCAATGCTACTCCTGAAGAATAAAAGGAAGTCTGTTGAAAAGGATGGCTTCTGCAATCACTGAAGTCAGCAGGATGGGCATATTTTGGAAGATAAAGACTTTGATCAGACTTTGAGGACATATGACCTAGGATCCCTAAGTAGGTTCTGGTTGTGACCCAAGGACAGCACTGATCAGTTTCACGAGAAAGCCAAGTAATTAGTGAAGGTGCATTGCCTATCTCTTAGGCAGAGAACAAGATCCAGCTATGGAACTGCTAAAAGCCCATCAATGTATGAAATAGGAATCTATTGTTATTTTCTGCCATTCTTGAAGAAGAGACATTGCGCTCAACTCTTTGACAAGTAGGACAGTCTATGAGATGGAAAAAATTAACAGTTTTCTCATGTTTTAGACAGAGAGGAAGGCTGCTTGGACTAAAGAGGAGCAACCTGTTTTGGTTGTCTTCTCTCTCTTTGGCAAGGCCTATATTAAGACTAAGCCTGTTATGCTTGCCTGAAGAATGGAAGGAAGCCCATTTTCCTATATAAGCAGCTTTCCAACTAGTTGTATTACAGTTTTACCACCCTAAATGAGCCTTATCTTGGCTGATCTCAGAAGCTAAGCAGGGTTGGGCCTGCTTACTACTACTACTGATCATTTGTATAGTGCTACAAGGTGTACGCAGCACTGTACAGACACATGTAAGAGTAGTTACTCATCTGTAACAGGTGTTCTCCAGGAGCAGCAGGAATCAGTCCTCACATATGGGTGACATCGGCGTCAACAGAGCCCCCATGCGGAGCATTTCCCCAGCTTTCAAAGAAAGCCTTTGGGAATGCAGGCACGCATGCGCGGTCCCCTTCCCGCCCAAGGGTGCCATCTTGCTCAGTCTGATGACATAGCTAAAAGGCAGCACAAAAAAGAAAATGAACTATATACAACTGCAACTCCAAGGGGAGGAGGGAGGGTTGTGAGGACTGATTCCTGCTGCTCCTGGAGAACACCTGTTACAGGTGAGTAACTACTCTTTCTCCAGGACCAAGCAGGAAGTCAGTCCTCACATATGGGTGACTCCCTAGTTCTGGGCTACCAGAAACCCAGGCTGAAAAATAGAGCTCCCTCTAGAGCCTCAGCAACAGTGAGAGAATCTTCTCCGAGACCACAGCTGAACGGTAGCCCAAAACCAGGGCCGGAGGGTAAGAGTTGCCTAAACCTCAAAGAGATTATGGAGTACCGCTTGCCCGAAAGCACTGTCCCCACAGGACTCCCTCTCGAGGCAGTAGTGGTCTGCAAAAGTCTGGCTTGAAGACCAAGTAGCGGCCTGGCAGATGTCTGCCAACGGAACAGAACAGAAGTGAGCTACTGATGCGGCCTTCGCCCTGACCTGGTGGGCCGTGACTCGACCCTCAAGGGAGAGGCCGGCTGCCCTGTACACCCAGGTGATACAGTCTGCCACCCAGATGGACAACATACGCTTAGTGACAGGCAACCCCAATTTATTAGGGTCAAAGGAAATGAAGAGCTGAGAAGCCCTTCTATGCCCCTGCGTACGTTCTAGGTAAAAGGACAGTGCCCTTCTACAATCCAGGGTATGCAAGACAGTTTCAGCCCTACTGGCATGCGGCCTGGGAAAGAACGTCGGAAATACCACCTCCTGGTTGAGGTGGAAGGAGGACACTACCTTGGCAAGGAACTTAGCATGAGTCCTCAAGACTACCCTGTTCTTATAGAACCTGGTATACGGCCTATCCGAGACCAGGACCTGAAGCTCACTCACCCGCCTGGCCGAGGTGAGTGCCACAAGAAACAACACCTTCCAGGATAGGAAACGTAAGTGGCAGGTTGCCATCGGCTCAAAAAGTGGGCGAGTCAGTTGCTGCAAGACCACATTGAGATCCCACTCAGTGGCCGGTAGACGAATATGAAGCTTAAGCAGAAGCAGGCCTCTGAGAAAGCGAGACACCAGAGGGTGGCCTGAGAGAGACTGTCCATCCACCGGCGAGTGGTGAGCTGCGCGAACACAGTCTCTAAGGACAAAAAACCGAAAAGAGAGATCCAGGCTCGGCACCGGTGTACCGAGTCCAGGCGGGAAAGGAACAGACGTCAAACCGAAGAAAAAACTCGACCCAATGCAGAAAAATCAACTTTTTTCATGGGTGACAAGACAAGGACAGGCGTCCGTAGGGCTCCGCGGAAAAAAGAAGACTGAGCAAGATGGCACCTTTGGGCGGGAAGGGGACCGCGCATGCGTGCCTGCATTCCCAAAGGCTTTCTTTGAAAGCTGGGGAAATGCTCCGCATGGGGGCTCCATCGACGCCGAAGTCACCCATATGTGAGGACTGACTTCCTGCTTGGTCCTGGAGAAAAAGACAGTCCCTGCTCATCAGAGCTTACAATCTAATCAAGACAGACAACACAACAGCTGAGGACAAGAATACATAGGAGAATAGTAAGGGAACACATAGGAGACTAAGTGGATCAGGATCCAAAAGCGGAATCGAAGAGGTGAGTTTTCAGCCTGAAATTGAAAAGAGACAGAGATGAAGACTGACATACAGACTCAGGTAGTTTATTCCAGGCATAAGTAGCAGCAAGGTGGAAGGACTGAAGTCTGGAGTTGGCAATAGAACACAGAAGGGCAGAGATAAAAGCGATCTGCCATAAGAATGGAGCTACCAAGGAGGAGTTTAGGGAGAGAGAAGAGAGGAAAGGTAGTGAGGAACAGCAGAATGAGTGTACCTATAGGTCAGTAGGAGAAGTCTGAATTGGATATGGAAAAGGATAGGGAGCCAATGAAGTGACTTGAGAATAGGGATAATATGAAGGGTTATATCAGAGCTACTCAAATCCGGTCCTGGAGGTCCGCAACCCTGCAGGTTTTCGGGATATCCCTAATGAATATGCATGAGATATATATGCATTAGAGATAGCCTGCCAACCTGACTGGTTTGTGGCCCTCTAGGGCTGGATTTGGAGACCCCTGCATTACACCTCTGTCATTTAAGATTGTGAGTGGGCAAGGTACAGATGTCCTAGACAAAGGGTAGATCGAATGTGTCACATTCCTCCTCGATTCTCACCACCATCTAAAAGTTGTCTAATAGACAATATTTTGGTGTTGGTGAGAAGCGAGGAGGAATGTGACAAATTCTATCTAACCTTTTTGATGTCTTGGACATCTGCACCTTGCCCACTCACAATCTTAAATGACAGAGGTGTAAGGCAGGGGTCTCCAAATCCAGCCCTGGAGGGCCACAAACCAGTCAGGTTGGCAGGCTCTCTCTAATGCATATATATCTCATGCATATTCATTAGGAATATCCCAAAAACCTGCAGGGTTGCAGACCTCCAGGACCGGATTTGAGTAGCTCTGGGTTATATGAGTATATCAAGGCTGGTAGAAGATTAGCCATGCAGCCGAGTTTTGAATAGACTGAAGTGGAGAGAAATGATTCAGAGGGAGACCAGCAAGAAGGAGGTTGCAATAATCTAGATGGCAGGTGACTAAAGAGTGGATAAGTGTCTTAGTAGTATGTTCAGAAAGGAAGGGATGAATTTTTCTGTTAAAGAGCAGAGGTTGCCAACTCCAATGCTGGAGTGTCACAATCCAGCCTGGTTTTCAGTATGTCCCCAATGAATATTCATGAGATATATATGCATGTGCTGTCCCCAGTGTATGCAAAAATATCTCATAAATATTCATTGGCTGAATGGGAGGCTTTGTTAAAAGAAGGCCTCTCATAAATCTCGCTATGAGAGGAAATAGGCTGTCCATTTAGAGGCTTGAGAGAAGCTGCAATAGCACTTTAATGGACTCTCACTGAACTGGTCTTAAGCCCTGCATTTGATAAATGGAGGTATTCCAGTAATAATTCCAGAGGTATCGCAAGAGGGTTAAGACCCTTCTGCGAGCACCATATGGTAAACCTTTTCCATTTGAATGCATAAGAGCGTCTTTGTGGAAGGTTTCCTGGAAGCATGAAAGATATCCTTTACCTGCTGGGAAAGGTTAAGACCGTGAAGTTCTAGGCTTTAAGCAACCAGGCCCTGAGATGCAGACACTGGGGATTGGGATGCCACAGCATCCCGTCCTCTTGAGAAAGAAGATCTGGAGCAGATCTTAACTCCAAGAGGCGGAGCTTGAGAGAGATGTAGGAGGAGAGGGTACCACGGTTGCCGAGGCCAACGTGGAGCTATGAGGCTCATATGACCTCTGTCTCTCTGAAGCTTGAACAGGGTTTTGGGAATTAGGGGAATGGGTGGAAAGGCATACAGCAAGTCCTGACCCCAATGAAGGAGGAAAGCATCCCTGGCGTGACAACCTCGAGCCGGAATTCTGGAACAGAACCGGGAAAGTTTGGCATTCAGCAGACTTGCAAAGAGCTCTATGTCTGGGGTTCCCCAAATTTGAAAAATTTTGGCTACCTGGTCTGCATGCAGAGACCATTCGTGTGGAAGCAGAACTTGACTGAGTCTGTCTGCCCAAGAGTTTTGAATGCCTGGAAGATACACCGCAAGGAGATGAATCTGATGCTCTTTGGTGAGGGCCTATAGTCACAAAGCTTTGTTGCACAGCGACAGAGAGCCTGTTCCGCCCTGCTTGTTAACATAGAACATGGTTACCTGATTGTCCGTTTGAACTAGGACTGTCTTGTAGCTGAGCTGGGTGTGAAATACTCGAAGAGCAAGGAAGATTGCTCTGAGCTCCAGGAGGTTGATATGGAGATAGGCCTCCTGTGGAGTCCAGGTACCCTGGGTAGAGAGGCCGTGCAGGTGGGCTCCCCAACCCAGCTGTGAAGCATCTGTTAGAGTGGCTTGGGGTAGGGGTTGCTGAAAAGGAGACCCCACCAGAAGGTTTTTGGGTGACTGCCACCACTGGAGGGACAAAAAAAGGCGAACTGAGTTTGCTATTTTGTCTAACAGGCAACCTGACGCCTGAGTCCACTGGGTGGATAAGGTCCACTGGGCTGCCCTCATATGGAGGCGAGCATAAGGAACCACATGCATGGTGGATGCCATGTGGCCTAGCAACTAACATTTTCCGAGCAGTGAGGTGAGGTTTTAGCACTGCTTGGGAAGCTAACTGCACAATGCGAAGGCAGCGGGGCTGTGGAAGGAAGGCCCTTGTCTGTCTGGTATCCAGAAGAGCTCCGATAAACTCTAGGGACTGAGTGGGAGCAAGGTTGGACTTTGGGAAGTTTATGACAAGTCCCAAATACTGAAGGATGCGCATTGTGCGAGACAGAGCAAACCTGGCCTCTGGCTCTGAAGGGGCTCGAATGAGCCAGTCGTCTAAGGGAAGACGAATATTCCCAGGGTGCGGAGAAATGCTGCTACCACAGCCATGCATTTTGTGAACACCCTTGGTGCAGAGGCCAGGCCAAAAGGAAGAACCCTGTATTGGTAGTGCTTCCCTTGAAACAGGAATCGAAGGAACTTTCGGTGAGTTGGATGGATGAGAACATGAGTGTACGCATCCCTGAGATCTACAGAACAAAGCCAATCCTGACTCCAAAGGTATGGCAGCAGAGTTCCTAGAGAAATCATTTTGAACTTCTCTCTGAACAGGAATTTCTTCAATTCTCTGAGGTCTAGAATGGGTCTGTGTCCTCCTGTTTTCTTTGGAATAAGGAAATAGGGGGAGTAAAACCCTGTACCCTGTTGGGGAATAGGTACATCTTCTATTGCTCCTTCAGCAAGGAGCATTGTGACTTCTTGACCTAACCGGTCGTTGGGAGAGGTCTGAGAATTGAACTGTCTTACTAATGTAGGAAGGGGCATGCTGAGGAAATGAAGCTTGTACCCTTCTCGTAGAATAGTTCAATTTTCTGCTGTTATCTGACACCATCTGGGGGCAAAATGACATAACCTTCCTGGGATGGTGGAGGGTTCTGGGCCGTTCAGGGCCAGGAAGGTAAGTTCTCTAGATAGGAGTCAAAGCCCCTGTGGAGGCTGAGTTTGCTGAGCCGGTTGAGGCTTAGCTGCTTTTGGCTTCCTTTGTTGCCTAGGTTGTTGCTGCTGTCCCTTTTGGGTAGACTGACCTGAACGATGTCCCTGCTGGGTATAGGAGGGATAAAACGTCGTCTTCTTACTGAAGAATGGTTTCTTAGAGGACCTTTTCCTCGCAGGATCAGCTGTAGATTTGGACAATCTATCCAAAGTGATATTGTCAGCATCTATCTCATTAGCTTTTTCCTGCCAATTCTTGCCAAAGAGATTCTCTCCTGTGCAAGATATATTCCCCAGTTTGTCCTGTACCAAGATTTCTAAGTCAGATGCCTGGATCCAGGCAATTCTGCGTGCACCTATAACAATAGCAGGGGTTCTGCTTATGCATTCAAAGCAGTCAAAGGCTGTACGATTCACAAACTTGGAAACATCCTGAGCATGTTTAACAAGAGTAAGATAATCTTGCCTTTTATCACCAGGAAGGAGAGGGCTCATAGGCTCTAAGTCTCCTGTGACTTCCTTAAGGAACATTCCCATATACAAGATATAGGAACTGATCCTAGCAGAAAGCATGGAAGCCTGGAAGGATTGACGTCCAAAGGCATCAAAAGTCCTATACTCATGTCCTGGAGGATAAGATGCATGTCTTTTTGCACTCTTCATCCGTCTCATGGCTGATTCCACCACCATGGAATGGTGTGGTAATTGAGTCTTCTGAAACCCAGGACAAGGATGAACTAGATACATGGTGCCGAGTCTCCGAGAATGAGGAGACGTGGTTAGAGGTGTTTCCCACATCCTTAACATAAGATCATGCAAGATCTCATGAATAGGTAAGGTAACTGCCTCCTTGGGAGCTTTAGGGTATTGTAGGATTTCTAATTCCTTTGCCCTAGGCTCTTTTTCAGGAGCCACTGTGATGGAAAGACCTCGGGCCACATCTCAGATAAAATCCTGAAAGGACATATCCTCTGGTGGAGACATCCTATGCTGAGGAGAAGAGGAATCCTCGGGAAGAAGTACTCTGGTATCAGCAGAGCCTTCGGAGTCTTCAGACTCATCCGAGGATTCGAAGTATCTCTGATCCGGGTGATCGTGCAAGGCATGGTACCGGTACTGATTGAAGTCAGCATCGGAGTGGTCTGGTACCGACTAGTCGATGCCGGATAGACACGCATGACTCAGTCTCGGTAGAATACCTGCCGATGTCGATGCAGTCAGTGCCGGTACTGGTTGAATTGTCTGAAGCGGTTTCAGGGGCATTGAGGCCGTGAGAAGAGCTGCCAGACTGCGCTCAATAGCCAAGAATCTCTGGTCTATCGACGCTGCTGATGCTTGGGTATCGGTGCCGCTTAAAGCGGCCGGAACCCCAGAGCATGCCACCAGTAGTTCTGCCGAGGTTGAAGCCTCGAGAACATCCTGGAGCCCTGTTAGTGCTTTGGAAGCCAAAGCCTCCCGCCGGGGCAATTTTGCCGGTGAAAGTCCCTCAAGGGCAACGCCAGAGGCATCTCGATGTTTAGAAGGAGATCTAGCCTTTGAGGACCGGCTAGATTTATGTTTAGTTACTTGAGATCCATGGGAGGAGGATGAAGCCCTGGAGGACGTCGATGCCATGGAGGCTGCATCGGAGGGAAAAAGGGTGCTGAGCTTAGCAGCTCAGTTTTGCCGGCCCCTTTTCAACATCATTCCACAGGCAACACACTCTGAAATAGAGTGGTCAGTACCTAAACATTTGAGGCACCACTCATGGGTGTCGGTGAAGGAGATGGTACTGCCACACTTAGAACACTTTTTAAAACCCGAAGCGGGTTTTTCCATTTTGAGGGAAAATGTTGGGCCTAGTGCCCAAAATGGCATGTGGCACCCGAGAAGAAAATTACTGGAGAGAGACTCCAGAAACTTTTTTTTTTTTTTTAGAAAAAAGAAAAGAACCACCGGCGGTACCGGTATAGCATCGAGGGAAGGCAGACACGGACACAAAAAAGAAGGGGGGAATTTTCTGCGGTGACAGGATGTGCGACCTGTCAGCTCCGCGGAAAACGAAGAACTGGAGAGGGACAGTTGGGAAAGGCGGTAAGGCAGCACGCAGGCGCTGTGGGATGCTCCCAAAAGCTTTCCTATTGGACGCTGGGGACCGTTCCTGTGCAGGCTCCGTCGGTACCGATGATACCCATATGTGAAGAATATATTCCTGCTTGTTCCTGGAGATCCCTCCATCCTATAAGCCCCATGCTTCTTGGAAAGACCATGGCGAGTACTACAATGTTTTTCATTCCCACATTTATTTGCTTATCAATCACTTTAATGTATCTAGTTGTACTGTTTGCCTTCCTCACCCTATGGCTACACAACACGGGTTCCTACCTAGACCTCAGCCTTTAACTTTGGCCTTCCTAAAGGATCTAGCCGTAAATCAGACTAAGTTTAATTATACCGTATCCGGGGCCAATGACACCACTACTGAACCCTGTATTGTTAGCCCTCAGCTAAAAAGGAAGCCCCCCCATTTGTTTTCAGAACAAAGATACCCATCAGGTAGGAGAAACTCCCCTGATAATATGTCAAACAATTACAACTAATAATCATAAATACTGGATGCTTAATTTCCCCAGTATTAAGGCTGCCTTGGCATGTTATCAACTTTGCCTTTGATAAGCTCTCATAAGCCTTTTGGTATTCCTTGCAGAAGTACCTTTCGGATGGGACTCCTTTCCGAAGGCCTCAGGATCCAGTAGATTCACCTTATATCATTATCCTTATTTAGGCCACTATCACCCATGGCTAAGGAACCTAGTGGTGGGGACTGAGACCCTGACCCAAGATACCTCCAATGCCACTGTTTAGGATGGAGGCATTGTGGCGCTGCAAGGGCATTATTTTGTCTGTGGTAATTTGGCTTACATAAAACTTCCACCTGATTGATCAGGTACATGTTAACCGGCCACTTCAGAACTCTCCTGGAAATTTGTCCCCTATCAAACTTTGCTTAGTCACCAAGAACCCACTGTCAATCGCACATAGAACTTCCAATCTCGTAGAGCTACTGACGATCACCAAAATTACATGGTAGCTGCCCATTAGCTTTTAGCGGATACCTCCATGTTGATTCAAAGTGAAGTGAACATGTTTAAAGGGACCATATGGATTAGCACTTTGGGTGCCATCCGTTCTACTGAACGGTATGGAAAACACATTTTGAGACTGTAATCAAACTCTGGAATCTGTTACCGGAGGATGTAGTAAGGGCTGTTAGTATAGCTGGGTTTAAAAAAGGTTTGGACAAGTTCCTGGAGGAAAGGTCCATAAACCACTATTAAAAAGGGACCCAGGATATCAATGCTTGGCCTAGTACAAGCACTGCAGAACCTGTGTCTTTTGGGGAAACTGCTAGGTACGTATGACCTAGATTGGCCACTGTTGGAAACAGGATACTGGGCTTGATGGACCTCGGTCTGACCCAGTATGGCATTTCTTATGTTCTTATGCCTTGATTGAAATGCAACTCAGGACTTGACTGAGGCCCTCACTGTTACGCAAGGTACTAGTAAGCTGACTGCTTGTTGTTGTTAAGTGCCGTCGAGTCGGAGTCGACTCATGGCGACCCTCTGGATAGCTATCCTAAATTGTGTTCGGTCTTCAGTCAGGCGGCTCATTGTTGACAGACTGGTACCCATAGCTGCTGTTATTGTAGCGATCCATCTCATTGCTGGCCTTCCTCTTTTGCGTTGACCTTCTATCTTTCCAAGCATGATGTCTTTCTCTAATGATCTCTCTCTTCGCATGATGTGTCCGAAGTATGAAAGTCGAAGTCTTGTCATCTGAGCTTCTAAAGAAAGCTTAGGTTTGATCTCCTCTAGTACCGACTGGTTTGTTCTTCGGGCAGTCCATGGTATACACAGTATTCGCCACCAGCACCATAATTCAAAGGCATCAATTTTCTTCCTGTCTGTCTTTTTCACTGTCCAGCTTTCACATCCATATGATGTTATTGAAAATACCATGGCTTGAACAAGTCGAATCTTTGTATGGAGAGAGACATCCCTGCTCTTGAGAATCTTATCTAGGTCTTTCATAGCCATTCTGCCAAGAGCAATGCGTCTGATTTCTTGACTGCTTGTTGCTTCTTTATTGATAGTTGATCCAAGTAGGTTAAAGTTGTTCACGATTTCAATTTCTTCTCCTTCAACGATGAACCTGTTGATTATGCCAGTTGTTATGATCTTTGTCTTCTTTACATTAAGGTGCAGGCCCATTTTGAGACTATGTTCTTTGATTGTGAGAAGCAAACATTTCAGATCATCTTCACTTTCAGCCAGTAATGTGGTATCATCAGCATAGCGAAGGTTGTTGATGAGTCTTCCACCAATCTTCACACCTCTGTTGTCTTCATACAGTCCTGCTTCTCTGATGATTTGTTCTGCATATAAATTAAACAGGTAGGGGGAAAGTATGCAGCCTTGTCTTACACCTTTGCTTATTTTAAACCATTCTGTTTCTCCTTGTTCCGTTCGAACTGTTGCTTCTTGATCAATGTACAGATTGCGCAAGAGAACGATCAGGTGTTCTGGTATACCCATGCTTCTTAATGTGGCCCAGAGTTTCTCATGGTTTACACAGTCAAAAGCCTTGCTATAGTCGATAAAGCACAAATAGATATCCTTTTGGTATTCTTTAGTCTTTTCAAGGATCCATCTCACATCCGCAATGATGTCTCTCGTTCCTCGTCCTTTCCTGAACCCTGCTTGCACTTCAGGTAGTTCTTGTTCTAGGTATGGCTGTAGTCTCTTTTGAATAATCTTCAGTAGAATCTTGCTGGCATGTGGGATCAGAGCGATTGTGCGATAATTTCCACAGTCAGTTGGATCACCTTTCTTTAGTATTGGTATAAACACAGATCTTTTCCAGTCAGTTGGCCATGATGTTGTCTTCCATATTTCTTGGCAGAGCCTTGTAAGTACGGTAACAGCTGCATCAGATTGCTGCAATACTTCTATGGGAATGCTATCAATGCCTGGTGCTTTGTTCTTTGATAAGGCTTTCAATGCTGCTTCAACTTCTTCTTTCATCACCAATGGTTCCTGATCATAAGGTATAGGTTGAAACGGCTGTTGGTCCACTTGATCTTTATCATATAAAAACTCTGTATATTCCTTCCACCTTTTCTTGATCTTCTCAGCATCATTCAACATAGAACCTTGAGCATCTTGTAACATTCCAATTCGAGGCTGGAACTTTTTCTTTAACTCTCGCAGCTTTAGGAAAGCCGATCTTGTTCTTCCTCTAATAGTTTCTGCTTCTATTTCCTTGCAAGTGTCATTGTAGTACTTTTCCTTGTCCTGTCTTGCTGCACGTTGGAAATCTCTGTTGAGTTCTGCGATTGTCTTTCTTTCTCCTTTGGCTTTAGCTTCTCTGCATTTCTGGGCAATTTTCAGAGTTTCTTCCGTCATCCATTTTGGCCGTTTTTGCTTTTTCACCTTTTGTAGAGACTTCTCGCTTTCTTCCAGCACAACCTTCTTGACGTCATTCCATAACTCTTCCGGAGCTCTGTCATTTGTATCTAAAGCAGCAAATCGATTTTGCAGGCAGTCTTTAAATTCCAGTGGTATATTCTCAAGGTCATATTTTGCTGCATTCATGAGTGGTTTGCTCTTTTTCAACTTTAGCTTGAGTTTGCATACTAGTAGTTGATGATCTGTACCACAGTCAGCTCCAGGTTTTGTCTTTGTTGATGTTACAGAGCTTTTCCATCGTTGACTTCCACAGATGTAGTCAATTTGATTTTTATACAATCCATTGGGTGAAGTCCATGTGTACAGTCGCCGCTTGTGTTGCTGGAAGAAGGTGTTTGAGATGAATAGATCATTGGTCTTGCAGAATTCTATCAATCTTTCTCCAGCTTCATTTCTGTTGCCAAGTCCATATTTTCCAACTACTTTGCCTTCTTCTTTGTTGCCAACTTTTGCGTTCCAGTCACCCATGACTATCAGGATATCCTGTTTGCATGTTCTGTCAATTTCAGCTTGTACTTGTTCATAGAACTCTTCAATTTCATTCTCTTCTGCAGCTGTTGTTGGGGCATATACTTGAATTATAGTTGTGTTGATAGGCAATCCTCGTAGACGAATAGAGATTAAGCGTTCGCTGACTGCATTGTATTTCATTACAGTTCTTGCAAGTTTCTTCTTTATTATAAATGCAACACCATTTCTTCTTTGTCTTTCATTTCCAGCATAGTAGACCATGTGATCATCTGATGCAAAGTGCCCGATGCCAGTCCATTTCAGTTCGCTGACACCCAACAGATCAAGTTGTACACGTTCCATTTCATTCTTGATCACCTCCAACTTCCCTTGGTTCATGCTTCGTACGTTCCATGTTCCAATGTGTAAGACATCTTTACAGCTTCTGACTCTCATTTCATGCGCAGCTACATCAGCAGTCAGACTTCCTGAGGGCTTTGATCCAACCACATCATAAATGCTGGCTTTACTCTGAAAAGTCTTCAGCTCTTCCCCAGTAGCTAGTTGAGTGCCTTCTGACCTGGGAGTCTCATCTTCCAGCACCATAGCACAATTTGTTTTGTTGTAACTATCCATTGGGTTTTCATGGCAAGATACAGAAGTAGATTGCCGGGCCTTCCTTCCGCGCAGTTTAAGTTTGGTGTTGTTGCCGTTGTCACAGAAATGTGATCCTCCGCCGTCAACACTATCCCATTCTGCTGCTGCCCAGATGGGTGGTTTGTCTTCGTCTGGCACCTCAGCTGAGACCTGTCCATCTTGGGAGACCCTGCCAGTAGTTAAACTACCGATAGTTTAGCTCTCAGCATCACTGATGCACGCAAGCCCTCACAGCACGACAAGCTGCAAACCAAGTGAGGGAGCTGACTGCTTATTCAGCTCAAAAGCACATGGTCTTAGATTACCTTCTAGCCAAGGAGAGAGGGAGGGATTTGGGGCCTAGTAAAAGACTACTGCTGTACCTTTGCTGATAGCAATCAAAGGATTGTAACTAACTAAATAGGCCAGGTAAGAAAGGAGGCTCATTTTGCTAAAGTAAATATAGAAAGTACCACTGATTCCTCTTTTCCTTGGTTCACCAATATTTGGAATAACTTGTCTTAGCCCCTTAAGGGCCTTCTAACTGGCCTGTTTGGGTTCTTTGTAGATCTCCTAATATTAGGGTTAGGCTTTAGTTGTCTTACTAAGTGCTGTGTTTTTTATATGGTTAAGACTACAGATACCATAGCTGTGCTTCAGCTGAACAATCCTCATGTGATGATGGGCAAACCCTTCGGGGGTTACCACGTAGTTGAAAGGACCTATGCCACCAATGAAACCAAGGACATAGGTCTCTGATGTATGTCTTTTTTACAGATAGCGTAGTTACTCACCTATAACAGTTGTTCTCCAGGGACAACAGGAATCAGTCCTCACATAAAGGTGACATCAGCAGACGGACAGAGCCTGCGCGGATTCACTCCCTAGCTTTCAAAGAAAGTCTTAGGGAGTTAGACCACGCATGCGCGATCACTGTCCTGCCCAAAGATGCCATCTTATCTCAGTATGATGACATAGCTCAAGCAAGCATAAAAAGAAAACAACTCTATGGGGAAGAGGGAGGGTTGTGAGGACTAATTCCTGCTGTCCCTGGAGAACACCTGTTACAGGTGAATAACTATGCTTTCTCCGGGAACAAGCAGGAAGTCAGTCCTCACATATGGGACTCCCCAGCTACAGGCTACTGCAAATACCCGTAGGAGCTCCCAACGACGCAAAAAGTGAAGCAAGCAGAAAAACAAGGAGCACTGAATGGCTTGAAGTCCAGAGATGCAGCTGCAGCACTGAGCAAGGAATCACCTCATCAGTAACCAGACTACAAAAGGCTGGAGGGATGGAGTTGCACTATTCCCCAAAGAGGTGACAAAGGACTGCCTGGCCAAAAGCGCAGTCATGCCGTGAACCCTCTTCTAATTAGTAATGCACAGCAAAATTGTGGACCGAAGACTAGGTGACAACCCGGCAAATGTCCAGTAGAAGGGCCAAGTACAGATTGGCCACCGAGTCCACCATGACACACACATTGTGTGCAGTAATGTGATGCTCCAGGGAGAGTCCAGAGTCCAGCCTGCTCATACGTGAAGGAGATGCAGTCTGCCACCCAGGTATACAGGGTATGCTTGTCTGTTAGTATCAAAGGAGACAAACAGCTGTGACGAGTGGCGATGGGGCAGTGTCCTCTGAAGATAGGGCAGAACCCTCTTGCAATTCTGGGTATGCAATGCAGCCTCTGCGTGGGAGGTATGAGGCCAGGGAAAAAGGTGGGAAGAACCAACTCCTTGTTCATGTGAAAAGTGGACACTACCGTAGACAGTTATTTTGGGTGTGTCCGGAGAACGACCCTATTTCTATTGAACCTGGTATAGGGGCGTAAGCCACCAGCGCCTGCAGCTCACTAATGTGTCTGGCTGAGATAAGTGCTACCAGAACACTACTTTCCATGATAAGTACTTCAGATGGCACATAGCCAGAGATTCAAACAGGGGAGCCATGAGCTTCCCCTGAACTACATTTGGATCCCATGCCACCAGCAGTAGGCAGACTGGAGGCTGCAAGAGAAAAATTTCCCCTCATGAAGTGGCCCACTAGCAAGTGCATGGAGACAGACTGGCAGTTGACCAAGTGATGATGTGTCCCAAAGGCACCGAAGTGCACCCTGACAAAATTGGACTTCAGTCCAGTCCGTGAAAGGTGCAGGTGATATTGCAGGATGTCCTGCACCGTAGGGGCAAAAGGGCTCAGATTCTTTTCTGAGCATCAGACAGAAAATCGTTGCCACTTGAAGGCATATACGCAACACGGAGAGTCTTTGCGGGAAGCCACTAGGACGTCTTCCATCTCCCTGGAGAGGCTGAGGAGAGCTATTGCTAGCCTCTCAGCAGCCATGCCATCAGGGCGAAGGACCAGAGATTGGGATGGAGAAGAGCCCCATTCTCCTGTGAGAGCAGGCCTGTGCTCTGGCCCAGAGGTATCAAGGCCACTCGAGACAGCTGTGGGAGCAGAGGGAACCATGGCTGATGGGCCCACCGGGAGGGGGGGGGGCGCGATGAGTATCATTGAGATCCTCTCCGACTGGACCTTGAGCAGAGTCCTAGGGACCAGGGGAGAAGGTGGGTATGCATACAGGAGGTGTTCCTGGATCAGCTCAGGAAGAAGGCATCCACAGAAACTCTGCCCAAGGCTGGCCTATATGAGCAGAAGAGAGGCAAATGCACATTCTCGGGAATGGCAAAAAGGTCCAATGTTGGCAGATGGAGGTGGCCACCTCCAGGTTGAGTCTCCTCATGGGGTTGAAGCACCCTGCTGAAGCAATCTGCAAGCAGATTGTCCTGGCCCGGAGGGTCATGCTATTTTCCAGGACAATATTCAATAGGCGAACGGCCTCCAGGCAGAGGAGGTAGGAGCCTGCACCGCCCTGCTTGTTAACACAGAGCCTAGCTACTTGTTTGTCTGTCTGGATGAGTACCACTTGACCAATTAGGTGGGTACGGAACACCTTGAGGGCATTGATCACCACCCTGAGCTTGAGGAGCTTGATCTGTAGGACACCCTCCTCACGGGTCCAGGCGCCCTGCGACTGCAGACTGTCACAGTGGGCCCCTAGTCCAACTTTGAGGCACCCGTTGTGAAGACACACTGTGTCTGCGGGGCCTGAAAGGGCAGGCTGGACGTGAGGTTTGGTTGGCTCTGCCACCAGATGAGAGAGTCTACAAGGGGTCGGGTGACCCAAATCTGATCCTCCAGATGGCCCGTGGGTCTGAGTCCAGTTAGAGCTCAGAGTCTGCAGCACCCTGATGGTACGGCGCAATTCATTGCATGCCTCCTCTGGTGAACTTGCTTTGATAAACCAGTCATCCAGATAGGTGAAGATGAAGACGACCAGCAAGCGGAGGTGAGCAGATGACCGCCAGGCACTTGGCGAAGACCCTGGGGGCAAGGAGAGGGAGGTGGAAGAGGAACCCTCTGATGATGAAGCGGAGATACTGACGGAGGATTAGGATGTGGGTATAGAAATCCTGTAGATCCAAGGAGCATAGACAATCTTCCCAGAGGAGATAGGGCAGCAATGTTCATAAACCATTATTAAAAGGGACCCAGGATATCACTGCTTGACGAACCTGTGTCTTTTGGGGAGACTGCTAGGTACTTGTGACCTAGATTGGCCACTGTTGGAAACAGGATACTGCGCTTGATGGATCTTGGTCTGACCCAGTATGGCATATCTTATGTTTATGTAAGGGATAGCATCGTGAACTTCTCCTTGACCAGAAAGCGGTTGAGGTCCCAAAGATCCAGGATGGGCTGATAGCTGCATGTCTTTTTTGGGATGAGGAAGTACTGGAAGTAGAACCTTGTGCCCCAGAGGGACTGAGGTAGTGGTTCCATGGCCCAGTCCCTGAGAAGGGGACTCTAGTTCCTTCTACAGGAGCTCTCTGTACAGGGAGGTCATGGGAAGCTCTCCTGGAAAGAAGGGAGGCGACGTCTGGTGGAAATGCAGAAGGTAGCCTTCATGAGCCACCTGCAGTACCCAAGTATTGGAGGTGATGACCGGCCAGAGGTGAGCAAAATGGACCAGATGTCCTCCTGTGTGCTCTGGGGCCCTGGCCTTCTGGGGAAGACAGGCTATGCCCAAGGAGTCAAAAGCATTCCACCCCCCCCCCCCAGGCTGCAATTGGGGCGCTGTTTGGGGCTTGGGGGCTTTTGACTTATGGGGGCCGTGCCCCTGGCCTTTAGTCTGCTGACCCTGTTGAGAAGCCTCCTAGGCTGGAAATTGGGGGTATTTCCCATAAGACTTTTTCCCCTTCAGATGAAAGGTCTTTTTACCTGAAGCCTTCTGACCAGGAAGGGTTGGCAGACTTCCTGGACATTCTAATTTTAGTCAGGAACTCAGTCTCCAGCTCAGCCACCTTGTCAGTCATGGGTTTGCAGTAGAGGTTCTCTCCTCGGCATGGGATATCTGCCTGTTTGTCCTGTACCCACTGTTCTAGGTCTGAGGTCTCTAGCCAGGCCAGGCAGAGAGCACCAATGCCCACCGCAACCACACGGGCCATGAACTTGAAGCAGTTGAAAGCTCACAGAGTTTAAAATTTGGAGCAGTCCTTGACTGCAGAGACCAGAGTCCAGAAGAGCTCAAGGGATTCCCCTGCCAGTACAGCAAAGAAGACAGCAAGCTCCTTTGCCAAGTCCCTGAGGTACATGCTCATGTACAACTGATATGCCTGGATCCATGCAGTGAGCATTGCGCCCTGGAAGCAATGCCTGGCAACACCATCCATAGTGCAGGCTTTTGATCAGACACATGCACACTCCACCACCATGGAGTTGTGTGGCAGCTATGCTTTCTGAAACCTGGGGATCCTGCTGACTCAATACTGTGAGTCAAGACAGCAGCTCACTATGGGCACTGTCACTGGGCTCTCCCACATCTGGACCAGCAAGCATTCCAGAATGGGGGGGGGGGGGTACTGGCAAAGTCAGTGCCTCCTTCGGAGGGGCCTCGTACTGGAGGATCTCCAGGTCCTCAGCACGAAGCTCGTCGTCTGGCTCCACAACGAAGGAAAGAGCCTTTGCCATCCCACAGACGAAGTAAAGGAAAGTGAGGTCCTTGGATGGTGACCGCTGGTGCTCCTGCGGTAAAGGCGGCTCAGATGGCACATCTTGGTGAAGCACGATGTCAGGGGCCTCGTCATCGATTTCCCATTCGGACTCCGAGCCGGAGGAGACCTCTAGTCCGGGGCAGTCCTTGAGTTCATGCCCCACTGGCGTTGGGGAACATGGAGCCCGATGCACCGACCCAGAGGTACTCGGGGGCAAAGCGCACCTCGAGCGTGAGGTCAATCACCTTGGCCCCGGGCCGGAGAACTGCTCAAGAAGAGGCTGGATTTTCTACAGAGAGGTCTAAGCTGTAAAGGGCATCATGGTCGGCGCGGATGACCCAGAAGCACCGGGCCTGGCTGCACAGAAAGGATGGCAGCTAGGTTGCGCTCCAGGGTCACCATCCTGACCTCGAGGCCAGTGGCCTCCACAGCCTCTGGTTCGGGTCTTGATGTCATTGAGCCCAGAGCTGGGTCCCCCTGAGGGGAGTCACCAATGAGGATCGCAAAGGGGAACCATGTCCAATTGCCCGATGCGGTGGGAGTCACCTCTCACCGGGGGAGTTTGAGGGCCACTCCCAGCCAACCCCCTTGGTATCAGGACAAGGGCATCCCCCTTGGTGTCAGGTTGAAGATGCATTCTGCCCCAGCACCAAAGGTAAGTCCTTGGGTACCCAGGCTCAAAGCCGGGGTTGGAATGCGGCTTCAATCTTGACTCGGATGATGATTTGAGCCTGCGGGGGAGGTCCTCAGAGGACAATCCCCTGTTCAAGACTCCATGACATTGGGGCTTGGCTTGAACACACCCCTGTGATGCCAAGATGTCAGACAGTCCCCGAGGGCAGCGATTCCATGCTCAAAGACAGCCCCATGGCCTTCGAGTTAAACATTCATTGTAAGACAGCGCAGGTTCTGTCTGCACTGTACAAATTTTGTTGAATGTAAACCGCACTGATTCTAAAGAGCACGGTATAGAAAAGACACTAAATAAAATAAATAAATAAATGAATGAATACACTGCTGATCTCACTTCTTTTGGCTCTTGGATGCCATCTGCAGGGAGAGTGGGCAGGAAGTGCTGTTGTGGTCAGGGTCAAAAGCACTGAAGACAGTAACTGTGGCAGTCGGTAATGGACATAGTATGGGAGCATTTGGCACAGTGCTTGAATCCACTGACCAAAGACATAGTGGAAAACATGGCGCCCGCAAGGTCAAACAAACACATCTTGGTCAGAGAGGGCACGAGAGAACTCCCAAGCCCACAAAAGAAAAAAAAAATGTACCCAAATAAATGTGATGCCGCGGCGAGGGCATAATAGGGTGATGGGAAGATGACTGAAGAAACGAACTGGCAAAAACAGCACAAAGAAATGCACAAGGAAGCTAGGAAAAAATCAACTTCTACTGGGGAAACTGTGCTCCATGGAAAAAGAAGACTGAGCTAAGATGGCACCCTTGGGTGGGAAGGTGACCGCACATGTGTTGTGTAACTCCAAAAGGCTCTCTTTCAAAGCTGGGGAGTAAGTCTGCATGGGCTCTGTCGGTGCAGACGTCACCCAAATGTGTGGACTAACTTCCTGCTTGTTCCCAGAGAAAGCACTGTAAGCAAAATAACTGAGCATGTGTTAAGCTTTAGTTAAGAATAAATCACAAAGGCGTAAACAGAAAATTTGATGACTATAAACAAACCAAAGGCCATGACCAGCCCCTGCAAGCTTAAGCAGAATTTTAGGGACTTTCGAAAATAAATGCTGATAATGGGAAAGTGATGTATGTGATTTTGAAAGTTATTGGAATTGGCCTATGTATATGGGAAATGAAGCATATTGTGATGACGTATGTACCAGAAACTAACCTGCAATGACTTATGAGTCTCTAATATTGTCAGCAGAAAAGCATAGTTACTCACCTGTAATAGGTGTTCTCTGGGGACAGCAGGAATCAGTCCTCACTTATGGGTGACGTCGGCACCGACGGAGCCCTAGCGGAAGCATCCCCCAGCTTTCAAAAAAGCCTTTAGCAGATGCCACCACGCATGCATGGTCCCATTCCTGCCCAAGGGTGCCATCTAGCTCAGTCAGACAGCAAAAAGAAAAGATGGTAAAGTAGTAACTCCAAGGGGAGGAGGGGGGTTGTGAGGACTGATACCTGCTGTCCCCGGAGAACACCTTACAGGTGAGTAACTTATGCTTTCTCCGGGAACAAGCAGGAATTCAGTCCTCACATATGGGACTCCCCAGCAATAGGCTACCAAAAGCCCATAGTGAAAAAACACAGTCACCCTCAAGGGGAGCCATCAGCAGCAGCAATTGAGTCCGTGGCTACAGGATACAGTAGGACCCATGTGTCTGATGGAAACCAACACTCCGGTAGCCTGAACACAGAAGGGTCGGAGGGTAGGAGTTGCCTAAACCCGGAAAAGATTACGGAGCACAGCCTGGCTGAAGGCACTGTCCCATCAGGACTCCCTTTCCAGGCAGTAATGGGCTGTGAAGGTATGGACTGAAGACCAGGTGGCGGCCCGGCAGATGTCCATCATCAGGACAGAGTGCAGATCTGCCACCAAGGCCGCCATGGTCCTGACATGGTGCGCCGTGACACGGCTTTGGGCAGGAGCCCCACCCTTACATAGGCAAGGGTGATACAGTCCGCCACCCAGGTAGACAGTGTACGTTTGGTCACTGCCTCCCCCAGATGACTGAGGTCACAGGAGACAAAAAGCTGAAAAGCTGAACAGCTTTGCGGTGGCCCCGAGTATGTTGTATGTAGAAGGACAAGGACTTCTTACAATCCAGAGTGTGAAGGACAGTCTCACCCATACTGATGTGAGGTCTTGGGAAGATGGTGGGAAGTACCACCTCCTGATTTGAGGTGGAAGGAAGATACCACCTTCAGAAGGAATTTAGGGTGTGTGTGGAGCACCACCCTGTTCTTGTAGAACAAGGTATGCGGCGCCTCTGCCATTAAGACCTGAAGCTCGCTGACTCTGTGAGCAGAGGTGAGCGCGACAAGGAATGCCACCTTCCACGAGAGGTACCGCCGGTGGCAGGAAGCCAGAGGCTCAAAGAGCCTCTACCTCACCTGAGATTGAAAGGGGCTAGGGTCACCCTTTCAAAAGCCACGCCGTCAGAGACACTGACCCCAAGCTGGGGGTACAGAAGAGAGCCCCCCGCCTAAGACAGGAGCCCTGGAGTGTTCCCCAATATAATGGGAGTCTGCATTGATAGCCGGAGAAGTAGAGGGAACCATGGTTGCCTGGGTCATCAAGGGGCTATCAGGATGAGTGAGGCCTTGTCGCAGAGGATCCTGCACAGTGTCTTGGCAATTAGCAGCGTGGGAGGGATGGCGTACAGAAGCCCTCTGACTAAGAGACAAGGAATTCATCCACCGCCACCCTGCAGAGATGGGCCTGCTGGGAGCAGAAGCAGGGCAATTGATATTTGTCCGGGCTGGCAAAGAGGTCCATCACAGTGTTCCCCCAGAGTTGGAAGAGCTGGTCGGCCACACTGGGGTCCAGCTGCCACTTATACGGTGGAGGACCCTGCTCAATCTGTCGGCCAATAAGCTGTTCTGGACTGGAAGGTATACTGTCCAGGAGCAGAGGACCACTTCCTCTCTGCAGAGGGCACGAGACCCCGTGCCCCTCCTGCTTGTTCACATAGAACATCGCCACCTGGTTGCCCGTCTGGACCAACATCGGCTGGTGACGTAGGCGGTGGGAAAAAGCTCAGAGGGCTATGTATATCGCCTGTAGTTCCAGGAGGATGATCAGCTGGTTGCTCTTGTTCTGCGACAAGCTGCCCTGGGTGCAGAGTTCCTCGCAGAGGGCTTCCCAGCCGAGCAGAGAGGCGTCCATGGTGAGGACCTTCAAGGGGCTTGGGGCTTGAAAAAGGCAACCCCACACCTTGAGGCACAGAGGAGTCTGCCACCAGGTTAGAGAGTCCGCCAAATGGCGGGTCACTGACACTGTTCCGGAGGCACCTCATAGCCTGTGCCCACTGGTCCCAGAGGCACCACTGTGTGGCCTTCATGTGGAAGTGGGCATCTGGGGTGATGTGGACCATGGAGGCCATGTGCCTGATTAAGTGCAGGAGGAGCCGGGCGGGCAATGAGGAGCGGTGCTGTACGTCGAGGGCTAGGGCCCTGAGACGGTTGGCTCAGTCAACGAGCAGGAAGGTTTTTGCCTGGACGGTGTCCAGTCTTGCCCCTATGAACTCCAAACATTGTGTTGGAAGGAGGTGGGACATGGGGTAGTTTATCTCAAACCCCAAGTGTTGCAGGACCTCAATGTTGCGTGCAGTTGCCTGCTGCACCTCTGAGGCCGTGCCTCCCTTTATGAGCCAATCGTCCAGGCAGAAGAAAAATACCCTCTGGAGGCGGTGAAAGGCGGCTATAGCTGCCAGGCATTTTGTGAAGCCCATTGTGGCAGAGGCCAAGCTGAAAGGCAGCACCCTGTACTGGTTGTGTCCGCCCCCACCATGAACGCAGGTAATGTCTGTGGTTGGGGTGAATGAGGATGTGGGTATAGGCATCCTTCAGATCCAAGGAGAATAGCCAATCTCCATGCTGGAAGTAAGACAGCAATCTTCCAAGGGAGAGCATCTTGAACTTCTACATTACCAGGAACCTTTTGAGGTTGGGCAGGTTGAGGATGGGCCTTAGGCCCCCTGTTCTTTTTGGCACAAAGAAGTACCTGGAGAAGAACCCCTTGCCCTTGAGATGGTGGGGCACCAGTTCCACTACTCTGTCCTCGAGAAGACCTCCCAACTTCTTCAGTACAAGGTCCCAGTGGAGGGGAGACCTGAGGGGCTCTCCCGAGAAATAAGGGGGAGGTGTCAGTCAGATGGAGGAGATAACCCACCTTGATCACCTGACGTGTCCAGGAGTCAGTGATGATGGTCAACCACCTCTGGACATAGTGGGCCAGACATCCCCCTATGGGCTGCTGATCTCCTTGGGGTACAGAGGCTATGCTCAAGGAGTCAAAAAACTCCCCCATGGCTGGGCCAGAGCCGGTGCCTGGGGCTTTGGGGCCTTTTGCTTGAGGGCCATGCCCTTGGTACCTTGGCCTGCTGACCGTGTTGGGGAGCTAGGAAGGCCTGGAAAGGTAGGTAGTTTCTTTAAGCAGACCCTTTTTTCAGGTAGAGGGGACTTTTTACCTGAGCCCTTCCGTCTGGGAGGGGCGGCGGTATTTTTGAGAGCCTGGTCCTCGTCATTTATTTATTTGGTTACATTTGTATACCGCTTCTTCCAGCGATCAGTAGCAGTTTACATTGAACTTTTGTCACAGCAAACATTTGTTACATATAAAAGGAGTCAAATTGTCTACATATGCATATCACAGATTTGAAATTATACAGTATGAAATTTTTACAGTTATATACATACTTATACAAGTTTCATAGTTATTTACATAGCCTAGAATATGGTTGCATTAGGAACTAGGATGAGCTATTTATAGTGTGGTGCTGGGTTGCATTGGTGTATTGTGTTTGTGCTGTGTATTCCTGTAGGCTGCGCGAAAGGTATCGTTTAGTTGACATGTCTGTTTTCTTGTGCTAGGTGTGAAGCGGGTAAGTGTTTAGCTTCGTTATGTTGTAGTATTCCTGGAATAGGTAGGTTTTTAGGTTTTAGGTCTCCAGCTCGGCAGCCTTGTCAGTCATGGGTTTGCCAAAGAGGTTCTCTCCTTGGCATGGGACATCGACCAATTTGTCCTGAACCCATTGCTTGAGGTCAGACAACTGTAGCCAAGCTTGGTGTCATGCACCGATGCCCGCCGCTGCTACTCGAGCCGCCGACTCAAACATGTCGTAGGCCGCTCGAGACATGAATTTGGAGCACTCATGGACTGCCTGGCCAGGTTCTTGAACCGGTGCAGGGATTCCTTGGAGAAAACAGCTGAGAACCCGGAGAGTTCCTTCACCAGGTCTCTCAGATACATGCCCATGTCGGCCAATGAGAATCAAGCCCTGGTAACACTTTCTGCTGAGGGCATTCAAGGTGCAGGTCCTCCCTGCTGGGGGGCACTGAGGAGTGTGCCTTCTGCCTTTTCAGCTGATGCATAGCCGACTCCACCACCATGGAATTATGTAGCAGCTGTGATTTCTGGAAGCCCGGGCTCCAGCCGACTCGATACATCGAGCAAAGCCGTTTGCTCACCACTGGTACCGATGCCAGGGTCTCTAACATCCGAAGCATCAGCCATTCCAGGATGGAAGGGATGGGCACCGTGAACAAATCCCTCAGAGGAGCCTCGCACTGGAGGATTTCCAACTCATCTGCCGAAGGGTCCTCCTCCGACTCCATAGTGAATGCCAGGGCCTTAGACATATTCTTGACAAAATCAAGGAAGCCCATATCCTCCGGCAGGAACCGCTGCAGAGGCTACGAGATGGGAGAGTTCGATGGGATGTTGCGGTGGCAATGGGTATCGGGGGACTCCACATCCTCCATCTCCCACTCGGAGTAGTCTGTCATGGACTCCTAGGAGGGCTGCTCCGTGGGACTCAGGGCTCTGGATGCTCTGCGACCGATGCCCAGCACAGTTGCTGGGGATGATAGCGGTCCCGTCGAGCGGGAATAAGATCGAGATCTCAGCCGAGGATAGGCTCAGCCTCAAGGGACATCTTCGATGTCAAGGGCCCAGTGGTCGGGGAGGATGAACCGGTCATACTGGACAACAGCACCTGCTGCTGGTCCATGAAGGTAGACAAACTGCGCTCCAGAGTCGCCATTCTGGACTCCAAGCCAGAAGGGCTCTGCAGCCTTCGCGTGGGTACAGAGGGACTCAGGCCCTGCACCAGTTCCCCCAAAGGGGAATCCTCAACGAGGATGGTGTCTGGGGACTGAGGCCGGTCTGTGGTCAAATCCTTCCGGGGAACCTTTACAGGCTGCTACTTCTCCAACACCTTGGACGAGCGTCTCGGACTGCGGGACCTGGCCTGGGGCGCACCCAGCTAGTGGGATCCATTTAAGAACACCGCCTTCGAGGGTTTCTCCTTCCTGGGTTCCATCAAGGGAGACTCCCTTTCTGAAGATCCACGGTAGGGCTTGGGCTCAGAAGGGTCCGCCCGAGATGTCAAGGCTTCAGACAAGGCCCTTGCCTTTGGAGGCACTGGGGACTTGGGGAAAAACCTATCGTGTTGCTGTTTGCGGCTCTTGAGGGCCTTGCTGGACATCCTCTTCCAAAGACCGCATGCTGCCGGGTCGTAGTCTGGCCCAAGGCAGCGGAGACAACTGTCGTGTGTGTCGGTCAAAGACATGATTTTTGAGCAGCGATCACACTTCTTAAAGCCAATGGTAGTCATGGGGGAAAAGTGTACCCCTGCGAGGTCGAAGAATCGCCGAGCTGCCAGTTGTGAAAAACAGCGCTAACATGCCAGAAAATTCAGGAAAGCGAAAAACTACTAAGAGACGCAAACTCGAAGAAGAGGCACTGAGGTCGGGTGGCGGGAAGAGTACCGGTGCGATACCGGAGGAGAGTATGAAACTCGGAAAGAAAAATCAACATTTTTTTGGGGACAAGCCAGATGAATGCCTGAAGAGCTCCACGGAAAAAAGGAGACTGCCAAAGAGGTTCTCTCCTTGGCATGGGACACTGACCAGTTTGTCCTGAACCCATGTAAACCGCACTGATGCAGAATAGCGCAGTATATAAGAGAATATAAATAAATAAATAAAATTGCTCGAGGTCGGACAACTGTAGCCAAGACTGGCATCAGGCACCGACGCCAACTGCCGCTACTCGAGCTGCCGACTTGAATCAGTCATAGGCTGCTTGAGACACAAACTTTCAGCGCTCACAGATGGCCTTCGCCACGTTCTTCAACCGCTGCAGGGGTTCCTCGGACAGACCAGCTTTGAACCCGACGAGATCCTTCAACAGATCTCTCAGGCACATGCCCATGTACAGCTAGTAGGCCTGGATGCGGCCGATGAGCATCGAGCCCTAGTAACACTTTCTGCTGAGGGCATCCAAGGTGCGTGCCTCCCTGCTGGGGGCACCGAGGAGTGTATCTTATGACTCTTCCGTCGATGCATGAACGACTCCTCCATCATGGAGCTGTGCGGCAACTGTGACTTTTGGAAGCACGGGTTCCAGCGCATTCGATAAATTGAGTCGAACCCCTTGCTCAACACTGGCACCGATGTTTGTGTTTCCACACATACTGAGCATTGGCTGTTCCAGGATGGGAGAAATGGGCACCATGAGCAATTCACTCGGAGGGGCCTCGTATCGGAGAATTTCTAACTCATCTGCCAGAGGGTCCTCTGATTCGGTCAGGAACACCAGGGCCTTGGGCATGTCCTTGACGAAGTCAAGGAACCCCACGTCATCCGGCAGAGACTACTGCCGGGGTTCCAAAGCAGAGGAGTCCGAGGACGTCGCGATTGCGACGGGTGTCGGGCGACTCCTCATCCTCCATCTCCCACTCGGAGTTGTCCGTTGAGGACTCAAAGGAAAGATGGTCCATGGGTCCCGGGGCCTCAGAGGCCCTGTGGCCAGCGCCAAGTGCACTGGCTGGGGATGATCACGGCCCCATCGAGCGGGAACCGGATCGAGACCTCGGCTGAACATCGACTTGAAGCTGAAGGACCTCGAAGATCAGCTCGGCCTCCAGGGACATCTTCAACATCGAGGGCTCGGTTGTCGGGGCGGATGAACCAGAAGCTCCGGACCATCAGCGCCAGCTGCTGGTCCATGAAGGCAGACAAATTGTGCTCTAGGACTGCCATTCTGGACTCCAGGCCAGAAGGCTCCACAGCCATTGACTCGGGCCTGACGCCAGTTCCCCCAAAGGGGAATCCTCAACGAGGATGGTGTCTGGAGACCAAAGTCTGTCTGAAGTCAAGTCCTTTCGAGGGACCTTTGCAGGCCATTCCTCAAATTCCTCGGATGAGCGTTTTGGACTGCGAGACATGGTTCGGCACATACCCAGCCTGTCTGATCCATCCACGGGTGCCGCGCCTTCAAGGTTTTCTTCTTCTTGGGTTCCCTTGAGGGAGACCCCCTCTCTGAAGAACCACAGTGCTGCTCGGGTTCAGAGGGGCCTGCCCAAGATGTCGTGGCTTCAAATGAGACCCTGGCCTTCGGAGGTACCAGGGACTTGGGGAAAAACGTATCGTGTTGCTGCTGGCAGTTCTTGAGGGCCTTGCTGGACATCTTTTTGCAGAGATCGCATGCTGTAGGGTCGTGATCCAGTCCAAGGCAGTCAAGGCATCAGTCCTGTGTGCCAGCCAAAGACATAATTTTGGTACACCGATCACTTCTTGAAGCCACCAGCAGCCATGGGGGAAAAAAGTAACACAGCGAGGTTGAAGACACGCCGAGCTGTCAGATGGAAAAAAGGCACGAAGATGCCAAAAATGAAAAATTACATACAGGGTCCCGAGCTCGATGTTGAGTCAGCAAAGTTGGGTGGCGGGAAGAATATCGGTGCAATACGCAACACAGGCAGAAAAATCAACTCTTTCCAAGGACAAGTCAGACAGACGTATCAAGGGCTCTGTGGAAAAAAGGAGACTGAGCATGATGGCACCCTGGGGCAGGAAGGGGACCATGCATGCGTGGTGGCATCTCCCAAAGGCTTTCTTTGAAAGCTGGGGAGATGCTTCCGCAAGGTCTCCATCGGTGCCGACATCACCCGTATTTGAGGACTGACTTCCTGCTTGTTCCTGGAGAAAGCGTACTTACCTACCTGTAACAGATGATCTCCGGGAACAGCAGGAATTTAGTCTTCACATATGGGTATCATCGGTACCGATGGAGCCCGTGCGGGAACGCTCCCCAGCGTCCAATAGGAAAGCCTTTGGGAGCATCCCACAGCGCATGAATACTGCCTGTCCGCCTCTGTACCTCTCAAACTTCAGTTGAGTTTATAGCTGAGACCCAAGGAGAGAAGTAGAGAAAGAGAGAGAGATAGAGATTACTCCTAGGGGAGGTGGGTGGGTTGTGAAAGCAGTTACTTACCTGTAACAGGTGATCTCTGGGAACAGCAGGAATAAGTCTTCACATATGGGTATCGTTGGTACCGACGGAGCCTGCGCGGGAACGCTCCTCAGCGTCCAAAAGGAAAGCTTTTGGGAGCATCCCACAGCGCCTGCGCGCTGCCTTCCCGCCTTTCCCAACCGCCTCTCTCCAGTTCGAGTTTTAAAGCTGAGACAAAGAGAGAGTGAGGAAGGGAAAGATAGAAAGAGAGCTACAACTCCTAGGGGAGGTGGGTGGGCTGTGAAGACTTATTCCTGCTGTTCCCAGAGATCACCTGTTACAGGTAAGTAACTGTGCTATCTCCAGGAACAAGCAGAAATAAGTCTTCACATATGGGGACTCCCCAGCTAGAGATGCCTGGGAGATCCCCCAGGTTGTGAGTCCCTGAGAAGGGCTCTACCTCCCCCTATGGATCTCAGGCATCCAGTCAGGGATGGAAGGTAGGAGTTGATTAGGTATGGAACAGGTGCTTGAGAACAGCCTAACCAAACAAGGAATCCCGGCGGGAGTCCTTGTCCAAGCAGTAATGGGCTGTGAAGGTATGAACCAAGGCCCAGGTGGCCGCTCGACAGATTTGGTCGATGGACACAGAGTTCAGATGAGCCATAGAGGCTGCCATGGCCCTCACATTGTGAGCTGTGACATGGCCCTCCAGAGAAAGGTTCTTACTCTGGTAGGCGAAAGAAATACACTGAGCAATCCAATTAGACAGAGTTCTCTTAGAGACTGGAAGTCCTAAATGAGAGGGATCAAAAGCAACAAAGAGTTGAGAAGACTTTCTATGTTGCTGTGTCCTTTGTAAGTAAAAAGCAAGAGCTCTCTTACAATCCAGGGTATGAAGATTCTTCTCTGCACTTGATGCATGAGGTCCTGGAAAAAAGACAGGTAAATAAACCTCCTGGTTCAGATGAAAAGGTGAAACCACTTTAGGCATAAAGTGTGGATTAGTCCTGAGGACTATCTTGTCATGATGGAACCTTGTATAAGGAGGATTAGCCACCAAGGCTTGCAGTTCACTGATGCGGCAAGCTGAGGTGACTGCAATTAGAAAAATAACCTTCCAGGAAAGGAATTTCAAGGAGGTAGAGGCTAAGGGTTCAAAGGGTGGCTTCATAAGCTGGCCAAGAACCAAGTTCAAGTCCCATGCCACTGGAGGTGGTCTAATGGGAGGTTTAGTTAAGAGAAGGCCTCTCATAAATCTTGCAATAAGAGGATGAGAAGAGATTGGCTGTCCACTGAGAGGCTTAAGGGATGCTGCAATAGCACTCAAATGGACTCTTACTGAATTCGTTTTAAGGCCTGCATGTGATAAATGCAGCAGATACTCTAGTAAAAAATTCAGAGGTATTGCAGAAGGGTTAAGACCCTTCTCTGCACACCAAATGGTACACCTTTTCCATTTAAAAGCATAGGAACATCTAGTGGAAGGCTTTCTGGAAGCATGAAGGATATCCTTCACCTGCTGAGAAAGATGCAAATCTTGAAGGTCTAGGCCTTCAGCAACCAGACCCTGAGATGAAGGGACTGGGGATTTGGGTGCCACAACGTTCCCCCCTCCTGGGATAGGAGGTCTGGAGCAGATCCAAAGTCCAGGGAGGGAGCTTGAGAGAGATGCAGAAGTAGAGGGTACCCACACTTGGCGTGGCCAATGTGGTGCTATGAGGATCATAGACCCCCTGTCTCTCTGAAGTTTGAACAGTGTCTTGGGAATTAGGGGAATGGGTGGGAAGGCATAGAGGAAGTCTTGCCCCCAGTGAAGGAGGAAGGCATCCCTGGCCTGAACTCCCTGACACGGAATTCTGGAACAGAACCGGGGAAGTTTGGCATTCCACGGACTTGCAAACAGATCTATGTCCGGGGTTCCCCAAATTCGGAAGATGTTGGCTATCTGGTCCCCATGGAGGGACCATTCGTGTGGAAGCAGAACTCGACTGAGTCTGTCTGCCCAAGAGATTTGAACCCCTGGAAGATACACGGCCATGAGATGAATTTGATGCTCTTTGGCGAAGGCCCACAATCTCAGAGCTTCGTTGCAAAGCGACAGAGAGCCAGTCCCCCCCCCCCCTGCTTGTTCACGTAGAACATGGCTACTTGGTTGTCCGTGTGGATGAGGACTGTCTTGTAGCTGAGCAGGGTGTGGAAGACTCTGAGAGCCAGAAAGATTGCTCTGAGCTCTAAGAGGTTGATATGTAGAGATGTCTCCTGTGGAGACCAGATGCCCTGGGTGGAGAGATCTTGTAGATGAGCTCCCCAACCCCTTGGGGAGGCATCTGTTGTAAGGGTTGCCTGGGGTAACACCTGTTGGAAGGGGGACCCCAGCAACAGATTTTGAGTGGATTTCCACCACTGGAGAGACCAAAATAAGATCAAAAGAGATCAAATAAGCTCCCGAAACCTTACCACTTGATCTAGACCAAGCCTCACAAACCCTACCTTTAGAGCTCGAGCATTTAAGAACCTATTGTAAATAATTGAAAATATCTGTTAATTGTTAATCCCTGTTATCCATGTTTTTATTCCCTGTTCTCTGTAAACTTAACATTTGTTTTATGTTTAAGTACAAAATTTGTTAAAATGTAAACCGCGCTGATATCAAAAGTGCGGTATATAAAAGCTGTTAAATAAATAAATAAAATAAATAAAAAAGGCGACTGGAGGTTGCTATTTTGTCTGACAGGCATCCTGATGCCTGGGTCCATTGGGTGGACAGAGTCCAATGAGCTGCCCTCATGTGAAGGCGAGCATAGGGGACCACATGCACTGTGGATGCCATGTGGCCTAACTGTTGTAACGTCTCTCGAGCAGTTAAATGGGACTTTAACGGAATCTGGGAGGCTAACTGCACCAAGCGCAGGCAACGGGCCTGAGGAAGATAGGCCCTTGCAGTGGTGGTATCCAGCAAGGCCCCTATGAACTCTAGAGATTGAGAAGGGGGTGAGATGGGATTTTGGGATGTTTATTATAAGTCCCAGATACTGAAGGATACGCCTTGTGCAGGCTAGGGAAGCCTGAGCCTCTGACTGGGATGGAGCTCGGATGAGCCAGTCGTCCAGATATGGGAATACAAATATTCCTAGAGTGCGTAGAAATGCAGCTACTACTGCCATGCATTTTGTGAACACCCTTGGTGCAGAGGCTAGACCGAAGGGAAGCACTCTGTATTGATAGTGCTTTCCTTGGAAAAGGAACCAAAGGAACCTTCTGTGTGTTGGATGGATGAGGACATGTGTGTACGCATCCTTGAGATGTAGAGAACAAAGCCAGTCCTGACTCTGGAGGTATGGAAGGAGAGTACAGAGAGAAATCATCTTGAATTTCTCCTTGCATAGAAACTTGTTCAATTCTCTGAGATCTAATATGGGTCTGTAGCCCCCTGTTTTCTTTGGGATGAGAAAGTAGGGGGAGTAGAACCCTGAACCCTGTAGAAGAAGGGGTACTTCTTCTATTGCCTCTTGGGCAAGAAGGGTAGCAATCTCTTGACCCAGGAGGTCGAGGAGAGATGTTGGAGAATTGAACTGTCTCACCATGGTGTGAGGAGGACGGTTTAAGAAATGAAGCTTGTACCCCTCCCTTATGATGGAGAGGGTCCATTGCTCTGCTGTGATTTGTTCCCATCTGGGAGCAAAGTGAGCTAACCTTCCTGGAATGGTGAGAGGCTCTGGATGTTCTAGAGCCAGAAAGGCTAAGTTCTCTAGCTGCAAGTCAAAGGCCCCGAGGAGGCTGAGGCTGTTGGGCCATAGCAGTCCTAGCAGCATTAGGCTTGGCCTGTTTTGGTTGTTGTTGTCTCTTAGTAGCAAAACGACCTTCAGAAGATATCTGCTGAACATAAGCAGAATAATATCTCCCCTTTTTGGGGAAAAAAACCCCCTTTTTGAACAACCTTTTCTTAAAAGGAGCAGAAGTAGACTTTGAGAGTCTATCTAAAGCAGAATTTTCAGCATCCATCTGGGTGGCCTTTGCTTGTCAATCTTTGCCAAAAAGGTTTTCACCTGTACAAGGAAGGTTTCCTAATCCATTCTGAACCCAGGGTTCCAAATCAAAAGCTTGTAACCAAGTAACTCTGTGTGCACCTATGGCAATAGCTGAGGCTCTGCTGGCACACTCAAAAGAGTCAAAGGCTGCACGGTTGGAGAATTTGGAAACATCCTGGGCATGTTTGAGCCAGGTGAGAAACTCTTCCCTTTTATCTTCTGAAATAAAAGGAGATGAAGTTTGCAGATGATCTGTAACTTCTTTTAGAAACATCCCCATATAGAGACTATAGGAGTTGATTGTGGCAACAAGCATATTGGCCTGGAAAATCCTCCTGCCGAAGGCATCTAAGCTTCTGCATTCTCTTCCTGGAGGATTAGAAGAGTGCTTTTTGGTACTCTTTATCTTCTTCATAGCAGACTCCACCACAATGGAATGGTGAGGAAGCTGAGTCTTATGAAAGCCAGGACAAGGAGGAACACGATACATGGTGTCCAACCTACGAGAATGAGGGGAGGTGGTGAGAGGAGTCTCCCATATGCCCAACATGTGATCATAAAGAATCTCATGAATTGGTAAAGTGGCTGCCTCTTTAGGAGCCTTAGGATATTTTAAAATATCTAATTTTTTGGCTCTAGGCTCTGCCTCAGGGGCCACTGAAATGGAAAGACCCCTGGCCACTTCCCTAATGAAGTCTTGAAAAGACAAGTCTTCTGGAGGAGACATTCTTCTTTTTGGAGAAGAGGGCTCCTGAGGAAGGATCACCGATGCTTCGACAGAGGCCTCTGATTCATCAGATTCTTCAGAGGAATCGAAGTACCGCCTGTCTGGATGCTCCTGTAGAGCCTGATACGCGTACCGGGAGGTATCGACATCGGGTGTGATCGGTACCGATTCGGTACCGATAGGCATCACAGAACAGTGTACCGCTGCAGTCGACACCGAAGCCAATGTCGATGCAATCGGTACCGGCACCAGAACCGATATCGGCACCGGTGCCGGAGTCGGTACCGACAACGGAGTTTGTTGCGGTACCGACGGCGTCGCAGCTTGTATGAAGGCCGTAATGGCACGCTGCATGGTCAGGATATTCTGATCCATCGACGCCACCAATGTCTGGATGTCGGTACTGGTGGGAACCACCGGTACCCCAGAACATGGCAACAGGTGATCAGTCGAGGCCGAGCCATCTATGTCAACCTGTAACCCCATAGGTAGAGCTTTGGAAGCCAGAGCCTCCCGCCGGGGTAATTTTGCCAGTGCGGATTCCTCGAGAGCAAGCTCGGAGGCATCTCGATACTTGGAGGGAGATCTACCCTTCGAGGACCGGCTGGACTTAAGTTTGGTTACCTGAGATCCATGAGAGGAAGAAGCAGCCCTGGAAGACGTCGATGCCACCGAAGCTGCATCAGAGGGAAACAGGGTACTGAGCTTGGCAGCTCGATTCTGTAGACCTCTTTTAGACATCATTGAACAGGACTCACAATCCGTAATGGAGTGGTCAGGACCTAAACATTTTAGACACCATTCATGGATGTCGGTGACAGAAATGGTGCCGCTGCACTTTGTGCACTTTTTAAACCCGGAGGCGGGCTTTTCCATGAGGAAAATTTTCCTAGGCCAAAGGCCGAAGAAAAGAAAAAATGCACTGAAGTGAAGAAAACAATAGGTTTGGGTTTTTTTGTTTTTTTTTAAAGAATGAAGAAAGAAAAGACCGGCGGTACCGGTCCGGCGTAGAAGAAGGCAGACACGCGACCAAAGAAATAAAAGAAAATAAGAAATTCTTCAGCGGTGACAAGAACACGACCTGCTGGCTCCGCGGAAAAGAAGAACTGGGGAGAGGCGGTTGGGAGAGGCGGGAAGGCAGCGCGCAGGCGCTGTGGGATGCTCCCAAAAGCTTTCCTTTTGGACGCTGGGGAGCGTTCCCACGCAGGCTCCGTCGGTACCGACGATTCCTATATGTGAAGACTTATTCCTGCTTGTTCCTGGAGATCACCAGTTACAGGTGAGTAACTACGTTGTCTCCAGGAACAAGCAGGAATGTAGTCTTCATATATGGGGAATCCCCAAATAGAAGATGCCAAGGGGTGACTCCAGGAAGCTGAGAACCCAGGTGAGTTGGGTCATGCTTCCTCCCATGGACCCTTGGCATCCAAACTGTGGAAGGTGGGCAGGAGTTGAATTAAGTAAGGAAGATATGTCGGAGAACAGCCTGACCAAATGAGGCATCCCGACTGGAGTCCTTGTCTAAGCAATAGTGGGCTGTGAAGGTGTGTACCGAAGCCCAAGTGGCTGCTTTGCAGATGTCATCAATAGAGACAGAACGAAGATTAGCCGTTGAGGCTGCCATTGCTCTCACATTGTGAGCCATGACATGGCCCTCGAGGGAAAGTCCCTTACTTTGATATGTGTAGGATATGCAGTCTGCAATCCAATTTGACAGAGTTCTTTCAGAAACTGGAAGTCCCAGATGACTAGAGTCAAAAGCCATAAAAAGCTGAGAAGATTTTATATGTGGCTTAGTTCTTTGGAGATAAAACATAGTTACTCACCTGTAACAGGTGATCTCCGGGAACAGCAGGAATTTAGTCTTCACATATTGGTATTGTCGGTAGCAATGGAGCCTGCGCGGGAACGCTCCCCAGCATCCAATTAGAAAGCTTTTGGGAGCATCCCACAGCCACAGTGTGCTGCCTTCCCGCCTTTCCCAACTGCCTCTCTCCAGTTGAGTTTAAAGCTGAGACAAAGAGAGAGAGAGGGAAAGAGAAAGAGAGATACAACTCCTAGGTGAGGTGGGTGGGTTGTGAAGACTAAATTCCTGCTGTTCCCGGAGATCACTTGTTACAGGTGAGTAACTATGCTATCTTCAGGAACAAGCAGGAATGTAGTCTTCACATATGGGGACTCCCTAGCTTTAGATGCCAGGGAGAGACCCCAGAAGTTGTGTGTCCCTGTAAAAGTGCTCCTCTTCCCCCCATGGATCTCTGGCATCCAACCAGGGATGGCGGGTAGGAGATGATTAGGAATGGAACAGGTGTTAGAGAACAGCCTGACCAAACAAGGCATCCCGGCTGGAGTCCTTGTCCAAGCAGTAATGGGCTGTGAAGGTATGAACAGACGCCCAAGTGGCTGCTCGACAGATGTTGATAGACACAGAGTGCAGATGAGCCATTGAAGTTGGCATGGCTCTCATATTCTTACTCTGATAAGCAAAGGAAATACACTGTGCAATCCAGCTGGACAGTGTTCTCTTGGAGACTGGAAGTCCCAAATAAGAAGGATCAAAAGCAACAAAGAGTTGAAAGGACTTTCTATGTTGCTGTGTTCTTTTCAAGTAAAAGACTAAAGCTCTTTTACAGTCCAAAGTATGTAGATTCCTTTCTGCATTTGATGCATGAGGTCTTGGAAAGAACACAAGCAGGTAGACCGCTTGGTTTAGATGAAAGGGCGAGACCACCTTTGGCAAAGAGTGTGTATGAGTCCAAAGGACAACCTTGTCATGATGGAACCTTGTATAAGGTGGATCAGCCACTAGTGCCTGCAACTCACTGATGCGAAGTACTGATGTGATTGCAATGAGAAAGATAACTTTCCAAGAAAGGAATTTCAATGAGGTAGTAGCTAAGGGTTCGAAAGGTGGCTTGATGAGCTGACCAAGAACCAGGTTTTAAGTCCCATGCCACCGGTGGTGGCCTAATGGGAGGCTTAGTTAGAAGAAGGCCTCTCATAAATCTTGCTATAAGAGGATGGGAGGAAATAGGTTGTCCATTTAGAGGCTTGAAAGAAGCTGCAATAGCACTCAAATGGACTCTTACGGAGTTAGTCTTAAGACCTGCATTGGACAAATGAAGGAGATACTCCAGTAATGATTCTTGAGGTATCGCAAGAGGGTTAAAACCCTTCTGCGAACACCATATGGTAAACCTCTTCCACTTAAAAGCATAAGAGCGTCTTGTGGAAGGCTTCCTGGAAGCATAAAGAACATCCTTTACTGGCTGAGGGAGGTTAAGATCATAAAGATCTAGGCCTTCAGCAACCAAGCTCTGAAATGCAGAGACTGGGATGCCATAACATTCCGTCCTCCTGTGACAGGAGATCTGGAGCAGATCCTAACTCCAGGGAGGGAGCTTGAGAAAGATGTAGAAACAGAGGGTACCACACTTGCCATGGCCAATGTGGGGCTATAAGAATCATACGCCCTCTGTCTCTCTGAAGCTTGAATAGGGTTTTGGGAATTAGGGGAATGGGTGGAAAGGCATAAAGGAAGTCTTGACCGCAGTGAAGGAGGAAAGCATCCCTGGCCTGAGAGCCCTGAGCCGGAATTCTGGAACAGAACCGGGTAAGTTTGGCATTCCACAGACTTGCAAAGAGGTCTATTTGTGGGGTTCCCCAAATTTGAAAAATCTTGGCCACCTGGTCTGCATGTACAGACCATTTGTGTGGAAGCAGAACTAGACTGAGTCTGTCTGCCCAAGAGTTTTGTATGCCTGTAAGATACACTGCCAGGAGATGAATCTGATGCTCTCTGGCGAGGGCCCATAGTCGCAAAGCTTCGTTGCAAAACGACAGAGAGCCTGTTCCCCCCTGCTTGTTCACGTAGAACATGGCTACTTGATTGTCCGTATGCATGAGGACTGTCTTGTAGCTGAGCAGGGTGTGGAACACTTGAAGAGCAAGGAAGATTGCTCTGAGCTCTAAGAGATTGATATGTAGATGAGTCTCCTGGGGAGTCCAAGTGCCTTGGGTGGAGAGGTCATGCAGATGAGCTCCACAACCCATTGATGAAGCATCTGTTGTGAGAGTTGCTTGGGGTAAAGGTTGTTGAAATGGGGACCCCAGCAGCAGGTTCTGAATGGACTGCCACCATTGGAGAGACAAAATAAGGCGATTTGTGTTTGCTATTTTGTCTGACAGGCATCCTGATGCCTGGGTCCATTGAGTGGATAAAGTCCACTGGGCTGCTCTCATATGGAGGCGAGCATAAGGAACCACATGCACTGTAGATGCCATGTGGCCTAGTAGTTGTAACATTCCTCGGGCAGTGAGATGAGGTTTTAGCACTGCTTGAGAAACTAACTTCACCATGCGAAGGCAACGGGCCTGGGGAAGATAGGCCCTTGCTTTTCTGGTATCCAGCAAAGCTCCTATGAACTCTAGAGATTGAGTGGGAGTTAGACTGGATTTTGGAAGTTTATGACCAGACCCAAATACTGAAGGATACGCATTGTGCAAGATAGGGAAGTCCTGGCCTCTGACTCTGATGGGGCTCGAATGAGCCAGTTGTCTAAGAAGGGGAAGACGAATATCCCTAGAGTGCGGAGAAATGCTGCTACCACAGCCATGCATTTCGTGAACACTCTTGGTGCTGAGGCCAGGCCAAAAGGAAGCACCCTGTATTGGTAGTGCTTTCCTTAAAAAAGGAACTGAAGGAACTTTCTGTGTGTTGGATGGATGAGAATGTACGCATCCTTGAGATCTAAAGAACAAAGCCAATCCTGACTCTGAAGGTATGGCAGCAGAGTTCCCAGAGAAATCATCTTGAATTTCTCTTTGAACAGGAATTTGTTCAATTCTCTGAGCTCTAAAATAGGTCTGTGTCCCCCTGTTTTCTTTAGGATAAGGAAATAGGGGGAGTAAAACCCCGTACCCTGTTGATGAATGGGTACTTCTTCTATTGCCCCTTGGGCAAGAAGCATAGTGACCTCTTGATCTAACAGGTTGATGAGAGAGGTCTTAGAATTGACCTGTCTTACCATTGTGGGAGGGGGCATGCACAGAAAGTGAAGCTTGTACCCCTCTTTTATAATGGAGAGTGTCCAATGTTCTGCTGTTATTTGCCCCAATCTGGGGGCAAAGTGACACAACCTTCCTGGAATGGTGGAAGGCTCTGGTCCATTGAGGGCCAGGAAGGCTAAGTTATCTAGATGAAAGTCAAAGGCCTTGTGGAGGCTGAGACTGCTGAGATGGTTGAGGCTTAGCAGTCTTTGCTTTCCTTTGTTTAGGTGGTTGCTGACTTTTCCAGGCAGGCTGACCTGCAGAACGTCCCTGCTGGGTATAAGAGGGATAAAACCTTTTTTGAGAAGAATGGCTTCTTGAAAGATTTCTTTCTTGCAGGATCAGCTGTGGCTTTGGATAACCCTATCCAAAGTGGAGTTGTCAGCATCCAACTCATTGGCTTTTCCTTGCCAATTTTTGCAGAATGGGTTCTCACCTGTACAAGGGATATTACCCAGTTTGTCCAGCACCCAGATCTCCAAATCGGCTGCCTGAAGCCAGGCAATTCTACGTGCACCTATGGCAATGGCAGAGGTTCTGCTTATGCACTCAAAACAGTCAAAAGCTACATGATTGACAAACTTAGAAACATCCTGGGCGTGTTTATTTTTTTTATTTGCATTCTCTTATATACCGCGCTATTCTGCATCAGTGCGGTTTACATTGAACAAACTGAAATTACATTGAACAGGGCATTATAACTTGGAGTTAACTATTTTACAGGGAACATGGGCTATGGAGGGTTAAGTGGCTTGCGCAAGACCACAAGGAGCACCTGTGGGACTAGAAACCCCAGTCCTTCCGGCCCAAGGTTGCTGTTCTCTAGTGGGATTTGAACCCCCAACCTTCCGGCCTGAAGTACCTTGCCCCAACCACTAGGCCACTCCTCCACTCCACTCCTCCTCCACTCCATGTTTAACCAGTGTTAGAAAATCCTGCCTCTTGTCATCAGGAAGGAGAGGGCTTAAAATCTCCAAGTCTCCTGTGACTTCTTTAAGGAACATTCCCATATATAAAATATAGGAACTGATCCTGGCAGAAAGCATGGAAGCCTGGAAAGTACGACGTCCAAAGGCATCCAAAGTTCTACACTCACGTCCTGCAGGATTAGAGGCATGCCTCTTTGCACTCCTGATCCTTCTCATAGCTGATTCCACTACAATAGAGTGGTGAGGAAGCCGAGTTTTCTGGAAACCAGGACAAGGAGGGACTCAATACATGGTATCCAGTCTGCGAGAGTGAGGAGAGGTGGTAAGAGGTGTCTCCCACATTCTCAACATGAGATCATGTAAGATCTCATGGATAGGCAGAGTAGCTGCCTCCTTAGGAGCTTTGGGATATTGTAGAATCTCCAACTCCTTAGCCCTGGGCTCTGTTTCAGGAGCCACAGTAATGGAGAGACCTCGAGCCACCTCCCTGATAAAATCCTGAAAGCAGATATCTTCTGGAGGAGACATCCTACGTTTAGGGGAGGAAGGCTCCTCCGGGAGAAGTATTCCGGTACCGGCAGAGCTGTCAGAATCCTCGGAGTCCTCCGAAGATTCGAAGTACCTTCTGTCCGGATGCTCCTGAAGAGCCCGATACCTGTACCGACCGAAGTCGGTACTGGGGGGAAACGGTACCGATGTATCGGCACCGGAAGGCATCGCATGACTGGGTGCTGGCAAAGCAGACACCGATGTCGATGCTATCGGTACCGGTACAGATACCGGTGTCGGTACCGGTTGAACTGTCTGACGCGGTTCCGAGGGTGTCGATGCGCAAGGAGAGCCGCCAGATTGCGTTCAATAGCCAGGAACCTCTTGTCTATCGACGCTGCCGATGCCTGGGTATGGGTACCGGAAGCCGGTACTCCAGAGCATGGCACCAGTAGTTCTGCCGAGGTCGAGGCCTCGAGAACATCCTGGAGCCCCGATAATGCTTTGGAAGTCGAAGCCTCCCACCGGGGCAATTTTGCCGGTACAGAACCCTCAAGGGCAACGCCAGAGGCATCTCGATGCTTGGAAGGAAATCTACCCTTTGAGGAACCGCTAGACTTATGTTTAGTTATCTGAGATCCATGGGAGGAAGACGAAGCCCTCGAAGACGTCGATGCTACAGAAGCTGCATCGGAGGGAAAAAGGGCGCTGAGCTTAGCAGCTCTGTTTTGTCGACCCCTTTTGGACATCATGGCCCAAGCCATACACTCGGAGATGGAGTGGTCAGGACCTAAACATTTAAGACACCACTCATGGGTGTCTGTGACGGAGATGGGATCGCCACACTTGGTGCACCTTTTGAAACCCGAAGTGGGTTTTTCCACAGTGTAGGAAATTTTGGGCCTAAGGCCCAAAATGGCGCATGCACCTGGGAAGAAAAGTTTGGAAAAAATTTTTGAATTTTTTTAAAAAGAAATAAAAGAGAACCGGCGGTACCGGTATAGCGTCTAGGAAGGCAGACGCGACCACAAAAAAGAAGGAATAAGGATAATAAATTTCTGCTGGCTCTGCGGAAAACGAAGAACTGGAGAGAGGCAGTTGGGAAAGGCGGGAAGGTAGCACGCAGGCACTGTGGGATGCTCCCAAAAGCTTTCTAATTGGATGCTGGGGAGCGTTCCCACGCAGGCTCCGTCGGTACTGACAATACCCATATGTGAAGACTACATTCCTGCTTGTTCCTGGAGATAAGGCTAAGGCTCTTTTACAATCCAAAGTGTGACGATTCCTTTCTGCACTGGAGGCGTGAGGCCTAAGAAAGAATATAGGAAGATAAACCGACTGGTTTAAATGAAAAGGCAAAACCACCTTTGGCAGAAAGTGAGGATGAGTCCTGAGGACTACTTTAACATGGTGAAACCTTGTATAAGGAGGGTCAGCTACTAACGCCTGTAGTTCACTAATGCGTCTTGCAGACGTGATGGCAATTAGGAAAATAACTTTCAATGAAAGAAACTTTAGATCTGAAGTGGATAAAGGTTCAAAGCACGGTTTCATAAGCTGACCAAGAACAAGATTTAGATCCCATACCACCAGTGGTGGTTTAATGGGAGGTTTTGTTAAGAGTAGGCCTCTCATAAATCTTGATATAAGTGGATGAGAGGAAATGGGTCGTCCATCAAAAGGTTTATGAAATACTGCAGGAATGCTGTTGTAGAAAGAAAGGAGAAGCTCAAACTGCAGCCAATCAGTGATGTTACAGACAGAGGGAAGGAGGTAGAGCCAGCGTTTGCAGTTACTGGGGCTCGGTGTGCTGTCTGTAACATCACTGATTGGCTGCAGTTTGAGCTCCTCCTTTCTTTCCACAACAGCGCTCCTGCAGTATTTAAACATTGACAGCCTTCGCGGCCCGCGGTCGCGTGCCCAAAGGGGGCGTGACCAAAGGAGGAACGCCCCTTTGGTGCCCCTTCGGTGCCATTTGGGGCCTTTGCCGTTGAAGGGATGCCCAGAGGCCATGCGAAGCGGAAGAACAAGTCAGCCAAGTCTGCAAAGCAACCCACAAATTCTACTTCTACTCCATCTGTGACTCAAGGTCCTATGGATCAGCATGTGGTTGTTATACCATCTGCTATCTCTGCAGTACAAGGTGTATCGTTGTCTACTTCTGGTGCTTCCCTGAGTTCTTTTGATAGGACTCCTCCGCCTAACCCTGGATCCTCTCAAATCCCTGCTTTGGATATATCCTCTTCTGCAGCGTCGTCTGCTTCTGAAGAGGAAGAGGAGGCATCTACCGTTAATGTTTCTCCCTGTGAGGTACTTTCTACTAATTCTATCTTGGCTGTTAGTTCTCAAGGTTTGTCGTCTTTACCTTTGGTTGTTAATATTGAGGAAGTTACATTGGCAGATATCTGGAAGCTTGTCTCAGCTACAAACTCTTTGCTATCTAGTTTCATGGACCAAACTGCTATTTTTTCCCCAACAGGTTATTAACAGGGTCCATGATGTGGAAAGCTCTGTTAAGAGCTTGTCTCAGCGTGTGATTCAAGTGGAGGCACACATTGGTTCTTTGCAATCAGCGAGTGAATCTACCGTTAAAGATACCTTGACATTATATAAGCAGGTAGAATCTTTGGAAAATAGTTCTCGGGCAAAAAATATCCGCATTCTGAATTTTCCTAAAACTCGTTTCTTGTCATCTGTTTCTCTCTTTAAACAATATTTTAAGGATGTGTTGTTATTACCGGACGTTGATTCTATCATGATAGCTCATTCATTTTATTTGCCAGTTCGGGCAACCTCTGGGGACAGTAGCACAGTTTTGGAGGAAGCACAGAACGATTCTGACTTGACTGATTTTTTTGGAAAATTCTTAAGTTCTGATCTCCTCCTGTGCTACTTTAGTGGTCACTTTGGTCAAGCTTGCGGATAAGGCTTTAATTATGAAAGCTTTTTTCTTAAAAAAAAAGATTTTCCTTTTTATGGTCATAAGATGTCCATCTTCCCTGATGTTTCCCGATATACGCAATTATGGAAGAAGTCCTTCCTCCAGCTTAAAATAGTAATTACACTTACCTGGTAATTGTAGTTCCTTGAGAGACGACAGCTTAGTCCTCTACGTATGGGTTGTGCACCTCCTCCTGCAGCATGAAGACTGGACCAATCAAATTTCAGCATCACTGGATACAGCATCCCAGCCATCTCATCCATCCCAGTGAACTACTGTCAAAGCAAACTCAGAGAAATAGCTAACCTTTAAGCAGAGAAACCATCAGCAGAATGCAAACCCGTGTCTTTTTTTTTTTTATCTTATCATTTACCATATCAGTCAATTGAAAAGAGACCCAAATAAAAGGTCTCACCACTGCCGCAGCATAAGCAGCCAGAGAAAGAAAAAAGGGAAACAAGAAACACACTCACCTGTGAATAGCGACATCTGAATCAAAGGCGTGCCGAGCCAAAAACCCTAAAAGGGAGGGCAGGAGGACTAAGCTGTCGTCTCTCAAGGAACTACAATTACCAGGTAAGTGTAATTACTATTTCCTTATCGTTCCTCCAGCTTAGTCCTCTACGTATGGGATGTAACAAAGCAGACTAACGGGCGGGATTATTCCAGCCGACACGCAACACCGTGGAACCAAAACCGGCATCGGCCGCCGCCAAAACGTCAAGACGATAGTGCTTACTGAAAGTGTGGAGAGAAGACCATGTGGCCGCCTTACATATCTCCACCGGCGAAACCAAGCTAAACTCCGCCCAAGACGCCGCATGCGCTCTGGTAGAGTGAGCCCGCAGACCGACTGGCGGTACTCGACCTTGCAACAGATAGGCCGAGCCAATCGCCTCCTTAATCCATCGGGCAATGGAAGCTTTTGCCGCCGCCTCACCTTTCGAGGCCCTCCAAAGAGAACGAACAAACGATCGGATTTGCGGAAATCGCTAGTGACTTTCAAATATCGACGCAAAACTCTCTTAAGGTCCAACCGACTGAGCCCCCGATCGGAACCCTGTTCCCCCGACGCGGGAAACACTGGAAGCGACACTACCTGATTCAAATGAAAGGCAGAAGACACCTTAGGCAAAAATGAAGGCACTGGGCGGAGGACCACCTTCTGATCGGAGAAAGAAAGGAAGGGCTCCCTGCAAGAAAGAGCCTGAAGCTCCGAAATGCGTCGAGCTGAGCAAATTGCCACCAAGAACACCGTCTTAAGGGTCAGATCCTTCACCGAACTCCGCGAGAGAGGCTCAAAGGGAGCCGCACTGAGAGCATGCAAGACTAAGTTGAGATCCCACGCAGGGACAGAAATCCGGCGGGCCGGACGCATCCGGGAAACGGCCCTCAAGAAGCGTATCACATCAGCATGGGCACCCAGCGCCACGCCCTGAATTTTACCTCTGTAGCAGAAAAGCGCCGCCAACTGCACCCGTAAGGAACTGGCAGCCAAACCTTTGGCAAACCCGTCTTGCAGAAAATCCAACAGCAGCAGAAGAGAAGCCGTCGCCGCTCGCACCTGACGCCGAGAACACCAGTCCTCAAAAATACGCCAGACGCGTACATAGGCTAGCGAAGTGGACCTCTTGCGAGCTTGAAGCAGAGTTGCTATGACCGCCTTTGAATAACCTTTCTTCCTTAGCCGCGCCCTTTCAATAGCCAGGCCGTAAGAGAGAATCTCCCCACTTGCGGCATGCGAAGCGGACCCTGACACAACAGATCTGGGTCCAGGGGAAGACGCCATGGGGTGCCTTCCACCAACCGCATGAGATCGGCATACCAAGGACGACGGGGCCAATCCGGTGCTATCAACAGCACGCGACCCCGGTGAGACTCGATTCGCTGAATCACGCGCCCGAGAAGCGGCCACGGCGGAAAGACGTAAAGAAGACCCCTTGAGGGCCAGACCTGCAACAGAGCATCGATGCCCTCTGACATCGGCTCCCGTCGGCGGCTGAAGAATCGAGCCGCCTTCGCAGACCGGAACGTGGCCATCAAATCCATCACCGGCTGCCCCCAACGCAGAACCACCTGCTCGAACACCTTGGGATTGAGTTCCCACTCTCCGGCATCCACGTGGACTCTGCTGAGAAAATCCGCCGTCACGTTGTCCTTCCCGGCAATATGCGCTGCCGATATGGCCTGTAGCCTGGGTTCTACCCATTCGAACAGCGACCGGGCTTCCATTTCCATGCCCGAGCTGCCGGTGCCGCCTTGACGATTTATGTACGCCACTGTCGCCGCGTTGTCGGAGAGAACCCGCACCGCCCTGTGCGATATCAGGGTCTCGAAGCTTTGTAACGCCAACCGGACTGCCCGAAGTTCCAAGCGGTTGATCGACCAACCGCTCTCCTCCGTAGACTAGAGGCCCTGCGTCACTTGAGCGCCGCAGTGCGCGCCCCAGCCCGTCAGACAAGCATCCGTCAACAGCGGAATCCAGTCTGGCTGCTCCAAGGACATCCCTGCGCCGAGCGAGGCCGGCCGAAGCCACCATGTCAGATCCCGACGCACTCTCGCCGGGCAGCGAAGACGTCTGTTCAGGGAATCGGTCTGATTGGACCAGCAACGCAGCAAGGCCCGCTGGAGCGACCGCATGTGAAAGCGAGCCCACGGTACTACCTCTAATGAGGCCGCCATCGTTCCCAGCAACTGAAGGTAGTGCCAAGCCGACGGAGCTGGGACCTGCCGAAACCGGCGTACGAGGGACTGAAGACCCAGAACTCTGCGGTCGGGAAGAAAAACTAAGCCCCTGTGAGTATCGAAGAGCACCCCCAAATACTCGAGGGACTGCGTCGGAACCAACTGGCTCTTCTGCGGGTTGACGACCCAGCCGAGGGACTGCAATAGGCCTACCACTTGCGCTGTCGCCGACAAGCTCTCCGAACGAGATTTTCCTCAAATCAACCAATCGTCCAGATAGGGATGCACCAGCACCCCTTCTTTGCGCAATGCCGCTGCCACGACCACCATGATTTTGGTGAACACGCGAGGAGCGGTTGCTAGGCCGAAGGGCAAAGCCTGGAACTGGAAGTGACCCCACGGTAGAGCGAACCGGAGATAGCGCTGATGCGCCTCCCGAATAGGAATATGGAGATAAGCCTCCGTGAGGTCGAGTGATGTGAGAAACTCGCCCTTGCGAACGGCCACAAGCACGGAACGTAAGGTTTCCATTCGAAAGTGCGGCACCCGCAGGCAGCGGTTCACTCCTTTGAGATCCAAAATGGGACGAAGAGTCCCACCCTTCTTTGGCACCACGAAATAAATGGAATACCTTCCGAGACCATATTCTTCCGGAGGCACGGGAACCACTGCTCCCAGCCGAAGCAGATGATCGAGGGTCTGTCGGACTTGAGCAGTCTTCCGAGCTCCTCGGCAGGGAGACGCCACAAAGGAATTGAGCACGGGTCTGGCCAAGTCCAGGGCATACCCGTCGCGAACGATCTCCAAAACCCATTGATCGGACGTTATCTGGGCCCAAGCAGAGAGAAAATGTCGAAGACGCCCTCCGATCGCTGGAATCTCCGCCTGGACCCGCTGCCCTTCATTGGGGCTTACGGGCGGTGGCAGGGGCAGCTGCCGCGAATCCGCGACTGGCTCCTCGAAAACCCCGAAAGCTGGAAGTCCTCGAGACATATCGACCGCGCTGAAAACCCCCATAGCGGGGAGAGCGAAACCGACGAAAGTCCCGAGACTGACCCCGAGGGGCAGAAAGAAACCTTCCTCTTTTGGGTCGATCCTCCGGCAGACGACCGCCCTTGGATTCCCCCAAATCCTTGACCAACCTGTCAAGATCCTCACCGAACAGCAGCTTACCCTTAAAGGGCAGCCTGCCTAGCCGCGCTTTGGAAGAACCATCCGCTGCCCAATTCTTTAACCAAAGGGCTCTGCGGGTAGCCACCACGGACGCCATGCTATTGGAGAGCGCCCTGATAAGGTCGTAATGTACATCCGCCAAATACGCCGAACCCGACTCCAAGCGCTGGAGCTCACCTAAATCGTCGGCTTCCAAGGCCGGCGCCTATCGAAGCCGCTGAACCCAGCGAAGACAGGCCCGAGCGATCCACGCCCCACAAACGGAGGCCTGCAGCGCAACCGCGTCCGCCTCAAAGGACTGCTTCAATAGACCATCCATTTTCCTGTCCTGCGGCTCCCGCAACGCCGCACTACCTTCCACAGGGATAGTGGTCTTCTTAGTCACAGCCGAAACCGCCGCATCTACTTTAGGAGAACGAAACCGCTCGAGGTCCGCGTCGGCCATAGGATACAGCTTGCGCATAACTTTTACTCCCTTGAGGCCAGATTCAGGGGTATCCCATTCCGCCTGAATCATCTGATCGATGACCTTGTGGATAGGAAAAACCACCTGAGTCTGCCGCACCGCTTGAATGATGGGGTCGACCCCGTCAGATTCTTCGGCCGGCGGCGCAGGTGCCAAACCGAGAGTTTGAAGCGCTTCAGCTACGAGCGCGGGCAACTCCTCCCGGCGAAACACACGAATAATCTTAGCCTGATCCTCTGGCTCCGGGAGTTCGCCTTTCTCTAAGGCCTCCCCATCCGCTTCCAAGTCGAAGTCCGGATCTTCGCCCTCCGGCCAATCTGCCTCCAACTGAACGGGTTCATGCAAACGCTGGCGTTTGGGCGCTTTGAGACCGGAAGACGCAATCACCGACGCAGGGGACTGCGCGGTCGCTGCCGGACCAACGCCCATGCTCTGACGCCTACGACAGAACACCTGGTGCATCAGCAAAATGAAATCGGGAGAAAAATCCTTCACTGGCAAAGCCCCGAGCTCTGCCTGCTCCCCAGCGCCCAAAGGTATCGCCGACGGACCCTCCAGGGGGGATTCCACCTCCACAGCATCTGAGTCTTTCTGAGATGCAGCAGCCAAGGAACTCTCCAGGCGCTGCTCCATAGTAAGAGAGACAGAGGCACAGCGGTGACAGACGCCTGTCTCCGGAACCGCGCCCCTCCGGGACCCACAAATAACACAGAGAGATCCCGCTGGCATGGAACCGCACCCCGCAGCTCCACAAGTGCAGACAAGGTACTTACAGAAGCCGCAGGACAAACACAGGTCCTGCACCAGAAGACCCAGGACGCAAGGTTGCAAGAATGTCTCAGCCAGCTGTGAGAAATGGCACCGTGGGGAACGGAACCCCTGACCTCAGCTCCCTTGGTCAGTGGCTGAACCAGGGCGTAGTGGCTCTGCTCTGTCTCCCGTCTATTGCAACTTTCTTTGTTTTTTTTTTTGTTTTGTTTTTTTCTTATATCAAGTTCTGATGACTTGGTAAGACTGGTCTGCCCATTTGCTGCTGAAAGTTCAAAAATAGCAGCGAAATTAAAGACAGCCCTCTGCACCCGAAGGAGAACAGGGAAAGAACCACGACCCCGACCCCTCCCCCGAGGAAGGGACTCCGAGGAAAAAACAAAAGGAAATAAAGAAATAAAGGCAAACCAAGAAGATAAAGAAAGAAAACAAAATAGGCGAGGTGAAAACCTCTGACGGCGCTCCCGTATACCGGGAAAAGAATCAGCCGCGTGTGCCGCACACGGAAGAAAACCGCGGCTCACAAAATGGCCGCGGCAAGGCAGAAATCCTTTTTGGCGCGCTCTCTCTCGGCAACGGGAAAAAAAAACACCACCCGGCCGAAGAACCAACGCCTCAGGCGGCTTCCCTCACACCCGCAGCTCAAATAACTCGGGTGCAGCAAATAAACTCAAAACTGCCGACGAGCAGAGGAGAGGCAGCTTCTCAGCGTTTGCACTGCACTCTGCCGCCGGAATCCACCGGTACTCCCCCAGCGCACTCCTTACCTCTATCGGAGGGGTGCTGCTGTGCAGTCGCCGCCGGAGCTCTGCCCCGAATAGCCCTGGGGCAGAGATCCTCAAATTAATTAGGACAGAGCAAGAAAAGGAAGCCGCTTAGGCAGAACAGAGGAGAGACCTCCCTCGGGCCCCCCCCCCCCCCCACGGAGAGCCGATGAAATCAGCAAATTTAAAGAAACAAGCACCCCTTAAGTTAAGAAATCAATATAAGCCCTAATAGAGCCAAAAAATAAACCACAAAAAGGTTAGCTACAGTCTAAAGACCTAACTGAATAACTAGTGAGCCCAGCCAGGCTCGCTCACGTCTTCCTGCTGCATGAAGACTGGACACACTGGGATGGATGAGATGGCTGGGATGCTGTATCCAGTGATGCTGAAATTTGATTGGTCCAGTCTTCATGCTGCAGGAGGAGGTGCACAACCCATACGTAGAGGACTAAGCTGGAGGAACGATAAGGAACCTAGAGTTTTGACTGGGGGGGTACCTTTTTTCTCTGATTTCCATGCAAGTGTTTGATTACTATACAGGGTATTAATTATATTTTTACTGATTCCACTCAGCTTGAGGCTCTCTTAGATTCATTGCAGGTGTGAGAGGGTTGTTTTTTCAATTTTTCTATTTTATTTTTTTTGCTTGGTTAGGAGATGTAGCCTTAAATAGGTTTGAGCTCTGTTACCTAATATCGCTGTGCTCTCCATAATGTGGACTATGTAGTGGTCTTTGATGTTAGTGTCTTTTTCTTTTTTTTTTTTTTTTGTTCAGAGGTTTCTGAATGTACTGCTTATTTACATGAAGTTTGTATTTGGAATGCATTAATAAAATAAAATAAAAAAAGAAGGTTTATGAAAAGCAGCAATAGCACTGAGATGGACCCTCACTGAATTGGTCTTTAGGCCAGATGTTGATAATTGTAGAAGATACTCTAGTAGCAACTCTACAGGTACTAAAAGTGGGTTAAGTCCATTTTCTGAACACCAGACAGAGAACATTTTCCACTTAAAAGCGTAAGAACGTCTTGTGGAAGGTTTTCTGGAAGCCAGGAGGATATCCTTCACTTGTTGGGAAAGATTGATATCCTGGAAATCTAGGCTTTCAGTAACCAGGTCCTGAGATTTAGGTCCTGGGGATTGGGATGCAGTAGGGATCCGTCCTCCTGCGACAGGAGATCTGGAGCATTCCCCAACTCCAGAGGAGTGGTTTGAGAGAGACGGAGAATAAGGGGGTACCATGCTTGCCATGGCCAACGTGGAGCTATGAGTATCATATGACCTCTGTCTCTCTGAAGTTTGAATAAAGTCTTGGGAAGGCAGAGGAAGTCCTGTCCCCAGTGGAGTAGGAACGCATCTCTTGCCTGACAGTTTTGAGCTGGAATTCTGGAACAGAATCGGGGACGTTTGGCATTCTGCAGACTTGCAAAGAGGTCTATATCTGGTGTTCCCCAGATTCGAAACACTTGAGCAAGCTGGTCTGAGTGGAGGGACCACTCGTGTGGCAGAAGTATTTGACTGAGTTTGTCTGCCCAAAAGTTTTGAATGCCCGGAAGGTATACCGCAAACAGGTGAATTTGTAACTCTCTGGCGAGAGCTCAGTCGTAAAGCTTCGTTGCATAGCGACAGAGAGCCTGTTCCGCCTTGCTTGTTCACACAGAACATAGCTACCTGATTGTCAGTTTGGACCAGAACTGTCTTGTTGCTGAAATGGCCCTCAAAGACTTGAATAGCCTTGAAAATGGCTCTTAGCTCTAGGAGGTTTATGTGAAGGGACACCTCCTGTGAGGTCCAATGACCCTGAGTGGAGAGATCATGCAAGTGGGCCCCCCAACCCATCTTGGACGCATCTGTTGTCAGGGTAGTTTGGTATAGAGGCTGCTGGAAAGGAGAGCCTACAAGGAGGTTTTCCAGGGATTGCCACCATTGCAGGGACGAAATCAGACGTGTGGTAGCTCTGATTTTGTCTGTCAGTCAACCCGTGGCTTGTGACCACTGAGAGGAAAGGGTTCACTGGGCTGCTCGCATGTGGAGGCGAGCATAGGGAACCACATGGACAGTGGATGCCATGTGTCCCAGCAGTTGAAGCATCTCCCGAGCAGTAAGGAATACCTTCGTAGATTCTTGAGATACTAGATGTATTATACGTAGACAGCGCGGCTGTGGCAGGAAAGCCTTTGACTGTTGTGTGTCTAGACGAGCCCCTATGAACTCTAGGGATTGAGAGGGGGTGAGATGAGATTTTGGGAAGTTTATGACTAGTCCCAAGTATTGAAGAATTCCCATTGCTCGAGAGCCAATCGTCTAAGTAAGGGAAGACGAATATTCCCAGAGTCCACATAAATGCTGCTACCACTGCCATGCACTTTATGAAGACTCTTGAAGCAGAGGCTAGTCCGAAAGGAAGAACTCTGTATTGGAAGTGTCTTCCTTGGATCAGGAATCGAAGGAACTTCCTGTGATCTAAGTGGATGAGAATATGCGTGTACGCATCTTTTAGATATAGAGAACACAGCCAATCCTGACTTTGAAGGTATGGTAAAAGTGTTCCGAGGGAGATCATCTTGAACTTTCTCGAAACAAATACTTGTTTAATTCTCTGAGGTCTAGTATAGGCCTGTGTCCCCCTGTCTTCTTTGGAATAAGAAAATAGGGGGAGTAGAACTCTGTCCCCTGTTGGGGTATGGGCACTTCTTTGATTGCTCCTTGAGCCAGAAGTGACGTGACCTCCTGTTTCAAGAGGTCGGTGGCAGGGCCCTGAGAATTGAACTGCTTCAGAATTGTAGGTGGGAGCAAGTTGAAGAAATGAAGCTTGTATCCCAATCTTACAATGGACAGAGTCCAATTTTCTGATGTTATTTGTTGCCATTTTTTGGCAAAAAGGCATAGTCTGCCTGGAATGGTCAACGGTTCTGGACCTTTTAGGGGCAAGAATGACTAAGTTCTCTAGGTGGAAGTCAAAGACCCTGAGGGGGCTGGGTCTGTTGAGCCGGTTGAGCTTTTTGAGCTTGTGGCTTCCTCTGCTGTCTGTTCTGTTATTGTCCCTTTTGACAAACATGAAGTGGACAGTGAGTTTGATGGGTGTAAGATTGGTAAGACTTCTTTTTCTTACTGAAAAAAGGTTTCTTGAATGTTTTCTTTTTTGCTGGGCTGGCTGTAGCCTTTGACAATCTGTTCGAAGTAGTATTGTCAGATTCAAGCTGATTAGCCTTATCCTACCAGTCCTTGCCAAAGAGATTTTCTCTTGTGCAAGGAATGTTTCCCAGCTTTTCCTGCACCCACTGTTCTAAGTCTGATGCTTGAAGCCAAGCAATACGACGTGCTACTATGGATATAGCAGAGGTTCTGCTAAGACATTCATAACAATCAAAGGTAGCACGGTTCATGAATTTTGAGACATTCTGTGCATGTTTGACCAGAATAAGGTAGTCTGCTCTTTTATCCTCTGAGACAGAAGGACTAATGAGCTCTAAGTATTTTGTGACTTCTTCCAGGAACATTACCATATACAGAATGTGGGAACTGATCCTGGCTCCCAGCATGGAGGATTGAAAACATCGATAGCCAAAGGCATCAAGTGTCCTGGATTCACGGCCTGGAGGATTAGAAGAGTGTGTTTTTGCACTCTTGATTCTTCACATGTCCGATTTCACTACCATTCAATGGTGTGGTAATTGATTTTTTTGAAAACCAGGACAACTTGGCACTCGGTACATAGTTCATAATTTGGAAAAACAGCTCTACTAATTAACCTTAACATAGCACTAAATTATTAGCACAGTGACAACGGAGGGCACAGACCTCAGAACGCCATAGAGTACCTAAAGCCAAAAATAGGCATAGGTATTCCAATCCAGGCTAATTACATCAACGGTCTGCTAACAGCACCTCCATCCACCGAAATTACCATAAAACTGGAAGCGTAATATGCACTAAGACTCTAAATAGTATCCCACATAAGAGATATTAAACAGTAATATGCAAAATTTAAACAAATGTTATACAAAATTTAAACAGCATAAAACACTTGATATTACTATGAAGAGTCCATCAATTCATATCTGCCATCTTCGGCCAAACTTCCAGGCTAATGATTACAGTATCAACCCCAACACCACTCGGTACATAGTATCAAGGCGTCGGGAATGTGAAGATATCGGTAAAGGAGTTTCCCCACATCCTCAACATCAGATCATGTAAGATCTTGTGAATGGGAAGCATAGCTGCTTCCTTGGGAGCCATAGGGTATTGTAGAATTCTTAACTCTTCTGTCCTAGGTTATTTTTCTGGAATCACAGTGATTGCAAGACCCTTTGCTAAATCATGTATGAAGTCCTGGAAGGACATAACCTCTGGAGGAGACATCCTGCGTTGAGGAGAGGGAGTTGAATCTTCAAATAGATTCACTCTGGTACCGGTAGAATCGTCAGAGTCATCGGAATCGGAAGACTCAAGCACCAGGTGCTCCTGTAATGCATGGTATCAGTACCGCTCGAAGTCGGTACTGAAGTGTCTCGGTTCCTGATCCCCGATACCGGACATCGACATGGGGGGAGGCAGTCCTGTCGAAGCAGGTAGTGTCGGTACTGATACCTGTGGAACCGTCTGTTGCGGTCTTAGCGGTACCGAGGCTGCTAAGAGGGCCGTTAGACTGCGTTCGATAGCGAGGATTCTGTGATCCATCGCTCCTGCCGATGCCTGGGTGCCGGTACCGGTGGATGCGGCCACAACCCCAGAGCATGGCACCAGTAGTTCCGCAGAGGTCGAGGCCTCTGGAACATCCTGGAGCCCCGTTAATGCTTTGGAGCTCGAAGATTCCTGCTGGGGCTGTTTTGCCGGTGAAGTATCCTCGAGGGAAACGCTGGAGGCATCTCAATACTTTGAAGATTTTCTCTTCGAGGACCGGCTAGTTTTACTTTTGGTTACCTGAGATCCATGGGAGGAAGTTGAAGCCCTGGAAGACGTCGATGCAAAAAGGGTACCGCGTTTTGCAGCTCTATTCTGCTGGCCCCTCTTGGTCATTCTCGTGCAGGAGAGACACTCTGTTGGACAATGTTCAGGACCCAAACATTTTAGACATCAATCATGGGTGTCAGTGATGGAGATGGTACCGCCACATTTTAAGCATTTTTTGAAACCACTAGCTAGTTTCTCCATGCTTGAAGAGAAAAATGGGCCTAGTGCCCAAAATGGCACCTAGCAACAGAAACAGGATCCCTGAAGAAAAATATAATTTTTTTTTTTAAAGAAAGAAGAGGAGAACCGGCGGTACCGGTAGGCGTCGAATGAAGGCAGACACGACCACAAAAAACAAGAAATAAAGGTAGATTTTCTGCGGTGACAGGGTACTGTGTCCTGTCGGCTCCGCGGAAAACAAAGAACTGAAGTGAGAGAGGTACAGAGGTGGGAAGGCAGCACGCATGCGCTGTGGGATGCTCTCAAAGGCTTTCCTATTGGACGCTGGGGAGCGTTTCCGCGCAGGCTCCATCGGTACCGATACCCATATGTGAAGACTACATTCCTGCTTGTTCCTGAAGATTCATGTTTAGACAGCAAGCTATTGTGATTATCCTGTGATCGAAATACAAGGTTACTTCCCAAACATTTATCAATAAAAAGCCCAGCTTTAAAGAAGGATCTTTGAAGGTGGTCACGAGAGAAGCACTGCTTAACCAGGCCTCACTGATTATCTTCCTTTAGAGCTCTAGATTATAGCATTAATACTGTGTGTTCCATGTCTTTCTTTCCCACTGTTAGAAGGGCCAGGTGAGACAAGAACTGAAAAAAGTGATACCCTCTCCTTTGTAAGGGTTCTACAGATCCTTAGAAAATCAGGACTGATCTGGGAGAGATGGGTTTGGGATAAATAGGACTGCTGAGTTTAATTATCAAAATCTGAAGGGTGGGGGGCCTAGGGCACTGAATGTTGAGGGAGGTGCAAGGCTGAACATTTGCATAGAGCACCTAATACCCTTGCACTGACCCAGCACCAACTGTGTAGGTGTCACTAGAGCCTTTAATTCACCAACTACTCACTGAACTGTCACAAAAACAAAACCTTCTAGGTCAGGTTACTTCAGGCAAGAGGAATGTCATGGCTCAAAGGGAGCTTTCATTAGCCGGGTTTGAACAACGCTGAGCTCCTGAGGCAGTGAGTGACTTGATGGAATGTTTTAGTGAAAGTGTGACCCACAAAGTGAGCTAATTAAGTACTGGTATTCACTCCCAGTTCTTGAGGGTTACAAATAGAGCATGTTTAAAGATATCCCTAATGAATATGCATGAGAGAGATTTGCATGCCTACTACTTCCATTGTATGCAAAAACCTGACCTGTTGGCAGCCCTTGAGCACTAAGAGTGAATACCAATCAACTAGAGGCTGTTTGGTGATAAGCACTAACTGTACTAAGGTGAACCCTAAGAGTAGGTTTTAAAACCTAATTCAGAGAAACATAGAAGGTATTCAAGCAGTTTCTGTGTAGGATAGGAGAACGGGCCTAGAGTCTTATCACACCGAACAGCAAACTTTCTCTATTTAAAACTATAAGACACTGTAGTGGAGTCTGAAGGATCTGTGATAATTTATCGAGCAGATTTAGGGCAGCCAAAGTCACCTGCTCAACATTCAGACTGACATAGAGAGACCTGATGTGTGATGCAACATTGTTCCTTACATTTGTGTGATCAATGGAGAATTTCCCAGTCTGATGAGTCTGTCTCTTTAGAGTTCCAGAAGGCAAGAAAACCAAACTTGCCTTAGCCAATATGGGCTATGGGAATCATAATCCCCAGATCCTATCCAAGTTTTAGATGAATCTTTGGAATAAACAGCATAGGAGAATACACACACAGAATGTCTTCCCCCCAATCCAGAAAGAAGGCAGAGACTAGGCTGCTGTGCGTTCCTGCCTGAAGCAGAATGGGGTTACTATTCTGTTCTAAGGAGACGTGAAGCGATTCATCATGGGTGTGCCACACAAGATTATTCTTGCTATTCCAGAATCCACAGAACACTTGCATGGTTAGAGTACCTGGCCCAGCACCCAGATGGTTATGTCCATGGATCTATGGGTTCTTTCCTGAGATGGGCTTTTGACCAACCAATCATCCAGACAGGGAAAAATGTGCAAGCCCAGCTACCACAGCTAAACATTTCATAAATACATGTGGATCTGATGCAAGGCCAAAGGGCAGGAGGCAATACAGATGGAAGCATTTCCCTGTTAAAACTCACATACTTCCCGATGCTGGGATACAGCTCTATGAGAGTATGCCTCCTTTAAGTCTAGAGATCATAACAAGTCTCCCTTTTTAAGACGGAGAAATCAAGATACCTAGGGAAACCATTTTCAACTTCTCCAGAACTAGGAATTTGATGCTCTCAGGTTTAGGATGGAATGGAATCCTCTAGTTTTTTCTTGTGACCAGGAAATATTTGCCATAGGCCTCATCTTTCCTCTGGTGAAACATTGGCACAGGCCTTTAAGGAGGAAGTGAAGTCTATGATATGCACTTCCCAATGCTGAGATGCTGACCAAGATACTCTTGGTGGGAAATTGAGTGGAATATCAAATAAACAATGTATTCTTGATAAATGTTTTTCAGAATCTAAAAATGAGCCGTTAGAAGGGTGCAAGATCAGTTGGAAGGACCCAATCTTCTTTGGCACTAGAAAGCAAATGGCAGCCCTACTACTACTACTACTATTGAGCATTTGTATAGCGCTACAAGTTGTACGCAGAGCTGCACAGACATGTAAGAGACAGTCCCTGCTCATCAGAGCTTACAATCTAGTCAAGACAAACACAGAAGGTGTAGGCAGGGGATAAAGCAAGGGGAAAGAAAAAGGAGATCAGGTGAGTTAAGATACAAAAGCAGCAGCGAAGAGGTGAGTTTTCAGCCTGGCTTTGAAGAGGGTTAGAGAAGGTGCCTGGCGTACAGACATAGGTAGTTTGGTTTGTTCCAGGCGTAAGGCGCAGCAAGGTGAAAGGAGTGAAGCCTGGAGTTAGCAGTAGAAGAGAAAAGCACAGATAGAAGCAGTTTGCTAGAAGAGCGGAGTTCCCGAGGGGGATTGTAAGGAGAGATAAGAGAAGAAAGGTAGTGAGGAGCCACAGTGTGAATGCATTTATAGGTCAGCAGGAGAAGTTTGAACTGGATGCAGAAACAGATAGGGAGCCAATGAAGTGACTTAAGAGGCGTAATATGGACATGACGAGGCTGGTGGAAGATTAGCCGCACAGCAGAATGTTGAGCAGATTGAAGGGGCGAGAGATGATTAAAAGGGAGACCAGCAAGGAGTAAGTTATAGTAGTCAAGACGGGAGATGATTAAGGAGTGAATAAGCGTTTTAGTAGTGTGTTCAGAAAGGAAAGGGCGGATTTTGCTGATGTTACAGAGAAAAACGGCAGGTCTTAGCTATCAGATGGATGAGTGTGGAGAAAGAGAGAGGAGTCAAAGACAACCCCCAGATTGCAGGCTGAGGAAACAGGAAGGAGTACAGAGTTATCCAGAGACTGAGAAAGGAGGAAGAGGGGAGGTTTTAGGGGGAAAGATTAGATGTTCAGTCTTGGCCATGTTCAGTTTCAAGTGGCGGTGAGACATCCAGGCAGCAATGTCAGAAAAGCAGACAGAGATCCGGGTCTGGATTGCCAGAGAGATTTCAGGCATATGGAGGTAGATCTGGGAGTCATCGGCATACAGATGGTACTGAAAGCCATGGGAAGAGATAAGCGCACCAAGGGACAGGGTATAGAGAGAAAAGGAGCAGACCCAAGACAGATCCTTGGGTTACACCAACTGGGAGTGGGGTAGCAGAGGAGGAGCCACCAGAACACACACTGAAAGAGCAATGGGAGAGGATAGTAGAGCCCCTAAAACCAAGCAAGGACAGGGTATCGAGGAGAAGGTTGTGGTCAATAGTGTCAAAAGCAGCAGAGAGGTCAAGAAAGATGAGGACAGAGTAAAGGCCCTTGGATTTTGTCAGGAACAAGTCACTGGAGACTTTGGCAAGAGCCATTTCAGTAGAGTCTAAAGGACGAAAGCCAGACTGTAAGGGATCCAGGAGGGCATGAGAGGAGAGGAAGTCGAGGCAGCAGCGGTGAACCGCACATTCAAGTAGTTCAGAAATGAAGGGAAGGAGAGAGATGGGTCGATAATTAGAAGGACAGGTGGGATCAAGTGAGCAGTTGGCACCAGAGTACAACCTAGAGGCTGAAGAGTCTCTGCAGAATAGTCTGAACAGTGGCTCTCCTGACTGCAGACCTGCATGGAGATATCAGGAAAGTAATTGAGATTAGGTCCTTACATTCCAGCACATAGCCGAACTGAATGATGTTGGGGTCCCACTGGTCCAAGGTCACACAGGCCTATCCCATCTTTCTGACAAGAGAACCCAAATTTGGAGAAGGAGGGAGCCTCATGGGTCCCACAAATCCCAGGAAAAGACTGGGCCCAGAAATAGGAGCTAGAAGGAAGGATGGCCTCCCCAGGGGATCCTTCTGGGAGTCCCTGAGCCCTCGAGACGCCAGGTCGTGGGAGCGATGAGAACGTGACACAGAGGAGAAGAGGCCATGCTTCAAAGGCGCTTTCCATTTATCCTCCCGACGACAGTGTGATTTGGATGCTCCCAGGTCCTTGATCAACTTCTGCAAGTCCTCCCCCAAACACAATCTTCCCCTTGAAAAGAAGTCCAGATAAACAGGACTTGGACAATGTCTGCTGCCCAATGGCAAAGCCAAAGCCAGCAACATGCCGCCATGGAAAATGCAATATCCTTCCAACAATTCTGGATGTTCAACTGGCCCTTAACAGGATAAGGATGGGGAACTGAACCAACATTCCTCCTCCTCGGCAAACCCAGGAGGGCACTGGTACCTCTAACATTGAGCTCAAGTGAGGAAGTCGTTAATAAGGTTATTCATGAGCTAAATCAATCTTTCCGAAAACTTTCACAGAGCTGATCTGATGCTGTTGGAGACAGAGAAATACTGAGGTAGTATGCCCTCTAGCTGCTCTAAATATAGTACAGGAAAAGATCATCAGATCTCTAGACTGGCCTAGCAGGACGATATGTAAACTTAGATGTCAGCAAAGCCTTTGACAGACTGGGTTAGAAATTGGTTGAGTGTTCAATCTGCAACTAGCCCAAAGAGTGGCCCAACTTCACCCATGTTTCAAGGAAGCCATGCAGCTCCATGCCAGCAATATTCTCTGGAATGCCAGTGAAATACAAATTGTGTCCTGATCAATTTTCTAGGTTACTGATCTTGGACTGTCAGGCCATGGTATCCTTTAATGCGGTCAATTCTCTGGTCACCCGTTGAGTTCCATCTTCCACCTCCACCACACGCTGCTCAAACATTGCCACACAGTTTTGGAAAGACACCATGGAAGCAGTACGATCATTCATTCTGAAATACAGCTTCTCAAATTTAGAGTCCAGTGCTTGCACAACCAGTGTGGTAACCTCATCCACCAATACATTTGGGGATATGCATGAGGGCTCCCAACATGCTCATCATTTACCATCTTGGAGAAAGAACTTCTGTTGCTATTTTTTCAGGGGCTTAAGTGCCACCTGTTTTGATTCTCACACCCGGCAGGCTCCATTACCGGAGACAGAAGGATTAATCGAATGAGTGCCCTTAAAACTCTGTGATTCTCATAATTAGGTTATTTTCAGGAAGAGCCCAGGAGCTCTGATGAATCGCTGCTTCCCCTTGCTCAGCACATTATGTGACCTTATGGCTTTTTTTTGATGAACAATTCCTATGTCCTGTAGAGCAGTCATTTGCTAAGTGGAAACACTTAATGGAATTTCACTACTACAGATCATCATTTTAGGAATTCAGATTCACTAAACAAAATGCGGAAATTCATTAAAATGGAATTTTAGGGATCATATGCGTTCATTTGAATAAGCCTAGTGGAGATTTTAAAAGCAATGATGAAACACACAGCTAGTCTTTCTGCAATTTCACTTGTTCCCTTCTGTCATTCCAACAGGTTTCAAAGTCCTTTTAGGTTCTTGTCTTGCATGAAGACACTTCAGCATCATGGTGAGATGTGGCGAGGAAGAGACCTAGCTAATTAGAGACCCTGATTAGCATGGTCATGGGGAAGAGTCTGCAAACATGGAACCCACTACCCCCAACTCATCTATCCACAGACTGCCTGATCCAATACTCCATCTGGCAGCAAGATGGTATGTAGCATGTTCAGTAGCTGCCGGTCAATATGGTCATTTTGCTGCCAAGTCAATGACATCATTGGAAGCCTGGCATCATCAGGAGCCAACATGTGAAATGTAGGCACTGCCAAGTATGTCCAACAGCTGGTCAGACAACATGAATTCCTGCCTGCAATGGCATCAACATGGGGCAGATGGAGAGTACCAGCCTCTGTACCTTTGAGCACATGGTACCAGGGCTCGAGAGAATAGCTGGACACCCAGAGGGGAAAAAAAAAAAAAGAGTAGTTACTCACCTGTAACAGGTGTTCTCCAGGAGCAGCAGGAATCAGTCCTTACATATGGGTGACATTGACGTCGATGGAGCCCCCATGCGGAGCAATTCCCCAGCTTTCTAAGAAAGCCTTTGGGAATACACCCACGCATGTGCGGTCCCCTTCCTGCCCAAAGTGCCATCTTTCTCAGTCAGACGACATAGCTAAAAGACAGCACAAAAAACAAATGAACTATGTACAACTGCAACTCCCAAGGGAGGAGGGAGGGTTGTGAGGACTGATTCCTGCTGCTCCTGGAGAACACCTACATAAGAACATAAGATATGCCATACTGGGTCAGACCAAGGTCCATCAAGCCCAGTATCCTGTTTCCAACAGTGGCCAATCTAGGTCATACGTACCTAGCAGTTTCCCCAAAAGACACAGGTTCCGCAATGCTTGTACTGGGTCAAGCATTGATATCCTGGGTCCCCTTTAATAATGGTTTATGGACCTTTCCTCCAGGAACTTGTCCAAACCTTTTTTAAAGCCAGCTACACTAACAGCCTTTACTACATCCTCCGGTAACAAATTCCAGAGTTTGATTACACGTTGAGTGAAAAAATATTTTCTTTTATTAGTCTTAAATAGTTTACCCTGTAGCTTCACTGCATGTCCCCTAGTCTTTCTATATTCTGAAAACGTAAACAATCGATCTACGTTTACCCGTTCCACTCCGTTCATTAATTTATAGACTTCTATCATATCTCCCCTCAGCCGTCTCTTTTCCAGGTTAAAGAGCCCTAACCTTTTTAGCCTTTCTTCATAGGAGTATCCTTCCATCCCCTTTACCATTTTGGTGGCTCTTCTCTGAACCTTTTCTAATAACGCTATATCCTTTTTAAGATACGGCGACCAGAATTGCACACAATATTCAAGGTGCGGTCTCACCATGGAACGATATAGAGGCATTATAATATCTTTTGTTTTATTTTCCATTCCTTTCCTTATGATACCTAGCATTCTATTTGCTCTCTTGGCCGCCACTGCACACTGGGACGAGGGTTTTAACATGTTATCCACAATGACGCCTAAATCTTTTTCCTGGGTGGTGGTTCCTAATGTGGAACCTTGCATCATGTAACCATAGTTGGCTTCTCCAGCTCCAAAGGCCCGGGGCGGCGGTCAGGGGTCCGAGACCTGGCCCTCGAGGAACCAGGGGTATCCTCCGATGCCGCCCTCACGAGCTTTCTCTTCCTCTTATGCTCCCGACTGGGGGACCACCTTCCAGAGGAACCCCGACGAAGCTCGGGGTCCGACTCCCGAGACGTCGAGGCCTCTGACGAGGTCCGGGCTCGACCGGAGGCAGTCAGAAAAAATTCTCTCCTTCTGATGCTGCCGGCTTCTGAGTGCCTTAGTGGACATCTTTCCACATGGGACACAGACTTTGGGATCATGGTCCGGCCCGAGGCAACCAGGCAGCAGTCGTGTGTGTCGGTAAGAGACATGAGCTTCTTACAACGATCTCACTTTTTAAAACCACTGGAGGCCATCGGGGAAAAAAGGGCCCCCGCGAGGTCAAAAGACCGGACCTCCAGGGAAAAAGAAAAAGAGCACGAATGCGTGCCACGAAGGGCAAAAACCAAAAAATAGAGATCGGGTCGATACCGGCATACCGAACCCAGGCGGGAAGGGAAACCGGCGTCGAACCGGACAAAAAACGAGCAAAAATCGCAGAAAAAAAAAAATCTAACTTTTCCGGGTGATACGGACTCACGTCCATTGGGCTCCACGGAAAAAGAAAGACCGAGCAAGATGGCACCTTTGGGCGGGAAGGGGACCGCGCATGCGTGGGTGTATTCCCAAAGGCTTTCTTAGAAAGCTGGGGAATTGCTCCGCATATGGGCTCCATCGACGTCGATGTCACCCATATGTGAGGACTGACTTCCTGCTTGGTCCTGGAGAAACAGTCAATGCAGAATCCTGCTACTAGAACACATCTTCAGGTATTTAAATTAGAACATATGTACAAACAGGTTTTGATAAATCGAATTTTAATATATTAAAAAAAATTACAGAAAACCATTTTTTCATATATCAAGAGATTCCTGTATATGTATTCTGAAAATAGAACATGCTCTCCACAGCAAGAGCATAGCTTCTGACAACACATACAGTAATCCAGTCAAATAAATAAACACTTACTCTGAAGCTCCTCATCCTCTGCAAAAGTTGGGTTGTCCATCAGATATTGCTGTGCTTCAGACCAAGTGGTACAGTAAGTTACATTAGCCATGTTGTCCAATATATTTTTTAAAGCCTCCCAATTCCTCTTTCGCAACTGTTTTGCTTGTTCCTGAAAACATAATACCAGAGAATTAAGTGGAGATCATGCTGAAATTCTTATCACACAAATACATGAACAGTCAGGGGAGTAAGCAGATATGCTAGCTTAGCAAAAGAGATCTTCAGTCATGTGATGATCATCTACCAAGCGGGCTCACCTCCATAGGGCTTCATGGGCTAAACCCACCTGAAAATTAGCAACTGTGGTTTGGGTGAAAAGTGTAATTACTCACCTATAGCAAGTGATCTCCAGTGAACAACAGGAATCAGTCTGTGCATCAGCACAGACGGAGCCCGCATGGTAACCTCTCCCCAGCTTTCAAAGAAAGCCTTTGGGAGATCCACCATGCTTGAGTGGTTACCATAAGAACATAAGAAATGCCATACTGGGTCAGACCAAGGTTCATCAAGCCCAGTATCCTGTTTCCAATAGTGGCCAATCTAGGTCACAAGTACCTGGCAAGTTCCCAAAGGCTACAGGTTCCACAATGCTCATCCTGTGGTAAGCAGTGGATTTCCTGGATCCTCTTTAATAATGGTTTATGGACCTTTCCTCCAGGAACTTGTCCAAACTTTTTTTAAACCCAGTTACTCTAACAACTTTTACTACATCCTCCGGAAACAAATTCTAGAGTTTGATTATGCGTTGAATAAAAAAATATTTTCTCTTATTAGTCTTACATGAGTTACATTGTAGCTTCATTGCGTGTCCTCTAATCTTTCTACTTAACCCATTCCATGCTATTCATTAATTTATAGACCTCCATTATATCTCCCCTCAGCTTTCTCTTTTCCAAGTTGAAGAGCCTTAACCATTTAAGCCTTTACTCATAGGGGTATCCTTTCATCTCCTTTACCATTTTGGTGGCTCTTTTCTGTACTTTTTCTAATTCTGCTATATCCTTTTTAAGATACGGTGACCAGAATTGCACACAACATTCAAGGTGTGGTCGAACTATGGAACGATACAGAGGCATTATAATATCCTTTGTTTTATTCTCCATTCCTTTCCTTATGATTCCTAATATTCTATTTGCTTTTTGAGGGTTTCAACATATCCACTATGACGTCTAAATCTTTTTCCTGGGTGTTGGTTTCTAAAGTGGTACCTTGCATCGCCTAACCAAAGTTTGGGTTGCTCTTTCCTAGGTGCATAACTTTGCACTTGTCCACATTAAATTTCATCTGCCATCTGAACATCCAGTCTTTCAATTTATCAAGGTCTTCTTGCAATTTTCCATAATCCTATTGTGTTTTATTTATTTAACATTTCTATACCGTGCTTTCCACATGATCAAACGCGGTTTACATGGAACAGAAATACTGAATAGAACAATGAACATATTCTTATTCAGCTACATAGAACTACGAGTATATTAACTATTTACATTACAAGTTATACATTGTGTTTTAACACCTTTGAATAATTTTGTGCCATCTGCAAATTTGATCACCTCACTCATTCCCATTTTCAGGTTATTTATAAATATGCTAAAAAGCAGTGGGCCCAGCACAGATCCCTGCGGTACTCCACTATTTTCTTTTCTCTATTGAGAAAATAGGCCATTTAACTCTACTCTCCGCTTTCTATCTTTTAACCAGTTCTTGATCCACAATAGTACACTGCCTCCTATCCCATGACTCTTTAGTTTTGCCAAGAGTCTCTCATGACTGACTTTATCAAAGACTTTCTAAAAACCTAGATACACTAATATCAACCGGCTCACCTTTGTCTACCTGTTTATTCACCTCTTTAAAAAAATATAACAAATTAGTAAGACAAGACTTTCCTTGGCTAAATCCATGTTGGCTCTCTCCCATTAAACCATGACTATATACATGATCAGTAATTTTATTCTTTATAATGGTTTCTACCATTTTGCCCGGAACTGATGTCAGACTCACTGGTCTGTAGTTTCCCGGATCACCCCTGGAACTTTTTTTAAATATTGGCGTTACATTGGCCATTCTCCACTCTTCAGGTACTACAGATGATTTTAATGATAGTTCACAGATTAATAGTAGGTCTGCAATCACATATTTCAGTTCTTTCAATACCCTCGGATGTGTACCATCTGGTCCAGGTGATTTGCTACTCTTCAATTATGCCGTCCAAGGGTGCCATCTTACCTTAGTGTGACATTGCTCAAGATGGCAAAAAAGAAAAGCAACTCCATGGGGTGGATGGAGGGTTGTAAGGACAGATTTCTGCTGCTCCTGGAGAACACCTGCTACAGGTGAGTAACTACACTTTCTCCGGGAACAAGCAGTAAGTCAGTCCTCACATATGGGATTCCTAGATACAGGCCACCGAAAAAAACCTGTAAGCCATGGGTGACCCAAAGAGTGAAATGTGAGGAAAAGCAGAGTACAGTTCGGTTGGAAGACCTCAGCAGTGACCTCACTGGCGACCAGGGAAACCAGCTCTGCAATAGCCTGGGCACACAGAAGGAACGGAAGGCAGGAGTTGCCTCAAATCCCAAACAGATGTTGCAGTACTGCCTGGCTGAAGGCACTGTCCCACCAGGACCTCCTCCAGGAAGCAATGCGCTGCAAAGGTGTGAACTGAGGATCAGGTAGTTGCACGGCAGATCTCCAGCAAAGGAACTGAGTGGAGGTTCACCACAGATGCCACCATGGCCTGGATGTTGTGTGCCATAATGCGATGCTCCAGCAAAAAACTGGCCTGTCCATAGGTGAAGGTGATGCAGTCTGCCATCCAGGTGGACAGAGTACACTTGAAGCTATGCCCAGGTGATTAGGGTCATAGGAAATGAAAAGCTGCGAGGAGCAGCGATGAGGCTTGGTCCACTCCAGAGAGTAGGCCAAAGCCTGCTTACAGTCCAGAGTGTGGACAGTGGCTTCCGTCCTGTTAGCATGAGGCAACGGAAAAAAATGTGGAAAGCACAACCTCCTGTTTGAGGTGGAATGGGGAAACCACCTTAGGCAGGGACTTAAGGTGTGTCGGGAGCATGACCCTATTTCTGTGGAACATGGTGTAGGGTGCATGAGCTGCCAGAGCCTGGAACTCACTGACCCTGTGTGCAGATGTGAACGTCCCGAGGAAGACCACCTTCCAGAACATATACTTGATGTGGCAGGAAGCCAGCGGCTCAAACAGCAGAGCGATAAGCTTCAAGAGGACCACACAGATCCCACGCCACAGTCAGGGAGCGGGTGGGTGGCTGAGAGAGCAGGAGACACACCTCACAAAGCAAGCCATGAGAGGCTGGGCAGAGAGGCTTCCTCTTGATTAGGGTATGGTGTGTCGACAGTGCACTGAAGTGTGCCCTGATGGAATTAGACTTCAGACCAGCATTGGATAGGTGCAGCAGGTATTGCAGCACCAGCTGGACAGAGCAGGAGAAGGGGTTGACACCCCTTCTCCACACCCCAAATTGAGAAGTGATGCCACTTGAAGGTGTACACCTGTCGGGTGGATTCCTTGTGGGACATCAGCAGAACCTCTTCCACCTTCCTGGGTAAGTTGAATTAGGCCAGAGCTATCTGTTCAGCAGCCTGGCTATCAGGGCTAGGGACCCCAGGATGGGGTGCAGGAGAGAACCATTGTCTTGTGAGAACAGTCCGGGGAACACCCCAGGGGGACTGGGGGCACCAGAGACAGGCTGAGGAACAGAGGAAACCATGGCTGCCGGGGCTATGAGGATCAGGATGGCCCAATTAAGCTGGACCTTGAAAAGAGTCTTGACAATGAGTGCCGTGGGAGGTCTACGGGATGAGAAACGCACTGGCTGCTATCCAAGAGAAGTGCACCCTGGAGATGAAGCAAGGCAGCTGAGCATTGGCTGGGCTGGCAAAGAGATCCATCGCAGAAAGACCCCAGTGAAGGAACAGTAGGTGGACCACCCGCAGGTCAAGCCACCACTTGTGGGGCTGGAGAACCCGGCTGAGCCGGTCCGCCAGAACACAGTCTTGGCCAGGGTGGTACACGGCACTCAGAAACATCCCACTCTCATTGGAAGACTGTTTCCCAGCAAATGAGGGATGACCCCATGCCCCTTTGCTTGTCGACATAGAACATCGCAACCTGATTGTCTGAATCTGAATAGAATGGTTCCACAGGTGGGGCTGAGAAGCCCAGAGAATGTAAGCGATAGCTCGGAGCTCTAGGAAATTATCTGCTGGAGGCTCTCCGACGCAACCACAGGCCCTGAGTGTGGAGGCTGCCGCAGGTGGCCCCCCAGCCCAACTCAGAGGCATCTGTGGTGATGACCCTATGAAAGGTAAAGGCCTCAAATGGCATTCCTGCAAGCAGGTTCTGTGGCTGTTGCCATCAGCTGAGGGACTTGGCAAGAAGATGGATGACAGACACCCTGTCCTGCAGGAGCACCGTTGACTGAGACCACTGGGAGCAGGCCCACTGGGCCGGACACATGTGGAGATGGGTGTCAGCTGTGTCGTGCAAAGTCAAGGACATAGCCATGTGCCCAAGGAGGTGCAACATGAGCTGGGCAGAGGCAGAGTTCTGGCCCTGAACATCCCTTGTAAGGGCCTCTAGGCGCAGGGCGCTGTCAAGAGGGAGGAAGGATCTGTGCCCCTATAAACTACAGGTGTTGGGTCGGCTGCATGTGGGACAGGATAGTTGATGACAAAACCTAGTTGCTCCAGAGTGAGAATGGTACAGTGTGCCGTTGCTGGACTTTGACGAAGGTGCCGCCCTTGATGAGCCAGTCACCCAGGTAGGGGAAGACGAACACCCACTACAGCCATAGGTAGGCAGCGACCACCACCAAGAACTTGGTGAACACCCTTGTGGTCGAAGCTAGGTCGAAGGATAAGACTCTGCACTGCTAATGGCATCCTCTGATGAAGCGGAGGTACTGCCGGTGGTGACGATGGATGAGGATGTGCGTGCACGCATCTTTGAGATCTAAGGAGCATAGTCAATCTCTCTGCCAGAGGTAGGGCAGTAATGTTCCAAGGGAGAGCATTTTGAACTTCTCCTTCACCAGGAAGCTGTTGAGATCTTGAAGATCCAGAATAGGCGAAATCCGCTGGTCCTCTTGTGAAACAAAAAGTACCAGGAATATAACCTCTTGCCTCCGAGGTGGTGCGGGACTAGTTCCACCTCCTGGTCAGCCAGGAGTCCAGTGAGCTCTCGCTGGAGTAGATCTTGGTGAAAGGGAGTCACTGGGAGTTCCCCTGCTCTCACTCAGACTCAGTTCACTCAGCTATTGCTGGTTCTCATTATTCCACATCCAGATTACTGCAATTTCCTGTTTCTTGGTCTTCCCCAGTCTTTTTTTCGCTGCTTACAACTGATACAAGTCCATTGCTGCCAGACTTATCCATAAGGCCCATCGGTGTGATCACATTTCTCCTCTTCTCTTTGCACTGGCTTCCTATCTCTTTTCACATTCATTATAAAATCCTTGTTCTGGCCCACGGAGCCCTATTCGTATCACGTTCCTCTTACCTGGTCACTCTTATTTCCCCTTACCTTCAAGGTTGCTCCCTTCGTTCCTATATCGCCGTTCTCTCCCTCCCACTCTTTCTGCTCTGCGCATTGATGTTTCTAGAAACTCTTCCTTTGCTTATGCTAACCTGTTCCTGTGGAACGCTCTCTCTCTCTCTCTTCGGTCTCTCTTTCCCCATTTTCAAGAAAAACCTCAAGACCTAGCTGTTTCAATAAGCTTTCCCCCAGGCCAATGCCATCAACTCCCTTTTCTCAACCAGTAACCTTGAAGGACTACAAAAGGGGACTGCTACTTCTGGAAAGAGCTGCAATAGTGAGTATATACATCAGAGAATTTTTCTAAAAGGAATTCTTTGGATTAAAGCTGATTAATCTGTGAACCTAGTGTAATCGTTAAATCAGTCAGGGCCTAGTAGCAGCAGTTCAAGTTTAAATTTAAAACACAGAAGAGAGCTTTCTGGTTAAATTTAGAACCCAGCAGAGCGCTTCTAGTTTAAATTTCATACTAAGTCAGAGCCTAGTAGCAGCAAAGAGCTTTAATTTAAATCAAATCAGAACATAACTTAGTATAAAAGGCAAAACAAGGTCAGTATTCTTTGAGCAATAAATAACGTTTTCTAGAGACCTTTACAAAGAGGCCTTCTACCTAGGGGGCAAGAGACCTGTGAAACCTTTTAAATAGGTGTTAAAGCCAGGTGGCAGGTCAAAAGGCCATTTTGAAAGACTCCATCTATCCAAGAAAGGACTGTTAGTCACCCAGGAAGTTGGTCACAGCTTACCTTAGAAGAACAAGGACAGGGTACTGTGTAGCAGCCCTCTTTTAACCCTTTCAAGGCCTACTTTAAATTTTTAATCCACATTCTGCAGTCTGGTTAATTTTTGCATATTTCAGGAAAACTGTACCTGTCTTATTCAATATGTTCTAATAGTGATTTTCCTTCTGCTATGGTCATGTATTATATACCATTTGATAGGAATATTTAGTCAGACTTTTGGATCCCAAGAGTTTTGGGCTCGGCCTGGATAAGTCTAATTTCCCTCCCTCCCTTCCTCCCCAACACCAACCCACCCCTGGGATAATTGTAGCTTTATAGGTACTTACACATCTTTATCCAAATCAGTCATACATTAAGGACCTGAGATTAATTCAGCTTCAGGTGAAAAAGGTATATTAAACATATTAGGTACACTTTTATTAGTATAAGTATCCACAGCAACCTTTAGTAAGTAAAGAACTTCAAGATCTAAACACAAGCTTAAAACTAAGATGCAGACAGCGAGGTGGGGGCTTTCCAGTCTTTTTCATTGAGTGTCACATGTATGATTTTCTCCCAGCTAGTGAGAGGTCTTACATGTGCACTAGGTGCAAGGAGCTCTTTGCTCTCAGGGAACGAGTCCATTCTCTTGAGGCTAGTGTAGCAGACTTGGAAGATATAAGACAGACAGAGGTACATAAACAAAACCTACAGGGATATAGTCCTGAAGTCCCACCTCCAGTCTGGCAGCATCCCTGTTGCCATGGAAGAGAGAGGTCACATGACAGGAGAGCATCACCCTGGTGTGGCCGAAAGTGACCCTGTAACTAGGACCTGTCCTCCAGGTGATGTAAAACCCTCTCGCACAGAGGAAGTTTCTCCAGGGCCATGTGCCCATGAGGGAAGGGTTAGGACAGCCGTTATAGTTGGTAATTTGATCATTAGGCATGTAGATAGCTGGGTGGCTGGTGGATGTGAGGATCGCCTGGAAATATGCCTGCCTGGTGTGAAGGTAGCGGACCTCACGTGCCACCTAGATAAGATCTTAGATAGTGCTGGGGAGGAGTCTGCTGTCTTGGCACATGTCGGTACTAATGACATAGGAAACCGTGGAAGGGAGGTTCTGGAGGTTAAATTTAGGCTTTTAGGTAGGAAGTTGAAATCCAGAACTTCCAGGGTAGCGTTCTCTGAAATACTTCCCGTTCCACGCGCAGGACCCAAAAGGCAAGCAGAGCCCCGGAGTCTCAATGCATGGATGAGATGATTGTGCAAGGATGAGGGTTTTGTATTTGTTAGGAACTGGGGAACATTAGGGGGAAAGGAGGGTCTTCACCTTAACCGGGATGGAACCAGGCTGCTGGCATTAACCTTTAAAAAGGAGATAGAGCAGCTTTTAAAATAGATAATAAGGGAAAGCCGATAGTCGCCCAAGATCGCATGGTTCGGAAGAATGTATCCTTGAAGGATACTACCAAAAGCAGAGAGATTCCAAAAAAGAGTAAAGTAACCCAAATGCCCTTCAGTATGGAGCAGACAAAACTTAAAGATTCCAAATTACCAATGCCTACCAATAGCCAGATTAATATGTATAAAATACAGTCTCTAAAATGTTTGTATGCAAATGCTAGAAGTCTAAAAAAATAAGATGGGAGAGTTAGAATATATAGCACTAAATGAGAGGCTAGATATGACTGGAATCTCAGAGACAAGGTGGAAGGAGGACAACCAGTAGGACATTGTGATACCTGGGTACTAACTATATTGTAACGATAGAGCTGATCAAATTGGTGGAGGGGTTGCGCTCTATGTTAGAGAGGGCATTGAGTCAGAAAGGATTAAAGTTTTGCAGGAAGCAAAATTTGCTGTAGAATGAGAGGAAATGATGTCACTAGGCAGAGTGGTAGCTTGAGAACGAAGCTCCGATGGCATGGGGAAAGCAAGGCGCACAACAAGTATAATTGCTGCGGGAAAACTGTGTGTATTGGCGGAGGAGTGTGTCAAGATGGGAGGAGTGGTGCCGCGATGAAGAAAGGTGCGGCGGATTTAAAAGCGTTTGCCTATAAAAACGGAGCGGGGAGCTCTGTTGGAAAGCACAAAATGGCGGCGACATGTGCAGCGGCGGAGGAGGTGGCGAAATCCCCAAAAGGTGCGGACTCGGCACAGGCCAGTGAAATTGAGGGGCTGAGAGGAGAACTGCAGTCATGGTTTGGCACCATAAGACAGGACCTCGCTAATTTCCAATTGGAGGTGCAGAGTTGGATGGAGGAGCTGAAGGGCGAGATGAGAGAGGTGGGGAATCGATTGGAGGAGGTGGAAAGTAAGATGGAGGCTCAAGAGGGAGTAATTAAAGGAATGCAAGAGAAACTGGATGTAATTGACATGGACCACGAAGAGCTGTGGTCTAAGGTTGAAGACCTTGAAAATAGGTCCAGAAGAGCCAATATTAGGTTTAGAGGGGTGCCTGAAAGCCCAGACAAAGAGGACTGCATAAGGCTGGTGGAGCAGATTAGCAAGCAAATATTGGAGAAAGCGAAGATGGCTGAGAAAGCATGGTGCCTGCAGATTGACCGGGCCCACAGGGCGCTGGGTCCGAGGAGGGAGGGCCGGGCACGAGACATAGTGGCATGCTTCCATGAATACTCCACGAAAAATGTGGTAATGGAGGCAGCTAGGAAGATACCGGAGGTGCAGTGGGAGAATCATCGGATTGAGATCTATGCGGACTTGTCTGCAATCACAATGAGGAAAAGAAGGGGACTGGCCCCCATAACGAAAAGATTAAGAGAGGAGCAGGTTAAATACAAATGGACATTCCCTTTTGGATTACAGTTTACAATTGAGGGAGTGGACTCCCATGTGAAATCGCCGGAGGAGGCTGCCAGAGCATTAAGGTCGACGGGATGGCTGGATGTGCCGGGAATTAATGCGATGGAACCCCCAAAAGTGTCCCAGAAGCAGGATCGTGCCGGAGGTTGGAGGAGAGCCCATCAGGGGGACAAGTGGCTTCGACGACACCAGAAAGACACACCCCGGTCTGAGGAAAGCGGTTGAAAAGCTGGACTGTAAAGAGTACTGCTATGGTTAAGGGGGGAATGGTAATAGGAATTGGGAAGAAAACATTGTTGTGTGCAGCAAGTTTATGATGTTGTAATTATTAAGATGTGCTGGAGTGCTGGTGCATCATGCCTCGTACAGATCGAATTTTCAGTCGAGGGCAGGGTTGGGGTGGGGAGGGGGGTGGGGGTGAGGGGGAAGGGAAATTGAGGGTAGGGGTGATTAGGTGTGTGTTTAAGATGTTGGGTATAGGATAAATGGAGTAGCCTAGTGGTTGGGGCAAGGTACTTCAGGCCGGAAGGTCGGGAGTTCAAATCCCACTAGAGGACAGCAACCTTGGGCCGGAAGGACTGGGGTTTCTAGTCCCACAGATGCTCCTTGTGGTCTTGGGCAAGCCACTTAACCCTCCATTGCCCACGTTCCCTGTAAGTATTAGTGTATGTGTCTCATATCCCCGCGTGTTAAATGTATCCCCCAACTGTGTTGTGACCGCTTTGATTGAAGGATAAGGCGGAATACAAAACTGTCTAAATAAAATAAATAAATAAACAACAATGAATGTGCGTGGTCTGAATTCTCCGGTTAAAAGGCAAAAAGTGTTTAAGGAAATAGAGAGGTTGCGGGGGGACATAATATTTCTGCAGGAAACGCATTTTAAAAAAAGTGAAGAGTGGAGAATGGCTCATAAAAAGTTTCGGGGGCAGTGGTTTGCTTCCAACAGAATTGAGTTGAGGAAGGGGGGCGTGGGAATATTGTTAAGGGAATCTACTCTATATTCAGTGTGTGCTGTTAAACAGGACAGAGGGGGACGATATATATTTCTTAAGATAAAAATTCAAGAGCAAGTAATTACATTAGTGAATCTGTATGGTCCGAATGTGGCTCAGGGGTTCTTCTTTCAGGAATTGAATGCCTCTTTAGATCAATTTGCCGAAGGGCAGGTGATATTGGGGGGAGACTTTAACCTGACAGTTAATCCCCATCTTGATAACTCAACGGGAAACTTGGGAGTGCTAAACATAGAAGAATATTAAAATTAATGGGTAAGAATCTCGAGGTGGTTGACACTTGGAGGGAATTGAAGGGTCGAGAAAAAGATTATACCTTTTACTCCCCGGTCCATAAACCATTTTCAAGATTGGACATGATATGGATAACACGAACTATGTTGACAAGGGTGGTGAGGTGTGAGATTGGAGAGAGAATCCTGTCTGAACATGCACCCGTTTGGATTGAATTGCGACTAGGGGGGAAGGAAAGGAAGGGGAGTGGTTGGATGCTTAATGAGTCCTTGCTGGATTCTCCTGAGGTGGTACAGAAAGTGGAGAAAGGGATAAAAGAATATCTGGCGATTAATGATACAAGTGTAAAATTGAGACTGTATGGGAATGCTTGAAAGTTGTGGTGAGAGGAGATTTGATTTCCATTGGTTCCTATCTAAAGAAAAGCAAAGAAAGGGAAAAAGATACTATACGCTCGCAGATTTGTAATCTGGAGCGTCTTCAAAAACTAGGAAAATTGATGGATAAGCAAGGGCAGGAGCTGCAGAATAGGAAACGAGAATTAGGTGAACTGGAATTGGTAGAGATTAAATTTGCACAGGAGAAATTGAAGCAGCAGTTTTTTGAGTTGGGTAATAAACCCACTCGAATGTTAGCCCATAAATTAAAACAGCTGCAGACCAGGAACTTCATAACTAAAATTAGGGATGCTAAAGGACGGGAGGTGAGGGAAGGGAAGCAAATCCAAGATAGATTTGTAGAATTTTATAAACAGCTATATATGAAGGAACGGTCAAGCTTGCAGGTGGGTTTGGATAGATTTCTAAAGGTAAACTTACCAAGCTTGACGAAAGACGAGTCTGAGCAGATATCAAGGCCCATTGGGGCGACAGAGGTGGCTGAGGTAATTAGGGCCCTACCGGCATCTAAAGCCCCTGGATTAGACGGCTTCTCTAATAAATTTTATAAGACGTTTGTGAATGTGCTGTGTGAGCCCCTGTCGCGGTTGTATAATTCGTTTACAGAGGGGGGGAAATACCTGAAACAATGAGGACTGCAGGAATAACTATTTTGCCGAAAGAAGGTAAAGATCCAAACTTATGCGGTTCATACCGGCCTATATCCCCCTCCTGGGGGCTGACTAAGATTTTTACTAAAATTTTGGCAAATAGAATCAGAGTATTTCTACCTCGGTTGGTGCATGAGAATCAGGCAGGGTTCATACCTGGACGCCAAGCAGCTGATAACATAAGGCGAGTATTAAATGCGGTCTGGAAGGGCAGGAGAGGGAAGGAACAAATGATCTTGTTGACAATCGATGCTGAAAAAGCATTTGATAGAGTGCACTGGCCCTATTTATTTAAGGTATTGGAAAGGATGGGAATAGTGGGTAATTATTTGGAGTGGGTAAAAGCACTTTATGAGCATCCTATGGCAAAAATTCGCATTAATGGAGAGTACACACCAGCCTTTGAATTGTTTAGAGGAACAAGGCAGGGATGCCCCCTATCTCCAATTTTGTTTGTGCTGTCAATGGAGCCACTGGCACAGTATATTAGGGAGTGCACGGAGGTATCTGGGGTCAAAGGGAGAAGAGTGGAAAGTCAAATTTCATTATTTGCAGATGATCTGTTATTTATGCTGATGGGACCAATTGAATCCCTGAGGGCAGTAGATAAAATCTTAAGGGAATTCAGGGAATGTTCAGGTTTTAAAATCAATGCCACCAAGTCCGAGATTCTTAATATATCAGTGGATCGGGAGGTCCAGGTGCAGATCAAAGAGAGATTCCCTTTTAAATGGGCAGGGAGTTGTATCAAATACTTGGGAATATATTTAACCTCTAAGTAAGCGGATTTGTTTGGGGCGAATTTTGTCCGAATGGAAAAGAAGATTAGAAGGGAATTGGAAGAGTGGCAGAGTAAGGGGTTGTCTTGGCTGGGGAGGATTGCGGCGGTAAAAATGGTGGTGTTGCCTCAGTGGGTTTATATTTTCAGGGCCTTGCCAATTTGGGTAGCGAAAAAATATGTGGTGAGTTGGCAGAGAATTATGAAGTTCATGGGGGGGGGGGTAAAAATAGGCAGGTGGCATGGAGGATCCTGACGAGAAAGAAGGGTGGTCTGGCAATCCCAGATCTTGAAAGATACCTAGAAGCGGCACAAAATGGAAATTACACTTACCTGGTAATTGATGTTCCTTGAGGGAGTACAGTTCAGTCCTCCACCACTGGGTAGTGCACCTCCTCCTGCAACATGGAGACTGGACAAGTCAAACTTGTGACATCACCGGGTATATCCTGCTGGTCTTCTCCCATGATCCCCCAGTGACCTACTGTCAAAGCAGACTCAAAGGAGCAAACAACCAGTAAAAGTACTAAATACAAAGCTATGCTCAAACTTCAACTTTAAAATCACAGGGCCCCAAAAAGAAAGGCCGAAAACACCCTCCTCCGTGCCCCTGTCCCCCTGCACACCAAACAGCGGAAGACAGAGAGCTAGAAGGAAGGAGAACTAAGGAAGAGTATAGGCAGAAAAGGTTGCTCTCGCGATTACCTGCCAATCAGAGCCCGTTGCCGACTCTAGGATCCGAAAGCATACTCGGAACTGACGCCTCGCGTCTGAAACATCCATCCCCGGGCGGGAATGAGGACTGAACTGTACTCCCTCAAGGAACATCAATTACCAGGTAAGTGTAATTTCCATTTCCTTATTGGTCCTACAGTTCAGTCCTCCACCACTGGGATGTACCAGAGCAGTAATCATTGGGAGGGACCTATCCAGTCGGCTCGGCCCCTAAACGAACAGAGCAGGCACCGACCCCAGCCCGCTCCTCACGTCAACAGGCGGTAAGCCAACCAAGAAGACACGACCGAGAGCCCACTTGGATCCTCTTCACTGGTGAAAACAGCACAGAACTCTGCCCCAAGCAGCGCTAGTGCTTCAGAAAGACAAACTCGCCATCGCAAACACACTGAACGCCCTAGAAACAGACCTACTGAGGCGGCTACCGGAGCTCCACCTGAAAAATCCGCTTGAGCTCCCCCTTGGCTCTCGACCCCACCAGGGTGTCAAGTGTTAGCAACCGCTGCTTTCCCGCAGAACCCGCTTCCACGGAGGGACAGGCAGCGAAGAGACCTCCCAGAAAGCAACGGAACCTCACCTAAGGTCCAAGGAACGCAGGTTACAAGCAAAGTGTTCTTGCGTAAGTCCCAAACCGACAACTAAACAGGCACAGCCGGATTCCACGAGGGAGAACGGAACCGAGGTCCATCCAGACAGAGGTGGGAAGCAAAATGAGGGAAATGGAAAAAACCACCAGCATCAAACACCCTATTTGTCACACCTCTTAAGGGCTTTATTCTTTGCAACACAAAGTAGCTCTACAGCTATGTCCTGGACCAGTTGGAGTCTTTTTAATTGAGAATGTGGAATGCAGCAAAGCAATGAGTTGCAATAAACCAAGCGTGATCCACCAAGGGCAAATAAGAGGGTGTCAAGTGCCCCAGAGTCCAGCGTTGTTTCAGAAGATGTGGAGTCTTACATGGTGTGACAAAAAAGGAAAGAGACTCTGGTAGCCACGCCCACGACGCAATGCCAGTAGGCCAACCGCTTACATCACCTGGATATGCCCTCCGGAATTGGAGGAACCATGCAGAAGTAGCAATCGCCGACGTGATCCATGGGCCCTCTCCAGATCATTGGAACCGCAAAAGACTTTGATGGGCTTTTCTCATCCATCCACAGCCTGAGATCTGCTACACATGTATTGCAGCATATGTGTGGCGCCTAGCTTTTATCCTGATCTTTTATTCTGCAGCCAAAATATAAATTGTAGGCTTTCTGAACCGCCACAGTCATATGCCATTTTTGTGATGTAAAAGTCACATCACCACAACTAGAGCAGAAATTATCTGCATGATTAACACCAGGACGAGGAATCGCCAAAATATGCTGTGAGTGACCTATCGGTATAAAATAAATGGGTTTTTTGTTTTTGTTTTTGTTTTTTTTTACTGTCAAGCGAGGCAAATTTAAGTAGGGACTGCATCAACTGGTTTTGGACAGGTATTTCGATTGGTTGCAAGTAAAGATTATGCAAGCTCACGCAAATGTTGCAGAATACACTGGTAATGGTCCCCACTGACTAATGAAGAGCACATATCTTAGCAACCAGACCCAGTCGGCCATTTTCACTATGACCTCTGAAAGGCATAGAATGGACCGGGCCACGGCCCCGTACCAATGTGTCGACGCTATCCAGTAGCCTCATATGTCCTCTGCTAAACATCGACCCGTCGCCGCAGACTGACAGGTCGCCATGAGGTCCAATATGGGCTGACCACATCTGAGCACACGCGGCGCGCACACCGCCTGATGCAATCTCACTCCTCCGGCAAACACTCGGACCCCACCACAGTGTCCCCACCGAAACGCAGGCCGCCAAGGCTTCAACCGCGCACGCTGTCCCTTCGCTTGGGCCACCCTGACCACCCGACCGACTCCACCCTGCCGATCGAAATAGGCCACCATCCCGGAGATCTCAGACAGCACCTACAGCGCTCGATCCGCTACCGTGTCCGTGAACGCCTGCCACGGCTGACGTACCGCGTACCTTTCCAGTCAGACGATGGAACACTGGGCGTGCTGCGTACACTAAAACGCCTTGTACATAAAGGATCCCCAAAATGTAGCTGAGTCTAACCACGCTCCGGCCAAGCTCCCGGAAGAAAGGGACAGAACCTTATAAAAAAGAAGTGGGGACAATTAGGAAGGCTTTCCTGTTTGATTATTATTTTTTTTTTTTTCCTTTTTACAACTCCATAAGGGCCACAAGGCACACAACCGAACAGGGCATTGTCCAGAGAACGCAAGGCCCCTCCTCCAGGCTGACTCCACAGCCTAAACCGGCAGTCACCTTGGCTGATGCCGAGCAGCGCGGAAGCCAACTTGTATGCCCAGCATATGAAGTATGCCTACTAGAACAGCATTCCACAATGGAGGGACATGTAACCGGACGGCTTTGAATATGAACCTACAGATATCCCGCGCTTGCTCCAAGACAAGCACTGTGCAGCCTACTGGTCTTCTCGGAGCACCGCCACGACCCGAAGACCTAAACCGGCCAGCAAAAGACGACGTACGCTGGGGCCCGAAGGAACCTGGTTGAACGGATCCCAGCACTCCCTGTATCGTTAGGATCGGAGCCTCCCCCCAAGGACTCAGCCCTGGCAGGAACCGGCTGAGCATAACTCCAGGCCCTGCGGCGAGCCCCCACGAAGAAGTGGGACGCAACGATGCCTTGAGGAAAGGGAAGGCCCAATGGGTGAAGCAAGTTGCTAGCTGACCAAGGGAGTAAACCCCACACGCGCACCTCAACGGAAGGTCGGAAGAACCGAGGATTCTGGTCCCACAGGTGCACCTGCTAGCCTTTAACAACATACACCTCCGCAGGTACAAAAAACTTAAATTGTGAGCACCTTCAGGGGTAAGGGGAATAGACGACAGCCTCCGACTGTTGACCACCTTGTCTTGCACAACAGACAGCAGCACCCCACCAAACAAATGATTGGGAATATATGACCTCAGAACCCCAAGACAGAGGTAAAACAGTAGAACGTGCAGTGGACGTGAATTTCCAGATCTGCCAGCCCACCTGCCCACATTGAGAAGAGGCAGAGAAGAACTGGACAGGCGCCTCCTGGACAGCCGGGCCACCGAAGGGAAAGCTGATGACTTGAGGCCCAAACTCCTCAGGATGGCCCCGTCTTGCATTGGCAACCCCATGCAACACCATGACAACCCTGCTCACGATATCGCAAGCAATCTCTGTCATTGCTGCATCACCTGAGCATGAGATCACAGACGGAACACGGACATGCAGACGCACTCAAGGAGAGTGCACCTAAGAAGTATGAGCCTATCCAACATCCAGCACCACATGTCCAGGTGTCCCACTACTGTCACCCAAAACACAGGACGCTTGAACCTAGGTGACCGTCATAGCAAAGACAGGGAGGCCTGACTGCCGCTATCAACCCTTCCAGGACCCTGGAACACTAAGCCCCGGACTGTGCCATCCAGCAACACTTCTCACGATCCCCAGCAGGGGCCTTTCCCCAGATGGCCCAGATGGGCAGTGTTCCCGCCAAATGGGCAAGCTGCGCTCTGATAACATAGTGCAGAAAACCAAATCAAAGTGTCTTAACCTAGCTAATTTTTGTCTAATAGTGATCATTCATAATATCAGCCAGACTCAATCATAACATTAGTATTAATGATCTCTAAAGATTGAAGAGTTACTAATGTAACACTAATTGGGGTTTTTTTGTTGTTTGTTTGTTTTAAAGAGCTTCAAAGGCGATCTTGGAAACTACAGACCAATGAATCTGAGTTCAGTGCCAGTTAAATGATAGAACTTGTTCTGAAAAGCAGCACCAAGCTGTCTTTTCAAAGGGTTAATAAACATGTGAGTAAGCCAAATGATATGTATCTGGATGTTTTAGAAGGTACTTGACAAAGCCCCTTATGAACTTCTCCTGAGGAAGGAGATGATGTGCTATTATAGAATGGGAAATGGATCAAAAACAGGAACACAATAGGACTAAATGGCCAGTTTTCTCACAGGAGACCCGTAAATAGTGGAATGTCTCGGGATCTGTACTGGAACTGGCATCTGGTAACATCTACTGCACTGAAATGATCTGGAAAAGAGACCAGCAAGCATGGCGATCAAATTTGCAGATGGCATAACGGACATTTAGAGGCTGTCTGCACAATTTCCAAGCGTATAAACATGGAAATAGCATCCTTATGTAAATGACAATTTCAGAAAGGGCTCAATTTGTAGGTGGTTGTGCCGCCGATGACCCTGAATGGCCAAATCCTAGCACGGAAACCTGCTGCTGACAGACGTCGCTAACTGCCAGAATGCAGACAAAGGTAAAGGCACCCCCCAAGAAGTAAAACCCAAACCAATCACATTGCAGTCAAAGAACTATAAACTATCATGAAATTAAAAGGAAATTAAAATTAAAAGGAAATTAAAATTAGAATTAAAATTAAAAGTAACAGCAAAAGGAAGTCCTTATCTGGGTGTAGCCGCGTGGAACAGCGTCGTCTGCTCAAACGCAGGGCTGCTCCGCTCTCCGCCACGAGGCCTCAGCCCTGCCGAGAAAATGGCGCCAATCCGAAGCAGGCCCGTTTGGCACCAAACAACACAGAGGCGGCAAGAGCTCAGAGCCCCTCCATGCGGACTCAAGAGACTCCCTTGTGGCGTCGGGATGCAGCAGTTACCCCGCTGTAGCTGCGGGTTGAAGAGCTGTCCAGACACGCTGCTGCCTCGCGCCACCAGAAGTAGCAGACGCTGCGAGCCCCGGCCCACCGGCTAAAGAACCTCGAACGGCCTGAGGCTCCCGCCGCGATGGGAATCTGCCACATGGACACTGCCAAAATGCAGGTGTTTCACAGAGCTCTCCCCCGTACAGTCCTGGGGGAGAGATCATCACCGGGCACAGAGACCGAAGAATCCCAAGCAGAGAGGCTAGCTGGCAGCGTGAACTTTGAAAAGGGACAGAACCCCCCTTTACACTAAGGCAGACTAGGTGAAAATAAATAAAGTAAAAGTAAATGAAATTAAATGAAAATGAATTCAATTTACAGGATTATACCTAAAGAAGGGCAAAAGAAATGCAAGGTAAATCAAATCCTGACTAACTGCTCCTAAACTGCTTCTCAAGTGAGCCCAGCACCTAGGCTCACTATGTCCTCATGCTGCATGGAGACTGGACACACTGGGGGATCATGGGAGAAGACCAGCAGGATATACCCGGTGATGTCACAAGTTTGACTTGTCCAGTCTCCATGTTGCAGGAGGAGGTGCACTACCCAGTGGTGGAGGACTGAACTGTAGGACCGATAAGGAATTAGTGCTTTAGCGGGGTGGTGGGGAGATGATTTGAAGGAGTGGGTTCAAATGGAGGAGGAGGAGCTGGAGGGAGGAAAACTAAGTGAGTGGATGTGGCTTCCGCGGAAGCAACGGAAAGGGAGCCAAATTAATAATCCCTATGTCCGGCAGACTTTGGATCTGTGGAATAAGTGGCAACAGTTTTGGCTGGGGAAGGCGGGGAAAATCGAGATTGACCCCTATTAAGGGGAACTCTGAGTTCCCACCTGCTGTGGGGAGGTTGGAGTTTGGAAAATGGGAGGAGAAAGGTTTAACGAGGGTGGGGCAGTTCCTAGATGGAAAAAAGATAAAGGACTTTAAAATACTGGCGGAACTCTACCAGTTAGAGGTAACAGATGTATTTAAATACAATCAGAAAACTCATTATATCAGGTATACAATCTTGCCAAAGATCACAAGTGACCCTACGGATATTGAGCAGTTGTGTTTATCGGGGCAAACTAAAAGGGTAGTAGCTAAAATGTATGATATGATGGCAAAGAGTACGGGGAAAAAGAGTTTTCAAAAACAATGGGAGAAAGATTTAGGAGAATGTTGGGATGAATCGAAGTGGGAGCGGTTATTTAAAAATAGATATAAAGGATTGTTAGCTATCAGTCTTTTGGAGAACAATTATAAAATTTTGTATCGATGGCACTGACTCCAGAGAAGTTACAGACCATGTACAGTCAGAGTGGGGGGAAATGCTGGAGAAAGTGTGGGGAACAAGGGAACTACCTACACATTTGGTGGAAGTGTAAAGAGCTACATAACATGTGGGAAGTGGTGTCTGGAATGTTGGGGGAAATCTTGGGGAAATTGATCATACCCAATCCCGCAGTAGCTATGCTGGGGGTGAAACCGGAGGGCTTAAATAATGGTGAGAGTAGCTTTCTGAATCTAGGCTGTGTTGCATTGCGAATTTTGATTGCAAGGCGGTGGAAACAAAGCACAATACTAGATTTAGGGGAGTATCGGGCCTTGTTGGGACATATTTACTTGATGAGTAAACTTACAGCATTGAAAAATAAGAGACCACAAAAATTTTTCAATATATGGGGGAAATATATGCAATGGGAAGCACGTACCGAACTGTAACACTCTAGTGGTGAGAGGTCGGGTGTGGGAGGGGGGGGAGGGGACTAATGGGGATAAAAATGTATATATGTGTATATGTTATGTTCCGGCTGCTATTCTTGGCTGTGTAGAATATTTGTGTATGGTGTTAAAGTCTGTGTGCCTGTATTTGGTATTATTAATAAAATCTAAATAAAAAAAATTTGCTGTAGAATCTCTATGGATTGAAATTCCATGTAAAAAGGGGAAGGCGATGGCAGTAGGGGTGTACTATCGACCGCCTGGCCAGAATGAACAAATGGATGATGAAATGCTCAAAGAAATCAAGGAAGCTAAGAAAGATTACAGCACAGTAATAATGGGTGATTTCAATTACCCTGGTATCGACTGAGTCAGTGTCACGGCAGGATATGCTAGGGAGATAAAGTTCCTAGATGAAATAAATGACTACTTCTTGGAGCAGCTGGTTCATGAACCGACCAGAAGGGAAGCCATACTGGACCTAGTCTTTAGTGGAACACCAGATCTGGTGCAAGACATAAGGGTGTTGGGGCCATTTGGCAATAGTGATCACAGCATGATCGCGTTTGATTTAATTATTGGAGGAGGGATGGTAAGGAAATCCACAGTATTACCTTTTAACTTTCGAAAGAGAAACTATGATAAAATGAGGAAAATAGTTATGAAAAAACTAAAAGGAGCAGTTGCAAAGGTTAAAGACTTACATCAAGCTTGTGAGTTGTTGAAAAATACTATCTTGGAAGCACAGACCAGCTGTATTCCATGCTTTAAGAAAAGTGGAAGTCCAAAAAACTGCCAGCATGGTTTAAAGGTGAGGTCAGAGAGACTGCTGATTCCAAAAAAAGCATCTTTCAGGAAATGTAAAAAAGAGCCAAATGACGAAAACTGGAAACAGCACAAGCACTGGCAAGTTAAATGCAAGGCATTGATAAGGCAGGCAAAGGGAGAATTTGAGAAGAAGCTTGCTGCGGAAGCAAAAACGCGTAATAAAGACTTTTTCAAGTACATTCGTAGCAAAAAACCTGTGAGAGAGAGTCAGTTGGTCCAATAGATGACAGAGGGGTTAAAGGGGCACTAAGAGGCGACAAGACGATAGCGGAGAGACTGAATGAATTCTACTGCTTCGGAAGTAGGGATGTTACCCATGACTGAAGTGGTATTTAAAGGTGCGGAAGAAGTAAAGGAAAGCACAGTTACTTACCTGTAACAGGTGATCTCTGGGAACAGCAGGAATAAGTCTTCATATATAGGTACGTCGGTACCGACGGAGTCTGCGCGGGAACGCTCCACAGCGTCCAATCAGAACGCTTTTGGAAGCATCCCAACACGCCTGCGTGCTGCCTTCCCGCCTTTCCCAACTGCCTCTCCTCAGTTACGTTTTAAAGCTGAGGCAAAGAGAGAGAGAGAAAGCAAGAAAGGGAAAGATAGAGATAGAGAAATGCAACTCCTAGGGGAGGTGGGTGGGTTGTGAAGACTTATTCCTGCTGTTCCCAGAGATCACCTGTTACAGGTAAGTAAATGTGCTATCTCCAGGAACAAGCAGGAATGAGTCTTCACATATGAGGACTCCCAAGCTAAGATGCCTGGAGGAGTCCCAGCATGTTGCGAGTTTGAGAGCCATGCTATCTTACTGAACCCCCAGGCATTCCAGGGATGGAGGGTAGGAGTTAAGCTAAAAAGATGTGCTGTGGAACAGCTGGACCAAACAGGATGCCTAGATAGGCTCTGTGCAGGTGATATTTAGTGATAATACTGAAGAGCAATAAAACAATATGAACCTCACCTGGTGGCATTGTAGAAGGGTATATGGAGGTTCATGAGGATTTGTGAATATGAACCAACAGAATATCCCCAGGGGGTACCTCAACGTAAGAAGAGGTGAACAGCTGTGCAAAAAACAGGCTGAGGTAGAACCCTTAGGGTGAGAGAAACCATCCCAGTGGAACTGGGGAAGTTCAATGAGGTAGGACTTAGCGGAAAACGCGGAAGTCTCCATGGGATAAAACTGAAAACTCCTTTGACCTTAAGAGACCTAGTTCTTATAGGAGAGGGAGCTTCAGAGATCTCCATATCCGATAACAAGAAGGATAGGAGTAATGAGGCATTATAGCCTCCCATTTTCTGAAGATTCAGAAAAAGTCCCTCGTAATGGAAAAGGCAAGTATGAGGAGGGCTTCAGGTGTAATCAAACTGAAGGTCATGGTACAAAAACTCCTAAACCACCACAGGAAGTGGTTGATAATGGAGAACCCCAAGTATGCTGGGACAGCATGGAAAGGGATAGAGAGTATCTGTCAGTCTGTGGTGGAATAAAGCAGAGTTACTTACCTGTAAAGCACAGTTACTTACCTGTAACGGGTGATTTCTGGGAACAGCAGGAAAGCGTAGTTACTCACCTGTAACAGGTGTTCTCCAGGAGCAGCAGGAATCAGTCCTCACATATGGGTGACGCCGGCGCCGACGGAGTCCTCGCGGAGCAATTTTCCCCAGCTTTCAAAGAAAGCCTTTGGGAATTGCAGCGCGCATGCGCGGTCCTCTTCCCGCCCAAGGGTGCCATCTTGCTCAGTCAGATGACATAGCAAAAAGACAGCAAAAATTAGCAAAAACGAAAGCATAAAACTGCAACTCCAAGGGGAGGAGGGAGGGTTGTGAGGACTGATTCCTGCTGCTCCTGGAGAACACCTGTTACAGGTGAGTAACTACGCTTTCTCCAGGACCAAGCAGGAAGTCAGTCCTCACATATGGGACTCCCAAGCTTAAGGCTACCAGAGACCCTAAGCACAAAAATGAGCTCCCTCTAGCTCAGCAGCACAGAAGGAAGGAATCTTCTCTGAATACGTCTCCAACCGGTAGCCCAACATCCGGGATGGAGGGTAGGAGTTGCCTATACCTCGAAGAGGTTACGGAGGACTGCCTGTCCGAAAGCACTGCCCCTGCGGGACTCCCTCTCCACGCAGTAATGGGCTGCAAAAGTCTGGCTTGAAGACCAAGTAGCAGCCCGGCAGATGTCTGCCAACGGAACAGAGCGGAGGTAAGCCACTGACGTAGCCTTCGCCCGAACACGATGAACGGTGACTCTACCTTCCAGCACGAGGCCCGCAGCCTCGTAAGCCCAAGCGATGCAGTCCGCAATCCAGATGGACAGAGTACGCTTGGAGACAGGGAGCCCCAACTTGTTGGGGTCATAAGACACGAAGAGCTGAACAGCCCTTCGGTGCCCCCGCGTACGGTCCAGGTAGAAGTTCAGCGCCCTTCTACAGTCCAGGGTATGCAGGACCATTTCAGCTCGGCTGGAGTGTGGCCTGGGAAAGTAGGTCGGAAGTACCACCTCCTGGTTGATGTGAAAAGGGGAAACCACTTTAGGAAGAAACTTAGGGTGAGTCCGTAGGACTACCCGGTTCTTGTAGAACCTAGTGTAAGGAGGATCAGATACGAGGGCCTGCAGCTCACTAACGCGTCTAGCAGAAGTGAGGGCCACCAAGAACAAGGTTTTCCAGGAAAGAAAACGAAGAGGACAGGTAGCCATAGGCTCAAAAGGCGGACAGGTAAGCCGCTGTAAAACCACATTGAGATCCCAGTTCGGGGCTGGCGGGCGCAAAGGTGGTTTAAGGAGTAGAAGGCCCCGGAGAAAACGAGCCACCAGAGGGTGGCTGGAAAGAGGCCTACCCTCCACCGGTAGGTGGTGCGCAGAAATAGCACTGAGGTGGACCTTGACCGAGTTGGACTTAAGTCCAAGATTGGAAAGGGAAAGCAAGTACTGCAATACCACTGATGCTGAACAGGAGAAGGGGTCTTGAGACTGCTGAGTACACCAGACGGAGAACCGACGCCACTTAAGAGCGTAGGACTTCCGGGTGGAAGGCCTCCTGGAGGCCAAGACGACCTCTTCCACATCTGGAGGTAGCTGGAGAGGAGCAAGGACTACCCTTTCAGCAGCCAGGCCATCAGATGAAGGGACCGAAGGTTGGGGTGCAGGAGCGTCCCCTGATCCTGCGAGAGGAGGTCGGGCTGAAACCCCAGAGGAAGAGGTGTGTCCACCGCCAGCTGCAGCAGAAGCGGGAACCAAGGTTGTCTCGGTCACCGGGGAGCCACTAGGATCACCGACGCCTTGTCTCTGAGAACCTTGAAGAGCGTCCAAGACACCAGGGGCATGGGTGGAAAGGCATACAAGAGGCCTGTGGACCATGGAATCAGAAAAGCATCCGCCGCCACCCGGAGAGGATGCGGCTGTCGAGAGCAGAATCTGGGAAGCTGTCGGTTCAGAGGACTGGCGAACAGATCTATGGTGGGGAGGCCCCACCGGAGAAAGATCCGCTGAACCACAAGCGGATCCAACCTCCACTCGTGCGGTTGGAGGACCCTGCTCAGTTTGTCTGCCAGGTAGTTTTCTTGACCTGGGAGATAGACAGCTTTGAGGACGATGTTGCGATGGACGGCCCAAGAGCAGAGCTTCTGTGCTTCCTGACAGAGAAGGAAGGAGCCGGTTCCGCCTTGCTTGTTCACGTAGAACATGGCAACCTGATTGTCTGTCTGAACAAGTACTGACTGGTGAGAAATCAGGTGAGAGAAGGCTTTGAGCGCTAGGCGGATGGCTCTGAGCTCCAGGAAGTTGATCTGCTGAGTGGACTCCCAAGGAGTCCAGAAACCCCGAGTACAAGTCCCTTGGCAATGTGCTCCCCAACCCTGGAGAGAAGCATCGGTCGTCAGGACATGAGAATGTGTAGGGAGCTGAAAAGTCACCCCGAGCACTAGGTTTGGCAGGTGAAGCCACCATCGCAGAGAGGAGACCAGCTGGTCGGAGATCTGTACGGAGTCCGCTAGGCTCCCAGTGGCCTGATGCCATTGTTTGCGAAGGCACCATTGAGCAGGTCGCATGTTCAGGCGGACATAGGGGGTTACATGGACCGTGGAAGCCATATGGCCGAGCAGTCTCAGAAATTGCCTGGCCGAGACCAGGGAATTGCTGTGAAAGCGGATGGCGAGATCCATGAGCCTTTCGGCCCTGTCCAGAGGCAGGAAGGCCTGCGCCTGAAGAGTGTCCAACCTGGCGCCGATGAATTCTAGATCTTGAGAGGGGAGCAAAGTGGACTTTGCGAAGTTTATGACAAATCCCAAGTGCTGGAGCAGAGCCACCATGCGATGAATAGCCTGAGTGGCTTCTTGGGCAGACTAGGCCCTGATGAGCCAGTCGTCCAGGTATGGGAACACAAAGAGACCCTGAAGTCTCAGATAAGCCGCCACCACTGCTAGGCATTTGGTGAACACTCTGGGGGTGGAGGATAGGCCGAAAGGCAGTACTCTGTACTGGTAATGGCGTCCGTCCACCACAAACCTGAGGTAGTGTCGGTGTGGTCTGGATGAATAAGGATATGAGTATACGCATCCTTCAGATCTAAGGAGCATAGCCAGTCTCCCTGCTGGAGGTAGGGCAGCAGGATTGCAAGGGTAAGCATTTTGAACTTTTCCTTTGCAAGGAACTTGTTGAGGTTTCGTAAGTCTAGGATGGGCCTGAGGCCTCCTGTTCTTTTCGGAATCAGGAGGTATCGGGAATAAAACCCCTGACCCTCCAGGTGGTGGGGCACCGGTTCCACGGCTTGTTCCTGAAGAAGACTTGCTAACTCCTGAAGGAGTAAGTCCCTGTGCAGAGGAAGTCTGGAAGGCTCCCCTGGAAAGTAGGAGGGAGGTACCTGGTGAAAATAAAGAAGATAGCCCTTTTGAACTATCTGGAGCACCCAGGTATCTGTGGTGATGTTGGACCACCTGTGGGCAAAGTGGATCAGCCGGCCTCCTGTGCTGAGAGAAACCAGCTGAGGGGGAGAGGCTATGCTGAGAAAGTCAAAAACCCCCACCCTGCTGAGCAGGGGCTGGTGGTGCCTACGGGACCCATTACCCCGTCCCTTGGCCTGCTTTCCCTGTGGGGGAGCTGGTGAGGCCTGATACTGAGGGTAGTATTTATAGGCAGCCCCCTTCCTCGGGTAAAAGGGCTTTTTCCCCGAGGCCTTCTTCTTTTGAGAAGGGGCAGAGGTCTTCCTTGAGTGACGAGTCCTGGTGAGAGTCTCCGTCTCGATTTGTGCAGCCTTCTCATCCATGGGCTTGCCAAAGAGGTTATCACCTCGGCAGGGGACATCGACCAACTTGTCCTGCACCCAGGGCTCGAGGTCGGGCGTCTGAAGCCAAGCCTGGCGGCGTCCACCGATGCCGGGCGCGGCTACTCGAGCCGAAGCCTCAAAACCATCATAGGCTGCTCGAGAGATAAACTTGGAGCACTCCCGAATACCAGTAGACAAGGATTGGAACCTCTGCAAAGGTTCGTCGGAGAGACCAGCAGAGAACCCGGCTATTTCCTTAGCCAGGTCTCGGAGATACATGCCCATGTAGAGCTGGTATGTCTGGACTCGACAAGCAAGCATAGAGCCCTGGAAGCACTTCCTACAGAGGGCATCCAGACTTCGGGCTTCCCTACCAGGGGACGCCGAGGAGTGCATTTTTTGACTCTTCAGTCTATGCATGGCCGATTCCACCACCATGGAATGGTGCGGTAGTTGTGCCTTTTGGAACCCGGGGCTCTTGCGGACTCGATAAATGGAATCGACCCGCTTGCTTGACGCCGGGCTCTCCCACATGCGGAAGAGAAGCCGTTCCAGCATGGGAGGAACCGGTACAATAAAGGCCTCCTTCGGGGGAGAGTCATATTGGAGGGCATCGAGTTCTTCGACTCGAGGCTTCTCCTCGGGATCCGCAGGGAAGGCCAAGGCTTTGGCTATATCCCTCACGAAGTCCGAGAACCGGGTATCCTCCGGGGGGACCGTCTCCGAGGTTCGGACTCGGGGGAGTCCGAAAGGAACCAGGTGACTCTTCGTCCTCAGATTCCCAGGCCGACTCCTCGGAGGAGTCGACCGGCTCCGGTCGGGCGGGTACTGATGCCATCCGCCCCGACACTGAGGGAGTCGGCGTCGACGACCTCGGTCCCGAACGGGAGGCCGAAGGAGACCTCGACCGAGGATCGACTCGAGCCCTCATGGACTCGAGGATCAGCTCGGTCTCCGGGGTCGACTTGGAGGTCGACGTCCCGGCGGTCAGGGCAGAAGCGCCAGCGAGGCCAGCGATCAATTCCCGCTGCTGGTCCAAGAAGGCAGACAAACTGCACTCCAAGGCCGTCAACCTGAGTCCGAGCTCAGGAGACCCAGCAGCCCCCGACTCGGGCCCCGACGGCGTCGGGCCCGACGTCGGGTCCTTCGGAGGCGAATCCACGAGGACAACAGTACTTACGCGAGCGGGCAAGTCCACCTCGAGTCGAGGATGTTTTGACGGCCTCTCCGACTCCAAGGACCTGGGACGGAAATCGGGGCTATGCGACCTGGCCCTCGAGGAACCAGGAGCGTCCACTGATCCCGCCCTCGCGGGTTTCTTCTTCCGATGATGCTCCCGGGTAGGAGACCCCCTTTCAGAGGAACTCCGACGATGCTCAGGACCAGAGTCCAGAGACGTCGAAGCCTCTGATGAGGTCCGAGCCCGGCCGGAGTCAGAGAAGATACGCTCCCGCTGGTGCTGCCGACTCCTCAATGCTTTTGAGGACATTTTGCCGCATGGTCCGCAGATCAGGGGGTCATGATCTTGGCCGAGGCAGCGGAGGCAGAAGTCATGAGTGTCTGTAAGAGACATAAGTTTCTTACAGAGGTCACACTTTTTGAAACCATTGGCCGCCATCGGGGGAAAAAGGGCCCCTGCGAGGTCGAACGACCGGGCAGCCAGGGAAAAAGGAAAAAAAGCACGAAATCTGTCACGAAGGACAAAAAACCGAAAAGTAAAGGACGGACTCGCAACCGGCGTCGCGAGTACGGGCGGGAAAAGAACCGGCGTCGAACCGAAGAAAAAACAGAGAAAAATAGAGAAAAATCAACTTTTCTGCGGGGATTCACAGGCAACGTCTGTAGGGCTCCGCGTAAAAAAGAAGACTGAACAAGATGGCACCCTTGGGCGGGAAGAGGACCGTGCATGCGCGCTGCAATTCCCAAAGGCTTTCTTTGAAAGCTGGGGAAAATTGCTCCGCGAGGGCTCCGTCGGCGCTGACGTCACCCATATGTGAGGACTGACTTCCTGCTTGGTCCTGGAGAATAAGTCTTCACATATGGGTACGTCGGTACCGACGGAGCCTGTGCGGGAATGCTCCCCAGCTTCCCAAAAAAGGAAAGCTTTTGGGAGCATCCCACAGCGCCTGCACGCTGCCTTCCCACCTTTCCTAACCGCCTCTCTCCAGTTCGAGTTTTAAAGCTGAGACAAGAGAGAGAGGAAAGGAAAGATAGAGAGATACAACTCCTAGGGGAGGTGGGTGGGTTGTGAAGACTTATTCCTGCTGTTCCCAGAGATCACCTGTTACAGGTAAGTAACTGTGCTATCTCCAGGAACAAGCAGGAATGAGTCTTCACATATGGGGACTCCCCAGCTAGAGATGCCTGGGAGATCCCCAAGGTTGTGAGACCCTGAGAAGGGCTCTACCTCCTCCCATGGATCTCAGGCATCCAACCAGGGATGGAGGGTAGGAGTTGATTAAGCATGGAACAGGTGTTTGAGAACAGCCTGACCAAACAAGGCATCCTGGCGGGAGTCCTTGTCCAAACAGTAATGGGCTGTGAAGGTATTTATTTATTTATTTAACATGTTTTGTATCCCGCCTTTTCCTTCAATCAAAGCGGTTAATACAGCACAAAGTTAAACAAAGGTGAGGGAAACATACATTGCATTATCATTACATCACAACAAAACACTAGGAGTACAAACAGGGAACACAGTACATAACTTACATTACATTACCTTACATTAACTACAAACAGCATATCGCTGAACAGAATGAGCATATAGAATAAGCATATAGCAGCAGATAGTGGGTCCCGCACGGTCCACCGCCTAAGGGCCACGCCAAAGGGCCCTCTTGCGAGGCCCTCAGGCACGGGCCCGCAAGGCACGGGCGCGCCATTGCTGAAGGGATTTTAAATGATTTGAAAAGTGCTCAGATTGGCTGCAGTTTTCTCTCACACACAGTTCCCAACCAAGTAGGCACAGCTGACTCTCACTCACTGCTCACAGGATCGCCGGAGCCCTTGCTGAAGGGACTCCAAATGACTTGAAAAGTGCCCAGACCGGCTGCAGTTCTCTCCCACACACAGTTCCCAACCAACCAAGTATGAACCGAGGCCCAGGTGGCCGCTCGACAGATCTGGTCGATGGACACAGAATTTAGATGAGGCATAGAGGTGGCCATGGCCCTCACATTATGAGCTGTGACATGGCTCTCTAGAGAAAGGTTCTTACTCTGGTAGGCGAAAGAAATACACTGAGCAATCCAATTGGACAGTGTCCTCTTAGAGACTGGAAGTCCCAAATGAGGGGGCGGAGCTTGCCGCGATCAGAGATGGCTGCCTAAAAGAACTGCTCCCATCCGATCCCCAAGTATCCTGCCACTATCCCCCCTGACACACCTTAATTGCACCGCTATTCTGCAGCATAAACGTCCGGTGTAATGTCCTCCTTGAAACCGGCAAAATTAGATTTCTCGCCGGCTGCAGGGCACGCCACCAAACGGACTAAGCAAGAGGCGGCCTCCCCGCACAAAATGGCGTCGGAAAGGGAAACCGCGGAGGGCATCCGAGAAGTATTGCACGAACTGAGGTCAGTTAAAAGCATGGTTGCAGAGAGCAGAGAAGCCTTAACCCAGTTACAGGGAGACATGCAAGAAGTGAAAAATCGGATGTCAGAGGTATGGGAACGCCTGAATAAGGCAGAATTTGCAATTGAGCAACATGATGCCCTTATTGCCCAGATAAGCCCGCTGCAAAAAAGAGTCAAAGATTTAGAGGAACAATATGAAGATCAAAATAATCGGGCCCGCAGAAACAACTTGCGGATCACTGGCATTCCAGAGGGCCGGGAAGGGTTAGATTCTATAAAATTCCTGCAGAAGTTGATTCCTGACCTGACGCAGCTAGCCTTTGCAGAACCATTTGAGATAGAGAGGGCCCATCGTGTGCCATCACACATCCCAGAGAAGAAGCCGTACCCACGCCCCTTCATCATTAAGGTTTTGCTATATCCACAAGTGCTCCAGATATTACAGGCCGCTAAACAGAGATCCGAGCTACGTTATGAGGGACACAAAATAAGCTTCTTTCCGGATCTCTGCAAAAAGACGACGGATCGACGAAAAGAACTGTTGGCATGCCGGCCATTGCTACAGAAAGCGCAAGCTAAATACGGTCTTTATTACCCTGCACGAATGAGAGTAACACTGGGGAATGTGACAAGAACCTTTGACACGGGAGAGAAACTACGAGCTTATCTTCACGAATGGGCCCAAATGGAGACGGAGCCTTCCCATACCTGAGGACATTATCGCGCTGTGATATATCATGCTTTCACTGGTGCCTAAATGGTAGGCTGGAAGGTGGTTCCTGCGGTGAAGGCAGTATAGCGGTTGTATTTTGCATTATTTATATCTGCTAATATTGGGGGATGGAGTGTGATTCTGTTTATAACCAAGATTTAAGTGATCGGGTGGGAGTAGGACCTGAGGGTGGTGGGGGAAGGAGGGCGGATCAGGTTCCACCATTGTGATACCGCAGTTAATGGCTGTCCGCATACCGAACAGCTTAGATACCTTCTGTTTTAATATCATTTTAGTTTTCTGTTGTTCACAGGCGACGAGCAGCATCCCCAGAGACATGACCAGCTACCATAACAGGTAATGAGAAACTGAGAGTGGTATCCCTCAATGTGCAGGGAATCGGCACTCCTGCTAAACGAAAGAAAATTTTAAATTATTTTAAGAGGTTGAAAGCGGATGTGGCCTACATCCAGGAAACTCATTTAACGCTATTGGAGTCGCACAAAGTAGCGGGGAATGGCTACCAGAACATATTGTCAGCACCAGCACATCAGAGAAAGGGGGGAGTCATAATATTAGTGCGAGCTACATTGCAGCCCAAAGTAGACGATACGGTGATAGATCCAGATGGGCGCTGGGCCAGAGCACGAGTCCAAATATCTGACATAAACTATACTCTCATGACTCTCTACGGACCCAATCAAGACGATCCCATTTTCTTTGAAAAGATTGCCCAGGAGGTGTTGCTAGCGGGAGCCACTAATATTATACTCGGAGGCGACTTTAACCTTATTCAAGACCCACTAATAGACCGAGTATCTTACAAGCATCAACATAAACCACGATCCAGTAAGCAACTGAAGGGCATGATGGAAACACTAGGTCTCATTGATCCGTGGCGGCTCTTGTATCCAGTAGAGAGAGATTATACCTTCTACTCCATGCCGCATCACACGCAGACACGAATCGACTATTTCCTGATATCTAAGACCTTAGTATCCCAACTGCTGGCTACAGACATCGCTGCTAAGACGGTTTCGGATCATGCTGCAATTACCATGGACATCCGTTCAGGGCAAGTACAGAAGACTATTCCTAGATGGCAATTTGATCGTGCCTGGCTCGATAACGCAGAGTTCTGCGACTCTCTACGCCCAAAGATTGAGGATTACTTTCAACATAATACACAGCCAGCTACCCCCACCTGGGCATGGTGGGAGGCGTTTAAAGCTACGATACGGGGCTGCATCACATCTTATAGTATCCGTCAAAAAAAAGTGGCGGCCGCACAGTTGAATCAATTGGAGCGGGAGATACGCACAGGAGAACGGGTGCTGTCTAAACGCTCAGATGCGCTTGTTTTGCTTCGATTACAGAAGCTGAGATACCAATACAACTCTCTCCTCAATGCAGAAGCATGCCAACAAATTCAGGCCCAACAAGGTCTGTACTATCATGAAAACAACCGGGCAAGTGCGCTGCTGGCTAGATCATTACGGGCGAAAAAAGTCCAGTCTCATATCACTGGTTTGAAAGACATTGGAGGAAAGCTACAGCGGCGAGACGATGAGATACTGAAAATCTGTGAAAAATTCTACTCGCAGCTCTACCAAACGGAAGGAGTGTTCACAGCGGAGGGATTTAACAACTTCACGACGAATCTACTTGGCCCCAAGCTCACTGAAGAGCAACAGCGTCAGCTATCAGAAAACATTACATGCGCAGAAATACAACTAGCAATGCGGCAACTTGCTAAAGGGAAAGCGACCGGACCAGACGGTCTGCCAGTAGAATTCTACACCACCTTCTCCCATGAACTGCTTCCTGAACTGTATACCTACTATATAGAGTTGGTAAAGGAATGTCCAGTAGTTGGATCCATAGCAGCCGCTACAATAGTAATACACCCTAAGCCGGGCCGGGATGACCAACAGATAGAAAACTACAGGCCAATCTCGCTTCTAAAAGCAGACTACAAGATATATGCCAAAGTCTTAACCAACCGTCTTAGCTCAGTGATGGGAACCCTGGTCCAGCCGGATCAATGTGGCTTCATGACAGGCAGGTCTACTACTGACAATGGACGTCTCCTGGCACATATACTTGGGCAAGCTTCTCTGCTGAAGGAGCCGATTGTGGGGCTTGCACTTGATGCTGAGAAAGCATTTGATCGTGTAGAGCTTCCCTACCTCTTTCGGGTACTACAGTGGTTCGAAATACCGGAGGCCTTCCTGGCAAGCGTCAGAGTACTTTACTCCGTCCTACGGCGAGTATAGCGGCAAACAGTGGACTCTCCTCTGAATTTCACTTGTCAAGGGGCACACGACAAGGCTGCCCCCTATCCCCCCTGTTATTCAACCTGGCAATGGAACCATTGCTGATAAAAATCCGGCAATCTCCAAAAATTGAAGGGGTCCGCCTGGGAACCTCCCAAGTCAAGCTGTCAGAGTATGCAGATGACCTTTTGCTCTTATTACACCCAGGGTCTCTGGACGCAACACTATCGCTTATCTCCGACTACTCTGGTATATCTGGCTATAAGTTAAATCTGTCCAAAACTACTATCATCCCACTGAATGAACACGTCTCTAATGAAATGCTACACAGTTACCCGTTTAAAATTGAAAACCTGTCATTCAAATACCTAGGAGTAATGTATGGGATCACTCTCCTAGACACCGTCCGAAGATCCATGGTCCAGTGTGAAAGTATAGTGGAAGAATACATAGGTAAATGGTCCCCGTTAAACTTAACTTGGTGGGGCAGAGGAGAAACGATTAAAATGGTCATTGTGCCCAAAGTCTGTTATATCCTCAATATGGTTCCGGTCCTATTCGACAGGACATTCTACAAGAGACTCGAAAAAAGGCTGATATCTTTCCTATGGTGCAACCGGCCGCCTCGTATTGCGACGTGGAAGCTTAAATCCCCAAAGACCAGAGGAGGAATACACTTCCCTGACTTCTACTGGTATCACCTGGCATCCCTCCTTAAGCAGGGTGCCCAGTGGAGTGAAGACTTCATAGGCGAAGAGGCCCCTGTTTGGCTGCAGTTAGAGAACACTCTGAGCCAACCAATTCCCTTATGGATGTGTTTAGGAATGGATTATCGGCATACCGGCGTGACCAACGAGATTATGCGAGACACCCAAATGGCTTATCGAACGCTACGACAATCAATGGAAATGGATCTAGAATTCTCCGAATCCACGGGGCTATGGCGCAACGAACGGTTCAAAATAGAAGGTCATAGTATCCTATGGCTACCCTGGTTACGAGCCGGAATTTATAACCTCGGACACCTGCTTACTGACAAGGCCTATAAGCCCTTTCCATCTCTTCAGCAAGAGTATAACTTACCTAATGGATGTCTTTATCAATGGTATCAGCTGCGACATTGTTTGAGCAAGGCGGGAGTCTTGCCCATGCTACTGCCTAAGGGCCGCCCCTTCCATCTGGAGATACAAGACTTTATGACAGGATCTAAACTTCTTTCCAGATTTGTTGGCATGCTTAGAGAAGCTGGGAAGAAACGATGTACAGGATTGCAAATGGTGTGGCAAACAGAGACGGGGCCGACTGAAGATACTGACATCTGGGAAGAGCTCTGGCAACGGCAAAGGAGGTTAACCAGATCGGCTTCAATCACTCAAATGCTGTATTTCCTCACCCATCGTGCCTATCTTACGCCAGTGCGCATTGCCAAGTGGAGCACGCAGTCAGATGCGCGATGCTGGACCTGTGGAACAGACACTGGTACCTTAGCTCATATGATATACTTCTGTCCTGCACTTCGCGAATATTGGCAGGCCGTCTGGACACGCATCTCCCTGTTATTGGGGCTGGACACCACATTGACATACCGTATAATCATCTACAAATCGTTAGCCGGAGTGCCAACATTAAAAAAGCAGATGTCCACTATATTTGACTTACTCTTAAGTCTCGCTCTGAAAGCTATACTGAGCCATTGGAAAAATTTTGAGGGCCTGTCAAGTGAATACTGGTGGAACCTGGTCTGTTATCATCGCACCTGCGAGAAAGCTTACGCAATGCGGCAACCTACTTTTCGGTCCATGTTGAAAAAGTGGGATGCCCTCAGTTCATAAGTATCTTGCCAGAGCCTGGGTGGCTGGTCCGGATGGGGATGGTGCTCGTCGCTGATGGATGTTTTAGTTCACTGTTTACTGTTTCTTCAGTGTTGTATTAACTAGAGGCTTCAGATACTAGTATATGTCACATAAGGGGGTATCGATAAATCCCTTAATGAGCACGCATGCTATGTTATTGTATACCGACTGTAATAGACCCTAAACATGTAATCCTTATGTTTGTTCTTCTTGTTTTCTGATTGCTTTTTCAAAATGAGAAATAAAGCATTTAAAAAAAAAAGGAAGTCCCAAATGAGAGGGATCAAAAGCAACAAAGAGTTGAGAAGACTTTTGTATGTTGCTGTGTCCTTTGTAAGTAAAAAGCAAGAGCTCTCTTACAATCCTGGGTATGAAGATTCCTCTCTGCACTTGATGCATGAGGACTGGAAAAAAGACAGGTAAATACACCTCTTGATTAAGATGAAAAGGTGAGACCACTTTAGGCATAAAGTGTGGATTGGTCCTAAGGACTACCTTATCATGATGGAACCTTGTATAAGGTGGATTACCACTAAGGCCTGCAGTTCACTGATGCGGCGAGCTGAGGTGACTGCAATAAGAAAGATAACTTTCCAGGAAAGAAATTTCAAGGAGGTAGTGGCTAAGGGTTCAAAGGGTGGCTTCATGAGCTGACCAAGAACCAGATTCAAGTCCCATGCCACTGGAGGTGGTCTAATGGGAGGTTTAGTTAAAAGAAGGCCTCTCATGAATCTTGCAATAAGAGGATGAGAGGAGACAGGTTGTCCATTGAGAGGCTTGAGGGATGCTGCAATAACATTCAAATGGACCCTTACTGAATTTGTTTTGAGGCCTGCATGGGAAAGATGCAGGAGATACTCTAGTAAAGAATTCAAAGGTATTGCTAGAGGGCTAATACCCTTCTCAGCACACCAAATGGTAAACCTTTTCCATTTAAAAGCATAGGAACGTCTAGTAGAAGGCTTTCTGGAAGCATGAAGAATATCCCTTACTTGCTGAGAAAGATGCCAATCTTGAAGGTCTAAGCCTTCAGCAACCAAGCCCTGAGATAGAGAGATTGGGGGTTTGGGTGCCACAACGTTCCCCCCTCCTGAGACAGGAGATCTGGAGCAGACCCCTAGTCCAGGGAGGGAGCTTGAGAGAGATGCAGAAGTAGAGGGTACCACATTTGGCTTGGCCAACGTGGAGCTATGAGGATCATAGTCCCTCGATCTCTCTGAAGCTTGAACAGGGTCTTGGGAATTAGGGGAATGGGTGGAAAGGCGTACAGGAAGTCTTGACCCCAATGAAGGAGGAAGGCATCCCTGGCCTGAACTCCCTGACACGGAATTCTGGAACAGAATCGGGGAAGTATGGCATTCCACGCACTTGCAAAGAGGTCTATGTCCGGGGTTCCCCAAATTCGAAAGATTCTGACTATCTGGTCCATATGAAGGGACCATTCGTGTGGAAGCAGAACTCGACTGAGTCTGTCTGCCCAAGAGTTTTGAACTCCTGGAAGGTATACTTCCAGAAGATGAATTTGATGCTCTCCGGCGAAGGCCCACAATCTCAAAGCTTCGTTGCAAAGCGACAGAGAGCCAGTCCCTCCCTGCTTGTTCACATAGAACATGGCTACTTGGTTGTCCGTGTGAATGAGGACTGTCTTGTAGCTGAGCAGGGTATGGAAGACTCTGAGAGCTAAGAAGATTGCTCTGAGCTCTAAGATGTTGATATGTAGGGAGGTCTCCTGTGGAGACCAAATGCCTTGGGTGGAGAGGTCTTGAAGATGAGCTCCCCAACCCTTTGGAGAGGCATCTGTTGTAAGGATTGCTTGGGGTAACAATTGTTGGAAGGGGGACCCCAGCAACAGATTTTGAGTGGACTTCCACCACTGGAGAGACCAAAAGAGGCGCCTGGAGGTTGCTATTTTGTCTGACAGACCCCCTGATGCCTGGGTCCACTGGGTGGACAAAGTCCATTGAGCTGCCCTCATGTGAAGGCGAGCATAAGGGACCACATGCACAGTGGATGCCATGTGGCCTAGCAGTTGTAACATCTCTCGAGCAGTTAGATGGGTTTTTAACTGAATCTGAGAGGCTAACTGCACTAAGCGTAGGCAACGGGCCTGGGGAAGATAGGCCCTTGCAGTTGTGGTATCCAGCAAGGCCCCCTATGAACTCTAAAGACTGAGTAGGGGCGAGTTGGGACTTTGGAATGTTTATCACCAGTCCCAGATACTGCAGAACACGCATTGTGCAGGCTATGGAAGTCTGGGCCTCTGATTGGGATGAAGCTCGGATGAGCCAGTCGTCCAGATATGGGAATACGAATATTCCCAGAGTGCGTAGAAATGCAGCTATTACTGCCATGCATTTGGTGAACACTCTTGGAGCAGAGGCCAGACCAAAAGGAAGCACCCTGTATTGGTAGTGCTTTCCCAGATAAAGGAACCGAAGGAACCTTTTGTGTGCTGGATGGATGAGTATATGGGTATACGCATCCTTGAGATCTAGAGAACAAAGCCAATCCTGACTCTGAAGGAATGAAAGGAGAGTACCTAGAGAAATCATCTTGAATTTCTCCTTGCATAGGAATTTGTTCAATTCTCTGAGATCTAATATGGGTCTGTAGCCCCCTGTTTTCTTTGGAATTAGAAAGTAGGGGGAGTAGAACCCTGAGCCCTGTTGAAGAAGAGGTACTTCTTCTATTGCCCCTTGGGCAAGAAAGGTAGAAATCTCCTGACCCAGACGGTCGAGAAGAGATGTTGGAGAATTGAACTGTCTCATCATGGTGTAAGGAGGAAGGTTTGAGAAATGAAGTTTGTACCCCTCCCTTATGATGGAAAGGGTCCACTGCTCTGCTGTGATTTGCTCCCATCTGGGAGCAAAGTGAGCTAACCTTCCTGGAATGGTGAGAGGCTCTGGGTCTTTTAGAGCCAGAAAGGCTAAGTTCTCTAGCTGCAAGTCAAAGGCCCTGAGGAGATTGAGGCTGTTGGGCTACAGTAGTCCTTGCAGCCTTAGGCTTGGCCTGTTTAGGTTGTTGACACTTTGCAGCAAAACGACCTGCAGAAGATGTCTGTTGACCATAAACAGGATAATATCTTCCCTTCTTGGGAAAATATGCCTTTTTGAACAACCTCTTCTGGACAGGATTAGAGGTAGACTTTGAAAGCCTATCCAAAGCAGAATTTTCTGCATCCATTTGAGTGGCCTTTGCTTGCCAATCTTTGCCAAACAGGTTTTCACCTGTACAAGGAAGATTTCCTAATCCATCTTGGACCCAGGGGTCCAAATCAGAAGCTTGTAACCAAGCAATTCTGTGTGCACCTATGGCAATGGCCAAGGCTCTGCTGGTCCCCTCAAAAGAGTCAAAGGCTGCACGGTTAGAAAATTTGGAAACATCCTGGGCATGCTTAAGCCAGGTAAGAAAGTCTTCCCTTTTATCTTCTGGAAGAAAAGGGAGGAAAGTTTGCAGATGATCTGTAACTTCCTTCAGAAACATCCCCATATAGAGACTATAGGAGTTGATTCTGGCAACAAGCATACTGGCCTGGAAAACTTTCCTGCCAAAAGCATCTAAGGTTCTACATTCTCTTTCATAGCAGACTCCACCACAATAGAATGGTGAGGAAGCTGAGTTTTATGAAATCCAGGACAAGGAGGAACACAATACATGGTATCCAACCTACGAGAATGAGAAGTCTCCCATATGCCTATCATGTGGTCATAAAGGATCTCATGAACTGGCAAAGTGGCTGCTTCTTTAGGAGCCTTGGGATATTGCAAAATATCCAATTTTTTGGCTCTAGGCTCTGTCTCAGGGGCTACTGAGATAGAAAGCCCCTTGGCCACTTCCCTTATGAAGTCTTGAAAAAACAAGTCTTCTGGAGGGGACATTCTTCTTTTTGGAGAAGAAGGCTCCTGAGGAAGAAGTACCGATGCTTCGACAGGGACCTCCGATGCATCAGAGTCTTCGGAGGAATCGAAGTTATCGCCTGTCTGGATGCTCCTGTAAAGCCCGATACGCATACCGGGTGGTATCGACATCGGGAGTCATCGATACCGGATCGGTACCGGTAGGCATCATCGGACAGGGTACCGCTGCAGTCGACACCGAAGCCGATGTCGATGCAACCGGTACTGGTACTGGCACCGGAACCGATATTGGAGCCGGTGTCGGAGCCGGTACCGACAACGAAGCTTGTTGCGGTACCAGCGGCGTCGCAGCTTGTATGAATGCCGTAATGGCACGCTGCATGGTCAGAACATTCTGATCCATCGACGTCATGAATGTCTGGAGGTCGGTACCGGCGGATTCCACCGGTACCCCAGAACATTGCAACAGGTGATCGGTCGAGGCCGTGCCATCGATGTCAACCTGTGACCCCATAGGAGGAGCTTTGTAAGCCGGAGCTTCCCGCCGGGGTACTTTTGCCGGTGCAGGATACTCCAGGGCAAGCCCGGAGGCATCTCGATGCTTAGAGGGAGATCTACCCTTCGAGGACCGGCTGGACTTATGTTTGGTTACCTGAGATCCATAGGAGGAAAAGCAGCCCTGGAAGACGTCGATGCCACCAAAGTTGCATCAGAGGGAAACAGTGTACTGAGCTTGGATGCTCGGTTCTGTAAACCTCTTTTAGACATCATGGAGCAGGACGGACAATCCGTGATGGAATGGTCAGGACCCAAACACTTAAGACACCAGTCATGGGTGTCGGTAACAGAGATGGTACCGCTACACTTAGTGCATTTTTTAAACCCGGAGGCGGGCTTTTCCATGAGGAATTTTCTGTTAGGCCTAAGGCCCAACGAAGAAAAAATACACTGAAGTGGAATGGAAAGTATTCTTTTTTTTTTTGAAGAAAAAGAAAGAAAAGACCGGCGGTACCGGTCCGACGTCGAAGAAGGCAGACGCGCGACCAAAGAAATAAAATAAAATAAAGAACTTCTTCAGCGGTGACAGGAAGACGACCTGCTGGCTCCGCGGAAAAGAAGAACTGGAGAGAGGCGGTTAGGAAAGGCAGGAAGGCAGCGCGCAGGCGCTGTGGGATGCTCCCAAAAGCTTTCCTTTTTTGGGAAGCTGGGGAGCGTTCCCACGCAGGCTCCGTCGGTACCGACGTACCCATATGTGAAGACTCATTCCTGCTTGTTCCTGGAGATCAAGTGATCTCTGGGAACAGCAGGAATAAGTCTTCACATATGGGTATCGTAGGTACCGACGGAGCCTGCGCGGGAACGCTCCCCAGCGTCCAAAAGGAAAGCTTTTGGGAGCATCCCACAGCGCCTGCGCGCTGCCTTCCCGCCTTTCTCAACCGCCTCTCTCCAGTTCGAGTTTTAAAGCTGAGACAAAGAGAGTGTGAGGAAGGGAAAGATAGAAAGAGAGATACAACTCCTAGGGGAGGTGGGTGGGTTGTGAAGACTTATTCCTGCTGTTCCCAGAGATCACCTGTTACAGGTAAGTAACTGTGCTATCTCCAGGAACAAGCAGGAATCAGTCTTCACATATGGGGACTCCCCAGCTAGAGATGCCAGGGAGATCCCCAAGGTTGTGAGTCCCTGAGAAGGGCTCTACCTCCCTCCATGGATCTCGGGCATCCAACCAGGGATGGGGGGTAGGAGTTGATTAAGTATGGAACAGGTGTTTGAGAACAGCCTGACCAAACAAGGCATCCCGGCGGGAGTCCTTGTCCAAGCAATAATGGGCTGTAAAGCTATGAACCAAGGCCCAGGTGGCCGCTCGACAGATTTGTTCGATGGACACAGAGTTTAGATGAGCCATAGAGGCTGCCATGGCCCTCACATTGTGAGCTGTGACATGGCCCTCCAGAGAAAGGTTCTTACTCTGGTAGGCGAAAGAAATACACTGAGCAATCCAATTGGACAGAGTTCTCTTAGAGACTGGAAGTCCTAAATGAGAGGGATCAAAAGCAACAAAGAGTTGAGAGGACTTTCTATGTTGCTGTGTCCTTGTACGTAAAAAGCGAGCGCTCTCTTACAATCCAGGGTATGGAGATTCCTCTCTGCACTTGATGCATGAGGTCCTGGAAAAAAGACAGGTAAATACACCTCCTGGTTCAGATGAAAAGGTGAGACCACTTTAGGCATAAAGTGTGGATTGGTCCTGAGGACTACCTTGTCATGATGGAACCTTGTATAAGGAGGATTAGCCACCAAGGCTTGCAGCTCACTGATGCGGCGAGCTGAAGTGACTGCAATGAGAAAAATAACCTTCCAGGAAAGAAATTTCAAGGAGGTAGTGGCTAAGGGTTCAAAGGGTGGCTTCATAAGCTGGCCAAGAACCAGATTCAAGTCCCATGCCACTGGAGGTGGTCTAATGGGAGGTTTAGTCAAAAGAAGGCCTCTCATGAATCTTGCTATAAGAAGATGAGAGGAAATAGGCTGTCCATTGAGAGGCTTAAGGGGTTTTATTTATTTATTACAATTTCTTATATACCACACTATTCGGCATCAGCGCGGTTTACAAAGAACAAAAAGACCAGAACAGGCTGTTCGGCGTTACATATAACAGGAGAATCAACTTGGAAAAACATGGGAGAACTATTTACATAGAATGGACAAATCTGTCAACTAGATAACATGAGCAACTAATTACATAGAATAGATAAATTAGCAAGAGTGCTAGGCTCAAGGGCAAGGAGAAAACTGTAGTTAAATTTGTGGTGGAACTAATAGGTTTCACTTCATACAGGGTAGTATTTGATAAATAGGTTAAATTTAAGAGCCTTTCTGAACTGGGCTAGGTCGGTTATGGCCCGGATGTTAGGTGGTAGGGAGTTCCAGCATTTTGGGGCGTAAAGCATGAAAGCTCTGTTTGCTGTTGAAAGGCTACATGTTATGGCCTTTGGAGTTATTAGAGAGTTTAAGGCTACTTGTCTTCTGGATCTGTTTGGTGGTACAGTTTGGACGAGCTCAGTAAGTGAGTTGGCTGATAGACCATTGATGGCTTTATGTGTGAGTATCAATGTCTTGAAAATAAGCCTGCCATGTATAGGTAGCCAATGGAGCTGCTTGAGGATCGGTGTAACATGTTCACTCCTGGACGCTCCTTGTAGGATCCTTGCAGCAGTATTCATGGCAAGCTGTAATGAGCTCAAGGTAGATAGTGGGAGTTCTTGCAGAATAGCATTGGCGAAGTCGAAGTGCGGTAAGATTAATGCTTGGTAGATGGTTCTGAAGTCCTTTGGGTCTAATAAGGAACATAAGTGCCTGAGTGTGCGTATTTTGAAATACACAGCTTTTACTATATTGTTTGTGTGTGATTTCATATCAAGACGGTGGTCCAGCGTGACTCAGAGATATCTTATTGTTTCTTTAGTGCATAGATTAGCTCTCTTAACACTTATATGTGATGGTGGAATGAAGTTGGGGTCTCTTGTGATGAAGAGAACCTCAGTTTTCTTGTGCTGAATGTGGAGGTTTTGTGATAGGAGCCATTCTGAGACTGCATCGAAGCAATTTATTATGGGCAACAGATTCATTTGCATTGTGGAAAATGGCATGTAAAGTAGAATATCATCTGCATATATCATATTTCACATTGAATGATCTGATATTGCAGATAGGCTGCATATATATGTTAAACATGAGAGATGATAGCGATGACCCTTGTGGGACGCCTTGTTTTTGATGGAAGAGCTTTGATTCTCCTGTTGCAGATTTTATGTATTGCATTCTAGTATCCAGGTAAGATTTACACCAATCAAGTGCTGAGTTGCAGATGCCTTTTTCTTTCAGTCGTCTAAGGAGTATCTCATGATTTACAGAATCAAACGCTGCTGCTATATCTAAGAAGATTAGCACAACGCCTTGCCGGATGTTGTCTATGCTAGTGAGTATATTATTGAAGAGGGTGGTAAGAAGTGTTTCCACGCCATGATATTCTCTGAAGCCATGTTGAAAATTGTCTACAGGGGCTGCTGAATCTATGTGGTCTTGGATTTGACGTTGTACCTCTTTCTCAAAAATCTTTGCTAAGATAGGGATACTAGCTATGGGCCTGTATGAGTCAGCCCTTTTTGGGTCTAGTTTGGAGTTTTTTTAACAGTGGTCTAATGGATGTGCGCTTTAGTGCAGAGGGGAAGGAGCCGGTTGTAAATGAGAGGTTCATGATTCTTGCAATGAAAGGGCTGAATTCACCTCGAAGATCCTTTATCCAAAAGGCTGGGCAAGGATCAGTTTGAGTGGTGGTAGTATTGAGAGAGGTGATTGTGTCTTCAATGTGTTTAGCAGAAGGTGTGGTAAGTGCAGACAGGGATGTTAGGCAGGTTGTTTCTTGTACATTGTTTATTGAGAGCTTATCTGTCTGTAGAAGTTTTGATTGCAAGTAGTCAGCAAATTCTTGTGGGTGAATATCTTCATGTTGTTCAGAGGATGGTTCCTTTGATAGTGATTTGACTAAATTGAAAAGGTCACGAAGTTTGTTTAATGACCTTTTGAGCATATCGGTGTGAAATTGCTTCTTTTTGGTTGTGATTGCTTCACGGTGAGTTGCTAAGTGGAGATTATAAGCTATCTGATCATCGATGGATAGTGATCGGCACCAGCGTTTTTCGAGTCTTCGTAGGTGCGTAAGAGAAGACCACAGATCAGGGGAAAACCACGGAGCAGAGGTTCTTTTCCTTGATATGTTCTTTTTGTGTGGTTGTTGAGCAATGGTGTTGAGGGTGTTGTTCCAGGCGGCAATTGACTCATCAAGGTTGAGTGTTGTGTTGCTGAGGAGTGGTTGGGTCCTTGACAGTATAAGTTCTTTGTTGAAAGGTCGAAAGCCTCTTGTTGAGGTTCTTGATGTGTTGTCCAATTTTCTGTTGTTAAGTAGATGAATGTTGCTCTAGGGAATTTGTAGGTTTATAAGTTTGTGGTCTGACCATGGTACATCAGTAATAGATTTTACAATGTTGCTGTTTTGTTCAGAAACAGTCTGTGGAGCGAAGACCATGTCAAGAATTTTATTTATTTATTTATTTAGACCGTTTTTGTATACCGCCTTATCCTTCAATCAAAGCGGTCATGACACAATTGGGGGATACATTTAACACGCGGGGATATGAGACACATACACTAATACTTACAGGGAACATGGGCTATGGAGGGTTAAGTGGCTTGCCCAAGACCACAAGGAGCATCTGTGGGACTAGAAACCCCAGTCCTTCCGGCCCAAGGTTGCTGTCCTCTAGTCGGATTTGAACCCCCGACCTTCCGGCCTGAAGTACCTTGCCCCAACCACTAGGCTACTCCTTTGTTTCCTTTGGTATGCGTGGGCTCCAAGATTAGCTGTTTATATCCAAGATTTTCAATGGCATTGAGGAGGGAAGAGGACTGGTTTTGCTGCAGTGAGGGGAGATTGAGATCTCCCATTATCCAGTTTGGAGTGATGAGGTTGTTAGTATTGGCGGCTAGGTATAATATGGTGGGGAGGTCGTCTGGGGAGCTTGAGGGGGCTCTGTAGACCAGGTTGATGGAGCATTGCTTGTTCACTATAGTTATTATATCCAGGTTATTTATTTATTTATTTATTTTTATTTCAATTTTTTATATACCGCGCTATTTACAATCAGCGCGGTTTACAGAGAACCAAAGACCAGAACAACAGGCTGTTCGGTATTACATAAAACAGGAAAATAAATTTGGATAAGATAAACATGGATAATATGGGGGTAAAACTATGTACATTGAACTATATACATAGAATATTGATCTGCTAATTCGATCACATGAGAGAAGTATTTAAGTAATATTATCAATAATGTTTGGAAAAGGAGGGGATTCTGTTAAGTTTGTGGTGCAATATTATGTACATTATGTGGGGTAGTATTTGATGAATAAGTTATGTTTGAGGGCCTTTCTGAATTGGACTATGCCGGTTATGGCACGAATTTCGGGTGGTAGGGAATTCCAATGTTTTGGTGCGCAAAACATGAAGGCTCTGTTTGCTGTTGCTTGGCTACAGGTTGTTATGGCCTTCGGCATTATTAGGGTGTTTGTCGCTATTTTTCTTCTGGTTCTAGTTGGAGGTAAAACTTGTGTGAGATCAGTTAGAGAGTTTGCAGATAAACCATGTATGGCCTTGTATGTGAGAATTAGGGTTTTGAATATGATTCTGCCTTGTATCGGGAGCCAGTGAAGATGTTTGAGAATTGGTGTCACGTGACTACTCCTGGATGCTCCTTGTAGAACCCTTGCAGCAGTGTTCATGGCAAGTTGAAGAGAACTTAGGGTGGATTGTGGGAGACCTTGTAGAATTGAATTTGCGAAATCGAAATGTGGTAGGATGAGTGCTTGGAAGATGGTTCTAAAATCGTCTGGGTCCAGTAATGAGCGTAGATGCCTGAGTGTGCGTATCTTGAAGTATACAGCCTTTGTTATATTGTTAACGTGTGATTTCATATTGAGACGGTGGTCCAGTGTGACTCCAAGGTATCTTATTGCTTCCTTGGTGGATAGATCAGCTCCTTTGACGCTTATTTGTGCTGGTGGTATGAAGTTAGGGTCTCTTGTAACAAAGAGAACTTCAGTTTTCTTATGTTGGATGCGGAGGTTCTGTGAGAGGAGCCACTCTGATACGGCATTGAAGCAGTTTATTATGGGAAGTAGATCCAATTGCATTGTAGAAAATGGCATATAAAGTAGGATGTCGTCTGCATATATCATACCTTCCACGTTGAAAGATCTGATGATATTGCAGATGGGCTGCATGTAGATGTTAAACATGAGAGATGAAAGAGATGACCCTTGTGGTACTCCTTGTTTTTGGTGGAAAAGGTTTGATTCTCCTGTTGTAGATTTTACATATTGCATTCTGGTGTCCAGGTAAGATTTGCACCATTCCAGCGCTGAACTACCGATGCCTTTTTCCTTCAATCGTGTAATGAGTATCTCGTGATTTACCGAATCAAACGCTGCTGCAATATCTAAGAAGATTAGCACGACGCCTTGGCGGATGTTGTCTATATTGGTGAGTATGTTATTGAGGAGGGTGGTGAGGAGTGTTTCAACTCCATGGTGTTCTCTGAAGCCATGTTGAAAGTGGTCGAGAGGAGCTGTGGAGTCTATGTGGTCTTGGATTTGGCGTTGCACCTCTTTTTCAAAAATTTTTGCTAGGAGGGGAATGCTAGCGATAGGTCTGTATGAGTCAGCCCTTTTAGGGTCTAATTTGGGATTTTTTAGTAATGGTCTGATGGATGTGAGCTTTAGAGCAGATGGGAATGATCCAGTTGAGAAAGAAAGGTTCATGATTCTTGCAATGAACGGGCTGAATACACTTCTAAGGTCCTTTATCCAGAAGGCTGGGCAAGGATCGGTTTGAGCGGTGGAGGTATTGAGTGAGGAGATTGTGTCTTCAATTTGTTTAGCTGAGGGAGCAGACAGTGAAGATAAGGGCTATAGGAGTTAGTCGTGTTGAAATGGAGTTCGGACTTGGTGAGCATGACTTACTGAATTTGTTTTAAGGCCTGCATGGGATAAATGCAGCAAATACTCTAGTAAAGAATTCAGAGGTATTGCAAGAGGGTTAAGACCCTTCTCTGCACACCAAATGGTAAACCTTTTCCATTTAAAAGCATAGGAACGTCTAGTGGAAGGCTTTCTGGAAGCATGAAGGATATCCTTCACTTGCTGAGAAAGATGCAAATCCTGAAGGTCTAGGACTTCAGCAACCAGGCCCCGAGATGAAGAGACTGGGGATTTGGGTGCCACAATGTTCCCTCCTCTTGGGACAGGAGGTCTGGAGCAGATCCCAAGTCCAGGGAGGAAGCTTGAGAGAGATGCAGAAGTAGAGGGTACCACACTTGGCATGGCCAATGTGGTGCTATGAGGATCATAGACCCCTTGTCTCTCTGAAGTTTGAACAATGTCTTGGGAATTAGGGGAATGGGTGGAAAGGCATAGAGGAAGTCTTGCCTCCAATGAAGGAGGAAGGCATCCCTGGCCTGAACTCCCTGACACGGAATCCTGGAACAGAATCGGGGAAGTTTGGCATTCCACGGACTTGCAAACAGGTCTATGTCCGGGGATCCCCAAATTCGGAAGATCCTGGCTATTTGGTCCCCATAGAGGGACCATTCGTGTGGAAGCAGAACTCGACTGAGTCTGTCTGCCCAAGAGTTTTGAACCCCTGGAAGATACACTGCCATGAGATGAATTTGATGCTCTCTGGCGAAGGCCCACAATCTCAGAGCTTCGTTGCAAAGCGACAGAGAGCCAGTCCCACCCTGCTTGTTCACTTAAAACACGGCTACTTGGTTGTCCGTGTGGATGAGGACTGTCTTGTAGCTGAGCAGGGTGTGGAAGACTCAGAGCTTGAAAAATTGCTCTGAGCTCTAAAAGGTTGATATGCAGAGATGTCTCCTGTGGAGACCAGATGCCTTCAGTGGAGAGATCTTGTAGATGAGCTCCCCAACCCCTTGGAGAGGCATCTGTTGTAAGGGTTGCTTGGACTAAAACCTGTCGAAAGGGGGACCCCAGCAACAGATTTTGAGTGGACTTCCACCACTGGAGAGACCAAAATAGGCGACTGGAGGTTGCTATTTTGTCTGACAGGCACCCTGATGCCTGGGTCCATTGGGTGGACAGAGTCCACTGAGCTGCCCTCATGTGAAGGCGAGCGTAAGGAACCACATGCACGGTGGACGCCATGTCACCTAACAGTTGTAACATCTATCGAGCAGTTAAATGGGACTTTAACTGAATTTGTGAGGCTAACTGCACCAAGCGTAGGCAACGGGCCTGGCGCATTCTTTAGGTCTAGAGAACAAAGCCAATCCTGACTCTGGAGGTATGGAAGGAGAGCACCAAGAGAAATCATCTTGAATTTCTCCTTGCATAGAAGCTTGTTCAATTCTCTGAGATCTAATATGGGTCTGTAGCCCCCTGTTTTCTTTGGGAAAAGAAAGTAGGGGGAGTAGAACCCTGAGCCCTGTTGAAGAAGGGGTACTTCTTCTATTGCCCCTTGGGCAAGAAGGGTAGCAATCTCCTGACCCAGAAGGTCGAGGAGAGATGTTGGAGAATTGATCTGTCTCACCATGGTGTGAGGAGGAAGGTTTAAGAAATGAAGCTTGTACCCCTCCCTTATGATGGAGAGGGTCCATTGCTCTGCTGTGATTTGTTCCCATCTGGGAGCAAAGTGAGCTAACCTTCCTGGAATGGTGAGAGGCTCTGGTTCTTTTAGAGCCAGAAAGGCTAAGTTCTCTAGTTGAAAGTCAAAGGCCTTGAGGAGGCTGAGGCTGTTGGGCCGTAGCAGCCCTTGCAGCCTTAGGCTTGGCCTGTTTAGGTTGTTGCTGTCGCTTTGCAGCAAAACGACCTGCAGAAGATGCCTGTTGACCATAAACAGGATAATATTTCCCCTTTTTGGGGAAAAACCTCTTTTGAACAACATTTTCTTAACAGGAGCAGAAGTAGACTTTGAAAGTCTATCTAAAGCAGAATTTTCAGCATCCATCTGAGTGGCCTTTGCTTGCCAATCTTTGCCAAAAAAGTTTTCACTGTTCAAGGAAGATTTCCTAGTCCATCCTGAACCCAGGGTTCCAAATCAGAAGCTTGCAGCCAAGCAACTCTGCGTGCACCTATGGCAATAGCCGAGGCTCTGCTGGCACATTCAAAAGAGTCAAAGGCTGCACGGTTGGAAAACTTGGAAACATCCTGGGCATGTTTGAGCCAGGTGAGAAACTCCTCCCTTTTATCTTCTGAAATAAAAGGAGATAAAGTTTGCAGGTTGTTAGGGAAATCAGAATCTTATATATGTGCCCTTTGTAATAATAATGCTTAGTTTAAGTGCATATACAAGAGGCCTGCACAAGAGAAATTAGAATCTTATAGAAATCAGAATCCTATGTGTGCGCCCTTTGTACATTCTGGTGGGTATAGAAAAAGGAATGTGCTGTGTAAGCTAAACTGATTGTTCTACTCAAGGATGACCTGTATTTGTATTAGTTACTGATAAACTATAGTGGGCCCCTAGAAGATGGGTGAATGACGTATGACTATGTTTCTAAGAATATATAAAATACAGACAATCCCTCCACCCTTTGGAATAAACTTGCATACTGTCCTTCAGTGGGGTCTGTGTGTTTATTCCCCTGGATTCCAGCCAGCCGGAGCAGCACACCGCAGATGAGGGTTTGGGATTTCCTGGCCTGGAGTCATCAACAAGGAGCAGACCCATTACACAGGTGATCTGTAACTTCTTTAAGAAACATCCCCATATAGAGACTATAGGAGTTGATTCTAGCAGCAAGCATATTGGCCTGGAAAATTCTCCTGCCAAAAGCATCTAAGGTCCTGCATTCTCTTCCTGGAGGATTAGATGAGTGCCTTTTTGCACTCTTATCTTTTTCATAGCAGACTCCACCACAATAGAGTGGTGAGGAAGCTGAGTCTTATGAAAGCCAGGACAAGGAGGAACACGGTACATGGTGTCCAACCTACGAGAATGAGGGGAGGTGGTGACAGGAGTCTCCCATATGCCCAACATGTGATCATAAAGGATCTCATGAATTGGTAAAGTAGCTCCTCCTTTAGGAGCTTTAGGATATTGTAAAATATCTAATTTTTTGGCTCTAGGCTCTGCCTCAGGGGCCACTGACATGTAGAGGCCCCTGGCCACTTCCCTAATGAAGTCTTGAAAAGACAAGTCCTCTGGAGGAGACATTCTTCTTTTTGGAGAAGAGGGCTCCTGAGGAAGGATTACCGATGCTTTGACAGAAACCTCTGATTCATCAGAGTCTTCAGAGGAATCGAAGTATCGTTTGTCTGGACGCTCCTGCAGAGCCCGATAGGCATACCGAGTGGTATCGACATCGGGAGTGATCGGTACCGATTCGGTACCGATGGGCATCACAGGACAGGGTACCGCTGCAGTCGACACTGAAGCCGATGTCGATGTCGATGCAATCGGTACCGGCACCGGAACCGGTACCGACAACGGAGTTTGTTGCGGTACCGGAGGCGTCGCAGCCTGTATGAATGCCGTGATGGCACGCTGCATGGTCAGAATATTCTGATCCATCGACGCCACCAATGTCTGGATGTCGGTACCAGTGGGAACCACCGGTACCCCAGGTACCCCAGAACATGGCAACAGGTGATCGGTCGAGGCCGAGCCATCGATGTCAACCTGTGACCCCATAGATAAAGCTTTGGAAGCCGGAGCCTCCCGCCGGGGTAATTTTGCCGGTGCAGGATCCTCGAGAGCAAGCCCGGAGGCATCTCGATACTTAGAGGGAGATCTACCCTTCGAGGACCGGCTGGACTTATGTTTGGTTACCTGAGATCCATGGGAGGAAGAAGCAGCCCTGGAAGACGTCGATGCCACCGAAGCCGCATCAGAGGGAAACAGGGTACTGAGCTTGGCTGCTCGATTCTGTCGACCCCTTTTAGACATCATGGCACAGGACTCACAGTCCGTGATGGAGTGATGGAGTGGTCAGGACCCAAACATTTTAGACACCACTCATGGGTGTCGGTGACAGAAATAGTGCCGCTGCACTTCGTGCTCTTTTTAAACCCGGAAGCGGGCTTTTCCATGAGGAAAATTTTTCCTAGGCCTAAGGCCCAACAGAAAAAAGCACAGAAGTGGCAACAGTAGGTTTTTTTTTTGTTTGTTTTTTAAAGAAAGAAAGAAAGACCGGCAGTACCGGTCCGAAGTCGAAGAAGGCAGACGCACGACAAAGAAATAAAATAAAGAACTTCAGCGGTGACAGGAACACGACCTGCTGGCTCCGCGGAAAAGAAGAACTGGAGAGAGGCGGTTGGGAAAGGCAGGAAGGCAGCGCGCAGGCGCTGTGGTATGCTCCCAAAAGCTTTCCTTTTGGACGCTGGGGAGCGTTCCCGCGCAGGCTCCGTCGGTACCGACGATACCCATATGTGAAGACTCATTCCTGCTTGTTCCTGGAGATATACATATATATATATATATATATGTATAAGTATATATATCTAGGCAGACAGACAGAAAGAGTATATAGACATATACCTATCAACTAGGATATATATAGATATATAGATATATAGATATAGATATAGATATAGATATGGGCATAGACGTGCAGATGCCCATATACATGTGACATATACACACACACACACATTATATATATATCTGTATACATACCCATGTCTGCAGAAGGGTATGTGGAGAAAGATTTATCTAACAAGAAGGGAGGTACCTGCTTGAGAAGATATTCAGAGAATCCATATTTCCTGGTTAAGGATAGGAAGTGCAGGGAGTTCTCTCATTGGCAAGAGAAGCCTAGAATCCTCTAAGAACTCTTGCCCATGAAAAACCAGGAATGGAGACCTACCTGGAAAATATAGAGGATGTTTTTAATCTGCAGACAGTGAGTCTGAGTCCTTCCATAACTCCAGCAGGTAGCTGGAGAAGAAAATGCCATAAAAACACCATATTTACCCTTGATGAGGGTAAAAAAGGGGTATGGTGCATTCCTGTGCTCAACATGGATCATGCCATGAAGAATTGAGGATGGAAGGAAAAAAACAGACAGGGAAGGCTTATACTGACAGAAACAAACCATCTCTGATGAAGAGGTCCCCTGGAGATGTGAAGCAAACCAGGGAATAGGATAATTCTTTAGGTCTTCTCTTAATCAAAGGCCTATGACCTTTATTTAAGAAGCCTTTAATGGAAATGGTAAGGGTAAGGAGGATCCAGTAAGCCTGATTAGGTAAAACCCCTCCTAATCATCTGACATTATGTGCTCTCTAACAAGGCCCCATGGTGTAGAGCTGCTCCGTAGAGATGCAGAGAGCATGTTGCAGGTTAATTAGAAGAAAACCTGATGTTCAAGAGCCCGCAGGCAGCATGAACTATTCTGCCAAGCTCAAGAATTGGGGAGGCTAAGGAGAGAAGGTAAGGACTGCAACAATAGCCAGAAAAGGTTTTTAAACCGTCTGGGAGTTAGTGGCTAGGCCAGAAACAATTGAAATTGGAGAAGCAGCTCTGGCTGCTTGGACAGCAAGTCAGTGGGCTAAACAGTAAGAGCCCCTGCAGTTCTAACTATTGATATGGCAGCAGAAGGTCCCAAGGCTGGGAAAGAAATACAGACAGAAGTAGGAGAGGTAAGACTCCGCTACTGTCTGAGAAGCTGCCAGTAAGAACTAAGAATGCAAGGGAGAGACAACTCTGAAAGAAACTTGTAGGGGCTTAAGGGAAAGCCCTCAGTAAAATGGTATCACTCTTACAGACCAAATGTTCTGGAAAGAGTGGCAGAGTTGAAAAGAAGACTTATTGTGGAGGAAATCCTTAATAAGTAGTGAGAGAGATGCTGATACAGGAGAAAAGTCAAAGGTAAGGGCAGGTGACCTTATTGACAGCTGTTACTCCTTTGTATAGTCCAGAGGACGAGGAGTAACTGTAGAACCTGTAAAGCATAATCATCTCAAGAAGCTCATTGAGCTAATAGTTAGGATGTGCCCTTGAGAGGGACATATGTAAATTTTAGGATGGAACCGATGTAGATGCTTGTAAAGGTAAGAAGCAAACTACAGGATCTAAACCTCAAGGGGAAAAAAGGATTCAGGGAAGAGTTTATCAGCAACCTTATGGCTGCTGGGTTTGCTGAACTCGTTGAGGATGTGGTTTCCTGAGCCTGGCTGGGTGATTCCCCTGCCGAGAAACATCTGTATGATGGGTAGAAAATGGATAAAACCTTCTCCCATCAGGGGAACAAAGCTTAGTAGTAGACTTTCTACAAACTGGGATAGAGGAAGGCGTAGACAAGCCTCTGAAAGCAATAGTGTCAGTGGTAAACTGAGCAGCCTGGAGTAAAGTCTCCTTATTAAAGAGATTTTCGCCAGTGCAAGGAGCATTTCGCAGTCTATCTTGTACAGATTTGTCCAAGTCTGAAGCTTGGAGCCAGGCTCTACGTCGTGCTCCTATGGCTATAGCAGAAGTTCTGCTAACAGACTCGAAAGAGTCCAGGGAAGCACGAGTAAGGAACTTAGAAATATCTTGAGCATGACTGACTAGCATAGAAAAGTCTGCTCTTTTAGGCTCTTGGAGGAAAGGGGTCAAAAGTAATAAATCTTTTGTGACATCCTCAAGAGATAATCCCATATAGAATATATATGAAAGGATTCTTGCTGAAAGCATGGATGCCTGGAAAGTTTGACATCCAAAGGCATCTAAAGTCTTAGCCTCACGACCTGGCGGATAAGAAGAGTGCTTCTTAGTACTCTTAACACGCCTCATTGCTGATTCTACAACCAGAGAATGATGAGGAAGTTGAGGCTTTTGAAAACCTGGAGAAGGGGGCACCTTGTATAGAAGATCAGTTGCCCTAGAAGGTGGGGGATACCATTAAAGGCGTTTCCCACGTTCTAAATAGGAGATCCTGCAAGGTCTGATGCAAAGGAAACATGACGACCTCCTTTGGATTGCAGAGGATCTGTATGGGTTGTGGATCCCCTGGTGCAGGGACTTGACCAGGTATAGAAATGGCAAGTAACTTTGCCATATCAAGCAGAAAAGCTTGAAAAGAAATCTCCCCAGAGGGGAGTCCTCGAGGAAGAGGAGGAAGAACTAGATCTGTTGAAGAACTAGCTCTAGCAGCCACCTGCTCATTCAGATTCTGTGGAATAGCAGATCTGGAGGGGTGGAGCATCGGATTATCTTTAAAAGATAGTTGTGAGTACCGATGAAAACCGGTACCACAACTTGTCGGTAGCAAGTCGTCCATGCTAGGGATCGATTCCAAACTTGGTATGGAAGGAAGCGAGCCGGCTAGCATGGGAGGTACCGACACCGATGTCGATACAGGTACCGGGATCGGTACCGTCGGTGACACCGATATCTTAAGATCAGTCTGTAATTGCACTATCGGCACCATGGTAACCGAATGTGGCAGACCTTAATCATCGGTGGAATGTCTATGGTACCGTCTGGAATCGGTACCGAGACGAGTCGGTACCCAGTCATCCAGACTAGAGATCGATTCTAGACTTGGTATCGAAAGAAGCGAGTCTATCGATGCATGTCGGGAGGGTACCGACGTGGATACCAGCATCGGTACCGGGACCGATGTGGGAAGATCGGTCGGTAGCGACTCTAGCGGCACCGAAGATACCGAGAGCGCTCGACAGCGATCATCGGTGTGGAATGTTTCATTCAGCACCATTGCCGATGCCGGGGTACCGGCACCGCTCAAAGCGGATACCACCACCGGGCATGGCTGAGGAATGTTCACCGAGGGAAAAACCCCGGGAACAACCTGAAACCCCGTTGATGCTTTGGAGACAGAAGCCTCCCGCCGGGGTTTTAAAGCCAAAATGTCCTCGGGGGCAAGCCGAAGGGCATCTCTATGAAGGCCATGAGATCTACCACCCGAGGACTGGCTAGTCTTTAAAGACTTTTGTTTGGTTACCTGATCATGCGAAAAAGAAGATGGAGCTAGTACCCTCAGGACTGAGTGGAACGGCGTATCAAGTTGAGCTCGATGCTGAAAACGTCTTGCAGAAATAGAAGTGCAGGAGGGACAGTCCAGCGGATTGTGTTCAGGTCCCAAACATGGAAGGCACCAATTATGGGTGTCTAAAAGTAATTTGGTAGTGCCACAATTAAAACATTTTCTAGTGGCTAGAATTTCCATGAGAGAAATGGAGAGGCCTAGCAGGCCGAAGCCCGTCAGGCACCAAACAGGAAAAAAATTTCCTACAGAAGGAAATATCTGTAAAAGAAAAGAAGAAGAAAACACCGGCGGTACCAGTGCGTTGAGGGAAGGTAGACGCGACCACAAGAAAAAACAAAAATAAAGGAAGAATTTTCTGCGGTGACAGGACGACATCCTGCCGGCTCCGCGGAAAAACGAAAAACTGAGGAGAGGCAGTTGGGAAAGGCGGGAAGGCAGCACGCAGGCGTGTTGGGATGCTTCCAAAAGCGTTCTGATTGGATGCTGGGGAGCGTTCCCGCGCAGACTCCGTCGGTACCGACTTACCCATATGTGAAGACTCATTCCTGCTTGTTCCTGGAGATATATCAATACATCGGGAAGAGGTATTACAACTATTTCATAAACTGAAGAGTAGCAAATCACCTGGACCGGCTGATATACATCCAAGGGTGTTGAAAGAACTGAAATATGAGATTGCAGACCTGCTATTATTAATCTGTGAACTATCATTAAAATCATCTGTAATACCTGAAGATTGGAGGATGGCCAACGTAATACCAATTTTTAAAAAGGGTTTCAGGGGTGATCCGGAAAACCACAGACCAGTGAGAGCCTGACGTCAGTACTGGGAAAAATGGTAGAAACCATCATAAAGAACAAAATTGCTGAACGTGTAGATAGTCATGGCTTAATGGGAGACAGCCAATATGGCTTTAGACGAGGAAGATCTCGTCTTACTAATCTGTTATGTTTTTTTGAAAGAGAGAAACAGCCCCAGCAGCACAGAATCTCTGTCAGCAGCAGCAGGCACCTAAAAAAAAAAAAAAACCAAGGGAAAAATAAAATCCTAAGTTCAATCAAAGAATTAAAGCTCTGCTTATTTGTTCCTCTGAGCCCAGCCCCGGGCTCAGAACCTCCAAGCTGCTTGGAGACTGAAAGTACTGGTGAAAGGGGGCGGATCTAGCCTATTTGTACCAGTGACATCAAGACGATGACATCATTCAGTCTCCAAAGCTGCTGGTGGAGGTTGACAACTCTACGTTTCCGGGACTGGACTAGAGGGACGCAAAGGAATCTGTTATGTTTTTTTGAAGGTGTGAACAAACAGGTAGACAAAGGTGAGTCAGTTGATATAGTGTATTTGGACTTTCAGAAACCCTTTGACAAGGTCCCTCATCAGAGACTTTTGGCAAAACTAGAGAGTCATGGGATAGGGAGGCAGTGTACTATTGTGGATCAGGAACTGGTTAAAAGATAGGAAGCAGAGGATAGGGCTAAATGGCCAATTTTCCCAATGGAGAAAGGTGAATAGTGGTGTACCCCAGGGATCTGTGCTGGGTCCGCTGCTTTTTGACATATTCATAAATGACCTGGAAAGGGGAACAACGAGCGAGGTTATCAAATTTGCAGATAACACAAAACTATTTAAAGTTATTAAAACCCAAGAGGATTGTGGAAAATTTCAAGAGGATCTTTCTTTCTTTTTATTTATTTATTTACATTCTCTTATATACCACGCTAGTCTGCATCAGTGCGGTTTACATTGAACAAACTGAAATTACATTGAACAGGGCATTATAACTTGGAGATAACTATTTTACAGGGAACATGGGCTATGGAGGGCTAAGTGTCTTGCCCAAGACCACAAGGAGCACCTGTGGGACTAGAAACCCAAGTCCTTCCGGCCCAAGGTTGCTGTCCTGTAGTGGGATTTGAACCCCCGACCTTCCGGCATGAAGTACCTTGCCCCATCCACTAGGCCACTCCTCCACTCTTGATAAACTGGAAGACTGGGCATCAAAATGGCAGATGAAATTTAATGTGGACAAGTGCAAAGTTATGCACCTAGGAAAGAACAACCCAAACTATGGTTACACAATGCAAGGTTCCACATTAGGAACCACCACCCAAGAAAAAGATTTAGGCGTCATTGTGGATAACATGATAAAACCCTCGGCCCAGTGTGCAGTGGCGGCCAAGAGAGCAAATAGAATGCTAGTTATCATAAGGAAAGTAATGGAAAATAAAACAAAGGATATTATAATGCCTCTATATCGTTCCATAGTGAGACCGCACCTTGAATATTGTGTGCAATTCAGGTCGCCGTATCTTAAGGATATAGCGTTATTAGAAAAGGTTCAGAGAAGAGCCACCAAAATGGTAAAGGGGATGGAAGGATACTCCTATGAAGAAAGGCTAAAAAGGTTAGGGCTCTTTAACCTGGAAAAGAGACGGCTGAGGGGAGATATGATAGAAGTCTATAAATTAATGAACGGGTAAATGTAGATTGATTGCTTACGTTATCAGAATATAGAAAGACTAGGCGACATGCAATGAAGCTAGAGGGTAAACTATTTAAGACAAATAGGAGAAAATATTTTTTTCACTTAACGTGTAATCAAACTCTGGAATTTGTTACCGGAGGATGTAGTAAAGTCCGTTAGAGTAGCTGGGTTTAAAAAAAGGTTTGGACACGGTCCTGGAGGAAAGGTCCATAAACCATTATTAACAAGGTACCCAGGATATCAATGCTTGACCCAACAGAAGCATTGTGGAACCTGTGTCTTTTGGGGAAACGGCTTGGTACATATGACCTAGATTGGCCACTGTTGGAAACAGGATACTGGGCTTGATGGACCTTGGTCTGACCCAGTATGACATTTCTTATATTCTTACTTTACCTCCCCTCTCTCTCCCCATCCACACATTGTAACGCCCTACTCTTATCTTTCCTTCTTTCTTTCTATTTATTTTTCTCCTTTATATCTAATTTGTTTACCAATGCGATAGCTTTTTGCTTCTGGATGGTATATCAAGCACCCAAAATAAATAAATATAAAAGTTTCAAGACAAAATTTGTTTAAAAAAAAAAACACAAACATACAACCTATGACACTAAAGGAAGTAAAGAATGTAAAACATAATTAAAGACCAGTTTCCTCAACCGAGATACAAGGGTTATTTTTAAATTAAGGTCCGATTGGCTGTAGCTTTGTAAATTTTTTCCCCCTGTAGAAACAAGCATGCGTGCTGGCTCCCAGCATGCCTTGTGCAAAAGCAGATGCCATTTGCAGTTGTAGCGTCACTTTGTACAGTTTATAATGAGACATTAAAATGTTTAAGATAATTGAGCGGCCCTTCGACTATGAAATACAGTCTGTGATTTGGTTTTTGACAGCAAGGACCGTGTCATCAGCAGACATTCATAGAAACATAGAAATATGATGACAGAAAAAGACTACATGGCTTATCTAGTCTGTCCTTCCATATCAACTACAACAGTTCCCTTTTTACCTTTAGAGATCCTCTGTGTTTGTCCCATGCTTTTTTGAATTCAGTTACTGTCCTCATCTCTACCATCTCCACTGGGAGACTATTCCATGGATCCGCTACTCATTCCGTAAAGAAATATTTCGGCATATCACTCCTGAATCTATCTCCCTTCACCCTCATCCCATGTCCCCTCGTAGCTGAACTTGCTTTCAATTGAAAGAGGCTCTCTCCCTGAACATTTATGCCACGGAGGTATTTAAACATCTCAATCATATCACCTCTATCCCACCTTTCCTCTAAGCACTGTTCCCTCTAAGCTGTCCGCGTGTGCGCGTGCACACACCTCGCCGAGTGAACGCACATACTTTACAACAGAGCGCACAAAAATTACAGTTCTCATTGTTAGAACGCAGACGTCTTAAAATTTAAAAGTTGTGATTGTAATTACTAGAAATTTTCTGCTTCATTTAGTAATCGTCTATTTTCATTTAATTTGATTAAAATCAATGTTGTGTACCTACTATATTCTGACGTGTAGTCAAATTTTAAAGTATATAACTCCGAGTGTCATCGTGTGGCGCACAAAAATTTAACCTTCCTTCAAAAGCCGCACAGCTGATATTTTATGCACACACACCCTACAGAAAATTAGAGGGAACATTGCCTCTAAGGTGTACATATTAAGATCCTTCAGTCTGTCCTCATATGCTTTATAATGAAGACCACTAATCATTTTAGTAGCCACCCTCTGCACCGACTCCATCCTGTTCACATCCTTTAAGGTGCGGTCTCCAGAATTGCACACTATACTCCAAATGAGGTCGCACCAAAAACTTATACAGAGGCATTATCACCTCCTTTTTTTCTGCTAGCCATTCCTCTCCGTATGCACCCAAGCATCCTTCTAGCTTTTGCCGTCGCCTTTTCTACCTGTTTAGCTACTTTAAGATCATCAGACACAACCACGCCTAGGTCCCGCTCTTCTTTAGTGGACAAAAGTACTTCACCCCCTATACTATATTGCTCCCTTGGATTGCTGCAGCCCAAATGCATGACCTTACATTTTTTAACATTAAATCCCAGCTGCCAAATTCTAGACCATTCTTCAAGCTTAGCTAGATCCCTCCTCATGTTATCTACACCTTCCTGGGTCTCTACTCTATTGCAGATTTTGGTATCATCCACGAAGAGGCAAACCTTACCCGACAGCCCTTCCACTATATCACTAACAAAGATGTTAAAAAGAATCGGACCAAGGACAGTTCCCTGGGGCACACCACTGGTAACATCCTTCTCCTCAGAGTGAGCTCCATTTACTTGTACTCTTTGTCGCCTCCCACCCAACCAATTTCTAACCCAAGCAGTAATTTTAGGGTCCATCCCTAGGGTGCTCAATTTGTTTATAAGTCGCCTGTGAGGAACAGTGTCATAGGCTTTACTGAAATCTAAATACACCACATCTGGAGATCTCCCTCGGTCAAACTCCCTGGTCACCCAGTCAAAGAAATCAATCAGATTTGTCTGACAAGACCTGCCTCTGGTGAATCCATGCTGCCTCGGATCCTGTAATTCATCACCAGATATGTGAGGTGTACGGGCCCCAATGTGATGAGTGACAGCAAAGTGCATAAATGAGTGAGATTGTTCAAGGATGGGCAGGACAATGTCCATGATGAACCGCGATAGGGTCGACCTTCAGTAATCACAGGAGATTTGGTGAGCAGTTGATGCAAAAATTCATGAGGAACGGCGATTCACGATTTCCACTTTGTCACTGAAGTTTCCACAAGTTTCAAGGTCAGTGCTATACAAAATCGTTTCTGAAAAATTTAGTTCAAAAAACTGTGCTCGCGATGGGTTCCCAGGCTGTTTTCCGAGGAACACAGTTGCCATAATCTTGCGTGTTGAGACTGTCTGTTTGGCTTTCACTTTGACTGGAGATGACGTGGGTCTCCATTCCATCGACTGCCGCTTTGATTCTGGAGTCATGTGAGAATCCCATGCCTCGTCCCCTGTGACAATGTGGTCCAAAAGTTCATCTCCTTCCTCACTGTATCGGATCAAAAATGTCAAAGCACTAGCCATTCTTTTTTTGGTGTTCCTCGGAAAGCAGCTTGGGAACCCATCGTGAGCACAGTTTGTCCCGCCCATCCTTGAACAATCTCACCCATTTACGCACTTTGCTGTCACTGATCGCATTGGGGCCCGTACACCTCACATATCTGGTAATGAATGTTCGCTGATGACATGGTCCTTGCTGTCAAAAACCAAATCACAGACCGTATTTCACAGTCAGAGGGCCACTCAATTGTCTTAAACATTTTAATGTCTCATTATAAACTGTACAAAGTGACGCTACGACTGCAAATGGCATCTGCTTTTGCACAAGGCATGCCGGGAACCAGCATGCATGCTTGTTTCTACAGGGGGAAAAATTTACAAAGCTACAGCCAATCGGACCTTACTTTAAAAATAACCCTCGTACAACTAAGTAAGGTGGGGGAAAGAAGGAATGGTGAATATCTCTTTAGGATATGATCTATAACATCATATGCTAAAGGCCAGAGAAAACAACTATGTTTTGACTCCTTTTTTAAAATCTGACATGTGAGATTTCCAATCGAATTTCTGGGGAAAAGAGAATTCCAGAGTTGGGGTCACAAATAACTAAAAGAGAAATTAGACTTACCTGCTAATTGTTGTTCCTTGAGGAACTCTAGTCAAGTCCCTCACCACTGGGTAGTGCACCTCCTCTCGCAACCTGGAGACTGAGCATGTCAGATTCTGATGTCACTCGGACTAAAACCGGTGGCACCTCCCACCAGTTCCCAGTGACCTAATGACAAAGCAAATTCAGAGGAGCAACAAATAACCTTAAAAAATCATAACCAACCATCAAACTAGATAAACAGTAATTTAAACTGTTACTTACACCCCCCCCCCCAAATAAGAGGGGAACTCCCTCCACTCTCCCTGAAAGAGAGAGAGAGAAAGAAAACAGTGCAGAGAAAAAACAGAGATGAAGTGCAGACAGAAATTTGAAAAACCACAGCCATGCACCTGTCTCTTGATCTGGCCCTGTCGACCGCAGAAACAAGACCTGCATCAGACGAACGAACTCCGGGTGGGATCTGGGACTGGACTGCATTTCCTCAAGGAACAACAATTAGCAGGTAAGTCTAATTTCTCTTTCCTTATCGTCCCTCCAGTCCAGTCCCTCACCACTGGGATGTAGCAGAGCAGTAAACTAATGGGAGGGACCTGCCATACCAGCCCGCAACACTGCTGAACCAAAATAGGCATTCCTCGCTGTCTGGACATCCAGACGATAATGCTTACTGAAGGTATGCAGAGAAGACCAGGTGGGCGCCCTGCAAATCTCAACCAGCGGCATGAAACTAAACTCTGCCCAAGAAGCGGCCTAAGCTCTGGTAGAATGGGCCCACAAACCTAGGGGCACCTGACTCCCTTGCAAGATATAAGCCGATGCTATGGCTTCTCGGACCCACCTGGAAATGGAAGCTTTGGCCGCCGCTTCGCCCCTCCATGGACCTCCAAAGAGAACGAATAAGTGATCCGACTTGCAGAAACTCTCCGATACCTTCAAGTAACGCCGAAGAGCTCGCTTCACATCTAGCAAACACAAACTGCGTTCCAAACTACTGTCAGTCGAGCTCCCCAAAACTGGCAAAGACACTGGCTGATTGACATGAAACAGAGACACCACCTTAGGCAGGAAAGACAGAACCGGTTGTAGCACCACCTTTTCTCGTGAAAAAGACAGAAATGGCTCTCGGCACGATAAAGCCTGCAACTCTGAGATCCAGCCCGCTGAGCAGATTGCCACCAAGAAAACTGTCTTGAGAGTCAAATCTTTCACAGAGGCCCGATCCAACAGTTCGAACGGCTCTCTCGTCAAACCTGTCAGGACCAAATTGAGATCCCAAGAAGGAACCAGTGCCCTATGAGGATGACGCAACCGGGACACCACCTTTAAGAAGCGTAAGACATCTGGGTGTGAACCCAAGGCCACGCCCTGAACCTTCCCACAATAAGAGATTGCCGCCAGCTGCACTCTCAATGAGCTGGCCACCAGCCCCTTCTCAAAACCGTCCTGCAAAAAATTCAAGACTTCCGGAACCAAGGCTGAGCAAAGACGCAACTGCCTAACCTCGCACCAAGCTTCAAAAAATACGCCAAACACGGACATAAGCTAGAGAAGTTGACCTCTTCCTGGCCAAGAACAAGGTAGAGATTACGGGTCCCGAAAAACCTTTCCTTCTCAACCTCTCCCTTTGAATGGCCAGGCTGTAAGCGAGAACCGAGCCACCTGAGGCATCTGGCGCAGACCCTGCCTTAGCAGATCTTCCCGCACCGGCAGAGCCCAGGGACAGCTGTTGAGAAGACGGATCAAGTCGGCGTACTACGGACGTCATGGCCAATCTGGGGCGATTAATATCACTCTCCCCCGATGCGCCTCGATCCACTGTACCACCCGGCCTATGAGCGCCCACGGAGGAAATACATGAGAGACCCTCCGTGGACCACTGCTGCAGTGGACATTGTTTCTCGTCTTCTGGCGAAGAAACAGCTCATCTTGGCAGATCCGAACGTCGCCATCAGATCCATAATGGGAATCCCCCACCAGCAGATCTGAGCAAAGACCTCCGAGTGAATCTCCCATTCTCCTGGATCCACACAAACTCGACTGAGAAAGTCCGCCGTCACATTGTCTGTCCCGGCAATGTGCGCCGCTGACAGCGCATGAAGTCTAGGCTCTGCCCAGATGAACAAGGCCTCCGTCTTCTGCTCCAGGGCTGCGCTGCCTGTGCCTTCTTGACAGTTGAGGTAGGCCACCACCGAAGCATTGTCCAACAGAACCCTTACTGCTCTTCCCAGCAGCTCGGGCTCTAAGGCACGAAGTGCCAGAGCCACTGCTCGCAGTTGGTCAATTGATCGACCATCTGATCTCCTGGCCTTTCCAGGTCCTCTGGGCGAAGAGCTCCCCTCAATGAGCCCCCGAGCCTGCCAGACTGGCATTTGTCAGCACCGGGACCCACTGCGGCTGCTGGAGAGGCATTCACACCTCTAGATTTTCCGGTCGAAGCCACCAGAGTAGGGTCTCCCTGACTGCCAGCGGGCAAGGCAGCCGTTTGAACAAGGAATCTCGTTGATGAGACCAGCGACGGAGTAGAGATCTCTGCAATGGACGCATGTGTGCCCTCGCCCATGGCACTACCTCCAGCGTAGCCGCCATCGTTCCAAGCACCCGAAGATACTGCCAGGCTGTAGGCGCTGAGTGCCCCAAAAAAACACCCTGGGCCCGGCGCTCCGGAAGAAACACTGCACCCACCCGAGTGTCGAACCGGACCCCCAGGTATTCCAGGACCTGAGGGGGAGCCAAGCTACTTCTTGGCAACATTGACTACCCAGCCTTTCTAGGAGTTGAACCACCCTGGTCGTAGCCTGTACACGCTCGGTCTTGGACTTTGCCCGGATCAGCCAGTCGTCGAGATAAGGACGTACCAAGATTCCTTCTTTTCAAAGAGCCGCCACCACTACCACCATCACCTTGGTGAAGGTCTGAGGCGCCATCGCCAAGCCGAACGGCAACACTTGAAACTAAGTGTCCCTGAGGCACCGCACACCGTAAAAAGGGCTGATGTTCAGGCCGGATAGGAATGTGAAGGTACGCCTCTGTGAGGTTGAGTGAGGTCAAGAATTCTCCCTTTCTTACTGAGACGATCACCGACCATAGCGTTTCCATTCGAAAATGAGGAACCCAAAGACGACGGTTTACCCACTTGAAATCCAGGATGGGGCGGAAGGACACATCCTTTTTGGGAACCACAAAATAAATGGAGTAGCGACCGCAGCCGTACTGATCTGGAGGAACCGGGACCACAGCTCTTAACTGTCGAAGTTGAGAAAGCGTCTGCTCCACCGCCGCCATCTTGGTTCACGCCCTGCAGGTAGGAAGGACAAAGGAGTCGGCCATCAGCCAAGTAAATTTGAGGGCATAACCCTCGCGAATAACTTCCAGCACCCATCGGTCGGACGTGATCTGGACCCAGGCTGAGAGAAATTCCCGTAGCCAACCTTCCACGGGCTGCTCCCCAACCTAAGTCACCCTCGCTTCATTGTGACTTCTTAAATCCCGAGAACGTGGTACCAGCGAATCCCTCGTCCGCTCCCCAGAATCCCAGAAATCCTTGCCCGCGAGAGGGAAACCTCCCCCCTCTGGAACACCCCCCACCCCCGCGAGAGGTACAAAAATCGACAGAAATCCCGTGACTGCCCCCGAGTTGCTGTCGGTGTCCAACTCGGCTTTGGCTTATCCTCCGGCAAGCGTCCTCCCTTTGACTCGCCCAAGTCTTTGACCAGTTTGTCTAGGTCCTCCCCAAACAGCAGCTTCCCCTTAAAGGGAAGTTTACTAAGCCGAGACTTAGAGGAACTGCCCGTTGCCCAGTTCCGCAGCCAAAGGTAGCGCTGCGCCGCCACCAAAGATGCCAGCTGTTTGCCAAACCTCTAATGAGGTCATAGCGGACATCAGCCAGATAAGCCACCCCCAACTCTAATCTGGCGTCATCGGCCAAATGATCTTGTGCCACATCAGCCAGCAGCTGCAACCTCTGCGAACAGCGAAGACAGGCCCTCAATACCCAAGCCCCACAAATCAAAGCCTGAAGGGACAGCGCTTTAACCTCAAAGGTCTGTTTCAACAACGTGTCCACTTTCTGGTCCTGCCTATCTTTAAGGTCTGCGGCGCCCTCCACCGGAATGGTTGTCTTTTTCGTGACCGCCGAAACAGCTGCATCCACTCGAGTGGAATGAAACATTTCTCGCTCCTGGTCCACCAACGATAGAAGTGATTCATAGACTGAACCCCCCTAAAAGCTGCCTCCGGCAGATCCACTCTTCCTGGATCATTTGCTTAACCACCCGATGAACCAGAAATACAGACTGAGTCTGCCGCACCGCTTGGATGAGAGGGTCCTCCACCCCCTCTTCCTCCGCCGGCTGAGGAACCGATAAATTGAGATCTTGAAACGACTCTGTAATCAAGGCCGGCAGTTCGTCTCACCGAAAAACACGTATTATCCTAACCTGGTCTTCCGACTCAGGAATCTCACCCTCTTCGAGCTCTTCCCCGCCTGCCTCAGGCTCCAGCTCGAAGTCTTCCATCTCCTGCCAATCTGACAAAAGGAGCAGATCCTCACTGGACCGAGCCCTCTTAGCCAGCCCCACACCTACTTGATCAGTCTTCTCCATGGGGTCGCGCCCAGCCACTGCTCTAAGGGCCGAAACGTCCGTAGATGCACCCTGCTGGTGCAAGCAAAAGGCCTGGTGCAGCAATAAAACTCCAAGGCAAACCCCACTAGAGTACCCCCTCCCAGAGACAGAGGGTTAGAGGGGCCAGGAACTGCCAAAGGCACCCCTCGTGGAGATGGAGGAGGCTCCAGCGGAGCAGTAACGTCCCTAGATGCCTGAGACCCCTGTGTCGACCCCGATGTCGTGTCTTTAGACTTTTCCTGAAGCTCCTGCTCCATACTGGGTGCTTCTGTCGCACAACCACGAGAAACCCCATCGTCAGAGACCATGCCCCGGACAGGTTCCACAAACCAGGCACTGCGGGCACGTAGGCATCAACCCTGGATCCTGCTTTGAAACTCACAACAAAATTATTTTTTATTTATTTTTTAAACTGCACAGCCCCGGGCAACCAGCCAAGCCCGATAATGCCTTTTAAAAACTCCCTGGATGACTTGCTAGAAAAAGAAAAACGCTGAACCTGCTGAGCTCTTAAACGCAGGAAAAAAAATGCTGCCAAAACTCCGATCAAAGCAGGCCTTGCAACAGGCTCACCATGAGGGGCTAGGCCGCGCACCGGTGAGAGCCTGAACTCCCACAAAGCCAGGGTACTCACCGCTGCAGCTGAGACCTCGCTGGGGACATTGCCGACCAGAGCCGGTGCCAGGATCGCACATCGTGAGCTGCCCACAAACACTGGCACAGCATTTACTGCAGAAGAGGCCCGCCGATGGCCCCTCACTCGCTGAACAGATCGGGAGCGGTCCAGGCCAACGAGAGACAGGCAGGCACTCAAATACCCTCTGTTCCAACAAGGAGAGGAGAGAAGAACAAGAAGGCAGATAGAAACAGACAGATAGCAGGGGTGCACCCTACTGCTTTCCTTGCCTGAATCTGAAGCCTCTTTTTTTTTATTGAAAGAATCCCAATTTTTTTTTTTTTTTTAAACTTTAACCCAAAAAAACCCAAACACAGGTAAGGAAAAACACAAACCACCTCTCCAAGGCTAACTAATTGCTCCTTATGTGTTCCTTCAGTGAGCCCAGCACCTAGGCTCACTACCACCACCTGCTGTTTAAAGACTGAGCACACTGGAAACTGGTGGGAGGTGCCACCGGTATTAGTCCAAGTGACATCAGAATCTAACATGCTCAGTCTCCAAGCTGTGGGAGGAGGTGCACTACCCAGTGGTGAGGGACTGGACTGAGGGACGATAAGGAAAAGCAGCCTATTCAGAGAAGATTAATATTAATCTTGTTCTGGAGGGAATAGTAAGAAGATTTGCTTGTGATGATCTAAGCAGGCAGGAGGGGTAATAAGCACGAATTTAAGTAGAGGGAGTCACTGAAAGTATACACAATGGGTTAGCATCAATATTTAGACCTGAATTTGTTGAATAACTGCTAGCCAGAGCTGCTCTGCAAGAAGTGGCATAAAGTGTTCATGTTCTAAGCATTATAAATAAGTTTAACTGCCAAATTTTGAATTAACTGCAGTCTTGAAATGGTATTGTGGGACTCCTGAGAGTAAGGAGATACAGTAAAGTGGTATTGTCAGACTCAAGGGTGAAGGGCAGGAATATGTAGAAGTTGATGAGAATAAAGCGGAATTGCTTAACAAATATTTCTGTTCTGTGTTCACAGATGAAGAACCAGGAACTGGACCTCAGAAAACACCCACAAACAGGAACAAAAGCGAAGTGCATCTTGAACAATTTTCAGAAGACTGTGTTCATGAGAAAGAGTAGTTACTCACCTGTAACAGGTGTTCTCCAGGAGCAGCAGGAATCAGTGTCACCCATAAGTGAGGATCAACGTTGATGGAGCCCCCGTGCGGAGCATTTCCCCAGCTTTCTAAGAAATCCTTTGGGAATACTGCACGCATGCGCGGTCCCCTTCCCACCTAAAGGTGCCATCTTGCCCAGTCAGACAACATAGCTATAAGACAGCACACAAAAAAGGTAAAAATGAACTATGTACAACTGCAACTCCCAGGGGAGGAGGGAGGGTTGTGAGGACTGATTCCTGCTGCTCCTGGAGAACACCTGTTACAGGTGAGTAACTACTCTTTCTCCAGGACCAAGCAGGAAGTCAGTCCTCACTTATGGGACTCCCCAGCTTCAGGCTACCGGGGACCCAAAGCTGAAAATTGAGTTCCCTCTAGCCTCAGCATCAGAGAAAGGATTTCACTGAAACATACCCCCACTGGTAGCCCAACCAGAGGGCTGGAGGGTAGGAGTTGCCTAAACCTCGAAGAGATTCCGGAGCACTGCCTGACCGAAAGCACTGTCCCTACGTGACTCCCTCTCCAGGCAGTAATGGGCCGCAAAGGTATGGCTTGAGGACCAAATTGCAGCCCTGCAGATGTCTCCCAACGGTACAGAGCGGAGATGAGCTACTGAGGCAGCCATTGCCCTGACACGTTGGGCCGTGACACAACCCTGAAAAGGAAGGTCAGCTGCCCTGTAAGCCCAGGTGATACAGTCAGACACCCAGATGGACAAGGTATGCTTGGAGACAGGTACCCCCAAGTTATTGGGGTCAAAAGATACGAAGAGCTGAGCAACCCTCCTATGCCCCTGCGTACGTTCAAGGTAGAAGGATAAGACCCTCCTACAGTCCAGGGTATGTAGGACTGTCTCAGCCCGGCTGGCATGGGTCCTAGGGAAGAACGTTGGAAGAACCACCTCCTGGTTGAGGTGGAAGGAGACAACAACCTTTGGGAAGAACTTAGGATGAGTCCTAAGGACTATCCTATTCCTATAGAAGCGAGTGTATGGCCTGTCAGAGACCACGGCTTGAAGTTCACTCACCCGCCTGGCCGAGGTCAGGGCCACTAGGAATAGAGTCTTCCAAGAAAGGAAGCGTAGAGGACATGTAGCCATTGGCTCAAAAGGTGGGCGAGTCAGTTGCTGCAAAACCACATTCAACTCCCACTCAGGGGCTGGTGGACGGAGAGGAGGCTTGAACAATAGTAAGCCTCTGAGAAATCTGGACACCAAGGGGTGAACCGACAAAGAGTGTCCCTCCACCATCGAGTGGTGAGCTGCCAGAGCAGAGAGGTGGACCCGAACAGAATTGGACTTAAGGCCCTGATTGGACAAGTGCAGTAGGTACTGGAGCACTACTGGCACAGTGCAGGCGAAAGGATCTTCTTTGCGCTGCTGACACCACAAGGAGAACCTCCTCCACTTCAGGGCATATGTTTTCCTGGTGGATCGTTTTCTAGAGGCCAAGACCACCTCTTCCACTTCCTGAGGCAGGCCCCAGGGAGCTAAGTCTACCCTTGCAGCCTCCAGGCCATCAAACAGAGATTTGAGATTGGGGTGCAGGAGGGAACCCTGATCCTGAGAGAGAAGATCGGGTTGGAACCCCAGAGGCAGTGGTGTTTCCACTGCTAGTTGAAGCAGGAGTGGGAACCAGGGCTGCCTCGACCACCTGGGAGCAACCAGAAGTACCGAGGCCTTGTCCCTTAGAATCTTGAACAAGGTTCGGGCCACCAGAGGCGTGGCAGGAAACGCATATAGTAGGCCCTGGGATCAAGAAATCAGGAAGGCATCCGCCGCTAACCTTAGGGGATGCGGTTGCCTGGAACAGAACCTGGGTAGCTGGTGATTCAGGGGACTGGCAAAGAGATCCATGGATGGAAGTCCCCATTTCAGGGAAATCTTTTGAACCACTAACGGGTGCAGCTGCCACTCGTGGGGCTGCAGAATTCTGCTTAATCTGTCTGCCAGGAAGTTCTCCTGGCCAGGAAGATAAACAGCTCTCAGAAACATTTTGTGCCTGAGCGCAAAGGAACAAAGGGCCTGTGCTTCCAGACACAGGGGCTTGGACCCAGTGCCTCCCTGTTTGTTCACATAGAACATGGCCACTTGATTGTCCGTCTGAACTAGAACAGACTGGTGAGTCAAAGTGTGAGAAAAAGCCTTGAGGGCTAACCGAATAGCCCGAAGTTCTAGTAGGTTGATCTGTTGCGTGGCTTCCCATGGAGACCATAGGCCTTGAGTGCAGCTCTCCTGACAGTGTGCACCCCAGCCCTGCAAGGAGGCATCTGTCATCAACACCACTGTGGGGACAGGCACCTGAAAAGGCACCCCTGAAGCATGTTGGGGGGGTGTAGCCACCACTGAAGAGAATTCAGGAATGGTTTTGACACCCTGACTTTGTCTGCTAGGATCCCTGTGGCTTGCTTCCACTGAGTTCTGATGCACCACTGTGCAGGCCTCATGTGGAGGCGGGCATTGGGGGTCACATGTACAGTCGATGCCATGTGTCCTAGGAGCTGCAGACAGAGCCTGGCAGAAACCTTTGGCATGCTGAGAAACCGGGATGCCAACTCCATGAGCCTTTGTCCTCTGGCAAGTAAGCCCTTGCTTGCAGAGAGTCCAGTCGCGCTCCTATGAACTCTAGGTTCTGGGAGGGGAGCAAAGTGGACTTTGCGAAGTTTATGACAAAGCCTAGGTCTTGAAGGAGTGAAACAGTTCGGAAGGTGGCCTGCCTGGCCTCCTGGTAAGTCTGACCCCTGATGAGCCAGTCATCCAGATAGGGGAAGACAAAAACACCTCGAGTCCTCAAGTAGGCCGCCACCACAGTCAGGCACTTTGTAAAGACTCTTGGGGCGGAAGTTAGGCCAAAAGGCAGTACTCTGTACTGGTAATGGTTTCCTCCCACCATGAACCTGAGGTACTTTCTGTGGTCTGGATGAATGAGGATGTGGGTGTACACATCCTTTAAATCTAAGGAGCACAGCCAATCTCCCTGCTGGAGGTAGGGCAGAAGTGTTAAGAGTAAGCATCTTGAACTTTTCTTTCTCTAAGAACTTGAGGTTCCTGAGGTCTAGAATAGGCCTTAGGCCCCCGGTTCTCTTTGGCACTAGAAAGTACCTGGAGTAGAAACCGTGCCCCTGTAGGCGAGGAGGTACAGGCTCCACCGCCTTGTCCAGAAGCAGACCTTGAAGTTCTTGAAGTAGGAGGTCTGTGTGCAGGAGAGGCCTTAGAGGCTCTCCTGGGAAGTAGGCAGGGGGTAACTGCTGGAAATGGAGCATATAGCCCTTGTGGACTATGCTTAATACCCAAGCATCCCCTGTAATGGGTGGCCACCTGTGGGAAAACAGGGCTAGACGACCTCCTGTGCAGGAATGGGGCAGCAGAGGTGGAAAGGCTATGCTGTGAGAGTCAAAAAACCCCTCCCTGCAGGGTAGGAGCAGGAGCCGGAGGCTTGGGGGTCTTCTGCCTACAGGGCCCATGTCCCTGCCCCTTGGCCTGCTGCCCCTGCTGGGAAGCTGGGGAGGCCTGGTACTGAGGGAAAGGTTTGTAGGCAACTGCCTTCCTCGGGTAAAAGGGCTTTTTACCCGAGCCCTTCTTTTTGTGAGAAGGGGCAGAAGTCTTTCTGGACAGTCTGGTCCTAGTCAGGTGCTCGGTTTTGAGCTCAGCCGCCTTCTCGGCCATAGGCTTGCCAAAAAGGTTTTCACCTCGGCAAGGGACATCGACCAACTTGTCCTGCACCCAGGCTCGAGGTCCAATGACTGCAGCCATGCCTGGCGTCAGGCTCCAATGCCAGCTGCCGCCACACGAGCCGAAGCCTCGAAGCCATCGTAGGCCGCTCGGGACATGAACTTTGAGCAGTCCCTGATTCCTGAGGACAAAGTCTGGAACCTCTGCAAAGGTTCCCCGGAGAGGCCAGCAGAGAACCCATCAATCTCTTTCGCCAGGTCTCATAAGTACATGCCCATGTACAGCTGGGTAAGACTGGACACGGCAAGCAAGCATCGAGCCCTGGAAGCACTTTCTGCCGAAAGCATCCAGGTTCTGTGCCTCCCTGCCGGGAGGCACCGCATAGTGCATCTTCTGGCTCTTCAGACGATGCATGGCCGATTCCACCACCATGGAATGGTGCGGCAGCTACACCTTCTGGAATCCAGGGCTCTTACGGAGTCGATAGATGGAATCAACCCGCTTGTTCAAGACCGGCGCCGAGGCCGGTGCCTCCCACATCTGGAAGAGGAGCTGTTCCAGCATCGGAGGAACCGTCACAGTAAAGGCCTCCTTCGGAGGAGAGTCATACTGGAGGGCCTCGAGCTCCTTGGCTCGAGGCTCCTCCTCGGGGTCCGCGGGAATCGCCAATGCCTTGGCCATGTCCCTCACGAACTCCAAGAACCGGGTGTCCTCCGGGGGGACCTACTCCGGGGCTCGGACTGCGGTGAGTCCGAAGGGACGCACGAGTCCGGAAGGTGTCGGGGGACTCCTCGTCCTCCATCTCCCACGCTGACTCATCCGAAGAGGAGTCGAGGGGCTCCGACCGCGCGGATCTAGGTGGCACCCGCCCCGATGCTGAAGGCACCGGCGTCGACGCCCTCAGTTCCGAGCGGGAGGTCGAGAGTGACAGTGACCGAGGACGACTTCGAGCCTTCATGGTATCGAGTATCGGCTCGGCCTCCGGGGTCGACTTCGACGTCGATGTCAATGTCCCGGTGGTCGGGGCAGATGCACCAGCGAGGCTGGCCATCAGTACCCGCTGCTGATCCATGAAGGCAGACAGTCTGCACTCCAAGGCCACAGATTTTTGGATCATGATCTGGGCCGAGGCACCGAAGGCAGCAGTCGTGTGTGTCGGTGAGAGACATTAGTTTCTTGCACCGATCACACTTCTTGAAACCACTAGAAGCCATCGGGGAAAAAAGGGTCGGCCTTCCAGGGAAAAACAGAAAAGGGCACGAACGCCAGCCACGAAAGGCAAAAAACAAAATAGAAGACGGGCTCGATACCAGTGTACCGAACCCGGCGGGAAGGGGAACCGGCATCAAACCGGAGAAAAAAGACATAGTAATCGCTGAAAAAAACGTCAACTTTTCCGAGTAACACGGACAGACGTCCGATGGGCTCCGCGGAAAAAGAAAGACTGGGCAAGATGGCACCTTTAGGCGGGAAGGGGACCGCGCATGCATGCAGTATTCCCAAAGGCTTTCTTAGAAAGGTGGGGAAATGCTCCGCACGGGGGCTCCATCGACGTCAATGTCACCCATAAGTGAGGACTGACTTCCTGCTTGGTCCTGGAGAAACTAGCTAAACTTAAAGTAAGCAAAGCGATGGGACCAGATGGGATACACTCTAGAATACTGAGGGAACTTGGGGACATTCTAGCAGCTCCACTGACTGACCTTTTCAATGCCTCAGAGTCGGGAGTGGTGCCAAAGTACTGGAGAGAGGATCATGTGGTCCCTTTACACAAAAGCAGAAGTAAGGATGTGGTTGAAAACTACAGGCTCGTTAGTGTAACTTAAGTGGCGAGTGAATTATTGGAAACGCTGCTGAAAAAGAAAATAGTGAGGTTTCTGGAGTCTAGCGGATTACAGGATCTGAGGCAGCATGGTTTCATCAGAGGCAGGTCTTGTCAGACAAATCTGGTTGATTTCTATGACCAGGGAGTTGGACCGAGGGAGAGCCCTAGATGTGGCATATTTAGATTTCAGTAAAGTCTTTGACACCGTTCCTCACAGGCGACTTATTAACAAACTGAGCACTCTAGGGATGCACCCTAAAGTTACTGCTTGGGTTGGAAATTGGTTGAGTGGGAGGCGACAATGGGTACAGGTAAATGGAGTTCACTCAGAGGAGAAGGAAGTTACCAGTGGTGTGCCCCAGGGATCTGTCCTTAGTCAGATTCTTTTTAACATCTTTGTTCGTGGTATAGCGGAAGGGCTGTCGGGTAAGGTTGTCTCTTTGCGGAGGATACCAAAATCTGCAATAGAGTAGACATCCAGAAAGGTGTAGATAACATGAGGAGGGATCTAGCTAAGCTTGAAGAATGGTCTAGAATTTGGCAGGTGGGATTTAATGTTAAAAAATGTAAGGTCATGCATTTGGGCTGCAGCAATCCAAGGGAGCAACGTAGTATAGGGGTTGAAGTACTTTTGTCCACTAAAGAAGAGTGGGACCTAGGCGTGGTTGTGTCTGATGATCTTAAAGTAGCTAAACAGGTAGAAAAGGTGACAGCAAAAGCTAGAGGGATGCTTGGGTGCATAGGGAAAGGAATGGCTAGCAGAAAAAAAGGAGGTGATAGTGCCTGTGTATTAGTCTTTGGTGAGACCTCAATCGGAGTATTGTGTGCAATTCTGGAGACCGCACCTTCAAAAGGATATAAACAGGATGGAGTCAGTACACAGGGCGGCTACTAAAATGGTTAGCGGTCTTCATTATAAAGTATAGGAGGACAGACATAAGGATCTTAATATGTACACCTTAGAGGACAGGCGGGATAGAGGTGATATGATTGAAACGTTTAAATATCTCTGTGGCATAAATGCACAGGGGGAGAGCCTCTTTCAATTGAAAGCAAGTTCTGCTATGAGGGGACATGGGATGAGGGTCCGTGGAATAGTCTCCCAGAAGAGAAGAGGACAGTATCGGAATTCAAAAAAGCATGGGACAAACACAGAGGATCTCTAAAGGAAAACAGGGGACTGTTGTAGTTATGGATGGACAGACTAGATAAGCCATGTGGTCTTTTTCTGTCATCATTTTTCTCTGTTTCTATGATTACTAAGGCAGGAATAAGAGTCTTCAAGGCCCTTGAATACAGGAAGGGTTTCAGTGACCTTATTCTTAGTACAGTACATAATAGACAGACTGGCGAGCATTTTAGGATGTAAAAAATAGCTCCTATCCTTGATAATTCCAAAAGATTTCAGTTTATCCTTAGTGACAATGGGGGTACCCCTAAGTTGGGGTAAAGAGGAGCAGATTGCTCTGTTGAGAGGATTCAAAGATCCACTCAGCTATTTTATCTAGTTTGACTTGCAGGCACTGTTCCCTCTAAGCTGTGCGCGTGTGCGCGCGCACACACCTCGCCAAGCGAGCGCACATACTTTACAACAGAGCGCACAAAAATTACGGTTCTGATTCTGATAGAAAACACAGACGTCTTAAAATTTAAAAGTTATGTATTTACAGTTTTCACAAGTTCTACAATGTTTTCTAGTGCAATCAATGTGGTGTACATACTGTATTCTGATGTGGTCAAATTTTAAAGTATATAACTCTGAGTGTCATTATGTGGCGCACAAAAATTTAACCTTCCTTCAAAAGCTGCACAGCTGATATTTTATGCACACACAGCCTACAGAAAATTAGAGGGAACATTGCTTGCAGGTCTAAAATAAATTGTGTGTACCAGTGTTCACTAGCAATGAGCAGTTGAATATTATTGGCATAAATATTTATTTATTTAACATTTCTTATATACCGCCTTTCATGATATCAAGGCGGTTTACATTGAACAAACTGAAATTACACTGAACAGGGCATAATAACTTGGAGATAACTATTTTACAGGGAACATGGGCAATGGAAGGTTAAGTGGCTTGCCCAAGACCACAAGGAGCACCTGTGGGACTAGAAACCCCAGTCCTTCCGGCAGAAGGTTGCTGTCCTCTAGTGGGATTTGAACCCCTGACCTTCCGTCCTGAAGTACCTTACCCCAACCACTAGGCCACTCCTCCACTCCTATACATGCTGATCCCTAGATTCTGAATTAAAATTGCATGAGGGGCCAGAAAAATATTAAAAAGTGTGTGTATAGAGCCCTGTGGTACTCTGTAGGAATGTGGTAATATGGAAGATGAGGAGTTAGGGACACAAACATGAAATATTCTCCAAGAAAGGTAGGATTGAAAACACGAGTACATTGCCAGAAAAATCTACATGTACCAAACAATCAAGCAAGAGAGAGTGATCTATAAATCTGACTGAAGTAATAAAATGTCACTGTGATTATCTCAATGTAAGAATTTTGTTCTTCATAGCCAGTCCTGTGATTAATTCAGAATTCCAACTGTCAGGAATGAAAAGTTTTGTTAATCTCCAGAAACAGCTTTCTCTACTACTTGGCTCTTCTGCAACAGCTTTCTCTACTAATTGGCTGAGTGGACAGAAGACCATGAGAACTGAAGATGTAAGAACAATATTCGGATGGTGGGAGTTCCAGAGGGGGTGAGTTTGGCGGATCTAAGAACATAACATAAGAGATATCATACTGCGTCAGACCAAGGGTCCATCAATCCCAGTATCCTGATTCCAACAGTGGCCAATCTAGGTCACAAGTATTGTCAGGTTCCCAGAAAGGTACACAGATTCCACAATGCTTATCCCAAGGATAGGCAGTGGATTTCCCTGATCATCTTTAATAATGGTCTGTGGACGTTTCCTCCAAAAACTTGTTCAAACCTTTTTTAAACTCAGCTACACTAACAGATTTTACTACATCCTCCAGTAACGAATTCCAGTTTGACTATGCGTTGAGTGAAAAAATATTAGTTTTAAATGGGCTATATTGTAGCTTCATTGCATGTCCCCTAGCAGTAAACAACCGATCTATGTTTACCCGTTGTACTCCATTCATTATTTTATAGAACTCTAACATATCTCTCCTCAGCCATCTTTTTGCGAAGTTGAAGAGCGCTAACCTTTTAAGCCTTTCCTCATAGGGATATCCCTCCATCCCTTTTACCATTTTGGTGGCTCTTCTCTGTACCTTTTCTAGTTCTTCTATATCCTTTTTAAGATATGGAGACCAGAATTGCACACAATATTGAAGATGTGGTTGCAACATGGAACGATACAGAGCATTATATTTGTTTTATTTTTCAATACTTTCTTTATGATTCCTAGCATTCTGTTTGCTTTCTTGGCCGCTGCTGCACAATGGACAAAGAGTTTTAATGCATAATTCACAATGATTCCTAAATCCTTTTCCTGGGTAGTGGTTCCTAATGTGGAACGTTGCATCCTGTAACCGTAGTTTGGGCTGTTCATTCCTAGGTGCATAACTTTGCACTTGTCCACATGAAATTCATCTGCCATTTGTACATTTAATCTTCCAGTTTATCAAGGTTCTCTTGCAATTTTGCACAATCCTCTTGTGTTTTAACTTTGAATAAATTTGTGTCATCTGCAAATTTTATCACCTCACTCATGATTCCCATTTCCACGTCATTTACTAATGTTAAAAAGCAGCAGGCCCAGCACAGATCCCTGGGGTACTCCACTACTCACTTTTCTTCATTGAAAAGATTGGCCATTTAGCCCTACTGTTTTCTCCATCTTTTAACCAGTGGAAGCCAAGGGCCACGACCAAACACAGTAGGGGTATCCAAAAGACTATTAGCAGACCCAACTTAAAGGTTTCGGCCTGAGGCCTTCTTCAGGGGTCAAGGAAGACAAAAAGCAACATCTAAAGGGTGGACCAAGCCACTCTTTCCAATCAACAATACTGCTGAGGAGTATTGTTGGTAATGCTCTTTATTCTTAATTCTTTTGAATCGTGGTTTCTTTTTAGCATGTTTTATATCTTATATTTCTCCTCAGCAGTATTGATTGGAAAGAGTGGCTTGGTCCACCCTTTAGATGTTGCTTTTTGTCTTCCTTGACCCCTGAAGAAGGCCTCAGGCCGAAACCTTTAAGTTGGGTCTGCTAATAAAGTCTTTTGGATACCCCTACTGTGTTTGGCCGTGGTCCTTGGCTTCCACTTCCTTGTATTGTACTCCTTGCGGAAGACCTCTTTCTCCTGCTGTTTTGTTTATCTTTTAACCAGTTCCTGGATCCACAATAGTATACTGCCTCCTATCCCATGACTTTTTAATTTTGCCAAGAGTCTCTCATGAGGAACCTTATATCAAAGGTTTGCTGAAAATCCTGATATACTATATCAACCAGCTCACCTTTATCTACCTGTTTATTCATACTTTCAAAAAAAATGTAAGATTAGTGAGACAAGACTATCCTTCGCTAAACTGATGTTGGCTTTCTGCCATTAAGCTATGATTATTTACATGTTCAGTAATTTTGTTTTTTTATAATGGATTCTACCATTTTGCGTGGTACAAACGTCAAGCTCACAGGTCTGTAGTTTCATTGATCACCCCTGGAACCCTTTTTAAAAATTGGTGTTACCAATTGGCCATTCACCAATCCTCAGGTCTCCAAATTAACTGCTTTCCCTCCATAAGTCTCTTTCCTATAAAGCACAGTTACTTACCTGTAACAGGTGATCTCTGGGAACAGCAGGAATAAGTCTTCACATATGGGTATCATCGGTACCGACGGAGCCTGCGCGGGAACGCTTCCCAGCGTCTAAAAGGAAAGCTTTTGGGAGCATCCCAAAGCGCCTGCGCGCTGCCTTCCCGCCTTTCCCAACCGCGCCTCTCCAGTTCGAGTTTTAAGCTGAGACAAAGAGAGAGAGAGAAAGGAAAGGAAAGATAGATAGAGAGATACAACTCCTAGGGGAGGTGGGTGGGTTGTGAAGACTTATTCCTGCTGTTCCCAGAGATCACCTGTTACAGGTAAGTAACTGCTATCTCCAGGAACAAGCAGGAATGAGTCTTCACATATGGGGACTCCCCAGCTAGAGATACCAGGGAGATCCCCAAGGATGTGAGTCCCTGAGAAGGGCTCTACCTCCCTCCATGGATCTCGGGCATCCAACCAGGGATGGGGGGTAGGAGTTGATTAAGTATGGAACAGGTGTTTGAGAACAGCCTGACCAAACAAGGCATCCCGGCGGGAGTCCTTGTCCAAGTAGTAATGGGCTGTAAAGGTATGAACCGAGGCACAGGTAGCCGCTCGACAGATTTGGTCTATGGACACAAAGTTTAGATGAGCCATAGAGGCTGCCATGGCCCTCACATTGTGAGCTGTGACATCGCCCTCCAGAGAAAGGTTCTTACTCTGGTAGGCGAAAGAAATACACTGAGCAATCCAATTGGACAGAGTTCTCTTAGAGACTGGAAGTCCTAAATGAGAGAGATCAAAAGCAACAAAGAATTGAGAGGACTTTCTATGTTGCTGTGTCCTTTTGTAAGTAAAAAGCGAGCGCTTTCTCACAATCCAGGGTATGGAGATTCCTCTCTGCACTTGATGCATGAGGTCCTGGAAAAAAGACAGGTAAATACACCTCCTGGTTCAGATGAAAAGGTGAGACCACGTTAGGCATAAAGTGTGGATTGGTCCTGAGGACTACCTTGTCATGATGGAACCTTGTATAAGGAGGATTAGCCACCAAGGCTTGCAGCTCACTGATGCGGCGAGCTGAAGTGACTGCAATAAGAAAAATAACCTTCCAGGAAAGACATTTCAAGAAGGCAGTGGCTAAGAGTTCAAAGGGTGGCTTCAAAAGCTGGCCAAGAACCAGATTCAAGTCCCATGCCACTGGAGGTGGTCTAATGGGAGGTTTAGTCAAAAGAAGGCCTCTCATGAATCTTGCTATAAGAGGATGAGAGGAAATAGGCTGTCCATTGAGAGGCTTAAGGGATGCTGCAATAGCACTCAAATGGACTCTTACTGAATTCGTTTTAAGGCCTGCATGGGATAAATGCAGCAAATACTCTAGTAAAGAATTCAGAGGTATTGCAAGAGGGTTAGGACCCTTCTCTGCACACCAAATGGTAAACCTTTTCCATTTAAAAGCATAGGAACGTCTAGTGGAAGGCTTTCTGGAAGCATGAAGGATATCCTTCACTTGCTGAGAGAGATGCAAATCCTGAAGGTCTAGGCCTTCAGCAACCAGGCCCTGAGATGAAGAGACTGGGGATTTGGGTGCCACAATGTTCCCTCCTCCTGGGACAGGAGGTCTGGAGCAGATCCCAAGTCCAGGGAGGGAGCTTGAGAGAGATGCAGAAGTAAAGGGTACCACACTTGGCGTGGCCAATGTGGTGCTATGAGGATCATAGACCCCTTGTCTCTCTGAAGTTTGAACAGTGTCTTGGGAATTAGGGGAATGGGTGGAAAGGCATAGAGGAAGTCTTGCCCCCAATGAAGGAGGAAGGCATCCCTGGTTTGAACTCCCTGACAGGGAATCCTGGAACAGAACCGGGGAAGTTTGGCATTCCACTGACTTGCAAACAGGTCTATGTCCGGGGTTCCCAAAATTCGGAAGATCCTGGCTATTTGGTCCCCATGGAGGGACCATTCGTGTGGAAGCAGAACTCGACTGAGTCTGTCTGCCCAAGAGTTTTGAACCCCTGGAAGATACACTGCCATGAGATGAATTTGATGCTCTCTGGCGAAGGCCCACAATCTCAGAGCTTCGTTGCAAAGCAACAGAGCCAGTCCCACCCTGCTTGTTCACGTAGAACATGGCTACTTGGTTGTCCATGTGGATGAGGACAGTCTTGTAGCTGAGCACGGTGTGGAAGACTCTGAGAGCTAGAAAAAATGCTCTGAGCTCTAAGAGGTTGATATGCAGAGATATCTCCTGTGGAGACCAGATGCCTTGAGTGGAGAGATCTTGTGGATGAGCTCCCCAACCCCTTGGAGAGGCATCTGTTGTAAGGGTTGCTTGGGGTAACACCTGTTGAAAGGGGGACCCCAGCAACAGATTTTGAGTGGACCTCCACCACTGGAGAGACCAAAAGAGGCGACTGGAGGTTGCTATTTTGTCTGACAGGCACCCTGATGCCTGGGTCCATTGGGTGGACAGAGTCCACTGAGCTGCCCTCTTGTGAAGGTGAGCGTAAGGAACCACATGCATGGTGGATGCCATGTGGCCTAACAGTTGTAACATCTCTCGAGCAGTTAAATGGGACTTTAACTGAGTTTGTGAGGCTAACTGCACCAAGCGTAGGCAACGGGCCTGGGGAAGATAGGCCCTTGCAGTTGTGGTATCCAGCAAGGCCCCTATGAACTCTAAAGATTGACTAGGGGTGAGATGGGATTTTGGGATGTTTATAACAAGTCCCAGATACTGAAGAACACGCCTTGTGCAGGCTAGGGAAGTCTGGGCCTCTGACTGGGATGGAGTTCGGATGAGCCAGTCGTCCCGATATGGGAATACAAATATCCCTGGAGGGCGTAGAAATGCAGCTAGTACTGCCATGCATTTTGTGAACTCTTGGTGCAGAGGCCAGACCGAAAGGAAGCACTCTATATTGGTAGTGCTTTCCTTGATAAAGGAACCGAAGGAACCTTCTGTGCGTTGGATGGATGAGGACATGGGTGTACACATCCTTGAGGTCTAGAGAACAAAGCCAATCCTGACTCTGGAGGTATGGAAGGAGAGCACCAAGAGAAATCATCTTGAATTTCTCCTTGCATAGAAACTTGTTCAATTCTCTGAGATCTAATATGGGTCTGTAGCCCCCTGTTTTCTTTGGGATAAGAAAGTAGGGGGAGTAGAACCCTGAGCCCTGTTGAAGAAGGGGTACTTCTTCTATTGCCCCTTGGGCAAGAAGGGTAGCAATCTCCTGACCCAGAAGGTCGAGGAGAGATGTTGGAGAATTGAACTGTCTCACCATGGTGTGAGGAGGAAGGTTTAAGAAATGAAGCTTGTACCCCTCCCTTATGATGGAGAGGGTCCATTGCTCTGCTGTGATTTGTTCCCATCTGGGAGCAAAGTGAGCTAACCTTCCTGGAATGGTGAGAGGCTCTAGTTCTTTTACAGCCAGAAAGGCTAAGTTCTCTAGTTGAAAGTCAAAGGCCTTGAGGAGGCTGAGGCTGTTGGGCCGTAGCAGCCCTTGCAGCCTTAGGCTTGGCCTGTTTAGGTTGTTGCTGTCGCTTTGCAGCAAAACGACCTGCAGAAGATGCCTGTTGACCATAAACAGGATAATATATCCCCTTTTTGGGGAAAAAACCTCTTTTGAACAACATTTTCTTAACGGGAGCAGAAGTAGACTTTGAAAGTCTATCTAAAGCAGAATTTTCAGCATCCATCTGAGTGGCCTTTGCTTGCCAATCTTTGCCAAAAACGTTTTCACTGTACAAGGAAGATTTCCTAGTCCATCCTGAACCCAGGGTTCCAAATCAGAAGCTTGCAGCCAAGCAACTCTGCGTGCACCTATGGCAATAGCCGAGGCTCTGCTGGCACATTCAAAAGAGTCAAAGGCTGCACGGTTGGAAAACTTGGAAACATCCTGGGCATGTTTGAGCCAGGTGAGAAACTCCTCCCTTTTATCTTCTGAAATAAAAGAAGATAAAGTTTGCAGGTGATCTGTAACTTCTTTAAGAAACATCCCCATATAGAGACTATAGGAGTTGATTCTAGCAGCAAGCATATTGGCCTGGAAAATTCTCCTGCCAAAAGCATCTAAGGTCCTGCATTCTCTTCCTGGAGGATTAGATGAGTGCCTTTTTGCACTCTTATCTTTTTCATAGCAGACTCCACCACAATAGAGTGGTGAGGAAGCTGAGTCTTATGAAAGCCAGGACAAGGAGGAACACGGTACATGGTGTCCAACCTACGAGAATGAGGGGAGGTGGTGACAGGAGTCTCCCATATGCTCAACATGTGATCATAAAGGATCTCATGAATTGGTAAAGTAGCTGCTTCTTTAGGAGCTTTAGGATATTGTAAAATATCCAATTTTTTGGCTCTAGGCTCTGCCTCAGGGGCCACTGAAATGAAGAGGCCCCTGGCCACTTCCCTAATGAAGTCTTGAAAAGACAAGTCCTCTGGAGGAGACATTCTTCTTTTTGGAGAAGAGGGCTCCTGAGGAAGGAGTACCGATGCTTCGACAGAAACCACTGATTCATCAGAGTCTTCAGAGGAATCGAAGTGTCATCTGTCTGGATGCTCCTGCAGAGCCCGATACACGTACCGAGTGGTATTGACATCGGGAGTGATCGGTACCGATTCGGTACCGATGGGCATCACAGGACAGGGTACCGCTGCAGTCAACACCGAAGCCGATGTCGATGCAATCGGTACCAGCACCGGAACGGATATCGGTGCCGAGGTCGGAACTGGTACCGACAACTGAGTTTGTTGCGGTACCGGAGGCGTCGCAGCTTGTATGAATGCCGTAATGGCACGCTGCATGGTCAGAATATTCTGATCCATCGACGCCACCAATGTCTGGATGTCGGTACCAGTGGGAGCCACCGGTACCCCAGAAGATAGCAACAGGTGATCGGTCGAGGCCGAGCCATCGATGTCAACCTGTGACCCCATAAAGCAAGCTTTGGAAGCCGGAGCCTCCCACCGGGGTAATTTTGCCGGTGCGGATTCCTCGAGAGCAAGCCCGGAGGCATCTCGATACTTAGAGGGAGATCTACCCTTCAAGGACCGGCTGGACTTAAGTTTGGTTACCTGAGATCCATGGGAGGAAGAAGCAGCCCTGGAAGACTTCGATGCCACCGAAGCCGCATCAGAGGGAAACAGGGTACTGATCTTGGCTGCTCGATTCTGTAGACCTCTTTTAGACATCATGGAACAGGACTCACAATCCGTAATGGAGTGGTCAGGACCCAAACATTTTAGACACCAGTCATGGGTGTCAGTGACAGAAATAGTGCCGCTGCACTTCGTGCACTTTTTAAACCCGGAAGCGGGCTTTTCCATGAGGAAAATTTTTCCTAGGCCTAAGGCCAGGAAGAAAAATGCACAGAAGTGAAAGACGGTAGTCTTTTTTTTTTTTTTTAGAAGAAAGAAAGACCGGCGGTACCGGTCCGATGTCGAAGGCGGCAGACGCGCGACCAAAGAAATAAAATAAAGAACTTCTTCAGCGGTGACAGGAACATGACCTGCTGGCTCCATGGAAAAGAAGAACTGGAGAGAGGCGGTTGGGAAAGGTGGGAAGGCAGCACGCAGGCGCTGTGGGATGCTCCCAAAAGCTTTCCTCTTGGACGCTGGGGAGCGTTCCCGCGCAGGCTCCGTCGGTACGGACGATACCCATATGTGAAGACTCATTCCTGCTTGTTCCTGGAGATTAGAAATTTTCTTCCATGCCCTTTCATGTAACTGTGTGAGAAGGAATTACTGGCATTGCTGGACCTGGAGGGAGATCTGTGCTATATCAAATGCCATTGCATGAATAGGTTGGGACTGCCGAGAGCCAGTTGCTTAACTATGTCAAAAAAGCAGCACTGCTGACAGAATATAAAAAGGCCAAGAGGCTTGAGCGGAAGGCACAAAAGGTACTGCTCTTTGCGGACTTCTAGGCCAAAGATGTAGTGTGCCAGTGGGTGATATCACTATTGTTTGCAATTATTCAACAAAGGCATTCATTTTAGCCTACTGTATCCAGCACTGATAAAGGTGTTTGATAAGAACTCTGTCAAGACTTTTGCAAAACCAGAGGAGCTGAAACAATTCATGAAAAGGACAGAAGAAATGAAAGACACTGCTAACGTCTAAGGATGGACAGTCCCACAGGCTGGGCTGATTAGAATTAAGTTAAAGTGCAAAAGGAGTAAACATGGGCTTGGAGCGGGAAATGAAGGTGGACTGTGAATGTGATGGAGAAAAAAAAAAAAAGGGAGAGTCACGTGATGATCACTAGCTGAACGGAGGCCCAAGTGTCCCTCTCCCTCAAATACTCCACTTATCTTTGCAAAAGCATTCCCTAGATTGCTAGTCGGGTCTGTCTCTGAAAGAAAAAAATCCCAAAGGAGAGTGGAAATTGCATGTGTGCTGAAAGGGCTACAGGCTATGGCCTAGGAAGATATGGTGCCTATCTTCACAATGTAAGTAGATGCTGTACAAGAACTTACTTGCAATATAATCCAGTGCTGGATGAAAGACTGGTCAAAATACAGACCCCTATAGAGGAGATCAAGGAGGGATTAGAGAGTCAGTGTCAGCATATTGTCAACAGAAGAGGCAACATGCAATGGAAGCCCATGTTGCCACGATGGCAGCCAAATATAAGCTGCTGCTGGAGAGGGCCGAGGACAAGAAAAACTGCCATAGGTGCAACAACATTAGGCTGGTCGGATACCGGAGTCCATGAAAGACTTCAAGCTGCGTGAACTCCTTGAATCATGGTTACCAAAACCCCTTGGCTTAGATGCGGCTATTGAGCCCTGTTTGGTAGAGCATGTGCACAAGTTGGGCCTCCGAAGGGACACGGAGACTCTGTTAAGGGTCATGACTGCCCAATTGCTAAATTTTGCTGTAAAGGAGAAAATCATAGCCCACTACCAGCAGAGCAGAGACCTGCAGTATAGTAAGGATAAAATCTTGCTCTTTGAGGATTAATCAGCACAGGTCATGGCGAGGAAATAAGCTATGCTGTATACTGCACCAATATGTTTAATTGGGGCTTAAAGTTCCAAATTCAATACCCAGCGAGAGTGAATGTGTTACACCAAAATAAATCCCACAACTTTGATGCCCTGGAGGCTTTGAAAGCCTTCTTGAAGAGACTGTTGCAGTCAGCCAGAGAGAGTTGGCAAGTGCAGCAGGCCTTGGAAACCCTACAGGAACTGATCAGTGGATCATATGGCGAATGACTTGCACTACATGAACTGTTCTTTTACTGGTACCCTGAATGTGGCAGCTATTTCTGCTTTGGAGAAAATGATGGACTGTGAGCGGACCCACTTGAGTGGGATGAGGAGGATCTTTGCAGGGTTTAGGAGTTACAGGCAGAGACAATGTTGTGCCATTTTGGAATCACTGATGGTTGCTTGAAGCAGTGGAGTGGTGGTGCACTCTAGCTGTATATGTTGATTGCTGGAATGAAGGCAATGCAGGTTTTAGCCTGACAGAAGGGAAGACATTGGGCTGGTCATTATTTGAACATGTTAGGTTTGCAGGAACTGGGAGGCATATCTGGCTCTTTACTGGCACCACTATAACCATCCGGGACACATGTGGAGTTTACTATTCTGCGTGATCTGGACTGTGTATTCAGGGATCATTGTTTGTTACTTGTTGCCTATCATTTGTGGCGTGAGGCTTGGGAGTGCATTACAAGTTTCTTACTCCATTGTTCTAGCTTATGGGTGGGGACGGGAGGGGGAGTACACGCAGAGAAAGTGGCGCCTGCTTCAGGGAAATAGGGGGTGGGAGGGGAGGGGGTGGAAGTGAGGAGAGTTCAAATTATCAAACATGTGGGTGTGCGGGTTGCTGGAGGGGGGGGCGGGTAGTGTGAGTGTGGTTGTGAGTGGCAGGGGTGAATAGGAGGGGTCAATTTGTTCCAAGGGGGATGGAGGGGGGAACCGCTCCTATCTGTCAATGCATTGAAGATCTGGGCTGCTGCTGGAGGACTCTGTTGGGAAGCCCCGACAACGCAGTTTCTGCAACAATGTGAATGCTGTGCTTCTACCTGCCAATATGACGATGGGGGGGGGGGTGACTTGAAACTTATTATGCTTAATGGGATGGGCTGCATTCGTCTGTTTAACAACTCTAAATTGTAGCAACATCTTAGACATAGGGGAGCATCTCAGCACTGCAGAACACAAGAAACTTAAAAGGGAATGGGTGGGAAAGCTGACTTTCTCTTCGTTCAATGGGTGTCAAAGGGGAGTTCTAAGTTGTCACTCAGAGTTCTTACAGACGAAGGGGGTAGGTATGTACTCATGTCTGGGGAATTTGGGGGAGTCAATGTTTTGCTATGTATCATCTATGTCCCAAATGTTTATGACCGTAAATTTTTTTTGACCCTAGAGGCTAAAATATTCGAGTTTCCTGATTACCTTAAAATCACCATGGGAGACTAATATAACAGCGGAGCTGGGGCTAGACTGTAAACCTCTTTAGACCACAGCAAAAAGACTATCAGATGAAGGGAGTTAACTTTCTGATGCAAGAACTGGGCCTACTGGATACATGGAGAACTCTGTATCCTACAGAAGTAGACTTTTCTTTTTATTCCAACACCCATAAAATGTGTGCTAGACGTAATTATTTTCTAATATCTGAGAGTATATTTTTTCAGTTGAGTTAATGGAGCAACCTCTCGTCTCTGACCACTCACTGGTGAGTACCTTTCAATGGGGATGGCAGTAGAAAGACTTTATATGGAAGATGAACCCTGCTTTTGGGGGAACTTCTCTGTGCCTTTTATAATATCCTTTGCTTTATTTTCCATTCCTTATGATTCTAGCATTCTATTTGCTTTCTTGGCCGCTGCTGCTCATCTAAATCCTTTTCTTCGGTGGTGGTTCCTAATGTGGAGCCTTCCATCGTGTAACCATAGTTTGGGCTGTTCTTCCCTAAGTGCATAACTTTGCACTTGTCCACATTAAATTTCATCTACTATTTGGATGTCCAGTCTTCCAATTTATGAAGGTCCTCTTGCAATTTTTCACAATCCTCTTGTGTTTTAACAACTTTGGATAATTTTGTCTCATCTGCAAATTCGATCACCTCACTATTATTCCCATTTTCAAGTCATTTATGAATGCTAAAGAGCAGTGGGATCCAGCACAGATCCCTGGGGTACTCCACCATTCACCTTTCTTCATCAAGAAGATTGACCATTTAGCCCTACTTTGTTTTCTATTTTTTAACCAGTTTCCGATTCAAAAATGGTACACTGCCTCCTATCCCATGACTTTTTAATTTCACCAAGAGTCTCTCATGAGGGACCTTGTCAAAGATTTTCTGAAAATCCAGATAGACTATAATCAACTATCTTACCTTTGTCTACCTGTTTATTCACGCCTTCAAAAAATATAACAGATTAGTAAGACAAGACTTTCCTTGAATAAATCCATGTTGGCTTTGTCCCATTAAATTATCACTAGATACATGTCCAGTAATTTTATTCTTTATAATGGTTAATACCATTTTGCCAGGTACTGATGTCAGGCTCACCAGTCCATAGTTTCCCGGATCACCCCTGGAACCCTTTTTGAAATTGGTGTTACATTGGCAATTCTCCAATCTTCAGGTACTATAAATTATTTTAAATGACAGTAGGTCTGCAATCTCATTTTCAGTTCTTTTAGCATCCTGGGTTGTATACCATTCAATCCAGGAGATTTGCTACTCTTTATTTTATCAAATAGTTGTAATACATCTTCCTGGTTTATCAAGATTTGTTTCAATTCTTCAATATATCACCTTTAAATACCATTTCAGGCATGGGTAACTTCCCTACATCTTCTTCAGTAAGACTAAAGCAAAGAATTCATTCATTCATTCAGTCTCTCCGCTAAGGCCTTGTCCTCCCTTAACACCCCTTTAACCCCTCTATCATCTAATGGTCCAACTGACTCACAGGTTTCTTGTTAAGAATGTACTTGAAAACGTTATTATGCGTTTTCGCTTCCATAACAAGTTTCTTTTCAAATTCTCTCCTTGCCTGCCTTATCAATGCCTTGCATCTAACTTGCCAGTGTTTATGTTATTTCCTGTTTCGTCATTTGGCTCTTTTTTGCATTTCCTGAAAGATGCTTTATTAGCTATAACAACATCTCTGATCTCATTTTTAAACCATGCTGACAGTCATTTGGTCTTCCTTCCACCTTTCTTACAGCATGAAATACATCTGATCTGGGCTTTTAAGATAGTAATTTTAAACACACAAGCTTGATGTAAACTTTTAACCTGTGCACAGCTGCTCCTTTTAGCTTTTTCTAAATGATTTTCCTCATTTTATCATAGGCTCCCTTTTGAAAGTTAAATGCTAGAGTAGTGGATTTCCTTACTGTCCTACTTCTATTTATTAGATCAAATTTTATCATATTTTCACTATTGCCAAGTGGCCCAACATCATTATCTCTTGCACCAAATCCCGTGATCTACCATGGACTAGGTCTAAAATAACTGCCCCTCATGTTGGTTCATGAACCAGCTGCTCCATGATGCAATCATTTATTTAATCTAGAAAGTATCTCCCTAAACTGCTTGAATATGCAGTTCACCACCATTGCCTCGACTTTCTTCTCAAGCCCTCCTGGATCCTTTACGGTCTTACTTTTGCCCTTTGCATTCTACTGAAACAAATCCTGCCAAAGTCTCCAGTGTCGTATTACTGGCAGAATCCAAGAGACTACTTTATCTTCATCATCCTTGACCCTTCTGCTGCTTTTGACAGGTTGACCACAACCTTCTCCTTGCTTGGTTTTAAGGGCTCTATGCTATCCTGATTTTCCTCATCTGTCCCATCATTCTTTCAGTGTTTGTTCTGTTTGATCCTCCTTCACTGCTATCCCACCCTAAGTTGGTGTCTTGGATTCACTCCTTTTCTCTCTCTATACTCAGTCCCTTGGTGCGCTCATCTCTTCTCATGGCTTTCAGTACCATCTTTACGCTGACTACCCCCAGATCTACCTCTCTACACCCAAAATCTCTCTGGCAATCCAGGCCAGGATCTCTGCCTGCCTTTTTTACATTGCTGCTTGGATATCTAACCGCTGCTTGAAATTGAACATGACCAAGACTGAGCTGCTTATTTCTCCCCCTAAATCTTTCTCTCCTCTTCCTCCTTTTTCAGTCTTTGTGGATAATACTCTATCCCCTTCCTCATCTCCTCAGATCGCAACCTTGGGTTGTCTTTGACCCCTCTCTCTCTCCTTCCTCACACATATCCAACCAAAAGCTAAAACCTGCTGATTCTTTCTGTATCAACAACAAAATTCACCCATTCCTTTCTGAACACACTACTAAGACAATTATATCATAATTACACTTATCTGGTAATTGTAGTTCCTTGAGTGACGACAGTTCAGTCCTCTACTTCTGGGTTGTCAACCTCCTCCTGCAGCTGGAGACTGGTATGTCAAACTTATGACATCACTGGATATAGCCTGCTGCTCTCTCTCTCTCCCTCCAGTGTGAACTATTAACAAAGCAGACTCAAAGGAGCAACAAATAAATAGCAATAAATGTCAACTGCATCTAACTTAGGTAAACGAAACGCTATAGCAACTTACAATGAAGGCGTCAAACGCCCTGTACTGCCACCGTACCTATCAGCCACCATCCGCTAACTAACAAAGGAATGGACTTACCTGTAGAAATGACCATGCGACCTCCGGCTGTCCCCCCTCCAAAACATCTCTGGGCGGGAATGAGGACTGAACTGTCGTCACTCAAGGAACTACAATTACCAGGTAAGTGTAATTATGATTTCCTTATCGTTCCTCCAGTTCAGTCCTCTACTTCTGGGATGTACCAGAGCAGTAATTATCGGGAGGTACCCTTCCAGCCGGAGCGCAATACTGCTGCCCCAAAACAAGCATCACCGGCCGCTGCGACATCAAGACGGTAATGCTTACTGAACGTATGCAAGGACGACCATGTAGCCACCCGACAAATCTCACTCGGCGACACCAGCCCATGTTCCGCCCACGACGCTGCCTGCGCCCTGGTAGAATGAGCCCTCAAACCGGCAGGTACCGCGCGGCTTTGTAACAAATAAGCAGAAGCTATCGTTTCCCTAATCCAACGAGCGATGGAAGCCTTAGACGCCGCCTCGCCCTTACGCCTGCCCCCAAACAGGAACAAGCGATCCAACTTGCAAAATGACGCAGTGGACTTCAAATACTGCCACAAAGCTCTCTTAAGATCTAAGCGATGGAAACGGCGATCCTCAGGGTCTCCTGTTCCGGCACCCAGGACAGGCAAACACACCGACTGATTCAAATGGAACGGAGAAACAACCTTAGGCAAGAATGATGGTACAGGCCATAGCACTACCCTATCCCGCGAGGAGGACAAGAATGGCTCTCTAGAAGACAAAGCTTGTAACTCCGAAATGCGCCGCGCATAACAGATCGCTACCAAGAAGACCTCCTTGAGAGTAAGATCCTTCAGCGACGCAGAATGAAAAGGCTCAAAAGGCGGCTTGACCAACGCCGACAACACTAGATTAAGATACCAAGATGGAACCAGTATCCGACGGGCAGGGAGCAGCCGAGACACCGCCCGCAGAAAACGGATGATATCGGCATGCGCCCCCAACGCCAGCCCTTGAATCTTGCCGCGATAACAGGACAGCGCCGCAAACTGCACCCGCAACGAGCTGGCCGTCAGACCTTTATCAAAGAAATCTTGTAGAAAGTTCAATACGGAAGACACAGAGACCGTGGCCGCCCGAATCTGATGTCTCGAACACCAATCCTCAAAAATACGCCATATCCGCACATACGCCAAGGAAGTAGACCGTTTCCTTGCCCGAAGCAGCGTAGAAATCACCGCCGCCGAGTAACCTTTCTTCCTCAACCGAGCCCTTTCAATGGCCATACCGTAAGCGAGAATCGATCCACTTGGGGCATGAATAGAGGACCCTGACGCAACAGATCCGACCGAGCCGGGAGACGCCAGGGACGGCCGTCTAGGAGCCTCATTAGATCCGCATACCACGGACGCCGTGGCCAGTCGGGCGCCACCAAAAGCACCTTCCCCGGAAACGCCTCTATCCACTGCACCACACGCCCTATCAGTGCCCACGGTGGAAACACATACAGAAGACCCGACGTCGGCCACCGCTGCAGCAGCGCGTCTATGCCTTCTGACATTCTCTCTCTTCTCCTGCTGTAAAACCGCAGAACCTTGGGCGAAGCAAAGGTGGCCATTAAGTCCATGATCGGCGTCTCCCAACGCCGCTCGATCTGCGCAAAGACTTCTGGATGCAGCTTCCACTCCCCAGCATCCACTCGTACTCTGCTCAGAAAATCCGCCATCACGTTGTCTCTTCCGACAATGTGCGCCGCCGAAATTGCTGTCAACCGACTCTCCACCCAGGCAAACAGCAAGTCCGACTCCTCTTCCATCGCGGCACTGCCTGTGCCTCCCTGATGATTGATGTCAGCCACAGTCACCGAATTGTCTGAGAAAATCCGAACGGAACGCCCCAGCACCATCTGCTCGAACGCCTCCAGGGCTCTCGCTACCGCTCGCAATTCCAACCGATTGATTGACCACGTCGACTCCAGAGGAGACCAGTAACCCTGTGCAAACTGGACTCCGCAGTGGGCCCCCCAGCCCGAGAGACTGGCATCGGTCATCACTGGAACCCACTCCGGTTGCTCCAGAGGCATGCCCGCCGCCAACGAGGACGGAAGCAACCACCACTGAAGGGACCGGCACACCCTGAGGGGGAAGGGCAACCGCTTGCTCAGGGAATCCACCTGATGCGACCAGCGCCTCAGTAACGCTCTCTGCAGTGGCCGCATATGCACCTTGGCCCACGGGACGGCCTCCAGGGTCGCCGCCATCGTGCCGAGTACTCGCAGGTAGAACCACGCCGTCGGAGCGGGCATGGCCCGGAACGAGCGAATCAGCCTGCGCAGCGCCTGCGCCCTCTTGATCGGCAGAAAGACCAGCGCCTTGCGAGTGTCGAACAGGACCCCTAAATACTCGAGGACCTGAACAGGCTGTAGATGGCTTTTGCTTGGATTGACCACCCAGCCAAGCTCCTGCAAAAACTCTACCACCCTGTTGGTCACCTGCCGGCTCTCCACCTCCGACTTCGCCCGAATCAACCAATCGTCGAGATACGGATGCACCAGAATACCTTCCTTGCGCAGCGCCGCCGCCACCACCACTACCATAATCTTGGTGAAAGTGTGCGGCGCCGTTGCCAGGCCGAAGGGCAATGCTCGGAACTGATAGTGACCCCAGGGCAAGGCGAACCTTAAGAGCCGCTGATGAGCCTCTCGGATGGGAATGTGCAGATAAGCCTCCGTGAGATCTAAGGACGTTAGAAACTCTCCTTGACGGACCGCGACGATAACCGACCGAAACGCCTCCATACGGAAGTGGGGCACCCGCAGACACCGATTCACCCCCTTGAGGTCTAAGATAGGCCGCAGCGCCCCGCCTTTCTTTGGCACCACAAAATATATGGAATACCGACCCACGCCGTACTCCTGCCTGGGCACCTCCACCACCGCTCCTAAGCGTATTAGACGGTCCAAAGTGTCGCGAACCGCAAGAGTTTTCTGCGGCCCCCTGCAGGGCGACAAGACGAAGGAATCTTGCACGGGCCTCGCCAGCTCCAGGGCATAACCATGCTGAATGATCTCGAGGACCCACTGGTCGGAGGTGATGAGTGTCCAGGCGGACAGAAACTCCCGAAGCAGCCCACTGATAGGAGCGTCCGCCACCGGGACCCGCCTCAACTCACTGCGACTTACGAGCCGCTGACACGGCACCCGAGGCGAAACCCCTAGTCGCCCCTCGAAATCCCCGGAATCCTGGACCGCGGGAAGAAAATCGGCCCCTCTGAAAGGCGCCATACCGCGACACCCGAAATCTCCGAAAGTCACAAAACTGACCGCGAAAAGCTTGACCGACCTTCCCCTGTTTCGGCTTATCCTCAGGCAGTCTACCCGCCTTGGATTCCCCCAGGTCCTTCACTAACTTATCCAAGTCTTCTCCGAAAAGTAACCGCCCCTTAAACGGCAGCTTACCCAGCCGGGATTTAGAGGAACCGTCTGCCGCCCAATTACACAGCCACACAGATCTGCAGGCGGCCACCACGGAAGCCGTGCTATTAGCTAGGGCTCTGACCAAATCATAATGCACATCCGCTAAATAAGCCACACCGGACTCCAGACGCCCCAGCTCCTAGAGTTCGCTGAGATCCAACTGAGGTGAGCGACGCAACTGCTGTACCCAGCGCAAGCACGCTCTCGCCACCCAGGCTCCGCATATGGATGCCTGCAGCGCGAGAGAGTCCGCCTCGAACGTCTGCTTCAAAAGGCCATCCACCCTACGGTCCTGCGCATCCTTCAAAGCTGCGCTACCCTCTAACGGGATGGTAGTTTTCTTGGTAACCGCCGATACCACTGCATCAACCCACAGTGTTTTAAACCTTTCCTTATCCTTATCCGCTAACGGATAAAGCCTAGCCATGGTGCGGACACCTCTAAGTCCCGCCTCCGGCTGGTTCCATTCCTCCTGAATCATTTTATCGACCACCTTGTGCAGCGGAAACACCACCTGCGTTTGCCGCACCGCTTGAATGACAGGGTCCTCCACCTCCTCCTCTGCGGACGTCTGTGCCGTCAAATTGAGCATCTGAAGGGACTCTGATGAGCGCTGGAAGCTCCTCTCTCCGAAAAAGCCGAATGATCTTAGATTGGTCCTCGGGTTCCAGGATCTCACCCTCTTCTAGATCCTGAGCCCCTGCTTCATTCTCCCAGTCAGGCTCGTCCTGCTCCGCCCAGTCATCGTCCAACGCCGAGGGTTCCCTGACCCTGTCTTTCTTTGGGGTCGAGGGACCCTCTAGCACCTCGCTTGCAGACGCCAACTGCGTAGCGGACAGCGAACTCGGCCCAGACTCCGCTAAGCGACCCTGGCGCCGTAAGCAAAAGGCTTTGTGCAACATTAAGACAAACTCCGGGGAAAACTCCGTCAAAGCCTCCGGCTGCCGCTCCAAGAACGGAGCAGAGGGACCAGGCTGCTCCTCCACAGGAGCTCCCTGTCCTGGGTCCGGAAGAGGCGCCGCCAGCTCCACCGACGGCACCCCCAGGGACTCTGAGTCCTCCCTGGCGTCCAATAGCTGCTCCACTGTGGACGACAGGGAAGCACAGCCACGGCACACGCCAGACTCCGCCACCGTGCCTCTACGGGTGCCACAGACTACACACTGTGGTCGCCCCGCCATAAACCTCCCTGCGTCTACCCCTGGGCCCAGAAGCCACCCAAAAGGAAAAATACGCTAGCCCGGGAGATCCTAAAACCACACAGACCTTTGCCTGCCGAGGGAGAAGCCTGCCAACAGCCCCAGGCAATTACCACCGTGCTAAGGGCCACCTGCTCCCCCCCCCCCCCGCAGTATCCTATGATCGCGGGAAAAACGAAAGCAAAATAAAGGCAAGTAAAACAAAAGTAAACAAAAGTAAACCCCCCTGCTACCCCGGGAGGCGCTACCCCCAAAATAGCAAAGCCGGCTTACCAACTCAGAGGCCTGACCGCCGCTCAGCCACGCGGTCCTCCGTGCCAGCTAAAATGGCCGCCGGGGAGCCGGATAGAAAAAAAGGCGCCAAACCTCTTCTACTCCAGCGCTGCGGGAACTAACTGGACCGCCTGCTCTCCCACCGCAGCCTGCCACGGTTCTGAGCTTACCGGGCAGGTCTGCAGTAGCCCCGAACCGGACAGGAATCGCCGGCAGCGGATCGGGGCAGCCTGTGCTCAGCAACGCGTCTGCCGCTCCCCTGCTCTCCGGAGCCACGACCAGCACATACTGCGGCCCGGCAGAGTACAGGGATGGAAACCGGAGCTCTCCCCTGTAGTGTCCGGGGGGAGAGATCCTCCGAGCACCGCACCACACACGCGTCCCGGGTAGACTTGTGGAGAGGTGGCTGACAGGCAGAGAGCCAGAAAGCTGAAGACTCCTCAACCTAAACTATTCAGCCTGTTCCCGTTTCGACAGAAGTATATTTATAATTTATTTTTTTTTAAAGATACAGTACCCCAGCAAGGAATACTGTTTTTTTTTTGTTTTGTTTTTTTTGACTATGTAAAGATCCCAAACTAACTGGACTAAGCCTACACTAAGCCCTCTCCTGGGCTCACAACGTCCTCCTGCTGCATGGAGACTGGTAACACTGGAGGGAGAGAGAGAGAGCAGCAGGCTATATCCAGTGATGTCATAAGTTTGACATACCAGTCTCCAGCTGCAGGAGGAGGTTGACAACCCAGAAGTAGAGGACTGAACTGGAGGAACGATAAGGAACTACTCCTTAATCATTCCTGTCTAGACTATTGTAACCTACTCCTTGCTGGTCTCCCTCTGAATCATCTCTCTCCCCTTCAATCTGTTCAACACTCTGCTGCGTGGCTAATCTTCTGCCAGCCTCGTCATGCTCATATTACACCTCTTCTTAAGTCACTTCATAGGCTCCCTAACGGTTTCTGCATCCAGTTCAAACTTCTCCTGCTGAACTATAAGTGCATTCACTCTGCAGCTCCTCACTACCTTTTCTCTCTCATTTCTCCCTACACCCCTCCTCAGGAATGCCACTCTTCTGGCAAACTGCTACTATCTGTGCCCTTCTCTTCAATTGCTTACACCAGACTTTGCTCCTTTCGCCTTGCTGCTCCTTATGCCTGGAACAAACTACCCGAGTCTGTAAGTCAGGCGCCTTCTCTGACCCTTTTCAAATCCAGGCTGAAAATTCACCTCTTCGCTGTCGCTTTCTTGACTCACCTGATTTCCCTTTGTGTTTCCTTAACATTCCTCCTAGATGTCTACAGCTACCATGCTGTCTGTCTTTACTAGATTGTAAGCTCTGATGAGCAGGGACAGTCTTTTACATGCTGTGCAGCACTGCATACATCTTGTAGCACTATACAATGTTCAGTAGTAGTAGCATGTCCTGCTGTGACGTTGACCAAGTTGATACCGGGGTTATTGAAATCACTCATTCTTACTGTGTTGTAACTTTTTGTTAGCTTCCCAGATTTCTTAGCATTTCATTATCCATCTGTTCATTATGGCCTGGTGGATGGTAGTTCAGCCACCCCCCCCCCCCCCCGGCATTTCCCTTCCCCTTTTAATATGACATTTTTATCCACAGAGATTCTACAGTTTATTTTGTTTCCTGAAAAACTTGAATCCTGTTTGACTAAATGCCTTCTCTAACAGAGTGCAACCACACCACCAATTTGATCTACCCTATCATTGTGATATAGTTTGTACCCAGGTATCAATGTCCCATTGGTTGTCCTTCCACCAGGTGTCCAAGATGCTAATTATATTTAACCTTTCATTTAGTGCTATATAGTCTAATTCTACTTTTTTTTTTTTTTTTTTAAGACTTCTAGAAGCATTTGCATACAGTCATTTCAGAGGCTGCATTCTGTTAATCTTAATCTGGTTATCAGTTAACAGGGGTACCACCATTACTACTAATAATAAAAATTGTTTGTAGAGCACAAGGCATACATGGCACTGTACAGAGACATGTAAGAGATTGTAAGCTTGGATGATCAGGGACAATCTAGACAAGACAGTCAACAACAGCTGTGGACAAAAACATGTCTAGGGGAATGGTAAGGAAACACAATTGAAGAGCAGGAGGTTATACAGATTTTTCATCTGTCTGCTCTTTACTTAAAGGCATCTGGGTTACTTGTACTTTTATAGGAACATTGCTATCAGGATGCCCTAGAGCTTTCCTCATTTGCTAGTATCCTTCAAGGATACATCATTCCGAACTATGCACACTTGGCTGTCAGCTTTCCTCTATTAACTAGTTTAAAAACTGTCGTGTCTCTTTTTTTTTTTTTTTATAAAGGTTAATGCCAGCAGCCTAGTTCCACCCTGGTTAAGATGGATCTCTTTTTTCAGAAAACCCACCGCCTTCCCCAGAATGTTGCCCAGTTCCTAATAAATCCAAAACCCTCTTCACTGTACCATCTTCTCACCCACACATTGAGATTCTGGATCTCTGCATGCCTTTTGGGTCCTATGCATGGAACAAGAAGCATTTCTGAGAACAATAAGCATAGTTACTTACCTGTAACAGGTGATCTCCGGGAACAGCAGGAATTTAGTCCTCACATATGGGTATCGTCGGTACCGACGGAGCCTGTGCGGGAACGCTCCCCAGCGTCCAACTAGAAAGCTTTTGGGAGCATCCCACAGCGCCTGAGTGCTGCCTTCCCACCTTTCCCAACTGCCTCTCTCCAGTTGAGTTTTAAAGCTGAGACAAAGAGAGAGAGAGGGAAAGGGAAAGAGATAGAGAGATACAACTCCTAGGGGAGGTGGGTGGGTTGTGAGGACTAAATTCCTGCTGTTCCCGGAGATCACCTGTTACAGGTGAGTAACTATGCTATCTCCAGGAACAAGCAGGAATGTAGTCATCACATATGGGGACTCCCTAGCTTTAGATGCCAGGGAGAGACCCCAGAAGTTGTGTGTCCCTGAGAAGGGCTCCACTTCCCCCCCTGGATCTCTGGCATCCTACCAGGGTTGGTGGGTAGGAGTTGATTAGGTATGGAACAGATGTTGGAGAACAGCCTGACCAAACAAGGCATCCCAGCGGGAGTCCTTGTCCAAGCAGTAATGGGCTGTGAAGGTATGAACCGAGGCCCAGGTAGCTGCTCGACAGACGTCGTTGATAGACAGAGTGCATGAGGCTGCCATGGCTCTCACATTGTGAGCTGTGACACGGCCCTCCAGAGAAAGGTTCTTACTCTGATAGGCGAAGGAAATACACTGAGAAATCCAGTTAGATAGTGTTCTCTTAGAGACTGGAAGTCCCAAATGAGAAGGATCAAAAGCAACAAAGAGTTGAGAGGACTTTCTATGTTGCTGTGTTCTTTGTAAGTAAAAGGCTAAAGCTCTTTTACAGTCCAAGGTATGAAGATTCCTCTCTGTATTTGATGCATGAGGCCTTGGAAAAAATACAGGTAGGTAGACCGCTTGGTGCAGATGAAAAGACGAGACCACCTTTGGCATAAAGTGTGGATGAGTCCTAAGGACTACCTTGTCATGATGAAACCTTGTATAAGGTGGATTAGCTACTAGCGCTTGCAGCTCACTAATGCGATGTGCTGATGTGATTGCAATAAGAAAGATAACCTTCCAAGAAAGGAATTTTAAGGAGGTAGTAGCTAAAGGTTTGAAGGGTGGCTTCATGAGCTGCCCAAGAACCAGGTTTAAGTCCCATGCCACCGGTGGTGGCCTAATGGGAGGCTTAGTTAGAAGACGGCCTCTCATAAACCTTGCTATAAGAGGATGAGAGGAAATAGGCTGTCCATTTAGAGGCTTAAAGGAAGCTGTAATAGCACTCAAATGGACCCTTACTGAGTTAGTCTTAAGTCCTGCATTGGATAAATGAAGAAGATATTCCAGCAATGATTCCAGAGGTATCGCAAGGGGGTTAAGACCCTTTTGCGAACACCATATGGTAAACCTTTTCCACTTGAAAGCATAAGAGCGTCTTGTGGAAGGCTTCCTGGAAGCAAAAAGAATATCTTTTACGTGCTAAGGGAGATTAAGATCATGGAGATCTAGGCCTTCAGCAACCAAGCCCTGAGATGCAGAGACTGGGGATTGGGATGCCATAACATTCCGTTCTCCTGGGACAGGAGATCTGGAGCAGACCCTAACTGCAGAGAGGGAGCTTGAGAGAGATGTAGAAGCAGAGGGTACCACACCTGCCGTGGCCAATGTGGAGCTATGAGAATCATACGGCCTCTGTCTCTCTGAAGCTTGAACAGGGTTTTGGGAATTAGGGGAGTGGGTGGAAAGGCATAAAAGAAGTCTTGACCCCAATGAAGGGGGAAAGAATCCCTGGCCTGAGAGCCCTGAGCCGGAATTCTGGAAAAGAACCGGGGAAGTTTGGCATTCAACGGACTTGCAAAGAGGTCTATGTCCGGGGTTCCCCAAATTTCAAAAATCTTGGCCACCTGGTCTGCATGTAGAGACCATTTGTGTGGAAGCAGAACTCGACTGAGTCTGTCTGTCTGTCCAAGAGTTTTGTATGCCTGGAAGATACACTGCCAGGAGATGAATCTGATGCTCTCTGGCGAGGGCCCATAGTCGCAAAGATTTGTTGCAAAGCGAAAGATAGCCTGTTCCCCCCTGCTTGTTCACATAGAACATTGCTACTTGATTGTCCGTATGAATGAGGACTGTCTTGTAGCTGAGCAGGGTATGGAACACTTGAAGAGCAAGGAAGATTGCTCTGAGTTCCAAGAGATTGATATGTAGATGAGTCTCCTGTGGAGACCAGGTGCCCTGGGTGGAGAGGTCTTGCAGATGAGCTCCCCAACCCATCGGAGAAGCATCTGTTGTGAGAGTTGCTTGGGGTAAAGATTGTTGAAAAGGGGACCCCAGCAACAGGTTTTGAGTTGACTTCCACCACTGGAGGAACAAAATAAGGCGACTTGTGTTTGCTATTTTGTCTGACAGGCATCCTGATGCCTGGGTCCATTGAGTGGATAAAGTCCACTGGGCTGCCCTCATATGAGGCGATATTGTATAGTAAGTTTAACGCTCCACTCTTCACCAATTGAGGTTTATCTAATTGGCAACCAGGTCTCAGACTAAGAAGGAGCTTATTATCGAGTTTGAGATAAAATCTTAAACTCTATGCTCACTTTTGCATCAATGACCTTTTTCGTTGCCTTTTACTTGAAGCTTTTAATGCTTTTCTGTTGTCTACTTTTCAGTGTGTTATCGTTGTCTGCCTTTCCGCATGTTTTCTGAATGACTTTAAGTGTTCTAGCGCTGTTTAGCCTGTACCAGATTTGCCCACTAGTAGCATGCTTCAAATTCAATAAAGTGGTGCTTTAGTACTTATCTGGTCCGGCTGTCTTTCCCCAACGCCAACCTGTGCGCCGTAGCGTTTCACTAGCGTGTTTTTTCAAGGGGTCGTGTTTCGCACTAAGGGTCGCATTCACATGCCTTTTTGCGGTTTCGGCTATGGCTGTCTTCTTCTTCAATGCAAAGTTTTGTTTTGAGACGCCGCCGAACAGCGCTAGTACACTAAAAGTCATTCAGAAAACATGCGGAAAGGCAGACAACGATAACACACTGAAAGGTAGACAACGGAAAAGCATTAAAAGCTTCAAGTAAAAGGCAACGAAACAGGTCAGTGATGCAAAAGTGAGCATAGAGTTTAAGATTTTATCTCAAACTCGATAATAAGCTCCTTCTTAGTCTGAGACCTGGTTGCCAATTAGATAAACCTCAATTGGTGAAGAGTGGAGCATTAAACTTACTATACAATACTGGCTAATATAACCGGCTCTGAAAGGTGATCATGATTAACATTTGTTGGAAACTCATATGGAGGCGAGCATAGGGCACCACATGCACGGTGGATGCCATGTGGCCTAGTAGTTGTAACATTTCTCGAGCAGTGAGATGAGACTTTAGCACTGCTTGAGAAGCTAACTGCACCATGCGAAGACAATGGGCCTGGGGGAGGTAGGCCCTTGCCTTTCTGGTATCCAGCAAAGCTCCTATGAACTCCAAAGACTGAGTGGGAGTTAGACTGGATTTTGGGATGTTTATTATGAGACCAAAATACTGAAGGATACGCATTGTGCAGGATAGAGATGTCCTGGCCTCTGACTCTGTTGGGGCTCGAATGAGCCAGTCGTCTAAGAAGGGGAAGACGAATATCCCTAGAGTGCGGAGAAATGCTGCTACAACAGCCATGCATTTCGTGAACACCCTTGGTGCTGAGGCCAGGCCAAAGGGAAGCACCCTGTATTGGTAGTGCTATCCCTGAAAAAGGAACCGAAGGAACCTTCTGTGGGATGGATGGATGAGAACATGGGTGTACGCATCCTTGAGATCTAGAGAACAAAGCCAATCCTGACTCTGAAGGTACGGCAGCAGAGTTCCGAGAGAAATCATCTTGAATTTCTCTTTGACAAGGAATTTGTTCAATTCTCTGAGGTCCAAGATAGGCCTGTATCCCCCTGTTTTCTTTGGGATAAGAAAATAGGGGGAGTAAAACCCTGTACCCTGATGAGGAATGGGTACTTCTTCTATCGCCAATTGGACCTCCTGACCTAACAGGTTGATGAGAGGTGTCGGAGAATTGAACTGCCTTATTATTGTGGGAGGGGGCATGCCTGAAAAATGAAGCCTGTACCCCTCCTTTATGATGGAAAGTGTCCAATGCTCTGCTGTTATCTGCCCCCATCTGGGGGCAAAGTTACATAACCTTCCTGGAATGGTGGAAGGCTCTGGTCCTACGAGAGCCAGAAAGGCTAAGTTCTCTAGCTGAAAGTCAAAGGCCTTGTGGAGGCTGAGACTGCTGACACGGTTGAAGCTTAGCAGTCTTTGCTTTTCTCTGCTTGGGTGGTTGCTGACCTTTCCTGACAAGCTGACCTGCAGAACGTCCCTGCTGAGCATAAGCAGGATAATATCTTTTCTTCTTAGAAAAGAATGGTTTCTTGAACGATTTCTTTCTAGCAGGATCAGCTGTAGACTTGGATAATCTATTCAAGGTAGAGTTGTCAGCATCCAACTCATTGGCCTTTTCCTGCCAATCTCTACCAAACAGATTCTCACCAGTACAAGGGATATTTCCCAGTTTGTCTTGTACCCAGAGCTCCAGATCAGATGCCTGGAGCCAAGCAATTATACGTGCACCTATGGCAATGGCAGAGGTTCTGCTTATGCACTCAAAGCAGTCAAAGGCTGCACGGTTGCTAAATTTGGAAACATCTTGGGCATGTTTGACCAATGTGAGAAAATCCTGTCTTCTATCCTCAGGAAGAATAGGACTCAAGGCCTCTAAAATCATCTGTGATCTCCTTCAGGAACATTCCCATGTAAAGACTATAGGAACTGATCCTGGCAGAAAGCATGGAAGCTTGGAAGACACGACGTCCAAAAGCATCCAGGGTTCTGCACTCACGTCCTGGAGGATTAGAGGCATGTCTCTTTGCACTCTTGATACTTCTCATAGTTGATTCCACTACAATAGAGTGGTGAGGAAGCTGAGTTTTCTGGAAACCAGGACAAGGAGGGACTCGATACAGAGTATCCAGTCTGCGAGAATGAGGAGAGGTGGTAAGAGGTGTCTCCCACATCCTTAACATGAGATTATGCAAAATCTCATGAATGGGCAAGGTAGCTGCCTCCTTAGGAGTTTTGGGATATTGTAAAATTTCCAACTCCTTAGCTCTTGGCTCTGTTTCAGGGGCCACAGTAATGGACAGACCCCGAGCCACCTCCTTGATAAAATCCTGGAAGGAAATATCCTCTGGAGACGACATCCTGCGCTTAAGGGAGGAGGGCTCCTCTGGGAGAAGCATTCCTGCATCGACAGAACTGTCAGAATCCTCAGATTCTTCTGAGGACTCGAAGTACCGTCTGTCCGGATGCTCTTGAAGAGCCCGATACCCGTACCGACCGAAGTCGGTACCGGAAGTAATCGGTACCGGGGTATCGGTACCCAAGGGCATCGGATGACTGGGTACCGGCAAATCAGACACCGATGCTGATGTCGATGCTATTGGTACCGGTACCGACACTGGTGCCAGGGCCGGTACCAGCTGGATTGTCTGTTGCGGTTCCGAGGGCGTCGATGCCGCAAGGAGAGGCGACAGACTGCACTCAATAGCCAGGACTCTCTGGTCTATCGACGCTGCCAATGCCTGGATGTCGGTACCAGAGAAAACTGCCGGTACCCCAGAGCATGGCACCAGTAGTTCTGCCGAGGTCGAGGCCTCGAGAACATCCTGGAGCCCCGATAATGCTTTGGAAGCTGAAGCCTCCCGCCGGGGCAATTTTGCTGGTGCAGAATCCTCAAGGGCAACGCCAGAGGCATCTCGATGCTTAGAAGGAGATCTACCCTTCGAGGACCGGCTGGACTTATGTTTAGTTACCTGAGATCCATGGGAGGAAGAGGAAGTCCTGGAAGACGTCGATGCCACCGAAGCTGCATCAGAGGGAAACAGGGTACTGAGCTTAGCAGCTCGGTTCTGCCGACCTCTTTTAGACATCATGGCGCAGGACATACAATCCGTGATGGAGTGGTCAGGACCTAATCATTTTAGACACCATTCATGGGTGTCGGTGACGGAAATGGTACCGCCACACTTGGTGCACTTTTTGAAACCTGAGGCACATGCTCTCCATAGTAGGAAAACATTTTTGGGCCTAAGGCCCAAAAAAGCGCGTGCACCTGGGAAAAATAGGAAAAGTCCTAGTAAATTATTTATTTATTTTTTAAGACAGAAAATAATAAGAAAAAACCGGCGGTATCGGTAAAGCGTCGAGGAAGGCAGACGCAACCACAAAAAAGAAAGAAATAAAGAATTCTTCTGCGGTGACAGGAACGATGACCTACTGGCTCCGCGGAAAAAGAAGAACTGGAGAGAGGCAGTTGGGAAAGGCAGGAAGGCAGCACGCAGGCGCTGTGGGATGCTCCCAAAAGCTTTCTAATTGGACGCTGGGGAGCGTTCCCGTGCAGGCTCCGTCGGTACCAACGATACCCATATGTGATGACTACATTCCTGCTTGTTCCTGGAGATCCCTAGGAACAAGTCAGGTGCAAGAATAAAAAAAGGGAACCATGCTCTACTGGAGTGTACTGCTCTTCAGAGTTTATGTTCGCAGAGTTTCCAAACTATTGAAGAAATGGCGAGGATGAACACTGAATGGCACCATGAGTTGCTATCGTTGGGAGATTTTGGGGAAAATAGAGAAAGTATGAAAGATGGTAAAAAGATATGTCCGGATAGTAGTACTTCTGATTAAAAGAGTGATTAAGAATTACTGAAAAAAATAGAAAACCACCTTTCCAGAGATGAGTGGAATTAATGCATCGCATCGACTATAAAATTCTTACTGTGGTTCACCGTGCTCTTCACAGTGGCACACCCCCATATCTGGCTGTCCTCCTCCTGTATTGCACCCCTCCCCCCATCTCCTTAGGGGATTTCATATCCACTGCCTGGCACTTCCCTCAGTATCTCGGGCACACTTGGAACAAACACTGCATTCTGCCTTCTTTTTTTCTTGACCCTGCTCTATGGAACTCTGGCACTCACCTTACGCCTCCTACTGTCATTCTCCAGATTCAAAACCATGCTAAAGACCCACCTATTCCAACTTGCCTTTGACCTCCCCCCTCCAGCTCTAGCTGACTGTCCTGTATACTGCTTTGTCTACGCTCCTCTGTTTCTCTCCTCATTCTGTCTTGTCTGACTATGGCGTTCTTTTCTATTTTCAATACATTTTTGGAAATTTTAAACCGCTCTGATACCCTAAAATCTAGGGCGGTATATCAAGTGTTAATAAAGAAAGATATTATAAGAGGGTTGGGACTGTTGGGGAATGAAGAATGACTTCAGATGCCCAACAGTGGCATATAAACAACTCAGGTTTCAATTTTGGGATAAATGGAGAAGGGATGGAGATAGGAGTTCCACCAATTCAACATGGAATAGTTAATGAAGGAGTTGGAGGGCAAGAGGGAGGGGGGTGGATGCTGGAATGGGGTGGTATAATAAAAATCACATTGTTCAAGTTTGTTCTTGAGAGATGACTCAACCTGGGAGTATCTGTTAATGGAAGTATATGCCCATGGCAATAGAGATCATTGCATACAATTCAAAGTGTGGTTGTAAAGATTATTTTTAATTTACGGAAAACTGATATTTCCTTGTTCTATGCAGAACCTTCATTGGTTGTGGATATCTTTTAACTGTCTTTGTTTAATTCACAGAATTTTATATGCAGATTATGAAACTAAATTGACCTTTTTCTTGGCAGTGTATGTACTAGTGAGATTGTTTCATTTGAGCCAGCAACCATTACAAATTCCTTCCATGACTCAGGTTCATAAGACTTAGCTTCGAACGTGGGCTTTCTTGATTGCTGGCCTAGTTTAATGAATTCTATTCCAGTAATTAGTCATCAAATATGGGATTATCCAGCTTTTAGGAAGCAATTGAAAGCACATTTCTTCCTTTTAGGTTGATGTGTTAGTATTTTTTTTTTGATTGTCTGGATTTGAAAATTGCTGTTGTATGTCATATTTAACAATTTTTTAATTTTTTTTTTATATTTACTGTGAATGTTATAGATTGTAACTCGCTCAGTAACTGTGTGATGGGCATGTAACAAGTATCAACAAAACAGAAAACAAACATTTTATTTAACATTTTATATATACGCCGCATTTCCTACGGTCAATGCAGTTTACATGTAACAACTTGAAGGTACATTGAACAATTAAGCACAAACTACATACATAGTAAATGACGGCAGATAAAGACCAGTACAGTCCATTTAGTCTGCCCAGCAAGGTGGCAAGAGGTGCACCTGCTGCTCTGTGCAGGTCACTCCTCCCCATGTCTTTGTTTAGGGGTGAACCCACCGCTGCATGTAGGACACCCCTGTTTGTTGAGAATTTAGATAAGTTTATTTTGATTTTATCCTGTTGCTGTAAAGGGATCCACTGTGTCTGTCCCATGCCATTTTGAATTCTGTCACTGTATTTGCCCCCACCACTTCCATCGGGAGGGCATTCCAAGCATCCACCACCCTTTCAGTGAAAAAGTATTTCCTGACATTGCCTTTCAATTTACCCCCTTGCAGCTTCATGTTATGCCCTCTAGTTTTACAGCTTCCCCGTCTTTGGAAGAGGTTCATTAATACTCTAAGTATTTAAAGGTCTGAATCATATCTCCTCTATCCCTCCTCTTCTCCAAAGTGTACAGAGTGTTCAAGTCTCTTCTCATAAGGCTTCTGCGCAGGCTCCAAATCATTTTGGTCACCTTCCTCTGAACCGTTTCCAGTCTTTTTACATCCTTTGTGAGATATGGTCTCCAAAACTGAACAGAGTATTCCAAGAGAGGCCTCACCAGTGACTTATGCAGTGGCATTAGTACCTCTTCCTTTCTGCTGTTAATTCCTCTTTGTATGCAACCCAACATCCTCCTGGATTTTGCCCCTGCCTTGTCGCACTGTTATACCACCTTGAGATCCTCAGAAATAATCACAAGGTCCTTTCTCCTGGTCCGTGCACACCAACCTCTCACCCGCTATCGTGTATATTTTCCTTGGATTTCTGCTTTCCAAGTGCATAACACTGCACTTCTTCGCATTAAATCTTAACTGCCAAACATAAGACCATTCTTCCAGCTTTTGTAGATTTTTCCTCATGTTATCCACTCCCTCAGGGGAGTCCACTCTGTTGCAAATTTTCGTGTCATCTGCAAAAAGACAGACTTTTCCATTCAGTCCTCCAGCAATATCACTCACAATTACATTGAACAGTGTCGGTCCCAGGACCGAGCCCTGGGGCATCCCGCTAATCACCCTCCTTTCATCTGAGTGAGCTCCATTTACCATCACTCTCTGTCGTGTCAGGCAACCAATTTCTGGATCCAGGTCACCACCTTAGGACCCATCCCCAAACTATTGAGTTTATTGATAAGCCTCCTATGAGGAACAGTATCAAAAGCTTTGCTGAAATCCAGGTAGACATCCATCGCATGCCCCTGATCTAGTTCTCTGGTCACCCAATCAAAGAACTCAATCAGATTTGTTTGGCAAGATCGTCCTTTGGTAAAACTATGTTGCCTCGGATCATGAAACCTGTTGGTTTTGATAAAGTCCACTATTCGCTCTTTCAGGAGCACCTCCATTACTTTCCCCTAAGGCTCACGGGCCAGTAGTTTGTCACTTCTTCCCCTGTCACCACTTTTGTGAAGAGGTACCACATCAGCCCTTTTCCAGTCCTGAGGAACTTCTCCTGAGCTCTCTGAGTATCCTGGGATGTATCCCATTCGGTCCCATGGCCTTGTCCACTTTCAGTTTTGCAAGTTGTTCTAACATATCTTCAGTGAATGTTGTGGTATCTACTTCATTCCCATTTTTATATTTGGGAGTCACAGGTGGTCCTTCTCCAGGATTTTCTTTAGTAAAAACAGAACAGAAGTATTTGTTTAGCATTTTTGCTTTTTCAATGTCACTTTCCACGAGTCCGTTCCCAGCACTTTTGAGTCCTGCAATTCCATCTCTGATTTTCCTCCTCTCCCAAATATACCTGAAAAAAGTTTTGTCGCCACACTTCACATCTTTAGCCATCTTTTCCTCTGCCTTTGATTTTGCTTTCCTTATTTCTTTTTGTCTTAGTTTGATCCTGTATTCCTTTGTGTTCCTCTGTTTGCAAGCTTTTGAATTTTGTGAAAGCTGTGTTTTTTGCCTTTATCTGAGCAGCCACTTCTTTGGAGAACCAAATAGGTTTCCTTCTCCTCTTGTTTTTATTTATTTTCTTTACATATTTATCTTTTGCCCCTTTTATTGCCACCTTTAGTTTAACCCATTGCAATTCCACTTCCCTTATCCCCTCCAACCCTGCCAACTCCTCCTTCAGGTACTTGGCCATTTTACTGAAGTCAGTGTATTTGAAATCTAGGACTTTGAGCTTGCTATGATTGGACTGTACCTTGGCTTTTATCTCAAACCAAACCGTGTGATGATTGCTGCTGCTCACAGGGGAAACCACCCAGACATTCGACACGCTATCTCTGTTGGTGAGCACTAAATCCAGTATTGAGCTTTCCCTGGTTGGTTCCATCACCATTTGTCTAAGTAACGCATCTTGGAAAGCATCCACATTTTTTTTTACTTCTTTCCAGATTTGCAGGAGTACTGCAATCCACACTGGGTAGATTAAAGTCACCCAATATGATCACTTCCCCCTTTGTGGCTATCTTTGCAATATCTATAATTAATTCGCTATCTATTTCTTCAATTTGAGTTGGAGGTCTGTAGACGACCCCAGTATGGAGGTGTTATCCTTTAACTGGTGTAGGCATAGACATGTGGTTTAGCAATGTTAAGTGATGAACATGTATTTGTTATAGGGTTGAACATGTATTTGTTATAGGGTTAACCATGCATGCTATATGGAACTATGAGCATTTATTAAAAAAGAACAGATCTCATGCCTCACAACATATCAATTTATACATTTTCAGATCAATATTCAAAAGGAATTATGTGTTTAATGGCTAAACATATAACCTCTAACATTTTTTTTAAATACTACAGCAGCCATTTAAAAAAAAGAATGGTGGCTGCAAAGTCTAAATATTAACCTACCTGTGACCACTTAATACAGGGCTTGACAAACCCCTGGTGCCAGGATGCCATAGCGATTGAAAACTCAGACCTAGTCCCTGAGGCTCTCAGCAGGTAAGGGCCGGCGCTGCCTGTCCAGATGATGGGCTACGCAGCAGGATCCCATCTCCCAAGGGCAGAAGGACTGCAAATGGCCATAATCGTGGCTGAGAGCAGTAGAATTTGCCCGTAAGAGAAAGGATCCCTGAGGGCAGACAGTCCCGTCTCAGCTGTGATCACAGCCTTTTGTAGCCCTTCTGCCCGCAGCAGAAGTGCTGCTGGAGCCTGAAAAAAAAAGTTAGAGGTGGGAATTTTGCTGCATAGATCACTAATGAAATGTAAAGGGGTTGCATTTTTTTTTAAATAGAGTTTTGTGGGGGAGTGTTGGAGGCAAGTACAAGGGGGGAAGGAGAAGAGGAGAGTCTGGGAAGGAAAGCACAGTCACTCACCTTTAACAGGTGTTCTCCAGGGACAGCAGGAATCATCCCTCACATATGGGTGACGGCACCAATGGAGTTCTCGTGGAAGCATCCCTCCAGCTTTCAAAGAAAGCCTTTGGGAGATACTACCACGCATGCGTGGCCCCCTTCCCGCTCAAGGGTGCCATCTTGCTCAGTCACATGACATACATAGCTAAAAGACAGCAAAATAAATAAAAGATGGTAAAGGAGCAACTCCAAGGGGAGGAGGGAAGGTTGTGAGGACTGATTCCTGCTGTCCCCGGAGAACACCTGTTACAGGTCAGTAACTGCACTTTCTCCAGGAACAAGCAGGAAGTCAGCCCTCACATATGGGACTCCCCAGCTATAGGTTACCGAAAGCCCATAGCGAAAAACACAGTCGCCTTCTAAGGGGAGCCGTGAGCAACAGCAATTAAGTCCATAGCTACAGACTACAGTAGGACCCGTGTCCGATGGAAACTAGCACTCCAGTAGCCTGAACACAAAAGGGTTGGAGAATAGGAGTGCCTAAACCCTGAAAAGATTACAGAGCACAGCCTGGCCAAAGGCACTGTCCCATTGGGACTCCCTTTCCAGGCAGTAATGGCCTGCGAAGGTATGGACTGAAGACAAGGTGGCGACCCGGCAGATGTCCACCATCAGGACAGAATGCAGGTTTGCCACCGAGGTCGCCATGACCCTGACACAGTGCGCCGTGACTCGGCCTTCCAGCAGGAGCCCCACTTGGTCACAGGCGACGGCAACACAGTCCGCCACCCAGGTAGACGGTGTACGTTTGGTCACCGCCTCCCTCAGTCTACTGGGGTCGTACGAGATGAGAAGCTGAGCAGCTATGCGGTGGCCTTGAGTACACTGGATGTAGAAGGACAAGGCTCTCTTACAGTCCAGAGTGTGGAGGACTGTCTCCCCCCTACTGGAGTGAGGCCTTGGGAAGAAGGTGGGAAGTAGTACCACCTCCTGATTGAGGAGGAAGGACGATACCACCTTCGGAAGGAATTTAGGGTGTATGCGGAGCACCACCCTGTTCTTTTAAAACCTGGTATATGGCGCCTCTGCCACTAAGGCCTGAAGCTCGCTAACCCAGCGAGCGGAGGTGAGCGCAACCAGGAACGCCACCTTCCACAAGAGGTATTGCAGGTGGTAGATAGCCAGAAGCTCAAAGGGCAGGTGAGTGAGCTGCCCCAATACTACATTGAGATCCTACTCTGTCGCCGGATGGTGAACCGGGAGCTTCGATAAAAGCAGACCCTCGTATGAAGCGGGTTACCAGCGGCTGGACCGAGAGAGGTTTGCCGTCCAGCAGGTGCTGGTGTGCCAAAAAGAGCATTGAGGTGCACCCTGATGGAGTTTGATTTAAGAACAGATTGTGAGAGGTGGAGAAGGTACTGTAGCACCAGTCTCACCGGGCAGAACGGATCAGTCCCAGGCTGCGCACCCCAAGTTGAAAACCTGCGCCATTTCAGGGCATATGCTTTCCTAGTGGGAGCCTTACGAGAAGCCTGCAGGATCTCCTCTACCTCACCTGAGAGGTTGAAAGGGGCCAGGGTGATCCTTTCTGTAGCCACGCTGTCAGCAACAGGGACCCCATGTTGGGGTACAGAAGAGAGCCCCCCCTCCTGGGACAGGAGCCTTGGAGAGTTCCCTAACAGGATGGGAGTCTCCACCGATAGCCAGAGTAGCGGGAACTATGGTTGCCTGGGCTCTCGAGGGGCTATCAGGTTGAACGAGGCTTCGTCGCGGAGGGTCCTGAACAATGTCTTGGCAATTAGTGGTGTGGGTGGGAAGGCATACATGAGGCCTTTCGACCATGAGACGAGGAATGCATCCGCCACCCCCTGGAGTGGTGGGCCTGCAGAGTGCAGAAGCAGGGCAAATGGTAGTTGTCCGGAATGGCAAACAGGTATATTTCAGGTTCCCCCCCAGAGCTGAAAGAGTCGGTCAGCCACACTGGGGTTCAGGCTGCCACTCTTGCGGCTTTAAGACCTGCTCAGTCTGTCGGCCAGTGACTTGTTCTGGCCTGGCAGGTATACTGCCTGCAGGAATATACCCAGCCAGACTGCGTAGGAGCAGAGGACCACTGCCACCCGGCAGAGGGCACGAAACCCCATGCCCCCATTTGTTCACACAGAACATTGCCACATGGTTGTTCGTCTGGACTAACAACGGTTGGTGCCATAGGAGGTGACAAAAGGCTCGAAGTACTAAGTATATGGCCCATAGCTCCAGGAGGTTGATCTGCTGGTTGCTCTAGTCTTGCGACCAGTTGTCCTGGGTGCAGAGTTCCTCGCAGTGGACCCTCCAGCCGAGCAAGGAGGTGTCCATGGTGAGGACCCTTAAGGGGCTTGGAACGGCATCCCTGCCAAGAGGTTTTGGGGAGTCTGCCACCATGTCAGGGAGTTTGACAACTGGAGGGTCACTGAGACTTGTCCCAGAGGCATCCCGTGGCCTGTGTCCACTGGTCCCGAAGGCACCACTGCGCACCCCTCATGTGGAACTGGGCATCTGGGGTGATGTGGACCGAGAAAACCATATGCCAGAGTAGGTGCAGGAGCTGCTGGGCGGGTACCGAGGGGCAATGCTGTACGTCCAGGGCCAGGGACTGGAGATGATCAGCTTGGTCTCCAGGAAGGAAGGTCTTTACCTGGAGGGTGTCCAGTCTTGCCCCTATGAACCCCAGACACTGTGTTGGGAGGAGGTGGGACTTGGGGTTTATCACAAACCCCAAGTGTTGCAAGACCTGGATGGTGAATGCAGTTGCCTGCTGCACTTCTAAGACCGTGCCTCCTTTTATGAGCTAGTTGTCCAGATAGGGGAAGACAAAGACCCCCTGGAGGCGGAGGAAGGTGGCTACGACTGCCAGGCATTTTGTGAAGACCGTTGGGGTGGAGGCCAAGCCGAAAGGCAGCACCCTGTATTGGTAATGTCCCCCGTCCACCATAAACCGCAGGTACTGCCTGTGGTTGGGATGAATAAGGATGTGTGTATAAGCATTCTTCAGATCAAAGGAGCTTAGCCAATCTCCATGCTAGCGGTAAGGCAGCAATGTTCCAAGGGAGAGCATCTTGAACTTCTCCCTCACCAGGATACATCGAGTTGAGCCACTTGCTCTCCGCTGGTACTGATGCCGGTGTCTACCACATACAAAGCATTAACCATTCTAGGATGGGAGGGATGGGCACCATAAGCGATTCTCGGAGGGGCCTTTTACTGGAGGATTTCTAGCTCCTCTACTCGAGGGTCCTCCTCCAATTCCATAGGGAATGCTAGGGCCTTAAACATGTCTGTTACAAAGACAAGGAATGCCATGTCCTCTGACGGAGACCACTGCCAGGGCTCTAAAGTGGGAGAGTCCGAGGAGACGTCGTGATGGTGACGGGTGACTCGTTGTCTTCAGTCTCCCATTTGGACTAGTCCATCGAGGACTCAATGGAAAGCTGGTCCGTGGGTCTCAGGACCGACCCCAGGCCGCAGCCCTCAGAGGCCCCATGGCTAGTGCCAAATGAACTGGCTGGGGATGATCACAGCCCTGGGAACCGGATCGAGATCTTGACTGAGGAACAACTTGAGGCCAAATGGCTCAAGGATCGGATCGGCCACCTGTGGTCAGGGCAGAGGAACTGGTTGTGCCGCACAACAGCACTTACTGCTGGTCCATGAAAGCAGACAAACTGCACTCCAGGGCTGCCATTCTGGACTGCAGGCCAGAAGGATCCACAGCCATTGGCGCAGGCACCGAATGAATCGTGCCCGACACCGGTTCCCTGAATGGAAGTCCTCAACGAGGATGGTGTCTGGTGACCGAGGCCGGTCCGAGGTCAAGTCCTTTCAGGGGACCTTTGTAGGCTGCTCCCTCTCTGATAAGAACATAAGAACATAAGATATGCCATACTGGCAGACCAAGGTCCATCAAGCCCAGTATTCTGTTTCCAACAGTGGCCAATCTAGGTCATATGTACCTAGCAGTTTCCCCAAGAGACACAAGTTCCACAATGCTTGTACTGGGTCAAGCATTAATATCTTCAGTCACTTCTTAATAATCGTTTATGGACCTTTCCTCCAGGAACTTGTCCAAACCTTTTTTAAACCCAGCTACACTAACAGCCTTTACTACATCCTCCGGTAACAAATTCCAGAGTTTGATTACACGTTGAGTGAAAAAATATTTTCTTTTATTAGTCTTAAATAGTTTACCCTGTAGCTTCATTGCATGTCCCCTAGTCTTTCTATATTCTGATAACGTAAACAATCGATCTACGTTTACCCGTTCCACTCCGTTCATTAACTTATAGACTTCTATCATATCTCCCCTCAGCCATCTCTTTTCCAGGTTAAAGAGCCCTAACCTTTTTAGCCTTTCTTCATAGGAGTATCCTTCCATCCCCTTTACCATTTTTGGTGGCTCTTCTCTGAACCTTTTCTAAAATCACTATATCCTTTTTAAGATACGGCGACCAGAATTGCACACAATATTCAAGGTGCGGTCTCACCATGGAACAATATAGAGGCATTATAATATCTTTTGTTTTATTTTCCATTCCTTTCCTCATCATACCTAGCATTCTATTTGCTCTCTTGGCCGCCGTTGCACACTGGGCCGAGGGTTTTAACATGGTATCCACAATGACGCCTAAATCTTTTTCCTGGGTGGCGGTTCCTAATGTGGAACCTTGCATCGTGTAACCCTCGGACAAGCATATCAGACTGCGTGACTTGGCTCAGGACACACCCGGTCTGTAGGATATGTCCAGGGACACTGCCTTCGAGGTCGTCTTCTTCTTCTTCTTGGGTTCCCTCGAGGGAGACCCCCTCTCTGAAGAACCACGGTGCTGTTCAGGTTCCGGTAGAGCCGCCCCGAGGTGTCGTGGCTTAGGATGAGTCCCTGGGTCTTCTGAGGTACCGAGAACTTGGGGGAAAAACTTATCATGCTGTTGCTGGAGACTTGAGGGCTTTGTTGGACATCTTTTTGCAGAGAGCGCATGCTGTGGAGTCGTGGTCCGGCCCAAGACAGCTGAGGAAGCAGTCATGTGTGTCAGTCAAAGATAATTTTGGCATGCCAATCACACTTTTTAAAACCACTGGTAGCCATGGGGGAAAAAGTACCCCAACGAGGTCGAAGACCCGCCAAGCTGCCAATTGGAAAAAAGGTGCGAAGACGCCAAGAAGGAAAACTACAAAAAGGACCCAAACTCGATGTTGAGACAGCAAGGTCGAGTGGCGGGAAGAGTAACAGTGCAGTACCAGAGGAAAGTGTGAAACTCAGGCTGAAAAATCAACTTTTTTCGGGGACAAGCCAGACAGATGTCTGAAGGGCTCCATGTAAAAAAGGAGACCGAGCAAGATGGCACCCTTGGGCAGGAAGGGGACCACGCATGCGTGGTAGCATCTCACAAAAGCTTTCTTTGAAAGCTGGGGGGATGCTTCCGTGAGGGCTCCTTCGGTGCCGACATCACCCATATGTGAGGACTGACTTCCTGCTTGTTCCCAGAGAAAACAGATAGGTTGGGGAAGGACAGAAGGAGAGGGGTTGGGGAAGGGCACCTAGTTGGAGGGTGAAGAGATGAATGCATGGGAAGTAAAAGTCACAATGTGTTTGTGCATAAAGTGAACACTTCTTCCACCACACACATGCAGGCATCGCCCCACCCCCACACAAAAGAACCCCACACCTCTGCACCCCCATCACACACACAAGGTATAGCTTAAAGAGTCAGTGGAAGTTGTGGAAAGGGAGCAGGAATGGGGCCATTGCCTTCTGTTGGCACTGTGCAGTGGTCCTTTAAGAGCCTGATTTATTATGCTTTTTTCCCCCATAGAAAATGGAAAAACAAAGTTTCTTGGTAAACCAGGCTCTAAAACCTAAAAAATTAGCAGCAATACACCTTTTTGCGGGATGAGGGGTATGCACTGTGACCTAGGTTTCGGAAACCAGCTCCTAGATTTTTAAGCTGGCTCCTGGATGCCAAGAAAATTTATCAAAGCCCAATTTAAACCCACAGTGAAAATGTACTACTAATGCTAATTAAAGCGTAGTTACTCAGTTGTAACATATGTTCTCCGAGGACAGCAAGAATCAGTCCTCACATATGAGTGACAAGCTTTTGGGAGTTACACCGTGGATGCATGGTCACCTTCCCGACCAAAGGAGCCATCTTACCTCAGTATGACGACATACCTTAATCAAGCAGGAAAAAAAAAACCCAACTCCATGGAGGAGGGGGAGATTTGTGAGGCTTTATTCCTGCTGTCTCCAGAGAACACCTGTTACAGATGAGTAACTACGTTTTCTCCAGGAACAAGCAGGAAATCAGTCCTCACATATGGGACTCCCAAGCTACAGGCTACCAAAAAAAGACTAAGAGCCATAGCAACCCAAAAAGCAGACAGTGAAGGGCAGCAGGGGACGTTGGTTGGCTGGAAGTCTGACACTGCAGCAGCAGCATCGAAGATGCAATCCCCACTCTGGTAGCCCAACATCCTGGGTTGGAGGGAAGCAGTTACACTATTCCCCAAAGAGGTGATGGAGTACGGGCTGGCCAAAGGCGTTATTCCTCCAGGAGGTCTCTTCCAAACAGTAGTGCGCTGTGACAGTGTGCACAGATGACCAGGTGGTAGTCTGGTAAATGTCTAGTAATGACATTGCCAGGCTACCACCTGATGCTCCAGAGAGAGCCCTGCCTGTTGATAGGTGAAGAAAATGTAGACGGCCACCCATCGTGAGAGGGTGCACTTGGAGACTGCGACCCCAGTCAACTGGGGTCAAAAGAGGCAGAGCTGAACTAAGCGGCGATGAGGCTGCATCCTCTGGATGTAAAAGGACAATGCGTGCTTGCAGTCCAATGTGTGTAGGGAGTCCTCTGCCCTAGTGGCCTGGGAAAGAAAGTGGGTGACACTACCTCTTGATTCAGGTGGAAAGTAGAGACAACCTTTGGCAAGAACTTAGGGTGAGTCTGAAGGACGACCCTGATCCTGTGGAACCTGGTGTAGAGTGTGGGTGTCATCAGTGCCTACAGTTCGCTCATGCACCTGTCTGAGGTGAGTGCTACCAGGAAGAGGACCTTCCAAGAAAGGAACTTGAGATGCCAGGTAGCCAGAGGTTCGAAGGGTGGAGCCATGGGCTTCCCTAACACTACATTGAGGTCCCACGCCACCAATGGGTGGACAGATTAGGGGGCCAGGAAAGGAGGCAGCCTCGCATAAACCAGCCCAAAAGAGTGCATAGACATGGCCTGACCTACAGCATGGTGGTGAGCCAAGATGACAAAGGTGTACTCTGACAATGTTGGACTTTAGGTACAACAAAATCGAGCAGCTAAGTACCTGCACACTACTAAAGGAAACCAAAAAGCAGGTACAAGAGACTGGCAAGTATCGGATTCAGGTTTTGAAACCTAATAGCTAATAACAGGGGTTTCAAAGCCTGAATCCGATATTCGCCAGTCTCTTGTACCCGCTTTTTGGTTTCCTGTATTGGACTTTAGGCCAGCCCCCGATAGATGCAATAGGTATTGTAAGATGTCCGGCATCCCGCAGGACTACTACTACTGAGCATTTATATAGCGCTACAAGATGTACACAGCGCTGCACAGACATGTAAGAGTCAGTCCCTGCCCACCAGAGCTTACAATCTAGTCAAGACAAACACAGAAGGTGTAGACAGGGATAAAACAAGAGGGGAATGGTAAAGAAACAAGAAGATCAGGTGAGTCAAGATCCAAAAGCAGCAGCAAAGAGGTGAGTTTTCAGCCTGGATTTGAAAAGGGTCACAGAAGGCGCCTGGCGTACAGACACAGATAGTTTGTTCCAGGTGTAAGGTGCAGCAAGGTGAAAGGAGCGAATTCTGGAGTTAGCAATAGAAGAGAAGGGCACAGATAGAAGCAATTTTCCAGAAGAGCGGAGTTCCTGAAGGGGAGTGTAAGAAGAGATAAGAGAAGAAAGGTAGTGAGGCGCTGCAGAGTGAATGCACTTATAGGTAAGCAGGAGAAGTTTGAAATGAATGCGGAAACGGATAGGGAGTCAATGAAGTGACTTGAGAAGAGGGGTAATATGGGCATGACGAGACTGGCGGAAGATTAGATGCACAGCAGAGTGTTGAACAGATTGAAGGGGAGAGAGATGATTCAAAGGGAGATCAGCAAAGAGTAGGCTACAGTAGTTAAGTCAGGAGGTGATTAAGGAGTGGATAAGTGTCTTAGTGTGTTCAGAAAGCAATGGGTAGATTTTGTTGATGCTAGAGAGAAAGAAATGGCAGGTCTTAGCTATCAGATGTATGTGTGTGAAGGAGAGAGGGGAGTCAAAGACCACTCCAAGGTTGCAAGCTGAGGAAACAGGGAGGATTAGAGAGTTATCCATAGAGACTGAGAAAGGAGGAAGAGGAGAGGAGATTTTAGGGGGAAAAATAAGAAGTTCAGTCTTGGCCATGTTCAATTTCAAGCAGCGGTGAGACATCCAAGCAGCAATGTCAGACAGACAAGCAGAAATCCGGGTTTGAATTGCCAGAGAGATTTCAGACGTAGAGAGGTAGATCTGGAAGTCATCAGCATAAAGATGGTACTGAAAGCCATGTGAAGAGATGAGTGCACCAAGGGACTGGGTATATAGAGAAAAAAAGGAGTGGACCCAAGACAGATCCTTGAGGTACACCAACTGAGAGCGGGATAGCAGCAGAGAAGAGGATAAGACCTTTGTCCACACACCAGAACGAAAACATGCGCCACTTAAAGGAATATTACCGACGCATAGAGTCCTTACACGAGGCAAGAAGAACATCTTCAACCAACCTGGAGAGGCAATGATGTGCTATTGCTAGCCTCTCAGTATCCAGGGCAAGAGACTGGAGGTTGGGTGCAGCAGCATCCCATCCTCCTGTGCAGGTTCAGGGCGCTCCTCAGCGGCAATGGGTCCCGCTCAGATAGCTGTAGAAGCAGGAGGAACAAGGGCTGCCTGGGACACCTGGGGGCAATGAAGATGGAGACCACCTGAGTTTGTATCTTCAGGAGGGCCTGTGGCACCAGGGGTGTGGGTGGAAACGCATACAGGAAGCCCCTAGACCAGGGGAGGAGGAAGGCATCCGCCTCCTGTCTCCGGGCTGGCCTCAGAGGGCAGAAGAGAGGCAGCTGCGCATTCTCTGGGCTGGCAAAAAGGTTGATCTCTGGGGTACCCCAGCACTGGAATACAACCCTAAACATGGTCGGGTTCAGACTCTACTTCTGGGGCTGGAGGACTCGACTCAAGCGATCTAGCAGTACATTGCCCTGGCCCAGCAAGTACACCACTTTGAGGGAGATGTTCTTCCCCATTGCAAGGTTCCAAAGGTGCACTGCCTCCCAGCAGTGGTGGTACAAGTCTGTACCCCCCTGCTTGTTGATGCAGTATATCACCATCTGGTTGTCCATCTGAACATGAATCACATGTCCTTCCAGATGATCCTGAAAGGTCCGCAGGGCGTGACAGACTGCTCTGAGTTCCAGCAGATTGATCTGTGAGACACTCTCCTGACTACCATGGGCTTTGAGACTGCAGGCGATCGCAGTGGGCCTCCCAGCCCAACTTGGACGCATCCGTTGTCAGGATGGATTGTATTGGAGGAGCCTGGAAGGGCAGACCGGTTCTGAGGTTGAGGGAGTCTTGCAACCAGGCAAGATATGTCGCTAGGGCCGGCGTGACTTGGATGCAATTCTCCTGACGGCGGGAAGCTTGTATCCACTGGGCACAGAGCATCCATTGAGCCTGCCGCATACAGAAGGGGGAAAGAGTGGCATTGCTGACAGTGGATGCCGTGTGCTCAAAGAAGCAAAGCATCTGCCTGGCTGTCACCGCTGCCCTGCTCTGAACAGACTGCGCCAGGGCGAAGAAGCGTTGTGCCCGATCCAGTGGCAGAAAGGCTCTCGCCCGAATGGAAAGCACAGTTACTTACCTGTAACAGGTGATCTCTGGGAACAGCAGGAATAAGTCTTCACATATGGGTACGTCGGTACCGACGGAGTCTGCGCGGGAACGCTTCCCAGAATCCAATCAAGAGCTTTTGGAAGCATCCCAGCACACCTGCGTGCTGCCTTCCTGCCTTTCCCAACTGCCTCTCCTCAGTTAAGTTTTAAAGCTGAGACAAAGAGAGAGAGAAAGGAAATGAAAGATAGATAGAGATACAACTCCTGGGGAGGTGGGTGGGTTGTGAAGACTTATTCCTGCTGTTCCCAGAGATCACCTGTTACAGGTAAGTAACTGTGCTATCTCCAGGAACAAGCAGGAATGAGTCTTCACATATGGGGACTCCCAAGCTGAGATGCCTGGAGTCCCAGCATGTCATAGGTTGGAACATGCTATCTCCCAGAACACCAGGCATCCTGAGGATGGAGGGTAGGAGTTGAAGAAAGAAAAAATGCTGTGGAACAGCTAACCTAGCATAGGACTGCAGGGAAGGAGTCCATGTGTGGATGATGATTGTCATCAATGATGTTGCAGAAGATTGCAATAGAGACCTCCCCTAACAGGATTTCACAGAAGTATGGAGGTTCATGGATCTACTGGGAACCCAGTAGAGGAACCTTGAAGAGGACCTCACTGTAAAGTGGAGGTAATAAACCTGTAGGAAAAATAGTGGAGGTCAGAATCCTGAAAGGAATAGGTAACCCCAGTAGGAAAAACTGGGGTAGTACAAAAAACGGTGGGCCTTCAGAGGAAGGGTTTATGACAAAAACCTAACTCTTTTGGCGGGAGCGTGGCTCACTCTTAGGAGCAAAAAGACAAAGGCTAACCGATTTGGACAAAAAGGCATAGTCCTTGTGGGGAGAAAGGGTATGGGAACCCCTTGTATCCCAAGAAGAGAGGATAAATGCCGGAAGCGTTAAAGCCTGTGATTAACTGAAGATCCACAATGTCTCTCCTAATTGGGATAAGCTAGGAGAGATATTGAGTATGGAGAGCTTCAGAGGTACATAAACCATTAGGTTATGGCATAAAAATTGTTGACTACCATAGGAGTGTGTGTGTGTGTAAAACCCCAAACCTGCTAGATAGCATAGGTATGGGTAAAAGCCCTCTGTCAGAATCATATAGGTATATGAGAATAGACAGGGAGATAGATAAGCATGTGGATACATATCTATCTATAAGAAAATCTCAACAGATACACACACACACATACACATATACATACACACACACACATACACATATACATACACACACACACATACACATATACACATACATAGATAGATAGATAGACAGATAGACAGACATATAAGAATATATCTATAGTGAGATATGGCAGGGCATAAAATACACACAAAAAATAAATATGGATATGTAGGCTTACATATAGGGGTCTGCAGGTAAACAGACAGAGATATGCCTACAGTACAGTGATCACATAGGCTATGTGGAGAGGAAAGATTCATCTAACAACAAGGAGGTAGAACCTACTTGAGAAGGCATATAGAGAATCTATTCCTCCTGGTTATAATCTGCAAGAATGCTAGTTAGTGCAAAAGAACCAGGATTGTTACATGAAAGACCAAGGAGAATGTCAATGTGCAGCCAGGAAGTCCCGAGTCTTCCAGGACTCTGGCATGGTAAGTAGACAGAAGACGCCTAGAGATGAGATACCATGTTGAACTGCTTAAGGGCAAAGGTATCATGCGTTCTTACCATGAGGACGAGCATATCCCCGATTGGGAATACTATGGACCAAAGCAGGGAACTGGCAACTCCTTGAGTCTTCACGTAAGAGAAGGCCTATGTCCTTTATATCAAAAAAGGAGATAGAAAAGGAAGGGGACCCTTCCAGTCATGGGAGACATGACTAAAAAGCCTTTTCTAACCAGCTAGGATAGCTGTTGGAGAAAAAAAAAACCATGCTCTCTAGCAAGGGCCCACAGTGGAAAGCTTCTCTGTAGATTGCAGAGAGCATGGAACTGGCTGGTAGAGAGCCAGTATCTCAGTCAACTATGCTGCCAACTCAGGAAATGAAGATGGCAGAATAGAAAACAATCTAGAAAGCTTGTAGTGAGATGATCTCCAAGAGAGATGGAGTACTGACTTGGAGCCACTACAAAGACTAGACAGAATGTTAGTGGAGGACAATCTGGTAGTTTGTGGATAAGAACCAGAGGTCCAAACATTAAAGCTCCTGGATGGGCAGCTGTTGGCAAGACAGCAGAAGAATCTTACTGTTCCAAAACAGAAAGGACAGAACAGGAGTAGGAACTCTGGACATGTCTGATAAGCTGCCCCAAGCAAGATTAAAACAGAGGAGGTGACTCAGAGAGGAAAACTCCGCACTGGAAAGTGAGAAAACTAGAGAGGCTGAAGAGAAAGCCTCCCAGTAAGTAATTCCGCTCTTACAGAGGAAAAACTTGGTAAGAGGGTGAAGAGAATGGAGCTGAAGAAGACTTACGAAGTAGTAAGTCTATAGAAAGGAAAAATACATGCTGGCACAGGAACTATCATCTGATAGTGGTTAGACCTCTTTCCCTAGCAGGGAAAAGAGGAGAAACCCGTGACTTATAGGCATGAACAACCTGACAGCTCACAGAAATATAGAAAAAATGGATATCTTTTGGAAAGAGATCCCTGTGTAGGGGTTAGAATAAAGTGGTGCATTGCCTCTATTGAGAAGAAGCAACTGTAGATTCTAACCCCAAGGGTCACAAGCATCTGATGATGAATGATCAGAAACCCTGCAGGTGCTGGGTTTGCTGAGCCTGGTGAGAGGTTGGATTCTTTAGACCAGAACGATGCTGTCCCTGTTGGGGAACATCTGTATGATGGGCAAGTGATGAATAAAACCTTCTTCTCCTGTGGGAAGAAAATTTGGTAGGACATTTCCTACGTACTGGGACAGAGGAAGGGGTAGAACAACCCCTAAGAACAGGTAAATCAGTGGACAACTGAGTAACCTGACGTAAAGACTCCTTGTTGAAAAGATTTTCTCCAGTGCAAGGAGCATGTCCCAGCCTTTGTTGTGCCCATTTGTCCAAGTCTGAAGCTTGGAGCCGTCGTGCCCCTATAGCTATAGCAGAAGTCCTGCTAACAGACTCAAAAGAGTCTAGGGAAGCACGAGAAAGAAACCAAGAGATATTCTGGATACGCTTAAGCAGTGAGGAATAGTCTGTACTCCTGGAATCTGAAAGAAAAGGTGACAAAAGATGTAATTGCTTTGTGACCTCCTCAAGAGAAAGACTCATATAAAATATATATGAGAGAATTCTTGCAGAAAAAAGAGCATAGATGTCTGGAAGGTTTGACGTCCAAAGTCATCTAGTGTTTTAGACTCACGACCTGGCGGACAGGAAGAGTGCTTTTTCTTACTCTTTACCCGCCTCATTGCTGATTCCACTACTAGGGAATGATGAGGAAATTGAGTCTTTTGAAACCCTGGAGAGGGGGGCACCTGATATAACAGATCAGTTGCCCTGGGAGGTGGGGGTACCCGGAAAGGTGTCTCCCACATTCCTAGAAGGAGATCCTGCAAGGAATGATGCAAAGGAAGCATTATGTTCCCCTTTGCTTTGGTAGAAAGAGAGCCTTGTGCAGGATCATGTCCTGGGTTAGGAATGGCAAGAGATCTTGCTATATCCTAGAGCAGGGGTCGGCAACCCGCGGCTCCGGAGCCGCATGCGGCTCTTTCTCACCTTTGCCGCGGCTCCGGAGCACACTGCCCGCCCGGTATTAAAACGTGGCGTTATGGGCTCCCTCCATTCTTCTGCAGCCGCGGCTCCCTGCCTCTTAAGGAACCGCGGTTGTGCTTTTAAAATCATCTCGGAGCCCTTCCTGTCTTGACGGGCTCCGTGCAGCATTGTCCCGCCTCTAAAGGAAGTTTTGGAGGCGGGACAATGCTGCACGGAGCCCGTCAAGACAGGAAGGGCTCCGAGATGATTTTAAAAGCACAGCCGCGGTTCCCTAAGAGGCAGGGAGCCGCGGCTGCAGAAGAAGGGAGGGGGGCTGACATGGAGGGAGGGGAGCTGACATGGAGGGAGGGAGCAGATATGGATGGATGGAGGGAGGGGGACTGACATGGAGGGAGGGGGGCTGACATGGATGGATGGAGGGAGGGGGGCTGACATGGAGGGAGGGAGCTGATATGGATGGAGGGAGGGGGCTGACATGGAGGGATGGAGGGGGCTGACATGGAGGGATGGAGGGGGCTGACATGGAGGGAGGGGGGCTGACATGGAGGGAGGGAGCTGATATGGATGGGAGGGGGGGCTGACATGGAGGGAGGGGGCTGATATGGATGGAGGGAGGGGGGCTGATATGGATGGAGGGAGGGGGGCTGACATGGAGGGATGGAGGGGGCTGACATGGAGGGAGGGAGCTGATATGGATGGAGGGAGGGGGGCTGACATGGAGGGGGCTGACATGGAGGGATTGGGGAGGCGGGCTGACATGGAGGGAGGGAGCTGATATGGATGGAGGGAGGGAGGGAGGGGGCTGACATGGAGGGATGGAGCACTGGTAATGGGGTTGAGGGGACGAGCACTGGAAATGAGCTGATTAGGGGAGGCTAGGACTGGTAATGATTTGATGGGGGTAGGACTGGTATTGGGCTGATTAGGGGAGGCTAGCACTGGTAATGGGGTTGAGGGGGGATTAGCACTGGAAGCGAGCTGATTGGGGGGCTTTGACTGGGCATGGGCTGATTGTGGGGAGGGGAGGATAGAGCTGCTGGCCCTGGAAGATAACTGGGGGCTAAGGCTACAAATGGGCTGATATGAGGGGATGGGAGAATGGAACTGGATCTGAGAGGGGCTGCCATGGTATTTGTACTAGAAGGGACTGGTCAGTGGGGAAGGAGGGGGACTGGAAGGAAATGGACACCAGTGGCAATCATGGGAATGCAAGTTGACATTGGAAGGTACTGGGAGTGAGGACTGGAAAGGGGCTGATATTGGGGAGGGTTACTGGGACTGGAAATAGGCTGATGGAAAGAAGTGAAGAAAACGAAAGAAGAGATAAGAAATGGCAGATGGACCATAGACCACAGAAAGAGAGCCAAGAGAAGAAAGGAAAGCAGAAGCCTCAGATCAGGACCAGCATGATCAAAGAATAAATTGGTCAGACAACAAAGGTAGAAAAAATAATTTTATTTCATATTAGTGATTTGACTACAAAATCATCATCATTTTGAAATCAAATATTGTTACTTGTTGTTGTGATATTTTCTGGCGTATTTTGTTTGGTGTGCGAAGGAAGAGGGGTAGTCTTATACGGCGAGTATAGGCCAAACACCTATATTTTAACAGGAAAAGTAGGGGGTCGTATATAGCATTAAGGTAAGAAACAATATATGCAGTGTTAGATTTGTTTTAAATGTCGCAATGGTTTTGCGGCTCCCAGTTTTTTTTTTCCCTTTGGAAACGGGTCCAAGTGGCTCTTTATGTCTTAAAGGTTGCAGACCCCTGTCCTAGAGGAAACTCTGAAAAGAGGGATCCCTAACAGGAATCTCTCTTGGACAGGTTAGATTTACAGAACTAGCCTGAGCATCCACCGAGGTATCCAAATATATAGGAATAGAAGATCCTGCACAGTGCAGTGTGGAATGCTTAAGAGATGGTTGCTGGTACTGGGTATCATGAGCAGCAACCATCCTTACCACATTGTCCATGCCAGGTATCGACTCCAAGCTTGGTATAGAATGGAGCGATCCTGTTGAAAAAAGCATGGTAGGAGTTGGCCACGATGCTACTATGGATACCGGTACCGATGTCAATACCGGTACCGATGTCGGAGTCGAGCCCGACAAAGACATCGGAGTAGTCATCTGTGACAGTTCAATTGGTACCGAGGTGACTGAACCCATCCGGCCAGTATCCTCGGTACCGAAGCACCGGTATCGATCTATGTCGGTACCAAAAGCTATTGGTACCGAGTCTTCTAGACTAGAGATCGATTCCAAACTCGGCATCAAGGGCAGAGCGCCTGATAAGCGAAGCATGGAAGGCACCGACCGCAAAGGTAATGAGGTCGTCGGTACCGATTTCGGTACCGTGTCTGACACCGGTGAAGGAAGGTCAACCAGTGGCAACTCAATCGGCCTCAAAGGAACCGAGAGTTGTGGATCGGAATCATCGGAACTGAGCCTTCGGTACCGCCGAGAGCCGGTACCAAGGCGAGTTGGTACCCAGTCCTCCAGACTGGAGATTGATTCCAGACTCGGCATCGAAGGAAGCGAGTCTATTGATGCACGTCTGGAGGGTACCGACGGCAGTGGTAGTATCGGTGCTGCTACCGATAATGGAAAGTCAGTCTGGGGTGTATCTACCGGTCCCGAAGGTACCTAGGACGCCAGATGACGATCCCTGGTGAGGACTGTTTCATCCAACACCAGTGCCGATGCCGGGGTACCGGTACCGCTCGAAGCGGATGCCACCACCGGACACGGCTGAGGTATGTTCTGTGAGGGGTGAACCCCAGGAACAACCTGAAACCCCTTATTTGCTTTGGAGACCGAAGACTCCCGCCGGGGTTTTGAAGCCAGTGGGCCCTCGAGGGCAAGGCCGGAGCAGTCTTCATGCTGCGCATGAGACCTACCACTCGAGGACTGGCTAGTCTTAACAGACTGTTTGTGGGTTACCTGATCTTGTGTGGAAGAAGAAGGGGACGGTGCTCCGAAGTTGGAGGGCAACCGTGTATCGAGGGAATCTCGATGTTGAAAACCTCTTCTCACCAAACTGTTGTCAGGACCCAAGCAGGTTAGACACCGACTTTGAGGGTCTAAAAATAAAGTTGTACCGCCACAGAATGAACATTTCTTAGAGAAAGTGCCTGGCGGTTCCATGAAGGAAAAAGAAGAGGCCTAAAAGGCCTAAGACCGTGGGACACTATGAGGAAAAAATATATTTCAAGAAAACACCGGCGGTACCGGTGGCGTCGGGAAGACAGCCGCGACCACAAGAAAACTAAAAAATAAAAACAAGAATTTTCTGCGGTGACAGGAGGACGTCCTGCCGGCTCCGCGGAAAAATGAAAACTGAGGAGAGGCAGTTGGGAAAGGCGGGAAGGCAGCACGCAGGCATGCTGGGATGCTTCCAAAAGCTCTTGATTGGACGCTGGGAAGCGTTCCCGCGCAGACTCCGTCGGTACCGACGTACCCATATGTGAAGATTCATTCCTGCTTGTTCCTGGAGATAGAGTAGTTACTCACCTGTAACAGGTGTTCTCCAGGAGCAGCAGGAATCAGTCCTCACATATGGGTGTCATCGGTGCCGATGAAGCCCCAGCGGAGCATTTCCCCAGCTTTCTATGAAAACCTTTGGGAATGCTGGCACGCATGCGCGGTTCCCTTCCCGCCTAAAGGTGCATTTTACCTCAGTCAAATGACATAGCTAAGAACAGCACACAAAAAGGTCAAAAAAACAAACTATGTACCACTGCAACTCCAAGGGGAGGAGGGAGGGTTGTGAGGACTGATTCCTGCTGCTCCTGGAGAACACCTGTTACAGGTGAATAACTACTCTTTCTCCAGGACCAAGCAGGAAGTCAGTCCTCACATATGGGTGACTCCCCAGCTCTGGGCTACCGAGGAACCCAGGCTGAACAAGAGGCCTCCCTCTAGTCTCAGCAGCAAAGAAAGGCTTTTCAAGGACACAACCTCCACCGGTAGCCCAACAGAGGGCAGGAGGGCAGGAGTTGCCTAAACCTCAAAGAGATTCCGGAGTACTGCTTGGCCAAAAGCACTGTCCCTACGGGACTCCCTCTCCAGGAAGTAATGGGCTGCAAAAGTCTGGCTTGAAGACCAAGTTGCAGCCCTGCAGATGTCTACCAAGGGCACAGAGCGGAGATGAGCCACTGAGGCAGCCATTGCCCTGACATGATGGGCTGTGACCCTACCCTGCAAAGGAAGGTCAGCTGCCTTGTAAGCCCAGGTGATACAGTCAGCCACCCAGATGGACAAGGTACGCTTGGACACAGTGATCCCCAATTTATTGGGGTCAAGAGAGACGAAGAGCTGAGTAGCCCTTCTATGCCCCTGCGTACGGTCAAGGTAGAAGGATAAGGCCCTCCTACAGTCCAGGGTATGCAGAACTGCTTCAGCCTGGCTAGCATGAGGCCTAGGGAAGAATGTTGGAAGAACCACTTCCTGATTGAGGTGGAAAGAGGAGACAACCTTAGGGAGGAACTTTGGATGAGTCCTAAGGACTACCCTGTTCCTGTAAATCCTGGTGTAAGGCCTGTCACAGACCAGGGCTTGAAGCTCACTCACTCGCCTAGCCGAGGTAAGGGCTATTAGGAAAAGTGTCTTCCAGGAGAGGAAGCGTAGAGGACAAGTAGCCATCGGCTCAAAAGGTGGGCGAGTCAGCTGCTGCAAGACCACATTCAGCTCCCATTCAGGAGCAGGAGGACGGATGGGAGGCTTGAGCAAAAGCAAGCCCCTGAGAAAGCGGGACACCAAGGGGTGCCCAGAGAGAGACTGCCCCCCTACCAATGATTGGTGAGCTGCTAGAGCTGATAGGTGGACCCGAACAGAATTGGATTTATGACCTTGATTTGACAAGTGCAGTAAGTACTGAAGGACTACTGGCACAGTGCAGGAGAAAGGATCTTCTGCACATAGCTGACACCACACAGAAAACCTCTGCCATTTGAGAGCATAGGTTTTCCTAGTGGACTGTTTCCTAGAGGCTAGGACAACCTCCTCAACTTCCTGAGGCAGGCCCCAGGGAGCCAAGACTACCCTTGCAGCCTCCAGGCCATCAAGTTGAGAGACTTGAGATTGGGGTGCAGTAGGGAACCCTGGTCTTGTGTGAGAAGGTTGGGTTGCAACCCCAGAGGTAGTGGAGGATCCACCGTCAGTTGAAGCAGAAGAGGAAACCAAGGCTGTCTCGGCCATCTGGGAGCTACCAGCAGGACCGAGGCTTTGTCCTGAAAAATCTTGAACAGGGTTCGGGCCACCAAAGGCGTGGGAGGAAACGCACAGAGGAGGCCCTGAGACCAAGATATCATAAAAGCATCCGGTGCTATCCGCAGAGGATGTAGTTGTCTGGAGCAGAACTTTGGCAGCTGCTTGTTCATGGGGCTGGCAAAGAAATCTATCAAAGGGAGACCCCACTTCAGGAAGATCTTCTGAGTTACGGAAGGATGGAGCTGCCACTCGTGGGGCTGCAGTATCCTGCTTAATCGGTCTGCCAGGTAGTTGTCCTGGCCTGGAAGGTACACAGCCCTGAGGAGCATGTGGTGCTTGAGGGCAAAAGACTAAAGATCCTGAGTCTCTCGACAAAGGATCCTGGACCCAGTCCCGCTCTGTTTGTTCACATAAAACATGGCTATTTGGTTGTCTGTCTGAATCAGGACAGAATGGTGAGCCAGGGTAGGAGTGAAAGCTTTGAGTGCCAAGCGAATAGCCCGAAGCTCGAGGAGATTGATCTGCTGTGCAGCTTCCCAGGGAGACCAGAGACCCTGGGTACACTTGCCCAGAGAATGAGCTTCCCAGCCTTGCAGGGAGGCATCCGTTGTCATTACAACCGTGTAGCTTGGAATCTGAAAGGGCACCCCTTTCAGCAGATTGGGTGGGTGCAGCCACCAGGTGAGGGAGTCCAGAAATGGTTTGTACACCCTTATCCCGTCTCTGAGACTGCCTGTGGCTTGTGACCAGAGTCCGAAGGCACCACTGTGCAGGCCTCATATGGAGCCGGGCATTGGGGGTCACATGTACTGTCGAAGCCATGTGGCCTAGAAGCCGCAGGCAGAGTCTGGCGGAGACCAGGGACCTGCTGAGAAACTGCCTTGCCAAGGCCATAATCCTTTGGGCTCTTTTTTCTGGCAAGAATGCCTTTGCCAGGAGAGAGTTCAACCTTGCCCCTATGAACTCCAAGTTCTGGGAAGGGAGCAAAGTGGACTTTGCGAAGTTTATGACAAACCCCAGGCGTTGTAGAAGAGCAATGGTCCTGAGGGTGGCTTGATTGGCCTCCTGACCTGTCTGACCCCTGATGAGCCAGTCGTCCAGATAGGGGAAGAGAAAGATGCCCTGATTTCTCAGGTAGGCCGCCACCACTGCTAGGCACTTTGTGAAGACTCTGGGGGCAGAGGTGAGGCCGAAAGGTAGCACTCTGTACTGATAATGGTTTCCTCCCACGATGAACCTCAGGTACTTTCTGTGGTCTGGATGAATGAGGATGTGAGTGTACGCATCCTTTAGGTCTAAGGAGCACAGCCAATCTCCCTGCTGGAGGTAGGGCAGAAGGGTTCCAAGAGTAAGCATCTTGAACTTTTCTTTCACGAGGAACTTGAGGTTCCTGAGATCCAGAATGGGATGAAGGCCACCGGTCCTTTTGGGCACCAGGAAATACCTGGAGTAGAATCTGTGACCTTGCAAGTGGGGAGGCACAGGCTCCACCGCCCTGTCCACCAGCAGACCCTGAAGCTCCTGACGGAGAAGGGCTGTGTGCAGAGGAGGCCTTGGAGGCTCCCCTGGAAAGTATGGTGGTGGCAGTTGGTGGAAGTGGAGGGCATAGCCCTTGTGGACTATCTCCAGCACCCAACTGTCCCCGGTGATAAGGGGCCACTGGTGGGCAAAGAGGGCGAGACGACCTCCTGTGCAGGGTTGGGAGAGCAGTGGAGGAGAGGCTATGCTGAAGGAGTCAAAACCCCCCACCCTGCTGAGTGGTAGCAGGGGCCTGAGGCTTGGGGGTCCTCTGCCTACGGGGCCCATTACCCTGGCCCTTGGCTTGCTGACCCTGGGGGGCAGCTTGGGCAGCCTGATACTGAGGGTATTGTTTGTAGGCAGTGCCCTTCCTCGGGTAAAAGGACTTTTTACACGAGCCCTTCTTCTTATGTGAAGGGGCAGAGGTCTTCCGCGACAGCCTTGTCCGGGTAAGGTGCTCGGTCTCGAGCTGAGCGGCCTTCTCGGTCACGGGTTTGCCAAAAAGGTTCTCACCTCGGCAGGGGACATCGACCAACTTGTCCTGAACCCATGGCTCGAGGTCCGATGACTGCAGCCACGCCTGGCGTCGAGCCGCGATGCCGGCAGCCGCAACACGGGCCGAAGCCTCGAAGCCATCGTAGGCGGCGCGGGAAATGAACTTTGAGCATTCCCGAATCCCCAAGGACAGGGTTTGAAATCTCTGCAAGGGTTCCCCGGAGAGACCAGCAGAGAATCCGGCCAACTCTTTGGCCAGGTCCCGCAAGTACATGCCCATGTACAGCTGGTAAGACTGGACACGGCAAGCAAGCATAAACCCCTGTAAGCACTTCCTACCAACACCATCGAGGTTGCGGGCCTCCCTGCCGGGGGGCACCGCAGAGTGCATCTTCTGGCTCTTCAGACGATGCATAGCCGATTCCACAACCATGGAATGGTGTGGTAGCTGTGCTTTCTGGAAACCAGGGCTCTTGCGGAGTCGATAAATGGAATAGACTCGCTTACTTAGAACCGACGCCGAGGCCGGTGCCTCCCACATCCGGAAGAGGAGCCGTTCCAGCATCGGAGGAACTGGGACAGTAAAGGCCTCCTTCGGAGGAGAGTCGTACTGTAGAGCGTCGTACTGTAGAGCATAGAGCTCCTCGGCTCGAGGCTCCTCCTCAGGGTCGGCAGGGATAGCCAAGGCAGCGGCCATATCCCGCACGAACTCCGAGAACCTAGTATCCTCCGGAGGGGATCTACTGCGGGGATCAGACTGCGGTGAGTCTGAAGGGACGCACCGAGTCTTAAAAGTATCGGGAGACTCCTCGTCCTCCGTCTCCCAGGCGGACTCGTCCGAGGAGGAGTCAGGGTCCGACCCCGCGGGGCCCCAAGGCACCCGCCCCAACGCCGGGGGCACCGGCGTCGACACCCTTGGTCCCGAACGGGAGGTCGAGGGAGACCTAGACCGAGGACGACTTCGAAGCACGAGGGTCTCGAGTATTGGCTCGGTCTCCGGGGTTGACTTCGAAGTCGACGTCCCGGTGGTCGGGGCAGATGCACCAGACAGGCTGGCCATCAGTGCCCGCTGCTGCTCTATGAAGGCAGACAGTCTGCACTCCAAGGCTGTCATCCTGAGACTCAGCTCGGGAGAAGCAGCAGCCATTGACTCGGGCCCCAGCGGCGCTCGGCCCGACGTCGGCTCCCTGGGAGGAGAGTCCATGAGGACTATGGGGCTTACGTGTCCAGCAGACTCTGGCTCCACGAAAGGAACTTTTGCAGGCTTCTCTTGGTCCACAAGCCCGGGACAGCGGTCGGGGGTCTTAGACCTGGCCCTCGAGGGACCAGGGACCTCCTCCGACGCCGCCCTCGTGAGCCACTTCTTCCTCTTGCGTTCCCAGTCGGGGGACCCCCTGTCCGAGGAGCTTCGACGACGCTCGGGATCGGAATCCCGAGATGTCGAGGCCTCAGACGAGGTCTGGGCGTGGCCGGAGGCAGAGTCCGAGAAAAACCTTTCATTCTGATGCTGTCGACTCTTTAGTGCCTTGGAAGACATCTTCCCACATGGCCCACACGACTTGGGGTCGTGGTCAGGGCCGAGGCACCAAAGGCAGCAGTCGTGTGGGTCAGTGAGAGACAATTTTCTTACACCGATCACACTTTTTGAAACCAATGGAAGCCATCAGGGAAAAAAGAGCCCCAGCAAGGTCAAAAGACCGGCATGCCAGTGAAAAAAGGAAAAAAGGGCGCGAACGACAGCCACGAAGGGCAAAAACCGAAAAATGAAGAAATCGGGCTCGATACCGGTGTACCAAACCCGGCGGGAGGGGAACCGGCATCGAACCGGAGAAAAATAGCAAAAATCGCCGAAGAAAAAGTCACTTTTATCCGGGAGAACAGGACACACGTCCGATGGGCTTCTCGGAAAAAAAAGAGACTGAGATAAGATGGCACCTTTAGGCAGGAAGGGAACCGCGCATGCGTGCCAGCATTCCCAAAGGCTTTCATAGAAAGCTGGGGAAATGCTCCGCTGGGGCTTCATCGGCGCCGATGACACCCATATGTGAGGAATGACTTCCTGCTTGGTCCTGGAGAATACAGTAATGCACTGATGAACTCCAAAGCGCTGGGTGGGCAGTAGGTGAGACTTCAGGAAGTAAACCACAAAGCCCAGGCGCTAGCCTAAGATGAGCAGCCACAACTGCCAGGCATTTTGTGAATATCCAAGGAGCCAAGGCTAGGCTGAAGGGGAGTACCCAGCACTAATGTTGTCCGCCGCTGATAAATCAGGGGTATGATGGTGCCTTGGATGGATCAGGATGTGGGTATAGGCTTTTTTGAGATCCAAGGAGCATAGCCAATCTCCCTGCAGGAAGTAAGGCATCAAGGTTCAAAGGAATACAATTTGAACTTTTCCTTGACAAGGAAGCGGTTGAGGTCCCACAGATCCAGGATGGGCCAGAAGCCCCCTGTCTTCTTGGGGACAAGGAAGTAGCAGGAGTAGAATCCCCGGCCGGGAAGAGGTTGGGGGACAGGCTCCACTACTTAAAACTCAAGCAAGGATTCAAGCTACCTTTGGAGAAGCTCCCTGTGCAAGGGGTCCAAGGGTAATTCCCCTGGGAAGAAGGGAGGAGGCAGCTGGGTAAAGTGGAGGAGATAGTCCTCCTTGACCACTTACAATACCCAGATGTCTGTGGTGATGCTTGGCCACTGGTGTGCGAAGTGAACCAGCCGTCCTTCCATGAACCTTGGGCCCTGTACCTCCTGAGGGAGGGAGATTATGCCAAAAAGAGTGGCTGCGGCTGGGGTGCTGTTTGGGTTTTGGGGGCCTTTGGCTTATGGAGACCATGTCCCTGGCCCTTGGCCTGCTGACCTGGGGGGAGGGGGGCAGAGTGAGAGTCCTCAAACTTGGAGAAGTTCCCGTAAGCCTTCTTTGTCTTCAGATGGAAAGGCTTTTTCACTAAAGTCTTCCTGTGGGAAGGTTCAAACACTTTCTTGGACATCCTGATTATGGTCATGAATTCCTTCTCCAGCTCATCGGCCTTCCCCGTCATGAATTCCTTCTCCAGCTCATCGGCCTTCCCCGTCATGAGCTTGTCAAAGAGATTCCCCGACAAGGAACATCTGCCAACTTGCCCTGAACCCACTGCTTCAAGTCGGAGGACTGTAGTCAGGCAAGGTGGCGGGCACTTATGCCTGCCGCAGCTACCCGAGCCACTGACTTGAAGCCATCGAAGGTCGCCCAAGATTGAAACTTGGAGCACACCTTGACCAATAACACCGGGGTCCTAAAGCACCCAGGAGGCTCGCCTGATAAACCAGCCAAAAGCCAGGCGAGTTCCTTCGCCCCAGGTCCCATGGGTACATGCCCATGTACAACTGGTATGCCTGGATACGGGCTGCGAGCATGGAGCCTTAGAAACACTTCCTACCAAAAGCATCCATGATGCGTGCCTCCCTGCCAGGGGCACCAAGAAGTGCGTCTTTTGGCTTTTAATGCGGCACAGCCAACTCCACCACCATGGACTTATGTGGCAGTTGTGTTTTCTGGAAGCCGGGGCTCCAGCCGTCTCGATACTACAAATTAAGTCAATGGTTCACAATCGTCACCATCGCCAGCAACTCCCACATCCTAAACAGCAACCATACAAGGATGGGGGGCATGGGCACAGTCAGTGCGTCCTGAGGAGGCAGCTTGTACTAGAGGAATCCAAGATCCTTGGTACACCGCTTGTCCTCGGGCAACACCACAAAGGCAAGTGCCTGGGACATCTCCTGAACAAACTCCAGGAAGGCTAGATCCTCCAGAGTTGACCGCCTCCAATGGTGCAACAGGGATGGGTTGGAGGTGATATCCCTGTAGAAGAACATCTCTGAGGACTCCTCATCCGTCTCCCATGCCGACTCGGAGCCGGAGGAATCGGCAAGCGCTCCCAGTCGTCATACTGGCTCGGCATCAACGACTCCAGGAGTTGACGCTCAAGCACTGCCATGCCTGACGCCACGCCAAGCCTCGAGTCTGTCACCGATGGAGTAAACACCAATCAAGCCAACCTCTCGAGGACAGGTGCGGCATCCTCCAGGGAGGTCCTCAGAGAATGGCCTCATGACTGGCACCGATGACTTGGAGTGACCAGAGGTCAGGCCCCGCTGTGCCTCAATGAATGCAGCAAAGTTGCGTTCTAGGGCCACCATCCTGGCTTCAATGCCAGACTGCTCTGCAGCAGCTTGCGCTGGCCTATAGTATTTCGAGGCCAACATTGTGTGTCTGGCAGGGGAATACTTGATGGAGATCACTTCAAGGGATCTAACTCGATCCCCCGACTCCGTGAACGACTTCTCCTGCAGGGGCTGCTTCAAAGGGCGCTCCCAGCCATCGTCAACAGCATAAGGACGAGGGCTCCACGCTGGGAACCCTGAAGGTCTTAACCCCGGGCCGAAGTTGGTCTTCACTTTGGCTTAGATGAAGCCCTTGATGTACAGGGAAGGTCCTCAGAGGACAACTCTGATGCCCAATGACCTCGGGGCACCAACTGAGCAGGGGCGCATGACGCCAACTCACCTAATGCCAGTCAAAGACATGGATTCCACCCCCAATGCTGATCCCGAAGCAGACTTACCAAATAGCTACCCTGACGCCTTTCGCGTTCCTTCCAGGTCCTAGTCAACATCAAAAGGCAGAGCAGGCAAGAATACATGTCGTGGTCAGCCCCAAGGAATTTAATGCAGGTACTGTGGAGGTCTGTGTGGGACAAAGTGCGGTTGCACTTGCAACACTGCTTAAATCCATTGGTAAAAAACAGTGGGAAAAACGAGTCCCGCGAGATTAACCTCTGATGTCTCGACCAGCTAGGCCGCAAGCAAAAAACCCGTAGGCCAAAAGTAAAAGAAAAAGTACCCAAGCAAAAAACAAGACGCCGAGGCAGAGGACTTGGGCAGTGGAAAGGTGGTCAAACTGATCCAGGTAGGAAAACAGGAGAAAATCAATGATGGAATGGTGAAAAAAAACCCCAACTTTATCCAGGGTGCATAAACAGCAGGCCTGCAGGACTTTGAAGAAAAACGAAGACTGAGGTAAGTTGGCACCTTTGGGCGAGAAGGTGACAGCGCATGTAACATAGTATATGAAGGCAGATAAAGACCAGTATGGTCCATCTAGTCTGCTCAGAAAGGTGGCAAGAGTAGGTGTACTTGCCGCTCCGTGCAGGTCACCCCTTCCCATGTCTTTGTTTAGGGGGTGTACCCACCATTCTGTGTAGGTCACCCCTATTTGTTCAGATAAAAGAGATAGTTATGCTTATTTCGATTTCATCCTGTTGCTATAAAGGGATCCACTGTCTCTGTCCCATGTTATTTTGAATTCTGTCACTGTGCCCCCACCACTTCCTTTGGAGGGCATTCCAAGCATCCATCACCCTTTCAGTGAAAAAGTACTTCCTGACATTGCCTTTCAGTTTACCCCCTTGCAGCTTCATGTTCTGCCCTCTAGTTTTACAGCTTCCCCATCTTTGGAAGAGGTTTGTTTATACATTAATATTTTTTAAGTATTTAAAAGTCTGAATCATATCTCCTGTCCCTCCTCTCCTCCAGAGTGTATATATTTAGGTCTTCAAGTCTCTTCTCATAAGTCTTCTGACACAGGCTCCAAATCATTTTGGTCGCTTTCCTCTGAATCGCTTCCAGCCTTTTTATATACTTCACGGGATATGGTCTCCAAAACTGAACACGATATTTCAAGTGAGGCCTCACCAGCAACTTGTAGTGTGGCATTAGTAGCTCCACCTTTCTGCTGGTAATTCCTCTCTGTATTCAACCCAGCATCCTTCTGGCTTTTGCCACTGCCCTGTCACACTATTTTGCCACCTTGAGATAGTCAGAAATAAATCACTCCGAGGTCCTTCTCTTGGTCCGAGCACACCAACCTCTCGCCCCCTATCACATACAATTCCCTTGGATTTCTGCTTTCCAAGTGCATGACACTGCACTTCTTCACATTTAATCTTAACTGCCAAGCATTAGATCATTCATCCAGCTTTTGAAGATCTTTCCCCATGTTCTCCACTCCCTCAGGGGAGTCCACTCTGTTGCAAATTTGTGTCTCATCTGCAGAAAGACCGACTTTTTCATTCAGCCCTTCGGCAATATTACTCATGAATATATTGAACAGTACCGGTCCGAGGACCGAACCCTGGGGCACATTGCTAATCATCTTCCTTTCATCTGAGTGAGTTCCATTTACCATCACCTTCTTTCGTCTGTCAGTCAACCAATTTCTGATCCAGTTCATCATCTTGGGACCCATCCCCAAACTGTTGAGTTTATTGATAAGCCTCTTATGAGGAACGGTATCAAAGACTTTGCTGAAATCCAGATAGATCACATCCATCGGATGCTTTGGTCACCCAGTCAATCAGATTTGTTTGACAAAATCGTAGTTTGGTAAAACCATATTCCCTCAGATCATGCAAACTGTTGGTTTCGAGGAAGTCCACTATTCACTCTTTCAGGCGCGCTTCCATTACTTTCCCTATTACCACTTTTGTGGAGTGGAGTAGCCGCCTAGTGGTTAGAGCAACTGCCTAGTACCCAGAAGATCAAGGGTTCGATTCCCACTGGCACTCCTTGTGACTTTGGGCAAGTCACTTTACCCTCCATTGTCTCGGAAGAAAAGGCTGGCAATCTACTTCCGGTGATACATTGCCAAGAAAACCCAGAGGTAGCTGGGTCACTATGAGTCAATACTGACTTGATGGCAGTAAAAAAAACCCACATCAGCCCTTCTCCAGTCCTGTGGAACTTCTCCTTTCTCCAAGGATCTATTAAAAACATCCTTTAAAAAGGCCCAGTCAAGAACCCCTCTGAGCTATTTCAGTATCTTGGGGTGTATTCCATCTGGTCCCATAGACTTATCCACTTTCAGCTTTGCAAGCTGTTCTAATACATCATCTTTTGTGAATGGTGTGATATCTATCACTCCTGATCAGTATACCCACTAACAGACTGAGGAGATCAACAACCAATAATATTCTATCTATACCACCTGAGTCCATCAAATGTACTCAAACAACAAGAAACAGAGCATTTACTCTATATGCTCCTAAGTGCTGGAATAATCTCCCACCCCATATAAGATCAATTACTGACCTCTCGCAATTCAGAAAGGCCATTAAACATCACCTGTTCTGCCTTCACTTTACCCACACTGACTCAGTCCATCCACTTCAAACACCTCTTATCACTCACACAGCATCTGACATACCAACAACATAACCCCACTGACTTAAAAGAATACACCATCAAGATCTTACATAGTCTCCATGAACACTTTACAATTCGATTACACAATATAGTTTAAATAACCTACATGTGTCTCTTATGTATATAGTTACCCTGTTACTTCCAAGTTAATATCCCTGTTTAATGTAAGCAAAAGATTTTGTTCTATTGCAAATGTTGTTACAATGTAAACCGCGCTGATTCTAAATAGCGCGGTATATAAGAATTTGTAATAAATAAATAAATAAAATAAATAAATCTACTCCATTCCCTTTTGTATAATTGTCAATCACAGGTGGTACTTTCTCCAGGATTTTCTCTAGTGAAAACAGAGCAGAAGTATTTGTTTAGCATTTTTGCTTTTTCAATGTCACTTTCCACAAATCCGTTTCCAGCACTTTTGAGTCCTGCAATTCCACCTCTGATTTTCCTCCTCCCCCGAATATACCTGAAAAAAGTTGTCGCCACACTTCACCTCTTTAGCCATCTTTTCTTCTGCCTTTGATTTTGCTATTCTTACTTTTCTTTTTGTCTCTTTTAGTTTGATCTTGTATTCTTTTCTATGTTCCTGTTTGCGAGCTTCTGAATTTTGTGAAAGCTGTAGTTTTTGTCTTTATTTGTGCAGCCACTTCTTTGAAGAACCAAAAAGGAAAGTAAATAAAAACAAGAGGAAAAGGAAACCTAACATATGTATCTGATGCACCTTTTATTGCCTCCTTTAGTTTAGCCCATTGCAATTCCACATCCCTTATCCCCTCCTACCCTGCCAACTCCTCCTTCAGGTACTCGGCCATTTTACTGAAGTCAGCGCTTTTGAAGTCTAGGACTTTGAGCTTGCTGTGATTGGATTCTACCTTGGCTTTTTTATCTCAAACTACACTGTGTGATGATCGCTGCTGCTCACATGGATACTCATCTGGATATTTGACACAATATCTCTGTTGGTGAGCACTAAATCCAGCACGGAGCTCTCCCTGGTTGGTTCCAACACCTTTTGTTTAAGTAAATAGAAATTACACTTACCTGGTAATTGTCGTTCCTTGAGTGACGACAGTTTAGTCCTCTACCTCTGGGTTGTGCACCTCTTCCTGCAGCTTGGAGACTGGGCATGTCAAAGTCGTGACATCACTGGATATAGCCTGCTGGTATCTCCCATCAGCCTCCAGTGTACTATTGACAAAGCAAACTCAAAGGAACAACAAATAAGTAACTATACCATAACTTTAAATAACTCCCCATTCCTCAACCGGAGGAGCCTTTTTAACCGTATCCGTCTTATATTTTCTTTTCTCTTTTTTTTTTTTTTTTTTTTTAACTTTACATTCATGTTCCCCCTATGCAAACACGTTTCCTATACCATCACCTCGTTTAAGTAAGAGAAAAGGAAGAAAGAACAGAGAGGGATACTCACTGCGATCTAGAAACTGAAAGGATCTGTCTACTCCTTGAGATTGATGCTCCACTCCGCCTGAAAATAAACTCTGAAGAAATCACACCCCTGGGCGGGAATGAGGACTAAACTGTCGTCACTCAAGGAACGACAATTACCAGGTAACTGTAATTTCTATTTCCTTATCGTTCCTCCAGTTTAGTCCTCTACCTCTGGGATGTAACAGAGCAGTAATCATTGGGAAGGACCTATCCAGCCAACTCACCACACCGTCGACCCTGAACAGGCATCCTTTACTGCCAAAACTTTTAGGCAGTAGTGGTTACTGAGGAAATGAAGAGACGATCTGGAAGCTGCTCTACCAATCCCCCCTGGTGGAATGACACAGTGATTCACCCATGAAGCTGCTTGTGCCCTGGTAGCAAGAGTCAGAAAGCCCCCCGGAATCATACAACCTCGCCACCAGAAAGCTGAGGCAACCACCGCCTTAACCCAGTGCGAAATGGTCGCCTTCGCTGCTGCTTCCCCTTTGTGGGGACCTCCAACCAGCACACAAAAACAAAGAAACGGACGCCGCACCCTGCATTTAATGTTTCCTATCGGCGTAAGCTACAAATAAAAACCTCCCCTTCCAGAAAAACTGAGAACTGGAAGAGAAACCAATAGGCTCAGGAGAAAAATCAGATATCACCTTTTGGAAGGACGACAGGACTGCTCGCAAACACCACCCTCTATCCAGAAAGGGTGAAAACGGCTCATTATATGACAACGCCTAAAACTCCGAAACTCGTCGCACCGAACAACGAGCTATCAAAGCCACTGTCTATAACAGCAAATCCTTTACCAACGCCTGGAGTAAAGAATCAAAGGACTCTTTATCTAACGCCTCTAAGGCCCAATCGGGATCCCCCGGCGACACCCGAACTCTCCTTGAGGAGCGCAGTCGGATCCCAACTTAAGGAAACGCTACACATCGATCCGAACACCTAGCGCTATTCCCTTCACAGAACCTCTACAGCCGGAAACAGTCGCCCGCTGGATCCTCTAAGGAACTGGCCGCTAGTTCCTTCAGACACTGTCCTGCAGAGAACTCAGACCTCTAGGCTGACTCCACATTCACAGTCTAAACCGGCAGTCACCTTGGCTGATGCCGATCAGCGCGGAAGCCATCTTGTAAGCCCAGCATATGAAGTATGCCTAGTAGGCATACTAGAGTCTGAGCCGCTGGCATTGCTGCTAGAGAACTAGCCAGGCTGCGTGCTTCTGGCCCCCCATTAAGGCATTCGCAGAACACTAGCAGAGACTCTCCGTACTGGAGAACCTCTGATAAATGGAATGGGAGCATAGATAGCTTCAAAGGCCAGAGTTCTATTTTGCAACGTCCCTCCGCTGAGCTGCCTTTTCCATATGTAAAATTAAACCACATATAGCCAAAATTAAGACATTACAAATCTACCGTAAAATCTTATAATTTGGGCAAAGCCAAACTAAACAGGAACAATTTTCCACTGAGAAACCACACAACTATAAAAACCCCTCATGACATAATGCTTATGGCAGAGCATTCCACATCTGTGGACTGGCCATGGCGCTCACCCAAGCACCTGTTACAACTGTGCAAGAGAGTTAGCACCATAATTCCTTTTGACTTGAATATGTTTACAGCGGATCATAACGCTATATCACAACCAAAGGTAACTGAATTAAAAGTAAAATTAAAAGTAAACTAAAGGTAAAAATCAAAAGTAAAATCAGAATAGAATCTGTCACACTAAATGCTCATCATCTGTTCCCCCCAAGTGAGCCCAGAAGCTAGGCTCACTATGTCCTCCTGCTGCAAGGAGACTGGACACACTGGAGGCTGATGGGAGATACCAGCAGGCTATATCCAGTGATGTCACGACTTTGACATGCCCAGTCTCCAAGCTGCAGGAAGAGGTGCACAACCCAGAGGTAGAGGACTAAACTGGAAGAACGATAAGGAACACATCTTAAGGATCCAAAAAGTTGTTTTTTTTTTTTACACTTCTTTCCAGATTTGCAGAAGGAACACTCCAATCCACATTGGGTAGATTAAAGTCACCCAGTATGATCACTTCCCCTTTCATGGCCATCTTTACAATATCAACAATCAATTTGCAATGCATTTCTTCAGTTTGAGTTGGAAACCTGTAGAACACAACAGTATGGATGACAGTGCCATCTCCTCTTTCCAACACAATCCAGAGCGCATGTGCAACTCCCAAAAGCTTTCTTTCAAAGCTGGGGAGTGGATTTGCACGGGTTCTGTTGGCGCTGACGTCACTCATATGTGAAGGCAGATTCCTGTTCGTTCCCAGAGAAACATATTTATACTATGCATTTTGAATTACAGATGTGAAGACAAAGCGTGAATAAGGAGTAGAAACGTCAGCCTTATGTTTGCTCCCAGCAACATTATCAAACACAAGCTTGCATCACATACCACCTTCCTGGAATGAAAACTCATAAAAAATATTTCAGACACTTTCTCAACATATGCTTACTACCACATGCAGCTGGTACAATGGGTTGGGCAAATGGGGAGGGGGGAGGAGGTGGGTGTCAAAAGTCAGGTAGCCAGAGAAAACACTGTCATGGAATGCCTCTGAGAAGATAGGGTTTCAATGACGAGACTGATTTTAGCCCTCTATGGCCTCCAACAGAACTTGGCTTTCCATGTAGGTAAGAATAGAGAGAATTGCAACTTTCTTACACAACTAAGCAGTGGGAGCAAGTAGAAAAAGGCTCCAGTAAAGCTCATTGGCAGTTAATGTGCAGGAAAACAACTACAAATTGTATAGATGGTATATGACCCCGGAAAGTAATTTGAAGGCCTTCCCAGGATCTTCAGATACCTGCTGGCGGAGATGTGGCATGAAGGGGGACACTTGCTCATTTCTGGTGGAGGTGCTCTCGGGTAAAGCGGTATTGGAAGGGTATACAATATAGAGAGGGCATAAGATCATGAGTTTGGAAGTAACTTGGGTCCCTGGAATTATTTATTTAGTATGTCAATTCCAGAAGCAAAATCTGCACAATTGGAACTGGTAAAGCATTGCATAAATGTGGCTAAATTAAATCTGGTTGTGACTTGGAAGCAGCTAGCACCCCCCCCCCCCCCCACCTTTGAATGCGTGGCTTGTACGAAACTGGGGAGCCTACAGTGCAGAAAGCAGTTACTCATCTGTAACAGGTATTTTCCGTGGACAGAAGGAATCAGTCCTCACATATGGGTGACGTCAGCGTCGATGCCGACAAAGCCCTCGCGGAAGCATCCCTCCAGCTTTCAAAGAAAGCCTTTGGGAGATGCCAACATGCATGCGTGGTCCCCTTTCCGCCCAAAGATGCCATCTTGCTCAGTCAGATGACAGATAAAAATGGCAAAAGAAAAATCAAATATGGTAAAGAAGCAACTCCAAGGGGAGGAGGGAGGTTTGTAAGGACTGATTCCTGCTGTCCCTGGAGAACATCTGCTACAGGTGAGTAACTACACTTTCTCTGGGAACAAGCATGAAATCAGTCCTCACTAGATACAGGCTATCAGAAGCCTGTAGAAAAAAAAACTACCATCGCCCTCAAGGGGAGCCGTGAGCAGCAGCAATTGAGTCCGCAGATAGAGACTGCAGTAGGACCTGTGTGTCCAATGGAAACAACGTTCTGGTAGCCTGAACACAGAAGGGTCAGAGGGTAGGATTTGCCTAGATACCTAAAAGATTACGGAGCACGGCTTGGCTAAAGGCGCTGTCCCGCTGGGACCCCTTTCCAAGCAGTAATGGGCTGCAAAGGTATGGACTGAAGACCAGGAGGCAGCACGGCAGATGTCCAGCATCGGGACGGAGTACAGGTTTACCACAGAGGATTCTATTTATTTATTTTATTTATTTATTTAATTGGATTTTTATACCGCCTTATCATACAATCAAAGCGGTTTAACAAAAGAGAAAATAAGTAATAGTGAAACAATCTGTGATAATATATACATAGTTTGTAAATATATGATTAAATGTCTTGGGAAAAGGTGCAATATATATATTGTGTGCCAGGACCCGGCCATCCAGGGTGAGCCCTGCCTAATCATAGGTGAGGGCGATACAGTCTGGCACCCAGGTAGATAGCATTCATTTGGTCACTGCTTCCCCCAGTCGACTGGGGTCATAGGAAATAAAAAGCTGAGAAACCTTTTGGTGGCCCTGAGTATGCTGAATGTAGAAAGACAAGGCCCTCTTACGGCCCAAGGTGTGAAGAACAGTCTGCCCTAATAGCGTGAGGCCTTGGAAAGAAGGTGGGCAGCACCACCTCCTGGTTGAGGTGGATGGAAGATCCTACCTTCGGAAGGAATTTGGGGTGTCTGTGGAGCACAACCCTGTTCTGATAGAACCTTGTATAAGGCGCCTCTGCCACTAGGGCTTGAAGCTCGCTAACCCTGCGAGTTGAGGTGAGCGCTACCAGACCACCACCTTCCATGAGAGGTATTGCAGGTGGCAGGTTGCCGGAGGCTCAAAAGGCAGGCAAGTGAGCTGCGCCAATACTATGTTAAGATCCCACTCAGTTGCCAGAGGATAGATGGGGTTTTTGACAGTAGAGGTCCCCTCATGAAGGTGGTCACCAGAGGCTGGACCAAGAGGGTTTTACCATCCACTGGGTGCTGATGCGTCACCAAGGTGCTGAGGAGCACTCTGACGGAGTTTGATTTGAGCCCGGATTGCGAGAGATAGAGAAGGTACTGCAGCACCGGTTGCACCAGGCAGGAGAACGGATTAACCCCTTGCTCCATACACTAGACCAAAAATCTATGCCATTTGAAGGCGTACTCTTTCCTGGTGGAAGACTTGCGGGAGGCCAACAGGGTCCCCTCCACTTCTCCCGAGAAGTTGAAAAGGGCTAGTGTCACCCTTTCAGCAGCCACACCGTCAGTGATAGGGACCCCATGTTGGGGTGCAGGAGAGAGCCCCTCTCCTGAGACAGGAGCCCTGGGGAGCTCCCCAGTGGGATGGTGGTCTCTGACAGCCAGAGGAGCAGCGGGAACCATGGCTGCCTGGGCCAGCAAGGTGTTATCAAAATCAGGACGGCAGTGTCGCGGACAGCCCTGAACAGCATTTTGACAATTAGTGGCGTGGGTCCGCTGTCACCCGGGAGAGGTGGGCTCACCAGGAGCAGAAACGGGGCAACTGGTAGTTGTCCGGGCTAGCAGAATGGGGGACACCATTGGTAGACCTGAGGCGAAAAAGCCGACTGCCCACTCTGGGGTCCAGCTGCCATTCATGCGGCTGGAGGACCCTGCTCAATCTATCCGCAAGGGAGTTGTCCTGGTTTGGCAGGTATACTGCCTGTAGAAGCATGCCCTTCTGGGCCACGCAGGAGTGTCATTGTCTCGCGGCAGAGGGTGCGAGACCCAGTGCTCCCCTGCTTGTTCACACAGAATATTACCACCTGGTTGTCTGTTTGGATCAGCACCAGCTGCTGCCGCCGCAGGCGGTGGCAGAATGCTTGGAGAGCTAGGTATATCGTGCAAAGCTTGAGGAGGTTGATCTGCTGGCTGCTCTCGTCTTGCGACCAGCTGCCCTGGGTGTGGAGTTCTTTGCAGTAGGCTCCCCATCCCAGTAAGGAGGCGTGTGTAGTAAGAACCCTTAGGAGGTTTGGAGCTTGGAAGGACATCCCTACCTCGAGGTGTTGGGGGTTTTGCCACCAGGTCAGAGGACTCTGCCAACTGGCAGATCACTGAAGCTCTCTCCTGGAGAAGGTCTATGTCCACTGCTTTCAAAGGCCCACTGTGCGGCCCTCATGTGAAGGCAGGCATCTAGGGTGACATGGACCGTGGACGCCATATGCCCGAGAAGGTGCAGCAGGAGCCCAGCTGACACTGAAGGGAGATGTTGTACATCTATGGCCAATGCCCTTAGATGGTTGGTCTGGTCCAAGGGGAAGAAGGCCTTCATCTGGAGGGTGTCTAGTATTGCCCCTACAAACTCTTGGCATTGTGTCAGGAGGAGGTGGGACTTGGGGTAGTTTATTACAAACCACAGATGTTGCAGGACTTTGATGGTATGTGCCGCAGCCTGCTGCACCTCTGTAGCCATGCCTCCTTTTATGAGCAAATTGTCCAGATAGGGGAAGACAAATATCTCCTGGAGGCAGAGGAAGGCAGTCACAACTGCCAGGAACTTGGTGAAGACCCTTCGGGCAGAGGCCAGGCCAAAGGGTAGTACCCTGTACTGGTAGTGGCCACCCCCCACCATGTACCGCAGGTACTGCCTGTGGTTGGGGTGAAGGAGGATGTGGGTATAAGCATCCTTCAGATCCAAAGCAGGGGAGCACTGGGTCTCGCACCCTCTGCCGCGAGACGATGACACTCCTACATGGCCCGGAAGGGAATACTTCTACAGGCAGTATACCTGCCAAGCCAGGGCAACTCCCTTGTGGATAGATTGAGCAGGGTCCTCCAGCCACATGAATGGCAGCTGGACCCCAGAGTGGGCAGTCGGCTTTTACGCCTCAGGTCTACCCATGGTGTCCCCCATTCTGTTAGCCCGGACAACTACCAGTTGTCCCACTTCTGCTCCTGGTGAGCCCAGCCCTCCCGGGTGACAGCAGACCCATGCCACTAATTGTCAAAACGCTGTTCAGGGCCAATCTCCCTGCTGGAGGTAAGGCAGCAACATTCCAAGAGAGCATCTTGAACTTCTCTATCACCAGGAATTTGTTCAGATTGTGCAGGTTGAGAATGGGCCTTAGGCTCCCTGTTCTTTTTTGTACAAGGAAGTATCTGGAGTAGAACCCTTTGCCACTGAGATGGTGGGGTACTGGTTCTACCGCACTGTCCTCGAGAAGGTCTGCAAGTTCTTTCATTAGAAGGTCCGAGTGAAGGGGAGACCTGGTGGCTCCCAGGGAAGAAAGGAGGGGATGTCTAAGCCAGGTGCAGAAGGTAGCCTTCCTTGACTCCCTGGAGTGCCCAGGAATAAGTGGTGATGGCTGGCCACCTCTGGGCATAATGGATGAGACGTCTCCATATGGGCTGCTGACCTCTTTTGTGTGAAGAGGCTATGCCCAAGGAGTCAAAAGCTCCTCCCTGGCTGGGCCGGGGCCAATGCCTGGGACGTGGGAGCTTTCTGCTTACGAGGGCCATGCCCATGTCTCTTGGCCTGCTGACCCCTGCTGGGGAGGCCTGAAAAGGTGGGTAGCTTCTGTAAGCAGCCCCTTTCCTCAGGTAGAAGGGCTTTTTACCTGAGCCCTTCCTTTGGGGAGGGGCAGCAATCTTTTCAGAGAGTCTGCTCCTCATCATGAATTCGGCCTCCAACTCGGGAGCCTTGTCAGTCATGGATTTGCCAAAGAGGTTCTCTCCTTGGCATGGGACATCGACCAAATTGTCCTGAACCCATTGCTCAAGGTCAGACGACTGTAGCAAAACCTGGCGTTGGAAATCTATGCCCAACGCTCTTACTCGAACCGCCGACTCGAAGCCGCCCGAGACAAATTTGGAGCACTCACGGAAGGCCTTGGCCAGGTTCTTAAACCGTTGCAGGGGTTCATCGGAAAGATCAGTGGAGGACCCGGCGAGCTCTTTTGCCAGGTCTCAGGTACATGCCCATGCATAGCTGGTAGGCTTGGATCCGGTCGATGAGCATCAAGCCCTGATAACACTTTCTACCGAGGGCATCCAAGGTGCATGCTCCCTACCAGAGAGCACAGAGGAGTACGTCTTCCGACTCTTCAGCTGACACTTGGCCGACTCCACCACCATGGAGTTGTGGGGCAGCTGTGCCTTCTGGAAGCCCGGGCTCCAGCGGACCCAGTACATTGCTTGCTCACAAACGGCATAGATGCCTGTGTCTCCCACATACGGAGCATTAGCCATTCCAGGATGGGTGGGATGGCACCATAAGCGATTCCTTTGGGGGGGCCTCGTATTGAAGGATTTATAGCTCCTACGTCCAAGGGTCCTCCTCCAATTCTGTTGGGAACGTTAGAGCCTTGGACATGTCCCTCACGAAGTCAAGGAACACCATGTCCTCGGGTGGGGACCGATGCTGGGACTCCGTAGGAGGGAAGTCCGAGGAGACATCACGGTGGTGATGGGTGTCCGGGAACTCCTCGTCCTTGGACTCCCACTCAGAGTAAGCCATCAGACTCGAGGGAAGGATGGCTCGCAGGCACTAGGCCTAAGCCCTGCCCATGTTCCTCGAAAGTCCTGCAGCTGCCACCAAGCACGCTAGTCGGCGAAGACCTCAGCCCTGTGGAATGGGATCTGGATCGAGACCTCGGTCAAGGATCGACTCGAGGCCGAAGGGTGTCGAGGACTGGCTCGGCCTCCGAAGACGTCCTCGACGTTAATGGCCCACTGGTCTGGGCGGAGAACCGTTGGTACCAGATAACACCACCTGCGACTGGTACTGAAGGTAGACAAACTGAGCTCCAGGGCAGCTATCGGCATGGGCACTGAAGGACTCAGGCCCAACGCCGGTTCCCCCAAGGGGGAGTCCTCAACGAGGATACGGTCTGGTGACCCAGGCTGGTCTGAGGTCAAGTTCTTCCAGGGGACCTTTGCAGGCTGCTCCCTTTCCAATTCCTCAGATTAGACTGCAGGACTTGGCTTGGGGCTTACCTGACCTGTCATAACCATCCAGGGACGCAGTCTTCGAGGTTTTCTTCGTTTTTTCCCCCGAGGGGGACCCCCTTTCTAATGAGCCACGGCATCGAGATTCCATGGCTTTATAGGTGGTCTTGGCCTTCGGAGGAGCTGGAAAGTCCAGGAAAAACTTAACATGCTGCTACTGGCAGCTCTTGACGGCCTTGGTGGACATCTTTCTACAGAGGCCGCATGCTGTGGGTTCGTGATTTGGCCATAGGCAGCGAAGGCAGCAGTCGTGTGTGGGTAAGGGACATTTTGGCACACCAATCACACTTCTAAAAGCCACTGGTAGCCATAGGAGAAAAAAAGAGTACCCCGGTAAGGTTGAAGACCCACGATGTTGACAGGTGGAAAAAGGGTGCAAAGGCGCCAAAAAGGGAATAAAGGTAAGAACCTGAGACTTGATGCAGGAGACAGCAAGCTCGGGTGGCGGGAAGAGTACCAGTGCACCACTAGAGAAAAGTGTGAAACTCAAGTCAAGAAATATCAACTTTTTCCAGGAAAAGACCAGACATCTGAAGGGATCCGTGGAAAAAAGGAGACTGAGCAAGATGGCACCCTTGGGCAGGAAGGGGATCACGTATGCATGGTGGCATCTCCCAAAGGCTTTCTTTGAAAGCTGGGGGGAATGCTTCCACGAAGTCTGTTGGCGCCAACGTCACCCATATGTGAGGGCTGACTTCCTACTTGTTCCCGAAGGAAGAGCGATTGCACAATGGAAGGATAAAGTAGAGTGTTTTGAACAGATATGGAAACCTTTTGTGGATCTGCTTGGACTGAATGCACTGGAGCAATAGGGAACTTCAGTATGTATTGTTTTCTGGGTTTTCAGGGGGGGGGGGGAGGACGAATAGGGATTGTGGAGGCTCTCTATTCTGTTTTCTTCTCAGTATGCAACTTGGACATAATTGGAGATTTATAATTTCTTTCCTAAGGATTGTGGGAATAAAGAGCGTATTGGAATATATATATTTATTGTGCATATTGTTAAGGGGTATTGTAATTAGGGGAGAAATGTTATTTTTATAACAATGGTGCCATTTCTGGTAAGCTGAATGGAAGGATATTGAATTCTGTTACTGCTCTTGAAGAACTGATACAATATTTTGTTAGATATACAGAACTCAATAAGCCTTTGCAATTTAAAAAATATATATATATGTTTTAGACATATCCAAAATATCACCTTCTCCTTTTTGGCCAAAAAGAACAAGACGTCTTCGTAAATTTCAAGGCGATCACGTTCAGATATTGCGTTCCACACTTCCATCTCCGTAAACATCTGCTCGGCTTTTCTACAGGGCAGAAAGAGTTAAGGCTCATTTAAAAATGGTGGCATTGCATTGAGTTTTTAACAGTATAATAATAGCAGGAACCTATTTAGAATGTAGGTACCAGTCAAAGTAAAAAAAACCAAACAAACAAAAGAAACCCACACACTACACCACATACCTTCCATCAAAAAACAGAAAAAAAAAGTATTTTTTCCCCACAAGTGGCCCTTTAAAAGCCTCTTCTCTTCCCTTCAGCGGAAACATCGTGCTTATGCAACCCAGGTCCCTTAAGTCAGAGGCCTAGACAAAGATATTTTTCAGGATTCTCTCACTGTTGCAATATGGGCTGCAGCCAGGAGCCACTACTGCTGCCTCCCCCCCCCCCCCCCCCAGCAGCATCAGCTTTTATTTCTCTTCCTCCTTCCTTATAGCCCCAGTGCTCCCAAGTTCTGTTGGCCTCAAATGGCTCCTGTCTTGCAGCAATATGGCCTGAACCATAAGCACTTCCCCAGACTGTTTTACTGTCATATATTTTTTTAAGTCTGCATGTTCATAGGAAAACCTAGTTTTACAGCATATTACTTTGCTGTGGTACATCAAGGAAGAAAATCACTTAATGCACTCCCTAAAGTACAAGAAGTGATGCAATAAGTATTGCTGAAGAAGAATTCTGTGTCATTTAAAATCACTTCACAAAATAGGAGGCTTATATACTAAGCCATGTGTTTTTACATGAACTATTTTCCTACATATGCAAATGTGGCCATAAAAAATAGGCACAGAATTGAGCTGTGAAAATTTTCGCCAAAAAAACATACCTCTATGAGGTTCAGTTGATTATCTGAAAAAAACAAAACCAGCCTGTGAAGCTAATTTCATTTGGCTTACCTAAACGCAAATAGCTAATGCTTTGTGTGTGAAATATTTGTGAATGTAGAAATCTTTGCAAACTGCACTTTCCCTGCTAAAAGCCAAAATACATATTTCAAGAAAAGGCATACTATTTGGAGTTTTAGTGTACAGAACACTGCTGGTGGAGTTTTCTGCATTTTAGTACATCAACTTTTAGGTCTAAAAATATGACATAAGCCAAAGTTCACTTTACAATAAACGTTTTATGCTATAACCAAGGCCACATTTCTTAATTTCATACCAAACCTTTTAAAGATAATGTCCTAAAACATTAAGGAAACAAAAAGCCTGGATTGGAGCAAATAATGCAGGAGCTTTTTAACCTTGGGTTCGCATCAACAAGAGCAAATTATACTCCTGTAATTCTGCAAACAAAAATTCAAACTTCTGAGTCAAAAGGTAAGAATTATGCAAAATTCTACATGCTTTGCTGGTCAAAAAGCGTAGTTACTCACCTGTAACAGGTGATCTCCGGGAACAGCAGGAATTTAGTCTTCACATATGGGTATCGTCAGTACCGACGGAGCCTGCGCGGAAATGCTCCCCAGCATCCAATCAGAAAGCTTTTGGGAGCATCCCACAGCATCTGTGTGCTGCCTTCCTGCCTTTCCCAACTGCCTCTCTCCAGTTGAGTTTAAAGCTGAGACAAAGAGAGAGAGAGGGAAAGAGAAAGAGATAAAGAGATACAACTCCTAGGGGAGGTGGGTGGGTTGTGAAGACTAAATTCCTGCTGTTCCAAGAGATCACCTGTTACAGGTGAATAACTATGCTATCTCCAGGAACAAGCAGGAATGTAGTCTTCACATATGGGGGACTCCCTAGCTTTAGATGCCAGGGAGAGACCCCAGAAGTTGTGTCTCCCTGTGAAAGGGCTCCACTTCCCGCCATGGATCTCTGGCATTCAACCCGGGATGGTGGGTAGGAGTTGATTAGGTATGGAACAGGTGTTGGAGAACAGCCTGACCAAACAAGGCATCCCGGCGGGAGTCCTTGTCCAAGCAGTAATGGGCTGTGAAGGTATGAACAGAGGCCCAGGTGGCTGCTCGACAGATGTCGTCAATAGACACAGAGTGCAGATGAGCCACTGAGGCTGCCATGGCTCTCACATTGTGAGCTGTGACATGGCCCTCCTCTGATAGGCGAAGGAAATACACTGAGAAATCCAGTTAGAGTGTTCTCTTGGAGATTGGAAGTCCCAAATGAGAAGGATCAAAAGCAACAAAGAGTTGAGAGGACTTTCTATGTTGCTGTGTTCTTTGTAAGTAAAAGGCTAACGCTCTTTTACAGTCCAAGGTATGAAGATTCCTCTCTGCATTTGATGCATGAGGCCTTGGAAAAAACACAGGTAGGTAGACCGCTTGGTTCAGATGAAACGGCGAGACCACCTTTGGCATAAAGTGTGGATGAGTCCTAAGGATTACCTTGTCATGATGGAACCTTGTATAAGGTGGATTAGCTACTAGCGCTTGCAACTCACTAATGCGACGTGCTGACGTGATTGCAATAAGAAAGATAACCTTCCAAGAAAGGAATTTCAAGGAGGTAGTAGCTAAAGGTTCGAAGGGTGGCTTCATGAGCTGCCCAAGAACCAGGTTTAAGTCCCATGCCACCGGTGGTGGCCTAATGGGAGGTTTAGTTAGAAGGCGGCCTCTCATAAATCTTGCTATAAGAGATGAGAAGAAATAGGCTGTCCATTTAGAGGCTTAAAAGAAGCTGTAATAGCACTCAAACGGACCCTTACTGAGTTAGTCTTAAGTCCTGCATTGGATAAAATGAAGGAGATATTCCAGCAATGATTCCAGAGGTATCGCAAGAGGGTTAAGACCCTTTTGCGAACACCATATGGTAAACCTTTTCCACTTGAAAGCATAAGAGCGTCTTGTGGAAGGTTTCCTGGAAGCAAAAAGAATATCTTTTACTTGCTGAGAGAGATTAAGATCATGGAGATCTAGGCCTTCAGCAACCAAGCCCTGAGATGCAGAGACTGGGGATTGGGATGCCATAACATTCCGTCCTCCTGAGATAGGAGATCTGGAGCAAACCCTAACTCCAGGGAGGGAGCTTGAGAGAGATGTAGAAGCAGAGGGTACCACACTTGCCGTGGGCAATGTGGAGCTATGAGAATCATATGGACTCTGTCTCTCTGAAGCTTGAACAGGGTTTGGGAATTAGGGGAATGGGTGGAAAGGCATACAGGAAGTCTTGACCCAGTAAAGGAGGAAAGCATCCCTGGCCTGAGCCCCCTGAGCCGGAATTCTGGAACAGAACCAGGGAAGTTTGGCATTCCACGGACTTGCAAAGAGGTCTATGTCTGGGGTTCCCCAAATTTGAAAAATCTTGGTCACCTGGTCTGCATGCAGAGACCACTCGTGTGGAAGCAGAACTTGACTGAGTCTGTCTGCACAAGAATTTTTTATGCCTGGAAGATACACTGCCAAGAGATGAATCTGATGCTCTCTGGCGAGGGCCCATAGTCGCAAAGCTTCGTTGCAAAGCAACAGAGAGCCTGTCCCCCCCCCTGCTTGTTCACATAGAACATGGCTACTTGATTGTCCGTATGAATGAGGACTGTCTTGTAGCTGAGCAGGGTATGGAACACTCGAAGAGCAAGGAAAACTGCTCTGAGTTCCAAGAGATTGATATGTAGATGAGTCTCCTGTGGAGACCAGGTGCCTTGGGTGGAGAGGTCTTGCAGATGAGCTCCCCAACCCATCGTAGAAGCATCTGTTGTGAGAGTTGCTTGGGGTAAAGGTTGTTGAAAAGGGGACCCCAGCAACAGGTTCTGAGTGGACTGCCACCACTGGAGAGACAAAATAAGGTGATTTGTGTTTGCTACTTTGTCTGCCAGGTACCCTGATGCCTGGGTCCATTGAGTGGATAAGCGACGTATAATACTGTAAACTTTATTAATGACCCCACTTCAGCCACTGGCCCGACACTGGCCGTGTTTCGTAAAAAGCCTTCCTCAGGGGCTTAAATGGCTAAAAAGACAATAAAAAGTAAATAAAAACAAACATAAACGGAATGTAATAAGGGGGGGGAGGGAAGAGGAGAGAAAGGGGCTTGGAGAGCAAAACAAGACATATAAATAAATATTCAAATCTCAACAACTATAAACACATAAGTACAACTTAAAAATCGGAGCTAAGATAAATTAAAATAACAAAAACAAAAATATCTTCATTAACTATGTATACAATCAAACAAACTATATAAAATAATAAAACCATAAATAAACAAACTTACATGTGATAAAACTACAATATATCAAAAATCCTAGTTTACTCACAAATTATTTATAGCTAAAAAACATATTGAGTTAACTAAACATGTATAATATCAAATAAATTATTTGTAACTAAAACATGTTAAATGAATTAAACATATATAATATCAAATAAATAACATGTATAAAAGGTATATATAAAAAAATTATGACCATAAACGAAAAAATAAAAACTCCTCAGGAATGTGACCAATACCAGGCATAGGAGAAACATACCTGTATTGTATACTGCTCTTATAAAGATATCACTTATATTGTCATACCAATAAGAAATCTAAAAAATAAAAATAAGAATAACAAACCGCCAATAAAAAACAGAATGATAAACAGAGATGAGGACGAAAACAAATTCACTGGTGCCTGCATATAATAACCATCTATTTAAAGAAATCAATATGTAGTGAATAAATAAAATCTTAAAATTTAAAATTAAATAAAGTGCTCCTACATGAATTGCAATCAAAAGTAATGTGGAGCCAAAACAAATAGGTCGATACCTGTCCAAGATAGCTCGTTGACCCAAATGGCAGTGTTCAAATATTGATGAGCACTAACCCTATAAATAAGTTAAAAAATATATTTGTATTTCTAAACGCATATATACATAAAAAACTTTAAATCAATAAATAAAATGATTGTGTCAACCACTAAAAATATATGTGATAGATTTAAGTGGAGGACCTGTATCTTAAATGCATTAAGATAATATGCGTACTCTAAATAAAAGTAGAAAAGACCAAGGGAAATCTACGTATATGGTAAAAATTGTGTAACAAACCTCCAAGGGAGAATCATAAGTTCCACCTCCTACTTCTTAGGAGTCAGCACATTATCGAATTAGCACAGTTACTTACCTGTAACAGGTGATCTCCGGAACAGCAGAAATTAGTCTTCACATGTGGGAGACGTCGCCGACGGAGCCCGCACGGGAATGCTCCCCAGCATCCAAACACAAAGCCTTTGGGAGTACCCCTCGCGCCTGCGCGGTGGCTTCCCGCCCTTCCTACTGCCTCTCCCCAGTTGAGTTCATAGCTGAGAGAGAGGAGAGGAAGAGGAAGGAATAGAGAGATACAACTCCTAGGGGAGGTGGGCGGGTTGTGAAGACTAATTCCTGCTGTTCCGGAGATCACCTGTTACAGGTAAGTAACTGTGCTATCTCCAGGAACAAGCAGGAATGAGTCTTCACACGTGAGGACTCCCTAGCTGAGGGTGCCAGGGGAGATCCTATAAAATGCGAAGCCCTGGCAGGACGGCATTTCCCCAACCTGGATCCCCTGAGGGATGGAGGGTAGGAGTTGAAAGAAAAAAAAGGTTCCAGAGGAACAGCGAAACCAAAGACTACACGAGGAGAGTAGTCTTTAGAATGCAAGTCAGTATCATTAAGTATTTAATGAACTAGTACCACATAGAGCTTACCTACCGGATCGTAGGAAGGAGAACTGTGATGGAAGGTACTGTAGACTCAGTAGCGAAGTCTTCGAGGGAACTTCACAGCAGTGAGGGGGAAGTTCCAAATCCGGAAGGGCAGGAGACCCAGGTGTCAACTGGTGCAGGAGAAGAACGGCAGGTCTTCAAGGAAGCTTTATGAGAAAAGCTGAGCACTCCTTCAGGAGCAGAGTCCCTAACCCTGAGGACTAGGAGTAGAAGATTGGCCGATCTGGAGAGCCCAGTCCGGAGGAGAACAGGGGCGTACCCCGGAACCGAAGAGTACACTATCTGCCCTAGCTGAGAAAAGGAAGACATAGGGCCTGAACCTCAAGAAGAGGTGCATAACAAAAAAAAATAGAAGCTGTTGACTTCACAGCAGCAAGTTGAGTATAACCGGTCCCAGATATCGAGCCGTAAGAAAATAGGCAAGCAGACTGGTCGGACCCCGTAAGGGGTAAACGCAAGTACCTGCAATAGGGAGATAGACGGTAATACACAGGGTGCTGTGGACATCTTCCAATAGGCGCCTACCGATACAGATAAATATCTAATATATATCTCTAAGTAAGTAGGGCAGGGAGAGCGCCCACCCAGGTACTAAAAACATGTATGCCGAGGAACATACATACGGGAGTATAATACTGATAAGTCGGACCTGCCACTGATCCACAGAAGAACGCCCACCTGGGAAGGTGGCGGGAAAGATCCATCCAAGAAACAAGGGGGGGGGGATCTATGTCTGTGGAGCAGTGGCAGGTCAGCGAGATTAACAGTACGGTTGCGTGAAGGGCACATCAGGGGTGTAGGCCTTGGATGTGTCCCCATGGCAGGCACGCAGAAAAAAACTTGTCCCCCGCACAAAACGGGAGACAAGAGGGTATTGTCATCGACAGCCATGGAGTGACTAAGAAGCCCATTCCCTCATATGGAAAAAACCCTCAGAGACAAGGGTCCCTGCCCTATGGGAAGCTGCTCTGAAGATTGCAGAGGGCAGCGTGCAGGAGGCGGGGGAAAACTGACAGGAGTCAGAGACGTCGCCACATCCCGGAAGCTAGAACGAAACCTGTGGGGAGTGGCAATACGCCAGGTAGCAGAGCATCTGGCAGAAGCAGTAAGCACTCTTGGTGACTCCTGCACGCACAGTAACTGAAAAAGAACAAGGGGAAAGGTCTACACTGGAAGAAGAAATTTCGGTATGGCATCTGCTCAAGCAGGGGAACCCTGGAAGAGAAGGGTTCGAGGGACGTACCTAAGGGTAAGTCAGTTGAAGGATAGAAGTCCCTGGGGCCAGAACTATCATGGAATAGCGGTGACCTCCCTCTTCCAACAAGGAAGAGGGAATACCGTAACCCCCGGACAAGCATCCGAACCACTTGCCATACTGAAAACGAACCCCAGTGTAGAGCTAGAAGAATGAACTTCCGGTAGAGAAGTTAATCGTAGGCCGCCGCATACAAGAGCCTAAAGCTGCTTGGTATGAGTATCCTGGCGCGGGCCCGGGAACCGCCGACCGGAGTGAGACGTCCCTTGCTTGGGCGCACCTGGCGGGTGGGCGGACGGCTGAAACTTTCTCTTCCTCGGGAAAGAAGGTCTGGTAGGACATTTCCCACCCCCGGGGGGAAGAGAGGACTTAGGATGGCTTCCAGTGCTAGGAAGGTCAGCGGAGCACTGAGCAACCTGACGTAACGCTTCGCTATTGAAGAGGTTTTCTCTAGCACACGGAGAATTACCCAGATTATGTTGTGCCCATCTACACAAGTCGGACGTCTGCAGTCAGGCTGTACGACGCGCTCCAATGGCAATAGCAGAGGACCTGCTAACAGACTGAAAGGAGTCTAGAGAAGCACGAGAAAGGAACCCAGAGATATTCCTGCAATGATAAAGAAGCAAGGAATATTCAGAGGCCTTAGTTGCAGACAAAAAGGGAGACAAAAGAGATAATCTCTCGGTGACCTCCCGGAGTGTCATGCTCATATAAAACATATATGAAATAATTCTGGAAGCCAACATGGACGTTTCGAAGGTCTGACGCCCAAAGGTATCCAGCGCTTTAGAGGCACGACCGGGAGGGCGAGAAGAATGCTTCTTCTTACTTCCGACCTTCCGCAGCGCCGATTCCACCACAATGGAATGATGTGGAAGGTGGTGCTCCTGAAAACCCGGGGAGGGGGGCACCCGATACTGAGCATGCATGGCTGTAGACGGTGCAGGAACCCTCAAAGGCGACCGCCAAACCCCCAGCAGAAGATCCTGCAGGGAAGGGTGTAGAGGAAGCATTACGGCTGCCTGTTCCGCAGGACCTGGACTTAGGGAAGGACCCGTGATAGGAATGGCAAGCAAGTCCGCCATGTCAAGGAGAAAATCCTGAAAAGACGGCTCTCCCAGAGGGGCTATTCCGGGGAAGGCTAAGGCGGAAGGTGCCGCCTGGACACCAGAAGGCCTAGCGGACTGGTGCCCGCTGGACAGAGAAGGACACCAACAGTCCCGATTCGAGGCAGTTAGTACTGCGTCTTCGGTTCCGGGAATTGATTCCCAGCTAGGCATCGGCGGGGTCGATGGCACCGATGGAACCGCAGGAATCGGCCTCGGCCCCGATCCCGGCCTCAGGGACGGGACGGCACTGCCCCCGGCTGTTGAAGTGGTTCCGAGGCAACCGGAGAGCAGTGGTCAGTAATCTCTGCACTGTGTCGCCCGAAACGTGTTGTAACCAAGCCTTCTAGGCTGGGTATTGATTCGAGACAGGGCATCGAACCGAGCGAGGAGACCGACCCCCTCCTAGAGGGCCCCGGCGGTGGTGGCGGTGCCGGCGATGCCGAACCCGGAAAGCGAATCGGAATCGCATCGATCGCTGCCGCAGGCATCGAGGACCCCCGAGGACGAAGCTCGGTGAAGGGGGAGACACCCGACAACGGTGACGGCGGGAGATAGGCACCGCTAGACGCCGGGACTGCTCTCGAGCCTGTCTTACCGAGAGGAAAACCCCTCCAGGGCTTACTAACCGGCCCTGAGGGTACCCAGGTAACCCGACGACGAGCCCTGGCGGGGAGTGAAACGCACAACCCCGGCGCCGACGCCGGGGCATCGGTGCTTCTTGACGCCGGAACCAACCCCGCAGTTGGCCGGGATGACGGAAAACCCGGCTGGGTCGAATCGATCGAAGTCCCCGAGGCCTCCCTTCTAGCGATGAGTGGAGCACTCGACGTCCGCATCGATGCCGGGGGATCGCCCGTCCGGGACAGATCGATAGGTCCCGAAGGTACCGGGGGAGCCAGGCGGCGATCCCTGGTGAGGAGTGGAGCACTCGACACCGATGCTGGCACCGGGGAGGCGGTGCCGCTCAAAGCCGGTACCACCCCCGCGCCGGACTGGGATGCAGGAAAGCCAGTCCGGGCCGAATCGATCGGCCCCGAAGGTACCGAGGGCACCAGATGACTATCCCCGGCGAAGAGTGAGACACTCGTCACCGACGTCGAGGAATCGGTACCGCCAGAAGCGGGTACCACCTCCGCGCATGCCTGGGATGTAGAAACGCCAGACTGGGTCGAGACGATCGGCCCTGAAGGCCAGCTGACGATACCCGGTGAAGAGTGAAACACTCGACACCGACGCCAATGCCAAGGGATCGGTACCGCCCGAGGTGGGCACCACCCCCGCGCATGGCTGGGATGCAGGAAAGTCAGACTGGGTCGAGTCGATCGGCCCCGGAGGTGCTGAGGACACCAGCTGACGATCCCTGGCGAAGAGTGGAACACTCGACGCCGGCGCCGATGCCGGGGAATCGGCACCGCTCAAAGCGGATACCACCCTCGAGCATGGCTCGGGAATGTTCTGTGAGGAGCGAACCCCAGGAACAACCCGAAACCCCGTGGATGCTTTGGAGCCCGAAGACTCCCGCCGGGGTTTATTTGCCAAGGAGGACTCGAGGGGGAGGCCGGAGCCGTCGTCATGCCGCGCATGAGACTCACCCCTCAAGACTTGGCTAGTCTTAACAGACTGTTGTGTGGTTACCTGATCCTGGAGAGAAGAGAAAACCGATGACCGCACCTTAGGAGGAAAGACGTCATTGATGGACACCCGAAAAAGGGAAGGTCTTCTCCCGATACTGAAGCCCGGAGGACCGGGGGAAAAAGGATCAGGGCCCAAACAGGAGAGGCACCAGGCATTGGAGTCTAAGTAAAAAACGAAGTCTCCACAGTGAGGGCACTTCTTAGGGGAAGAAGGCTCCATGCTGGAAAGCCCGGTAGGCCTCAGAAGGACCAGAGGGAAAGAAGTTCCCTCAAGTGAGAAAAAGAAGAAAAAGCACCGGTGGTGCCCGTGTCGGCGGGAAAAAAGGCCGCGACCACAAGAAACAAGAAAGGAAAATGAAAGAAAAAAAAACGTTTCTGCGGTAGCAGGAGGTACGTCCTGCTTGCTCCGCGGAAAACGAAAAACTGGGGAGAGGCAGTAGGAAGGGCGGGAAGCCACCGCGCAGGCGCGAGGGGTGCTCCCAAAGGCTTTGTGTTTGGATGCTGGGGAGCATTCCCGTGCGGGCTCCGTCGGCAACGTCTCCCACGTATGAAGACTCATTCCTGCTTGTTCCTGGAGATGGTATGGTTACACCCGCCAGATGTATGTATGTAAATGATAATAAAAACGGACAGAAAGGCAATTAATTTGTGTGAAGATGGGAATCTCGTACAGACATGAATTCTAAATATCCATTAAAAAACAAAAAAAAACACCTTTTTTTTTTAAACAAAAAGTGAAATCACAACAGCTAAAAAGAAGCAGGACCTTCGCCAGACCTCCCCCCTCTTTTTATACAACATACTCATTGTGCGATTTGGCTTTCACTTTCATTTATGCATTATCACTTTTTATCTGACTGACCACACCAGGGTTCCCTTGAAATTTGCATGTTAGCCCCTACGTCATTTACTTGATAGTTTAAAGATCTTCAACACGCAGATGCGGGCGTTTTTTCGAATTTCATCCTGTGCAGAGGTTGCGTTCGCTCTACCACTCAAATACCACTTATTCCTCCGTTATTACCAGGTTAGTTAGAGACCAACTCAATTACACCTCCTCCATATTTGACTACCTTTGTAAGAGAATACCCTAATTCGCAACACAATGCACACTGAACATATGTAAATAGTTCCAGTTCATATTTCCCTATGTTATCCAAGTTGCCTTTCCTGTTCTCTGTAAAACCAAACTGCTTGATGTTATGGTCCTTTGTTTTTATGTAAACCGCGCTGATGCTAAATAGTGCGGTATATAAGAGATTGTAATAAATAAATAAATAAAATAAATACCAAGTTGGCAAGACTACCTTCATTTTCACTGTAAGTCACTTTCGCTTGTTTCATCTCCATTAATTTTCTCATATTATGTTTTGGTTCAATGACTCAGATTGGCGCTTTTTGCTTGTGTATAAAGAGATTTTTCAATAATACCGTTTTTTGCTTTCACTTAGGTAGCATAAGCGTCCAGTTCAGACTCCAGCTGGTCATCCGGTTTTATTTTTTAGTTTTAACCTTTGTATATATGTTTACAGCGGCAAATACTGTTTAATTATCAATGTCATTTCTATTTTGTACATTAGCATATGGGTACATATTTTTTGGCGGTTTATTGAAGGTTTCTTAACTTTTGTTTATGGTAAAGATTGTCGTTTTTTGAATCTTTTTAATTCACGTTTTTGGCCCGGACGCATTGCACATACTACCGATAATGCCTTAAAAAAGCCCTGAGGGGGTATGTTTTGCATATTTAATGGATAGGCCGTTTTCAGTCTCACATAGGCTTAGCCCAAATTCACAGCGCCCATACTGACTGACACTCGAGGAAGCCTTTGTTTTTGCACGCTGATTTTCCCAATTTAATTTATTTTTATGCATATAATTATAGTAGTATATAATATTTGATTTACATTTTTGTATTGATATGGGTTCATGGTATGGAGAGGTCTGGCGAAGGTCCGGCTTCTTTTTAGCTGTTGTGATTTCACTTTTTGTTTTTAAAAAAAGTTTTTTTTTTAATGGATTTTTAGAATTCATGTTTGTACGAGATTCCCATCTTCACACAAATTAATTGCCTTTCTGTCCGTTTTTATCATCATTTACATACATACATCTGGCGGGTGTAACCATACCAATTCGATAATGTGCTGACTCCTAAGAAGTAGGAGGTGGAATTTATGGTTCTCCCTTGGAGGTTTGTTACACATTTTTTACCATATATGTAGATTTCCCTTGGTCTTTTCTACTTTTATTTAGAGTACGCATATCATCTTAATGCATTTAAGATACAGGTCCTCCACTTAAATCTATCACATATATTTTTAGTGGTTGACACAATCATTTTATTTATTGATTTAAAGTTTTTTATGTATATATGTGTTTAGAAATACAAATATATTTTTTAACTTACTTATAGGGTTAGTGCTCATCAATATTTGAACACTGCCATTTGGGTCAACGAGCTATCTTGGACAGGTATCAACCTATTTATTTGTTTTGGCTCCACATTACTATTGATTGCAATTCATGTAGGAGCACTTTATTTAATTTTAAATATTACAATTTTATTTATTCACTACATATGGATTTCTTTAAATAGATGGTTATTATATGCAGGCACCAGTGAATTTGTTTTCGTCCTCATCTCTCTGTTTATCAATCTGTTTTTTATTGGCGGTTTGTTATTATTCTTATTTTTAATTTTTAGGTTTCTTATTGGTATGACAATATAAGTGATATCTTTATAAGAGCAGTATACAATACAGGTATGTTTCTCTTATGCCTGGTATTGGTCACATTCCTGAGGAGTTTCTATTTTTTCGTTTATGGTCATAATTTTTTTATATATACATTTTATACATGTTATTTATTTGATATTATATATGTTTAATTCATTTAACATGTTTTTAGTTACAAATAATTTATTTGATATTATGCACACTTAGTTAACTCAATATATTTTTTAGCTATAAATAATTTGTGAGTAAACATTAGGATTTTTGATATATTGTAGTTTTATCACATCATGTAAGTTTGTTTATTTATGGTTTTATTATTTTATATAGTTTGATTGTATACATAATTAATGAAGATTTTTGTTTTTATGTTATTTTAATTTATCTTAGCTCCAATTTTTAAGTTGTACTTATAATGTGTTTATAGTTGTTGAGATTTGAATATTTATTTATATGTCTTGTTTTGCTCTCCAAGCCCCTTTCTCTCCTCTTCCCTCCCCCTCCCCTTATTACATTCCGTTTATGTTTATGTTTTTATTTACTTTTTATTGTCTTTTTAGCCATTTAAGCCCCTGAGGAAGGCTTTTTACAAAACACGGCCAGTGTTGGGCCAGTGGCTGAAGTGGGTTCATTAATAAAGTTTACAGTATTATACGTTCCTTCGTTGCAATCCACGTTTTTTCCTGGGTGTTTGTTGCACGTGGATTTGTGCCTGATTTGTTGGACACTGAGTGGATAAGTCCACTGGGCTGCTTTCATATGGAGGCGAGCATAAGGAACCACATGCACTGTAGATGCCATGTGGCCTAGTAGTTGTAACATTCCTCGGGCAGTGAGATAAGGCTTTAGCACTGCTTGAGAAGCTAACTGCACCATGCAAAAGCAACGGGTCTGAGGAAGACAGGCCCTTGCTTTTCTGGTATCCAGCAAAGCTCCTATGAACTCTAGAGAATGAGTGGGAGTTAGACAGGATTTTGGGATGTTTATGACCAGACCCAAATATTGGAAGATACGCATTGTGCAAGATAGAGGCCAGGATTTCTCTGACTCTGATGGGGCTCGAATAAGCCCGTCGTCTAAGTAGGGGAAGACTAATATTCCTAGAGTGCGGAGAAAGCACAGTTACTTACCTGTAACAGGTGATCTCTGGGAAAAGCAGAAATAAGTCTTCGTATATGGGTTTCGTCGGTACCGACGGAGCCTGCGCGGGAACGCTACCCAGCGTCGAATCAGAAAGCCTTTGGGAGCATCCCACAGCGCCTGCGTGCTGCCTTCCCGCCTTGCCCAACTGCCTCTCTCCAGTTCTAGTTTTAAAGCTGAGACAGAGAGAGAGAGAGAGAGGGAAAGGAAAGATAGATAGAGAGATACAACTCCTAGGGGAGGTGGGTGGGATGTGAAGACTTATTCCTGCTGTTCCCAGAGATCACCTGTTACAGGTAAGTAACTGTGTTATCTCCAGGAACAAGCAGGAATGAGTCTTCACATATGGGGACTCCCTAGCTTTAGATGCCAGGGAGAGACCCCAGAAGCTGTGTCCCCCTAAGAAGGGCTGCAGTTCCCCTCTGGATCTCTGGCATCCTACCAGGGATGGTGGGTAGGAGTTGATTAGGTATGGAACAGGTGTTTAAGAACAGCCTGACCAAACAAGGCATCCCGGCGGGAGTCCTTGTCCAAGCAGTAATGGGCTGTGAAGGTATGAACCGAGGCCCAAGTGGCTGCTCGACAGATGTTGTCAATAGACACAGAGTTCAGATGAGCCATTAAGGATGCCATAACTCTCACATTGTGAGCTGTGACATGGTCCTCCAGAGAAAGGTTCTTATTCTGATAAGCAAAAGAAATACACTGGGCAATCCAGTTAGATAGTGCTCTCTTGGAGACTGGTAGTCCCAAATGAGAAGGATCAAAGGCAACAAAGAGCTGAGAGGACTTTCTATGTTGCTGTGTCCTCTGTAAGTAAAAAGCCAGAGCTCTTTTATAGTCAAGGGTATGAAGATTCCTCTCTGCACTTGATGCATGAGGTCCTGGAAAAAAGACAGGTAGGTAGACCTCCTGGTTGAGGTGAAAAGGCGAGACCACCTTAGGCATAAAGTGTGGATGAGTCCTAAGGACTACCTTGTCATGATGGAACCTTGTATAAGGTGGATTAGCTACGAGTGCTTGCAATTCACTAATACGGCGTGCGGATGTGATTGCAATAAGAAAGATAACCTTCCAAGACAGAAATTTCAAGGAGGTGGTAGCCAAAGGTTCAAAAGGCGGCTTCATAAGCTGACCAAGAACCAGGTTCAAGTCCAATGCCACCGGAGGTGGTCTAATGGGAGGCTTTGTCAAAAGGAGGCCTCTCATAAACCTTGCTACAAGAGGATGAGAGGAAATAGGTTGTCCATTTAGAGGTTTAAGGGAAGCTGCAATAGCACTCAAATGGACCCTTACTGAATTTGTCTTAAGGCCTGCATTAGACAAATTGAGGAGATACTCCAGCAAAGATTCCAGAGGTATGGCAAGGGGGTTAAAACCTTTTTCAGAACACCAAATAGTAAACCTCTTCCACTTGAAAGCATAAGAACGTCTAGTGGAAGGTTTTCTGGAAGCATAAAGAACATCTTTCACCTGTTGAGAAAGATGAAGATCTTGGAGATCTAGGCCTTCAGCAACCAAGCCCTGAGATGCAGAGACTGGGGATTGGGATGCCATAATTTTCCGTCCTCCTGAGATAGGAGATCTGGAGCAGACCCTAACTCCAGGGAGGGAGCTTGAGAGCGATGTAGAAGCAGAGGGTACCACACTTGCCGTGGCCAATGTGGAGCTATGAGAATCATGAGGCCTCTGTCTCTCTGAAGCTTGAACAGGGTTTTGGGAATTAGGGGAATGGGTGGAAAGGCATACAGGAAGTCTTGACCCCAGTGAAGGAGGAAAGCATCCTTTGACTGAGCTCCCTGAGCCGGAGTTCTGGAACAGAACCGGAGAAGTTTGGCATTCCACGGACTTGCAAAGAGGTCTATGTCCGGGGTTCCCCAAATCTGAAAATTCCTGGCCACCTGGTCAACATGCAGGGACCACTCGTGTGGAAGCAGAACTCGACGGAGCCTGTCTGCCCAAGAGTTTTGAACGCCTGGAAGATAAACTGCCAGAAGATGAATCTGATGCTCTCTGGCGAGGGCCCACAGTCGCAAAGCTTCGTTGCAAAGCAACAGAGAGCCTGTTCCGCCCTGCTTGTTCACGTAGAACATGGCTACCTGATTGTCCGTGTGGATAAGGACTGTCTTGTAGCTGAGCAGGGTGTGGAACACTCGCAGAGCAAGGAAGATTGCTCTGAGCTCCAAGAGATTGATATGTAGACAACTCTCCTGTGGAGACCAGATGCCCTGGGTGGAGAGGTCTTGCAGATGAGCTCCCCACCCCATTGGAGAAACATCTGTTGTGAGAGTTGCTTGGGGTAGAGACGGCTGAAAGGGGGACCCCAGCAACAGATTTTGAGGGGACTTCCACCACTGGAGGGAAAAAAAGAAGCGACTTGTGTTTGCTATTTTGTCTGACAGGCAGTCTAATGCCTGGGTCCATTGGGTGGATAAAGTCCACTGAGCTGCCCTCATGTGAAGGCGAGCATATGGTACCACATGCACGGTGGATGCCATGTGGCCTAGTAACTAACATTTCTCGAGCAGTTAAATGGGGCTTTAACTCTGCTTGAGAAGCTAACTGCACCAAACGAAGGCAACGGGCCTGGGGGAGATAGGCCCTTGCCCTTGTGGTATCCAGCAACGCCACTATGAACTCCAGGGACTGAGTAGGGGTTAAATTGGATTTTGGGATGTTTATTACCAGCCCTAAATACTGAAGGATACGCATAGTGCAGGATAGAGAACTCTTGGCCTCTGACTGAGTGGGAGCTCGAATGAGCCAGTCGTCCAAATAAGGGAAGACGAAAATTCCCAGAGTGCGCAGAAATGCAGCTACCACTGCCATGCATTTCGTGAACACCCTTGGTGCAGAGGCCAGACCAAAAGGGAGCACTATGTATTGATAGTGCTTTTCTTGAAAAAGGAACCGAAGGAACCGTCTGTGAGTTGGATGGATGAGAACATGGGTGTACGCATCCTTGAGATCTAGAGAACAAAGCCAATCCCGACTCTGAAGGTATGGCAGCAGAGTTCCCAGAGAAATCATTTTGAATTTTTCCTTGACTAGGAATCTGTTTAATTCTCTGAGATCTAAAATGGTTCTGTAGCCCCCTGTTTTCTTTGGAATAAGAAAATAGGGGAAGTAGAAACCTGTGCCCTGTTGTTGAAGAGGCACTTCCTCTATTGCCCCCTGGGCGAGAAGGGTGGCAATCTCCTGACCTAACAGGTTGAGGAGGGAGGTCGGAGAATTGAACTGGTTCACTCTTGTGTGATGGGAAAAGCTTGAAAAATGAAGTTTGTACCCCTCTCTTATGATGGAGTGTCTCCAATGCTCTGCTGTAATTTGTCCCCACCTGGGAGCAAAATGACATAACCTTCCTGGAATGGTGGAGGGCTCTGGTCCTTCCAGAGCTAGGAAGGCTAAGTTCTCTAGCGGAAAGTCAAAGGCCCTGAGGGGGCTAAGGTTGCTGGGCCGGTGGAGGCCTAGCAGCCTTTGCTCTGTTCTGTTTGGATGATTGCAGACGTTTGGTAGGGAACTGAGCTGCAGAAGATGCCCTCTGACTATCAGCAGGATAAAATTTTCCCTTTTTAGAAAAAGGTGCTTTCTTGAACAACCTTTTCTTAACAGGAGCAGCTGTAGACTTGGATAGTCTATCCAAGGCAGAATTTTCAGTAACCATCTGATTGGCCTTTGCTTGCCAATCTTTACCAAACAAGTTTTCACCTGTACAAGGGATATTTCCCAATTCACCTTGTACCCAGATCTCCAAATCAGATGCTTGAAACCAAGCAATTCTACGTGCACCCATGGCAATAGCCGAGGCTCTGCTTAAACATTCATAGGAGTCGAAAGCTGCACGGTTGGAGAATTTGGAGATATCTTGGGCATGTTTGAGCCAAGTGAGAAAGTCCTGTCTTTTATCTTCACAGAGGTTCCACAAAAGAGTAAAGTAGCCCAAATGCCCTCAAGTATGGAGCAGACAGAGCTTAAAGATCCCAAATTACTCATGTCTAACAGACAAATTAATATGGATAAAATACATTCTCTAAAATGCTTGTATGCAAATGCTAGAAGTCTAAAAAATAAGATGGGAGAGTTAGAATATATAGCACTAAATGAAAGGTTAGATATGATTGGAATATCAGAGACATGGTGGAAGGACGACAACCAGTGGGACACTGTGATACCTGGGTACAAACTATATCGTAATGATAGAGCTGATCAAATTGGTGGAGGGGTTGCTCTCTATGTTAGAGAGGGCATTGAGTCAGAAAGGATTAAAGTTTTGCAGGAAACAAAATCTGCTGTAGAATCTATATGGATTGAAATTCCATGTAAAAGGGGGAAGGCAATGGCAGTGGGGGTGTACTATCGAGCGCCTGGCCAGAATGACCAAATGGATGATGAAATGCTCAAAGAAATCAAGGAAGCTAACAAAAGTTACAGCACAGTAATAATAATGGGTGATTTCAACTACCCCGGTATCGACTGGGTCAGTGTCACGTCAGGACATGCTAGGGAGATAAAGTTCCTAGATGAAATAAATGACTGCTTCTTGGAGCAGCTGGTTCATGAACCGACCAGAGGGGAAGCCATATTAGACCTAATCCTTAGTGGAACACCAGATCTAGTGCAAGAGATAAGGTTGTTGGGGCCACTTGGCAATAGTGATCATAGCATGATCGCCTTTGATTTAATTAGTGGAGGAGGGATAGTAAGGAAATCCACAGTACTACCTTTTAACTTTCGAAAGGGAGATTATGAGAAAATGAGGAAAACAGTCAAGAAAAAACTAAAAGGAGCAGTTGCAAAGGTTAAAGACGTACATCAGGCTTGGCTGTTGTTGAAAAATACTATCTTGGAAGCCCAGACCAGCTGTATTCCACGCTTTAAGAAAAGTGGAAAGAAGTCCAAAAAACTGCCAGCATGGTTTAAAGTTGAGGTCAGAGAGGCTGTTGTTGCCAAAAAAGCATCTTTCAGGAAATGGAAAAAAGAGCCAAACGACGAAACCTGGAAACAGCACAAGCACTGGCAAGTCAAATGCAAAGCATTGATAAGGCAGGCAAAGGGAGAATTTGAGAAGAAGCTTGCTGCGGAAGCAAAAACGCGAAGTAAAGACCTTTTCAAGTACATTCGTAGCAAAAAACCTGTGAGAGAGTCAGTTGGTCCATTAGATGATAAAGGGGTTAAAGGAGCACTAAGAGGCGACAAGGCGATAGCGGAGAGACTGAACGAATTCTTTGCTTCGGTCTTTACTGAGGAAGATGTAGGGATGTTACCCATGACTGAAGTGGTATTTAAAGGTGCAGAAGAATTGAAGGAAATATCGATACATCGAGAAGATGTATTACAACTATTAGATAAGCTGAAGAGTAGCAAATCACCTGGGCCGGATGGTATACATCCAAGGGTATTGAAAGAACTGAAATATGAGATTGCAGACCTGCTATTAGTAATCTGTGAACTATCATTAAAATCATCTCTAATACCTGAAGATTGGAGGATCGCCAATGTAACACCAATTTTTAAAAAGGGTTCCAGGGGTAATCCGGGAAACTACAGACCGGTGAGCCTGACGTCAATACCGGGAAAAAAGAGAGAAACCATCATAAAGAATAAAATTACTCAGCATGTAGATAGTCATGAACTAATGAGAGACAGCCAACATGGCTTTAGACAAGGAAGATCTTGTCTTACTAATCTGTTATGTTTTTTTGAAGGAGTGAATAATCAGGTGGACAAAGGTGAGTCGGTTGATATTGTGTATCTGGACTTTCAGAAAGCCTTTGACAAGGTCCCTCATGAGAGACGTTTGGCAAAACTAAAGAGTCATGGGATAGGAGGCAGTGTACTATTGTGGATCAGGAACTGGTTAAAAGATAGAAAGCAGAGGGTAGGGCTAAATGGCCAATTTTCCCAATGGAGAAAGGTGAATAGTGGTGTACCCCAGGGATCTGTGCTGGGTCCGCTGCTTTTTGACATATTCATAAATGACCTGGAAAGTGGAATAACGAGTGAGGTTATCAAATTTGCAGATGACACAAAACTATTTAAAGTTGTTAAAACCCAAGAGGATTGTGGAAAATTTCAAGAGGATCTTGATAAATTGGAAGACTGGGCATCAAAATGGCAGATGAAATTTAATGTGGACAAGTGCAAGGTTATGCACCTAGGGAAGAACAACCCAAACTATGGTTACACGATGCAAGGTTCCACATTAGGAACCACCACCCAGGAAAAAGATTTAGGCGTCATTGTGGATACCATGTTAAAACCCTCGGCCCAGTGTGCTGCGGTGGCCAAGAGAGCAAATAGAATGCTAGGTATGATAAGGAAAGGAATGGAAAATAAAACAAAGGATATTATAATGCCTCTATATCGTTCCATGGTGAGACCGCACCTTGAATATTGTGTGCAATTCTGGTCGCCGTATCTTAAAAAGGATATAGAGTTATTAGAAAAGGTTCAGAGAAGAGCCACCAAAATGGTAAAGGGGATGGAAGGATACTCCTATGAAGAAAGGCTAAAAAGGTTAGGGCTCTTTAACCTGGAAAAGAGACGGCTGAGGGGAGATATGATAGAAGTCTATAAATTAATGAGTGGAGTGGAACGGGTAAAAGTAGATCGATTGTTTACCTTATCAGAATATAGAAAGACTAGGGGACATGCAATGAAGCTACAGGGTAAACTATTTAAGACTAGTAAAAGAAAATATTTTTTCACTCAACGTGTAATCATACTCTGGAATTTGTTACCGGAGGATGTAGTAAAGGCTGTTAGTGTAGCTGGGTTTAAAAAAGGTTTGGACAAGTTCCTGGAGGAAAGGTCCATAAGCCATTATTAAGAAGGGACCCAGGATATCAATGCTTGAACCAATACAAGCATTGTGGAACCTGTGTCCCTTGGGGAAACTGCTAGGTACATATGACCTAGATTGGCCACTGTTGGAAACAGAATACTGGGCTTGATGGACCTTGGTCTGACCCAGTATGGCATATCTTATGTTCTTATGTTCTTAAGTCTGCAAATGATCAGTGACTTCTTTTAGGAACATTCCCATGTAAAGACTATAGGAATTAATTCTCGCAACAAGCATGGAAGCTTGGAAGACTCCACGTCCAAAAGCATCCAGGGTTCTACATTCACGTCCTGGAGGATTAGAGGTATGTCTTTTGGCACTTCTAATCTTTCTCATAGCAGACTCAACCACAATAGAGTGGTGAGGAAGCTAAGTTTTATGGAAACCAGGACAAGGAGGGACACGATACATGGTATCTAACCTGCGAGAATGAGGAGAGGTGGTAAGAGGTCTTTCCCACATCCTCAACATGAGATCATACAAAATCTCATGAACAGGCAAGGTAGCTGCCTCCTTAGGAGTTTTAAGATATTGTAAAATATCTAACTCTTTGGCTCTGGGTTCTGTCTCAGGGGCCACCATGATGGATAGGCCCCGAGCCACCTCCCTGATGAAGTCTTGAAAAGACAAGTCCTCTGGAGGAGACATCCTTCGTTTAGGAGAGGACTCTTCCTGTGGAAGAAGCATCACTGCATCGACAGACGCTTCAGAATCCTCAGAGTCTTCAGAGGAATCAAAGTATCGTCTGTCCGGATGCTCTTGAAAAGCCGGATACCCGTACCGACCGGGATCGGTAGAGGGAATAACCGGTACCGGGGTATCGGTACCGGAGGGCTTCAGAGGACAGAGTACCGGCATAGCAGACACCGATGCCGATGCCACCGGTACCGGGCTCGGTACCGACAGCGGTGCTAGAGCCGGTACCAGTGGAGTAGTCTGTTGCGGTACCAGGGGCATCGATGCCACAAGGAAAGCCACCAGACTGCGTTCTATGGACAGAATCCTCTGGTCCATCAACGCCGCCAATGCTTGGAAGTCGGTACCGGTGGAAGCCACCGGTAGCCCAGAGCATGGCACCAGGTGATCTGTCGAGGCCAAGCCATCGAGATCATCCTGGAACCCCGATGATGATGATTTGGAGGCCGAAGCCTCCTGCCGGGGTAATTTTGCCGGTGCAGAATCCTCGAGGGCAACGCCAGAGGCATCTCGATGTTTAGAAGGAGATCTACCCTTCGAGGACCGGCTGGATTTATGTTTAGTTACCTGAGATCCATGTGAGGAAGAAGCAGCCCTGGAAGACGTCGATGCCACCGAAGCCGCATCAGAGGGAAACAGGGTACTGAGCTTGGCAGCTCGGTTCTGCCGACCTCTTTTAGACATCATAGAACAGGACATACAATCTGTGATGGAATGGTCAGGACCTAAACATTTTAGACACCAGTCGTGGGTGTCGGTGACGGAAATGGTACCGCCACATTTTGTGCACTTCTTAAACCCTGAGGCAGGCTTTTCCATGTTAAGAAAAAATATTTGGGGGCCTAAGGCCCAAAACGCAAGTACACCTGAAGAAAAAAGGAAAGTGTTTTTTTTTTTTAAAGAAGAAAAGAAAGACCGGCGGTACCGGTAAAACGCTGAGGAAGGCAGATGCGACACAAAAGAAATAAAGAAAATAAAGAAACTCTTCTGCGGTGACAGCAACACGACCTGCTGGCTCTGCGGAAAAAGAAGAACTGGAGAGAGGCAGTCGGGAAAGGCGGGAAGGCAGCACGCAGGCGCTGTGGGATGCTCCCAAAGGCTTTCTGATTGGATGCTGGGGAGCGTTCCCGTGCAGGCTCAGTCGGTACCGACGAAACCCATATGTGAAGACTCATTCCTGCTTGTTCCTGGAGATATGCTGCTACCACAGCCATGCACTTCATAAACACTCTTGGTGCTGAGGCCAGGCTGAAAGTAAGCACCCTGTATTGGTAGTGCTTTCCTCAAAAAAGGAACCGAAGGAACTTTCTGTGAGATGGATGGATGAGAACATGAGTGTACGCATCATTGAGATCTAGAGAACAAAGCCAATCCTGACTCTGAAGGTATGGTAACAGAGTTCCCAGAGAAACCATTTTGAATTTCTCTATGAACAGGAATTTGTTCAATTCTCTGAGGTCTAAAATAGGTCTGTGTCCCCCTGTTTTCTTTCTGATAAGGAAATAGGGGGATTAAAACCCTGTACCCTGTTGATGAATGGTTACTTCTTCTATTGCCCCTTGGGCAAGAAGCATAGTGACCTCTTGATCTAACAGGTTGACGAAAGAGGTCTGAGAATTGAACTGTCTTACCATTGTGGGAGGGGGCATGCACAGAAAGTGAAGCTTGTACCCCTCTTTTATAATGGAGAGTGTCCAATGTTCTGCTGTTATCTGCCCCCATCTGGGGGCAAAGTGACACAACCTTCCTGGAATGGTGGAAGGCTCTGGTCCATTGAGAGCCAGGAAGGCTAAGTTCTCTAGATGAAAGTCAAAGGCCTTGTGGAGGCTGAGACTGCTGAGACAGTTGAGGCTTAGCAGTCTTTGCATTCCTTTGTTTAGGTGGTTGCTGACTCTTCCGGGCAGGCTGACTTGCAGAATGTCCCTGCTGGGAATAAGAGGGATAAAACCTCTTCTTTTTTGAGAAGAATGGTTTCTTGAAAGATTTCTTTCTTGCAGGATCAGCTGTGGCTTTGGATAACCAATCCAAAGTGGAGTTGTCAGCATCCAACTCATTGGCTTTCTCTTGCCAATTTTTGCCAAATAGATTCTCACCTGTACAAGGAATATTGCCCAGTTTGTCCTGCACCCAGAGCTCCAAATCAGATGCCTGGAGCCAGGCAATTCTACGTGCACCAATGGCAATGGCAGAGGTTCTGCTTATGCACTCAAAACAGTCAAAAGCTGCACGATTGACAAACCTAGAAACATCCTGGGCATGTTTAACCAGTGTGAGAAAATCCTGCCTCTTGTCATCAGGAAGGAGAGGGCTTAAAATCTCCAAGTCTCCTGTGACTTCTTTAAGGAACATTCACATATATAAAATATAGGAACTGATCCTGGCAAGAAAGCATGGAAGCCCGGAAAGTATGACGTCGAAAGGCATCCAAGGTTCTACACTCACGTCCTGGAGGATTAGAGGCATGCCTCTTTGCACTCCTGATCCTTCTCATAGCTGATTCCACTACAATAGAGTGGTGAGGAAGCTGAGTTTTCTGGAAACCAGGACAAGGAGGGACTCGATACATGGTATCCAGTCTGCGAGAGTGAGGAGAGGTGGTAAGAGATGTCTCCCACATTCTCAACATGAGATCATGTAATATCTCATGGATAAGCAGAGTAGCTGCCTCCTTAGGAGCTTTGGGATACTGCAAAATCTCCAACTCCTTAGCTCTGGGCTTTGTTTCAGGAGCCACAGTAATGGACAGACCTCGAGCCACCTCCCTGATACAATCCTGAAAGGTGATATCTTCTGGAGGAGACATTCTACGTTTAGGGGAGGAAGGCTCCTCCAGGAGAAGTATCCCGGTACCGGAAGAGCTGTAAGAATCCTCAGAGTCCTCCGAGGATTCAAAGTACCTCCTGTCCGGATGCTTTTGAAGAGCCCGATACCCGTACCGACCGAAGTCGGTACCAGGGGGCATCGGTACCGGTGTATCGGCACAGGAAGGCATCGCATGAGTGGGTGCCGGCAAAGCAGACATCGATGTCGATGCTATCGGTACCGGTACCAGCGTCGGTATTGGTACCGGTTGAACTATCTGATGCAGTTCCGAGGGTGTCCATGCCGCAAGGAGAGCCAACAGACTGCGTTCAATAGCCAGGAACCTCTGGTCTATCGACGCTGCTGATGCCTGGGTATCGGTACCGGAAGTAGCCGGTACCCCAGAGCATGGCACCAGTAGTTCTGCCGAGGTTGAGGCCTCGAGAACATCCTGGAGCCCCGATAATGCTTTGGAAGCCGAAGACTCCCGCCAGGGCAATTTTGCCGGTACAGAACCCTCAAGGGCAATGCCAGAGGCATCTCAATGCTTGGAAGGAGATCTACCCTTTGAGGACCGGCTAGACTTATGTTTGGTTACCTGAGATCCATGGGAGGAAGACGAAGCCCTGGAAGACGTCGATGCCACAGAAGCTGCATCGGAGGGAAAAAGGGCACTGAGCTTAGCAGCTCGGTTTTGTCCACCCCTCTTGGACATCATGGCACAAGCCATACAATAGGAGATGGAGTGGTCAGGACCTAAACATTTGAGACATCACTCATGGGTGTCGGTGACGGAGATGGTACCGCCACACTTGGTGCACTTTTTGAAACCTGAAGCGGGTTTTTCCATAGTGGAGGAAATTTTGGGCCTAAGGCCCAAAATGGCGCATGCACCTGGGAAGAAAAGTTTGGAAAAAAATAGACTATATATATTTATTTATTTTTAAAACAAAAGAAAAGAGAACTGGCGGTACTGGTATAGTGTCGAGGAAAGCAGACGCGACCACAAAAAAAGAAGGAATAAGGAAAAACTTTTCTGCGGTGACGGGAACAATGACCTGCTGGCTCCATGGAAAACGAAGAACTGGAGAGAGGCAGTTGGAAAAGGTGAGAAGGCAGTACGCAGGCATTGTGGGATGCTCCCAAAAGCTTTCTAATTGGACGCTGGGAAGCATTCCCGCGCAGGCTCCTTCGGTACCGACGATACCCATATGTGAAGACTACATTCCTGCTTGTTTCTGGAGATTGAGTCTTCACATATGGGTATCGTCAGCACCGAAGGAGCCCGCGCAGGAACGCTCCCAAGCATGCAATAGGAAAGCCTTTGGGAGCATCCCACTGCGTCTGCGTAGCTGCCTTCGAGCCTTTCCAGCTCTGCCTACTCAGATGAGTTTGTAGCTAAGATAAAAGGAGAGAAGGAGAAGAAGAGGAAACGTACAACTCTTAGGGGAGGAGAGTGGGTTGTGAAGACCCAATTCCTGCTGTTCCCAGAGATCACCTGTTAAAGGTGAGTATACGTTATCTCCAGGAACAAGCAGGAATATAGTCTTCACATATGGGACTCCATAGCTTGGAGATGCCAGAGTGATGACCTCAGAGTGAGCTGTGGAACACAGACCTAGGTAGTAGGTCATATATCCTTCAAGGATGTCTGGTATCGAAACCAATGACGGAGGGTAGGAGTTGATCTAAGTCTGAAAGAGATATTGGAGACCAGATTGGCTAAACAAATGCTTGTTCCTGGAGATAACGTATACTCACCTTTAACAGGTGATCTCGGCGGGAGTCCTTTTCCAGGCAATAGTGAACAGCAAAAGTATGGACAGAGGACCAGGTTGCTGCCTTGCATATCTCATCAGTCGCTACAGAGCATAGATTTGCCATGGAGGTAGCCATTGCCCGAACATTATGTGCAGTGACATGACCCTAAAGAGAGAGTCCATGGCAAAGGAGATACAATCTGCTATCCATCTGGAGAGAGTTCGCTTGGATACTGGTAGACCTAGGTGACTGGAGTCGAAAATGATGAAAAGTTGGGAAGCTTTTCTGTGCTCCTGAGTTCTCTGGAGATAAAAGACCAAAGCGCGTTTGCAATCCAGAGCAAGAAGGGTTACTTGTGCCCTAGAGGTCTAGGGAAAAAAAACAGAGAGGTACACTGACTGGTTTACATGAAAGAGCGAGACCACCTTTGGCATAAAGTTTGGATGAGTCCTAAGGACTACCTTATGGTGGAAACGTGAATAAGGAGGGTCAGCCACCAAAGCCTGAAGCTCATTGATACGTCTTGCTGAAGTGAGCGCAATAAGCAAGGCGACCTTCCAGGTAAGAAGCTTCAGAGAAGTAGTGGCTAAGGGTTCAAAGGGTGGCTTAATAGGAGGCTTAGTTAATAGAAGACCTCTCATGAAGCGTGCTACAAGCGGCTGAGAAGAAATGGGCTGATCATCTAAGGGCATGTGAGAAGCTGCAATGGCACTTAGGTGGACTCTTACCGATTTGGTTTCGAGTCCAGAAGAAGAGAGGTGGAGAAGATATTCAAGTAATGTCTTCACCGGAGCTGAAATAGGGTTAAGATCCCTTTCCGAACACCAGAGAGAATCTACGCCATTTGAAGGAGTAGGAGTGCCTTGTGGAAGGTTTCCTAGAAACCAAAAGGATAGCTTTCACCTGTTGAGAGGCTGTCATCCTGGAAGACTATGCCTTCAGCAGCCATGCTGTAAGATGTAGAGTCTGTGGAATGGGATGCAGCAGTGTCCCATCCTCCTGTGAGAGGAGATCAGGAGCAGACCCCAAACTTACTGGTTGAACTTGAGAGACATAGAAGCAGAGGATACCACGGTTGTCACGGCCAACGTGGGGCTATAATAATCATGTAGCCCTTGTCTCTCTGGAGTTTGAAAAGAGTTTTAGAGATGAGGGGAATGGGAGGGAAGGCATATAGGAAGCCTTGACCCCAGTGAAGGTAAAAAGCATCTACCGCTTCGTTGTTCTGAGCAGGCGTTCTGGAGCAGAAACGGGGAAGTTTGGCATTCTGAGGACTTGCAAACAGGTCTATATCTGAGGTTCACCAGATCTGAAAAATGTGAGCAACTTTGTCTGCATGGAGAGACCACTCGTGGGATAGCAGTACTCAACTGAGTTTGTCCGCCAAGAGATTCTGTTTGCCTGGAAGATACACCACAAGTAGGTGAATCTGATGCTGTATGGCGAAGGACCACAGGTGTAGGGCTTCGTTGCAAAGCGTCCAAGAGCCTGTTCCACCCTGCTTGTTCAGGTAGAACATGGCTACCTGATAGTCTGTCTGGACTAGAACTGTGAGGAAGTGAAGGTGGTCGTGGAACACCTTGAGAGCATTGTGGATGGCACTGAGTTCCAGCAGATTTATGTGGAGTTGTGACTCCTGATGAGACCAAAGAACGGAGTGGAGAGGTTGTCCAGATGAGCACCCCAGCCCAACTTTGACGCATCCGTCGTCAGGGTACATTGATGTGGAGGCTTCTGAAAAGGTGATCTTACATCATAGGTTTTCAACCCATCCCTCGGGGAATCCTAGGCCAGTCAGGTTTTTAGGATTCCCACAATGAATATGCATAAGATAGATTTGCATACAATGAAGGCAGAATATGCAAATCTCTCTCATTCATATTCATTCTGGGAATCCTGAAAACCTGACTGGCCTAGGGTTCCCTGAAGACTGGATTGAAACCCCCTGCCTCACGAGAAGGTGTTCTGGGGACTGCCACCACTGGAGAGATGAGATGAGACGTGTAGAGAGCATTATTCTGTCTCCCAAGCAACCGGATGCCTGAGACCACTGGGAAGCCAGGGTCCAATGAGCTGCACTCATATGCAGACGAGCATATGGAACCATATGCACAGTAGATGCAATATGACCCAGGAGTTGCAGCATTTCTCGAGCAGTGAGAAAGGTCTTGAGGCATGCTTGGTATCCAAGCTGAATGAGTCAAGCACAGCGGGCTCGGTGCAGAAAAGCACAGTTACTTACCTGTAACAGGTGATCTCTGGGAACAGCAGGAATAAGTCTTCACATATGGGTATCGTCGGTACCGACGGAGCCTGCACGGGAACGCTCCCCAGCATCCAAAAGGAAAGCTTTTGGGAGCATCCCACAGCGCCTGCGTGCTGCCTTCCCGCCTTTCCCAACCACCTCTCTCCAGTTCGAGTTTTAAAGCTGAGACAAAGAGAGAGTGAGGAAAGGAAAGATAAAAAGAGAGATACAACTCCTCGGAGAGGTGGGTAGATTGTGAAGACTTATTCCTGCTGTTCCCAGAGATCACCTGTTACAGGTAAGTAACTGTGCTATCTCCAGGAACAAGCAGGAATCAGTCTTCACATATGGGGACTCCCCAGCTAGAGATGCCTGGGAGATCACCCAGGTTGTGAGTCCCTGAGAAGGGCTCTACCTCCACCCATGAATCTCAGGCATCCAGCCAGGGATGGAGGGTAGGAGTTGATTAGGTATGGAACAGGTGTTTGACAACAGCCTGACCAAACAAGGCATCCCGGCGGGCGTCCTTGTCCAAGCAGTAATGGGCTGTAAAGGTATGAACCGAGGCCCAGGTGGCTGTTCGACAGATCTGGTCGATGGACACAGAATTTAGATGAGCCATAGAGGCTACCATGGCCCTCACATTGTGAGCTGTAACATGGCCCTCCAGAGAAAGGTTCTTACTCTGGTAGGCGAAAGAAATACACTGAGCAATCCAATTGGACAGAGTTCTCTTAGAGACTGGAAGTCCTAAATGAGAGGGATCAAAAGCAACAGAGTTGAGAGGACTTTCTATGTTGCTGTGTCCTTTGAAAGTAAAAAGCAAGAGCTCTCTTACAATCCAAGGTATGAAGATTCCTCTCAGCACTTGATGCATGAGGTCCTGGAAAAAAGACAGGTAAATAAACCTCCTGGTTCAGATGAAAAGGTGAGACCACTTTAGGCATAAAGTGTGGATTAGTCCTGAGGACTACCTTGTCATGATGGAACCTTGTATAAGGAGGATTAGCCACCAAGGCTTGCAGTTCACTGATGCGGCGAGCTGAGGTGACTGCAATGAGAAAAATAACCTTCCAGGAAAGGAATTTCAAGGAGGTAGTGGCTAAGGGTTCAAAGGGTGGCTTCATAAGCTGGCCAAGAACCAAGTTCAAGTCCCATGCCACTGGAGGTGGTCTAATGGGAGGTTTAGTTAAAAGAAGGCCTCTCATAAATCTTGCAATAAGAGGATGAGAGGAAATAGGATGTCCATTGAGAGGCTTAAGGGATGCTGCAATAGCATTCAAATGGACTCTTACTGAATTCATTTTGAGGCCTGCATGGGATAAATGCAGCAAATACTCTAGTAAAGAATTCAGAGGTATTGCAAGAGGGTTAGAGTAGTTACTCACCCGTAACAGGTGTTCTCCAGGAGCAGCAGGAATCAGTCCTCACATATGGGTGACGTCGGCGCCGAAGGAGCCACTCGCGGAGCAATTTCCCCAGCTTTCAAAGAAAGCCTTTGGGAATTGCAGCGCGCATGCGCGGTCCCCTTCCCGCCCAAGGGTGCCATCTTGCCCAGTCTGATGACATAGCTAAAAGACAGCAAAAAAATTAGCAAACACGAAATGATAGGACTGCAACTCCAAGGGGAGGAGGAAGGGTTGTGAGGACCGATTCCTGCTGCTCCTGGAGAACACCTGTTACAGGTGAGTAACTACTCTTTCTCCAGGACCAAGCAGGAAGTCAGTCCTCACATATGGGACTCCCTAGCTTAAGGCTACCGGAGACCTCAAGCGGAAAAATGAGCTCCCTGCAGCTCAGTAGCACAGAAGGAAGGAATCTTCTCTGAAAACACCCCCGACCGGTAGCCCAACACCAGGGCCGGAGGGTAGGAGTTGCCTAAACCTCAAAGAGATTATGGAGGACTGCCTGACCGAAAGCACTGTCCCTGCGGGACTCCCTCTCAAGGCAGTAATGGGCCGCAAAAGTCTGGCTTGAAGACCAAGTAGCGGCCCGGCAGATGTCTGCCAACGGAACAGAGCGGAGATGAGCCACTGACGCAGCCTTCGCCCTGACACGATGAGCCGTGACTCGACCCTCCAACGAGAGGCCGGCTGCCCCATAAGCCCAGGCGATAGAGTCAGCGACCCAGATAGACAAAGTACGCTTGGAGACAGGGAGCCCCAACTTATTGGGGTCAAAAGAAACGAAGAGCTGAACAGCCCTCCTATGCTCCCGCGTACGGCCAAGGTAGAAGGACAAGGCCCTCCTACAGTCCAGGGTATGCAGGACCATTTCAGCCCGGCTGGTGTGAGGCCTGGGAAAGAAGGTCGGAAGAACCACTTCCTGGTTGAAATGAAAAGGAGAAACCACTTATGGAAGAAACTTAGGGTGAGTCCGTTAGACTACCCTATTCCTGTAGAACCTAGTGTAAGGAGGATCAGACACTAGGGCCTGCAGTTCACTAACGCGCCTAGCAGAGGTAAGGGCTACCAAGAACAAGGTTTTCCAGGAAAGAAAACGAAGAGGGCAGGTAGCCATAGGTTCAAAGGGCGGACAGGTAATCTGCTGGAAGACCACATTCAGATCCCGTTCAGGGGCTGGTGGGCGTAAAGGAGGCTTAAGGAGAAGGAGGCCTCGGAGAAAACGAGCCACCAAAGGGTGGTTGGAAAGAGGCCTGCCATCCACCGGTGCGTGATGCGCAGAGAGAGCACTGAGGTGGACCCTGACAGAGTTGGACTTAAGGCCCAGATTGGAGAGGGAAAGCAAATATTGCAAGACCACTGCCACCAAGCAGGAGAAGGGATTCTCAGACTGCTGAGCACACCACACGGAGAAGCGACGCCACTTAAGAGCGTAGGACCTCCAGGTGGAGGGCCGCCTGGAGGCCAAGACGACCTCTTCCACCTCCCGAGGCAGCAGGAGGGGAGCAATGACTACCCTTTCAGCAGCCAGGCCATCAGATGAAGGGACCGGAGGTTGGGGTGTAGGAGAGTCCCCTGATCCTGTGACAGGAGATCGGGTTGAAACCCCAGAGGAAGAGGAGTGTCCACCGCCAGCTGCATTAGAAGCGGGAACCAGGGTTGTCTCGGCCACCGGGGAGCCACTAGGATCATCAAGGCTCTGTCTCTGAGAACTTTGAAGAGCGTCCGAGACACCAGTGGCATGGGAGGAGGGGCATACAAGAGGCCTATGGACCATGGAATCAGAAAAGCATCCGCCGCTACTCTGAGAGGATGCGGTTGTCGAGAGCAGAATCTGGGAAGCTGCCTGTTCAGGGGACTGGCAAAGAGATCCATGGTGGGGAGGCCCCACTTGAGAAAGATCTGCTGAACCACCAACGGATCCAATCTCCACTCGTGAGGTTGGAGGATCCTGCTCAGCTTGTCTGCCAGGTAATTTTCTTGACCTGGGAGATAGACAGCTTTGAGGAGGATGCCGTGAAGGACAGCCCAAGAGCACAGTTTTTGTGCCTCCTGACAGAAGGAAGGAGTCTGTGCCTCCTTGTTTGTTCACGTAGAACATTGCAACTTGATTGTCCGTCTGGACCAGCACAGACTGGTGAGAAGTGAGGTGGGAGAAGGCTCTCAGAGCTAGGCGAATGGCTCTGAGCTCCAGGAAGTTTATCTGCTGAGCAGACTCCCAAGGAGTCCAGAGGCCTTGAGTACATGTCCCTTGGCAATGTGCTCCCCAACCCAGGAGAGAAGCATGGGTTGTCAGCACCTGAGAACGCGGAGGAGATTGAAAATCCACTCCCAGCACCAGGTTTGGCAGATGAAGCCACCACCGCAGAGAACAGACCAGCAGGTCGGATACCTGTACTGAGTCAGCCAGGCTCCCCGTGGCCTGATGCCATTGAGTGCAAAGGCACCATTGAGCAGGTCGCATATTCAGGCGGGCATTGGGGGTCACATGGACCGTGGAGGCCATATGGCCGAGCAGACTCAGAAATTGCCTGGCAGAGACCAGGGAATTGCTGTGAAAGCGGCTGGCGAGATCCATGAGCCTGTGTGCCCTGTCTAGAGGCAGGAAGGCCCGCGCCTGAAGTGTCTTCAACCTTGCGCCTATGAATTCGAGATTTTGAGGGGAGCAAAGTGGACTTTGCGAAGTTTATGACAAATCCCAAGTGATGGAGCAGAGTCACAGTGCGATGAGTGGCCTGAGTGGCCTCCTGGGAAAACTGGGCTCTGATGAGCCAGTCGTCCAGGTATGGAAATACAAAAAGGCCTTGAAGTCTGAGATAGGCTGCAACCACTGCTAGGCATTTGGTGAACACCCTGGGGGCGGAGGATAGGCCAAAAGGCAGTACTCTGTACTGGTAATGATTTCCTCCCACAACAAACCTGAGATATTGTCTGTGGTCTGGATGAATAAGGATGTCAGTATAGGCATCCTTTAGATCTAAGGAGCATAGCCAGTCTCCCTGCTGGAGGTAGGGCAGCAGGATTCCAAGGGTAAGCATCTTGAACTTTTCAATTGCCAGGAACTTGTTGAGGTTTCGCAAGTCCAGGATGGGTCTGAGGCCTCCTGTTCTTTTGGTATCAGAAAGTACCTGGAATAAAAGCCGTGACCTCTCAGGTGGTGGGGCACTGGTTCCACAGCCTGTTCCTGAAGAAGACTTGCTAACTCCTGAAGGAGTAAGTCCCTGTGCAGAGGGAGTCTTGGAGGCTCCCCTGGAAAGTAGGAGGGAGGTACCTGGTGAAAGTGTAGAAGATAGCCTTTCTGAACTATATGAAGCACCCAGGTATCTGATGTGATGGCTGACCACCTGTGGGCAAAGTGGACCAGCCGGCCTCCTGTGCTGAGAGAAACCAGCGGAGGGGAAGAGGCAATGCTGACTGAGTCAAAAACCCCCACCCTGAGCAGGGCCCGGTGTTGTGGACTTGGGGGCCTGCTGCCTACGGGACCCATTACCCCGTCCCTTGGCCTGCTGACCCTGTTGGGGAGATACTGAGGCCTGATAATGAGGGTACTGTTTATAGGCAGCCGCCTTCCTCGGGTAAAAGGGCTTTTTCCCCGAGCCCTTCTTCTTCTGAGAAGGGGCAGAGGTTTTTCTGGACAGCCGAGTCCTTGTCAGAGTCTCGGTCTCGATCTGTGCAGCCTTTTCAGCCATGGGCTTGCCAAAGAGGTTTTCAACTCTGCAGGGGACATCGACCAACTTGTCCTGTACCCATGGCTCAAGGTCGGATGACTGAAGCCAAGCCTGTCGGCGGGCACCGATGCCGGCTCTGGCTACTCGAGCCGATGCTTCAAAGCCATCGTAGGCTGCTCGAGAGATAAACTTCCAGCACTCTCGAATACCAGTGGACAAGACCTGGAACCTCTGCAAAGGTTCCTCGGAGAGACCAGCAGAGAACCCGGCAAGTTCTTTTGCAAGGTCTCGGAGATACATGCCCATATAGAGCTGGTAGGTCTGGACTCGACAAGCAAGCATAGAGCCCTGGAAGCACTTCCTACCAAGGGCATCCAGGTTCTGGGCCTCCCGGTCGGGAGGCACCGAGGAGTGCATCTTCTGACTCTTGAGTCAATGCATGGCTGATTCCACCACCATGGAATGGTGCGGTAGTTGTGCCTTTTGGAAACCGGGGCTTTTGCGAACTTGATAAATGGAATCGACCCGCTTGCTTAACACCGGTGCCGACGCTGGGCTCTCCCACATGCGGAAGAGAAGTCGCTCCAGCATCGGAGGAACCGGTACAGTAAAGGCCTCCTTCGGGGGAGAGTCATACTGGAGGGCATCGAGCTCTTCGGCTCGAGGCTCCTCCTCGGGATCCGTGGGGAATGCCAAGGCCTTGGCCATATCCCGCACGATGTCCGAGAACCGGGTGTCCTCCGGGGAGGACCGTCTCCGAGGTTCGGACTCGGGCGAGTCCGATGGGACGCACCGAGTCCGAAAAGTACCGGATGACTCTTCGATCTCCGTCCGGTCGGGCACCGATGCCCTCCGCCCTGACACCAAGGGTGTCGGCGTCGACGACCTCGGTCCCGAACGGGAGGCTGAGGGAGACCGTGACCGAGGATCGACTCGAGCTCGCATGGACTCGAGGATCAGCTCGGTCTCCGGGGTCGACTTGGACGTCGACGTCCCGGTGGTTGGGGAAGATGCACCGGCAAGGCCAGCGATCAATGCCCGCTGCTGGTCCATGAAGGCAGCTAAATTGCTCTCCAAGGCCGTCAACCTGAGTCGGAGCTCAGCAGACCCAGCAGCCCCAGACTCGGGCCCCGACGGCGTCGGGCCTGACGTCGGCTCCTTCGGAGGCGAGCCCACGAGGACTACAGTACTCACGTGTCCAGGAGACTCCATCTCGAGACGAGGATGTTTCGAAGGCCTCTCCGACTCAGAGGACCCGGGATGGCTATCGGGGCTATGCGACCTGGCCCTCGAGGAATCAGGAGCGTCCACCGACGCCGCCCTCGCGGGTTTCTTCTTCCTATGATGTTCCCGAGCAGGAGACCCCCGCTCAGAGGAACTCCGACGATGCTCAGGACCGGAGTCCCGGGACGTCAAAGCCTCTGACGAGGTCCGGGCCCGGCCGCACACGGAGTCAGAGAAGATTCGTTCTTTTTGATGCTGCCAACTCAACGCTTTTGAGGACATCCTGCCACACGGACCACAGATCATCGGGTCATGATCGGGTCCGAGGCAGCGGAGGCAGCAGTCGTGTGTGTCGGTAAGAGACATAAGTTTCTTACACCGATCACACTTTTTAAACCCAATGGCAGCCATCGGGGGAAAAAGGGCCCCTGCGAGGTCAAAAGACAGGGCTGCCAGTAAAAAAGAAAAAATGGCACAAACGCTAGTCACGAAGGACAAAAACCGAAAAATAAAGAAAGGACCCGATACCGGCGTAGCGGGTCCGGGCGGGAAAAGGATCCGGCGTCGAACCGAGAAAAGAATGGTAAATAAAATCAACTTTTTCTGCGGCGATCACAAACAGCGTCTGTAGGGCTCCGCGGAAAAAAGAAGACTGGGCAAGATGGCACCCTTGGGCGGGACGGGGACCCCGCATGCGCGCTGCAATTCCCAAAGGCTTTCTTTGAAAGCTGGGGAAATTGCTTCGCGAGGGGCTTCGTCGGCGCCGTCACCCATATGTGAGGACTGACTTCCTGCTTGGTCCTGGAGAAAAGACCCTTCTCTGCACACCAAATGGTAAACCTTTTCCATTTAAAAGCATAGGAACGTCTAGTGGAAGGCTTTTGGAAGCATGAAGGATATCCTTCACTTGCTGAGAAAGATGCAAATCTTGAAGGTCTAGGCCTTCAGCAACCAGGCCCTGAGATGAAGAGACTGCGGATTTGGGTGCCACAACGTTCCCTCCTCCTGGGATAGGAGGTCTGGAGCAGATCCCAAGTCCAGGGAGGGAGCTTGAGAGAGATGCAGAAGTAGAGGGTACCACACTTGGCGTGACCAATGTGGTGCTATGAGGATCATAGACCCCTTGTCTCTCTGAAGTTTGAACAGTGTCTTGGGAATTAGGGGAATGGGTGGAAAGGCATAGAGGAAGTCTTGCCCCCAATGGAGGAGGAAGGCATCACTGGCCTGAACTCCTGACATGGAATTCTGGAACAGAACCAGGGAAGTTTGGCATTCCACGGACTTGCAAACAGGTCTATGTCCGGGGTTCCCCAAATTCGGAAGATCCTAGCTACCAGGTCCCCATGGAGGGACCATTCGTGTGGAAGCAGAACTCGACTGAGTATGTCTGCCCAAGAGTTTTGAACCAATGGAAGATACACTGCCATGAGATGGATTTGATGCTATCTGGCGAAGGCCCACAATCTCAGAGCTTCTTTGCAAAGCTACAGAGAGCCAGTCCCCCACTGCTTGTTCACATAGAACATGGCTACTTGGTTGACCGTGTGGATGAGGACTGTCTTGTAGCTGAGCAGGGTGTGGAAGAGACTGAGAGCCAGAAAGATTGCTCTGAGCTCTAAGAGGTTGATATGTAGAGATGTCTCCTGTGGAGACCAGATGCCCTGGGTGGAGAGATCTTGTAGATGAGCTCCCCAACCCTTTGGAGAGGCATCTGTTGTAAGGGTTGTTTGGGGTAGCAACTGTTGAAAGGGGGACCCCAGCAACAGATTTTGAGTGGACTTCCACCACTGGAGGGACCAAAAAAGGCAACTGGAGGTTGCTATTTTGTCTGGGTCCATTGGGTGGAGAGAGTCCACTGAGCTGCCCTCATGTGAAGGCGAGCGTAAGGAACCACATGCACGGTGGATGCCATGTGGCCTAACAGTTGTAACATCTCTCTAGCAGTTAAATGGGACTAACTGAATTTGTGAGGCTAACTGCACCAAGCATAGGCAAAGGGCCTGGGGAAGATAGGTTCTTGCAGTGGTGGTATCCAGCAGGGCCCCTATGAACTCTAGAGATTGAGAAGGGGGTGAGATGGGATTTTGGGATGTTTATTACAAGTCCCAGATACTGAAGGATACGCCATGTGCAGGCTAGGGAAGCCTGGGCCTCTAACTGGGATGGAGCTCGGATGAGCCAGTCGTCCAGATATGGGAATACAAATATTCATAGAGTGGGTAGAAATGCAGCTACTACTGCTATGCATTTTGTGAACACCCTTGGTGCAGAGGCCAGACCGAAGGGAAGCTCTCTGTATTGATAGTGCTTTCCTTGGAAAAGAAACCGAAGGAACCTTCTGTGTGTTGGATGGATGAGGACATGGGTGTACGCATCCTTGAGATCTAGAGAACAAAGCCAGTCCTGACTCTGGAGGTATGGAAGGAGAGTACCGAGAGAAATCATCTTGAATTTCTCCTTGCATAGAAACTTGTTCAATTCTCTGAGATCTAATATGGGTCTGTAGCCCCCCGTTTTCTTTGGGATGAGAAAGTAGGGGGAGTAGAACCCTGAGCCCTGTTGAAGAAGGGGTACTTCTTCTATTGCCCCTTGGGCAAGAAGGGTAGCAATCTCCTGACCCAGAAGGTCGAGGAGAGATGTTGGAGAATTGAACTGTCTCACCATGGTGTGAGGAGGAAGATTCAAGAAAGCACAGTTACTTACCTGTAACAGGTGATCTCTGGGAACAGCAGGAATAAGTCTTCACATATGGGTACGTCGGTACCGACAGAGCCTGCGCGGGAACGCTCCCCAGCTTCCCAAAAAGGAAAGCTTTTGGGAGAATCCCAGAGCGCCTGCACGCTGCCTTCCCGCCTTTCCTAACCAACTCTCCTCAGTTTGAGTTTAAAGCTGAGACAATAGAGAGAGAGAGGAAAGGAAAGATAGAAAAAAGAGATACAACTCCTAGGGGAGGTGGGTGGGTTGTGAAGACTTATTCCTGCTGTTCCCAGAGATCACCTGTTACAGGTAAGTAACTGTGCTATCTCCAGGAACAAGCAGGAATGAGTCTTCACATATGGGGACTCCCAAGCTAAGATGCCTGGGAGATCCCCAAGGATATGAGACCCTGAAGGGGGTCTGCGTCCTCCTATGGATCTCAGGCATCCATCCAGGGAAGGAGGGCAGGAGTTGTTTAAGAATGGAACAGGTGTCTGAGGACAGCCTGACCAAACAAGGCATCCCGGTGGGAATCCTTGTCCAAGCAGTAATGGGCTGTGAAGGTATGAACAAAGGCCCAAGTGGCTGCTCGACAGATCTGGTCGATGGACACAGAATTTAGATGAGCCATAGAAGTGGCCATGGCCCTCACATTATGAGCTGTGACATGGCTCTCCAGAGAAAGGTTCTTACTCTGGTAGGCGAAAGAAATACATTGAGCAATCCAATTGGACAGTGTTCTCTTAGAGACTGGAAGTCCCAAATGAGAAGGATCAAAAGCAACAAAAAGCTGGGAAGACTTTCTATGTTGCTGTGTCCTATGTAAGTAAAAAGCAAGAGCTCTTTTACAATCCAGAGTATGAAGATTCCTCTCTGCACTGGATGCATGAGGAGCTGGAAAAAAGACAGGTAGATATACCTCTTGATTAAGATGAAAAGGTGAGACCACCTTAGGCATAAAGTGTGGATTTGTCCTAAGCACTACCTTATCATGATGGAACCTTGTATAAGGTGGATTAGCCACTAAGGCCTGCAGTTCACTAATGCGGCGAGCAGAAGTGACTGCAATGAGGAAAATAACCTTCCAGGAAAGAAATTTCAAGGAGGTAGTGGCTAAGGATTCAAAAGGTGGCTGCATAAGCTGACCAAGAACCAAATTTAAGTCCCATGCCACTGGAGGAGGCCTAATGGGAGGTTTAGTTAGAGTTAGGCCTCTCATGAAATAAGAGGATGAGAGGAGATAGGTTGTCCATTGATGGGCTTAAGGGATGCTGCAATAGCACTCAAATGGACTCTTACTGAATTTGTTTTAAGTCCTGCATTGGAGAGATGCAGGAGATAGTCTAACAAAGAAGTTAAAGGTAGTGCCAGAGGGTCAAGACCCTTTTCAGCACACCAAATGGAAAATCTTTTCCACTTAAAAGCATAGGAACGCCTGGTGGAAGGTTTCCTGGAAGCATGGAGGATATCCTTCAACTGCTGAGAAAGATTCAAGTCTTGAAGGTCTAAGCCTTCAGTAACCAAGCTCTGAGGTGAAGGGACTTGGGGTTTGGATGCCACAAAGTCCCTTCCTCCTGAGACAGAAGGTCTTGAGCAGCTCCCAAGTCCAGGGAGGGGGCTTGGGAGAGATGCAGAAGTAGAGGGTACCACACTTGGCGTGGCCAGCGTGGAGCTTGTGATAAGGAAGCTTATCATAGCTCAGGTAGGAGCTATAGAAAAGATGATGTGACTCTGAACAAGCAACCTGTCAGTTCTGGTAGAAGCAAGAAAACAGAGTTTTCACATAAAAGACTACCAGTCCCAGAATGCACCAGGTTTCCAGCAGCCATGAGAGGGGCTGAAGTGAGAAAATGTGTGTGCAATCAAGAGAGCTATGAGGTAATCCCTAAGCCCTCATCTCAAAGGGCAGGGACTGATTCAACACAGCTGCGCTATGTTAGGGAGGAGCACACATTAGGAAAGAATAAGAATAGAGCTTATTCTTCAGATAACAGTTTCAAGAACAGCTACAGAAAGAGCTTCAGGAAGAGATACAGAGACAGAGACAGCAACGGCTACAAGCTCAAGCACCAGTATCACCTGGAGGAAGAGAAGCCAAGCCAAGCGGATAGAGAAAGAAGGAAACTCTCTGGAAGGAAGAGAAGAAAGCCCATTGGATGGTCTGGGAGAGTCCAAGGCAGTACCCATACTGGGAGGTATTCCAAGTGCCAGCAGAGTCCATTGGACTGGATTCAGCCAGAGGAATGGAATGGCAGAGATAGGAATCACCAGTGGCTACCTGGAAGAGAGAAGACTGCACGTGGAAGGGACTTTCAGACCAAGGCCAGAAGATATGTGAGAGGAGATCCAGTGTCCAGGGATCAAGATTGGAAGGCTGGACATCAGAATTGGATTACATACTGGCCAGGCTTTACAAAGAGGAATTATGATGGCAGGAGAGGCTCAGGTATGAACACTGATCCAGACCCTATCTATAATAGAGAATGGCAGCAAGGGAATAAGCATTCTCATGATAGTGCCTTAATGAAAGACTCGTCTGTGCCAATGTATGATAGTGACCCTATGCTGATTGATGAAGGGGGAGATACAGCAGATGAAAGTACAGTTTACATGGACTGTTCTCTATCTAAATGCTATTGCTAGCTTTCTGTGAGCAAACACATCAGCCATCACAAAGAAACCTAACTTTGTTCTTTATTTCCACTGCAAACAGCTCTTAAAGCAGGATTTGGGCTCACACAGTAGCAGCCAGCCAGCTAAAGGCTTTCAGCTGGTCAATTGATAGTAATTAAAGCTGCACCTGATTGTGTGTGTGAGCAGGGGAGAATCACTGCTGGGATCTGCGTGGAAAATAAGCAGAAGTTAACCTAACAAGCAAAGTTTATTTATTTCTTTGTGCCTTTGTATTTGGTAATCATTAGCTAAGAAAACATTAGCTAATTGCCTGACAAGCTGAAGGCTGTTTTCTGATTTGCTTTATGACTTTTTGTTATCCATTTAAACACTGCAAGCAAGTAACCTAATTTATATTGCTAATAAGCATACTTGTGCTGGGTGAATTAAACCCCATCAATAAAAGAAGTATTTTATTGACCTTACCACTTGGTTTCACAACTTAATTATTGTCATCAGCTGTGTTTGGGAGTGAATGAACTACAATACCCACAATACCTTGCAAGAATCATATGAATATATGCATCGTCAAGATTGTGTAAGTTCTCACCCTAGGCAGCCGTCTGACAAATGGCGTAGTTTTTCGGATTGCTCTTGCACCAAGAGGATTTACTTGTTGTGGATTACAAATAAAAGTCAAGTTTGAAGCTGAAAGAAGATTTTTCCCTCATCTGCCCTTTGGAGGAGAAGTGGTTGTTCCAGGAAGCTGTCCCAGATGAAAAGACCCTGTGCAAAGCTGGATTCATCACTGAGACAAGGTAATATGTACCTGGGCATGTCTAGTGGTGGATGTGTGTAAGCACAGGGGGTAATTGAAAAAAAAAAGTTGAAAAAAAAAAAAAAAACCACACCTGGTTGAAAGGTGCTGCTCTTTGGTTTTTGTTTTTTCCTTTTCTTGCAGGGGTCAAGATGGATCCGAGGGAGATGGCTCAGTGGATGGCAGCCCAATTTAGCAAGCAGCAGGAGCTATCACAGCAAGCCCAGGACACTGCTATGAAGGCCTTAATGGAACAGCAGAAACCAGTGCTTGATCTGGTGCAAGCTCTAGTTCAGCTGCAGAGCCAAAGTGGAACAGATGCAAGACCAGCAGTTAGTACTGGTACACCACATGTGAACAATGTGGGACTCAATCAAGGGATTGGGGCATTTAATTTTGGGAAATTAACTCCAGAAGATAATGTTGATGATTTTCTAGAGTCTTTTGAAAGAGTGGCACAGGCTTTAGCATAGCCAGAGACCCAGTGGGCAGTAAGGCTGGCAGCCTCATTAACTGGTGAGGCACTGGCAGCTTACAGAACAATGCCAGCAGCCCAGGCTCTGAATTATAAGGATGTAAAGGCAGCTATTAGAGATCGCCTAGGATTGTCTATTGCAGAGTATAGGCGAATGTTTAGAGCTGTTACATTGAAAGTGGGTGAGACACCCAGGGCTCTGAGTCAGAGAATCAGAAGTTCAGCTGTAAAATGGTTGGAGCCTGAGCAAAAGACAGTAGAAATGTTATTAGATATTATAATGCTGGAACAATTTATGCTTGGGGTACCTAAAGATTTGAATGTTTTTCTTATACAGCAAAATTGCCAAAATCTTGGAGAGGCAACCATGCTAGCAGAGAGATTCTTGGAAGCCACGCAGGCTTGCCATAGAATGGGTGGCCCTCTAAAGATGGATGCTGAGGCCAGATGTGCTGTATTAGAAAAGAGAATAATTAAGAATGTTTCTGAAAATGAATGTACTGTATCAAACCAGATGACACAGTGGAATAGAAAGAAATGTTTCAAGTGTGGAAAAGTGGGACACTTAGAGAAGAGATGCCAGACACACACTAGTTTAATGGGTCTGGATTTAAAACAGCCCAAGGAAGGATTTCTTTTGATGGTTGATGTGCAGGGAATTACCACAAATGCATTATTAGACTCTGGGGCAGACCAGAGTATGATGTCAAAAAGGCTTTGGAAGAGGATAGAGGCCCAAGAAAGATTTGTGCCTAGAACCCCTGAAAGCCAAGTTCACATCAGATGCATTCATGGTGCTGCATCATCATATCCCACCTATAGGCTAAAGGTTAAGTGCCTAGGGAAACAAGAGGAAGTCCTATTAGCAGTGGTGCCTAGGCTACCCTTTGATTTGGTTCTAGGAAGAGACTGGCCAAGATTTAAGCAGGGTCTAGTGGAAGGACTAGGAAAGAAGGAGGGAGAAGGCTTAATGGTAGTAGCTCCCGGGCCTTTATTTGAAAGTCCTCAGACCCCAGCTAAAAAGATGGTTAAGCGTCCAGAAGACCAAGCTACCCCAAAGCAGATATTCGTCCTAAAGTACCATAAGGTCTCTGAGAAGGCCCAAGCTCCTAAACAGGCAACCCCTCAATCTGCTGGGTTTGACCTGTGCAGCATAGAAAATGTGACTGTACCTAGCCAAGGGAGAGCCCTGGTTGACACCGGTCTCCAAGTGGAAATACCAATTGGATGTTATGGGAGAATAGCCCCAAGGTCCGGATTAGCCCTTAAATATTTCATCGATGTGGGTGCGGGAGTAATTGATCCCGATTACAGGGGCAATATTAAAGTTCTGTTGTTTAACTTTGGACAGAATGAGTATCATGTGAAGACAGGAGACAAAATTGCCCAATTGATCTGTGAGAGGCTGGGTTTTCCACCTGTGGAGGAGGTCACATCCCTAGAGAATTCTGAACGTGGAGCCAAAGGTTTTGGTTCTACTGATGTCAAAGGGGTTAAAAGCTTAGCTGCCACTTGTGCCCGAGAGAGGGAGGTGAGTGAAGAGGAAGATTTGGGACCCCAGGTATTTATTTATTTATTTTCTTTATTTACATTCTCTTATATACCGCGCTTTTCTGCATCAGTGCGGTTTACATTCAACAAACTGAAATTACATTGAACAGGGCATTATAACTTGGAGATAACTATTTTACAGGGAACATGGGCTATGGAGGGTTAAGTGGCTTGCCCAAGACCACAAGAAGCACCTGTGGGACTAGAAACCCCAGTCCTTCCGGCCCAAGGTTGCTGTCCTCTAGTGGGATTTGAACCCCCGACCTTCCGGCCTGAAGTACCTTGCCCCAACCACTAGGCCACTCCTCCACTGATTGTAAAGAAAAATCAGAGCCCCAAATAGGTGAGGACCTGACAATGGTACAACAGGAAGAAATTAGGAAGTTGCTTAAAGAATTCCCAGATGTGTTGACACCCATACCTGGGGAGACCCATTTGGTGGCCCATGAAATAATAACTCCACCTGGGAAATTGGTTCGTCAAAGGCCATACCGCTTGCCTGAAGCCAAAAGACAGGAGGTAGTGGCACAAGTCCAGGAGATGTTGGACATGGGGGTAATAGAGGAGTCAAAGAGTCCCTGGAATAGCCCCATAGTTCTGGTGCCGAAGCCTGATGGATCCTTAAGATTTTGTATTGACTTCCGGCAGGTAAACGCCATATCAGTTTTTGATGCATATCCAATGCCAAGAATTGAGGAGCTGTTAGACCAGCTGGGACAGGCTCAATACTTAACCACCCTTGATATGACAAAAGGATATTGGCAAATCCCTCTCACCAGGGAGTCGAAGCCGAAGACTGCGTTCAGCACCCCCGTTGGCCTTTTCCAATTCAAGAGGATGCCTTTCGGACTGCATGGAGCAGCGGCTACCTGCCAAAGGTTAGTGGATCAGGTACTTCGACCCCACCAAAGTTATGCTTTTGCATACATGGATGATGTCATAATCCATAGTAACACCTGGGCGGAGCATTTGAAGAGGATCAGGGCAGTCTTGTGCTCTATGAAGCAAGCGGGAATCACTTTAAACCCGAAGAAGTGTGCCTTTGCAAATAGGGAGGTAAAATACCTAGGCCACCTAGTGGGAAGAGGAAAAATTAAACCTCTATTAAGCAAAATAGAAAGCATCAGGAATTTTCCTCCTCCAATAACCAAGAAACAACTAAGAAGTTTCTTAGGACTTATTGGATACTACCGCCGGTTTATACCGCAATTCGCAGAGAAAAGTGCCATTTTCACGGATATGCTGCGAAAGAATTGTCCAAACCAGATAAAGTGGACACCAGAAGCTGAAAAAGCGTTTTCAGTATTAAAAGAAAAATTGTGTACAGGACCGGTACTGAAAGGAATAGACTTCAAGAAACCCTTTCTGGTTCAAACCGATGCATCGGATGTAGGGCTAGGAGCGGTCCTATCCCAGTGCCATGATGGGGAGGAGCATCCTGTGATGTACCTGAGCAGGAAGTTGTCACCGGCTGAACAAAAGTATTCCACGATAGAAAAAGAGTGTTTGGCTATCAAGTGGTCAGTGGAGGCGTTAAGGTTTTACCTTACAGGGAGAAAGTTCCAGTTGGTCACGGACCATGCCCCACTTAAGTGGTTGCAGCGAATGAAGAACCACAATGCCAGGTTGACACGCTGGTACATGGCCTTACAGGCGTTTGATTTCCAAGTTGAACATCGTGCCGGGAAGTTACACAAGAATGCGGATGCACTTTCCCGTATTACGGACTGTAGAGAAGAAGTTTCACCAGTAGAACCAGTCCGTAATAACTTAAGCAGGGGGGTATGTGATAAGGAAGCTTATCATAGCTCAGGTAGGAGCAATAGAAAAAATGATGTGACTCTGAACAAGCAACCTGTCAGTTCTGGTAGAAGTAAGAAAACAGAGTTTTCACATAAAAGACTACCAGTCCCAGAATGCACCAGGTTTCCAGCAGCCATGAGAGGGGCTGAAGTGAGAAAATGTGTGTGCAATCAAGAGAGCTATGAGGTAATCCCTAAGCCCTCATCTCAAAGGGCAGGGACTGATTCAACACAGCTGCGCTATGTTAGGGAGGAGCACACATTAGGAAAGAATAAGAATAGAGCTTATTCTTCAGATAACAGTTTCAAGAACAGCTACAGAAAGAGCTTCAGGAAGAGATACAGAGACAGAGACAGCAACGGCTACAAGCTCAAGCACCAGTATCACCTGGAGGAAGAGAAGCCAAGCCAAGCGGATAGAGAAAGAAGAAGGAAACTCTCTGGAAGGAAGAGAAGAAAGCCCATTGGATGGTCTGGGAGAGTCCAAGGCAGTACCCATACTGGGAGGTATTCCAAGTGCCAGCAGAGTCCATTGGACTGGATTCAGCCAGAGGAATGGAATGGCAGAGATAGGAATCACCAGTGGCTACCTGGAAGAGAGAAGACTGCACGTGGAAGGGACTTTCAGACCAAGGCCAGAAGGTATGTGAGAGGAGATCCAGTGTCCAGGGATCAAGATTGGAAGGCTGGACATCAGAATTGGATTACATACTGGCCAGGCTTTACAGAGAGGAATTATGATGGCAGGAGAGGCTCAGGTATGAACACTGATCCAGACCCTATCTATAATAGAGAATGGCAGCAAGGGAATAAGCATTCTCATGATAGTGCCTTAATGAAAGACTCGTCTGTGCCAATGTATGATAGTGACCCTATGCTGATTGATGAAGGGGGAGATACAGCAGATGAAAGTACAGTTTACATGGACTGTTCTCTATCTAAATGCTATTGCTAGCTTTCTGTGAGCAAAACACATCAGCCATCACAAAGAAACCTAACTTTGTTCTTTATTTCCACTGCAAACAGCTCTTAAAGCAGGATTTGGGCTCACACAGTAGCAGCCAGCCAGCTAAAGGCTTTCAGCTGGTCAATTGATAGTAATTAAAGCTGCACCTGATTGTGTGTGTGAGCAGGGGAGAATCACTGCTGGGATCTGCGTGGAAAATAAGCAGAAGTTAACCTAACAAGCAAAGTTTATTTATTTCTTTGTGCCTTTGTATTTGGTAATCATTAGCTAAGAAAACATTAGCTAATTGCCTGACAAGCTGAAGGCTGTTTTCTGATTTGCTTTATGACTTTTTGTTATCCATTTAAACACTGCAAGCAAGTAACCTCATTTATATTGCTAACAAGCATACTTGTGCTGGGTGAATTAAACCCCATCAATAAAAGAAGTATTTTATTGACCTTACCACTTGGTTTCACAACTTAATTATTGTCATCAGCTGTGCTTGGGAGTGAATGAACTACAATACCCACAATACCTTGCAAGAATCATATGAATATATGCATCGTCAAGATTGTGTAAGTTCTCACCCTAGGCAGCCGTCTGACAAGCTATGAGGATCATAGATCCTTGATCCCTCTGGAGTTTGAACAGAGTCTTGCGAATCAAGGGAATGGGTGGAAAGGCATACAGGAAGCCGACCCCAATGGAGGAGGAAGGCATCCTTGGCCTGAACTCCCTGACACGGAATTCTGGAACAGAACCGGGGAGGTTTGGCATTCCACGGACTTGCAAATAGGTCTATGTCCGGTGTTCCCCATTCTTGAAAGATTCTGAGTACCTGATCCATGTGCAGGGACCATTCGTGTGGAAGCAGAACTCGACTGAGTCTGTCTGCCCAAGAGTTTTGGATTCCTGGGAGATATACTGCCAGGAGATGGATTTGATGCTCTCTGGCGAAGGCCCACAATCTTAGAGCTTCGTTGCAAAGCGACAGAGAGCCAGTTCCTCCTTGCTTGTTTATATAAAACATAGCTACTTGATTGTCCATATGTATGAGGACTGTCTTGTAGCTGAGGAGGGTATGAAAGACCTTGAGAGCTAGAAAAACTGCTCGAAGCTCCAAGTGGTTGATATGAAGAAAGGTCTCCTGAGGGGACCAAGTGCCCTGAGTGGAGAGGTCCTGAAGATGAGCTCCCCAACCTGTCTGGGAGGCATCTGTTGTGAGGGTTGCTAGGTGCAGCAACTGTTGGAAGGGGGACCCCAGCAACAGATTTTGAGTGGACATCCACCATTGGAGAGACCAAAAAAGACATTTGGATGTTGCTATTTGGTCAGAGAGCTCCTGAAGCTTGAGTCCACTGGGTGGACAAAGTCCATTGAGCTGCTCTCATGTGTAGGCGAGCATAGGGTACATGTACTGTGGAAGCCATGTGGCCCAGCAGTTGTAGCATCTCCCTGGCAGTTAAGTGGCTCTTTGACTGAATCTGGGAGGCTAGCTGCACTAGACATTGGCAACGGGCCTGAGGAAGGTAGGCCCTTGCAGTGGTGGTATCCAACCAGGCCCCTATGAATTCTAGGGACTGAGTAGGGATGAGCTGGGACTTTGGGAGGTTTACCACTAGTCCCAGATACTGCAGAATGCGTCTTGTGTGGTCCAAGGAAATCTGGGCCTCTGACTGAGATGGAGCTCGGATGAGCCAGTCGTCCAGGTAGGGGAAGACAAATATTCCCAGAGTGCGTAGAAATGCAGCAACTACTGCCATGCATTTGGTGAACACTCTTGGGGCAGAGGCCAGACCGAAAGGAAGCACTCTGTATTGGTAATGTTTTCCCTGGAAAAGAAAACGCAGGAATCTTCTGTGAGATGGATGGATGAGAACATGTGTGTACGCATCCTTGAGATCTAGAGAACAAAGCGAATCCTGACTTTGAAGGTATGGAAGGAGAGTGCCCAGAGAAAGCATCTTGAACTTCTCCTTGAATAGAAATTTGTTCAATTCTCTGAGATCTAGAAATGGGTCTGTATCCCCCTGTCTTCTTTGGAATGAGAAAATAGGGGGAGTAGAACCCTGACCCCTGTTGAAGAAGAGGAACTTCTTCTATTGCCCCTTGGGCAAGAAGGGTAGCTATCTCCTGACCTAAAAGGTCGAGAAGAGATGTGGGAGAATTGAAGTGTCTCACCATGGTGTGGGGAGGAAGGTCTGAGAAATGAAGCCTGTAGCCCTCTCTTATGATGGAGAGGGTCCACTGCTCTGATGTGATTTGCTCCCATCTGGGAGCAAAATGAGCTAACCTTCCTGGAATGGTGAGAGGTTCTGGCTGTGTTAAAGCCAGAAAGGCTAAGTTCTCTAGCATCAAGTCAAAAGCCCTGAGGGGGTTGGGACTGCTGGGTTACAAGCAGTTCCTGTAGACTTAGGCCTGGCCTGCTTAGGTTGCTGACGCTTAGCGGTAAAGCGACCTGTAGAAGATTGCTGGCCAGAAGTGGAAGGAAACCTGCCCTTTTTGAAAAAAGACTTTTTAAAAGTCTTTTTCTTGGCAAGAATGGAGGTAGACCTTGAGAGTCTATCCAAAGCAGAATTTTCTGCATCCATTTGAGTGGCTTTAATTTGCCACTCTTTGCCAAATAGATTTTCACCTGTACAGGGCAGATTTCCTAAGCCATCTTGAACCCAGGGTTCTAAATCAGAAGCCTGGAGCCAAGCGATTCTGCGAGCAGCTATGTCAATGCCTGAGGCTCTACTGGCACCTTCAAAGGAGTCAAAGGCTGCCCTGTATAAGAACTTGGAGATGTCTTGAGTATGCTTAAGCCACATGCGGAATTCTTCCCTTTTATCTTCTGGAATAAAAGGGAGGTAAGTGTGCAGCTTTTCTACAACTTCTTTCAGAAACATACCCATATAAAGGCTATATGGATTGATTCTGGCAATAAGCATACTGGCCTGGAAGATTTTCCTACCAAAAGCATCCAAGGTCCTGCATTCTCTTCCTGGAGGAGCAGAAGAGTGTCTCTTTGTACTCTTTATCCTTTTCATAGCTGACTGCACCACAATAGAATGGTGAGGAAGCTGAGTTTTCTGGAACCCAGGACAAGGAGGGACACGATACATAGTGTCCAACCTGCGAGAATGAGGAGAGAGAATGAGAGGAGTCTCCCATAAATCAATCATGTGCTCATGAAGAATCTCATGAATTGGTAAGGTGACTGCCTCTTTAGGAGCCCTAGATTATCCTAAAATATCTAATTTTTTTGCTCTAGGCTCTGATTCAGAGGTTACTGAAATAGAGAGTCCTTTAGCTACTTCTCTTATGAAGTCTTGAAAGGACAAGTCCTCTGGAGGAGACATTCTTCGTTTGGGAGAAGAAGGCTCCTCAGGAAGGGCTATGGATACTTCAGGAGACTCATCTGATGTATCAGATTCATTAGAGGAATCAAAGTACCGCCTGTCAGGGTGCTCTTCTAACGCTCGATACGCGTATCGAGCGGTATCGACATCGAGCATCCCTGGTACCGGATCGGTACCGAGAGGTAGCCCTGGACAAGGAACCGTAGCAGTCGGTATCCTAGTCGATGTCGATGCAGTCGGTACCGGCATCGGCGCTGGTGCCGGTACCGGAACCGATACCGACAACGGAGCTCGATGCGGTATCATCGGCGTCGCAGCTTGAATGAAGGACTGTATAGCCTGCTGCATGGACAGAACATTCTGATCCATCGACGCCATGAATGCCTGGAAGTCGGTACCGGGAGATTGTGCCGGTACCCCAGAGCATTCTAACAGGGGATCAGTCGAGGCCGTGCCATCGATGTCAACCTGTAACCCCATAGGAGGAGCTTTGGAAGCCAGAGCTTCCCGCCGGGGTTGTTTGGCTGGTGCAGGATCCTCGAGGGCAAGCCCGGAGGCATTTCGATGCTTAGAGGGAGATCTACCCTTCGAGGACCTGCTAGGTTTATGTTTGGTTACCTGAGATCCTTCAAGAGAAGAAGACCTGGAAGATGTCGAAGCTACTGCCGGTGCCTCAGCGGGAAACAGCACATGGAGCTTAGCTGCTCGGTTCTGTAAGCCCCTTTTAGACATTAGGGAGCAGGACGGACAATCCGGAATGGAGTGTTCATGACCCAAACATTTAAGACACCATTCATGGGTATCTGTAACAGAAATAGTACCGCTACACTTAGTGCTTTTTTTGAACCCGGAGGTTGGTTTTTCCATGAGGGAAATTTTCTTGTGGGCCCTGAGGCCTTAAGAAGAAAAATACACCAAGTGAGGAAAAATCGATATTTTTTTTTTTTTTAAAGGAAGAAAAGACCGGCGGTACCAGTCCAGAGTCGGGGAAGGCAGACACTCGACCAAAGAAATAAAATAAAATAAAGAACTTCTTCAGCGGTGACAGGGCTCGACCTGCTGGCTCCGCGGAAAAGAAGAACTGAGGAGAGTTGGTTAGGAAAGGCGGGAAGGCAGCGCGCAGGCGCTGTGGGATGCTCCCAAAAGCTTTCCTTTTTGGGAAGCTGGGGAGCGTTCCCGCGCAGGCTCCGTCGGTACCGACGTACCCATATGTGAAGACTCATTCCTGCTTGTTCCTGGAGATATGAAGCTTGTACCCTTCCCTTATGATGGAGAGGGTCCATTGCTCTGCTGTGATTTGTTCCCATTTGGGAGCAAAGTGAGCTAACCTTCCTGGAATGGTGAGAGGCTCTGGATGTTCTAGAGCCAGAAAGGCTAAGTTCTCTAGCTGGAAGTCAAAGGCCCTGAGGAGGCTGAGGCTGTTGGGCCGTAGCAGTCCTAGCAGCCTTAGGCTTGACCTGCTTCGGTTGTTGCTGTCTCTTTGTAGCAAAACGACCTGCAGAAGATGCCTGCTGACCATAAGCAGAATATCATCTCCCTTTTTTGGGAAAAAACCCCCTTTTTGAACAACCTTTTCTTAAAAGGAGCAGAAGTAGACTTTGAGAGTCTATCTAAAGCAGAATTTTCAGCATCCATCTGGGTGGCCTTTGCTTGCCAATCTTTGCCAAAAAGGTTTTCACCTGTACAAGGAAGGTTTCCTAGTCCATCCTGAACCCAGGGTTCCAAATCAGAAGCTTGCAACCAAGCAACTCTGTGTGCACCTATGGCAATAGCCGAGGCTCTGCTGGTACACTCAAAAGAATCAAAGGCTGCATGGTTGGAAAATTTGGAAACATCCTGGGCATGTTTGAGCCAGGTGAGAAACTCTTCCCTTTTATCTTCTGAAATAAAAGGAGATAAAGTTTGCAGATGATCTGTAACTTTTTAAAAACATCCCCATATAGAGACTATAGGAGTTGATTCTGGCAACAAGCATATTGGCCTGGAAAATTCTCCTGCCAAAAGCATCTAAGGTTCTGCATTCTCTTCCTGGAGGATTAGAAGAGTGCCTTTTTGTACTCTATCTTCTTCATAGCAGACTCCACCACAATGGAGTGGTGAGGAGGCTGAGTCTTATGAAAGCCAGGACAAGGAGGAACACGATACATGGTGTCCAACCTACGAGAATGAGGGGAGGTGGTGAGAGGGGTCTCCCATATGCCCAACATGTGATCATAAAGAATCTCATGAATTGGTAAAGTGGCTGCCTCTTTAGGAGCCTTAGGATATTGTAAAATATCTAATTTTTTGGCTCTAGGCTCTGCCTCAGGGGCCACTGAAATGGAAAGGACCCTGGCCACTTTCCTAATGAAGTCTTAAAAAGACAAGTCTTCTGGAGGAGACATTCTTCTTTTTGGAGAAGAGGGCTCCTGAGGAAGGATCACCGATGCTTCGACAGAGGCCTCTGATTCATCAGAGTCTTCAGAGGAATCGAAGTATCGCCTGTCTGGATGCTCCTGCAGAGCCCGATACACGTACCGGGTGGTATCGACATCGGGAGTGATCGGTACCGATGGGCATCACAGAACAGTGTACCGCTGCAGTCGACACCGAAGCCGATGTCGATGCAATCGGTACCGGCACCGGAACCGATATCGGTACTGGTGCCGGAGCTGGTACCGACAACGGAGTTTGTTGCGGTACCGAAGGCATCGCAGCTTGTATGAATGCCGTGATGGCACGCTGCATGGTCAGAATATTCTGATCCATCGACGCCACCAATGTCTGGATGTCAGTATCCAGTGGGAACCACCGATACCCCAGAACATGGCAACAGGTGATCAGTCGAGGCCGAGCCATCGATGTCAACCTGTGACCCCATAGATAAAGCTTTGGAAGCCGGAGCCTCCCGCCGGGGTAATTTTGCCGGTGCGGATTCCTCGAGAGCAAGCCCGGAGGCATCTCGATACTTAGAGGGAGATCTACCCTTCGAGGACCGGCTGGACTTATGTTTGGTTACCTGAGATCCATGGGAGGAAGAAGCCCTGGAAGACGTTGATGCCACCGAAGCTGCATCAGAGGGAAACAGGGTACTGAGCTTGGCTGCTCGATTCTGTAGACCTCTTTTAGATATCATGGAACAGGACTCACAATCCGTAATGGAGTGATCAGGACAAACATTTTAGACACCATTCATGAGTGTCTGTGACAGAAATAGTGCCGCTGCACTTCGTGCACTTTTTAAACCCGGAGGCGGGCTTTTCCATGAGGAAAATTTTCCTAGACCTAAGGCCGAAGAAAGGAAAAATGCACTGAAGTGAGAAAAACAGTAGTTTTTTTGGGTTTTTTTAGAAGAAAGAAAGAGACCGGCGGTACCGGTCAGGCGTCGAAGAAGGCAGACGCGCGACCAAAGAAATAAAAGAAAATAAAGAAATTCTTCAGCGGTGACAGGAACACGACCTGCTGGCTCCGCGGAAAAGAAGAACTGGAGAGAGGCGGTTGGGAAAGGCGGGAAGGCAGTGCGCAGGCTCTGTGGGATGCTCCCAAAAGCTTTCCTTTTGGACGCTGGGGAGCGTTCCCGCGCAGACTCCATCGGTACCGACGATACCCATATGTGAAGACTCATTCCTGCTTGTTCCTGGAGATAGCCCTTGACTGTTGAGTGTCTAGGAGAGCCCCTATAAACTCTAGAGTTTGAGAGGGAACGAGATGGGACTTTGGAAGATTTATTACAAATCCCAAGTGTTGCAGCACCTGCATGGTGCGCGTGAGAAAGACTGGCTTCTAGAGGTGTGCTTGCTCAAATGAGCCAGTCATCTAAGTAGGGGAAGTCAAATATCCCTAGAGTCCTTATGAATGTAGCTACCACTGTTATGCACTTTGTAAAGACTCTTGGGGCAGAGTTGAGACCGAAAGGTAGGATTTTGTACTGGTAACGTCTCCCCTGGAACCGGAAACGCAGGAACCTTCTGTGTTCTGCGTGAATAAGAATGTGAGTATATGCGTCCTTTAAATCTACAGAACAGAGCCAATCCTGACTCTGGAGATAGGGGAGAAGAGTACGTAGGGAGATCATCTTTAATTTCTCCAGAAGTAGATACTTGTTCAGTTCTGTGAGGTCCAGGATGGGCCTGTATCCTCCAGTCTTCTTTGGAATGAGGAAGTAAGGAGAATAGAAGCCCAGAACTTGCTGGGAGAGTGGCACTTCCTCTATTGCACCCTGTGAGAGAAGGGAGGTGACCTCCTGCAACAACGGAGTGGTGAGAGGGGATTGAGAACAGAACTCTTGGAGGAGACTGAGGGGGTAGACGTCGGAAGTGAAGTTTGTATCACTCCTGTACTATGGGAGAGAGTCCAGTGTTCTGATGTTACAAGATGCCACCTGTGGGCAAACTGACAGTCTGCCAGGAATGCGGATGGGATCTGGAATCTCCAGAGGCAGGACGGCTATATTCTCCAGAAAGGAGTCAAAGACCCTGAGGAGGCTGGGTCTGATGGGCTGGCTGAGACCTTGGAGTCTGAGCCTTTCTTTGCTGTTTTGGTTGTTGCTGCCCTTTCTGGAGAGTATGGATGGGACAGTGCACCGCAGGGTTGTAAGAAGGGTAGTAGTTTTTTTTCTTATTGAAAAAAAGGTTTCTTCAATGTCTTTTTCTTAGCTGTGTTGGCGGTAGATTGAGAAGTCTATTAAGAGTGGTGTTCTCAGATTCTAACTGAGAAGTCTTATCCTGCCAGTCCTTGCCAAAAAACGTTTTTACCCGTGAAAGATATATTACCCAGCTTATCTTGAACCCACTGTTCAAAATAAGACGCTTGGAGCCAAACAATCCTGCATGCACCAATGCATATAGCTGAAGTTCTGCTGATGCATTCAAAACAGTCGAAAGTTGCCCTGTTAAATTTGGAAACATTTTGGGCATGCTTCACAAGGGTGAGAAAATCAGCTCTCTTGTCATCAGGGAGAAGAGGAGCCATCAACTCCAAATCGTTAGCCACCTCCCTAAGGAATATAGTCATATAGAGTATGTAGGAACTGATTCTGGCCGATAACATGGAGGCCTGAAAACATCTATGACCAAAAGCATCGAGGGTTCTCGATTCCCTGCCAGGAGGGTTCGAGGAATGCGTCTTAGCACTTTTTATTTGATGCATTGCCGATTCCACCACCATGGAATGGTGTGGTAATTGAGTCTTCTGGAAGCCGGGACACTCTGGTACCCGGTACATTGTATCGAGTTGTCGAGTATGTGGAGAGATGGTTAAGGGTGTCTCCCACATACGAAGCATAAGGTCGTGAAGTATTCGATGAATAGGGAAAGTAACAGCTTCTTCTGGGGCTGCAGGGTATTGAAGGATTTCAAGTTCTCCAGCCCCAGGTTCTTTCTCTGAAGTCACAATTATGGGCAGGCCCCGAGCAACATTGCAAATAAAGTCTTGGAAAGACCATGTCTTCCAGAGGAAACATACGACATTGTGGGGACGGAGATGGGTCCTCCGGGAGAGTTCTCATTTCCCAGGTATCAGCCGATTCGTCGTCCGATGAATTGGAGTCTGAAGACTCAAAGTAAAGACGGGCAGGGTGCTCGCACTCTGCACATACTCGAGACCACTTGAAGCCGGTATCTGAAAGTTGCGGTGCCGGAACCTCGGTACCGGAAACGGATTTGAGGGTCGGCAACGGTGGTAGCGTGGTAAGCGGCAAAAAAGTAAATGCAGACACTTTCGGTACCGTCATCGGTACCGATGCCTGAGGAAACGACTGTAAAGGCTTTACCGGTACGGAGGCCGCCAATAAGGCCGCTAAGCTCCACTCAATAGCCAGGATACGTTGATCCAAGGAGATTGCCGATGTTTGGGTATCGGTACCAGAGTTGCAGGCCACAATCCCTGAGCATGGCACCAACAGCTCTCCGGAGGTGGAGGCCTCAGGAGCATACTGGGACCCAACTAAAGCTTTGGAGGTAAGGACTTCCCACCGAGGTTGTTTGGCAGGCATGTCCCCCTCCAGGGCAATGCCCAAGGCTAGTCTTTGATGAAGACCTGGGCTCCAATACCTGAGATCCTTGAGAGGACGATGAAGCTCTCGATGTCCATGCTACCAACACTGCATTGGTGGCAAAGAGTGCCCAGTTTCGCAGCTCTGTTCTGTAGGCCTCTCTTTGTCATCTTCCTACAGAGAGGACATTGACGGTTGATGATCTGATCCCAAACATTTTAGACACCAGTCATGGGTGTCCATGGTTGAAACCGTACTGCTACTTTTGGAACACCTCGTAAAAACATTGGCTGTTTTTTCCATTTTGAGAAAAAGGAAAAGGCCTAAGCCTAAGATGGCGTTGATGCGCACTGAGGAAAGAAAGTACTAACAGGGTCGGTACCAGCATCGACGGGAAGGCAGATGCGACCACAAAAAATTAGAAAAAAACTCAAAATTTTCTGTTGTGACAGGAAATGCTTCCTGTAAGCTCCATGGAAAACGAAGAACTGAGGAGGGAGAGCTGGAAAGGCGGGAAAGGCAGCTGCGCAGGCACAGTGGGATGCTCCCAAAGGCTTTCCTTTTGGACGCTGGGGAGCGTTCCCGTGTGGGCTCCATCGGTACAGACGTCACCTATATGTGAGGACTACATTCCTGCTTGTTCCTGGAGATTAAAGCATCTATGGCCCAATATTCAGAGTGGTTTAACGTGGTTAGCAGATTTGCTCACCGTGTTAATTAATTAATTAATTTGGTTTTATATACCGCGCTATTTTAAATCAGTGCAGTTTACAATGTAACAACTGATACATCCAACAAGTATACATAGAACAGTAGAACTTGATATCAAAAATAAATAAACATAGAATGTGGTTAATGCTGCTGATTATCTCGATGCTAGTTGGCTAGCACCCAGGGATAACCAGGTAGCAGCGATATTCAGCCACGCCCCGGTTATTCTTAAGCGGTCAAGGTTAGGCACCTTAAAGGCTGGCCTAACGTTTGCTACAGAAGTTAACCAGGCAGTGGCTGATCATCACCACTGCCTTGTTAGCTTTGCTGCTATCCGGCTGACCCGGATATTGATAGAAACAAACATGATGGCAGTAAAAAAGATCACATGGCCTATCTAGTCTGCCCTTCCATATCAACTCCAATAGTCCCCTTTTTTCCTTTTTCCTCTGTTTCCCCCATGCTTTTTTGAATTCAGATACTGTCCTCGTCTCCACCACCTCCACTGGGAGACTATTCCATGCATCTACCACTCTTTCTGTAAAGAAACATTTATGCATATTACTCCTGAGTCTACCCCCCCTCTCAACCTCATCCTATGTCCCCTCATAGCAGAGCTTGTCTTCAATTGAAAGACCTTATTGTGCATTTATGCAACGGATGTATTTAAATGTCTTTACCATATCTCCCCTATCGTGTCTTTCCTCTAACATATACATATTAAGATCTTTAAGTCTGTCCTCATATGCTTCGTAACGGAGACCACTAACATTTTAATAGCTACTCTTTGCACCGACTTCAACCTGCTTATATCCTTTTGAAGGTGCGGTTTCCAGAACTGCACACAATACTCTAAATGAGGTCGCACCAGATACTTACACAAAGGCATTAATCGCCTCCTTTTTTTCTGCTGGCCATTCTTCTCCTTATATACCCAAGCATCCTTCTGGCTTTTGCAGTCGCCTTTACTACTGATTTAGCTACTTTAAGATTGTCAGACACAATTGCACCCAGGTCCCACTCTTCTTTCATGGCCAGAAGTACCTCATCTACTGCACTGTACCGCTCCTTTAGATTTCTGCAGCCCAAGTGCATGACCTTGCATTTTTTTTGCATTAAATTTCAACTGCAAATTCTAGACCATCCTTCAAGCTTAGCTAGATCCCTCCTCATGTTATCTGCTTCATCCAGGGTGTCTATTCTATTGCAGATTTTAGTATCATCTGCAAATAAGCAAACCTTACCCGACAGCCCTTCCCCAATATCAGTAATGGAAACATAGAAAAATGACAGAAAAAGACCATGTGGCCTATCTAGTCTGTCCTTCCATATCAACTACAACAATCCCCTTTTTTCCTTTAGAGATCCTCTGTGTTTGTCCCATGCTTTTTTGAATTCAGATACTGTCCTCATCTCTACCACCTCCACTTGGAGACTATTCCACGGATCTACCACTCTTTCCGTAAAGAAATATTTCCGCATATCACTCCTGAATCTATCCCCCTTCACCCTCATCCCATTTCCACTCATAGCAGAACTTGCTTTCAATCGAAAGAAGCTCTCCCCCTGTGCATTTATGCCACGGAGGTATTTAAACATCTCAATCATATCACCTCTATCCCGCCTTTCCTCTAAGGTGATACATATTAAGATCCTTAAAAAAAGAATCGGTGGCCCAATACTGCCCTGGTATGGAATATCCGGGTTTTAAGTTTAGCGGCAATAGCTAGCTGCCACCACTGCTGAACATCAGGACCATTGCTTTTGAATGATGATGATATTAAATGCCATCGAGTTGGTGCTGACTCATGGCGACCCTCTGGATAGCTGTCCTAAACCTTGTTCGGTCTTCAGTCAGGCGGCTCATTGTTGACAGAGTGGCACCCATAGCTGCTGTTATTGTATCGATCCATTTCATAGCTGGCTTTTCTCTTTTGTGTTGACCACCTACATTGCCAAGCATATCGTCTTTCTTTGATCTCTCTCTTCACATGATGTGTCCAAAGTATGAAAGTCAAAGTCTTGTCATCTGAGCTTCTAAAGAAGGCTTAGGTTTGATCTCCTCTAGTACCAACTAGTTCTTCTTTGTCTTTCATTTCCAGCATAGTAGACCATGTGATCATCAGATGCAAAGAGCCCGATGCCAGTCCATTTCAGTTCACTGGTACCCAAGAGATCGAGTTGTACACGTTCTATTTCATTCTTGACCATCTCCATCTTCCCTTGGTTCATGCTTTGTACATTCTATGTCCCAATATGCAAGACATCTTTGCAGCTTCTGACTCATTTCACGCACAACTACATCAGCAGTAAGACATCCTGAGGGCTTTGATCCAACCACATCATAAATGCTGGCTTTACTCTGAAAAGTCTTCAGCTCCTCCCCAGTAGCCAGTTGAGTGTCTTCCGACCTGGGATTCTAATTCCAGCACTATAGTGCAATTTATTTTGTTATGACTATCAATTGGGTTTTTGTGGCAGGACATGGAAGTAGAGTGCCAGGCCTTTCTACCGCGCAGTTTAATTCTAGTGTTGTTGCCGCTGTCACAGAAATGTGATCCTCTGCCGCCAACACCATCCCATTCTGCTGCTGCCCAGATGGGTGGTTTGTCTTGGTCTGGCACCTCAGCTGAGATCTGTCCAACTTGGGAGACTCTGCCAGTAGTTAAGCTACTGACAGATTAGCCCTCAGCATCACTGATGCACACAAGCCCTCACAGCATGACAATACGTAATTTAAAGTACAACACAGAAAAAAATATCTGAAGAAGTGCAAAATTTTGAATTATTGTGTGCAGAATTCTAGCAGGAGTAAATGGTGAAATTTTAGTTACCGTTAATTTCCTTTCCTGGAATCCTGCTAGACCAGTCTAGACTAGTGGGTAGTGCCCCCTTCCAGCAGATTGGTGAGAGAGAGAAAAATCAAAGCAGCTTTATGACATCACACTTGGTATATAGCCATGGACCTCTAGAGGTCAGCTTCAGTATCCATCTGGCAAGCAGCACAACTTCATAACAGTTCAAAACTAAAAGTATCAGTCTATGAGTCACACTGAACCAACCCAAGTGACCACCGGCCCGAGGGCCCTAAGTGACAACCAGACTGAAGGACCCAGACGGGAGGAAGTACTGGACAACCGTCTGGGAACTTTATACAATAAGGAACCATGTCGCCAAGTCTGACGTTTCATCTCTTGAAAATGACGACCAGACCAGAACAGGGTGGGTCCTGGACTGGTCTAGCAAGATTCCAGGAAAGGAAATTAACGGTAAGTAAAATTTCACCTTCTCAATCATCCTGCTAGACCAGTCCAGACTAGTGGGCAGTAGCAAAGCTATCCCACTGTAGGGTGGGAAGAGACCACTGCTGCTAACACCACGGCCCCGAACTGGGTTGCACCCCGAGCTTTGAGATCCAAGCAATAATGATGAGCAAAGGTAGAGAGGGACAACAACGTCGCTGCTCTGCAAATATCCAGCGGGGTGACACACGATCTTCTGACCCATGAAGTGGCCTGAGCTCGATGGAATGTGCCCGAAGACCCACAGGAACGGGTTTACTGTGGAGAATATAGGCCGATTCAATGGCCTCCTTAATCCAGCGCACTATCAGTTTTAGATGTAGCTGTCCCCTTCCGGGGACCGGCAAATAAGACAAAGAGATGGTCAGAAAGATGAAAGGAATTAGTAACTTTAAGAAAGCGATGCAAAACTCGGCTCACATCTAGACGATGAAGAGTCTGTCAATTAGCCAACCCACTTTTCTGGAGAAAGGCAGGAAGCAAAAGAGATTAAGATGAAAGTCTGATATGACCTTTGGCAAAAGTCCCATGACCGGGCGAAGGGTAACCCCCTCCAATGAAAACGAGAGAAAGGGATCCCAGCATGAGAGGGCTTGAAGCTCTGATATACGTTGGACAGATGTAAGAACTACCAAAAAGAGTCTTGAGTGTCAAATCCTTAATGGAAGCAGCATGGAGTGGATCAAAGGGAGCCCAAGCTAAAGCGCGGAGCACCAGGGAAAGGTCTCAGTTGGGAACTATCGTGTGGAGAGGCGGGCACAGAGCACAGAACCCCCTCAGGAAACGGGATGTGTCTAGATGAGAGGTGAGGGAATGCCCCCAAAAGTCCTTGAAAGCAAGTCAAGGCTGCAACCTGCATCTTTAAAGGAGTTCAGGGCAAGACCCCAGTCAAATCCATGTTGGAGGAAAGAAAGAATGACCGGCATCCCTACTGTCCAAGGAGAAATTGACTGGCACACAAAGAGGAGAAGAGATGCCAAACTCAGGAGTAAGCCTTCGACATTGAAGGGCACCACACCTTAAGTAACGTGGCAACCACCTGCAGCGAACACCCTTTGTGCTCTAATCACCACCGCTCAAGAGCCAGGCCTTAAGGAGTAAGGAGCAGGGTCGCCCATGCAAATGGGCCCCTGGCAAAGACTACCCCGGCATGTGCCAAGTGGCAGGCATGGAGAGCACAGCAGGCATACAACATCGGCATACCAGGGTCGTCATGGCCAATCCAGAGCCGCCAGTACTACTTTGCCTGGGTGACATTCTATCCTGCGTATTCCCCAGCTGATCAGCGGCCACAGAGGAAAGAAGCAGATAAGGTGCGAGCTGGGCCAGGGATGAGCTAGGGCATCCAGCCCCTGAGACCGCGGCTCTGTCTGTCAGCTGAAGGAGGACTTTGCCTTGGCATTGGCGGCCATTAGATCCAGGACTGGACAACCCACCGGGCTACTATAGCTGCAAAGGCCCACGGAACAAGCTCACACTCACTGGGATCCAGCTTGTGAAGACTGAGGAAATCATCCTGAACATTCTCCACTCCTGCAATGTGTTGGGCCGAAAGCATTACAAGATAGCGCTCCGCCCAAGGAAATAGGAGCGCCATCTCCCTGGCCACTCCGGGGCACTTTGTTCTGCCCTGTCAGTTGAGATAAGCCACCGCTTGACCTTGGAGCAGCGATTGGAAGATGCGGAGAGCCAGCCGAACAGCTCAGGCTTCGAGCCGACTGATCATACAAGCACACACTGTGACCGACCAGGAACCCTGTGCTGTGAGCTCGAGGCAGTGCGCTCCCCAACCCGCCAAACTGGCATCCGTGGTGAGAAGTATCCACTGTGGGGTATCCAATGGCATCCCCTTCGGTAAGTTCAGAGGGGAGAGCTACCACTGAAGGGTGCGGCTGACCTGCATGGTAGTGGTAGCGATGTATGAAAGTGGTGAGTGGCGGGGGAACATCATGACAGAAGAGCGCACTGAAGCGGGCGCATATGTGCTCGGGCCCATGGAACCACTTTGAGGGTGGCCGCCATGGTGCCGAGAACTTGCAAGTAATCCCAGGCCAATGGCGACGGTAGATGGCGAAAGGCCTGGAACTGGTTCACCAGTTTGTGGCAACGTTCCTGGGAAAGAAACACTTGACCCGTTGCAATGTTGAAATGGGCATCTAGAAACTCGAGTGTTTGTGCTGCCTGCAGATGGCTCTTGGCCTGGTTGACTAACCAGCCGAGCTGGTCCAGGAAGGTGAGCACTCATGCCACCGCTCTGCACAACTTGGTTAGATGCAGCCCGAATGAGCCAGTCGTCCAGATATGGATGAATTTGAATGCCTTGGCACCATAGCACTGTTGCCACCACGACCATGACCTTGGAGAAACTGTGTGTGTGTGGGGGAGGGGGGCTGTCGCAAGGCCAAAGGCCAAGGCTCGAAACTGATAATGGTTGTCCAGCACCAGAAAGCGCAGATACCGCTGGTGCTCCTTGCGAATGGGAATGTGTAAGTAGGCTTCTGCCAAATCTAGAGAGGTGAGAAACTCTCCTGGGCGCACTGCCTGAATGACTGATTTGAATGTCTCCATGCAGAAGCATAGCACATGAAGACAAAGCATAGTTACTCACCTGTAACAGGTGATCTCCGGGAACAGCAGGAATTTAGTCTTCAAATATGGGTATCATCGGTACTGACGGAGCCTGCGCGGAAACGCTCCCCAGCGTCCAATTAGAAAGCTTTTGGGAGCATCCCACAGTGCCGGCGTGCTGCCTTCCCGCCTTTCCCCAGTTGAGTTTAAAGCTGAGACAAAGAGAGAGAGAGAGGGAAAGAGAAAGTAGATAGAGAGATACAACTCCTAGGGGAGGTGGATGGTCCACCGGCGAGTGGTGTGCTGAGAGAGCACTAAGGTGAACTCTGACAGAGTTAGACTTAAGGCCCAGAATGGAGAGGTAAAGCAAATATTGCAATACTACCGCTACCAAGCACGAGAAGGGATTCTCGTTGTGCTGAGCACACCAGACGGAGAATCTACGCCACTTAAGAGCGTAGGATTTCCTGGTGGATTGCCGTCTAGAAGCTAAGACGACATCTTCCACCTCTCGAGGCAGTAGTAGGGGAGCCAGGACTACCCTTTCAGCAGCCAGGCCATCAGATGAAGGGACTGGAGGTTGGGGTGCAAGAGAGTCCCCTGATCCTGAGATAGGAGATCGTGTTGAAACCCCAGAGGAAGAGGGGTGTCCACCGCTAGCTGTAGCAGAAGCGGGAACCACGGTTGTCTCGGCCACCTGGGGGCAATGAGAATCAAGGAAGCCCCGTCCTTGAGGACTTTGAACAGCGTTCTGGACACTAGTGGTGTGGGAGGAAACGCATACAGTAGGCCTGTGGACCACGAGATCAGAAACGCATCCGCTGCTATTCTGAGGGGATGCGGTTGTCTGGAGCAAAATCTCGGGAGTTGCCGGTTCAGAGGACTGGCGAAAAGATCCATGGTGGGGAGTCCCCACCTGAGAAAGATTTGCTGAACCACCAATGGGTTCAATCTCCATTCGTGTGGTTGTAGGATCCTGCTCAGTCTGTCTGCCAGGTAATTTTCCTGACCGGGGAGGTAGACAGCTTTGAGAAGGATCCCGTGATTGACAGCCCAAGAGCACAGCCGTTGTGCCTCCTAACAAAGAAGGGAGGAGCCTGTGCCGCCTTGTTTGTTCACATAGAACATGGCAACTTGATTGTCCGTCTGAACCAGTACAGACTGGTGAGAGGCGAGGTGGGAGAAGGCTCTCAGAGCTAGGCAGATCGCCCGTAGCTCCAGGAAGTTTGTCTGTTGAGTAGCCTCCCCAAGGGGTCCAGTGACCCTGAGTACATGTCCCTTGGCAATGTGCACCCCAACCGAGAAGAGAAGCATCGGTTGTGAGCACTTGAGAAGGTGGAGGGGATTGAAAAACCACTCCGAGCACCAGATTCGGAAGATGAAGCCACCATTGCAGAGAGGAGACCAGTAGGTCGGATATCTTCACTGAGTCCGCTAGGCTCCCTGTGGCTTGATGCCATTGAGAGCGAAGGCTCCACTGAGCAGGCCGCATGTGTAGGCGGGCATTGGGGGTGACATGAACCGTGGAAGCCATATGACCGAGTAGTCTCAGGAATTGCCTGGCAGAGACCAGGGAATTGCTGCAAAACTGGCTGGCCAGATCCATTAGCCTGTGGGCCCTGTCCAGAGGCAGAAAAGCCTTTGTTTGAAGAGTGTCGAGCCTGGCCCCTATGAACTCCAAGTTCTGGGACGGGAGCAAAGTGGACTTTGCGAAGTTTATGACAAACCCCAAGTGCTGAAGCAGAGCCACAGTGCGAAGGGTGGCCTGGTTGGCCTCCTGGGAAGATTGGCCCCTTATGAGCCAATCGTCCAGGTACGGAAACACAAAAAGACCCTGAAGCCTCAGGTAGGCCGCCACCACTGCCAGGCACTTGGTGAACACCCTGGGAGCGGAGGACAGGCCAAAGGGTAGTACTCTGTACTGATAGTGGTTTCATCCCACAACAAACCTGAGATATTGTCTGTGGTCTGGATGAATAAGGATGTGAGTATACGCATCCTTTAGATCTAAGGAGCATAGCCAGTCTCCCTGTTGGAGGTAGGGCAGCAGGATTCCAAGGGTAAGCATCTTGAACTTTTCCCTCTCCAGGAACTTGTTGAGGTTTCGCAAGTCTAGGATGGGTCTGAGGCCTCCTGTTCTTTTTGGTACCAGAAAGTACCTGGAATAAAAGTCGTGACCTCTCAGGTGGTGGGGCACCGGTTCCACAGCCTGATCCTTTAGCAGACCTGCTAACTCCTGAAGGAGTAGGTCCCTGTGCAGAGGGAGTCTTGGAGGCTCCCCTGGAAAATAGGAGGGAGGTACCTGGTGAAAATGGAGAAGATAGCCCTTTTGGACTATGTGAAGAACCCAGGTATCTGAAGTGACGGCTGAACACCTGTGGGCAAAGTGGGCCAGCCGGCCTCCCGTGCTGAGAGAAGCCAGCTGAGGAGAAGAGGCTATGCTGTTTGAGTCAAAAAACCCCACCCTGCGGAGCAGGGGCCGGTGTTGGTGGCTTGGGGGCCTTCTGCCTACGGGGCCCTTGACTCTGCCCCTTGGCCTGCTGACCCTGCTGGGGAGCTGCAGAGGCCTGATAATGAGGGTATTGTTTATAGGCAGATAACTTCCTCGGGTAAAAGGTCTTTTTTCCAGAGCCCTCCTTCTTCTGAGAAGGGGCAGAGGTTTTCCAGGAAAGCCTAGTCCTGGTCAGAGTCTCGGTCTCGAGTTCTGCAGCCTTTTCAGCCATGGGCTTGCCAAAGAGGTTTTCACCTCGGCAGGGGACATCGACCAACTTGTCCTGGACCCATGGCTCGAGGTCGGATGACTGTAGCCAAGCCTGTCGGCGGGCACCGATGCCGGTCCCGGCTACTCGGGCCGAAGCCTCGAAGCCATCGTAGGCTGCTCGAGAGATAAACTTCGAGCACTCTCGAATACCGGTGGACAAGGCCTGGAACCTCTGCAAAGGTTCCTCGGAGAGACCAGCAGAGAACCCGGCAATCTCTTTTACCAGGTCTCGGAGGTACATGCCCATGTAGAGCTGGTAAGTCTGGACATGGCAAGCAAGCATTGAGCCCTGGAAGCACTTCTTACCGAGGGCATCCAGGTTCCGGGCCTCCCGGTCGGGAGGCACCGAGGAGTGCATCTTCTGACTTTTCAGTTGATGCATGGCCGATTCCACAACCATGCAGTGGTGCGGTAATAGTGCCTTTTGGAACCCGGGGCTCTTGGGGACTCGATAAATGGAATCGACCCGCTTGCTTAACACCGGCATCGAGGCCGGGGTCTCCCACATGCGGAAGAGCAGCCGCTCCAGCATCGGAGGAACCGGAACAGTAAAGGCCTCCTTCGGGGGAGAGTCATACTGGAGGGCCTCGAGCTCCTCGGCTCGAGGCTCCTCCTCGGGATCCGCAGGGGAGGCCAACGCCTTGGCCATATCCCGCATGAAGTCCGAGAGCCGGGTATCCTCTGGTGGGGACCGTCTCCGAGGTTCGGACTCGGGCGAGTCCGATGGGACACACCGAGTCCGATGAGTGTCGGGTGACTCTTCGTCCTCCGTCTCCCAGCCCGACTCCTCGGAGAAGGAATCGAGCGGCTCCGGTCGGGTGGGCACCGATGCCCTCCGCCCCGACGCCGAGGGTATTGGCGTCGACGACCTCGGCCCCGAATGGGAGGTCGAGGGAGACCGTGGCCGAGGATCAACTCGAGCCCGCATGGACTCGAGGATCGGCTAGGCCTCCAGGGTCGACTTGGACGTCAAAGTCCCGGTGGTCGGGGCAGATGCACCGGTGAGACTGGCGATCAATGCCCGCTGCTGTTCCATGAAGGCAGCGAAGCTGCTCTCCAAGGCCGTCAACCTGAGTCAGATCATGAGACCCAGCAGCCCCCGACTCGTGCCCCGACGGCGTCGGGCCCGACGTCGGCTCCCTCGGAGGAGAGTCAACGAGGACAACAGCACTTACGTATCCAGGAGACTCCATCTCGACACGAGGATGCTTGGCAGGCCTCTCCGACTCCGAAGACCCGGGACGGCTATCGGGGCTATGCGACCTGGCCCTTGAGGAACCAGGAGCGTCCACCGACGCTTCGATGTTCCCGTGAAGGAGACCCCCGCTCAGAGGAACCCCGACGCTGCTCGGGGCCAGAGTCCCGAGACGTCGAGGCCTCTGACGAGGTCCGGGCCCTGCCAGACGCGGAGTCAGAAAAAATTCTATCCCTCTGGTGCTGCCGACTCCTCAACGCCTTTGAGGACATTTTGCCACACGGACCACAGATCATTGGGTCATGATCGGGTCCGAGGCAACGGAGGCAGCAGTCATGTGTGTTGGTAAGAGACATAAGCTTCTTACACTGATCAAATTTCTTAAACCCGCTGGCAGCCATCGGGGGAAAAAGGGCCCCTGCTAGGTCAAAAGACTGGGCTGCCAGGGAAAAAAGAAAAAAAGCGCGAACGCCAGTCACAAAGGACAAAAAACTAAAAAGAGAGAAAAGGACTCGATACTGGCGTATCGGTCCGAGCGGGAAAAGGATCCGGCGTCAAACCGGAGAAAAACAGGGTGAAGGCATGTATATTAGTATGGGATACCATACACTATTAGAATAATTAAAACTGAGAAAGAGTTAATTCTGTTCAGAACCTTGCTTAGAAATAAAACCTCATATATTAGCTTACTAGGTGAAGGTTTACAGAAATAAAGAAAGGGCACGTTGTACCCCAGCCTCTCTGTCTCAGGGATACCAGATAGCAGTCTCAGGGTTATTAGCTAAAATACTTTCAGGGTTAGTAAATAGTAATTAGTAGATATCGAGAAGCGCTCAAGGTTAGAAGATATCAAGTTATCAGCAGTAAACAAATATGTCAATTAGGTCATTCTATATTGTGGAATCCTGTATGTCTCCTCATAATGGCCATGTAACAGTAAAGCGTAGTTACTCACCTGTAACAGGTGTTCTCCAGGAGCAGCAGGAATCAGTCCTCACTTATGGGTGACGTCGGCGCCGACGGAGCCCTCGCGGAGCAATTTTCCCCAGCTTTCAAAGAAAGCCTTTGGGAATTGCAGCGCGCATGCGCGGTCGTCTTCCCGCCCGAAGGTGCCATCTTAGCCAGTCAGATGACATAGCTAAAAAGACAGCATAAAAATTTGCAAAAAGAACATAAGCAGACGATTGCAACTCCAAGGGGAGGAGGGAGGGTAGTGAGGACTGATTCCTGCTGCTCCTGGAGAACACCTGTTACAGGTGAGTAACTACGCTTTCTCCAGGACCAAGCAGGAAGTCAGTCCTCACTTATGGGACTCCCAAGCTCAAGGCTACCGGAGACCCCAAGCACAAAAATGAGCTCCCTCTAGCTCAGCAGCACAGAAGGATAGAATCTTCGCTGAATTATCACCCACCGGTAGCCCACATCCGGGATGGAGGGTAGGAGTTGCTCAGACCTCAAAGAGATTACGGAGGACTGCCTGTCCGAAAGCACTGTCCCTGCGGGACTCCCTCTCGAGACAGTAATGGACCGCAAAAGTCTGGCTCGAAGACCAAGTAGCGGCCCGGCAGATGTCTGCCAGCGGAACAGAGCGGAGGTAAGCCACTGACGTAGCCTTTGCCCGAACGCAATGAGCCGTGACTCGACTTCCTAAGGAGAGTCCGGCTGCCCCATAAGCCCAAGAGATACAGTCCGCAACCCAGATGGACAGAGTACGCTTGGAGACCGGGAGCCCCAATTTATTGGGGTCAAAAGACACAAAAAGCTGAGCAGCTTTACGGTGCTCCCGCGTACGGTCAAGGTAGAAGTTCAGAGCCCTTCTACAGTCCAGGGTATGGAGGACCGTTTCAGCTCGGCTGGAGTGTGGTCTGGGAAAGAAGGTTGGAAGTACCACCTCCTGATTGATGTGAAAAGGGGAGACCACTTTTGGAAGAAATTTAGGGTGAGTCCGTAGGACTACCCTATTTTTGTAGAACCGAGTGTAAGGGGGATCAGACACGAGGGCCTGCAATTCACTTACGCGCCTAGCGGAAGTGAGGGCTATCAAGAACAGCGTTTTCCAAGACAGAAAACGGAGAGAACAGGTAGCCATAGGTTCAAAAGGCGGACAGGTGATCCGCTGCAACACCACATTCAGGTCCCAGTCAGGCGCTGGCGGGCGCAGAGGTGGTTTAAGTAGAAGGAGACCTCGGAGAAACCTCGCTACGAGAGGGTCATTGGAGAGAGGTCTGCCAACCACCGGCACATGATGTGCTGAAAGAGCACTGAGGTGAACTTTGACGGAGTTGGACTTAAGTCCCAGATTAGAGAGGTGCAGCAAGTACTGCAAGATCACCGACACCGGGCAGGAGAAGGGACCCTGAGACTGTTGGGTACACCAGACTGCAAAGCGACGCCATTTAAGGGCGTAGCTTTTGCGGGTAGAAGGCCGTCGCGAAGCCAAGACGACCTCCTCCACCTCCGCCGGCAGGAGAAGGGGAGCAAGGACTACCCTCTCAGCAGCCAGGCCATGAGGTTGAGAGACCTGAGGTTGGGGTGCAGGAGGGACCCCTGATCCTGAGTGAGGAGATCCGGTTGTACCCCCAGAGGGATTGGATCCTCCACCGCCAGTTGCAGCAGGAGCGGAAACCACGGCTGCCTGGGCCAGCGAGGGGCCACCAGGATCATGAAGGCTTTGTCTCGGAGAACCTTGAAAAGAGTCCGAGAGACTAGCGGGATGGGAGGGAACGCATACAGAAGGCTCCCCGACCATGAGATCAGAAAGGCGTCCGCCGCAACCCGAAGGGGGTGTGGCAGACGAGAGCAGAAGCGAGGAAGCTGCCAGTTGCGAGGACTGGCAAAGAGATCCATCGTGGGGAGGCCCCACTTGAGGAAGAGCTTCTGAACTACCAAGGGATCCAGACGCCACTCGTGCGGCTGGAGGACCCTGCTGAGTTTGTCCGCAAGGCAATTGTCTTGGCCCGGGAGGTAAACTGCCTTGAGGAGAATGCCGTGACTGACAGCCCAAGAGCAGAGCTTCTGAGCCTCCCGGCAGAGGAGAAAGGAGCCCGTGCCCCCCTGTTTGTTCACGTAGAACATGGCAACTTGGTTGTCCGTCTGGACAAGGACGGACTGTTGGGAAGTCAGGTGGGAGAAGGCCTTGAGAGCTAGGCGGATCGCCCGGAGCTCCAGAAAGTTGATCTGCTGAGCAGACTCCCATGTGGTCCATAGGCCCTGAGTACGCGCCTCTTGGCAATGCGCTCCCCAGCCCAGGAGGGATGCATCGGTGGTCAGCACCCGGGTCGGCTGAGGTGACTGGAAGGGCATACCGAATGTCAGGTTCGGCAGCCGGAGCCACCACCGGAGAGACGAGATCAGCGGCTCGGAAACGCGCACTAGGTCTGCGAGGCCGCCCGTGGCCTGTCGCCACTGCCGGCGGAGACACCATTGAGCAGACCGCATATTCAGGCGGGCATTGGGGGTCACATGGACAGTGGAAGCCATATGGCCGAGCAGTCTCAGGAAGCGCCTGGCGGAGACCAGGAGCTGGCTGCGAAAGCGGTCGGCTAGGTCCATGAGCCGCTGAGCCCTGTCGAGCGGTAGATACGCTCGCGCCTGAGGAGTGTGCAGCCTTGCGCCGATGAACTCGAGATCCTGTGAGGGGAGCAAAGTGGACTTTGCGAAGTTTATAACAAAGCCCAAGTGCTGCAGCAGAGCCACCGTGCGGCACGTGGCGTTGGTGACCTCCTGAGCGGACGCTGCTCTGATGAGCCAGTCGTCGAGGTACGGAAAGACATAGAGGCCGTGAAGCCGGAGATGGGCCGCCACGACCGCGAGACATTTTGTGAAGACTCGCGGTGCGGAGGACAGGCCAAAGGGCAGTACTCTGTACTGGTAATGATTTCCCGCCACCACAAACCTTAGGTATTGGCGGTGGCTTGGGTGGATGAGGATGTGCGTGTAGGCATCCTTTAGATCCAAGGAGCATAGCCAATCTCCCTGCTGGAGGTAGGGTAGAAGGATTCCAAGGGTAAGCATTTTGAACTTCTCCCGCACAAGGAACTTGTTGAGGCTGCGCAAGTCCAGGATGGGTCTGAGGCCCCCTGTTCTCTTTGGTATCAGAAAATACCTTGAATAGAAGCCTTGACCTCTCAGGCGGTGTGGCACCGGTTCCACCGCCTGATCCTGCAGAAGACCTGCCAACTCCTGAAGGAGCAACTCCCTGTGCAGAGGGGGGCGCGGAGGCTCTCCCGGAAAATAGGAGGGAGGGACCTGATGGAAGTGGAGAAGGTAGCCTTCTCGCACGACCTGAAGCACCCAGGCATCTGCGGTGATGCTGGACCACCTGTGGGCGAAGTGAACCAGCCGGCCTCCGGTGCTGGGGGTGACCAGTGGGGGGGGAGAGGCTATGCTGAGCGAGTCAAAAACCCCCACCCTGCTGAGCAGGGGCTGGTGGTGCAGGCTTGGGGGCTTGCTGCCTACGGGACCCGTTACCCCGTCCCTTGGCCTGCTGGCCCTGTTGGGGAGCTGCAGGGGCCTGATAATGGGGGTATTGTTTGTAGGCAGCCGCCTTCCTCGGGTAAAAGGACTTTTTCCCCGAGCCCTTCTTTTTCTGGGAAGGGGCGGAGGTCTTCCTAGAAAGCCTGGTCCTGGTGAGTGTCTCAGTCTCAATTTGTGCAGCCTTTTCCGCCATGGGCTTGCCAAAGAGGTTTTCGCCTCGGCAGGGGACATCGACCAACTTGTCCTGTACCCAGGGCTCAAGGTCTGACGACTGAAGCCAAGCCTGTCGGCGGGCACCGATGCCGGCTGCGGCCACTCGAGCCGAGGCTTCAAAGCCATCATAGGCTGCTCGGGACATGAACTTTGAGCATTCCCGAATGCCCGTGGACAAGGCTAGGAACCTCCGCAAGGGCTCCTCGGAGAGACCAGCGGAGAATCCGGCTAGCTCTTTAGCCAGATCCCGGAGATACATGCCCATGTATAGCTGGTAAGTCTGGACACGACATGCGAGCATAGAGCCCTGGAAGCACTTCTTGCCAAGGCCATCCAGGTTACGGGCCTCCCTTCCAGGAGGCACCGAGGAGTGCATCTTCTGGCTCTTAAGACGATGCATGGCCGATTCCACTACCATGGAATGGTGTGGCAGCTGCGCCTTTTGAAAGCCAGGGCTCTTGCGGACCCGATAGATAGAATCGACCCGCTTGCTCAGGACCGGCGAGGAGGCCGGACTCTCCCACATGCGGAAGAGTAGTCGTTCCAGCATAGGAGGAACCGGCACAGTAAAGTGTTCCCTCGCGGGAGAGTCATACTGGAGGGCGTCGAGCTCTTCGGCTCGAGGCTCCTCCTCGGGATCCGCAGGGAAGGCCAAAGCCTTGGCCATATCCCTAACGAAGTCCGATAACCGGGCATCCTCCGGGGGGGACTGCTTCCGAGGCTCGGACTCCGGTGAGTCCGAGGGGACACACCGAGTCCGGAAAGAATCAGGTGACTCTTCCTCCTCAGACTCCCAGACCGACTCCGACGAGGACTCGGTGGGGTCGGCCCGGGCAGGGTGCGGCGCCAGCCGCCCCGACGCCGAGGGAGTCGGCGTCGGCGACCTCGGTCCCGAACGGGAGGCCGAGGGCGACCTCGACCGAGGATCGACTCGAGTTCTCATCGACTCGAGGATCGGCTCGGTCTCCGGGGTCGACTTGGACGTCGACGTCCCGGCGGTCGGGGCAGCGACGCCAGCGAAGCCAGCGAGCAGTGCCCTCTGCTGTTCCATGAAGGCAGACAGTCTGCTCTCCAAGGCCGTCAACCTGAGTCCGAGCTCAGGTGACCCAGCAGCCCCCGACTCGGGCCCCGACGGCGTCGGGCCCGACGTCGGCTGTCGCGGAGGCGAGTCCAGAAGGACCACAGGACTTACCCGGGCAGGCATCTCCGACTCCAGGCGAGGTCGCTTCGGGAGGTGTTCCTTCTCCAAGGACCCGGGGCGGCTGTCGGGGCTATGCGACCTGGCCCTCGCGGAGCCAGGAGCGTCCACCGACGCCGCCCTCGCGGGTTTTTCCTTCCGACGATGGTCCCCGGAGGGAGAACCCCGGTCGGAGGAGCTCCAGCGACGGTCCGAGCTGGAGCCTTTCGACACGGAGGCCTCCGACGAGGTCCGGGTACGGCTGGGGTCAGCGAAGATTCTCTCACGCTGATGCCGCCGACTTCTCAACGCCTTTGAGGACAGTTTGCTGCAGGGCCCACAGATCAGTTCCTCATGATCCGGGCCCAGGCAGCGGAGGCAAAAGTCGTGTGTGTCGGTTAGTGACATATTTCGGTCACACCGACCACACCGCTTAAACCCACTGGCAGCCATTGGGGGAAAAAGGGCCCCTGCGAGGTCAAAGGACCGGGCTGCCAGGGAAAACGAAAACGAAAGCTGACTAAGTCAGAAAAACCGAAAAAACGTAAGAGGACTCGAGACCAGCGTCGCGAGTCCGGGCGGGAAAACGATCGGCGTCGAACCGAAAGAAAAAGGATAAAATAAAGAAGAAAATCAACTTTTTCGCGGGGACAAGACGGGGACGTCTGTAGGGCTCCGCGGAAAAAAGAAGACTGGCTAAGATGGCACCTTCGGGCGGGAAGACGACCGCGCATGCGCGCTGCAATTCCCAAAGGCTTTCTTTGAAAGCTGGGGAAAATTGCTCCGCGAGGGCTCCGTCGGCGCCGACGTCACCCATAAGTGAGGACTGACTTCCTGCTTGGTCCTGGAGAAACAATTATGTCTTGGACTTCATTTATGGCTCCACATTGACCCACACCGAATAAGTTGACCTACAATATGATAAACATACATGACGTATAATGATAAAGTGAAATTATGCTGTATCATCTAAAAAGCCTTATAAATAAAGTGAACCGTGGCTGAGAAGTTAGAGTAAACAGGGAAAACGTGCTTCTCTCAGTTTCCTCTCCACAAAGCTTTGGTGTAATTTTTTCTATAGAACTGTGTGTATTTATTGAGTATTTAATAACCTTCCCATTGTCTGTGAATGTAGTTCTTTGTAGCTTCAAGAGCCCAGTGTGGTTACTGGTGAGGGGAGAGTCAAGTAAGCTCTTCAGTTGGTGCCGTGACTCATCTACAGATTTCAAGATTCCTGACAAGGAGGGAAGGTGTTTGTGAGTATTATCTGGTGCCAGCAATGAGCAATCTGTTAGGTGAACAGGTGTGGTCTCAGTTGTGTGAATGGCATGTTGAAGCTATGAGTTTAGCTCTTCAGATAGGTAGCCCTTCTTATTGTATGCGTGAACAATATGGAAATAGGGCTACTAAATTATATTGTGCACTGGGTATGCACTGACAGGTTGCCTTTAGAGGGAACATTTTCTGTAGATAAGCTTTGTTATCTGAAATGTGCTTTGCAAGCTAAACACAGAATATGCAATGCTCGTGAAGGGCTAGTGTTTGGTTGATGGCAGCAAATGGCACATAAATTGAAGAATGAATTGTTTGGATTAGTGAATATTGATAAGACGAGTGAGCCACAGGAGAAAAAGTTTGTTGGTAATATCTGGGCAGAGTAAGTCCCAGTAATTTTTTCTCCAGAGTATGATGAAATTGAAGCTGGAAGTGTTCCAGGTGTATTTCCGTCGTCTTCCCCTGTCTGTTCTGAGAATTATGTAGTTTCTGAAGGGAAGATAGTCACTCGTTTAGCGAAATTAAAATATGAGATAAAGGATAAGTTACGAATATTGGGAAATACACAGATCACGGATTGTGGGACTTGCAATGTGTCCCAGCTTAGAGAAATGTAAATAATATTTCTGCTACAAAGGAATTAGGTATTTCTAGTAAACTTGTTGATGATATTGATAAGGGTCTGAATAAGCATTTTATGACCTATAGAGAGAAATGTATTCAGCTACATAGTGCTATAAGTTTTCTTCAAACTATTTTGCGTCAGTATAATAGTTCATGTCCTACTTGGGCTGCTTTAGATAATTTGCTTAGAATTGCGTTCTATAACCCAGCTGATTTTTATTCAGTTTGTGATATACCTTGTGATAGATTTCCAGGAGAAAACTCAAAGTGATAATTTTTGTTTTAAGTGGTTAAAAAAATTATTTTCTGTTAAAATCACTTACAATAGTAGTAGTGCACTTATAGCAAACCTGTGAAAAGGATTGGTTGAGATTAAACATCTTTAAGGCAGGATTCATTAATTACTTTTGTAAATATTTAATCTCGTGAGTAAAGGTATTTTATTACAGCTTTAATAATAGGTTGACCAGCTGCTGTAAGTCTGAAGAACAGCTGCTGTAAGTTTGAAGAATGCTGATGTAAGTCTGAACAGTGCCTGGTGCAGTGAGCTGACATTTGATGTGAAATGACTGAGTCGCTCAATCTGACGATTGCTCAACCTTCCAGGAGCGAGGGGAGGGGTAAGATTGCAGCGCGAGAAAGTCATAGGAATCTTCAGCAAGACAGTTCAGATACGCTTGTCATTGAACTTTTGCAAGCAGAAACTGTCCCTGGAATCAGAGCAGGGGGATGGTCAGAAGAAATGCTTTACCTGCTACTGTTCAGCTATATTCTTTGCAGATGTCACAGCTATTCATCCTGATCTCGGAAGACTTCTATCTGCTCTGTGGGCTGCCCCAGGATCATTGTCAGTTGCGTTTTTGTCCTCTGAAGTGCTGTTTTCCTGCAGATGCAAGCATCGTTATCTTGGAAATTTTCATCTACAGTGCTGGGATGAGATATCAGATGCCTTTCGTTCTGCCTGTACGGGTCGGCGTGAGACCTGAAGTTTTGTTTCTTAGACTGTCAGCTGTGTCCATTGCCAGTAGCCGCTGGTAAAATAAAGTTGGTCTGTGCTTGCAGATTTCCAGACACGTGTATCCTGCAACTTCGTTATGTGAGACTTCAACTCTTTCTGTGTTGAAAGCGAGACTGTCTGTGAAAGTACGGTAAGACAGACTTGTGCAGTTCATAATGTGATTTTGCCAATTTCTCCCTGGACTTTTGTTGTGGATTTGCGATTTGCTTATGACTTGGCAAAGAGAAAAAAAAATACAGTTTTGTTTTTATCTCCTCTTTTTGAAGGTTAGTCTTGCATATTTGCAAAGGCCCTAGAACCTGCATTATCTGATAAGAAACTCAACCATTTCTTTTTAGTTTATAATGTGAATAATTTGTTTGTACTGTAAATTGAATTTTATATATTACTGGTCAGATTTCTTATATTATATAGCTAAGTTAGGTTTGAGGGTTAAATCTGTCTCAACTGCAATTTGTTTTTTTTTAATATGTTGTTATTGTTTAGCTTCCTCCGTTACCACAGTTGAAGGTTTGTTTTTGAATACTACAATGTTCTGGGAAATGCGCCATGTTTTAAATGTAAACATGTGCTGGGAAGAGTGCCATGATTATTGTAAACTATTCAAATGGTCTGTAGCTTTTTTTTTTTTTTTCTGATGTTTCTATTATCTGTGTGCTTTGCAAGTCTTCACGATTGGTTGTAAACCAGAGCAAACTAATGAAATAACTTTGGGACTCCCGCAATGGCTATATTGTTTAGTAGCAGTATTTTTCTTTTTACACTTGAAGCTGGTTTCTGGTTCTGCAGTGACGGCTAGTAGACAAACTTGCCAATGAACAACCATTTTGTAGATACGTGAAAAGAAAAACGGCAAGCTGTTTTTCCAGCGTTAGTGTTACTGACTTGCAGTATTTAGCACTGGTTAAGATGACTATTTTCTCTTTTATCTCCTTTTGAAGATACTTCTTTTGAAACCCAGCTTTGAACTTCGTGACGTTTTGGGCAGCTGGGGAACGGATCATCTGTTTATTTGCCCTGCTCATCTTTTGTTTTTTTTATTTGCCTTGTTTTAGCAGGAGACGTTTTACCGCTGTGGTCTTGCAATGTGTCTTTTGGTTATTGTTTTTTGGTACAAAAGTAATCTGTTTCAACCGTTTCAGGACTAGTGCTGTAGGGATATTGTAGGGAAAGATATTAAGACTTCTGCCTGCTGCATTCATTTTATTTTATTTTGATTTTGCAACTTGTTTTGGTATCTGTTCTGTATCAGAGGAGGGAGGTGATATTTCTGATACAGCCTCCGATTGAATAAAAGCTTTTCCTTTTTAGCCCTTATGGCGGTGTGTGTTTCCCCGGACACTATTTGAAATAATTAATGAATGCCGTGGCAGTTATCCCAGACACCCGGTGTTGCACAGCGCTATCTTAACTTATTGTGTACGGTTGTACTCAGCTTGTTTGTTTTCCTTTTATTGCAAGTGACTTCTTCTTAACGAGATGGCAAGTACTTTATATCTGGGATCTGCAGAATTGTTTTAGCAGAAGTGAAGTCACCAGATTGAGTCCTGCTTAAGACTGTATCCGAAGACACTCCCAGCTCCAGAGTTCCTGGTCCATGTCGTGTGTTCCTTGGTGGGATATTCAGCTTGTAAAGTGAGAAGACATTCCCAACGAATGCATCTTATATGGTGGCCCCCTCACAAGTCCAGGAAGTGGCTTCCTGTGTCGGTGAATCAAGAGTGGCTTCCTGTGTCGGTGAATCAAGAGTTGCAACGCAGAGTCTTATTGGACAAATAGTGAAATTGAAGAAAAGGACTTTTATGATTCAAAGTATTTTCTGAAAGAACAGTGATATTACAAAGAGATTATTGTATTAAGTGAATTCTAAATGGACTATTCATGTCAAATACTTTTATATAGCATTTAAAATGTTTTTTATGTATTTATAGTAAGACCTAGAAGGATGAGGATAGTTTAGATTAGTATTTTCCTGATATGTATGTAATGACCTTTAGGTACTGAACCTCTACTTAATAAAGTAATTGAGAAGTAGAGGGCCAGTATAGCAATAGTATATCTCCTCATCATCTTAAGAAGTGTATTAAGAAGAGTGGATATTTAGTTTGTCTTAGAATATTTTTATTGCTATGCATATTGGCTATGCATATTTCCTAATCTGGTCCTAGATGTGCTATGGCAATTTATTAGTGAAGCAGTATTGTATTCAGAATCATGAGGATGTTAGAAGGAATATCTAAATATTTTGAGGCACACTTACACTTGATGGGAAAAATATTTTAAGTTATCAAAGTTTGTTGATTGTCTTCCAACAGTGACAGCTCCTCAGCATGGAAGTTTACCAAGAGTTAGGCCTAAGATCTTTGAGGAATTTTGTGACATATAGTCATATACAAACACAAATACAAACACAGAACCTAGAATAATTAAAGATATAGATATGAAGATTCTATGTACAAGTTCCTATATTTCAGTAAGTTACAACTAATGTCAGTTAATGGGAACTAAGTGTGTAGTTCTAGCTACCCTTTTTGGATGCCTCTAGTTCAGATCTAGACATACCTAACCAGAGTTAAAGTGAAATAATTTAATGGTCATGCCTCAGAGAGTTTTGAGTAATTATATACAGAATATATCTTGTCCTCAGTGAGTTTCTGAATCTCACATCTTAGCAGTTAAGCATTTTTGCTGCGGCTCATTGTATTTGCTTTGCAAGCCAGACATTGCTGGTATCTGCCTCTCTTCAATATTATCTGCTTAGTAATTTAGTCTTTTGTGGTTTGGCAAAAGTAGAGCATCTTTTGCACGTCTGTTCAGCTCCTCCAATCTTCTGTTCTCCTGCTGTAGTTCGTGTAGGCTCACCCCACGACAGCCATGTTTCTTTTTCTAATTGCAAGAAGGGCTGCAGATGTTTCTTCAAGTTGTCCACATTGTTTCTGCATTGTTAATTTTGGACTGTGCATTTTGGGTTTTTCATGTCCTCAGTGAGTTTCTGAATCTCACATCTTAGCAGTTAAGCATTTTTGCTGCGGCTCATTGTATTTGCTTTGCAAGCCAGACATTGCTGGTATCTGCCTCTCTTCAATATTATCTGCTTAGTAATTTAGTCTTTTGTGGTTTGGCAAAAGTAGAGCATCTTTTGCACGTCTGTTCAGCTCCTCCAATCTTCTGTTCTCCTGCTGTAGTTCGTGTAGGCTCACCCCACGACAGCCATGTTTCTTTTCTAATTGCAAGAAGGGCTGCAGATGTTTCTTCAAGTTGTCCAAATTGTTCTGCATTGTTAATTTTGGACTGTGCATTTTGGTTTTTCATGTCCTCAGTGAGTTTCTGAATCTCACATCTTAGCAGTTAAGCATTTTTGCTGCGGCTCATTGTATTTGCTTTGCAAGCCAGACATTGCTGGTATCTGCCTCTCTTCAATATTATCTGCTTAGTAATTTAGTTTTTTGTGGTTTGGCAAAAGTAGAGCATCTTTTGCATGTCTGTTCAGCTCCTCCAATCTTCTGTTCTCCTGCTGTAGTTCGTGTAGGCTCACCCCACGACAGCCATGTTTCTTTTTCTAATTGCAAGAAGGGCTGCAGATGTTTTTTCAAGTTGTCCACATTGTTTCTGCATTGTTAATTTTGGACTGTGCATTTTGGGTTTTTCATGTGCAGAATGATCACATGAACTTTGAGGTTCTTGCATGTTTTTCTAAAACTGTGAACTTTCTCTCTGCACTTCTAATTCTCTTTCTTAACCTCTCCAAACACTGGTTTACTGTTTGGTATATTGTGAAACATAGTCTTCTGGTATTTTATTTTTGTTGTGCTGTTTTTGTAATCTCCGATTTGAGAATTGATGTTTCAGTTAGTAATTTTGTAGTGCAGAGTTTCCCAGAGGTTGGTTAGGTGCTTGATATGTAGCCTTGATGAATACCCCATAGTGAATTGAACTATATTAATTTGTTGTCAATCTCAAACAGATCTTTAGGCAGAAAAAGGGATGTTTCCCCTCAGGATGAAGTCATAGTGGCTGCTCTGTTGTTTCTTTTTAGGCAATTAGTGTGTATTGCAAGGTCCGGTAAACATAGTGTCAGCTTATGCAGTCAGGAACTGAATGGTTTTTAGATTTTCTCCTAGCAAAGGAAAATGCTGTATGCAGAGAACTAGTTGATTTTTGTTGTAGTATGATTGATAATAGTGGAAAAATAGTGAAAGGCCTATCGGATAAAGTCAGAAACAGTACTTTTGTTCCAAGTGAGTGTTATGTGAATTCCTTTTCAGCTCTCACTGATTCTTGGTCCTTCATACTGGAATTCAGTATTCAGACTGTTTGCAAGGCCTGTTAGCATTTTTGTTTGGTAGTTTGGGATGTTTCATTGTAGAAGTATTACTCCTCTATGTACTGACAGTTGTTTCTCTATGTCAGCACTGGTTTCTTTCCACCTCTACACCTTTCACAGCTTTCTGAATCAGAAGTCAGTAGGATCACTGACCCCTGCAATAGTGTTACAGATTGGCCCAGAATCCAGTTGTATTTCCACTTCAATGGCAATATATGAGTTTCCTTACTTAGAAATGATTCTTTCCAGAATCAGAGGAGGGACTGAAGGCATGTATATTAGTATGGGATACCATACACTATTAGAATAATTAAAACTGAGAAAGAGTTAATTCTGTTCAGAACCTTGCTTAGAAATAAAACCTCATATATTAGCTTACTAGGTGAAGGTTTACAGAAATAAAGAAAGGGCACGTTGTACCCCAGCCTCTCTGTCTCAGGGATACCAGATAGCAGTCTCAGGGTTATTAGCTAAAATACTTTCAGGGTTAGTAATTAGTAATTAGTAGATATCGAGAAGCGCTCAAGGTTAGAAGATATCAAGTTATCAGCAGTAAACAAATATGTCAATTAGGTCATTCTATATTGTGGAATCCTGTATGTCTCCTCATAATGGCCATGTAACAGTAAACAATTATGTCTTGGACTTCATTTATGGCTCCACATTGACGCACACCGAATAAGTTGACCTACAATATGATAAACATACATGACGTATAATGATAAAGTGAAATTATGCTGTATCATCTAAAAAGCCTTATAAATAAAGTGAACCATGGCTGAGAAGTTAGAGTAAACAGGGAGAACGTGCTTCTCTCAGTTTCCTCTCCGCAAAGCTTTGGTGTAATTTTTTCTATAGAACTGTGTGTATTTATTGAGTATTTAATAACCTTCCCATTGTCTGTGAATGTAGTTCTTTGTAGCTTCAAGAGCCCAGTGAGGTTACTGGTGAGGGGAGAGTCAAGTAAGCTCTTCACAGGGAAAATCAACTTTTTCCTCGGGGAAAAATGAACTACGTCCGTCGGGCTCCGCGGAAAAAAGAAGACTGAGCAAGATGGCACCTTTGGGCGGGAAGGGGACTGTGCATGGCGCTGCAATTCCCAAAGGCTTTCTTTGAAAGCTGAGGAAATGCTCCGCACGAGGGCTCCGTCGGCGAAGACGTCACCCATATATGAGGACTGACTTCCTGCTTGGTCCTGGAGAAAAAAGGAGGCGACTTGTGTTTGCTATTTTGTCTGACAGGCACCCTGATGCCTGGGTGCATTGGGTGGATAAAGTCCACTGAGCTGCCCTCATGTGGAGGCGAGCATATGGAACCACATGCACGGGGCCTAGCATGTGGCCTAGCAATTGCAACATTTCTCGAGCAGTTAGATGAGGCTTTAGCACTGCTTGAGAAATTAACTGCACCAAGCAAAGGCAACGGGCCTGGGGAAGATAGGCCCTTGCCCTTGTGGTATCCAGAAAAGCTCCTATGAACTCTAAAGACTGAGTGGGAGTCAGACTGGATTTTGGGATGTTTATTACCAGCCCGTAATACTGAAGGATACGCATTGTGCAGGATAGAGAAGTCTTGGCCTCTGACTGTGTTGGAGCTCGAATGAGCCAGTCGTCCAAGGGAAGACGAATATTCCTAGAGTGCGGAGAAATGCTGCTACCACAGCCATGCATTTCGTGAAGACCCTTGGTGCTGATGCCAGACCAAAAGGAAGCACCCTGTATTGGTAGTGCTTTCCTTGAAAAAGGAACCGAAGGAACCTTCTGTGGGTTGGATGGATGAGGACATGGGTGTACGCATCCTTGAGATCTAGAGAACAAAGCCAATCCTGACTCTGAAGGTATGGTAGCAGAGCTCCGAGAGAAATCATCTTGAATTTCTCCTTGACAAGGAATTTGTTCAATTCTCTGAGATCTAAGATAGGTCTGTATCCCCCTGTTTTCTTTGGAATAAGAAAATAAGGGGAATAGAACCCTGTGCCCTGTTGATGAAGAGGCACTTCTTCTATTGCCCCTTGAGCAAGAAGGATGGTAACCTCCTGACCTAACAGGTTGATGAGAGAGGTCGGAGAATTGAACTGTCGCACTACTGTGTGAGGGGGCATGCTTGAAAAATGAAGTTTGTACCCCTCCTTTATGATGGAGAGTGTCCAATGCTCTGCTGTTATTCGCCCCCATCTGGGGGCAAAATGACATAACCTTCCTGGAATGGTGGATGGTTCTGGTCCCTCCAGAACCAGAAAGGCTAAGTTCTCTAGCTGAAAGTCAAAGGCCCTGAGGAGGCTGAGGCTGCTGGGCCGGTGGAGGCCTAGCAGCCTTTACTTTCTTCTGTTTGGGTGGTTGCTGACGTTTGCTTGAAAACTCACCTGCAGAAGATGCCTGCTGACCATAAGCAGGATAAAATCTTTTCTTTTTAGAAAAAGATGTTTTCTTGAACAATTTCTTTCTAACAGGATCAGCAGTGGACTTGGATAATCTATCCAAGGTGGAATTTTCAGCATCCATTTCATTGGCTTTTTCCTGCCAATCTTTACCAAACAGGTTCTCACCAGTACAAGGGATATTTCCCAATTTATCTTGTACCCAGAGCTCTAAATCAGATGCTTGGAGCCAAGCAATTATACGTGCAACTATGGCAATAGCTGAGGTTCTGCTTATACATTCAAAGCAGTCAAAGGCTGCACGGTTGGAGAACTTAGAAATATCTTGGGCATGTTTGACCCAAGTGAGAAAATCCTGTCTTTTATCCTCAGAAATGAAAGGACTTAAAGTCTGTAAATTATCTGTGACCTCCTTTAGGAACATTCCCATGTAGAGACTATAGGAACTGATTCTTGCAGCAAGCATGGAAGCCTCTACGTCCAAAAGCATCCAGGGTTCTGCACTCACATCCTGGAGGATTAGAGGCATGTCTTTTTGCACTTCTGATCCTTCTCATAGCTGACTCCACCACAATGGAGTGGTGAGGAAGCCGAGTCTTATGGAACCCAGGACAAGGAGGGACTCGATACATAGTATCTAATCTACGAGAATGAGGAGATGTGGTAAGAGGTGTTTCCCACATCCTCAACATGAGATCATATAGAATCTCATGAATGGGTAAGGTAGCTGCCTCCTTAGGAGTTTTGGGATATTGTAAAATTTCCAACTCCTTGGTCCTTGGCTCTGTTTCAGGAGCCACAGTAATGGACAGGCCCCGAGCCACCTCCCTGATGAAGTCTTGGAAGGACATGTCCTCTGGAGGAGACATCCTACGTTTAGGGGAGGACGACGACTCTGGAAGAAGCATCGCTGCATCGACAGAACTTTCAGAATCCTCAGATTCTTCTGAGGACTCGAAGTATAGTCTGTCCGGATGCTCCTGCAGAGCCTGATACCCGTACCAACCAAGGTCGGTACCGGGAATAACCGGTAACGGAGAATCAGTACCGGAGGGCATCGGAGAACAGGGTACCGGCATAGCAGACACCGATGCCAATGTCGATGCTATCGGTACCGGTATCGATACCGACGCCGGTGCCAGTGCCGGTACCGGTGCAGTTGTCTGTCACGGTACCAAGGGCGTCGATGCTGCAAGGAAAGCAGCCAGACTGCGTTCAATGGTCAGAATTCTGTGGTCCATGGACGCCGCCAATGCCTGGATGTCGGTACTGGTGGAGAGAGCATGGCACCAGGAGATCTGTCGAGGCCGAGCCATCTAGAACATCCTGGAACCCCGATAATGCTTTGGAAGCCGAAGCCTCCCGCCGGGGTAATTTTGCCGGTGCAGAATCCTCGAGGGCAACACCAGAGGCATTGAGATGCTTAGGAGATCTACCCTTCGAGGACCGGCTGGATTTATGTTTAGTTACCTGAGATCCACGGGAAGAAGCAGCAGCCCTGGAAGACGTCGATGCCACCGAAGCTGCATCAGAGGGAAACAGGGTACTGAGCTTGGCAGCTCGGTTCTGCCGACCTCTTTTAGACATCATGGCACAGGGCACACAATCTGTGATGGAGTGGTCAGGACCTAAACATTTTAAACACCATTCATGGGTGTCGGTGATGGTACCGCCACACTTGGTGCATTTTTTTAACCCTGAAGCAGGTTTTTCCATGCTGAGGAAAGGTTTTGGGCCTAAGGCCCAAAAAAGGCGCATGCACCTGAAGAAAAAGAAAAAAAGAAATATATATATATATATATTTTTATTTTTTTTTTACAGAAATAAGAAAGACGGGCGGTACCGGTAGAGTGTCAAAGAAGGCAGACGCGACCACAAAAAGAAAGAAATAAAAAAGAAATTCTTCTGCGGTGACAGGAAACACGACCTGCTGGCTCCGCGGAAAAAGAAGAACTGGAGAGAGGCAGTTGGGAAAGGCGGGAAGGCAGCATGCAGGCGCTGTGGGATGCTCCCAAAAGCGTTCTGATTGGACACTGGGGAGCGTTCCCGCGCAGGTTCCGTCGGTACCGACAATACCCATATGTGATGACTACATTCCTGCTTGGTTCCTGGAGATGATGCAGATATGATGGTAGAATGGTAGCATACTGTCAGTGATTAGAGAACTGGGTGTTCAATTAGATTCTTAGCTGTCACTGGTGAAATTAGATCTTTCCAATTAATTTTCTTTCCTTGAGTCCCTCCAGTCCAGCCCAGATGCCTGGGTTTATGCCAGCCTACCAGCAGATGGAGATTGAGAACCACTTGTTTTATGTCAACATCCTATAAGGGTCCCGCTCAGAGGCTCCGCAAGTCAGCAATTCCAGTAACAAAGCAGACTTCATTACTACAGCTCAATCACCAAACCAATGGTAGTTGCTGTTAGTTATAGTTTAAGTTAACTACTATTTACAATGAAGCAGCAGCCTAAACCTGGGATCCAAGGCAACAAAGGGACAAAGGAGACCCTTCCCTCCTCCCGTCAAGGGACCTGATGTGCAAGGGCCACAGAACATTCCTCCGTGTCGGTCCAGAATACTCTAATAAGCAACACAGATTCCCTGGCTCGACCACCACTGCAACACAGATAGTGTGAGATAACAAGGGTGGGTTCTGGACTGGACTGACTCGAGGAAATCAGTAGGCAAGATCTAATTTCACCTTCCTAATCATCCCTCCAGTCCAATTCAGATGCCTGGGACTAACAGTGCAGTACCATAACAAGGGGTAAGGAGAGCCTGACCCACACCACTCTTGCTCCGAAACAGGCATCCTCCCACGCTTGCACATCCAGCCGGTAGTGTCGAGTGAAGGAATGTAGAGACGACCATGCCACCAGACTACAGATATCTAGTGGCAGTACCAGACCAAACTCTGCCCAAGAGGATGCTTGTTCTCAAGTCAAATGGGCCTTCAGCTCCCGCGGAACCAGTCAGCCCACCAAGAGATATGCCGAGGCAATAGGTTCCTTCAGCCAACACACTATGGATGCTTTACAGGCCACCTCGCCCCTATGTGACCAAAGGCATGAAAAGATGACCTGACTTATAGAACGTCTCCATACTGCTGCAACGTCCTGCGCACATCCAACTTATGCAAGGTACGGCTCTCTAGGGAGTTCGCACTCAGTGAGCACAGGAGAGAAAGACTGGGAGGCTCAGATGAAAAACGGAGAATACCTTGGACAAAAAGGATGGTACTGGCCTAAGGACCACCTTTTCCTTTGAAAACACCAGGAAGGGTTCCCGACACGATAGTGCTATTGCTTGCGCTTGCAATTCCGAAATCCTCTGTGCTGAACAAATAGCCATCAAAAACACCATCTTAAGCATGAGGTCTTTAGCACAGCCCGAGAAAGAGGCTCAAAGGGTTTGGCCACCAAAGCCAACAAGACCAGATTTAAATCCCATGGGGGAAATCACCGTTCGCACCAACGGCCAGACATGATTCACTCCCCAGAGGAATCTGACCATATCCGGATGGGAGGCCAAGGAAACTTCCTGGATCCTAACCTGAAAACAAGCCAATGCTGCCAGCTGCACCCGCAGAAAATTGAGTACCAGCCCTTTGTCCAGCCCTGCCTGTAAGAAAGCCAGAATCTCCGGCAGAGACGGCAAGCGTGGGTGCAGACCCATCTGACAATCAACCCTCAAACAGCCTCCACACTCACATGTACGCCAAAGACGAGAACTGCTTGCGTGCCCATAATGTCGCAATGACCTGAGAGGATTATCCCCTCTTCCTCAACCGAGCTCTTTCAAGAGCCAAGCCGTAAGTGAGAACTGACCTGCATCTGTTATTACCAGCGACCCTTGAGATAAGAGATTGTTCACCACCACCAAGGGCCATGGGACCTCCACTGCAAGGTGAAACAGGTCCATGTACCACTGTCTGTCGCCAACTGGGCATCACCACTACCACAGAGGCCTGATGCACCTCCACCTTCTGGACCACTCAACCTATGAGTGGCCATGGAGATAAGATATACAGCAGTCCCTCTCAAGGCAACAGTTGAACCAGCATATTAAAGCCCTCTGCCATGCTTTTGCACCTCCAGCTGAAGAACCAGTCCACCTTGGCATTATCTGCCGTAACCATGAGATCCATTATGAGGAGGCCACAGCACTACACAATCTGGTGAAATACTGAATCCGCCAGGGTCCATTCGCCTGGGTCCAACTGCTTCCTCATGAGATCATTGGCCCGTATGTTTTCTTTGCCTGCCATGTGCGCTGCTGACAGCGCGATCAAGATAGCTTCCATCCAACTGAGCAAGGGTAAAACCTCCTTGGTCAACTGATGGTGCTTCCATCGTGATTGATGTCGGCGACCGCTATCACATTGTCAGACAAAACCCAGACTGCCCTGAGGCGGACCTGGGAAAGAAAAGCCTCGAGAGCCAGGAAGATCACAATGGTTTCCAACTGATTGATGGACCACGCGCATTCCTCCGTCAACCACTATCCCTGGGCTATCTGGCCTTGGCAGTGTGCCCCCCACCCCAGTAGACTGGCATCCATCACCACTACCCAGTCAAGGGTTTAGAGGGGCACTCCCTTTGTCAAGTTGCTTGCTTGAAGCCACCTCCGCAGACTCATCTGAGCCTCTGTCAGCAAGAGTAGAATCTTTCACATCTAGTGCCACTGCGCTGACCACCTTGACAATAGTGTGCTCTGCAGGGGGTGCATATAAGCTCGGGCCCAGGGCACCAGGTTCCAGAGTGGCCGCCATAGAATCTAGCACCTGCAAATAGTCCCAGGCCAGCCTTCATTAAAGTCAGAGGATTAGGTCCTGGATCTTCTGGATGTGCTCTATTGTTAAAGACACCTGTCAGTGTGAAATGGGCCCCCGAGTATTCCAGCAACTGGATTAGGCCGACCCTGCTTTTCAAAGTTCACGACCCAGTCCAGCTCCTGCAGCAACGATATCACACGCTGCATTGCCAGTTGACTCTCTTGGCGGGACTTCGCTCTTATCAGTAACCCAGATACGAGTGCATGAGGATTCCTTTCTTTCACAGGACCACTGCTACCACCACTATCATCTTGGTGAACATCATGGGGAGCTGCCATGAAACCAAACAGGGCACAAAATCGGAAATGTCCGCTTGGCACTGGTGTTCTGGACAGATTGGCATATGCAAGCTTGCCTCCGCCAGATCCAAAAGCCGTCAGAAACTCCCTCTGATGGACCGCATAAAGGCCCTGTTGATCCCTTTGAGATCTAATATCAGGCAATAGGATCCTTCCTTTTTGGGAACAATGAAGTAAACTGAATAATGGCTGCAGCATCGCACCTAAGGAGGTACCCTCTAAAATCGCCCACAGCTGCAGCAGGCGCTGCATGGTCTATCGCTCGGGCCTTGCTGCTTGGACCACCAGATGACACCATAAAAGCGTTTGAGGGGGGACGGGTGAAATCGAGGGTATAACCTCCAGCACCTATCGATCCGACGTGATCTGGGCCTAGGCAGAGTGAAATTCCCACAGAAGACCTCCAACGGAAACCAACTCTGCCTGGACCCCCGAACCTTTATTATGAGGGCTTAGAATCACCAAAGCATCTAGCTGGTCTGTCCCTACCACCTCATCGCCCACCTTGAAAGGAAGTACCTCTGGGCAGGAAGTGTGTTTTGAGGGGGCCCAAACTTTGTGGGATGAAACATGCGGAAATCCCTGAAATGTCCAAGTTGTAGCCACCAGCTTTGCCCCCTTGGGCTTATCTGGCAACCTGTGAGCTTTTGACTCCCCTAAATCCTTGACCAGTTTCACTAAAACTTCACTGAACAATTTATCCTGGAAAGGAAGCTTACAAAAGTGATCCTGAGAGGAGATGTCAGCGGACTAATTAAGCAACCACAAGAGCCACCGAGCCATCATCATGGATGCCATGTTCTTAGCCAACCCACTAACCAGATCATAAAAGGCATCTGCCAATCCCGGTTCAAGCCACACAGCCTCCAATAAGGAATCTTGCTCCTCTGCGACCTCCGGTAACTTCTATGTTCAGCGCATATAAGCCTTAGCCACATATGCTCGGCAAATAGACAGCTACAAAGATAAGGCCAAAATCTCAAACGACTGCTTCAGCTTCGCTTTGAGCTTCCAATCCTGAGAATCCTTGAGAGCCATTCTGCCTTCCACCGGAATGGTCGTTTTCTCTGTAACTGCTATCACCAAGACATGCACCGTAGTGAATCTGAAGCACTTTTGGTCCTCGGAAGGGACTGGGTAAAGCCTCACCATTGACCTGCATGTATGTAAATTCACGTCAGGTGCCTTCCATTCCTCCTCAATCATATCCAGAATGGCTCTATGAATAGGGAAAAACTGGGAAGGCTTGCAGATACCCTTCAGCAAAAGATTCTCCAACTGTCTGTCCATAGGCAGATCCGTCAGGATGTTAAATTCCGCCATGGGCTGTGAAATAAGAGTCGCCAGCTCATCCCTAAGGAACACATACACGACTGGTGTCCTCCTCTTGGGGGATATCCCCCTCCTCAAGGCCCTCACAGCAGCCCTCATTATACTGGTTAGAGAGGCCCTCAAGGGGATCCTCCAATCCCTCCGAGGCAAAGGACTCCTGATCCTCCACCTCCTGCTGTCTGTCCCTCCGGGAATGCTTCCCAGGAGGAGCTGCCTTATTAACCTGTAAACCCCGGCTCCCCCTTGGCTGTGCCCGCTGCAGGCGCCAGCCCCTGGCACATACAATATTGCCTGATGGAGGAGGAGGAGGAGGAAAATCTCTGGGGTGAAACCCATTGCAGAAGAATCTGAAACCCCCACTTGCCCTTGGAGGGGATGGCAATACAGGTGTAATCTGGCTCGCCAAGGCCTGACTGGGATCCCCAAAGCCTGATGCAGGCCCTGGCAAGGTAGCAGCTGTTCCCGCCAAAATCAGGCCTTACCGGTGTGTAGCCAGAACCTCTAACCTCGCTGTGGTAACAGCCGCCGGTTGCAAATGCTGCTGAGGCTGCTAATCTTCCTCATTGCCATCTCCTGTGCAACTGCGGCAAACCCCAATGTCGGGTGAGAGAATCCAGTGGCTGCCGCAGGCCACGCACATAGCCTCTCCCTGTTGAACTCACCACGTGATGCACACTGCTCACATTGGCAGCCCTTCCCGATGCTCAGGGGATGTGCTGCCCTTGTGTCCAAAAGGAATCAACTTTCCACCAGCTAAGTAGACCTTTTCCTCTGATTTTTCTTTTTTTACCTCACGACACTTTAATCACTGGGGCCTCTGAGTGTCCTCAAGCAGAGAAGTTAGAGCCTGCCAACGGTAGGAGAGTGGGAGAGTAAAGGAGAAAGGAAAGTCTTACGGGGGAGGGACCCAGCACAGCCAAGTGTGTTACACCCCAGGCCTGTTGCCTCGGGCCCTCAGCAGGGCAAGCCAGGAACAGGGAGAATCCTCTGTATAGCTTGACCCAAATCTGGCTGCTCCCTCAAACAATCGATGTTGTCCCTAGCTTTGCTAATGTCCCTCTTAATCACTCTTTCCTTTTTTTTTTTCTAAGGAATTTAAAGTCATCCAGTGAAGTCCAAAAGCCTAGGAGCCTACATATGTTCCATGTGCTGCAGACGGAGAAATACTGGCTTGCAGAGCCTCTGAGCAGGACACTTATAGGGTAATGGTATCAAACCAGTGGTTATCACTCTCCATCTGCTGATAGGCAGGCATAAACCAAGGCATCTGGACTTGACTGGAGGGATGATTACGAAGGGGTGTTTTATAAACTGAGAATGCTCAGGAAGTTTAGACACTTGAGAGATAATTTTATAAAGGCTTTTACATGTGTATAAGCTGACGTTTTATTTACCAGATAACCCTTGAGTCCTGCTAGACCAATCCAGACAAGTGGGCTGTCATCCCCTACTAGCAGACCGGTGGAGAGAGAATAAATGAAATGCCCAGGTTTCAATGACATCACTCCCATACCTCTATCCATCTCAGCCACCAGTATTTCTTTGTCTCCAGCAGATGGTGGATGGATTTTCTCCTCACGAAAATTCTCAAGATTGAGAGGAAAAGATTAATTAACGCTCATGAACAACCAGCTTGAGGGTGACCCTCTCACTTGAGAGTGATTTGGGAGGCTCCACTAGACTGCTGTCTTTTTGGCAGACATAGGAGGGAAAATTGATTTAGCTCCATGCGCTTATCATAAGAGCCTGTTAAGTAGCCAGAAATTGGAAGGATTTGGAAGGATATGCATGGGAGAACATGACAAGCCATACACGACATCAACGTGGGCAACAATGAGTAATTGAATAGTAGCATAAACCGAAGGCTGTCTACAGAAGATGAACCAGTGAAGCAGAGTATATAAATCATAGCGGACCCAAAGGTACCGCCCATAGAAGAACAGAGCAAACAGTTCCAGGGGGCAGGCCCTGGACTGGTCTAGCAGGACTTAAGGAAAGGACATTATCTGGTAAGTAAAATGTCACCTTCCATATCATCCAACTAGACCATCCCAGACAAGTGGGACATACCAAAGCTAACACTCCACTCAGCAGGAAGACACAGCAGCTCGCAAAACTTTACAGCCAAAAGTCGTGTCTGCCTGAACATGAACATCCAAGCGGAAATGCTTGACCAAGAGAGAAAGTAAAGCCCACGCTGCCTTCTAACAAATGTCTGCAGGAGCTACTGATCTCCTCTCCACCCACGAGACACTAGTGTTTGGGAAGAATGGGCACGAAAACCCTCCACAACTGGCCGGTTCAGCAACAGATCCACTGAGAACAGCCTCCACAACACCAACAACCCAATGCAGACTTAGCCACCATGTCATCTTGCACAGGCCAGCAAACAGCACAAAAAAGGATGGTCTGACTTATGAAAAGAACTCAATCTCCAAGACCCAGAGAGGCACCCTTTGGACATCCACAAAGCAAGTTCCTGACCATTCCACCAACCCTGCTCCTTAGAGAAGGAGGGGAGGGTAAACCTCCTGGTTCACATGAAAAGAAGAAATCACTTTAGGGAAGAAGGCAGGCACAGGCCAAATGGAACGAGCTCTTCAGAAAAGAGATAGATAAGGATTTTTGCAAGACAGAGACAGCAGCTCAGAAACCTCCTTGCGGAACAATTCGCAACAAAGACGATCATCTTGAGCGTCAAATCCTTCAGCGTAGTGCGCTTCGATGGCTCAAAGGGCTTAGACATCAGGGCCCAATCATCAGACACAGATCCCAGTGAGGGATCACTGACCGGAGGAGAGGATACAGACCTCGAATCCCCGATGAAGGTGCAAAACAACCGGATGTAAAGCTAACTACTTAGCAGCCAACAGACCTCTGAAACAGGCCAAAGTTGCAACATGAACCTTCAGGAAGCTAAGAGAAAGCACAGTTACTTACCTGTAACAGGTGATCTCTGGGAACAGCAGGAATAAGTCTTCACATATGGGTATCGTCGGTACCGAAGGAACCTGCGCAGGAACGCTCCCCAGCATCCAAAAGGAAAGCTTTTGGGAGCATCCCACAGCACCTGCGCGCTGCCTTCCTGCCTTTACTAACCGCCTCTCTCCAGTTCGAGTTTTAAGCTGAGACAAAGAGAGAGAGGAAAGGAAAGATAGAGAGATACAACTCCTAGGGGAGGTGGGTGAGTTGTGAAGACTTATTCCTGCTGTTCCCAGAGATCACCTGTTACAGATAAGTAACTGTGCTATCTCCAGGAACAAGCAGGAATGAATCTTCACATATGGGGACTCCCCAGCTAGAGATGCCTGGGAGATCACCCAGGTTGTGAGTAACTGGAAAGGGCTCTACCTCCAGCTATGAATCTCAGGCATCCAGTCAGGGATGGAGGGTAGGAGTTGATTAGGTATGGAACAGGTGTTTGAGAAGAGCCTGACCAAACAAGACAACCCGGCGGGAGTCCTTGTCCAAGCAGTAATGGGCTGTAAAGGTATGAACCGAGGCCCAGGTGGCCGCTCGACAGATTTGGTCGATGGACACAGAGTTTAGATGAGCCATAGAGGCTGCCATGGCTCTCACATTGTGAGCTGTGACATGGCCCTCCAGAGAAAGGTTTTTACTCTGGTAGGTGAAAGAAATACACTGAGCAATCCAATTGGACAGAGTTCTCTTAGAGACTGGAAGTCCTAAATGAGAGGGATCAAAAGCAACAAAAAGTTGAGAGGACTTTCTATGTTGCTGTGTCCTTTAAGTAGAAAGCAAGTGCTCTTTTACAATCCAGGGTATGAAGATTCCTCTCTGCACTTGATGCGTGAGGTCCTGGAAAAAAGACAGGTAAATACACCTCCTGGTTCAGATGAAAAGGTGAGACCACTTTAGGCATAAAGTGTGGATTAGTTCTGAGGACTACCCTGTCATGATGGAACCTTGTATGAGGAGGATTAGCCACTAAGGCTTGCAACTCACTGATACAGCGAGCTGAGGTGACTGCAATGAGAAAAATAACCTTCCAGGAAAAGAATTTCAAGGAGGTAGTGGCTAAGGGTTCAAAGGGTGGCTTCATAAGCTGACCAAGTCCCATGATTCAAGTCCCATGCCACTGGAGGTGGTCTAATGGGAGGTTTAGTCAAAAGAAAGCCTCTCATGAATCTTGTTATCAGCGGATGAGAGGAAATAGGATGTCAATTGACAGGCTTAAAGGATGCTGCAATAGCACTCAAATGGACTCTTACTGAATTCGTTTTAAGGCCTGCATGGGATAAATGCAGCAAATACTCTAGTAAAGAATTCAGAGGTATTGCAAGAGGGTTAAGACCCTTCTCTGCACACCAAATGGTAAACCCTTTTCCATTTAAAAGCATAGGAACGTCTGGTGGAAAGCTTTCTGAAAGCATGAAGGATATCCTTCACTTGCTGAGAAAGGTGTAAATCCTGAAGGTCTAAGCCTTCAGCAACCAGGCTCTGAGATGAAGAGACTGGGGATTCGGGTGCCACAACGTTCCCTCCTCTTCGGAGAGGAGACCCCAAGTCCAGGGAGGGAGCTTGAGAGAGATGCAGAAGTAGAGGGTACCACACTTGGCGTGGCCAACGTGGTGCTATGAGGATCATAGACCCCCTGTCTCTCTGAAGCTTGAACAGTGTCTTGGGAATGAGGGGAATAGGTGGAAAGGCAAAGAGGAAGCCTTACCCCCAATGAAGGAGGAAGGCATCCCTGGCCTGAACTCCCTGACACGGAATCCTGGAACAGAACCGGGGAAGTTTGGCATTCCATGGACTTGCAAACAGGTCTATGTCTGGGGTTCCCCAAATTCAAAAGATCTTGGCTATCTGGTCCCCATGAAGGGACCATTCGTGTGGAAGCAGAACTCGACTGAGTCTGTCTGCCCAAGAGTTTTGAACCCCTGGAAAATATACTGCCATGAGATGGATTTGATGCTCTCTGGTGAAGGCCCACAATCTCAGAGCTTCGTTGCAAAGCGACAGAGAGCCAGTCCCCCCCTGCTTGTTCACGTAGAACATGGCTACTTGGTTGTCCATGTGGATGAGGACTGTCTTGTAGCTGAGCAGGGTGTGGAAGACTCTGAGAGCCAGGAAGATTGCTCTGAGCTCTAAGAGGTTGATATGTAGAGATGTCTCCTGTGGAGACCAGATGCCTTGGGTGGAGAGATCTTGTAGATGAGCTCCCCAACCCTTTGGAGAGGCATCTGTTGTAAGGGTTGCTTGGGGTAATACCTGTTGAAAGGGGGACCCCAGCAACAGATTTTGAGTGGACTTCCACCAATGGAGCGAGGAAAAGAGGCGACTGGAGTTCGCTATTTTGTCTGACAGGCACCCTGATGCCTGGGTCCATTGGGTGGATAGAGTCCATTGAGCCGCTCTCATGTGAAGGCGAGCATAAGGAACCACATGCACAGTGGATGCCATGTGGCCTAACAGTTTTAACATCTCTCGAGCAGTTGAATGGGATTTTAACTGAATCTGTGAGGCTAACTGCACCAAGCGTAGGCAACGGGCCTGGGGGAGATAGGCCCTTGCAGTTGTGGTATCCAGCAAGGCCCCTATGAACTCTAGAGATTGAGTAGGGGTGAGATGGGATTTTTGAATGTTTATTACCAGTCCCAGATACTGAAGAACATGCCTTGTGCAGGCCAGGGAAGCCTGGGCCTCTGACTGGGATGGAGCTCGGATGAGCCAGTCGTCCAGATACGGGAATACGAATATCCCTAGAGTGCGCAGAAATGCAGTTACTATTGCCATGCATTTGGTGAACACTCTTGGTGCAGAGGCCAGACCGAAAGGAAGCACCTTGTATTGGTAGTGCTTTCCCTTGGTAAAGGAACCGAAGGAACCTTCTGTGTGTTGGATGGAGGAGGACATGGGTGTACGCACCTTGAGATCTAGAGAACAAAGCCAGTCCTGACTCTGGAGGTATGGAAGGAGAGTTCCGAGAGAAGTCATCTTGAATTTCTCCATGCATAGAAACTTGTTCAATTCTCTGAGATCTAAAATGGGTCTGTAGCCCCCTGTTTTCTTTGGAATGAGAAAATAGGGGGAGTAGAACCCTGAGCCCTGTTGAAGAAGGGGTACTTCTTCTATTGCCCCTTGGGCAAGAAGGGTGGCAATCTCTTGACCTAGAAGGTTGAGGAGAGATGTTGGAGAACTGAACTGTTTCACCATAGTGTGAGGAGGAAGGTTTAAGAAGTGAAGCTTGTACCCGTCTCTTATGATAGAGAGGGTCCATTGCTCTGCTGTGATTTGTTCCCATCTAGGAGCAAAATGAGCTATCCTTCCCGGGATAGTGAGAGGCTCTGGATGTTCTAGAGCCAGAAAGGCTAAGTTCTCTAGTGGTAAGTCAAAGGCCCTGAGGAGGCTGAGGCTGTTGGGCCGTAGCAGTCCTCGCAGCCTTAGGCTTGGCCTGTTTTGGCTGTTGTTGCCTCTTTGTAGCAAAACGACCTGCAGAAGAGGCCTGACCATAAACAGAAGAATATTTCCCTTTTTTTGGGAAAAATCCTTTTTTGAACAATCTCTTTTTAAAAGGAGCAGAAGTAGACTTTGAAAGTCTATCTAAAGCAGAATTTTCAGCATCCATCTGGTTGGCCTTTGCTTGCCAATCTTTGTCAAACAGGTTTTCACCTGTACAAGGAAGGTTACCTAGTCCATCCTGAACCCAGGATTCCAAATCAGAGGCTTGAAACCAAGCAACTCTGCATGCACTTATGGCAATAGCCGAGGCTCTGCTGGCACCTTCAAAAGAGTCAAAGGCTGCACGGTTGGAAAACTTGGAAATATCCTGGGCATGTTTAAGCCAGGTGAGAAACTATTCCCTTTTATTTTCTGACATAAAAGGAGATAAGGTCTGCAGATGATCTGTAACTTCCTTTAGAAACATCCCCATATAGAGACTATAGGAGTTGATTCTGGCTACAAGCATACTGGCCTGGAAAATTCTCCTGCCAAAGGCATCTAAGGTTCTGCATTCTCTTCCTGGAGGAGTAGAAGAGTGCCTCTTTGTACTCTTGATCTTTTTCATAGCAAACTCCACCACAATGGAGTGGTGAGGAAGTTGAGTCTTATGAAAACCAGGACAAGGAGGAACACGATACATGGTATCCAACCTACGAGAATGAGGGGAGGTGGTAAGAGGAGTCTCCCATATGCCCAACATGTGATCATAGAGAATCTCATGTATTGGTAAAATGGCTGCCTCTTTGGGAGCCTTAGGATATTGTAAAATATCTAATTTTTTGGCTCTAGGCTCTGTCTCAGAGGCCACAGATGGAAAGGCCCCTGGCCACCTTCCTGATAAAGTCTTGAAAAGACAAGTCCTCTGGAGGAGACATTCTCCTTTTTGGAGGAGAGGGTTCCTGAGGAAGGATCCCCGATGCTTCGATAGAGGCCTCTGATTCATCAGAGTCCTCAGAGCAATCGAAGTATCGCCTGTCTGGATGCTCTCGCAGAGCCCGATACGCATACCGGGGGATATCGACATCGGCAGTACTCGGTACCGGATCGGTACCGATGGCCATCACAGAATAGTGTACCGCTGCCGTCGATGCAATCGGTACCGGCAGCGGAACCGGTATCGGGTCCGGTACCGGAATCGGTACCGACAACGGAGTTTGTTGCGGTACCGAAGGCGTCGCAGCTTGTATGAATGCCGTGATGGCAAGCTGCATGGTCAGAATATTCTGATCCATCGACGCCACCAATGTCTGGATGTCGGTACTGGTGTGAACTGCCGGTACCCCAGAACATTGTAACAGGTGATCGGTCGAGGCCGAGCCATCAATGTCAACCTGTGACCCCATAGATAAAGCTTTGGAAGCCGGAGCCTCCCGCCGGGGTAATTTTGCCGGTGTGGATTCCTCGAGAGCAAGCCCGGAGGCATCTCGATACTTAGAGGTAGATGTACTCTTCGAGGACCGGCCAGATTTAAGTTTGGTTACCTGAGATCCATGGGAGGAAGAAGCAGCCCTGGAAGACGTCGATGCCACAGAAGCTGCATCAGAGGGAAACAGGGTACTGAGCTTGGCTGCTCGATTCTGTAAACCTTTTAGACATCATGGAACAGGACTCAGTTCGCAATGGAATGGTCAGGACCTAAACATTTAAGACACCAGTCGTGGGTGTCGGTGACAGAAATAGTGCCACTGCACTTCGTGCACTTTTTGAACCCGGAGGCGGTCTTTTCCATGAGGAAAAGTTTTCTGCAGGCCTAAGGCCACAGAAAGAAAAATGCACTGAAGTAGAAAAGAGTAGGTTTTTTTTTAAAGAAAGAAAGAAAAAACTGGCGGTACCGGTCCGGAGTCGAGAAGGCAGACACGCGACTAAAGAAATAAAAGAAAAAATAAGAAATTCTTCAGCGGTGACAGGAAACACGACCTGCTGGCTCCGCGGAAAAAGAAGAACTGGAGAGAGGCGGTTAGGAAAGGCGGGAAGGCAGCGCGCAGGCGCTGTGGGATGCTCCCAAAAGCTTTCCTTTTGGACGCTGGGGAGCGTTCCCGTGCAGGCTCCGTCGGTACCGACGATACCCATATGTGAAGACTCATTCCTGCTTGTTCCTGGAGATAAGGCCGTTCTCCAGACTGTCCTGCAGAAAAGGCCAGAGATGGCATTTTGGCCGCCTCAGGAGCCAGCTGCAATGTGCTGCACCAGCATTCAAGGCACCAGGCCTGCACTTATACCAGGCTGATAGACCTCCTCCATCTCTGAGCAGAGTGGAAAACCACTGCCCATATGTGCTAATCATCTCCTTATAGGAGCCAAGTTGTAAGCCAGAAGGGAGCCGGGTCCTCCAGGACAAGCAGCCCCTGACACAATAGGCCCAAAAATAGAGAAACAAAGAGGTGGCATTTGCAGAAGCCACATGAGATCTCCACATCACGCTCTCATCAGTCAATCCAGAGCCACCAGAATAGTCCTTCTTGGATGGTGCTCCATATGCCAAATCACATTCCCCAACCAGAGGCCACATAGTAAATACATACAGCAGGTGTTGATTTGGTCAAAAGGTTGAACCAGGATGTTGGGGCCCTCAGACCCTGTCACTGTGTGGTGACTGAAGAAACAGCACACTTAGGCATTGGGGCGGGTCACCATCAGATCCCTCTCGGGACAACCCCAGTGGCACAGAAACAACTGAAACACCTCTGACAACTTCCACTCTCCAGGAAGCAGAGCAGACAAACTAGGAAGTTCTTTGCCCCCCAAACAGAAAAGTAATCTCCAGGACTACCCCAGCACTCCTCGTGCTGCCTTGCTGAAGAACATAAGTCACCACCATGGTGTCAGAGAACTCAAACTGCCTGGCCCTCAACTGGAGGCTGGAAACACAGAAACGTCAGTCTAATGGCCCTCAAATCAAGGCAGGTGATGGACCACACCACTTCCCTGCGGTTCCAACTACCCTGGGCCATTCAGCCTTGGCAATGGGCTCCCCAGCCCGAAAGACTGACATCAGTCGACAGATGGGTCCATGAGCAATCATCCAGCGGTACGTCCTTCCTCAGAAGACTGGGCTACTACAACCACCGCAGGCTGACCATCACCATCATTGGGAGTGGAAGCCTGAGCTTGAGCCGCTGAACTCGGGGGACCTCAGAGTCAGCAAGGACCACTGGAGCAGCCACAAAAGAATTCACCCACGGCACCATCTTGATTGTTGCCGCCATCATTCCGAAGTGTTGAAGATGATCCTGGACTCTGTGAGCCTGCTGAAAACAGAACAGCGCTACAAAATCCAACAGCCTTTGACTTTTTTCTTCTGGAAGGAAGACATTGCACACTCGAGTATCGAAACATGCTCCCAGGAACTCTCTGGACTGGGAATGCAACAACTTGTTCTTTCCCCAAGTGATCATTCAGCTGAGGCTTATCTGAAAGGACACCACTCTGGGAGCTACCAGAGACACCTCTGAAAGAGAATAGGCTTGGATGAGCCAGTAATCAAGATATAGGTGCACACAAATCCCTTGGTGCCCGTAGCACCGCAGTCACCACCACCATGGCCTTGGAGAATGTCCTTGTGGCAATGGAGGATCCAAATGGGAGGGCGGCAAACTGAAGGCAAGAGCCAAGCATGGCAAAACAGATATACTTTGTTAATCCCTGAATTGGGGTATGAAAATACACCATGGCCAGGCCAAATCCAGAGATGCCAGGAACTCCCCTCAGCACACCGTTTGAATCATGGATCGCAAAGCTTCCATCCAGAAGTGCAGACGTGCAAGCATTCGTTGACACACTTGAGGTCCAGAATGAGCCACAATGTTCTTTCCATTTTGGTACCACAAAACAGATGGAATACCTGCCCTTGCCCTGATCGTCTGGAGGAACAGGCACCACTGCCTTCAGGGGAGACAACTTGTCGAAGGAGATCTGCACAACAGTCCTAAAAGGGAAGAAGATGAAAGCAGTCAGGATTGACTCTTGCCTTCCAGGACATAGCTGTACTGAATGGGGACTAGCATCCAGCGATCCTTGGTGACCCAGGCCCATTCTTGGAGGAAGAGGCGAAGCTGCCTCCAACTGGAGGAACCAGGGAATGGGCCCCCAAAGCACAGCCCGAGAGGGTCCTCCTCTAGATGGGACCGGGTCCCTGGGCCCAAACACTCCACAAAAGTACTGAGAATGAACCCGATGTCTATAAGCAGAGAGGAAAAAGGCTTTCCAGGCCGGCAGCAACAGGGGTCCCAAGACCCCCGGGGGTTAAACCAGCATGTCTGAAAGAAGTGGGTGGATGCTGATGGAAAAGACGCTCCTGTCCGCTTCAGACCCCCCCTGGACCGGTCCCCTCTGGAAGGTGGTAAGATTTCATCTTACCCAGGTCCTTCACAAGCTACTCCAAATCAAACCCAAGAGATGTGTCCCTCCTAAGGCCAGAGGGGCAACCGAGCTTGGAAGATGAATCTGCTGCCCCATGTCAGAGCCAAGCCAACACTGTTTCACCATTGACAGGGCAAAATCCCTGGCCCCTAGAAGTACCAGACCGTACATGGCATCAGAAAAGAAGGCCATAGCAGACTTCAAAGAAGGGCAGAATCATCTGGCGGAAGATACTGAATCCACTGGAGCAGGGCTTGAGACATCAGGCTTATACATACCGCAAATGAATAGCAGCCGCCAAAGCAAACTGGTTCTTCAACATGAATCCACCTTTTGGTCCAGGGTATCCTTTAAGGCCAATCTGCCTTTCACAGGAATGGTGGTGCGACTAGTAATCACAGTGACCTGCACATCCACCTTGGAAATATCAAACCACACAATACAGAAATTAGACCTTACCTGCTAATTGTCTTTCCTGGAGATCTCTCCGGGCCAGTCCAGGAACAAGTGGGTTGTCAACCTTCTCCAGCAACTGAGGACTGAAATCTTAAAACTTTGAAGATCTGGCATCTGGCTCCCTCTGCTGGCCACTGTCAGTCTAACCTTAAAGCAGATGAGTATCCTCCATTAATCCAACAGAAAAGAAGAAAAAAAAAAGAGCGAAATTAAACAGCGGTACCCTCTTGTGATGCTGATAGGATCTACTGAACCGCATCAGCCCTGCTTTGACGTGACTTAAAAGCCACAAAGCCTCATTCGGTTTTTTTTTTTTGTTTGTTTTTTGTTTTTTGTTTGCCAAGAACAAACGAGCTAAAAAGCAAACCCTGAAGGAGAACCAAAACAACTCTGTAGAAACAAGGACGCGGACTCCACCGCCACCAACATAGAATTCTTAGGCCCCCCGCGCCACACTGAAATCTGACAAAAAACATGGGTGGGTCCTGGACTGCCCCGGAGAGATCTCCAGGAAAGACAATTAGCAGGTAAGGTCTAATTTCTGTTTCCTGATCGTCTCTCCGGGCCAGTCCAGGAACAAGTGGGAAGTACCAGAGCAGTATCTAACCACGGGAGGGACCCGACAGGCCCGCTATGACGGCCGACGCCCCCACACAGGCAGCTCCCTTGGCCAAGACATCTAGTCTGTAAAGTTCCGCTAACGTGTGAAGCGACGACCACGAGGCCGCCCGACAAATGTCTACCGGCGATGCCCAAGCATATTCCGCCCAAGACGTCGCTTGGCTGCGCGTAGAATGAGCAAGACGACCTTCCGGAGGGAACTTCCCCGCGTTCTGATACAACACCCCGAACGCCTGCATCACCCAACGAGCAATAGACGACGTAGATGCCGCTTCGCCCTTTCTAGGCCAGGCAAAAAGGACAAACAACCGGTCCAACCTCCGGAAAGAATTAGTCCTCCGAAGGTAACTCCGGAGCAATCTGCCCAAATCCAGCTCCCTGAGTACGTCGTCAATGGGAAGATTCCCCCATCCCGAAAAATGGGGAGAGCGATAGACTGATTGACATAGAAGGTAGACACTACCTTCTGAAGAAAAGAGGGAACCGTCCGCAACAGTACTCCGTCCTCCGAAAATCGCAGATAGGGAGCTCTACATGATAGAGGTTGGAGGTCCGAAATTCTCCTCGCGAAACACCCGGCCACCAAGAAGGCCACTTTCCAAGAAAGTACCCTGAGCAAAATATCTCTATGTGGAGAAAAAAAGGAGGTCGCGCCAACGCCTCAAGCACCAAAATCAAAGCCCACGGTGGAACCACACTGTGAAGGGGGGGACGAAGGTTCCTAACCGCTCGCAAGAAACGAAGCACATCTGGAGGAGCCGAAAGACTAACACCTTTCACACTCCCGCGAAGCAAGCGAGTGCCGCTAAGTGAACGCGGATGGCGCTGAGGGCTAAGCCCTTATCCAGACCGCCCTGAAGAGACGACAGTACCTGCGGGACCAAAGCGTCGCGAGGACAGAGGTTCCGTTCTCTGCACCAAAACTCAAACATACGCCATACCCGAACATAAGCCAGGGACGTGGAACTCCTGCGAGCCCGCAACATAGTGGCTATGACCGAAGACGAATATCCTCTCCGGATCAAGTGGTCCCTAGCAAGAGCCAAGCCGAAAGAGAGAAGCGATCTACATCGGGCATGAGCAGAGGCCCCTGAAAACAGGAGATCCGCCCTCGAGGGACACCTCCAAGGTTTGTCGACGAGAAGACGCACTAGATCCGCATACCAAGCCCTCCGGGGCCAATCCGGTGCAATGAGAACTACAAGCCCGCGGTGACCCGCTATCCTGCGAACCACCCTGCCGAACACTGGCCACGGCGGAAATACATAAAGCAGACTCTCCGTTGGCCACGGTTGCACCAGACCGCCGAGACCTTCCGACATGCGCTCCCTGCGCCTGCTGAAAAAACCGAGGTGTTCTGGCATTGCCGAAGGTAGACATGAGATCCATCATCGGCTTCCCCCAACGCAAGGTCAGATCGTGAAACACCGCCGCGGTCAGCTCCCATTCTCCGGGATCCACTACATGCCCACTGAGGAAAACCGCGTGGACATTTTCCCGACCTGCGACAAGGGCCGCCGACAAGACTACGAGACGCACCTCCGCCCACGACATGAGCTGCAAACTCCGCTGCAACAACGCCGTGCTGCCCGGTCCGCCTTGACGATTGATATAGGACACCGTCACAGCATTGTCTGAGAAAACTCGTACCGCTTTGTCTGTTAGCAGAGGAAGAAAAATCTGTAGCGCTAGAAACATTGCCCGGAGCACAAACAGACTTATGGAAGAGCTCCGTACCTCTGGCGGCTAAAGCCCCTGTGCAAAGGTCGCCTGACAATGCGCCCCCCAACCGACGAGACTGGCAAGCGTAGTGACCAACACCCAGTCGGGCTGACTGAAGGGAAGCCCCGCTCTCAGATGAACCGGATCCAGCTACCACTGGAGACTTTCGGAGACGTTGTTCATCCGGGGCAAGCGGTAGTCCAGGGGAAAATCTTGAGGAGTCCAGCGGGACAACAATGCGTGTTGGGCCCTTGCCCATGGAATGAGGTCCAAGGTCGCCGCCATGGATCCGAGGAGCTGCAGATAGCACCACACAGTCGGCGCCCGAAAACGCTAGAAGCCCTTTACCTGCGCCAAGATCTTCCGCACTCTGCTTTCCGGCAGAAACACAGCCCCTACCTGGGTATCGAACACCGCCCCCAAGTAGAGGAGCCTCGTGACCGGCTGCAACTGACGTTTGGCTCGATTGATCACCCAATCCAGTTGCTCCAGAAGACTTAACGCGGGCGCCGCGGCAGTAAGAGACTCCGATACCGACGGGTCTCGAATTAGCCAGTCGTCGAGGTAAGGGTGTACTAAAAACGCCCTCTCTCCGCAAGGCTGCCGCCACTTCAACCATCAGCTTCGTGAAGGGGCGTGGCGCCGTAGCCAGGCCAAACGGCAAGGCTCGGAATTGGAAAAGACCCATATGCACCGCAAAAACGGAGAAACCGCTGATGCTTCGGCCGAATCGGGACATGAAGATACGCCTCTGTGAGAACTATAGAGGTTAACATAACACCTCCGACGGTGGCACTGAGTGAATTACGGAGCAAGCGTCTCCATGCGGAAATGCGAAACTCTCAAGCAGCGGTTCACGACCTTGAGAACTAAAATAGGGCGAAAGGAGCCCTCCTTTTCGGGTACCACAAAATAAATCGAGTATCGACCTAAGCCGAACTGGTCTGGAGGAACCGGAACCACCGCTTGTAGCTGCAACAACCGACGAAGGGTCTGCGCTATTGCAGCTGTCTTCTCCGCTGAACCACAGGGAGACACTACGAAAGCGTCTGACAAGGAACGGGCGAACCCGAGGGCGTAACCCTCGCGAATAATTTCCAAGACCCACTGGTCGGAAGTTATGAAGGCCCAGGCAGAACGGAAGGTTTGCAGCCGCCCTCCCACTGGGAAGTCTGCCTGGACCAACCGCACTTCATTGTGGCTTTTTGGGGACATTTTGCTGAGACCCGAAATAACCTCTTCCGAAGCCTCGAGCCCCACTTAAGGCCTGCCCCCTGGCCATAAAACGCCCCCTCTGATAGGATGTATAACGGGACCCGCGGAACCTACGAAAATCCCGCGACGCCCCTTGGTGCAAAGAATTAGGCTTGGAAGGCTGTGGTCGGTCCTCAGGCAGACGACCACCCTCAGAATCTCCAAGGCTTTTACAATCATTTCCAAGGCAGCTGCAAAAGAAGCGACCCTTAAAATGGAAGTTTACTGAGCCCTGCCTTGGAAGAGGCGTCCGCCGCCCATTCCGCAACCAAAGGAGCCTCCTAGCAGCTACCACCGCTGCCACGGATTTCGCTGAAACCTGCACCAGATCGTAGAAGGTATCCGCCATATAAGCCGCTGCTGACTCAAGTGTAGCACTGTCCGCCGGCTCGGAGCGGGGAAGCAAAGCCTCCTGAATCCACCTAATAGAGGCTCTGGAAACATAAGCTCCCCATATAGCCGCCCTTAGCGACAGAACACAAGACCCAAAAGCTTGCTTTAACAGTCTCCAACCTTTTGTCCTGCAGATCCTTCAGAGCCGCACCACCTTCCACCGGGATAGTGGTTTTCTTAGCGACCGCCTAACCCAAGGTAGCCACCCTAGGTAGGCGCAATAAGTCTAGTCCCTCCTGCGTCAGAGGATATAAGCACACAATAGCCCGTGCCCCTCGCAAGGAAGCCTCCAGGCATTCCTACTCCGACTCCACCAACTGCTTCATTACCCTGTGAATAGGGAAGCACCGGTGGTCAGACTTGAAGCCTTGAAGGAGAGGGTCTCCTAAAGGCTCATCTGGGGACACCGGTAAGGCAATATTCAAGACCGATAACGCCTGGGAAAGGAGCAGCCCCAAATTACTCCGTCCTAAAGACCCGAAACATACTGGGATCCTCAGTGGACCCGAATGCAGCCTCGTCCCCGTCTGCAGTCCAATCCAAACCTGGATCCAAGAGGAGCTCCCCTTCTTCCATACCTTGGAGCTCTGAAAGAGGCTGACTAAGGAGATCTGAGCAAATTCTGCTCCGTGGCCCCCTGCCGACGGACCCTCACCCGGATCCGTCAGCACAGGCTTAGTCAGAGAGACATGCGCAGCATCAGTCTCATGGGACTTTCCCTGATCCAGCTGCCACTTCACACAAAAACCTGATGAAGGGCTAAAATGAAATCAACAGAGAAAAGTGACCCCAGAGTATTTGGATATGTCTGGCAAGGAGGGTGGAGGAGCTTCCTCCCCTTGAACTTGCCTCTTGAGTTGGCTTTCTTCTTTGCGGGCATATCCTGAGGAGCTAAGGATATTGGAGCTGCAGCCGCCATGGCTGCCGTTCCCGCCAAAAATGAACCGTTTTGAAGGCCTGCTTCTGAGGCAGAATCCATGCCTGAGAGGCCCTTACCGCCCACGGAGCCAAGCAAAACCAAAGAAACTATAAAAATACGCTAACTAAAATTGGAGAAAGAATAATCGCAGTCAAACCGGCACCCCAGAAACCACCGCGGGAAAAACACAACCCCTGCTGACTGAAACCAAAATGGCCGCCGGCACACACAAAACTAACCAACAAGCATAAAAATGACCAACCTGATAAGAAATCGCTCTGCTCATTCAGCTCCTGGCACCCACTGCTGGTGGGGAAAGATGCTGATCACCGGAGGCAGCAGGCAGGTCTCTGGGGCTCCCAGCACCGCACTGCTCTCTGAAACGGAGCTGAAATATCAGACAGGCTCTGCCTCTTCAGCCCCGTGCCTGAGCGCCGCTAAAAAAACTTCGGCTGAAATTATAAACTGGCAGGGACCCTGCTAGGACCGCCTGCTCTGTACCACTCCTGAAAGTGCAGAAAATAAACAGATAGAAAGAAAAATTTCTAAGCCTGAAGAATCTGAACGGGGGAGCCAGCCAGGGCAACGTCCTTCAGCTGCTGAGGACTGAAAAGACTGACAGTGGCCAGCAGAGGGAGCCAGATGCCAGATCTTCAAAGTTTTAAGATTTCAGTCCTCAGTTGCTGGAGAAGGTTGACAACCCACTTGTTCCTGGACTGGCCCGGAGAGACGATCAGGAAGCACACCTTCTCTGGAAACACCTGCATCTTCTTGTACACCCTTAGCCCCTTAGTCAGAGAGCCAGGGGAATCCCACTCTGACCGCAACAGGCCCTTGAGCACTTCCAGGAACGAGAAAACAGTAGTGGATTTCTGCACCCCTTGCAGGAGTGGCTGCATCTTTGGTCCCTGTTCTGTGCTGAAGCATCAGTCAAGCTCAAGGTGGATAAGACTATGGGAATCAACGCCTCCAGTTCCTCCTTCCAGAGCAGGCATATAATATCAGCCTCCTCACAATCCTCTGAAGGCGAAAGTACTTTTTCATCCACATCAGACATCTGAACCGAAGCCACAATCCAAATTGTGGACAAAGCCCAGCTAATCCCCCCATCTCCAGGGACACCCTTGTCCAGGGACTCAGCCATAGGCAATTGAACAGGGCTTCCACTCTCAGCCTGCCACTCTTGAGACTGCATTCGGCTGAACCCAGAGGCCGCAGGGTCTGAATTTCCATGTCAGAACAACCAGGCCCTGTTGTAAAGAAAAAATTCCAGGGAGGACAATCCGGATTCTGGAAGCTCTCCTTGCAGAAATGAGCTCCTCTACACTAAGGAACATAGTCGCCGTCAATCCCCTAGAGGTTGGGGAGCAGCACACAGCACAATCACCAGAAACTCCAGCCAGCTGGTTATCCTACAGCACCATCTGCCACCTTCTGCCCTTAGGCAGGCAAGGCTGGAATAACCACATCCCCTGGTGAGAAAATGGGAAACATCAGGATACAAGGCAATGGACCACCCCACTAGCAGTCCCCTAAAGCAGGAAAGGGCAGCCGCCTAAACCTTCAGGGAACTAAGTCCCGAGATGCAAGGAACTCTCCACGGCGTACCGCCTGAATCAATACCGCAGGGTTTCCAAATGAAGGGTAACACAGGAGAGTGTTGAGGTCAAGAATTGGGTGAAAGGAACAGTCTTTCCTTGGTACCACATAGTAGATGGAATACTGGCCCTGGCCCATGTCAGTTGGGGGAACTGGAACCACCACCCATAAATGGAGAAATCTGTCCAGAGTACACTGAACTGCATCTCCCTTGGCCTCAGAGCTGCAAGGAGAGACTAAGGCGGCATCCAGAATAGGCGCTCTGCATTCCAGAATATAGCCATGCTCAATGGTGTCTAGCATCTAAGTGAACCTCAATGATCCAGACCCAGTCGTGGAAGAAAAGATGGAGCCTGCAGCCTACTGGGGGTATCCCAGAAGGGCCTCCAAGCTGTCATAGCATTGGACAGGAAGAGGCACCTTTGGAGATGTTAGAGTTCCAGGATCCTTGAAGTCCATGAAAGGGCCGAGTCTGAGACCAGAACCCAGAAGGGGAGGAGGAGGAGGAGAGCTTTCTGACTATAGACAACACCAGGAATTATCACCACCAATTCACATTTCCATTTGGATGCAGGCATACTTGGGTAGATCAAAGCAAGCATCTTTTGTATCAGTATTACTGCTTTCTGAAATCAGCTGCATGGATGGTAGCTTCACAATAGATTCTGAACAGGAACATGCCCTTGCAGACCCCATTTGTAAGGGACTTATGCCAGCTTTCTCTTGGTAAGTTGCTTCTTTCTCTGCTGGTAGAGTGGCGGAGTAGCCCGGTGGTTTGAGCAGTGGCTTGGCAATCAACAGGCCAGAGTTCAATGCCCACTGACACTTCTTGTGGCCTTGGGCAAGTTATTATACTTCCCACTACCTTGAAAGAAAGGCCTGGCAATTTATTCTGGTCACACCTTGCCAAGAAAACACAGGGGCTGCTGGGTTACCAAGAGTCAGTATTGGCTCACTAGCACACACTGCATTTTCATATTCATGTGGTTATCCTGAAAACCAGTTCAGCTAGGTGTGTCTCCAGGACAGGTTTGAGAATCACTGCAGTGAAGTAAAACAAAGTTATTCATCTGTAGCAGATGTTCTCCGTGAATAACAGGATAAATTCTTATATATGGGTGATGTCACAGAGTCCTACATGGGAAACCTCTCTCAGCACCTTTGAAAAAATTTTTTGAGTAGTTTTGGTACCCTTGTGCATCTATTCCTGCCTGCTACTGCCGCACCTGATCTCCTCAGTCTTCTATTAGCCGACATCAGAATTCAACTCTAATGGAAGGAGGTATGGAGGTAGTAAGGACTTATCCTAATGTCCATGGAAAATACCTGCTATAGATGAGCAACTTTGTTTTCTCCAAGGACACACAGGATAATGTCTTCACATATGAGAATCACTAACCACAGAAACTAAAGTAGTAATGTCAAAACTAGCCTTTTTTTTTTTTTGCAAAAGATATACCAACCCTTTTTTTTTTTGTATTGTATTTTCATGAAGTAACTCGGAATAGAAAAGAATTGGGCCTAGGCTGGATGGAGCTGGAGTCTATTCATCAAACAGATTTTGCAAAACAAATTGGTCAAATCCACTGTCACATCAGAAGGCCCTTAACAAACAGCAGTAGGGTGTGAATGCATGGATAGAAGTCCACATCATGGCCTTGTAGATCGACCAATCTCAAGAGGGCCAATACCACAGCATGGCCCTCAAGAGTCAAGACAGTCCTGGGCATAAGCGAAGGAGATGTAATTTGCTAGACAACTGTATAGTGTACATGTGTTAGCCAGCCTCCACTCAAAAAAAAAAATTTCTATGGGTTTTAGTCCACTCCATATAGAAGGCCAAAGCTCTCTTGCAGTCCAATGTGAGTGCAAAGTTTGGGAAAAAATGTTGATAGGACTATTGATTAAGGTGGAATTAAGATTCAACCTTAGGAAGGAACAGAGGATGAGTGTGCTAAACTACCTTAATGAGGTAAAAATCTTAGTGTAGGGTGAATCTGGAGCTCACTAACTGTGTGATAAAGGTCCTACCACCAAAACAAGACCTTCAGTCCACAGTTATCCAAGCAGCTCAAAAGGAGCTTTCATCAGCCGAGTCAAAACCATGCTGAGATCGTAAGATATGAGAGGTTCGAGGGGAGGCTATGAAATAAGTAATCTCAGCATGAAACAAATAACTAAAGAGAGATGGGTCTACTTTCTACAAGATGGTGGCAAGTGATGTCCTTTTTGTTACGAAGAACCGTAAATTCATACCCCCCCCCCCATCGCTACTTGTCAACGATGTAGAATTGAAGTCCAAACCTACAATCAGATATCTGGGCATCACATTGGACCAGCACCTAGATATGACCACACATGTGAAGAACGTTACAAAGTCTATATATCACAAGATCAGAACATTACGTCACCTCCGCCCCCTACTGGAATCCAATGACTACCGGACAACCTTTCAGGCATTAGTCCTCCCACACCTGGACTTTGCGAACATCGTCCTCCACGGCCTGCCTCAATCAACTTTAAATCCGCTCCGCCTGGCTATGAATGCAGCCGCAAGAGTTCTCTCTGGATCATCAAGAACTGACCACATAACACCAATCATGAAAAATCTGCATTGGCTACCGTTACACGCCAGACTCCAATATAAGTCTTTAGTCCTTACTTTCAAAGCCCTGAATAACTACCCACCTACACCGATTAGCAAACTAATCCACAGCACCCTGGAAAACAGAGACAGGAGATCCACTGCAATGAACACCTTAATAGTCCCCAAGATGATGACGTCATGTACTAAGACCACTTCCAACAGGGCTTTCTCTATATTCGCTCCCCTAAATTGGAATGCCCTTCCTCATGAAATCCGTGGCATCAAAAGCTTAATCTTTTTCCGTAAAGCTTTGAAACACCACCTATTCACAATATGCTACCCTGACACCAACCCTGACACCCACACATCGGGTAAACTTCCCTCATGTCACAGCTACCATAGCACCTTATTACAACCAGAAAATGGTTAGCCTATACTCTTGCCCACCCACTAATTTTTACGCCTGTCCCTCCCACACAAAAATGAAGATGATACCAAATTAGCTTAGAGTATTGGTGACAATACTAATTTAACCTGTAAATAGTTACCCTGTGAATAGTTACCCCGGTTGTCCTATGTTTCTTTTCCTGTTCTATGTAAACTCAATGTTGCTTGTATGCATTGTAGTATGTTTTGTTCGATGTACACCGCACTGATTGTAATAGCACGGTATAGAAGAAATGTTAAATAAATAAATAAACTATACTGAGGTCCCTTACTTTAGTTAATCTTCAAACCAGACATTTAAACATTTTTTGTGGGGCACAAGATAGGATCTAGCATCCTTCCATCACACTAGATTGCAGATCTCTCATTTGAAACAGGACCTCCTAGTGGAATCTCTTTTGGAAGTCAAGAGGACCTTGTCTTCTTTGACCATGCCAGTGGACAAGTTCAAAGTTAGCTTCTCAACATCCAAGCTGTAAGGGCCAGGGGACTTTGGCAGGATGTGACAGCACCCCCTGATCCTGCATAATCAAGGTAGGTGAAATGCCCAATTGAAGTGGTTCCCTGACTAAAAGTTCAAAAGGTGGTGAAACCATGGCTGCTTTGGCCAACAAGTTGCTATGAGAATCATAGTGCCTTCATCACCCTTGAGTTTCATTTGCATCTTCGTTACAAGAGATATAGGAGGACCCTGTGGTGGCCAAGTAACATTGAGCTCAAACCAGGATCTGCCAGTCTCCCTCTGCAGTCAAACTAATCTCACCACTAGTGATATTATAGGGCCAGGGGCATTCTGCCACCACATCATGGCAGGAACTGCAGTGCCCTGAGCTTCCTCACTGGCTGTTGTGATGAGAACAGTGTTTGGCATACTAAGCCAATGTCTCCAAATACCCCTGCCCATGCTATGTGCCACTCTCGCCACTAAAACAAAGTCCCAATGCTACAAACAGGCTTCCCAGCTCCTAGTGCTGCTGAAGGCTCCACTGACTCAGCCAATTCCCCCCACACCACTCCCAACACTGGACAGCCTAATTGTTCTCGCTCTTTGCCTGGACACAGGAGTAAAGCACAGTTACTTACCTGTAACAGGTGATCTCTGGGAACAGCAGGAATTAGTCCTCACATATGGGTACCGACGGAGCCTGCACGGGAATGCTCCCCAGCATCCAATCAGAAAGCTTTTGGGAGCATCCCTCGCGCCTGTGCGCGGACTTCCCGAATTTCCCACTGCCTCTACTCAGTTTAGTTTCATAGCTGAGACAGAAGGAGAGAAAGAGGAAAGGAGATAGATACAACTCCTAGGGGAGGTGGGTGGGTTGTGAAGACTAATTCCTGCTGTTCCCAGAGATCACCTGTTACAGGTAAGTAACTGTGATATCTCCAGGAACAAGCAGGAATAAGTCTTCACATATGGGGACTCCCTAGCTGTGGGTGCCAGGGGAGATCCCATAAAGCGTAGTTACTCACCTGTAACAGGTGTTCTCCAGGAGCAGCAGGAATCAGTCCTCACTTATGGGTGACGTCGGAGCCGACGAAGCCCTCGCGGAGCAATTTTCCCCAGCTTTCGAAGAAAGCCTCTGGGAATTGCAGCGCGCATGCGCGGTCCTCTTCCCACCCAAGGGTGCCATCTTAGCCAGTCAGATGACATAGCTAAAAAAGACAGCATAAAAATTTGCAAAAAAACTAAAGCAGACGATTGCAACTCCAAGGGGAGGAGGGAGGGTTGTAAGGACTGATTCCTGCTGCTCCTGGAGAACACCTGTTACAGGTGAGTAACTACGCTTTCTCCAGGACCAAGCAGGAAGTCAGTCCTCACTTATGGGACTCCCAAGCTCAAGGCTACCGGAGACCCTAAGCACAAAAATGAGCTCCCTCTAGCTCAGCAGCACAGAAGGAAAGAATCTTCGCTGAATTATTACCCACCGGTAGCCCACATCCGGGATGGAGGGTAGGAGTTGCTCAGACCTCAAAGAGATTACGGAGGACTGCCTGTCCGAAAGCACTGTCCCTGCGGGACTCCCTCTCGAGACAGTAATGGACCGCAAAAGTCTGGCTCGAAGACCAAGTAGCGGCCCGGCAGATGTCTGCCAGCGGAACAGAGCGGAGGTAAGCCACTGACGTAGCCTTTGCCCGAACGCAATGAGCCGTGACTCGACCTTCCAAGGAGAGTCCGGCTGCCCCATAAGCCCAAGAGATACAGTCCGCAACCCAGATGGACAGAGTACGCTTGGAGACCGGGAGCCCCAATTTATTGGGGTCAAAAGACACAAAAAGCTGAGCAGCTTTACGGTGCTCCCGCGTACGGTCAAGGTAGAAGTTCAAAGCCCTTCTACAGTCCAGGGTATGGAGGACCGTTTCAGCTCGGCTGGAGTGTGGTCTGGGAAAGAAGGTTGGAAGTACCACCTCCTGATTGATGTGAAAAGGGGAGACCACTTTTGGAAGAAATTTAGGGTGAGTCCGTAGGACTACCCTATTTTTGTAGAACCGAGTGTAAGGGGGATCAGACACGAGGGCCTGCAATTCACTTACGCGTCTAGCGGAAGTGAGGGCTATCAAGAACAGTGTTTTCCAAGACAGAAAACGGAGAGAACAGGTAGCCATAGGTTCAAAAGGCGGACAGGTGATCCGCTGCAAAACCACATTCAGGTCCCAGTCAGGCGCTGGCGGGCGCAGAGGTGGTTTAAGTAGAAGGAGACCTCGGAGAAACCTCGCTACGAGAGGGTCGCTGGAGAGAGGTCTGCCGTCCACCGGCACATGATGTGCCGAAAGAGCACCGAGGTGAACTTTGACGGAGTTGGACTTAAGTCCCAGATTAGAGAGGTGCAGCAAGTACTGCAAGATCACCGACACCGGGCAGGAGAAGGGATCCTGAGACTGTTGGGTACACCAAACGGAAAAGCGACGCCATTTAAGGGCGTAGCATTTGCGGGTAGAAGGTCGTCGCGAAGCCAAGACGACCTCCTCCACCTCTGCAGGCAGGAGAAGGGGAGCAAGGACTACCCTCTCAGCAGCCAGGCCATTAGGTTGAGAGACCTGAGGTTGGGGTGTAGCAGAGACCCCTGATCCTGAGTGAGGAGATCCGGTTGAAACCCCAGAGGGAATGGATCCTCCACCGCTAATTGCAGCAGGAGCGGAAACCACGGCTGTCTGGGCCAGCGAGGGGCCACCAGGATCATGAAGGCTTTGTCCCGGAGAACCTTGAAAAGAGTCCGAGAGACTAGCGGGATGGGAGGGAAAGCATACAGAAGGCTTCCCGACCATGAGAGTAGAAAAGCGTCCGCCGCAACCCGAAGGGGGTGGGGCTGACGAGAGCAGAAGCGAGGAAGTTGCCGGTTGTGAGGACTGGCAAAGAGATCCACCGTGGGGAGGCCCCACTTTAGAAAGAGCTTCTGAACTACCAAGGGATCCAGACGCCACTCGTGCGGCTGAAGGATCCTGCTGAGTTTGTCCGCCAGGGAATTCTCTTGGCCTGGGAGATAAACTGCCTTGAGGAGAATGCCGTGACTGACGGCCCAAGAGCAGAGCTTCTGTGCCTCCCGGCAGAGGAGGAAGGAGCCCGTGCCCCCTTGCTTGTTCACGTAGAACATGGCAACTTGATTGTCCGTCTGGACAAGGACGGACTGATGAGAAGTCAGGTGGGAGAAAGCCTTGAGAGCCAGGCGGATCGCCCTGAGCTCCAGGAAGTTGATCTGCTGAGCAGACTCCCATGTGGTCCAGAGGCCCTGAGTACGTGCCCCTTGGCAATGCGCACCCCAGCCCAGGAGGGATGCATCTGTCGTCAGCACCCGGGCCGGCTGAGGTGACTGGAAAGGCATTCCGAATATCAGGTTCGGCTGCTGAAGCCACCACCGGAGAGACGAGATCAGCGGCTCGGAGACGCGCACTAGGTCTGCTAGGCCGCCTGTGGCTTGTCGCCACTGCTGGCGGAGACACCATTGAGCAGGCCGCATATTCAGGCGGGCATTGGGGGTCACATGGACGGTGGAAGCCATATGGCCGAGTAGTCTCAGGAAGCGCCTGGCGGAGACCAGGGGCTGGCTGCGAAAACGGTCGGCTAGGTCCATGAGCCGTTGAGCCCTGTCGAGCGGTAGGTATGCTCGTGCCTGAGGAGTGTGCAGCCTTGCGCCGATGAACTCGAGATCCTGTGAGGGGAGCAAAGTGGACTTTGCGAAGTTTATAACAAAGCCCAAGTGCTGCAGAAGAGTCACAGTGCGGCGCGTGGCATTGGTGACCTCCAGAGCGGACGCTGCTCAGATGAGCCAGTCGTCGAGGTACGGAAAGACATAGAGGCCGTGAAGCCGGAGATGGGCCGCCACCACCGCGAGACATTTTGTGAAGACTCGCGGTGCGGAGGACAGGCCAAAGGGCAGTACTCTGTACTGGTAATGATTTCCTGCCACCACAAACCTTAGGTATTGTCGGTGGCTTGGGTGGATGAGGATGTGCGTGTAGGCATCCTTTAGATCCAAGGAGCATAGCCAATCTCCCTGCTGGAGGTAGGGCAGAAGGATTCCAAGGGTAAGCATCTTGAACTTCTCTCGCACGAGGAACTTGAGGTTGCGCAGGTCCAGGATGGGTCTGAGGCCTCCTGTTCTCTTTGGTATCAGAAAATACCTGGAGTAAAAACCTTGACCTTCCAGGTGGTGGGGCACTGGTTCCACCGCCTGTTCCTGTAGAAGACCTGCTAACTCCTGAAGGAGTAATTCCCTGTGCAGAGGGGGTCATGGAGGTTCTCCCGGAAAAAAGGAGGGAGGGACCTGGTGGAAGTGGAGAAGATAGCCTTCTCGCACGACTTGAAGCACCCAGGCATCTGAGGTGATGCTGGACCACCTGTGGGCGAAGTGAACCAGCCGGCCTCCGGTGCTGGGAGGAACCAGCGGGGGGGGAGAGGCTATGCTTAGTGAGTCAAAAACCCCCACCCTGCTGAGCAGGGGCTGGTGGTGCAGGCTTGGGGGCTTGCTGCCTACGGGACCCGTTACCCCGTCCCTTGGCCTGCTGGCCCTGTTGGGGAGCTGCAGGGGCCTGATAATGGGGGTATTGTTTGTAGGCAGCCGCCTTCCTCGGGTAAAAGGACTTCTTTCCCGAGCCCTTCTTTTTCTAGGAAGGGGCGGAGGTCTTCCTAGAAAGCCTAGTCCTGGTGAGAGTCTCCGTCTCAATTTGTGCAGCCTTTTCAGCCATGGGCTTGCCAAAGAGGTTTTCGCCTCGGCAGGGGACATCGACCAACTTGTCCTGCACCCAGGGTTCAAGGTCAGATGACTGAAGCCAAGCCTGTCGGCGGGCACCAATGCCGGCTGCGGCCACTCGAGCCGACGCTTCAAAGCCATCGTAGGCTGCTCGGGATATGAATTTTGAGCATTCCCGAATACCAGTGGACAAGGCCAGGAACCTCCGCAAGGGTTCCTCGGACAAACCAGCGGAGAATCCGGCTAGCTCTTTAGCCAGGTCTCGGAGATACATGCCCATGTATAGCTGGTAGGTCTGGACACGACACGCAAGCATAGAGCCCTGGAAACACTTCTTGCCAAGGCCATCCAGGTTACGGGCCTCCCTGCCAGGAGGCACCGAGGAGTGCATCTTCTGGCTCTTAAGACGATGCATGGCCGATTCCACTACCATGGAATGGTGCGGCAGCTGTGCTTTTTGGAAGCCAGGGCTCTTGCGGACTCGATAGATAGAATCGACCCGCTTGCTCAGGACCGGCGAGGTGGCCGGACTCTCCACATGCGGAAGAGTAGTCGTTCCAGCATGGGAGGAACCGGTACAGTAAAGTGTTCCCTTGCGGGAGAGTCATACTGGAGGGCGTCGAGCTCTTCGGCTCGAGGCTCCTCCTCGGGGTCCGCAGGGAAGGCCAAAGCCTTGGCCATATCCCTGACGAAGTCCGAGAACCGGGCATCCTCCGGGGGGGACTGCTTCCGAGGCTCGGACTCCGGTGAGTCCGAGGGGACACACCGAGTCCGGAAAGAATCAGGCGACTCTTCCTCTTCAGACTCCCAGACCGACTCCGACGAGGACTCGGTGGGGTCGGCCCGGGCAGGGCGCGGCGCCTGCCGCCCCGACGCCGAGGGAGTCGGCGTCGGCGACCTCGGTCCCGAACGGGAGGCTGAGGGTGACCACGACCGAGGATCGACTCGAGTTCGCATCGACTCGAGGATCGGCTCGGTCTCCGGGGTCGACTTGGACGTCGACGTCCCGGCGGTCGGGGCAGCGGCGCCAGCGAAGCCAGCGAGCAGTGCCCGCTGCTGGTCCATGAAGGCAGACAATCTGCTCTCCAAGGCCGTCAACCTGAGTCCGAGCTCAGGTGACCCAGCAGCCCCCGACTCGGGCCCCGACGGCGTCGGGCCCGACGTCGGCTGTCTCGGAGGCGAGTCCAGGAGGACCACAGGACTTACCCGAGCAGGCAGCTCCGACTCCAGGCGAGGTCGCTTCGTGAGATGCTCCTTCTCCAAGGACCCGTGACGGCTATCGGGGCTATGCGACCTGGCCCTCGCGGAGCCAGGAGCGTCCACCGACGCCGCCCTCGCGGGTTTCACCTTACGACGATGGTCCCCGGAGGGAGAACCCCTGTCGGAGGAACTCCGGCGACGGTCCGAGCTGGAACCTTTGGACGCGGAGGCCTCCGACGAGGTCCGGGTACGGCTGCGGTCAGCGAAGATCCTATCCCGCTGATGCCGCCGACTTCTCAACGCTTTGGAGGACATTTTGCCGCAGGGCCCACAGATCATTTCTTCATGATCCGGGCCCAGGCAGCGGAGGCAAAAGTCGTGTGTGTCAGTTAGTGACATATTTCGGTCACACTGACCACACCGCTTGAAACCACTGGCAGCCATCGGGGGAAAAAGGGCCCCGGCGAGGTCAAAGGACCGGGCTGCCAGGGAAAAACCGAAACGAAAAACTGACTAAGTCAGAAAAACCGAAAAATAAGAAGAGGACTCGAGACCGGCGTCGCGAGTCCGGCGGGAAAAAGACCGGCGTCGAACCGAATGGAAAAAAAGAGAAATTCTGAAGAAAAAATCAACTTTTTCGCGGGGACACGACGGGTACGTCTGTAGGGCTCCGCGGAAAAAAGAAGACTGGCTAAGATGGCACCCTTGGGCGGGAAGAGGACCGCGCATGCGCGCTGCAATTCCCAGAGGCTTTCTTCGAAAGCTGGGGAAAATTGCTCCGCGAGGGCTCCGTCGGCGCCGACGTCACCCATAAGTGAGGACTGACTTCCTGCTTGGTCCTGGAGAAAATGCGTATCCCTGGAACAGGACGGCATTTCCCAAACCTGGATCCCCGGCATCCCCTGAGGGATTGGGGGTAGGAGTTGAAATAGAGAAGAGCTGTAGAGGAACAGCGAATCTAAAGACTACAGAAAAAATGAGTCTTTAGAATGTATGTCAAGTATCATTAAAATATTTAATGAACTAGTACAATATAGAGCTTACCTACTGGATTGTAGGAAGTAGAACTGTGATGGAGTGTACTGTAGATGCAGTAGCGGAATCCTCAAGGTAACTTCACAGCAGTGAGGATGAAGTTCCAAACCTGGAATGGGCAGGTGACCCAGGTGTCAACTGGGGTAGGAGAAGAACGTCCAGTCTTCAATGGAAAGCTTTATGGGAAAAAGCTGAAAACTCTTTTAGGTACAGAGTTATTAACTTTGAGGACTAAAAGAAGAAGACTGACCGATCTGGAGAATTAGCCCAGTCCTGAAGGGAAGAGGGGGTATGGAAAAAAGCCCCTATTCCCAAGGAGAACAGAAGTGTACTCAGGAATACTGAAGATGTACACTGTCTTTCCTAGCTGGTAAGAGATAGGAAGACATTGAAGTTTGATACTTCATAGACAGGGAGATCTATAACAAAAATAGAAGCTGTTGACATCACAGCAGTAATTGTGTGTATAACCGCTCCCACTTACTGAGCCGTATGAGAATAGGCAAGTTGACTGTCTGGACCCCTTAAGAAGGTAAAAGCTTTATAGCACAGACAGTTAGGGAGATAGTAGGTAATACATAGCGTCCTATGGACATCTCCCAATGGGCACATACATATATTATATATATATATATATATATATATATATATATATATATACACACAGCACTTTATACACCGCTTTGACCCGGCGAAAAGCGGTATATAAATACAGCTAAATAAATAAAATAAATATATATATGGAGATACATACATATCTATATATATGTGCATATATGTCTAGATATGTGTGATATATATATATATATATATATATATATATATATATATATAGATGGGCATGACTTATGCCCACACAGATTACAGAAATATGTATGTATAGGACATATACATACATGAATGTAAGTCTAAGGATACATGCCTGCAACTGAGCCCCACAAAAACATTCACATGGGGAATGTGATGGGAAAAGATTCATCTAATAAGGGGGTGAAAACCACCTGAAGATATATAGAGAATCTATTTCTGCGGTGCAGGAATGTAGTTCAGTGGAATAACCAGTATGGTTGCGTGAAAAAACAGAGGATAATAGCAGTCTGGCAAGAGAACGTCAGGAGTACTTTAGGACTCTGACATGTCCAAAGGACAAAAGAACACATAGACTAAGACACCAGGATGACCCAGCCAAGGGACACCGGGGTATCATGTACACTAAAAGAGTATGCGTTCTTCAAGTGGAGCAGAAAAGCATAAAGCCAAGCTGTAAGGAAAAAAGGGGTAGATTCCTGCAAGATTGGGAACTCCTTGGACATTCATGCCATGGAATGATTATATAAGCTTTTTCTACTATATGGAAAAACCCTCAGAGACAAAGTTCAATGCTCTATAGCAAGGGCCCATAGTAGAAAGCTTCTCTGAAGATTGCAGAGAGCATTGTGCAGGAGAATTATGAGACAAAACTGACTGAAGTCAGGTGTGTTGCCACATCCTAGGAAAGGATATGGCTAGAAGAAGATAACCTGCAGTGAGTAGTATTATGCAAGATAGTTGAAAGTAGCTTGCAATGAACATTAAAGTAATCACTGGAACTCCTGCATGCACAGCAACTGAACAAAACAGCAGAGGGGATTCTCCTGTATAAAAACAGAGAGAAAACAGACAAAGAGAGCGGAGATATTCCCGTCCCTGTCTGATGAGTTGTTCAGAGCATGCATTGAAGGATAACAAAAAGTCTACACTGGAAAGAAAGAGAAGTGTTTCAGTATGGTACCAACTCAAGCAGGGGAAAAACCTGGAAGAGAGGGGGTTGGAAGGTGACTTACCATATGGTAAGTCAGCTGAAGGAAAAGATGTCCATGTGGGGAAAGAAACTATCATGGGATAGTTGTAACCTCCCTTCGTAGTAGTAAGAAGGGGAGAAATCTGTAACCCATGGACAAAAGTATCCTAACAGCTTAGCATACTGAAAAAGAAAAAAACAGTGTAGAGTTTGAAGAATAAACTTCTGCTAAGAAGAAGTTAACTGTAGACTGCAACATACAGGAACCTATGGTTGCTGGTTATGATTAGACTGGTTAGAGTCTGGAGACTTCAGACTAGGATGAGATGTCCCTTGCTTGGGTACATCTGGAGGATGGGCAGGAGAAGGGTGAAACCTTCTTTTCTTAGGGAAAGAAGGTTTGGTAGGACATTTCCTACGTCCTGGGGAAAAAGAAGGCTTAGGATGGTTTCCAGAAACAGAAAGCACAGTTACTTACCTGTAACAGGTGATCTCTGGGAACAGCAGGAATTAGTCCTCACATATGGGTACGTCGGAACCGACGGAGCCGGCGCGGGAAAGCTCCCCAGCTTTTCAGATGAAAAGCTTTTGGGGCTTCTCACAGCGCATGCGCGCTGCCTTCCCGCCTTCCTTACCAGCTCTCTTCAGTTCGACTTTATAGCTGAGACAATAGAGAGAGGAAAGGAAGGTAGATAGATAGAAGATACAACTCCTAGGGGAGGTGGGTGGGTTGTGAGGACTAATTCCTGCTGTTCCCAGAGATCACCTGTTACAGGTAAGTAACTGTGCTATCTCCAGGAACAAGCAGGAATAAGTCCTCACATATGGGGACTCCCTAGCTAAGATGCCTGGGAGATCCCCCTCCAAGGGTAAACCATCTTCGTATGGATCTCAGGAGTTGCTTAAGTATGGAACAGGTGTTTGAGGACGGCGGGAGTCCTTGTCCAAACAGTAATGGGCTGTGAATGTATGAACCGAGGCCCAAGTGGCTGCTCGACAGATCTGATTGATGGATACAGAGTGAAGATGAGCCATAGAAGTAGCCATGGCTCTCACATTGTGAGCTGTGACTTGGCCTTCCAGAGAAATGTTCTTACTCTGGTAAGCAAAAGAAATACACTGAGCAATCCAATTGGAAAGTGTACGCTTGGAGACTGGAAGTCCCAAATGAGAAGGATCAAAAGCCACAAAAAGTTGGGAAGACTTTCTATGTGGCTCAGTCCTGTTGAGGTAAAAGGCGAGAGCTCTTTTACAATCAAGGGTATGAAGGTTCCTCTCTGCACTGGATGCATGAGAAGCCTGGAAAAAAACAGGTAGATATACCTCTTGATTAAGATGAAAAGGCGAGACCACTTTGGGCATAAAGTGGGGGTTCGTCCTAAGGACCACCTTATCATGATGAAACTTAGTATAAGGTGGATTAGCCACTAAAGCCTGCAGTTCACTGATGCGGCGAGCTGAAGTGACTGCAATAAGGAAAACTACCTTTCATGAAAGAAATTTCAAGGAGGTGGAGTCCAAAGGCTCAAAAGGTGGCTGCATAAGCTGACCTAGAACTAGGTTCAAATCCCATGCTACCGGCGGAGGTCGGATGGGAGGTTTAGTTAAGGTCAGGCCTCTCATGAACCTTGCAACAAGAGAATGAGAGGAGACAGGTTGTCCATTTATAGGTTTTAAGGATGCTGCAATAGCACTTAAATGGACTCGTACTGAATTCGTCTTGAGGCCTGCATTGGAAAGATGCAGGAGATAGTCTAGTAGAGAATTCAAAGGAAGTGCCAGAGGATCAAGACCCTGTTGAGCACACCAAATGGAAAAACGTTTCCATTTGAAAGCATAGGAACGCCTGGTAGAGGGTTTCCTAGAGGCATGAAGGATATCTGTCACTGGTTGAGAAAGATTAAACTCATGAAGGCTTAAGCCTTCAGCAACCAAGCTCGGAGATGTAGGGACTTGGGATTTGGGTGCCACAGAGTCCCTTTCTCCTGAGACAGAAGGTCTGGCGCAGCTCCCAGGTCCAGGGAGGAGCCCTGGGAGAGCTGTAGAAGTAGAGGGAACCACACTTGGCGTGGCCAGCGTGGAGCTATGAGGATCATCGACCCGTGATCCCTCTGAAGTTTGAACAGAGTCTTGGGAACCAAAGGAATGGGTGGAAAAGCATACAGGAATTCCTGACCCCAATGCAGGAGAAAGGCGTCGTTGGCCTGAGCTCCCTGACACGGAGTCCTGGAACAGAACCGGGGAAGTTTGGCATTCCACGGACTTGCAAAGAGGTCTATGTCCGGGGTCCCCCATTCCTGAAAGATTCTGCATATCTGGTCCATATGCAGGGACCATTCGTGTGGAAGCAGAACTCGACTGAGTCTGTCTGCCCGAGAGTTTTGAACTCCTGGAAGGTATACTGCCAGAAGATGAATTTGATGCTCTCTGGCGAAGGCCCATAATCTGAGAGCTTCGTTGCAAAGCGACAGAGAGCCCGTCCCTCCTTGTTTGTTGACATAGAACATGGCTACCTCATTGTCTGTCTGGACTAGGACAGTCAGGTTGACAAGGAGGGTGTGGAAGACTGTGAGGGCAAGGAAGATTGCTCGCAGTTCCAGAAGGTTGATGTGAAGGGTGGTCTCCTGGGGAGACCAGGTGCCCTGAGTGGAGAGGTGTTGGAGATGAGCTCCCCACCCTGTTTGGGAGGCATCTGTTGTGAGGGTTGCTTGGGGCAACGAAGGTTGGAAGGGGTCCCCAACAACAGATTTTTGGAGGATGTTCACCACTGGAGAGACCAAAACAGACGTTTTGAGGTGAGTACTTGGTCTGAGAGCGCTCCTGATGCTTGAGACCACTGGGTGGCCAAAGTCCATTGAGCTGCCCTCATATGGAGACGAGCGTAGGGCACCACATGGACTGTGGAGGCCATGTGTCCCAGAAGTTGCAGCAGTTCCCTGGCTGACAAGTGACTTCTGGACTGAGCCTGGGAGGCCAAGCTGATTAGTCGTTCGCCTCGGACCAGAGGGAGGTAGGCCCTTGCAGTGGTGGAGTCCAAGTGGGCCCCTATGAATTCCAGGGACTGAATAGGGATAAGTTGGGACTTGGGAATGTTTACCACAAGTCCCAGATATTGAAGAATACGCCTTGTGCGGTCCAAGGAAATCTGGGCTTCTGACTGAGATGGAGCTCGGATGAGCCAGTCGTCCAGATATGGGAACACGAAGACTCCCATGCCTCTTAGAAATGCGGCTACGACTGCCATGCATTTTGTGAATACTCTTGGAGCAGAGGCGAGACCGAAGGGAAGTACTCTGTATTGGAAATGTTTTCCCTGGAACAGAAATCGAAGATATTTTCTGTGGGATGGATGGATGAGTATATGAGTGTACGCATCCTTGAGATCTAGAGAACAAAGCCAATCCTGACTCTGAAGGTATGGAAGGAGAATGCCCAGAGAGAGCATTTTGAATTTCTCCTTGAATAGAAACTTGTTCAATTCTCTCAGATCTAGGATAGGTCTGAAGCCCCCTGTCTTCTTTGTTATGAGAAAATAAGGGGAGTAGAACCCTAACCCCTGTTGAGGAAGAGGAACCTCCTCTATTGCCCCTTGGGCAAGGAGAGAGGAGACTTCCCGACCCAACAGGGTCAGAAGAGATGGGGGAGAACTGAATTGCCTCACCATGGTATGGGGAGGAAGGCTGGAGAAATGAAGTTTGTAACCCTCTCGGATGATAGAGAGGGTCCATTGCTCTGATGTAATTTGCTCCCATCTGGGAGCAAAGTGAGCTAACCTTCCAGGAATGGTGAGGGGCTCTGGTTGTTCTAGAGCCAGAAATGGTAAGTTCTCTAGGGGCAAGTCAAAACCCCTGAGGGGGTTGAGCCTGCTGGGGTGTAGCAGACACTGCAGGCCTTGACTTTACTTGCTTAGATTGCTGACGTTTAGCAGCAAAGCGAGGCTGAGCAGATTGTTGGCCAGTATTTGTGGAAAATCTGGCCTTCTTGTAGTAAGGCCTCTTAAAAGGCTTCTTTTTGGCAGGAGTAGAAGTAGACTTAGAAAGTCTATCTAGAGTGGCATTTTCTGCGTCCATTTGAGCAGCTTTAATTTGCCAGTCCTCACCAAATAAGTTCTCACCTGTACAGGGCAGATTCCTTAAGCCATCCACGACCCAGGGTTCTAGGTCAGAAGCCTGGAGCCAAGCAAGACGTCGGGCTGCAATAGCAATTCCCGAAGCCCTGCCTGCAACCTCAAAGGAATCAAAGGCTGCCCTGTTGGAAAACTTGGAGACCTCTGAAAGTTGTGTCACCACAGAAGTGAAGTCCTCCTTTCTATCCTCAGGGATAAAGGGGGCAAAATGCCGTACCTTCAGGGCAAGTTCTCTGAGAAACATGCCCATATAAAGACTGTAGGAATTGATCCTGGCTATAAGCATACTAGCCTGGAAGATCTTTCTACCAAAAGAGTCAAGGGTCTTACATTCTCGCCCTGGAGGGGTAGAAGAGTGCCTTTTAGGACTATCTTTTTCATGGCAGACTTCACCACAATGGAGTGGTGAGGCAGTTGAGTCTTTCGAAACCCAGGAGGAGGGAGGGACCCGGTACATGGTGTCCAACCTACGGGAATGAGGAGACAGTGTTAGAGGAGTCTCCCACAAATCCATCAAGTGTTCTTGAAGGATTTCATGGATAGGCAGGGTAACTGCCTCTTTAGGAGCTTTGGAGTATCCTAAAATATCCAATTTCTTTGATCTGGGTTCCGTTCCAGAAGATGTAGCAATAGAAAGCCCTTTAGCTACATCAACAATGAAATCCTGAAAGGATAAATCCTCTGGAGGAGACATCCTCCTTTGGAGAAGAGGGCTCCTCAGGAAGATCAAGCTCAGCAGAGTCATCAGAGGAATTGAACTCATCAGAAGAATCTGAGTATTCTCTCTGTGCTTCCAATGCACGATACGCGTACCGACCGATATCGACATCGGGCGTATCGGGCATGGGATCGGTATCGGGCAAAAGCCTGAATCCGGCATGCGGAACCGATCGACGCTTGGAAGTCGATGGTCTCGGTTCCGGTGTGGATACCAGAACCGGAGTAGGTACCGATTCGGCGTCGCAGCCTTAATGAAAGCCAGAACGGCCTGCTGCATGGTCTGGACAGTATTGCCCATGGACGCCACTGCTGCCTGGATGTCGGTACCGGTATCAGCCGGTACCCCAGAGCAGTCTAACAGGTGATCGGTCGAGGCCGTGCCATCGATGTCAACCTGTAACCCCATAGATGGTGCTTTGGAGACCGGAGCCTCCCGCCGGGGTTTTTTGGCCTGGGCAGAATCCTCGAACTCAAGATTGAGAGCCTCTCGATCTTTTGAAAGAGATTTGCTTTTAGAGGATTTGCCCACAGAAAGTTTGGTTACCTGAGATCCATCCGGAGAGGAAGACCTGGATGACTGTGATGCTGGATTATCTGAAGCAAACAGCACATGGAACTTGTTGGCCCGGTTCTGCATACCACGTTTAGACATCTGGGAGCAGAATGGGCAGTCCGGTATGGAGTGGTCAGGTCCCAAACATTTAAGACACCATTCATGGGTGTCTGTGAGAGAAATAACAGCACTGCACTTGGTACACTTTTTAAAACCAGGAGCTGGCCTCTCCATGAGGAGAATTTGTGTAGGCCTGAAGGCCTAGCAAAAGTTACCACGCTGTGCTGAAATAAAAAGATTTTTTTTTTTTTTTTTTTAAAGAAATAAAGAAAGAGAGACCGGCAGTACCGGTTTTGGTATGGGGAAGGCAGGTACGCGGTCAAAAGAAACAAATTAAAATAACAATTTCTTCAGCGGTGACAGGAACACGACCTGCTGGCTCCGCGGAAAAAGAGAAACTGAAGAGAGCTGGTAAGGAAGGCGGGAAGGCAGCGCGCATGTGCTGTGGGAAGCCCCAAAAGCTTTTCATCTGAAAAGCTGGGGAGCTTTCCCGCGCCGGCTCCGTCGGTTCCGACGTACCCATATGTGAGGACTTATTCCTGCTTGTTCCTGGAGATAAGTCAGTGGAGCAATGAGCAACCTGACGTAAAGCCTCTCTATTGAAGAGATTTTCTCCAGTACAAGGAGAATTACCCAGTGTATGTTGTGCCCATCTGCTCAAGTCTGAAGGTTGCAGCCAGGCTTTACGACATGCTCCAATGGCAATAGCAGAGGATCTGCTAACAGACTGAAAAGAGTCTAGAGAAGCACGAGAAAGAAACCAAGAGATATTCCTGCTATGATTAAGAAGCAAGGAATAGTCAGTGGCCTTACGCTCTGACAAAAAAGGGGACAAAAGAGATAATTTCTCTGTGACCTCCTGAAGTGTCAGACTCATATAAAAAATATATGAAATAATTCTTGAAGCCAGCATAGAAGTTTGGAAAGTTTGACGTCCAAAGGCATCAAGTGCTTTAGATGCACGACCTGGCGGATAAGAAGAATGCTTCTTCTTGCTTCTTACCTTCCTCATTGCTGATTCCACTACAATGGAATGATGTGGAAGTTGGTTTTTTTGAAACCCCGGAGAGGGAGGCACCTGATACAGAACATTAGTGGCTGTAGAAGGCGAAGGAACCTTTAAAGGTGATTCCCACATCCTCAGAAGAAGATCCTGCAAAGAATGATGTAAAGGAAGCATTATATTTTCCTTTTCTGCAGGATCTTGGTTAAGAGTAGAGCCAGGAATAGGAATGGCAAGCAAGGTTGCCATGTCAAGGAGAAATTTCTGAAAATAAGGATCTCCAATGGGAACTATTCCTGGGTAAGCAGAGGTTGAAGGAGCAGCTTGAGCACCAGAAGACATACTGGACTGGTGCAGAAAAAGAATCCTGCTAGATGGACAGTGATACTGACAGTTCTGATTCGAGGCAGTTAGTACTGCATCGTCAGTGCCCGGTATCGATTCCAAGCTAGGCATAGAAAGGATCGATGGCACCGATGGAACTGCAGGAATCGACATCGATACCGATACCGGTATCGGAGACGGTAATGTCATCGAAGCAGTAATCGGGGGCCGCTGAAGCGGTACCGAGGTAGCCAGAGAGCCTTGGTGAATATCCTCGGTACTGCGTAGTCGGAAACGATATGGATCGGTTCCAAAACGCGTCGGTACCAACCAAGTCATCTAGACTGGATATCGATTCTAGACTCGGCATCGAAGGGAGCGAGTCTATCGATGCATGTCTAGAAGGTACCGACGTTGGTGGTGGTATCGGCGATGCCGATACAGGAAAGTCAATCGGAGTCGTATCGATCGGTTCCGAAGGTACCGAGGACGTCCGAAGACGATGCCTGGTGAAGAGAGGAACACTCGACACCGGCGCCGATGTCGGGGTATCGGTACCGCTCGAAGCCGATACCACCCCCGAGCACGGCTCAGGTATGTTCTGTGAGGGGTGAGCCCCAGGAACAACCTAAAACCCCGTAAATGCTTTGGAGCCCGAAGACTCCCGCCGGGGTTTTATTGCCAATGGGGTCTCTTGAGGGCAAGGCCGGAGCCGTCATCATGCTGGGCATGAGACTTACCCTTCAAGAATTGGCTAGTCTTAACAGACTGTTTGTGGGTTACCTGATCCTGGAGAGAAGAATAAACCGGTGTCCTCACCTCAGGAGGAAAAATGGCATCGAGGGAAACTCGAAAAAGGGAAGGTCTTCTCCCAATAATACAGCCTGATGGATCAGGGAAAAAAGGGTCAGGACCCAAAAAGGTTAGACACCAAGCATTGGAGTCTAAAAAGAAAACTATGTTTCCACAGTGAAGGCACTTCTTAGGGGAAGAAGGCTCCATGTTGGAGAGGCCTGGGAGGCCCAAAAAGTTAAAACAAAAACTGAGGAGAAAAAATTTCTCTAAGTTTAGAAAAGAAAAGAATAAAGCACCGGCGGTACCGGTATCGGCGGGAAAGACAGCCGCGACCACAAGAAAACAAGGAAATAAGAATTTTCAAGAAAAAAGTTTCTGCGGTGACAGGAGGACGTCCTGCCGGCTCCGCGGAAAAACAAAAACTGAGGAGAGGCAGTGGGAAAGGCGGGAAGTCAGCGCGCAGGCGCGAGGGATGCTCCCAAAAGCTTTCTGATTGGATGCTGGGGAGCATTCCCATGCAGGCTCCGTCGGTACCGACGTACCCATATGTGAAGACTCATTCCTGCTTGTTCCTGGAGATTAAACTTTACCTGCCTCTGGTGATGCCATCGTCTCCCTCAGCTCTGCAGCCCTTACATTTGAGGGACAGCCGAAGAACTCACTCAACACTGCTTTGCCTCTTGGGTTTTTCCTCTAACTATAGGAAGACAAAGGGGGAGCCAAGCAAGAGAAGGAAATATAGCATCAAGAAGAGAGAGAAAAGGAGAGAGGGAGGCAAAGGAAGGGACCTAGATTCCTCCAGGGTTTCCTTCAAAGGTCAGGCAAAGGATTCTGGAAACTCACTGCCTAGACCAGGGGTGGGCAAACCTGGTCCTGGAGGGCCGCAGACCAGTCAGGTTTTCGGGATATCTCTAATGAATATGCATGAGATATATATGCATTAGAGATATCCTGCCAACCTGACTGGTTTGTGGCCCTCCAGGGCTGGATCTGGAGACCCTGCCTTACACCTCTGTCATTTAAGACTGTGAGTGGACAAGGTGCAGATGTCCAAGACATCAAAAAGGTTAGATAGAATTTGTCACAGTCCTCCTCACTTCTCACCACCACCAAAAAATTGTCTATTAGACAACTTTTTGGTGGTGGTGAGAATCGAGGAGGAATGTGACACATTCTATATACCCTTTCGATGTCTAGGACATCTGTACCTTGCCCACTCACGATCTTAAATGACAGAGGTGTAAGGCAGGGGTCTCCAAATCCAGCCCTGGAGGGCCACAAACCAGTCAGGTTGGCAGGATATCTCTAATGCATATATATCTCATGCATGTTCATTAGGGATATCCCAAAAACCTGACTGGTCTGCGGCCCTCCAGGACCGGAGGTGCCCACCCCTGGCCTAGACTCAACTGAGCCACTGGTTCTCCAACTGGGCTCCAGAGTCACTTGCAGACCAGCTCCAGGTTGAAGCATGCTGCATAGAGATGCCCATCCACTGGAGACAGAATACAAAAATACTGAGGTGACTGGTGCTGCATTATATGCTATATAGGACAAGAGTTCACAAGCCTTTTGTTCTCTCTCTATCTGCTGATAGAGGGGCATAACCCATTCATTCTGGACTGGTCTGGTGGACAAAAAGTATTTTCTGGTATTGGCCCTTTCTGCTTATTTGAAAAGCTTGAACAGTACCAGCCTACAAGGGTGCTTAGATCCATTCAGTAACGAATATTTAAACTGCTAGGGGAAAAGGATATCAGATTAGTTATGAGGAGATCTTTGGGATTTTAAGGGTTATGCCAATACTTGTTGTAATGCCCTTTCATTAGAGCTATATTACAAGCTATATTAATTTTCAATGGGCACTGAAGGCCTGGTCATTCAATGGAATGGAGGTCACTAGGGGTAGGTGCAGTAGTGGATAAGAGGGGTTATTTTAGAGTTTTTAATTATACTTAATAGATGTTTGTTATCAAATGTTTTTATTTTGATCATTAGGTACATAAGATATACCATACTGGGTAAGGTCCATCAAGCTCAGTATCCTATTTCCAACAGTGTCTAATACAGATCACAAAGTACCTGTCATGTTCCCATGGCTACAGGTGGTATATCAAATAAAATAAAACTAACATACATATAAATGTACTTTGCCTTGAACATTTAGTCAAATTGGACTATAAACTGGTAGGTAAACTCCCCGCCCAATTATGTACTGCTTTTCACCGCCTAACACATGGTGTCAAACATGGTTTTGCACTTTTTCTTTTCAGGTTCTTAAACAGAATTAGTCAACAATATGACTAACAAAGTACAGTGCAACTGAACTTATGTCAATTTGGCATTTAATGTCTAACATTCCTTTGCCCTACCAAGAGACCCACAAATACATGCTTTAGCTTGCCAAGCCAAGTCAATTGATCTAATACGTTTAGAAGTCCATTCAAGCATTCAAACAATTAATATGCTTTAACTTGTTAGAGAAGTATTCACACCATGTAAACTTACCCTTCTTTCACTCCTAATCAAAGACACTACAACAGGACCCAATGTTATATTATAGGTTGTTTAATGGCCAGTCACTCAAATACCTTCAACAGGCCTTAAATGGGACTACATTTTATTCTGGCAACCTTACTTGTATCTGGTTGTGGATGTCATCTTCTCATGGTTTTCAAGGAAACGTTGATAAGATTCTTTTGCTTCTTTGTATTTGCACCTTGCTTCTTCTTTTTCTTCTTTCTCAGTCTGAACTTTGTAAGCATTAAATGCTTGTTTCTTTTCACTCAACTTTGCTAATGCACTAAGTACAAAAAAAAGCAAAGGATTTCTGCATTATTTAACTGTATATTAGTTATCAAAATACAATAAAAAATAAGGAAAAACACAATTATAGGTAGATAACAGGCATCATATTAAAATATATTAAAACCACAAAATTACTGAAAAGCTGCAACTTTTGTAATACAGTTCTTGACAGATTAGATGGCAGAACATTTTCATGAAGCTAATACAAATCGCAGAGTATTCTAAAATTAACACTATTTGCAGCCTTTATGTAGGAAGGCCATCATAGGCTTTGGAAAAGGGTGGGCCACACGGGCCCTGGCCCCACTAAAATTTTGCTCGTCAGCAAAGAGAAGAGAGTAGCTGTGATCCTTCTGTCTGCTCGCGGAAGATCAGATCCCCATGTGGAAGGGAGGAAAACTGCCATGATTACAGTAAGAGCTCCTCCTGTTTGCCCATGGGAGATGGGATCCCCACGAGCAGAAAGATGTCTGCCACAACTGCAGCCAGTCCCTTCTCGTCTGCCCATGGGAGATGGGATCCTCACAGCAGACCAGGAGGGGAAGACCGTGGGGGGCTAGGGGTGGATATGAGTGGAGCGTGGAGTGCAGTCAAGGCGGAGCTTGGCACCCCCAATCAGAGAGGCATTCCGCAGCCCCTGGCCATCATGTATGCCAAACTGCCATAAAAAATATACTAGGTACAAGCAATACAGATAGAAGACAGAAATTACCTGTATCTGGGATCATTAATGACCATTTTCATAGCTTGCTCCCATGAAGCATTAGATGGTACACGCTGTAAAGGAATTGGCAAATAAATTCAAGTACTAACCAGCATTTATAAAATGGTGTCAATATATGCATACAATTCTACTATGTAGAGTACTTGTATAACAATTTATATAATCTACCGCCATCTAACACGCTGTCATCCACCATTTTGGATACACTAGAAAATTTGTTCCTTTGAATGATTACAATCTTTCTAAAACCAATGGAATCTAAATGAAGCATTAAAAAAAATCAATAGCAAGCAGCATAAATCTACTTTTATCTAGGTAATCATGGCTTTGATATTTGTGCATCAAACTCCCTTTAGGTACCATTCTATGGCTTTGGAGTTTAATGTTACAATTGCAATACAAGTTAAGCGACAGAAAGCACAACACAGCTATGCAGTATTTTTTTAAGTGGAAAAAAGAGCCATAATACTGCACAAATCTCTTTACATCACACATGCACTTTAATAATTGTAGAATAGCTGGAAACAAATACCTTTTCTTTCAACAATTCTTTAAATGCTTGTTTTGCTTCTTCTTTTGTGTTCCATGTATATGTTTTTTTAACAGGCTTGCTGTTTTCTTTCTCTTCTTTGGGAGAACTGGAAATACAGATGAAGAAAGTTATATCTTCAGCAAAAATCAAGATAGAAATCAACTTTGTGTTTGCAATTATTTCATATCACAGCTAAACTTTGGACTTTTGGGAAATATTGAGCTTTCCATCAAGGTTTATTCTACCTTCAGCAAGGCAGACTGTACTGTAAAATTCAGTACAAACTCTGCTGACCAACTTACAGTAAAATTTCCATAAGGCCAAGATTCAGAGTGCCCACAGTATTCACAGGCCCACATGTACTTTATAATCACGAGCCTGCAAGATGGCTTTCAAAGATAAACTCCTTGCCAAAGAGGGACTGACCGTGTCTGCACATTAAACTTCTTGCCAAGAAATACACGTGGGGGTGTTCAAAATAAACCCCTCTTTATACTGTGCCAGGACAACCAGAGTTCCCATTCTGCACAGGTAAAATTACTTGCAGTCTTCAGAATATGTACACCTTTCCTCTACATTAAGGGTAGAAGAAATTTTCATGGGCACTTTCTTCATGAATAAGCTCCTATTTACCTGTTTAGGATCCCTTAAACAATGGCCCTCCTACGTCTAGAATTTTCTAAGTTTTCCTATTGCCATGCTGCTTTTACTGTAACCCACACTGATGCTGCTACAGGGGGACAGGAGATATTTATTAGTAAGACTTGATCTATCTGCACTGAATGTTTTTGTTTCCTTAGCATGTACTTTTGGTATCTCACCAAAAATTGTGGTCTAATAACCGCAAGTGAAAATAAAATACAATAAAGATATTCTCATGGAATATAAAGAAAACAATTTTTGTGCATTTCACAAAGATAAAAAATGTGCTTAAAAAAACACAATAAGCCCATCAGTATTGAGATCTGAGGCAAAGTTTACACCACCACCACTTACTCCACGGAGGCCTCTTGTTTAGAAGATTCTTCTGTAACACTATTAGTGACTTCTGCATCGATCTCTGGTGCAGTCAGAATAGATTGCTCTTGTTCTTCACTTGTAACAGTACCAGTACTTTCATTCTCTACAGCAGATATTGAACTATCAGCAACTGTAAGGTCAGTTTCAACAGCAACTGGAGCAGCAGCAGTGGTAGCAGCAGGTGTAGCAGGAGCCATCACTGTACTAGGAGTCTCTAGTGCTGCAGCAACAGGAGCAGCAGGAGCAGCAGGAGTAGCAGGAGCAGCAGGAGCAGCAGGAGCAGCAGGAGGAGCAGACTGTGTTGGAGAAGAATCCTCTTGTTTACTGTCAAATATCCAAAATTTATTATGTCATTATCTGATCTGAACACAAAGATTTTTCTGGTTAACAAACAGGTATAATGGTCTAACACAATTAGCTAGAACAGTTTAAGTGACATCATCCACAATTCATCTATGGTCCACAGAGATTCATAAATTAGAATAAACCAAACACAGGTAAAAAAAAAAAAAAAAAAAAAAAAATATGGGTGATAATTTCATCTACAGTGGCACGATAGTCCCATTCAGAGATTTGCACCTATACATTCTTAGTAGGGAAATGACATAGCTAACTGCAATTTGTGCTATTCTACAACATACACATTTAATTTCAAATGAACAAGCAGCAGATTGTTAATTGTCTTCTGCAGACATTGCTATATAAATAAGACTTCAACGTTGGCAGACTTCACCAGACACTGCTATATATGTGTTTTTGAAGAATAGCAGCTAAATGGGTGAATAGGATGTTTACTTAAACTTTTAGATCATCGAAACAGAGACTTTGTCAACAAGTAGGATTAAGTCAGGCATACAATTACATGATGTTATCACATGTTGCAGAACTGGAACACACTCTCCAAAGCAGAGAACAGATTAAAAACGTTCAGAGTATGCATGACACTTCCCGCATGCAGTGGTCTCCTCGGCACTTCAGTTTTCTTTCTTCGGCTCTGCTGAATAGATGCAAAAAATAGGTTCTCCCATTTTTGAGTGGTTTTAGGCTGTGTGTTAATCACTGTTTCATTGCTAAAGATTTGTGAGGGGGAGGGGGGTGGCTGGCTCTCTGAGATTTCTTTTTGAGTCATTGGCATTTAAGAGTAGCCTACTGGTTAGAGCATTGGCCTGATGACCAAAGAGACCAGGGTTTCAATCGAAAAGGCACTCCCTGTGGCTTTGGGCAAATGACTTAATCCTTCACTGTCTCAGGTACAAACTTAGACTGAAAGTTCTCTGGGTACAGGGAAATGCCTATGTTACTTGAACTGTACTGGAAAGTCATGAGCTAAATACTACTAAAAAAATAAATTAAACTAATATGTCTCCAGACCAAGACGATGAACCTGCAGAGTCAAGTATAAAAATTCAGAGCAGACCCAAGGGTACCGTAGCAGAACAGAGCAATACAGTTCCAGGGGCAGACCCTGGACTGGTCTGGCAGGACTCAAGGAAAGCATAGTTACTCACCTGTAACAGGTGATCTCCGGGAACAGCAGGAATTTAGTCTTCACATATGCTATCGTCGTTACCAATGGAGCCTGTGCGGGAACGCTCTCCAAGGTCCAATTAGAAAGCTTTTGGGAGCATCCCACAGCGCCTGCGTGCTGCCTTTCCCAACTGCCTCTCTCCAGTTGAGTTTAAAAGCTGAGACAAAGAGAGAGAGAGAGGGAAAGAAAAGAAAAGAGAGATACAACTCCTAGGGGAGGTGGGTGGGTTGTGAAGACTAAATTCCTGCTTTTACCGGAGATCACCTGTTACAGGTGAGTAACTATGCTATCTCCAGGAACAAGCAGGAGTGCAGTCTTCACATATGGGGACTCCCTAGCTACCGATGCCAGGGAGAGACCCCCGAAGTGGTGTGCCCCTGTGAAAGGGCTCCACTTCCCCCCATGGATCTCTGGCATCCTTCCGGGAAAGGTGGGTAGAAGTTGATTAAGTATGGAACAGGTGTTGTAGAACAGCCTGACCAAACAAGGCATCCCGGTGGGAGTCCTTGTCCAAGCAGTAATGGGCTGTGAAGGTATGAACCGAGGCCCAAGTAGCTGCTCGACAGATGTCATCAATAGACACAGAGTGTAGATGAGCCATTGAGGCTGCCATGGCTCTCACATTGTGAGCTGTGACATGGCCTTCCAGAGAAAGGTCCTGACTCTGAAAGGCAAAAGAAATACACTGTGCAATCCAGTTGGACAATGTTCTCTTGGAGACTGGAAGTCCCAAATGAGAAGGATCGAAAGCAACAAAGAGTTGAGAGGAATTTCTATGTTACTATGTCCTCTGTAAGTAAAAGGCAAGTGCTCTTTTACAGTCCAAAGTATGAAGATTTCTTTCTGCATTTGAAGCATGAGGCCTTGGAAAAAATACAGACAGGTAAACCGCCTGGCTTAAATGAAAAGGTGAGACCACCTTTGGCATAAAGTGTGGATGAGTCCTAAGGACCACATTATCATGATGGAACCTCGTGTAAGGAGGATCAGCCACTAATGCTTGCAATTCACTGATGCGACATGCTGATGTGATTGCAATGAGAAAGATAACTTTCCAGGAGAAGAATTTCAAGGAGGTAGTAGCTAAAGGTTCAAAAGGCGGCTTCATGAGCTGCCCAAGAACTAGATACAGGTCCCATGCCACTGGAGGTGGCCTAATGGGAGGCTTAGTTAGAAGAAAGCCCCTCATAAATCTCACTATGAGAGGATGAGAGGAAATAGGCTGTCCATTTAAAGGCTTTAAAGAAGCTGAAATAGCACTTAAATGGACTCTTACTGAGTTAGTCTTAAATCCTGCATTAGATAAATGAAGGAGGTACTCCAGTAATGATTCCAGAGGTATCGCAGAGGGGTAAAGACCCTTTTGCGAACACCATATGGAAAACCTTTTCCACTTGAAAGCATACGAGCGTCTTGTGGAAGGTTTCCTAGACGCACAAAGGACATCCTTTACTTGTTGAGAAAGGTTAAGACCATGAAGGTCTAGGCTCTCAGCAACCAGGCCCTGAGATGCAGAGAGTGGGGTTTGGGATGCCACAGCATCCTGTCCTCCTGAGACAGGAGATCTGGAGCAGATCCTAACTCCAGAGATGGAGTTTGAGAGAGATGCAGGAGTAGAGGGTACCACACCTGCCGTGGCCAATGTGGAGCTATGAGAATCATGTGGCCTTTGTCTCTCTGAAGCTTGAATAGGGTTTTGGGAATTAGGGGAATGGGTGGAAAGGCATATAGGAAGTCCTGACCCCAATGGAGGAGGAAAGCATCTCTGGCCTGAGAACCCTGAGCTGGGGTTCTGGAACAGAACTGGGGAAGTTTGGCATTCAACGGACTTGCAAAGAAGTCTATGTCCGGAGTTCCCCAAATTTGAAAAGTTTTTGCTACCTGGTCTGCATGGAGAGACCATTCGTGTGGAAGCAGAACTCGACTGAGTCTGCCTGCCCAAGAGTTTTGAATGCCTGGCAGATATACCGCAAGGAGATGAATCTTGTGCTCTCTGGCGAGGGCCAATAGTCGGCAAAGCTTCATTGCAAAGTGACAGAGAGCCTGTTCCTCCCTGCTTGTTCAGATAGAACATAGCTACTTGATTGTCCGTCTGAATCAGGACTGTCTTGTAGGTGAGCTGGATATGGAATACTCGAAGAGCAAGGAAGATTGCTCTGAGTTCTAGGAGATTGATATGTAAGTGGGTCTCCTGTGGAGTCCAGGTGCCTTGGGTTGAGAGATCTTGCAGATGAGCTCCCTAACCCACCTATGAGGCGGTCTGTTGTTAGAGTGACCTGGGGTAGGGGTTGCTGGAAAGGGGACCCCCACCAACAGGTTTTGGGTTGACTGCCACCATTGTAGAGACAAAATAAGGCGACTTGTGTTTGCTATTTTGTCTGATAGACAGCCTGATGCCTGAGTCCACTGAGTGGATAGAGTCCATTGGGCTGCTCTCATATGGAGGCGAGCATAGGGAACCACGTGCACGGTAGATGCCATGTGGCCTAGGAGTTGTAACATTTCCTGAGCAGTAAGATGAGTTTTTAACACTGCCTGGGAGGCTAACTGCACAATGCGAAGGCAGCGGACCTGTGGAAGCTAGGCCCTTGCTTTCCTGGTATCCAGCAAAGCTCCTATAAACTCTAGAGACTGAGTGGGAGTTAGGCTGGATTTTGGGACGTTTATGACCAGGCCCAAATACTGAAGGATACGTATTGTGCAAGATAGGGAAATTCTGGCCTCTGACGGGGCTCGAATGAGCCAGTCGTCTAAGTAGGGGAAGACGAATATTCCCAGAGTGCGAAGAAATGCTGCCACTACAGCCATGCATTTCGTAAACACCCTTGGTGCTGAGGCCAGGCCAAAAGGAAGCACCCTGTATTGGTAGTGCTTTCCTTGAAAAAGAAAACAAAGGAATCTTCGGTGAGTTGGATGGATGAGAACATGAGTGTACGCATCCTTGAGATCTAGAGAACAAAGCCAATCCTGACTCTGAAGGAATGGCAGCAGAGTTCCCAGAGAAATCATCTTGAATTTCTCTTTGAACAGGAATTTGTTCAGTTCTCTGAGGTCCAAAATGGGTCTGTGTCCCCCTGTTTTCTTTGGAATAAAGAAATAAGGAGAGTAAAACCCTGTACCGTGTTGGGAAATGGGTACGTCTTCTATTGCCCCATGGGCAAGAAGTAAACTGACCTCTTGACCCAACCGAGTGTTGAGTGAAGCCTGCAAATTGAACTGTCTTACCAATGTAGGAGGGGGCATGTTGAAGAAATGAAGCTTGTACCCCTCTCTTAAAATTGAAAGAGTCCATTCTTCTGCTGTTGTCTGCCCCCATCTGGGGGCAAAATGACACAACCTTCCTGGGATGGTGGAAGGCTCTGGTCCGTTCAGGGCCAGGACGGCCAAGTTCTCTAGATGGAAGTCAAAGCCCCTGTGGAGGCTGAGTCTGCTGGGCCGGTTGAGGCTTAGCAGTCTTTGATTTCCTTTGCTTTGGGGGCTGCTGTCCCTTTCGGGCAGACTGACCTGCAGAATGCACCTGCTGGGTATAGGAGGGGTAAAACCTCTTCTTTTTAGAGAAAAATGGTTTCTTGTAGGATTTTCTCCTTGCAGGATCAGCTGTAGCCTTGGATAGTCTATCCAAAGTGGTGTTTTCAGCATCCAGCTCATTAGCTTTCTCTTGCCAATTTTTGCCAAAGAGATTTTCGCCTGTGCAAGGGATATTCCCCAGTTTGTCCTGTACCCAGAGTTCTAAGTCAGATGCCTGGAGCCAGGCAATCCTACGAGCACCTATGGCAATGGCAGAGGTTCTGCTTATACACTCAAAGCAGTCAAAAGCTGCACGATTAACGAACTTGGAAACATCCTGGGCATGTTTGACAAGTGTAAGATAATCCTGCCTCTTATTATCAGGAAGGAGAGGGCTCAAAGAGTAGTTACTCACCTGTAACAGGTGTTCTCCAGGAGCAGCAGGAATCAGTCCTCACATATGGGTGACGTCGGCGCCGATGGAACCCCCATGCGGGGCATTTCCCCAGCTTTCACAGAAAGCCTTTGGGACTGCCAGCACGCATGCGTGGTCCCCTTCCCGCCCAAGGGTGCCATCTTGCTCAGTCTGACGACATAGCTAAAAGACAGCAAAAAAACAAAATAAACGATATGACTGCAACTCCAAGGGGAGGAGGGAGGGTTGTGAGGACTGATTCCTGCTGCTCCTGGAGAACACCTGTTACAGGTGAGTAACTACTCTTTCTCCAGGACCAAACAGGAAGTCAGTCCTCACATATGGGACTCCCCAGCTTAAGGCTACCAGGGAACCAAAGCTGAAAATATATGCTTCCTCTAGAGCCTCACCATGTATGAAAAGAATCTTCTCTGAGAACGCCCCCGAACGGTAGCCCAACACCAGGGCCGGAGGGTAGGAGTTGCCTAAACCTCAAAGAGATTATGGAGTACCGCCTGTCCGAAAGCACTGTCCCTGCGGGACTCCCTCTCGAGGCAGTAGTGGGCTGCAAAAGTCTGGCTTGAAGACCAAGTAGCGACCCTGCAGATGTCTGCCAACGGAACAGAGCGGAGGTGAGCCACTGACGCAGCCTTCGCCCTGACACGGTGAGCCATGACTCGACCCTGCAACGAGAGGCCGGCTGCCCTGTACGCCCAGGCGATACAGTCTGCTACCCAGATGGACAGGGTACGCTTGGAGACAGGTAACCCCAACTTATTAGGGTCAAAAGAGACGAAGAGCTGAACAGCCCTTTGGTGTCCCTGCATATGGTCAAGGTAGAAGGACAACGCCCTCCTACAGTCCAGGGTATCATCTCAGCCCGGCTGGCATGCGACCTGGGAAAGAAAGTCGGAAGAACCACCTCCTGATTGAGGTGGAAGGAGGAGACAACCTTGGAAAGGAACTTAAGGTGAGTCCGTAAGACTACCCTGTTCCTATAGAACCTAGTGTATGGTGCCTCCTACACCAGGGCTTGAAGCTCACTCACTTGCCTTGCTGAGGTAAGAGCTACCAAAAACAACGCTTTCCAAGAGAGAAAGCGCAAAGGACAAGTAGCCATAGGCTCAAATGGTGGGCAAGTAAGCCGTTGCAAGACCACATTCAAATCCCCCTCAGGGGTAGGTGGACGAACTGGAGGCTTAAGCAAAAGTAGGCCTCTGAGGAAGGGAGCCACCATAGGGTGGCTTGAGAGAGATTGACACTCCACCGGTGAATGGTGTGCTGAGAGAGCACTGAGATGGACCCTAACCGAGTTGGATTTGAGGCCTAGATTGGACAGGTGAAGCAAATATTGCAGCACCACTGGTACCAGGCATGAGAAAGGATCCTGCTTGTGTTGAGCACACCAGGTGGAGAACCTACGCCACTTGAGGGCATATGACTTCCGAGTGGACTGCCTCCTAGAGGCCAAAACCACGTCCTCCACTTCCCTAGGCAGCAGTAAGGGTGCTAGAACTACCCTTTCAGCAGCCAGACCATCAGATTGAGGGACTGGAGGTTGGGGTGTAAGAGAGACCCCTGCTCCTGAGACAGGAGATCGGGTTGCATCCCCAGAGGAAGAGGAGTGTCCACCGCTAGTTGTAGAAGAAGTGGGAACCACGGTTGCCTTGGCCACCTGGGGGCTACCAGGATCACCGAGGCCTTGTCCCGGATCACTTTGAACAGTGTCTTGGACACTAGAGGCGTGGGAGGAAACGCATATAGAAGGCCTGTAGACCATGGAATGAGAAATGCATCCGCTGCCACTCTGAGAGAATGCGGTTGCCTGGAGCAGAAACTGGGCAGTTGACGGTTCAGTGGACTGACAAAGAGATCTATGGTGGGAAGACCCCACCTTAGGAAGATCTGTTGAACCACCAAGGGATTCAACTGCCATTCGTGTGGCTGCAGAATCCTGCTCAACCTGTCTGCCAGGTAATTCTCCTGTCTGGGGAGATAGACCGCCTTGAGTAGTATGCCATGATCGACTGCCCAAGAGCACAGGTCCTGTGCCGCCTGACAGAGGTCGGGACCCTGTTCCCCCCTGCTTGTTCACATAGAACATGGCAACTTGATTGCCCGTCTGCACTAAGACGGACTGGCGAGAGAGGACATGAGAGAAAGTCCGGAGGGCTAGGCGGATTGCTCTGAGCTCTAGGAAATTGATCTGCTGTGCAGACTCCCAAGGGGACCAGAGGCCCTGGGTGCACGCTCCTTGGCAATGTGCACCCCAACCTTGGAGAGAAGCATCGGTTGTCAGCACTTAAGAATGTTGAGGTGCTTGAAAAGGCACCCCCTTTTAGCAGATTCGGAAGATGAAGCCACCACTGCAGAGAAGAAGCTAGTAGCTTGGACACCCTCACTTTTTCTGAGGCCCCACTAAGCCGGCCTCATGTGTAGACGGGCATTTGGAGTTACATGGACCGTGGATGCCATGTGGCCTAAGAGCCTCAGGAAGTGTCTGGCGGAGACCAGAGAATTGCTGTGGAATTGGCTGGCCAAGTCCATCAGTCTTTGGGCCCTGTCCACTGGCAAAAAAGCCTTTGCTTTAAGGGTGTCCAGTCTTGCTCCTATGAACTCCATGTTCTGTGAGGGGTGCAAAGCGGACTTTGCGAAGTTTATGACAAACCCCAGATGCTGGAGAAGAGCGACAGTGCGGAGGGTGGCTTGATTGGTCTCCTGTGGAGACTGACCTCTGATGAGCCAGTCATCCAGGTATGGAAAACAGAGTACTTGAACCCTGAGATAGGCAGCCACCACCGACAGGCATTTGGAGAAAACCCTGGGGGCAGAGGTTAGGCCAAAAGGGAGTACCCTGTACTGGAAATGGTTTCCTCCCACAACAAATCGCAGATATTGTCTGTGGTCTGGATGAATAAGAATGTGAGTATAAGCATCCTTTAGGTCTAAGGAGCATAGCCAATCTCCCTGCTGGAGGTAGGGCAGCAGGATTCCAAGGGTAAGCATCATGAACTTTTCCCTCTCCAGGAACTTGTTGAGATTTCGCAAGTCTAGGATGGGCCTGAGGCCTCCTGTTCTTTTTGGTACGAGAAAGTACCTTGAATAGAAGCCTTGATCTCTCAGGTGGTGAAGCACCAGTTCCACCGCCTGTTCCTTCAGAAGACTTGCTAACTCCTGTAGGCGTAAGTCCCTGTGCAGAGGGAGTATTGGAGGCTCCCCTGGAAAGTAGGAGGGAGGTACCTGGTGGAAGTGGAGGAGATAGCCCCTCTGGACTATGCTTAGCACCCAGGTATCCCTTGTTACGGCTGACCACCTGTGGGCAAACAGGGTCAGCCAGCCTCCAGTGCTGGGAGGCTCCAACTGAGGAGGAGAGGCTATGCCACTAGAGACAAAACCCTGCTCCCTGCTGTGCAGGAGCCGGAGCTGGTGGCTTGGGGGTTTTCTGCCTACAGGGCCCATGTCCCTGCCCCTTGGCCTGCTGACCCTGCTGGGGAGCTGTGGAGGCCTGAAAATGAGGGTATGATTTGTAGGCAGAGGACTTCCTCGGGTAAAAGGTCTTTTTTCCCGAGCCCTTCTTCTTCTGAGAAGGGGCAGAGGTTTTCCCGGACAGCCTTGCCCGGGTGAGTCTCGGACTCGGGTTCCGCAGCCTTTTCAGCCATGGGTTTGCCAAAGAAGTTTTCACCTCGGCAGGGGACATCGACCAACTTCTCCTGCACCCATGGCTCGAGGTCCGATGACTGTAGCCAAGCCTGACGGCGTGCACCGATGCCATCCGCGGCTACACGGGCCGAAGCCTCGAAGCCATCGTAGGCTGCTCGAGAGATAAACTTCGAGCACTCTCGGATCCCCGATGACAGGGCCTTGAACCTCTGCAAAGGTTCCTCGGAGAGACCAGCAGAGAACCCGGCAATCTCCTTTACCAGGTCTCAAAGGTACATGCCCATATACAGCTGGTAGGTCTGGACATGGCAAGCAAGCATAGAGCTCTGGAAGCACTTCCTACCGAGGGCATCCAGGTTCTGGGCCTCCCGACCGGGAGGCACCGAGGAGTGCATCTTCTGACTCTTCAGACGATGCATGGCCGATTCCACAACCATGGAGTGGTGCGGTAGCTGTGCCTTTTGGAACCTGGAGCTCTTGCGGACTCGATAGATGGAATCGACCCACTTGCTCAGAACCGGCGTCGAGGCCGACGCCTCCCACATGCGGAAGAGCAACCGTTCCAGCATCGGAGGAACCGGTACAGTAAAGGCCTCCTTGGGAGGAGAGTCATACTGCAGAGCCTCGAGCTCCACGAGGAAGGCCAAGGCCTTGGCCATGTCCCGCACGAAGTCCGAGAACTGGGTGTCCTCCGGGGGTGACCGTCTCAGAGGTTCGGACTCCGGTGAGTCCGAAGGGACACACCGGATCCGAAAGGTGTCCAGGGAATCCTCATCCTCCATTTCCCAGCCCGACTCCTCGGAGGAGGAATCGAGCGGCTCCGGTTGGGTAGGCACCGATGCCATCAACCCCGACGCCGAGGGTACCGGCGTCGACGAACTCGGTCCCGAACGGGAAGCCGAGGGAGACCTTGGCCGAGGATCGACCCGAGAGCGCATGGATTCGAGGATCGGCTCGGCCTCCGGAGTCAACTTGGACGTCGATGTCCCGGTAGTCGGGGCAGATGCACTGGTGAGACCAGCGATCAGTGCCCGCTCCTGTTCCATGAAGACAGCCAAACTGATCTCCAAGGCCGTCAACCTGAGTCCAAGCTCAGGAGACTCAGCAACCCCCGACTCGGACCCCGACGGCAGCTCCCCTGGAGGAAAGTCCACGAGGACTACAGCACTCACGTGACTCGGTGACTCCGGCTCCACAGGAGCTTGTTTTGCAGGCCTCTCCGACGTCAAAGACCTGGGACGGCGGTCAGGGCTATGTGACCTGGCCCTCAAGGAGCCAAGTGCGTCCACCGACACCGCCCTCACGGGTTTCTTCTTCTTGCGATGCTTCAGCGAGGGAGACCCCCTCTCAGAGGATCCCTGGCGATGCTCGGGATCGGAATCCCGAGATGTCGAGGCCTCTGACGAAGTCCGTGCCCGGCCGGACGCGGAGTCAGAGAAGATTCTTTCCTTCTGGTGCTGCCGACTCCTCAACGCCTTTGAGGATATTTTCCCACACGGACCACAGATCATTGGGTCATGATCGGGTCTGAGGCAGAGGAGGCAGCAGTCATGTGTGTCGGAGAGAAACATAAGTTTCTTACAACGATCACACTTTTTAAACCCGCTGGCAGCCATCGGAGGAAAACGGGCCCCTGTGACGTCAAAAGACAGGGCTGCCAGTGAAAAAGAAAAATGGCAAACACGCTAGTCACGAAGGACAAAAAACGAAAAAAGAAGATCGGACTCGATACCGGCGTTCCGGCCCGAGGCGGGAAGGGGAAACCGGTGTCAAACCGAGAAAAAACACAAAAAATCAACTTTTTTCACGGGTGAACACGAACCACGTCCATCGGGCTCCGTGGAAAAAAAGAAGACTGAGCAAGATGGCACCCTTGGGCGGGAAGGGGACCGCGCATGCGTGCTGGCAGTCCCAAAGGCTTTCTGTGAAAGCTGGGGTAAAGCTCCGCATAGGAGCTCCGTCGGCACCGACGTCACCCATATGTGAGGACTGACTTGGTCCTGGATAAGCACTAGATCTCCTTTAACGTCCTTAAGGAACATGCCCATGTATAAGATGTAGGAACTAATCCTGGCAGAAAGCATAGAGGCCTGGAAGGTTCGACGCCCAAAGGCATCACGAGTCCTACATTCACGTTCTGGAGGATTAGAAACATACCTTTTTGGACTCTTGATCCTTCTCATAGCTGACTCCACCACTATGGAGTGGTGTGGCAACTGAGTTTTCTGAAATCCAGGACAAGGAGGCACTCGATACATGGTATAGCATAGTTATTCACCTATAACAGATGATCTCCGGGAACAGAAGGAATTTAGTCCTCACATATGGGTATCGTCGGTACCGATGAAGCCTGCGCGGGAACGCTCCCCAGCGTCCAATTAGAAAGTTTTTGGGAGCATCCCACAGCACCTGCGTGCTGCCTTCCCGCCTTTCCCAACTGCCTCTCTCCAGCTGAGTTTAAAAGCTGAGACAAAGAGAGAGAGAGGGAAAGGGAAAGAGATAGAGAGATACAACTCCTAGGGGAGGTGGGTGGGTTGTGAGGACTAAATTCCTGCTGTTCCCGGAGATCACCTGTTACAGGTGAGTAACTATGCTATCTCCAGGAACAAGCAGGAAAGCAGTCTTCACATATGGGGACTCCCTAGCTTTAGATGCCAGGGAGAGACCCCAGAAGTTGTGTGTCCCTGAGAAGGGCTCCACTTCCCCCCATGGATCTCTGGCATCCTACCAGGGATGGTGGGTAGGAGTTGATTAGGTATGGAACAGGTGTTGGAGAACAGCCTGACCAAACAAGGCATCCCCGGAGGGAGTCCTTGTCCAAGCAGTAATGGGCTGTGAAGGTATGAACCGAGGCCCAGGTGGCTGCTTGACAGATGTCGTCGATAGACACGGAGTGCAGATGAGCCATGGAGGATGCCATGGCCCTCCAGAGAAAGGTTCTTACTCGGATAGGCGAAGGAAATGCACTGAGAAATCCAGTTAGATAGTGTTCTCTTGGAGACTGGAAGTCCCAAATTAGAAGAATCAAAAGCAACAAAGAGTTGAGAGGACTTTCTATGTTGCTGTGTTCTTTGTAAGTAAAAGGCTAAAGCTCTTTTACAGTCCAAGGTATGAAGATTCCTCTCTGCATTTGATGCATGAGGCCTTGGAAAAAACACAGGTAGGTAGACCGCTTGGTTCAGATGAAAAGGCGACACCACCTTTGGCATAAAGTGTGGATGAGTCCTAAGGACTACCTTGTCATGATGGAACCTTGTATAAGGTGGATTAGCTACTAGCGCTTGCAACTCACTAATACGACGTGCTGATGTGATTGCAATAAGTCCCATGCCACCGGTGGTGGCCTAATGGGAGGCCTAGTTAGAAGAAGGCCTCTCATAAATCTTGCTATAAGAGGATAAGAGGAAATAGGCTGTCCATTTAGAGGCTTAAAGGAAGCTATAATAGCACTCAAATGGACCCTTACTGAGTTAGTCTTAAGTCCTGCATTGGATAAATGAAGGAGATATTCCAGCAATGATTCCAGAGGTATTGCAAGGGGGTTAAGACCCTTTTGCGAACACCATATGGTAAACCTTTTCCACTTGAAAGCATAAGAGTGTCTTGTGGAAGGTTTCCTGGAAGCAAAAAGAATATCTTTTACTTGCTAAGGGAGAATAAGATCATGGAGATCTAGGCCTTCAGCAATCAAGCCCTGAGATGCAGAGACTGGGGATTGGGATGCCATAACATTCTGTCCTACTGAGATAGGAGATCTGGAGCAGACCCTAACTCCAGAGAGGGAGCTTGAGAGAGATGTAGAAGCAGAGGGTACCACACTTGCCATGGCCAATGTGGAGCTATGAGAGAATCATATGGCCTCTGTCTCTCTGAAGCTTGAACAGGGTTTTGGGAATTAGGGGGAATGGGTGGAAAGGCATACAGGAAGTCTTGACCCCAGTAAAGGAGGAAAGCATCCATGGCCTGAGCCGGACCTCTGGAACAGAACTGGGGAAGTTTGGCATTCCAAGGACTTGCAAAGAGGTCCATGTCTGGGGTTCCCCAAATTTGAAAAATCTTGGTCACCTGGTCTGCATGCAGAGACCACTCGTATGGAAGCAGAACTCGACTGAGTCTGTCTGCCAAAGAGTTTTGTATGCCTGAAAGATACAATGCCAGGAGATGAATCCGATGCTCTCTGGCGAGGGTTGCAAAGCTTCGTTGCAAAGCGACAGAGAGCCTGTTCCCCCCTGCTTGTTCACATAGAACATAGCTACTTGATTGTCCGTATGAATGAGGACTGTCTTGTAGCTGAGCAGGCTATGGAACACTCGAAGAGCAAGGAAGATTGCTGAGAGTTCCAAGAGATTGATATGTAGATGAGTCTTCTGTGGAGACCAGGTGCCTTGGGTGGAGACGAGGTCTTGCAGATGAGCTCCCCAACCCATCGGAGAAGCATCTGTTGTGAGAGTTGCTTGGGGTAAAGGTTGTTGAAAAGGCGACCCCAGCAAAAGGTTTTGAGTGGACTTCCACCACTGGAGGGACAAAATAACCATAACCACAAAATAAGGCGACTTGTGTTTGCTATTTTGTCTGACAGGCATCCTGATGCCTGGGTCCATTGAGTGGATAAAGTCCACTGGGCTGCCCTCATATGGAGGCGAGCAGAGGGCACCACATGCACGGTGGATGCCATGTGGCCTAGTAGTTGTAACATTTCTCGAGCAGTGAGATGAGACTTTAGCACTGCTTGAGAAGCTAACTGCACCATGCGAAGACAACGGGCCTGGGGGAGGTAGGCCCTTGCCTTTCTGGTATCCAGCAAAGCTCCTATGAACTCCAAAGACTGAGTGGGAGTTAGACTGGATTTTGGGATGTTTATTACCAGACCCAAATACTGAAGGATACGCATTGTGCAGGATAGAGAAGTCCTGGCCTCTGACTCTGTTGGGTCTCGAATGAGCCAGTCTAAGTAGGGGAAGACGAATATCCCTAGTGCGGAGAAATGCTGCTACAACAGCCATGCATTTCATGAACACCCTTGGTGATGAGGCCAGGCCAAAAGGAAGCACCCTGTATTGGTAGTGCTATCCCTGAAAAAGGAACCGAAGGAACTTTCTGTGAGTTGGATGGATGAGAACATGGGTGTACGCATCCTTTAGATCTAGAGAACAAAGCCAATCCTGACTATGAAGGTATGGCAGCAGAGTTCCGAGAGAAATCATCTTGAATTTCTCTTTGACAAGGAATTTGTTCAATTCTCTGAGGTCCAAGATAGGTCTGTATCCCCCTGTTTTCTTTGGGATAAGGAAATAGGGGGAGTAAAACCCCGTACCCTAATGAGGAATGGGTATTTCTTCTATCGCCCCTTGGGCAAGAAGGATAGTGACCTCCTGACCTAACAGGTTGATGAGAGGTGTCGGAGAATTGAACTGCCTTATTACTGTGGGAGGGGGCATGCTTGAAAAATGAAGCCTGTACCCCTCCTTTATGATGTAAAGTGTCCAATGCTCAGCTGTTATCTGCCCCCATCTGGGGGCAAAGTGACATAACCTTCCTGGAATGGTGGAAGGCTCTGGTTCCACGAGAGCCAGGAAGGCTAAGTTCTCTAGCTGAAAGTCAAAGGCTTTGTGGAGGCCGAGACTGCTGAGACGGTTGAGGCTTAGCAGTCTTTGCTTTCATCTGCTTGGGTGGTTGCTGACCTTTCCTGACAAGCTGACCTGCAGAACGTCCCCTGCTGAGCATAAGCAGGATAATATCTTTTCTTCTTAGAAAAGAATGGTTTCTTGAAAGATTTCTTTCTAGCAGGATCAGCTGTGGACTTGGATAGTCTATGCAAGGTAGAGTTGTCAGCATCCAGCTCATTGGCCTTTTCCTGCCAATTTCTACCAAACAGGTTCTCACCAGTAGAAGGGATATTTCCCAATTTGTCTTGTACCCAGAGATCCAGATCAGATGCCTGGAGCCAAGCAATTCTACGTGTGCCTATGGCAATAGCAGAAGTTCTGCTTATGCACTCAAAGCAGTCAAAGGCTGCACGGTTGACAAATTTAGAAACATCTTGGGCATGTTTGACCAATGTGAGAAAATCCTGTCTTCTATCCTCAGGAAGAATAGGACTCAAGGCCTCTAAATCCTCTGTGATCTCCTTCAGGAACATTTCCATGTAAAGACTATAGGAACTGATCCTGGCAGAAAGCATGGAAGCTTGGAAGACACGACGTCCAAAAGCATCCAGGGTTCTGCACTCACGTCCTGGAGGATTAGAGGCATGCATCTTTGCACTCTTAATCCTTCTCATATCTGATTCCACTACAATAGAGTGGTGAGGAAGCTGAGTTTTCTGGAAACCAGGACAAGGAGGGACTCGATACAGAATATCCAGTCTGCGAGAATGAGAAGTGGTAAGAGGTGTCTCCCACATCCTTAACATGAGATCATGCAAAATCTCATAAATGGGCAAGGTAGCTGCCTCCTTAGGAGTTTTGGGATATTGTAAAATTTCCAACTCCTTAAGCTCTTGGCTCTGGTTTCAGGGGCCACAGTAATGGACAGACCACGAGCCACCTCCCTGATAAAATCCTGGAAGGAAATATCCTCTGGAGGAGACATCCTGTGCTTAGGGGAGGAGGGCTCCTCTGGGAGAAGCATTCCTGCATCGACAGAACTCTCAGAATCCTCAGATTCTTCTGAGGACTCCAAATACCGTCTGTCCGGATGCTCTTGAAGAGCCCTATACCCGTACCGACCGAAGTCGGTACCGGGAGTAATCGGTACCGGGGTATTGGTACCCGAGGGCATCGGATGACTGGGTACCGGCAAAGCAGACACCGATGCCGATGTCGATGCTACCGGTACTGGGTCGGGGCCGGTACCGGCCGAATTGTCTGTCGCGGTTCCAAGGGCGTCGATGCCGCAAGGAGAGCCGCCAGACTGCACTCAATAGCCAGGACTCTCTGGTCTATCGACACTGCCGATGCCTGGATGTCGGTACCGGAGAAGACCGCCGGTACCCCAGAGCATGGCACCAGTAGTTCTGCCGAGGTCGAGGCCTCAAGAACATCCTGGAGCCCCGATAATGCTTTGGAAGTCGAAGCCTCCCACCGGGGCAATTTTGGGGGTGCAGAATCCTCAAGGGCAATGCCAGAGGCATCTCGATGCTTAGAAGGCGATCTACCCTTTGAGGACCAGCTGGACTTATGTTTAGTTACCTGAGATCCATGGGAGGAAGAGGAAGCCCTGGAAGACGTCGATGCCACCGAAGCTGCATCAGAGGGAAACAGGGTACTGAGCTTAGCAGCTTGGTTCTGCCGACCTCTTTTAGACATCATGGCGCAGGACATACAATCCGTGATGGAGTGGTCAGGATCTAAACATTTTAGACACCATTCATGGGTGTCGGTGACGGAAATGGTACCGCCACACTTGGTGCAGTTTTTGAAACCTGAGGCACAGGTTCTCTATAGTAGGAAAAAGGTTTTGGGCCTAAAGCCCAAAAAGGCGCGTGCACCTGGGAAAAAATAGAAAAAAGTCCTAGTATTTTTTTTTTCTTTAAAGACAGAAAAGAAGAAGAAAAAAACCAGCGGTACCGGTAAAGCGTCGAGGAAGGCAGATGCGACCACAAAAAAGAAAGAAAGAAAGAAGAATTCTTCTGCGGTGACAGGAACAACGACCTGCTGGCTCCGCAGAAAAAGAACAACTGGAGAGAGGCAGTTGGGAAAGGCGGGAAGGCAGCACGCAGGCGCTGTGGGATGCTCCCAAAAGCTTTCTAATTGGACGCTGGGGAGCGTTCCTGCGCAGGCTCCATCGGTACCGATGATACCCATATGTGATGACTACATTCCTGCTTGTTCCTGGAGATCCAGCCTACGGGAATGAGGAGAGTTGGTAAGAGGTGTTTCCCACATTCTTAACATGAGATCATGCAAGATCTCATGAATAGGCAAAGTAGCTGCTTCCTTGGGAGCTTTAGGATATTTCCAACTCTTTTGCTCTGGGCTCTGTTTTCAGGAGCCACTGTGATGGAAAGACCCCTAGCCACTTCCCTGATGAAATCCTGAAAGGATATATGCTCTGGAGGAGACATCCTACATTTAGGAGAAGGCGGCTCCTCAGAGAGAAGTACTCCGGCATCGACAGAGCTGTCAGAGTCCTCAGAGTTAACGGAGGATTCAAAATATCTTCTGTCCGGGTGCTCTTGTAAAGCACGATACCGGTACCGATCGAAGTCGGTACCGGAGGGGTCCGGTACCAGCCTGTCGATACCAGAGGAAACAGCATGACTTGGTGTTGGTAGCACACTCTCCGATGTCGATGCTATCGGTACCGGGACCGATAATGGTGCCGGAACCGATGTCGATACCGGTTGAAATGTCTGAAGCGGTCCCAAAGGCACCGATGCCGCAAGGAGAGCCACCAGACTGCGCTCAATAGCCAGGAATCTCTGGTCAATTGACGCTGCCGATGCCCGGGTGTCGGTACCGGACAAAGCGGCCGGTACCCCAGAGCATGGCACCAATAGTTCTGCCGAGGTTGAGGCCTCGAGAACATCCTGGAGCCCCAATAGTGCTTTGGAAGCAGAAGCCTCCTGCCGGGGCAATTTTGCCGGTATAAGTCCCTCAAGGGCAATGCCAGAGGCATCTCGATGCTTGGAAGGAGATCTACCCTTTGAGGACCGGCCAGATTTATGTTTGGTTACCTGAGATCCATGGGAGGAAGACGAAGCCCTGGAAGACGTCGATGCCACGGATGCTGCATCGGAGGGAAAAAGGGTGCTAAGCTTAGCAGCTCGGTTCTGCCGACCCCTCTTCGACATCATCCCACAGGCAACACACTCCGAGATGGAGTGGTCAGGACCTAAACATTTGAGGCACCACTCGTGAGTGTCGGTGACGGAGATGGTACCGCCACACTTGGAACACTTTTTAAAACCTGATGCGGGTTTTTCCATGTTGAGGAAAAATTGGGCCTAGTGCCCAAAATGGCGCGTGGCACCCAAGAGAAAAAAGGCTAGAAAATCCAGATAAAAGATTAGAATTTTTTTTTTTTTTTTTTTTTAGAAAGAAAGAAAGAAAGAACCGGCGGTACCGGTATAGCGTCGAGGAAGGCAGACGCTACCACAAAAAAGAATGAAAAATACAGGATAATTTCTGCAGTGACAGGAAAACGACCTGCTGGCTCCGCGGAAAACGAAGAACTGGAGAGAGGCAGTTGGGAAAGGCGGGAAGGCAGCACGCAGGAACTGTGGGATGCTCCCAAAAGCTTTCTAATTGGACGCTAGGGAGCGTTCCCACACAGGCTCCGTCTGTACCGACGATACCATATGTGAAGACTACATTCCTGCTTGTTCCTGGAGATAAGATATTAACTGGTAAGTAAAATGTCACCTTCGATATCTTCCTGCTAGACCAGTCCAGACAAGTGGGATGTACCAAAGCTACAACGCCACTGGACAGGAAGAAGACACAGCGGCTCACAAAACCCCAGAGCCAAAGGCCATGTCTGACCTAGTGTGGACATCCAAGCGATAATGCTTAACAAAAGTAGAAAGTGAAACCCACGTTGCTGCTCGACAAATGCCTGCAGGGGCTACCGAGCTCCAGCTCCACCCATTAGGACACCTGCGCTCGGGTAGAATGGGCATGCAAACCCTCTGGAACCAGTGGGATCCATAACAGATAAACAGAGGCAAAGGCTTCCTTATTCCAGCACCCCCAAAGTCGACTTAGCTGCCATGTCACCCTTGTGTGGGCCATAAAAAGCACAAAAAGATGGTCGAATTTACAAAAAGAAATCGTAACCTCCAAGTACTGGAGAAGCACCCTCCAGACAACCAGAAAGCGAAGATCCTTATCCTTGCTATGACACTACTCTTTAGAGAAGGAGGGCAGGTGTACCTCCTGGTTCACCTGAAAGGGAGAAAAAAACTTAAGGTAAGAAGGAAGGCAGAGGCTGAATGGAAACTGCCTCCTTGAAAAAGACAGATAAGGATCTCAGTAAGACAGAGCCTGCAGCTCAGAAATCCACCTTACAGAACATACAGCAACCAAGACAATCTTGAGACATCAAATCCTTTAAAGTTGCGCACTTCAAAGGCTCAAAGGGTGCCACAATCAGGGCCCTGAGCACCAGACACAGATCCCCGGAAGGGATCAGAGACGGGAAGGGAGGACGCAGATGCCAAACCCACTGGAGAAAGCGTGAAATGTCTGGGTGCAAGGCTAGAGACAACAGCCACTGGACCTCAGGATGGACCAAAGCTGCTACCTGAACATTCAGGGAGCAAAGGGAAAGGTCCTTCTCCAGGCCATCCTGAAGAAAAGCCAAAAGAGATGGCAGCTTGGTTGCCTCGGGAGCCAACTGCTGAGTGACGCATCACTTAAGAAGCACCAGATCCGCATGTATGCTAGCTTGGTAGACCTGGCTCTGGGCTCTGAGCAGAGTGGAGACCACGGCTGGAGAGTAACCCTTACGTTCCTGCTGTCTCTTTACAAGAGCCAAGCTGTAAGAGAGAGGGAACTGGGTCATCTAGGACGATCTGTCCCTGCCAAAACAGGCCCAGAGATGGAGACAACTGAAGAGGAGGCACCTTCAGGAGCTGCATCAGGTCTCCAAATCATGCCTTCCTCAGCCAATCTGGCGCCACCAGAATAATCCTGCCTGGGTGGCATTCTATGCCGAATCACATGCCCCACCAAGGGCCACAGAGGAAACACATACAGCAGTGCTGACTTGGCCAAGGCTGGGTCAGAGAATCAACGACCCCTCTCCTTGTGGCGACTGAAGCAGCGGCAAACTTCAGCATTGGAGCGGGTTGCCATCAGTTCCATTTCAGGGTGACCCCAGCATTGCAGAACCAACTGAAAAGCCTCCTGACTCAACTCCAATGCTCCAGAATCCAGAGTGTGCTGGCTGAGGAAGTCTGCTTCCGCACTGTCCACCCTGGCAATGTGCTGAGCCATTAAAGCTAGGAGGTTCTTCTCTGCATGGACAAACAGGAGAGTCATCTCCAGAGCTACTACAGAACGTCTAATGTTGCCTTGCCAATCGACATAAGCCACAACTGTGGCATTGTCTGAAAAGCGTAGTTACTCACCTGTAATAGGTGTTCTCCAGGGAAAGCAGGAATCAGTCCTCACTTATGGGTGATGTCGGCGCCGACGGAGCCCCCGCAGAGCAATTTCCCAGCTTTCAAAGAAAGCCTTTGGGATTGCTACCAAGCATGAGTGGTCCTCTTCCCGCCCAAGGGTGCCATCTTGCTCAGTCAGGTCCCTTAGCTCGAGCCCTACCAAGCAGAAGGCAAGGGAAGGACAAAAATGTATCAACTCATCAGGGGAAATGGAAGGGTAGTGAGGATTGATTCCTGCTGTCCGTAGAGAACACCCGTTACAGGTGAGTAACTATGCTTTCTCCAGGAACAAGCAGGAAGTCAGTCCTCACTTATGGGACTCCCCAGCTACAGGCTTCCAAACCTGTAACCAAAAAATGCCTCACGAGGCCATAAGCAGAAGCCAAAGCCCAAAGGAACCCGAGTCCTCGGATACCCAGTCAAAACACCCGGTAGCCGTGAAGAAGGGTCGAGGGAAGGAGATGCTTATACCCCCAACAGATTATGGAGTACAGCCTGGCCAAAGGCGCTGTCCCGGTGGGACTCCCTCTCCAGGCAGTAGTGAGCAGCGAAGGTGTTCGTAGAAGACCAGGTTGCCGCCCGTCAGATATCCATCATGGGCACGGAGCGCAGAGAGGTCACCGAGGCTGCCTTGGCTCGGACCCCATAAGCAGTGATCCGATGATCCAGAGGGACGCTAGCCTTCGCATGAGCGAATGCGATGCAGTCCGCCACCCAAATAGAGAGGGTGTGCTTGGTGACTGCCTGCCCCTGCCTATTGGGAGTGTAGGTCACGAAAAGTGTGACAGACTTGCGGTGAGTCTGGGTGCGCTGCAAGTAAAACGCGAGGGCCCGTTTGCAGTCGAGGGTGTGGAAAGCTGTCAATGCCAGGTCAATGTGGGGCCTCGGGAAGCACTCTCTCTTTGCTGAGATGAAAAGCCAACACAACCTTGGGTAAGAATTTTGGATAGGTCCAGAGGACCACCCTGTTCCGATAAAACCTGGTGTAAGGGGCGCCAGCCATGAGTGACTTAAGCTCACTTACTCGGCGAGCCGAGATCAGCGCCACCAGGAAGGCCACCTTCCAGGACAAATGCCAGAGCGAACACGTCGCCATCGGCTCGAAAGGTGGACGAGTGAGTTGCGTGAGTACCATGTTCAAGTCCCTTTCCGATGGGGGAAGGTGGATGGGCGGCTTTGAGAGTAAAAGGCCCGCATGAAGCGGGAGACTAGAGGCTGCCCTGAGAGAGGTTTTCCCTCGAGAGGAAGATGATTGGCCGATATGGCGCTCAAATGAACTCTAACAGAGTTTGACTTCAGCCCTTCCCTCGAGAGGTGAAGGAGGTACTGGAGAACCCACAGAACTGGGAACGAGAAGGGGGTCAAGCTGGTGCTCTGAGCACCAGGCGGAGAATCACTTCCACTTAAAGCATAAGCCCGTCTAGTGGAGTCCATCCTCAAAACAAGGAGGATTTCCTCAACCTCCTCCGGGAGGGCCACAGAGGCTAGAGAGACCCGTTCAGCCGCCAGGCTCCGAAGAAAGCCGGAGCAGAAACGGGAATCAAGGCTGCCAAGGCCACGAGAAAGAGTAGTTACTCACCTGTAACAGGTGTTCTCCAGGAGCAGCAGGAATCAGTCCTCACATATGGGTGACGTCGGCACAGACGGAGCCCTCGTGCGGAGCATTTCCCCAGCTTTCAAAGAAAGCCTTTGGGAATTGCAGCGCGCATGCGCGGTCCCCTTCCCGCCCAAGGGTGCCATCTTGCTCAGTCTGATGACATAGCTAAGAGACAGCGAAAAATTAGCAAAATAAATCATATGACTGCAACTCCAAGGGGAGGAGGGAGGGTTGTGAGGACTGATTCCTGCTGCTCCTGGAGAACACCTGTTACAGGTGAGTAACTACTCTTTCTCCAGGACCAAGCAGGAAGTCAGTCCTCACATATGGGACTCCCCAGCTTAAGGCTACCGGAGACCTCAAGCCCTCTAGCTCGGCAGCACGTAAGGAAGGAATCTTCTCTGAGAACGACCCCGACCGGTAGCCCAACACCAGGGCCGGAGGGTAGGAGTTGCCTAAACTCCAAAGAGATTATGGAGTACTGCCTGTCCGAAAGCACTGTCCCTGCAGGACTCCCTCTCAAGGCAGTAATGGGCCGCAAAGGTCTGGCTTGAAGACCAAGTAGCGGCCCGGCAGATGTCTGCCAACGGAACAGAGCAGAGATTAGCCACGGATGCAGCCTTCGCCCTGACACGATGAGCCGTGACTCGACCCTCCAACGAGAGGCCGGCTGCCCCATAAGCCCAGGCGATACAGTCAGCGAACCATATGGACAAAGTACGCTTGGAGACAGGTAACCCCAACCTATTGGGGTCAAAAGAAATGAAGAGCTGAACAGCCCTTCGATGCGCCCGCGTACGGTCAAGGTAGAAGGACAACGCCCTCCTACAGTCCAGGGTATGCAGGACCATCTCAGTCCGGTTGGCATGCGGCCTGGGAAAGAAGGTCGGAAGAACCACCTCCTGATTGAGGTGAAAAGGGGAGACAACCTTAGGGAGAAACTTCGGGTGAGTCCGTAAGACTACCCTATTCCTGTAGAACCTAGTGTAAGGGGGATCAGACACTAGTGCCTGAAGTTCACTCACTCGCCTAACAGAGGTAAGAGCTACCAGAAACAAGGTTTTCCAGGAGAGAAAACGGAGAGAGCAGGGAGCCATAGGTTCAAATGGCGGATAAGTAATCCGCTGTAAGACCACATTCAGATGCCACTCAGGGGCTAGTGGACGCAAAGGAGGCTTAAGCAGAAGGAGGCCTCTGAGAAAACGAGCCACCAAAGGGTGGTTTGGAAAGAGGCCTCCTGTCCACCAGCGAGTGGTGCGCTGAGAGAGCACTGAGGTGAACCCTGACAGAGTTGGACTTAAGGCCTAGATTGGAGAGGTAAAGCAAATATTGCAATACTACCGCTACCAAGCACGAGCACTGAGCACACCATGTAGAGAATGTACGCCACTTAAGAGCGTAGGATTTCCTGGTGGATTGCCTCCTAGAGGCTAAGACTACGTCTTCCACTTCTCTAGGCAGGAGTAGGGGAGCCAGGACTACCCTTCAGCAGCCAGACCATCAGATGAAGGGACTGGAGGTTGGGGTGCAAGAGAGACCCCTGGTTCTGAGACAGGAGATCGTGCTGAATCCCCAGAGGAAGAGGAGTGTCCACCGCCAGTTGCAGCAGGAGCGGGAACCACAGCTGCCTCGGCCACCTGGGGGCTATCAGAATCATTGAGGCCCTGTCCTTGAGGACCATGAACAGTGTTCGGGACACTAGTGGCGTGGGAGGAAACGCATACAGTAGGCCTTGGGACCACGGAATCAGAAAGGCATCCGCTGCTACTCTGAGAGGATGCAGTTGTCTGGAACAGAATCTCGGGAGTTGCCGGTTCAGAGGACTGGCGAAAAGATCCATGGTGGTGAGGCCCCACCTGAGAAAGATCCGCTGAACCACCAACGGATTCAATCTCCATTCGTGTGGTTGCAGGATCCTGCTCAGTCTGTCCGCCAGGCAATTTTCTTGACCGGGGAGGTAGACAGCCTTGAGGAGGATTCCGTGATTGACTGCCCAAGAGCAGCCTCCTTGTTTGTTCACGCAGAACATGGCAACTTGATTGTCCGTCTGGACCAGTACAGACTGGTGAGATGTGAGGTGGGAGAAGGTTCTCAGAGCTAGGCGTATTGCCCATAGCTCCAGGAAGTTTATCTGCTGAGCAGCCTCCCAAGGGGTGCAGAAACCCTGAGTACATGCCCCTTGGAAATGTGCTCCCCAACCATGAAGAGAAGCATCTGTCGTCAGCACTTGAGAATGCGGAGGGGATTGAAAATCCACTCAGAGTACCAGATTCGGAAGATGAAGCCACCATTGTAGAGAGGAGATGAGCAGGGTGGATATTCTCACCGAGCCTGCAAGGCTCCCTGTGGCCTGATGCCACTGAGTTTGAAGGCTCCACTGAGCAGGCCGCATGTGCAGGCGGGCATTGGGGGTTACATGAACCGTGAAGCCATATGGCCGAGAAGTCTCAGGAATTGCCTGGCGGAGACCAGGGAATTGCTGTGAAACTGCCTGGCTACATCCATCAACCGGAGGGCCCTGTCCACTGGCAGAAAAGCCCTCGCCTGAAGAGTGTCTAGCCTTGCTTCTACGAATTCTAAGTTCTGGGACGGGAGCAAAGTGGACTTTGCGAAGTTTATGACAAACCCCAAGTGCTGAAGCAGAGCCACAGTACGAAGGGTGGCTTGACTGGCCTCCTGGGAAGACTGGCCCCTTATGAGCCAGTCATCCAGGTATGGAAACACAATGGTCTGGATGAATAAGGATGTGAGTATAAGCATCCTTTAGATCTAAGGAGCATAGCCAATCACCCTGCTGGAGGTAGGGCAGCAGGATTCCAAGGGTAAGGATCTTGAATTTTTCCCTCTCCAGAAACTTGTTGAGGTTGCGCAAGTCTAGGATGGGTCTGAGGCCTCCTGTTCTTTTTGGTACCAGAAAGTACCTGGAATAAAAGCCGTGACCTTTCAGGTGGTGGGGCACCGGTTCCACAGCCTTGTCCTTTAGCAGACTTGCTAAATCCTGAAGGAGTAGGTCCCTGTGCAGAGGGAGTCTTGGAGGCTCCCCTGGAAAATAGGAGGGAGGTACCTGGTGAAAATGGAGAAGATAGCCCTTTTGGACTATATGGAGCACCCAGGTATCTGATGTGACGGCTGACCACCTGTGGGCAAAGTGGGCCAGCCAGCCTCCTGTGCTGATGTGAGCCAGCTGAGGAGAAGAGGCTATGCTTTCTGAGTCAAAAACCCCCACCCCTGCTGAGCAGGGGCCGGTGTTGGTGGCTTGGGGGTCTTCTGCCTACGGGGCCCATGACCCTGCCCCTTGGCCTGCTGACCCTGTTGGGGAGCTGCAGAGGCCTGATAATGAGGGTATTGTTTATAGTCAGATGACTTCCTCGGGTAAAAGGTCTTTTTTCCCGAGCCCTTCTTCTTCTGAGAAGGGGCAGAGGTTTTTCTGGACAGCCTAGTCCTGGTCAGTCTCGGTCCCGGGTTCTGCAGCCTTTTCAGTCATGGGCTTGCCAAAGAGGTTTTCACCTCGGCAGGGGACATCGACCAACTTGTCCTGCACCCATGGCTTGAGGTCGGATGACTGTAGCCAAGACTGTCGGAGGGCACCGATGCCGGCCCCGGCTACTTGGGCCGAAGCCTCGAAGCCATCGTAGGCTGCTCGAGAGATAAACTTCGAGCACTCTCGAATACCAGTGGACAAGGCTTGGAACCGCTGCAAAGGTTCCTCAGAGACCAGCAGAGAACCCGGCAATCTCCTTTGCCAGGTCTCGGAGACACATGCCCATGTAGAGCTGGTAAGTCTGGACACGGCAAGCAAGCATAGAGCCCTGGAAGCACTTCTTGCCAAGGGCATCCAGGTTGCGGGCCTCCCGGCCGGGAGGTACCGAGGAGTGCATCTTCTGACTTTTCAGTCGATGCATGGCTGATTCCACAACCATGGAGTGGTGCGGTAATTGTGCCTTTTGGAACCCAGGGCTCTTGCGGACTCGATAGATGGAATTGACCCGCTTGATTAACACCGGCGTCGAGGCCGGGGTCTCCCACATGCGGAAGAGCAGCTGCTCCAGCATCGGAGGAACCGGTACATTAAAGGCCTCCCTTTGGGGGAGAGTCATACTGGAGGGCCTCGAGCTCCTCCTCGGGATCCGCGGGGAAGGCCAAGGCCTTGGCCATATCCCGCACGAAGTCCGAGAACCGGGTATCCTCCGGTGGGGATCGTCTCCGAGGTTCGGACTCTGGCGAGTCCAATGGGACACACCGAGTCCGATAAGTGTCAGGTGACTCTTCGTCCTCCGTCTCCCAGCCCAACTCCTCGGAGGAGGAATCGAGCGGCTCCGGTCGGGCGGGCACCGATGCCATCTACCCCGACGCCGAGGGTACCAGTGTCGACGACCTCTGTCCCGAATGGGAGGCTGAGGGAGACCGTGGCCGAGGATGGACTCGAGCCCGCATGGACTCGAGGATCGGCTCGGCCTCCGGGGTCGACTTGGACGTCGAGGTCCCGGTGGTCGGGGCAGATGCACCGTTGAGACAGGCGATCAATGCCCGCTGCTGTTCCATGAAGGCAGCGAGGCTGCACTCCAAGGCCGTCAACCTGAGTCCGAGCTCAGGAGACCCAGCAGCCCCCGACTCGGGCCCCGATGGCATCGGGCCCGACGTCGGCTCCCCTGGAGGAGAGTCCACGAGGACTACAGCACTCACGTGTCCAGGAGACTGCATCTCGAGACGAGGATGCTTGGGAGGCCTCTCCGACTCCGAAGACCCGGGACGGCTATTGGGGCTATGCGACCTGGCCCTCGAGGAACCAGTAGCGTCCACCGACGCCGCCCTCGTGGGTTTCTTCTTCCTGCGATGTTCCCGTGAAGGAGACCCCCGCTCAGAGGAACCCCGACGCTGCTCGGGGCCAGAGTCCCGAGACGTTGAGGCCTCTGACGAGGTCCGGGCCCATCCGGACATAGAGTCAGAGAAGATCCTATCCTTCTGGTGCTGCCGACTCCTCAACGCCTTCGAGGACATTTTGCCACACGGACCACAGATCATCGGGTCATGATCGGGTCCGAGGCAGCGGAGGCAGCAGTCATGTGTGTCGGTAAGAGACATAAGTTTCTTACACCGATCACACTTTTTAAACCCGCTGGTAGCCATCGGGGGAAAAAGGGCCCCTGCGAGGTCAAAAGACCGGGCTGCCAGTGAAAAAAGAAAAATGGCACGAACGCTAGTCACAAAGGACAAAAACCGAAAAAGAGAGAGTGGACTCGATACCGGCGTATCGGGCCAAGGCGGGAAAAGGATCCGGCGTCGAACCGAAGGAGAAAAAGAAAAAACAGGGGAATCAACTTTTTCCTCGGCGAAAAACGAACTACGTCCGTCGGGCTCCGCGGAAAAAAGACGACTGAGCAAGATGGCACCCTTGGGCGGAAAGGGGACCGCGCATGCGCGCTGCAATTCCCAAAGGCTTTCTTTGAAAGCTGGGGAAATGCTCCGCACGAGGGCTCCGTCGGCGCCGACGTCACCCATATGTGAGGACTGACTTCCTGCTTGGTCCTGGAGAATCAGCAATGCCCCATCCTGTTGGGGCTTGAACAACGTCCTCACAATGAGGGGGAGCAGAGGGAATGCATATAGAAGACTGGAGGATCAGTCCAGGAGGAATGCACTGGGGCCCTCCCTGCTCGGGTGTGGCACTGGTCCTCAGAAGCGAGGGAGCTGTGTGCTCTGAGGGCTGGCAAAGAGGTCCATCACTGGAGTGCCCCAGCACCAGAACAGCCAGCCTGCTACCTTGGGATCCAGGTGCCACTCGTGGGGGCAAAGGATTCTGCTGAGCCTGTCCGCTAGGCCATTCTCCTGACCCGGGAGGTATGTCGCCCTGAGGGACATCCTCCAATGGGTGGCAAAGGAGCAAATGAGGACCACTTCCTTGTAGAGGGGGCGCAACCCCGTGCCCCCTTCCTTGTTGATGTAGAACATCACTACACGGTTGTTGGTCTGTACCAGAACAGACTTCCCGCTGAGGAGGTCCTCGAAGGCCTTCAGGGGCCACCAGATGGCCCTGAGCTTGAGCAGGTTTATCTGCTGCCGAGACTCCTCGGGTGATCACTGCCCCTGCGTGCAGAGGGACCCACAATGGGCTCCCCATCTTGACAGAGAAGCATCCGTGGTCAGCACCACCTCGTGCTGGGGGGTCTGAAAAGGCGATACCCGCAAGAGGTTGCAGAGATTCTGCCACCAGTTCAGGGACAAGTGAAGGTCAGGAAGAACCCTGACAGGGTCCCTGAGGCGCCCGAGGGACTGAGTCCATTGGGTGCGGAGGCACCATTGAGCCATCCGCATGTGCAGGCAGAAGTGAGGAACCACATGCACGGTTGAGCCCATGTGGCCCAGTAGACGTAGCATGGACCGAGCAGTGACCTGGCAGGCACTCTGGATGCGAGCCGCCAGGGTCTGAAGGCGGGTGGAGCGATCCACCAGCAAGGAGGCAATGGCCTGCCGAGTATCGAGGTGTGCTCTGATGAACTCGAGGACTTGCGTCAGCTCGAGATAAGACTTCGGGTAGTTTATCTTTAAGCTCAAACTCTCTAAGAGGAGGATAATGCGTGACATCGCTTGCTGGGCCTCCTCGACGGAGTAGCCCGTGACGAGCCAGTTGTCGAGGTAGGGAAACCCAGGCATGCCCTGGCGCCGAAAATGAGCGGTGACCACGATAAGGCACTTCGTGAAGACCCGAGGGGGATGCAAGGCCGAAAGGGAGCACCCTGTACTGGAAGTGTTCTCCCCGTACCCTGAAAAGCAGGTACTGCGCTTTAGATCCAAGGAGCCTAGCCAGTCGCCCTGCCGGAGGAAGGGCAGCAGCAGCCAAGAGATAGCATCTTGAATTTCTCCCACACCAGAAACTTCTTTAGCCTGCAAAGGTCTAGGATGGGCCACAGACCACCCCCCCCCCCCCCCGCCTTCTTCGGGATGAGGAAATACCGGGAATAAACGCCCCGACCTCGAAGGTGGGGAGGGACCTCCTCGACTGCCCGTTGAGTAAGGAGGGAGTGCAGTTCCTGGTGTAGTAAGAGCTGGTGCTCAGGGAGTCGAGGGGGCTCCGCCGAGGAGAAAGGGGGTGGAAGTGTGTTGAAGTGAAGGCGATAGCCCTCCTGGATGACCTGGAGGACCCAGGTGTCTGAGGTGATACATGCCCACGACAGGGCAAAGCAGGACAGGCATCCCCCTACTGACTGCTGTGCCACCAGAGGCCGAGGGGCCATGCCACTGGCGTCAAAACCCCTGAGAGGGTTGCGGGGGAGCAGGTTCTGGGCCTTCGGACCCTTTGGTTTCCGGTGACCCTGGTTGGGCTTCCCCTGCACCAGAGTGGTCGGCGTGGGGATAGCCGGGTACGGCGGGTAGCTGCGGTATAGGAGGCTCTTTCTGGGGAAGAAAGGCTTCTAGGCTGGCTGCTTCTTTTGAGGTAGCGACGAGGTCTTGCGGGAGAGACGGCTCCTACTGACGTACCCTGTCTCGATCTGCCTTCTCCTCCATAGGCTTACTGAAGAGTTGCTCCCCGAGGCAGGGCACGTCCAGGAGCTTCTCCTGCACCCACTGCTCCAGATCCGAAGATTGGAGCCAGGCCTGGCGACCAGCCCCGATGCCCGCAGCCGCCACCCGAGCCAAGGTCTCGAATCCATCGTAGGAGGCTCGAGAGAGATACCGACATCAGCAAAGTGCGGAATCTGTCGCGGGGCTCACCCTCGAGGCCCACGGAGAAACCTCAGAGTTCCCTCGCCAACTCGCGAAGAAACATACCGATGTATAATTGGTATGCCTGGATGCGGCAGAAGAGCATGGACCCTTGGTAGGCCTTGAGGCCCAGGACAACAAGGGCCCTCGATTCTCAGCCCGGTGGTATCGAGGAATGGGACTTCAGGCTTTTCTGCTTCCTCATAACCGATTCCACTACCATCGAGGTGTGCGGAAGCTGAATCTTACAGAAGCCTGGGCCGCACTGCACCTTGTACATTGTGTCAAGGCGCTTGCTGACAATAGGAACCGAGGCTGGGGTTTCCCACATACGGAGCAATAGCAGAGACAGGATCGGCGGTACCGGCACCGTGAGGAACTCACAATAGCAGAGATAGGATCGGCGGTACCGGCACAGCGAGGGACTCCCTGGGCGGGGCCTCATACTGAAGGATATCTAGTTCCTCAGCACGAGGATCTTCCTCATCCTGGGTAACCAGGTTGAGGGCCTGAACCATACCGTGGACAAACACCAGAAAAGAGGTGTCTTCGGGCGGTGAGCACCGCTGAAGACCAGGCGGCAAAGGATCCGATGGGAAGTCCCGGTGAGTGCAGGACTCTGGGGAAGTGTCACCATCGGATTCCCAGTCCGAAAAGTCGGTGAAGGGATCCGAGCCGGGTGGATCACCCTGTCCGACGGCCGGCGGTCTGGAGCAGGAGGCCCTGGACGATCTCACCTCTGAGGAATGGGAGGGCGAGCGAGACCAGCATCGAGGGAGACTGAACAAGATGGCACCCTTGGGCGGGAAGAGGACCACGCATGCATGGTATGCTCCTATGCTCCCAAGTGCTGGAACAAACTACCTCCCAACATCAGATCAATCAGGGATATCACCCAATTCAGAAAGTCCATCAAGCACTATTTATTCACTTTGCACTTCAGGCTACCATACACACAACAGAACCGGCTCCCGCCTCACTCAGCTAATTCTTACACATAACAACCCAGAACAAAGGATCAAAATGTGAAAACACTGTATCTTGTCAAATATCAAATCCTTATGTAACCTATTCAATGTATATATAATTATGTAGATAGTTATCCCCAGTTCACACTCAGTTTATCTTCCCTGTTATCTGTAAACCTAGATCAGTCATGTATTGACAGGTATATTGTTGTTTAATGTAAACCGCACTGATGATGAATAGTGCGGTATATAAAAAATGTTAAATAATAAATAAATAATAAATAATGGTAGAAATCCCAAAAGCTTTCTTTGAAAACTGGGGAATTGCTCCGCGTGGGCTCCGTCGGCAACGACGTTACCCATAAGTGAGGACCGACTTCCTTCTTGTTCCTGGAGAAACACTTGAACCGCCTAGCTCTCGATCAGAGGCCAGAAACACAAAGCCAACCTGATGGCCCTCGTGACAAGGCTGTTGATGGACCACACCGCTTCCCTGTGATTTCAATGGCCCTAGGCCGTATGGTCTTGGCAATGGGCTGCCCATCTAGAGAGACTGGCATCAATCGTCAAGGAGGACCTAGGAGAAATCTTTCAGTGGCATGCCCTTCCTCAGATAACCGGTCAGTTGCCACGACCACAGGCTGGACTTTGCCATCAATGAGAGCGCTGGCTCCCGGAGGTGACAAAGATGCCATCTCTTTGGCCTGTTTTGCAGGACAGTCTGGAGTAGGATTTTTTTTTCTTAGATCCCAGAAGGTTCAGGGGGCAGCTTTGGCCAGTAAATCTCTAGCCATACACCTGGGTGTTTCATGCCTTCATCAGGAGGGTTCAGCATCTATGTTCTCCCCTATGGTATGTGGTCCACTTCCTGGGATCTGTGTCTGGTGCTCCAGGCCCTGATTTTGGAACCCTTTGAGCCGCTTAGTGCTACTCTGCAGGACTTGCAACTCAAGACAGTCTTCTTAGTTGTGATTGTTCCGCAAGGCTGTTTTCTACGTTGCAGGATCTGTCTTGCCGAGATCCTTATCTATCTTTTTTTTTTTTTAGGAGGCTGTTTCCATTCTGCCTCTGCCTTCCTTTTTCCCCAAAAGTGATTTCTCCCTTTCATGTGAACCAGATGATTTGCCTGCCCTCCTTCTCTAAGGAGCAGCATCAGGGGAATGGTAAGGATCTTTGCCTTGTGGATGTCCGGAGGGTGCATCTCTGGTTCTTGGAGATTACAAATTCTTTTAAGTCAGACCATCTTTTTGTGCTGTATGCTGGCCTGCGCAAGGTGACGTGGTGGCTCAGTCTGCATTGGGTCGCTGGGTTAAGGAGGCTGTTGCCTCGGTGGATCTGCTGCGGGACCGGCTAGTTCTGGAGGGGTTTGACTGCCCATTCTACCTAAGCTCAAGCGCCCTCATGGGCTGAGCGAAGCTTGGTAGCCACTGCAGATATCTGTTGGGCAGCACCATGGGCATTTCCACTTGGATATCTATGCTCAGACAGATATGGCCTTTGACTCTAAGGTTTTGTGAGCTGTGTCTTTTTCCCACCCAGTGAAGGCATAACTTGTACGTCCCACCTGTCTGGACTGGTCTAGCAGGACAATATTGAAAATGACATTTCACTTACCAGATAGTCTCCTTTCCTTGAGTCCTACTAACCAGTCCAGGGTCCACTCCCTGGAACCGTTTGCGCTCTGTTCTTCTGCAGCAGTACTCCTGGGTCCACTATGATTCTTATATTTGGCTCTGTAGGTTCATCTTCTATGATCAGCCTTCTCTTTATGCTTTCCTGTACATAATATCTACTATTTGACTGCTCATTGTTGCCCACATTGAAGTTGTGTGAGGCTTGCCATGTTCTCCCCATATGCCTTGGGACAGATTCTGAAAAGACCTCTGGTGGCTGAGGCGTAAAGAGGCAGAGGAGTGTTATTGAAACCTGAGCTTTTCATTGGTTCTTTGTCTCCACCAATCTACTGGTAGGCAAACACAACCCACTTGTCTGGATTGGTCTTAAGGGCATCTTCACCAGGTGGGACTTAGAGACAGTGTCCATGGCCCAATGCAGTCATCACTATAGACCTCACCAGCAGATGAATTAGGTCATACTTAGAAGCAGTTAGAAAGGCTGCTAGACTTCATCTGAATGAACTTGGATGCCTCCAGGTCCTCCCAGACCCAAAACAAATAAGTCCTCACTACTAGACCTCCGCAAACGAAGGCCTGCAGCCTGAGCACTGAGCCCAAAAAACCCCAAACAGTCTTCAAAAGCACCTCGACCATATGATCTTGTTGATATCAGAGGGTGGCACTACCCTCCCCAGGACAGTGGTATGCTTCATGACCACCATAACAAAGGCATCCACTTCAGGAAAAAAAATGCATCAGTCTGCAGATGACCTTTCTACCCCACAGAAGCCTATCTAGAGATTCCCACTCTGCTTGCATCATGCGCTTAACTACCAGATGGAGAGGAAAGACCCTGGAAGGGCAATATATTCCCTCAAAAATGGTGTCTCCTTCCACCTTTTCCTCCACTTATGGCTCTGCAATATGAAGAGCCGAAAAAACCTGAGCAACCAGGGAAGACCACTTCCCTGTGGAAGACATGCACAACCAAGGGCGAGCACCAACTCCTCTAGACATTCCCCTAGAGGATTTGGACTCCACCTCCACTTCCTCTGCCTCAGGAGAGGGTGATCCAGTGTGCCTGAGCAGAACCTTGGGGCTCTGGATCTACTCCACCCCCCCCCCCCTCTGGAAAAGGTGAACATGCTTCTGCAGAGACTCAGGAACAGAAGCAGGGACCGCAGGTGAAGCAGTCCCAGGGAGAAGGCCTGCTGCATAAACCCCCAAAATTCCAGGAAGAATAGCCACCTCCCCCCCCAAAAGGCCTCCCTTGGCACTTGCTGCTCCCAGCACCAATACAGGAGAGTCTCACATCCTGTCCCCAAAGCATTAAGAATCTTAAAACTGAGCTAAGAGTTCCATGCTGGACAATGAAATGGTGATTGTCCCTGCCAAATTCCCAGGCCAGGCATCCCCTGTGGAGGAACTCCCCAAAAGGACTCAACATCCCAGAGAGGCTGAAGGGTTCCCCTCATTCCCTTTGGATGAGGATCCCCCTGGACTGACCTCACACATGGAGCATAGCTCCGGAGACCACACCTTAGACAAACGTGCAGAGCAGACCAAGCAGCGTTGGAATGCTTGAGTATGCACATTGTGTAGGCCCCCTGTACCAAAGCCAAAAAAGAAAGGGGTCTACTCCCAGGTGAACCCCCAGGACTGCAGTAGGCTGCACAAAGCCTCGAGCTCAATCTATCAGCTCCCAGTGGCCCCCCCAGATATCAGTGGAGGCCCTTCCGATGAAGCAGGCTCAGATTTTCAGCCCTCTGCAGCCAAACAGTGGCCCACAGTATACTGTACAGAACCAATAACTCTATGTTTAAGTCCCCTGCAACCAAATTGCGACCTTCAGGCACCTCTGGCCACCCACCCTGGTGGCCATGACCGATGACCTTGAGATCCTCGGCCACCTCTCCTCTACTAACCAGGCTACCATGCACCTGGGGGGGGGGGGGGGAGAAGAAAAATTTAACAAAAAAAGAAGAGGAAATTAATAAGAAGGCAGAAAGACAAAGAAAAGTATGCTGGACCTCTGCTTTCCAAGTTGTCTTAGTCCCCTACCGTGCTCAACCTGTCCACACCATGATAGGGAATCTGTGCAACCCCTCCCTTTACTTAGGGGAGCTCCACTAAAGGGCGCCACTACTCCACTGGGAAACAGCCATCAAGCTGGGATCCCAGGAGTAACACTGCAAAAACATACCATTGCACCAGTCCAGTAAACACCATCTGTTGGAGACAGAAAAATACTAAAGGATGCCCCTAGCTATACTGATGTAATCACTGGAACTTTCTAGATTTTCTCTATCTCCAACATTTGCTGGCAGAGCGTCCCAACCCATTTGTCTGGACTGGTCTAGACGGATGAACTGTCAATAATTATTAGACAGGTAGATTTGGGAGAGCCATTACTCATCCCTGGAAATTGAACTATAAAAACCAGATCTACCTTTTGTGATCTGCTGGGTTCTTGAGACAAGAACTGACCACTCTCAGGGACAAGATACAGTACTGATCTCAATGGACTTGGTCTGACCCAGCATGGCTTCTATGTCAATATGTTGCAACTCATGTCTTCTCGATTACTAGGCTGCTTCTGAAGAATGACAATTCAAAGGGTAATGAAAATCCCCGAGTCTATACGTCAGGCTTTGTCTCTGGCCCTTTTCAAATCCAACTGAAAACTCACCTCTTTGAGGCTGCTTTTGGATTCTGATCCACTTGGTCTCCTATGTGTTTCCTTACCATTCCCCTAGATGTATTCCTGTCCTCAGCTGTTGTGTTGCATGTCTTGACTAGACTGTAAGCTCTGATAGACAGGGACCATCTTTTACATGTGTCAGAACAGCACTGCATATGCCTTCTAGAGCTATACAAATGATTAGTAGTAGTATTTGTAGATTAGGAGTTACCCACATCTGTGCCTGATTATTCCTGCATGCTGATGGGAAAAACATTTGGCTAGATATTCAAGGGAATTATCCAGATAACAGCTGCGTTACCAGATAAATTACACTAGTCAACACTGTATGGATAGTGCCACTATCAAACCTTACAAGAACACTAACTGGGTAGTGCCAGGCAAAGTGGCAAGTTAGATGGAGAGGAGTAATATTCCTGCTCTCCATATAACAAGATAAATTTTGGACAGCAAAAATCCAGATATGTCCAATGGCTCACCTTTATCTTACCAATTATTCACACCTTCAAAAGAAATGTACCAGATTGGTAAGGCAAGACTTCCCTTGGCTAAACCCATGTTGGCTTTGTCGCTCTGAACCATGACTATCTATATGTTAAGTAATTTTGCTCTTCATTATGGTTTCTACCAGTTTGCCTGACACTGACTTCAGGTTGTACTTTCCTAGCTCACCCATGGGAGGATCTCCAATGTAACGCCAATTTTTAAAAAGGGTTCCAGGGGTGATCAGGGAAACTACAGACCGGTGAGCCCGACGTCATGACCGGGAAAAATGGTAGAAACTATCATAGAACAAAATTGCTCAGCATGTAGATAGTCATGGCCTAATGGGAGAAAGCCAACATGGCTTTAGACAAGGAAGAACTTGTCTTACTAAGCTGCCATATTTTTTTGAAGGTGTGAATAAACAGGTAGACAAAGGTGAGTCGGTTGATATAGTGTATCTGGACTTTCAGAAAGCCTTTGACAAGGTCCCTCATCAGAGGCTTTTGGCAAAACTAAAAAGTCATGGGATAGGAGGCAGTGTACTATTGTGGATCAGGAACTGGTTAAAAGATAGAAAGCAGAGAGTAGGGCTAAATGGCCAATTTTCCCAATGGAAAAAGGTGAATAGTGGAGCACCCCAGGGATCTGTGCTGGGTCCGCTGCTTTTTGACACATTCATAAATGGCCTGGAAAAGGGAATAACAAGTGAGGATATTTTATTTTAACATTTCTTATATACCGCCTTTCATGATATCAAGGCGGTTTACATTGAACAAACTGAAATTACATTGAACAGGGCATTATAACTTGGAGATAACTATTTAACAGGGAACATGGGCAATGGAGGGTTAAGTGGCTTGCCCAAGACCACAAGGAGCACCCGTGGGACAAGAAACCCCAGTCCTTCTGGCACAAGGTTGCTGTCCTCTAGTGGGATTTGAATCCCCGACCTTCCGGCCTGAGGTAACTTGCCCCAACCACTAGGCTACTCCTCCCTATCAAATTTGCAGATGACACAAAACTATATAAAGTTGTTAAAACCCAAGAGGATTGTGCAAAACTGCAAGAGGATCTTGATAAATTGGAAGACTGGGCATCCAAATGGCAGATGAAATTTTATGTGGACAACTGCAAAGTTATGCACCTAAGAAAGAACAACCCAAACTATGGTTACACGATGCAAGGTTCCACATTAGGAACCACAACCCAGGAAAAAGATTTAGGTGTCATCGTGGATAACATGTTAAAACCCTTGGCCCAGTGTGCAGCAGCGGCCAATAGAGCAAATGGAATGCTAGGTAGTATAAGGAAAGGAATGGAAAATAAAACAAAGGATATTATAATGCCTTTGTATCGTTCTATGGTGCGACCGCACCTTGAATATTGTGTGCAACTCTGGTCGCTGTATCGTAAAAAGGATATAGCGTTATTAGAAAAGATACAGAGAAGTGCCACCAGAATGGTAAAGGGGATGGAAGGCTACTCCTATGAAGGGAGACTAAAAAGGTTAGGGCTCTTCAACCTGCAAAAGGGATGGCTGAGGGGAGATATGATAGAGGTCTATAAATTAATTAATGGAGTGGAACGGGTAAACATAGATAGATTGTTTACGTTAGCAGAATATAGAAAGACTAGGGGATATGCAATGAAGCTACAGGGCAAACTATTTAAGACACATAAAAGAAAATATTTTTTTTCTCAACGTGTAATTAAACTCTGGAATTTGTTACCGAGGATGTAGTAAAGCACAGTTACTTACCTGTAACAGGTGATCTCTGGGAACAGCAGGAATAAGTCTTCACATATGGGTACGTCGGTACCGACGGAGCCTGCGCGGGAACGCTCCCCAGCTTCCCAAAAAGGAAAGCTTTTGGGAGCATCCCACAGCGCCTGTGCGCTGCCTTCCCGCCTTTCCTAACGGCCTCTCCTCAGTTCGAGTTTTAAAGCTGAGACAAAAGAGAGAGAGGAAAGGAAAGACAGATAGAGAGATACAACTCCTAGGGGAAGTGGGAGGGTTGTGAAGACTTATTCCTGCTGTTCCCAGAGATCACCTGTTACAGGTAAGTAACTGTGCTATCTCCAGGAACAAGCAGGAATGAGTCTTCACATATGGTGACTCCCTAGCTAAGATGCCTGGGAGATCCCCAAGGATATGAGACCCTGGGAAGGGTTCTACCTCCTCCTATGGATCTCAAGCATCTATCCAGGGATGGAGGGTAGGAGTTGATTAAGAATGGAACAGGTGTTTGAGAACAGCTTGACCAAACAAGGCATCCCAGGGGGAGTCCTTGTCCAAGCAGTAATGGGCTGTGAAGGTATGAACCGAGGCCCAGGTGGCTGCTCGACAGATCTGGTCGATAGACACAGAATTTAGATGAGCCATAGAGGCGGCCATGGCCCTCACATTATGAGCTGTGACATGGCTCTCCAGAGAAAGGTTCTTACTCTGGTAGACGAAAGAAATACACTGAGCAATCCAATTGGACAGTGTCCTCTTAGAGACTGGAAGTCCCAAATGAGAGGGATCAAAAGCAACAAAGAGCTGGGAAGACTTTCTATGTTGCTGTGTCCTTTGTAAGTAAAAGGCAAGAGCTCTTTTACAATCCAGAGTATGAAGATTCTTCTCTGCACTTGATGCATGAGGAGCTGGAAAAAAGACAGGTAAATATACCTCTTGATTAAGATGAAAAGGTGAGACCACTTTAGGCATAAAGTGTGGATTTGTCCTAAGGACTACCTTGTCATGATGGAACCTTGTATAAGGTGGATTAGCCACTAAGGCCTGCAGCTCACTGATGCGGCGAGCTGAGGTGACTGCAATGAGGAAAATAACCTTCCAGGAAAGAAATTTCAAGGAGGTGGTGGCTAAGGGTTCAAAAGGAGGCTTCATAAGCTGACCAAGAACCAAATTTAAATCCCATGCCACCGGAGGAGGCCTAATGGGAGGTCTAGTTAAAGTTAGGCCTCTCATGAATCTTGCAATAAGAGGATGAGAGGAAATAGGTTGTCCATTGATAGGCTTAAGGGATGCTGCAATAGCACTCAAATGGACCCTTACTGAATTCGTCTTAAGGCCTGCATTGGAAAGATGCAGGAGGTATTCCAATAGAGAATTCAAAGGTAGTGCTAGAGGGTTGAGACCCCTTTCAGCACACCAAATGGAAAATCATTTCCATTTAAAAGCATAGGAACGCCTAGTGGAAGGTTTTCTGGAAGCATGGAGGATATCCTTCACCTGTTTTGAAAGATTCCAGCCTTGAAGGTCTAGGCCTTCAGTAACCAAGCTCTGAGGTGAAGGGACTTGGGGTTTGGGTGCCAAAAAGTCCCCTCCTCCTGGGACAGAAGGTCTGGAGCAGCTCCCAAGTCCAGGGAGGGGGCTTGGGAGAGATGCAGAAGTAGAGGGTACCACACTTGGCGTGGCCAGCGTGGAGCTATGAGGTTCATAGATCCTTGATCCCTCTGGAGTTTGAACAGAGTCTTGGGAATCAAGGGAATGGGTGGAAAGGCATACAGGAAGCCCTGACCCCAGTGAAGGAGGAAGGCATCCTTGGCCTGAACTCCCTGACACGGAATTCTGGAACAGAACCGGGGAAGTTTGGCATTCCACGGACTTGCAAAGAGGTCTATGTCTGGGGTTCCCCATTCTTGGAAGATTCTGAGTACCTGATCCATGTGCAGGGACCATTCGTGTGGGAGCAGAACTCGAATGAGTCTGTCTGCCCAAGAGTTTTGGATTCCTGGGAGGTATACTGCCAGGAGATGGATTTGATGCTCTCGGGCAAAGGCCCACAATCTTAAAGCTTCGTTGCAAAGCGACAGAGAGCCAGTTCCTCCTTGCTTGTTTATGTAAAACATGGCTACTTGATTGTCCGTATGAATGAGGACTGTCTTGTAGCTGAGCAGGGTATGAAAGACCTTGAGAGCTAGAAAGACTGCTCGAAGCGCCAAGTGATTGATATGAAGAAAGGTCTCCTGTGGGGACCAAGTGCCTTGAGTGGAGAGGTCTTGTAGATGAGCTCCCCAACCTGTTTGGGAGGCATCTGTTGTGAGGGTTGCTTGGGGCAACAACTGTTGGAAGGGGGACCCCAGCAACAGATTTTGAGTGGACACCCACCATTGGAGAGACCAAAAGAGACGTTTGGAGTTTGCTATTTGGTCTGAGAGAGCTCCTGATGCTTGAATCCACTGGGTGGACAAAGTACATTGGGCTGCTCTCATATGTAGGCGAGCATAGGGTACCACATGCACTGTGGAAGCCATGTGGCCTAGCAGTTGTAGCATCTCCCGGGCAGTAAAGTGGCTCTTTGACTGAATCTGAGAGGCTAACTGCACTAGACGTTGGCAACGGGCCTGAGGAAGGTAGGCCCTTGCAGTGGTAGTATCCAACCAGGCCCCTATGAATTCTAGGGACTGAGTGGGGGTGAGCTGAGACTTTGGGAGGTTTACCACAAGTCCCAGATACTGCAGAATGCGCCTTGTGCAGTCCAGGGAAGTCTGGGCCTCTGACTGAGATGGAGCTCGGATGAGCCAGTCGTCCAGGTATGGGAATACAAATATTCCCAGAGTGCGTAGATAGAAATGCAGCTACTGTTGCCATGCATTTGGTGAACACTCTTGGGGCAGAGGCCAGACCAAACGGAAGCACCCTGTATTGATAATGTTTTCCTTGGAAAAGAAAACGGAGGAATCTTCTGTGAGATGGATGGATGAGGACATGTGTGTACGCATCCTTGAGATCTAGAGAACAAAGCCAATCCTGACTTTGAAGGTATGGAAGGAGAGTGCCCAGAGAAAGCATCTTGAACTTCTCCTTGCATAGAAATTTGTTCATTTCCCTGAGATCTAATATGGGTCTGTATCCCCCTGGCTTCTTTGGAATGAGAAAATAGGGGGAGTAAAACCCTGACACTTGTTGAAGAAGGGGAACTTCTTCTATTGCCCCTTGGGCAAGAAGGGTAGCCACCTCTTGACCTAGAAGGTTCGAGAAAGAGATGTGGGAGAATTGAAGTGTCTCACCATGGTGTGGGGAGGAAGGTCTAAGAAATGAAGTTTGTAGCCCTCTCTTATGATGGAGAGGGTCCACTGCTCTGATGTAATCTGCTCCCATCTGGGAGCAAAATGAGCTAACCTTCCTGGAATGGTGAGAGGTTCTGGCTGTTTTAAAGCCAGAAAGGCTAAGTTCTCTAGCATCAAGTCAAAAACCCTGAGGAGGTTGGGTCTGCTGAGTTGCAGCAGCCGCTGGAGTCTTAGGCCGGGCCTGTGTAGGGTGCTGACGCTTAGTAGCAAAGCAACCTGTAGAGGATGGTTGGCCAGAAGCAGAAGGGAATCTGCCCTTTTTGAAAAAAGACTTCTTGAAGGGTTTTTTCTTAGCAGGAATGGAGGTTGACTTTGAAAGTCTATCCAGAGCAGAATTTTCTGCATCCATTTGAGTGGCTTTTATTTGCCATTCTTTGCTCAAAGAGGTTTTTCACCTGTACAGGGAAGATTTCCTAAGCCATCTTGGACCCAGGGCTCTAAATCAGAAGCCTGGAGCCAAGCAATTCTGCGAGCAGCTATGGCAATGCAGAAGCTCTTCTGGCTACTTCTAAGGATTCAAAGGTTGCGCTGTTTGATAACTTTGAAAGGTCTTGAGTATGCTTAAGCCAAATGAGGAATTTCATCCCTTTTATCTTCTGGTTAGAAAAGGGAGGAAAGTGTGCAGTTTATCTGCAACCTCCTTTAGAAACATACCCATGTAAAGACTATAGGAGTTGATTCTGGCAATAAGCATACTGGCTGGAAGATTTTCCTACCAAAAGCATCCAAGGTCCTGCATTCTCTTCCTGGAGGAGCAGAAGAGTGTCTCTTTGTACTCTTTATCCTTTCATAGCTGACTGCACCACAATGGAATGGTGAGGAAGCTGTGTTTTATGAAAACCAGGACAGGGAGGGACACGATACTTTAGTGTCCACTCTGCGAGAATGAGGAGAGATAGTGAGAGGGAGTGCTCCCATAAATCAATCATGTGTTCATAAAGAATCTCATGAATTGGTAAGGAGCTCTAGAATAACCTTAGAATCAAATATCTAATTTTTTTTGCTCTAGGCTCTGGATTCAGAGGATACTGAAATAGAAAGACTTAGCCACTTCTTTTATGAAGTCTTGAAAGGACACGTCCTCTGGAGGAGACATTCTTCTTTTTGGAGAAGAACCGGACTCTTCAGGAAGGGGTATAGATACTTCAGCAGACTCCTCTGATGTATCAGAATCACCAGAGGAATCGAAGTACCGTCTGTCAGGGTGCTCTTCTAACGCTCGGTACCGTATCGAGCAGTATCGACATTGGGCTCATTCGGTAACCGGATCGGTGCCGATGAGCAGCCCTGGATAAGGAACCGCTGCAGTCGGTATCCTGGTCGATGCCGATGCAGTCGGTACCGGTATCGGCACTGGTGCCGGTACCCGAGTCGATACCGACAACGGAGTTTGTTGTGGTAATCAACAGCGTCGCAGCTTGGATGAAGGGGCAGTGATAGCCTGCTGCTTGGACAGAACATTCTGATCCATCGACGCCATGATGCCTGGAAATCGGTACCGGAAGGTTGTGCCGGTACCCCAGAGCATTCTAACAGGTGGATCGGTCGAGGCCGTGCCATCGATGTCAACCTGTAACCCCATAGGTGGAGCTTTGGAAGCCGAGCTTCCCACCGGGGTTGTTTTGCCGGTGCAGGATCCTCGAGGGCAAGCCCGGAGGCATCTCGATGCTTAGAGGGAGATCTACCCTTCGAGGACCGTCTGGATTTATGTTTGGTTACCTGAGATCCATTGGGGGAAGAAGCAGCCCTGGAAGACCGTCGATGCCACCGAAGCTGCATCAGCGGGAAACAGCACATGGAGCTTAGCTGCTTGGTTCTGTAAACCCCATTTAGACATCAGAGAGCAGGACGGACAATCCGAAATGGAGTGTTCAGGACCCAGACATTTAAGACCACCATTCATGGGTGTCTGTAACAGAAATGGTACCGCTGCACTTAGTGCATTTCTTAAACCCGGAGGCTGGTTTTTCCATGAGGAAAATTTCTTGTGAGGCCTAAGGCCCAAAAAGAAAAATACACTAAGTGAGGGAAAAATATATAGTTTTTTTTAAAGAAAAGAAAGAAAAGACCAGCGGTACCGGTCCGGAGTCAGGGAAGGCAGACACGCGACCAAAGAAAGAAAATAAAATAAAGAACTTCTTCAGCGGTGACAGGGCTCGACCTGCTGGCTCCGCGGCAAAGAAGAACTGAGGAGAGGCGGTTAGGAGAGGCGGGAAGGCAGCGCGCAGGCGCGTGGGATGCTCCCAAAAGCTTTCCTTTTTGGGAAGCTGGGAGCGTTCCCGCGCAGGCTCCGTCGGTACCGATTGCGTACCCATATGTGAGAAGACTCATTCCTGCTTGTTTCCTGGACGATAAAATAATTTAAAATTGTCCTCAATGTGATAGTAAAAAGTAGGCTTAGATTTAAGCACAAGAGAGCAGAGGGTAAGTTGCCTGTTTTGCATCAACATATCTGGTAATTCACTGGGGTCAGAGCTTCAAAGCAATTCCCACTATGGCACTCTGCCTATGGATGCCAAAATCTTAAATCTCGCCATGATTTGCATGCCCAGGGGCCAGGGTTCATTTTTCGTATAGGTGCCCCTACAAGGAGGGTGATATTACAAAGGCAAAACCCTTTTAAACCCCATGAAATTGCTTTCAAATTAGCAATATATTACAACTGAAAACACTGAGGGGAGGATATTTCAAAAGCACGTACAGTATGTGGCCAACCAGCGAGACGGTTCAGCAGCAACTATCCACATTGGGGCTGCCAGAATATTAGCTCTGACCTGCCTCCTCAGGACAGAGCTTGGATGGACGCATAGCACTTATCCAGATAAGGTGACATTTTAGAAGGGACAATCTAGGAAACAAATCGGGGATGGTGTCCAAGAGCAGAAACGTCTCAAAAATCCAGGGTGGGAGTGGCAAGCAGTGTGTGATAGTGACGGGAGGCATGTACAAGTTGCCATCTAAAAATCAACCATCTCTGGCCTCAAAAGATGAATGGTCCCCCCAGTGTGGATGAATGTGGATTATCCCTGAATTGCATGTCTGCCAGAATGGGTACTTGGACTTTCCTGGCTGGGGCCTATTTCAGAAAGTCGGGTGAGATTATGTTCTGAGGACTAGTTATGTCCTCGTCTGCTCATTTCAGATACTCAGGACGTGGCAGTGTACATCATGTTTGGAGTATGTATTTACATGCAGGTTTTGCATCGAGTCCAGAAAAGAAAATATTAACCCGATTAGGCAATGAAAGCACATTTTGCTCGTCCCTCTGGAAAATTTTACATGCCACTGAAACAAAACACTTTTTTGTATTTATTTGTTGGGGATGTCTATATACCGGGGCTTTTCTAAATTCGGCTCTAGGGGTAACGTCTCCATGAGTGTGCATGTGTAAGTGCCCATTTCTCAGACGTCCAACTCACGAACTTAGGGCTTCTAAAATGCGTCCCTGTAGTGTCAGTATTCAGGCCAACACTCCCCCCTCCTCGAAACAATTTATCCAGATATCAATTCAAGTACATTCCTGAAAAGACAGACTGTCAGAATATTTATTGTGTTAGCAGTATCTGGCATAATGGACTTAACATCACTGTTAATTCAGAGAAAAAGTCCTTCTAGGCTTCTGACCGGTCTTTTCAAGATATCTCATGCCATTAATAATTTGCGATAAATACAGTGCGCTTAATATTTATTTATTTACCTTGTTTTTTTTTAAATATACCGCGCTCTTTAAAATCCCCCAGTGCGGTTTATCAGATAACATTTTTGTGATAGAATTGGTTTCAGGCGCAACTACCTGAATCACTTACAATGAACTGGAGATACAACTTGGGGTTTCAAACTTGGGGGAAACTATCTACCAGCTAGTCCATAATACATTTAAATGGATGTGCACTAGCATATAAACAAAATGGCCGCCTGCAGCGTCTTTTAAAAAGTCATCCACTGCCAAAGCGTAAACTAGAAATAGTACATACAAGAATAGTTATATTGCCAAAAAGATACCAATCTATAAAACTACCATTTATTTTTCTTAGTGATTATTACTAGAGAATTGTTGTTATGTTTAAAAATAGTTCTAATAATAATGAAACCAAACAAAAAAAATATTTTTGTTGAACTTATGCTGCGTCCTCCAGTGGCGTATGTTCTAATGAGGATAACCCAAACAAACAATTTTGCTGAAGACCCCCCATCTGCTGCGGTGGTGCGCCCCCCTGTGTGGCGGCCTCCTCCCCATGTGCCCTTCATCTCCATGCAGTGGCAAAAGATTGTGTACTTTGATCATCTTTGTCAATGCGATGCCCTCAGACTCTTGTAAGTCTGCCATTTTGTTATAGGCTTGGACAGCTGTTTCCTGCCGGGCCGAAGTTCTCGCAGCTGTGACTGTTATCGCTCAGACATTGACCTGGACGGGGGAAGGAACAGCCATGGGGAATGTGATAAACTTACAACCAGTGAGAGGGTAGCACGGGCAAAGATGATCAGGTAAGTTTGCTGTGCGGCCTTACACCACCCATTTCTGCCTGCCCCCCGCACCCCCCCTCCCGCTCGCTTGTGCAGGGGCTGCTTGGGTGGAATTTCCACCACTCGCTGCCCTATAATTTTCCCCATCTTTAGCCATTATTTCTTTTTTCTGCTTAAGGATTTTTTTGTTCTGCTTTAATTGTACTATTTTCTACGTCTGCTTTTTTCTATTGCATGCTCTGGACTATGCCAAATTTTCTACATTTTTTTCTCTTACCTTGTCACTATCTCGTTCTTATTGTACGCGATTTTCACCTTTAATCTGATTTCAGTTCTCTTTCCTCTTTGCCTTTTAAACCTTTGCCTAACTATTATTATAATTTCTTACTTTCTTCTTTCCCTCATCTTGTTAGTTTGTTGTAAGGTTTAAGTTTCTTGTAATTTTCCACCTTATTAATCTAGATCCTTTCTGCTTCAATCCTGTTGCTTAATTTCCTCTCCATTTCTCTTATACCTTCACATTTTTTTCATCTGCTTGTTTCTCTTCAAAATACCTTTGGAAAACACCAATTATTCTAGGGCAACGTTTATTAACAGCGTGGTAAGCTTTTTTTATACTGACAATGAGGTAGTCTGTCCCCTGTGGTAATGGGGTGGGGGGGCGGGTGGGGCTTGGTCTGCATCTGCCTCTGACAGTTACCAACACAGGGCAGCAGACACAGCACAGGCCTGTGCTCCATGCACTGCGAGATAGCACAAAAAATGCCATCAGTGTGCTATCTACTAAGACATGCAGCATTGGATCCCAGTTTAAAAAACAAAACAAAAAACATAGCCTGCCATATCGTATCAAAACACCATCCCTCCCCTAGGGTAATCATTCCACTGACCGGATCTGCACTCCATCCCACGACAATCCATTTGGACATGTTAAAATGCATCTAAAGAATCTTCTTTTGTACTGCTACACAACAATCACACTCCTTCTCCCTGTGTGTGTGTCATACTGCCTGTCTAACTGTGAATTCAAGCAAATTGGGAGGGAACAAAGATTCAAAAGAGGAACAGTGTCGAAAACTGTCAATCATTTCAATCACAGAACACATCAAGCCATTGCCTTTTAAATGGTTGTAGGATTTAATCTGGGGAAAACGGGAACCAAAACAGTTGGAAAAATCTGGACAATTGTTCTGCAAATTAGACGACATATCATCCATGGTACAGCTCCATCTAAAATAATCAGTATTTCCTGTTTTATTTTTCTTCTCTTTATGCCATTAAAGATAATCTACTGAGGCATGATTTTGTTTTCTTGCATAATGAAATTGTTTAAAGAGTCAGAATCTAAAAGTAATTACGGTTTCAGCCTTTATCTTGATAATTATTATAAGAATGAAGAATAGAAAGTCACCATATTTCTACATGTATAGACATATTGTAAGCTTTAAAGAAAAATAACACACCACAAAAGAAAATAAACTAGAACATGAACACCAACCTTTGGACTAGTTTTTTTGTGCTTAAAGGTATGCGTCTGACTACTGTATTATACTTACGGTTTCCGTGGATCTGACATTTCATCGCATGTACTTTGCATTGGAATAACATAGACTATTCTTCAGCCAAAATGTTAGTCACCAAATTCCTGATAATCAACAGCGCGAGTTCTATTCTCTGGCATATGTTTTGCCAAAAGTTTGTGGCCGAGAGGCTTTTCATACCCAGCTGGCCTCATCCTTCCCAAACTTGGCTGGGTCGTAAACAGATGCTTGCTTTTGGCCCATTCTAACAGTGGGCCGCCTGCAGAGATCTAAAGAGGGGGTTTACGGGGGTGGAAAGAATACGACTTCATTAGCTATGGACTACTCTCCACCTCCGCCGAGCCACTACTGCCTTGATTTTAAAAGGCCAAGAAAACGCATTGGCTGAAGCTTGCAGCAGACATTTGTGTTGTTTATTCATCCTTTTAAAGCAAATCCAGCCACTTAGTTGAAGAAGTGAAGGATGCCACCATCTCTGGTCCCCCATAAAGCACAGGAAGCTCAGTGAGGGACAGGACCGTTCCGAACATTCCGGCCGGCTGGCGAATCGTGCCCTCAACACCCACATTGAAGGCACATGCACTACACGGTCTCTTGGCTGGTTACCCCACATCCAATCTGTTTTGGAGGGGCCCCCCCAATGGTTGCCCTACACACAGTTGGAAATTCATAGTTCTCAGATTACTCCATAGCATTTATTAGATTTGTGCACGATCACAGTAAATATTAAGGGATTTTCGCATAATTAATTGTTTAAAAACAAGTGTGTTGCAGCTAAATAAAAATATCTTGTATCAACATTGGGGTTCTTGGCATTTATTGGAATCATTTACTCGAAGGTTATACTAGCTCAGAATAAGGCAGAGTTTTTTCTGGGCAGTAAAAAAAACATTTTTTTTTACTTTTTTTAAAATTTTTTAAACCTACAGTCAATTAATTATACAAGTTTTGATTCTGTTATTTTGCTTCTCACACTTCAAAATGTTAAAATGAGAACCATGGGGGGTCGACCTCTTATATTAGTAAGCTGTGATCACACACACACTCTTTTTGTATTCAAGTTACTGGCAGTTTCACCAAATCTATTGCATTGTTTTCATTCCAGAACCAGTTCCAAAATCTATGGGTTGGCTCTCAGCTATAAACTATCTGATCTGTATATTCAAAGATTCAGATAGATAAACGCTGCGGAGGGTCAGATAAGTTATCTGGAGATGCGGATGGAAATTGGGGGGGCCACTTCTCTTGGATTAAAGGCTGTCTCCATCCTAGCCCTACTCACGCCACTGTGTGACATTATCTAGGATAGTGATTGTTCAAGGCAGCACCACGTGGAAATATTTTGCCTTCTGATTATGTTACGGCCCACGGATTTGGACCCAGTGCGAGCTGAATTATCCCCTACAGCACCCTTAGCCAGAATAACCTCCTGTGGGTTAGCCGGGATATGGGCTTTCGACTATTCTGACTCCTAAATGCCCAGTGTGCTAAAAACTGTATTAACATTCAGCCATTAATAATGTGTTACATGCGTATTTATAGGCATATTACCAGCTGATGCTAATATGATGCGACATGAGGCACATGCATTATCACAAGGATGGCAAAGGCACACGAAAGTGAAGGTAGACCAGTAAATCAAATATTAACTAAATGCCCCTGATGGCTGTAGATAATGATTTTGCCATTAATGTATATGTGTTGCATTTTGCGTTGCACTAATAGGTACATGAGTGGTTTTAAATATTTTGTCATTTCTTCCAGCTTATCCCATTAGCCCCAGGTTTTGTCTCTGACATTAATGAAAATTAGTTCTACATGCCATGAATAGCATGATTAACTTGCATTAACCTTTGGAGATAGATAACAGGTAATAGAAAACTATTCGCGTTCATAAAGTGCCAAGGATTTCCAATAGAACAGCATAGGGAAGAATATCTAGTAAATATGAAAGAGGCAGGGAAAGAAATAGGATGGCAAAAAATCTGAGTGCAACACCCCCCCCCCCAAACAATTAAAGCAAAGAGCCAGATTTTATCTGATGTGTCAGTGAAAGGTGAATAACAAGAGGTGGCACTGCTAGATTGCGAGATGAAGAGAATATGTGGAGGGAAAGATGAACGGAAAATGAAGTAATACTAAACAAATACTCTGCTAGGTATTCACTAAAGAAGGGATTTGAGAAGGACTGACAATCACTGGCAAGGGGATCATCATTCTAGGAGATAGTTAGATACCAAGCCATTCAGAGAAGAGTGTGTTTGTGAGGAAGAAGCAAATCTAGAAATAGACAAAGCCATGGGGTCAGATAAGATACATCCCAAGGTATTAAAGAGAGCTCATAAATCCACAGAAAGAAGTGTTCAATCTTTGGGAACAAGCAGGATCCCTGGGATTGGAGAAAGGCATATAAGAGGTCATTTTAGATGCCCTATTCATGCTTTGGACATCTAAAATAGGTATAGAGACATCCAAAACAGAGACTGTCTCCAGAGCGATTTTTTTAGAAGCGATGGCTGTGGGGACAACCAAATCTGAATGGGGGTGTGGAAGAGGTGCAGTCGGGGCATTCCCAGGAACCTGGAGGTCTGGTTAGGGCATTCCAGGGATCAAGACATCCCCATTGATCACAGAGATGTCATGCAAATGTCTGCAAGCACAGCGACGAACAAGCACCTGAAAAGTGCTCATTTTAGCTGAAAAAAAGCCAGAGGAAGAAAGCACTCCATCACATCCCCAGTACTCAGCACAATTTCAACTGTGGCAGCAGCAGTGGGATTTGAACCCTGGCTGCCTTGTTTCCTAACCCCCTATTCGAACCATTATGCTATCCTAGATGTCTGGGGTTTGAAATACAAGTTTCTAGGGATGTCTAAGCAGATGCCCTTTAGATTCCCTGTGTGGACATCCTTGTTGGTAACATCCAGGTTTGTAAAATCATGTCTGCACCTGGACGTGCCTGTATTTTTTCCAGATGTTCTGGCTTAGAAGTCCTAGAGTGGATGGGGGAGACTCAAGATGGCTGCCAGATCTGCTCGTCTGTGAGCTGTTTTTTCCTGATGCCGAAGCGAAAGAGGAAGCTACGGGGGAAACCCTTCCCAGCTGATACACCCGCCTTCTGCGCTTGCTACTACGCTTGGGCCGATGGATTCCTGTCGTCAGCTGCATGGCGAGCGCCAGATCGAAACCAGAGATCGCTCGCTTGTGTCGACTCAGGGACCGGTGAGTCCGGCGTCTTCCTCTGGGTGTGATCTTACTCTGGATCTGCAATTCCCACCTGCGTTGCCTGCAGACTTTCTGAGCCTCAGTACTCCTGGAACTGTGGGGACCCGATGTGGTCGATGCTGTTTCTTCAATGGGAGGGAAGGCTCTGGCTTCAAGTTCGGCTGTTTCTTCTCTGCTGGGGTCAGCGTCTGCAGAGGCTGAGTTGGATATTGGAGCAGCGTTGCAAGACTCCCAAGGTGTTTTATTTTCATTCGGGGAGTCGGGAAGCTTGGCGGTTTTATCCAAGGCTTCACCTGAGCAAGTTTCAATGGCACCCTTCTCTTTAGGGCATCCAGAACATATTACCTTGGACTCCATTTGGACGGCCTTAACAAAACTTGGTGAGTGTTTGGTATCCCAAACCAAGGCTACTTTGTGCTGATTCGAGGAGGAAATGCTACGGCTGATTCAGCAGTGCCAAGACTCAGTGGCTGCCTTGCAGTCTCAAGTGTCTACTACTGATAATAAAGTTATACAGTTGGAGGATAAGTTTACTATGTGTGTAAAGATTTGTCTGGATATAAGTTTAAAATTGAATTGTTGGAAAATCAGTATTAGAGCTTATGATTATTAGATTATTGAATTTTCCTCATTCCCCATTGGTTACACTTCGAGATATATGTTTAAGTCGTGTCTTTTGGAAGTTTCGAATATTCCTGTGGAGTCTCATCCTACGCTCTCAAGGATTTGCTATCTTCCTACAAGTAAGAAGACTAAGGGGTTTGGATTTGGAAACACCTGCTGAAGCTGAAGTTATGGATGTTCTGAATGTTTCGGAAATTTTGGACACTTCTGTTTTCTGAGCCTGGTTCCTGCAACTCTTTTGGTGTCACTGGCCCTGGTATCTGATCATGAATGGCTACTTAGAATGTACTTTAAGAAACGATCTGTTTTGTTTAAAGGTCTGGCTGTTCGAATGTTCCCTGATTTATCACGTGACACTCAAAAAAGAAGAAGGGGTTTTCCCACGTGATGCGTGAGTAGGCAAGACGCTTTCTTGCTTGCTCCGGGGCTGCCCCGAGAAATCTTTGCTGAACCCTGCCGTTTTGCTGACTTGGGTGCTTGCCGAGGAGTGTCCAGGGTTGGGGAACTCTACCTGCTGAGTTAGAAGTGAGCGGTGAGTGTCCTCATGCCGAACCTGCCGACAAAAGACAAGGAGAAGCCGACTCAGGGGGCCGGAGCAGGCCCGTCCAAGATGGCGCAGCCGTCTTACCCGAGCGCGGGAAGTGTGGAGTCAGCGTCGGAGGAGCTTGCCAAGGAGGTTTGCTGCTCGTGTTGGAGCCTAAGTTTGATCAGCTTATCAAGAAGTTGGACTCGCTAGGTGACTCGCTTGCGGAGGTCGGCAGGAGAGTGGAGGAATTAGAACATCGTGTCACCAGCGTGGAAGAGGGCGAAGGGCGCCTGGAAAGAGAGTTGGCCGCGCAAAAGAAGCAAATCGAATCTTTACTGCTTAAGACTGACGATCTTGAGAATAGATCACGGCGCAACAACTTATGAGTGATTGGTATACCGGAATCCACTACCGACAGCATGCTTATTCCTTTGGTTGAAGAATGGCTCCCCAAGGAGTTGGGCCTTACCTCATTGGTTTGGAGTGCTCAAGGTAGAACGGGCACATAGCCTCGGCCGCGGCGGGAAGACCAGCAGCGCCCCAGGGTCGTCATTGTGCGGATCCTCAATTTCCAGAAACAAGGACCAGCTCCTTCGGGCCTACCGCGCAAAGGGGCAAACTGCAGTTGGAGAATCAGAGAGTCCTGCTCTTCCAGGACTACTCAGCGAGGGTCACAGACCAGCGAAAGGTTTTTTCCGACATCTGTGATGAGCTCTTAAGCGGCAAATACGTTTTATGCTTGCCTTCCCCGCGAACTTGCGTGTTTGGCAGCATGGCAAGTCACTCATCTTCTCGACACCGAGGGAGGGCGAAGGCCTTTCTGGAGGCCCTCCCTAAAGACAGTGCTGATGGCCGCGAAGGATGAAGTTGTCTTTGAGAGAGCGTGGGACTTATTCGAGGAGGCTCCGGTGAAAGCGCCGGTTTTTGAGAGCAGAGAGCCGCGTCTGTTGGCTGAATGGGGACTGCCATAATGCGGATGAAATGCGGCCGCTAGCTGGACTGTGGAACCTGGACCTGGACTTGGGGTCTGCGGTGGGGGATCTGATTTATTTGTTGGGGGGGGATGTTCAGATTGTTTGCAGTGCTTTATTATGTTGGGGTTGTTGTGCTCTGTATGTTTCATGTTGCCCTGGTATTATTGGTGAGGAGCTGCTACTGCTAATTTCTGTTACTTTTTGTTCTCTTGCTCTTCTCTTCTGTGGCCTGCCTACGCTTGTAAGGCCCTCGGGGCCGACTGCAGCGTCACATTGGGATCGCTACTCAGAGAGTCAGCTGAGGGTGAGTTGTGGATGCTGGGATGGGAGGGGGTAGTGGGTTTGAACTTAGTGGGGTCGGGTAGGTTTAGTGGAACTGAGTTTAGCGGGGGGTGTGTTTGGGGGGGTGAACATAAAGGATTGTGTAGGGTATTAGGGGGGGAGGGGTGGGATGGGACGGGGGAGGGGTTGGGTGGAAAGAGGGAGGCTGAGACCGGGTGTGTATGTGGTATGTCTGCGTTAGGAGTGACAGTTGACGGTAACTGGTGTGAGTGTTGTGGGTGGGATAGTACTGCTGTGCAATCTTGTTCTTCTAGCTTGGGGCTGAGGCTGGGCAGCCCTGGGCTCTTATTGTGGAGGAAACTCAGTGGTATGGCCTTCTATTGCTAGGTGGGACCCATAATCTCCGACTACTTACTTGGAATGTGGGGGGCATCGGGACTCCTGTGAAGCGTACTAAAATTCTACAGGCCTTAAAGAAATCCAAGGTCCATATTGCCTTATTGCAGGAGACACATTTGTCCCCTGAGGAGCATAATGAAACTGTGTAAAGATTGGGTGGGACATGTCTTTTATGCCTCTGCAGGAGTGCGAAAGAGAGGGTGTGGCAATCTTAGTTAAGAAGGGTCTGGCGCTGGAGGTGCTCGCGGAGGAGCGGGATCCGCAGGGTCGTGTTTTTGTTTCTCCATATCCGAAGTGAATGGGGAGGAGCTGTGTTTTGGGGAACATTACGCCCCTAATTCATATGAGCACCCCTTTTTCAAGGCACTCTTGCAGAGGATCATGGGTGCCCCCAAAGTCCCGTTGGTGATTGCGGGGGATTTCAATTGTCCTCACGACCCTTTTCTGGATCGATGGGGGGGGGACTCGGGGAGGACGTGGGACGAGATGGGTCAACAAAGGGGTGGATTTCCTTTGCCGTTGGGGGTGACCTTCTGGATGTTTGGAGAGTTCTGCATCAGGAGGAACGGGATTATACCCATCTTTCTAGGGCTCACCAGACTTGGTCCCGTATTGATTATATTTTGATCTCCCGGGATCTTTTCAGTAAAAGTAGCGGGGGTCGGAGATTGAACCGATAGTGGTGTCGGACCACGCAAAGGTCTTTATGGACCTCAAAGGTGGTCGGCCACCTGGGGGGAGATGGTCCTTTCCCCGACATCTCTGGCAGAGAGACTCATTCCGTGAATTTCTCACGCAACGATGGCGAGAATATCAGAACGAGAATGAGTCCCCGGAGATCTCGGCAACCACTTTCTGGGAAGCGGGAAAGGTGGTACTGCGGGGGCACTTGATAGCTTATGTGGCCCGGGAGAAAAAGCGTGTAGATGCAAAAATCTTGGAGTTGGCGTGCGCCCTCCGAGAGTGCAAAGAGAGAAGCCATAGAGGATAATAGTCGATTAGGGCTATACATCGACTGTCAGCGGGCTTTAAATGCTGCCCTTCAGGAGCGTGCGGTCTACTCGGACCAGTATTATCGCCACCAAGCTATTCCGCTTTGGCAACCGTTCCGGTAAGCTTTTGGCTCGCTTAGTTCGGGGCAAAGGGGGAGTCCAGGCGGTTACGGCCCTTCGAGATGCTAATGGTGTGCGGCAGATAGGGGTGGACAATATGTTTGCGAATCTTTGGGCAATTTTATCGCGATCTGTATACCCCCGAGCATGAGAATCGTGAGGTGGAACGGGAGTTTCTTGGGAAGGTACCATTGCCTCAGCTCACGGAGGAGGATAGGCAGTACTTGAATAGAAATGTTACTGCAGAGGAGATTCGTAAGGTGGTACGCCAGGGAAGCCCCATAAGGCGCCCGGGCCTGATGGATATGGTGTGGAGATGTATAAGATTCTGCTAGATTCGATTACTCCCACTCTGATGGCGGTATATGAGGAAGGGCGGGAACGGCGATCTTTTCCGCGAGATATGCGGACGGCAGCGCGATCACGGTGATCCCGAAGGAGGGACGAGATCCCGAAAAGTCCTGCTTCGTAACGTCCTATCTCTCTCATTAACTATGACATGAAGCTTATAGCTTCCGTTCTGGCTAATCGGTTGCAGCAGCTACTGCCGCAATTGGTAGGTCCGCATCAAGCGGGGTTTGTTAGGGGCCGGGACGCCTTTGCGAACATCACTAAGGTGTTGTTGGGCATGAAGCGATGTGCGGAGCTTGACGATCCGCTGCTATTAGTGAGCTTAGACGCAGAAAAGGCCTTTGATCGGGTCTCATGGCCGTATATGTTTGATGTACTGACGCGCTTTGGGTTTGAGGGTGCGTTTTTTGACTGGATTGCAGCGTTATACACACAGCCGTTGGCCTGTATCTGTAGTGGCGAGAGGTACTCCTCCTCTTTCGAGTTGCAGAGAGGTACCAGGCAGGGGTGCCCACTGTCCCCGTTGCTTTTTGTCTTGCAGCTGGAGCCGTTGTTGCTCACCATTCTGAATGATCCGCTGATCCGAGGTATGGCCTGGCGGGGTGGGGGTGTCAAGCTTAGCGCCTTCGCGGATGACATTTTGTTGTGCTTACGTGACCCTCAAAGCTCGCTGGAACGTGCCCTACAAATTTTGGAAGAATTTGGCTCGTTCTCGGGCTTACGCATAAATTCAGACAAATCTTTCGCCTTGGATGTGGGGGGTAGGTCCAGGAGTAACTGGATGCGGGATTTTTCCCGCTGATTTGGGCCACTGGTCAGATTCGATATTTGGGAATCTATCTCCCTGACTGTCTCACACGTCTCTATGAGGTGAATGTGGGCTCGATGTTGGAGAAAACGTTGGCCCGATTTTTGAAGTGGCGGGATCTGCCGTTAACATTGATGGGTAGAGTGGCGCTTGTAAAAATGGTGGAATGGCCGCGCTGGTTATATATGCTGCGGCACCTCCCTATCTGGCTGGCCCGGCGTGACTTGGAACTTTTGCAGCGGCATCTAGCTAGATTCCTTTGGAGGGGTCGGAGAGCTCGGGATACCGTTGGCGGCTCTTCTGAAATCTGGCGAGGAGGGGGGCTTGGATCTTCCCTCCCTTCGCCAATATAACTTTCTGTGTCTACTTCGGCCACTTACGGATTGATTTCTAGCTCGAGGGGAATTTTCTTCCCATAGAGCTGTTTGATGAGATGGCGGGTTCCCTCCATAGAGTGTCTTTGTTGCATATGGGTCAACAGGGTATGTCACCTGCTAGTCGGCATTCTGTTTATCTAGGGGTTCTTAGGCAGGACCTGGGCGGCTGCTCTGTCAACTGCGGGGCAACTCTTGGCGATGCACTGACTGTTTGCCCTGGAGGGTAACCCGATGTTTGCGCCGGGGAGCAATGCGTGGCAGGGCGGCGATGGTGCGAGCGCTGGACTTGTTTATATTGGGCAGTTGCGAATGCAGGAGGGCGTAGCCTTGGACTCTTTTCAATCTTTGGTCCGCCGCTTTGCCTTGGATCAGCGCTCCTTCTATTTCTATCTGCAGTCTCGTCACTATATCCATGAACTTCAGACTGCACAGGGTTTGTGCTGGGGTAAAGAAGGTCTTTGGGAGCTTTTTGACTCTTTGGGTGAGGTCACTCCGCTGAGGGATCTTCGTCGGCTTTTCTGGTTAGAGGGCACGGAGGGGCACCTTGCGGTCTTGAGCGAGAGATGGACTCGTGAGGGTCTCTTGTGGGTCACACCGACTCTCCTGCAGAAGGCGTTCTCCAAGATTAAGCAGTTTTCGGAATCAATGAGGCTGAGGGAAATCCAATATAAGTTTCTCTGGCGGGCCTATGTATCGCCGGTGCAGGCCGCTAAAATGGGCCTGACCCCCACGGACTTGTGTGGGTGGTGCAAGGTGAGCAGGGGAACCTTGTTGCAATAGGTTTTGGCAGTGCCGTGTGATTAGGGGCTTTTGGGACGCTGTGTTCACCAAATTGGCAAGTTGGCGAGGACTGGATGTTCAACCTTCCGCAGAGTGGTGCCTTTTTGGGCTCTATCTCGGTGTCACCCCGATTGAGGTGGTGTGTCGATCCCTCTATGAGCGGGGTTTCCTGGTTGCCAAACAATGTGTTTTGACTAATTGGCTGGAGGTCCGACCCCCGACTCTTAACTCTTGGGTTAGGGCTATGCTGGAACTTCAAACTATGGAAAGGATGACGGCTTCTCTCTTGGGTGGGAGGAAATTAGCTGACTCGACTGCTGTCTGGGAGTGGGTAGTTTAGTTGTTTAGTCGTTAGGAGTGTGAGGACCATCCTCCCTTCTTCTTCCTCTCCTTTTGGGGCCTTCGGACACTGAGGGGAGGTCTGTGCCCTCAGCGGCCACGCGCATATTCGCGCCTTGCTGTCTGCTCTAGACAGCGGGGATGCTGCCCACATACACAACTCTGTTAGAGTTATGGTATAGGTCTCGGCGGGGTGGGGGGTATGGGTTAGGGGGGGGGTGGGGACTGGATGGGTGGGAGGGGGGGAGTGGTGATATATGGGGGACTAATCTTGGTGAACGGGGTCGGGGAGCTATATGGTGTTGGGGAGCTGGTGTGGGCTGTCTGTGGATTGTTGGCTTTTTGGTAGATATTTGATGTGTTCTTTGTGGGGGGAGGAATTTCTCCTTTCTCTCTTCTTGGGAGGGTGGAGCTTGTATTTTTTGCTGAGCCCGTCCATATGTTTGTTAGTATACCACGTTGCTTTTTGATTGTTGCTGTGTTCTGTTGTTATATGACTTTTAATAACAATAAAAATTATTTTCATAAAAAAGAAGAAGGGAGTTTTTGTTGCTTAAGTCTGGTGTGATTCAGTTGGGAGGTCTGTTTTTCCTCAAATTCCCTTGTAAATGTTTGGTTGAATTACATTCTTTAGCTTATATTTTTTATGACCCCTCCAACTTAGTTTCCTTTATTAGCTCTCGCCTTGCTGCGGTCCCCTAGGTGGGTGGGTTAATTAGCAGAAATAGGTAATTCCGTATCTCTGGTAAAATCTGCTTATCTTCTTGAGTGACAATTCTTTTTGTTTTCCTAATTTATCTTGGGTCTCCCTTAGTAAGGCTTGGGTTTTGTTGGGATTGTTTGCCTTGAAAAATTGTTATGTAAGATATTACCTTGCTCACACTTTTTTTTTCTTTTTCAAGTACTGTTGACTTGGTTATATATTGTGAAATTTCTATAAATAAAATGATTTTAAAAAAAAGAAGTCCTAGATTGCACTTGCATGGATCTTCTAAAATTCCCCTCATACTGTTCCTGTTCATAAAATTGATAACATTTTGACTGACATTCAAACAAAGTTGCCGATTCACTGGCAGCCAGTGAACATATAAATTTGCTATACATGCAGTTTTGAAAATTATATAGATAGTATCTTGATAAAAATTCTATTGAATGGCCTCATACTATCCGTAAAACAAGCTGCTGGGTTTGGGTCAGAGCCAGGACAGGCTTTAATATTTGCCAGATAGTGACAATATTCAGGTATTAACCAAATAACTTATCTGTTTAGTTTAGGCCTAAATAGCAGCCCTAAAACTAAAGAAATAGTGCTGACTTGGTGACCACATTATAAGCCTCATTATGCATAGGGATTAAATATAGGAAATGGGACGTCTAGTTTGGGCTGTTCCCATTTCCTTAATATTTTACAGAAGGTTCCACTGAATATAGTGCCTTCAGACAATATGTATAAGGATGCCAGCAAATACACATACATACAAAACCTACCTATTCCAGGAATACTACAACTTGTCCTAATGCAACTACACAATAGACTATGTAAATAACTATGAAACGCTTGTAAATATGTTTATAACACTAGGATATGTAAATACCCATGAAACGCATGCAAATATGCATATAACCATCCAATTATCACTCTGTATAATTCCGAATCAGTGTTTATGCATGTGTAAACAAGTTAGATCACTGTTAAATGTAAAGGATTGCTGTGCTAAAAGTTTAATGTAAAAAACCGCTACTGATCGCTGGAAGAAGCAGTATACAAATGTAACCAAATAAAATAAATAAATAAATAAAATATTTTTGCCAACATACAAACAGTGGAAGCAGCAAATCTGCTAAAGTCCATGCAAAAAAAAGTACTGCATCTCTCAGCAACTTATACATGGAAGTTGTGAAATAATCACTTCTATCTATAAATGCTGTATTTATATGTGGAGGCTGTTGAGTGATGCACAAATCCTGCAGAAATCACAGTATATATATATATATAATACATATATACATATATATATATGTATTAGTATTTTGACCCACCAAAACCACACCTATAACATGCCCCATTTGGATCTTGGCATTCCAGCCATGCACACATGCAGAGAGCAGCTTTATCAAATGCTGTTTACAAATGCAGACATTCTATATAGGTACAAACTTAGACTGTAAGCTCTGCAAGGACAGGGAAGTGCCTACTGTACGTCAATGTAATTCGCATTGAACTACTACAGGAAAGGCGTGAGCTAAATATAAATATTTACAGGCATAGATGCTTCTAAAATAGCCTCCTATATGTATATTTGATGCCACTGCTTATATGCACAGCTGCACTGAATAAAGACATTTATTTAAGTGCCAGTGCTTAAACTAATATGGTCACCATGTTGTGTGAATATTGACTCCTGTTGTGTTTCCTCATAGGTATCTGCTTTCTTACACTGTGACATACTGCTTATAGTAATATTCAACAAAACTAGCCAAAGGACTGATCCCAGAGGAGCTACACTAGTAATCCTGCTCTCTTCAGAGTGACCCTCTGTTTATCATACATCCAGTGTCAAATCCAGTGCACCACCTTGGGACCCCCCTTCAGGAGGTTCAAAGTGGGACAGTATCTAAAACTGGAGTGGAATGGAGGAGTAGCCTAGTGGTTGTGGAGTGGTTAGAGCAAGAGAGACTAGGGTTTGAATCCCACTGGCACTCCTTATGGCCTTGGGCAAGTACCTTAGTCCTCCACTGACTCAGGTACAAACTTACATTGTAAGCCAACTGGAGAAAGGGACTGCTCAACTTAAAACTACTACTGGAAGGATTGAGCTAAATACAAATATGAATGCCTTTGTATCACTCCATGAATTAATTAGAGAAGGGAAACGAAAATGATATAAGTTATGGAATGACTTTAATATGAAGAAAAGCTAAAGAGGATAAGGGCTGCTCAGCTTGGGGAACAGATAGCTGAGGGGAGAAACAATAGAGATCTATAAAATCCTAAGTGATCGAAACAGGTAAATGTGATTCGATTGTTTACTCTTTATCCAGTCTTTTGTATTGTGTGCCACATGTATGACTATCTTCCATTTGGTGAGGAGGTCATATACGTCCACTTGGTGTAAAGAGCTCCTGGCTCTCAGAGAACAAGCTTGATCTCTGGAGGCTAGAGTAGCAGACTTGGAGGAGCTGTGGCATACAGAGAGGTATATAGAGGATGCCTACAAGGACACAGTAGAAAAATTCCACCTTCTGATTTGGCAGCCTCAGTGCTGCCATGGAGGTCACCTGAAAGGACGGCATCACCCTAGGTGTGGCAGGAAATCATTCTTAGCCAGGACCTGTCCTCTAGGGCATGCAATATCCTTTCACATCAAGGATGTGTCTCCAAGGACTCTTGCCCAGGAGGGAAGGCAGCAATCGTCTATAAACAGCATGTACATAGTTCTAAATAATATGTTAAGTTGTTAAGTGTTCGCAAGTTTTTATGTAAATAGTTCTAAAAACAACTGTTCTATGTAAAATGTTAGCTATATGTAAACCGCCCCTGATCTCTGGAAGGGGCGGTATAGAAAAATGTAACAAATAAATAAAATAAAAAAGGGTTAGGACAACCATTATAGCTGGCAATTCAATAAGGTAGATATATGGGTAGCTTGTGGGCATGGGGATCACTTTGTCACTTGCTTGCTTGGTACAAATGTGGGGGACCTCAGGTGTCACCTAGATAGGATTCTAGACAGTTCTGGAAAGCAGCAAGCTGTCTTGGTACATGTGAGAATCAACAAAGGAAGTATGGGAGGGAGATTCTGGAAGTCAAATTTAGGCTTTTAGATAGAAAGTTGAAATCCAGGACTTCCAGGGTAGCATTCTCAGCAATGCTCCTTTTTTCATGTCAAAACCCACGAGACAGGCAGAACCCCGGAGTCTCAATGACTGGGAGAAGACAATAGTGTAGGAAAAGAGGACTTTATACTTTTTTTTAGGAACTGGGAAATATTCTGGGGGAAAGCAGGCTTTTCTAGAAGGATGGGTTCTATGTTCAACAGGGCAGAACCAGAATGCTGGCACTAATCTTTAAAATAGGAATAAAGTAGCTATTAAACTAGATATTAGAAGAAATCAGACACACACCCAGGAGTGCATGCTTTTGAATAATGTATCTTTGAAGGGTATTACCAAAATAGAGAGGTTAGGGCATCCCAAAAGAGATGTTGCAATAAAGGTAAAAATAATCCAAGTGCCTTTAAATAAACAGCAGACAGGGTTGAAAGATTTCAAATTACCCATCAACTGATGAGCAGGTTATCAATATGAATACAAACATAATTTAAAATGCCTTTATACAAATATTAGAAGTAAAAAAAAAATAAGATGGAAGAGTTAGTAAATATAGCAATGAATCAAGAGGTAGATATAACTGGCATCTTAGAGACCTGGTGGAAGTAGGATAACCAGTGGGTTTTGGCATGAAAAAGGAGCATTGCGGAGAATGCTACCCTGGAGGTCCTGGATTTCAACTTTCTATCTTAAACAAAGCAGGTAACAAGCAATACTGCCTTCTCTTATTATGCACCCAGTCAATGGAACAAACTACCATGCAACCTAAGAGAGATTAAAGACCTTCTAACCTTAAGGAAGGAACTTAAAACATACCTTTTCACCCAGCACTATCACAACTTACAGCTCACTCCTGAGCAGATGTCACAAGAGTACACAAATCACCTAACCCAAGTATACCCTACCTAACTTATATCCCACACGCCCTTGCACTTTCCCACTGATAACCCCGCTATACTCCTTCCACCGAACTATAATCAGACCTGTTCTGGCTGTTGTAAATAGTTAATATGTTTATTATCGATGTGCATATTTGTCCTATCCTCTGTAAATAATGAATATGTGCTCAATCTATGTAAAACAGTTAATATATTCTCTGTAAAATAGTTGTTATGTGCTCAAAAATGTTCTATGTAATTGATGCTTACCATGTTCTCTGTAAACCGCCCCTGACCTATGAAGGCCGCGGGGCGACGTCCATGCCGGCTGCCCGTAACAGGGTGGCGCGGCGAGAGGCGAGGCGGCAAGGGTCCGGAGGAGGAGGGGGCGTGGGGGGACGAGGAAGCATTATTTAAAAGCATTGGCTCCCATCGCACAGGGCATGCGAGGGAGCCAATGAGCAAAGGGGAGGAGGCGGGAAGAGAAGGAACGGCCCCAGCGGTCCTGCGCAAGGCAAGGAAGAGGTCTGTGGCTGGTGTGAAGGGGATCGCAGCGAGGAGGAGCGGAGTCCTTGGCAGTGGAAAAAGAAAAGCGGGCGGGCAGGGAAGCGAGTGAGAGGAGGCGCAGCAGACAGCGGAGCAGGAGAGCTTAGGGTGGTGGTGGCTGTGGTCACGTGGCAGAGAGCGGCCACGAGATCAGGCCCGGTGGGGCAGCAGCCGTGAGTGCGAGGCAAGTACTTCAAACTACTAGCACAGGAGGGGATGGGCTGTGGGCATTAATTTAAAAAAATAATAAAAAACAACAACACGGGAAGGGACGGTGTGCGGGGAGCGGGTCACGTGGATAATACCGGCATACAGGAGGCAGGGAAGTGTGAGGCGAGGGCCTGTGAGGACAAGGAGGACCAGAGGGAGGCAGATAAGGCAGGCAGGGGAGACTGGGGCCTCTGATCTGGTGAGGGGAGCAAGGGAGGAGGAAGGACATAGGGGATGAAGAGCAGTAGGGGGGGCAGGTGGGGGGGTCCTGGTCCCCGGGGGGGCCCGGGAGAGGGTCAGGGTCCCCACGGGGGGCGTGGAGGGGGGCAATACAGGCACGGGGGTCCCGTTCGTGGGCCAGGAAGCGGGGGGGGGGGTGAAGAGGAGGGGCGAGTGTTCCTCTGGGGGCAGGGCTTGGGGCAGTGAGGTGGGGGATGGACTGGAGGGTGTGCTCAGGGAGACTGTGGTGCTGAGCAGCCCCAGGGTACTGGGGGAGGAGGTGTGGGGGGGCCAGAGTGCGGGGGATCAGGCCACGGGTAGTTACGGGTGACAAGGGCAACAGCAACGGGCGGGGGGGGGGGGGAGGGCAAGGGGGTTATCAGCCGGGAAGGGGGTTGAGTTTCTGGGAGCATTGGTTGGGGGAGGACAGGGTCCTTCGGGGGCAGAGTGGCTCGGGGCTTGGCAGCCGGCATGGCATACGGCGGTCCCTTCCCCGGTATTTCCATTTTTGTCTCCACAGGTACTGGCACTGGGGCGTTACCCTGCAACGCCAGGTGCAAGTGGGCAAGTTGGAGCGGAGCAGCCGGAAGGTCAGCCAACGGGGCGCCAGAGTGTGGGAGTGGTGATGTCGGGGAGACCAGGGGAGCTGCAGCAGGATGGCGGAGACCAGTGCCAAGCAGCGATGGGGGTGCCAGCGGTTGGTGCAGTGGAGACGAGAGCAACAGGTGAGTTGCAAGCAGGCCAGGGCGAGGTGGCAGGTCAGATGGATGAACCGTCAAGATCATGGGGGAAGGCGCGCAAGAAGCAAAGGCATGTGTGTAGGAGACGGCGTGCATCGGATTCCTCCTCGTCTACGTCATCCTCATTGTCGTCGTCCTCCGCGAGTGCTGGAGGCGTGGGACTCGAGCTGGGCAGCGGAGGCGAGAGGCCGAGCATGCAGATTGGGGGAGCTCCGTCTGTGGCCGCGTACGAGGAGTTATGCAAAAGTGTACCGAAGAACTTGCATTGGAAGATCAAAAAATGGAAATATATTGATATCTTCCGATTGTTAAAGGGGCGGAGGAGGTCGGGGGACAGCACGAAGAAGAGGAAGGAAGATGACAAGGTAAGACGGATAAAAAAGGTATCTCGGAATGTGTTGAACTGGACCAGGGTGTTTCTGCATCTGGCGAGCGTTTGGGGGCATCATTACCCTGGGCAGTATGGAATGTTGTTAGCTTACGCGGATGCTATTTTAGATGCGGTGCAGACGCACGAAGGATGGTCATGGTTGAACTATGATGAGAAGTTCCAGGATAAAATGGAGGAGAATCAGTTCTTGTCCTGGGGCGCTCAGGATATTAATTTATGGTTGACTCAAATGGCGGCTAGGTCGGGTGCGGGGGGGCTTGGGGGAGGTAAGGTAGGCACGCTGCTAGGAAGTGCGGGTCGTTCCTTTCGGCCTACCGGAGCCACGGTGCCACAGAGAGGAGGAGGTACCGGAATTGGGGACGTCTTCTGGAGATTCAACAAGTCTTCATGTTCCTTTCTGGATTGCAAGTTCAGGCACGCATGCTCAAGTTGTGGTGGAGGGCATGCAGTGGCAAAATGCGTCAGGAAAGAGGCCATCCCGGCTAGTGTGCTGGGCACGAAGTAAGACTGGAGTAAGCGGTCATGCCCCTACCCCGATAAGGGTAGAGTCATTGCAGGCTCGTCTGCGGCAATACCTGAGGCGAGGGGACCGGCGGGTGTTAGAAAAGGGATTTCGGGAGGGCTTTGTGATACCAGTTTCGGGCAGAGCAGTAGGTCGTACAGTGCGCAATTCACCCTCGGTGCGGCGTTTAGCAGCCATAGTGCGGCATAAATTGTGCAAGGAGCTGGAGTTAGGGAGGATCGCAGGTCCGTTTGAGGAGAGGCCATTCCCGAATTTAGTGGTTTCTCCACTGGGGGTCATACTGAAAAAAGAAGTTGGGAAGTTTCGGATAATTCATAATTTGTCCTTCCCGTAAGGGACCTCGGTCAACGATCATATACCTCGGGACAAGTGTACGGTGCGATATGCCTCATTTGATAGAGCGGTGGAATTGGTGAGGCGGGCGGGGAGAGGTGCATGGATGGCCAAGGTGGATACTGAGTCGGCTTTCCGTTTGCTACTGGTGCACCCGTCTAGTTTTCCACTGTTGGGGTTTCGGTTTGAGGATAAGTTTTATTATGATAAGTGCATGCCTATGGGATGTTCCGTGTCCTGTGCTTACTTTGAAAAATTTAGTACCTTCCTGCATTGGGCGCTGGTGCAGGAAGTAGGTTGTGGGAACGTGGTACATTACTTGGACGAATTTTTCTTTGTAGGAGCAGCGGAGTCCACGGAGTGCCAGAACTTATTGAGCAGCTTCTTGGACTTGGCAAAGGAAATTGGGGTACCGTTAGCAGAGGGGAAGACGGAGGGCCCGGCCAGGCAGCTAACATTTTTAGGGGTGGAACTGGACTCATGGGATATGGTAGCGCGGCTCCCGCAGGATAAGGTCGCAAAGTTGCGGGTTTTGGTGGCTAATGCAATGGTGTCCAACAAGTTGAATTTGAGGGAGTTGCAGACGTTAATTGGGGCGTTAAATTTCGCTTGCTGAGTCATCCCGATGGGTAGGGTGTTTCTCGACGGTTGGCAGGCGCAACAGCGGGGGTGTGAAAGCCGCATCATAGGATTCGGGTGTCAGCAGTGATGAAGGCAGATTTACGAATTTGGGACTTCTTTCTGAGGGATTTTAACGGGACAGCGGTGCTGATGGCGAGAGAGGTGTCCTCGGCGGACTTACAGTTGTACACGGATGCCACAGGGGGGTCTGGTTTGGGCATTTATTTTGGGAGGGCCTGGTTTGCAGATCGCTGGCTGCAAGAGTGGCATGGCTCGCGTTTGGTGAACAATGTGGCGTTTTTGGAGCTGTTTCCTATGTTGGTGGCATTGAAGTTGTGGCCAGAGCGACTTCATAACAGACGGGTATTGTGGTGATGTGACAATGCAGCAGTGGTTAGTGTGATCAATCATTATTCCCCGCGCTGTGTTCAGGTGGCGGAGCTGATGCGGGAGGTGGTGCTAGTTTGCTTACTCCTTGATCAAAGCGAGACATATCCTGGGGAGCAATAATGAGGTGGCTGACGCTCTCTCGTTTTCAGTGGGACCGGTTTCGGAAACTGGCGCCAGGAGCAGACACAGTTGGAATGATGGTCCCAGAGCGCTTATGGCACGTTGGCCTGAAGAGATGCTGAGTTTGTTGCAGAGCTCGGTGGCGAGAAGAACATGGTCGGCATATCAGCGGGGTTGTGACAAGGTGGAGGGGTTTTTGGTGGCACAGGGGTGGCCATTAGACTCGGTGTCTGACCAGATGTTGGCCCAATATGTAGTTGCTGCCAAAGAACAAGGGAATTCTAAGTCAGCGGTCCGGGCCCATTTGGCGGGGTTCACGTTTTTTGCGAGAGCGGTGGGATGGGCTCAGGCAGCTGGTGGGTTTTTAACCAGGCAGTTATTGCACGGATGGGGACGGGCATAGCCAAGGGCTAGGGACAGCAGACGGCCGATTGCACACAACTTGCTGGTGCGGCTTTGTGTAGCTCTACCGCTAGTGGCGTAGTCTAGCTATGAAGCGATATTGTTTAAAGCAATATTTTGCTTGGCATTTTTTGGCGCCTTTAAGATTGGTGAGCTGATGGCTGACACAGGGAGGTCGGGCGGAGTCGGGGGTTTGCTCCAGAAGCATGTCCAGGTGGAGGGCGGGCAAGTGCGAGTGTTACTGGCTCGCTCTAAGACGGACCAGCAGGGGCGAGGGTGGTGGGTAGTGCTCCGGGAGATGGAGGGGGTCACCACGTGTGCGGTGGCGGCCTTGCAGAACTACCTGCGGTGGCGCCCAGCAGTAGGGGGAGTGCTGTTTCTCCATGCGGATGCAAGGGTGGTGACGCGATTCCAAGTGACAGGGGTGTTACGGTTGGTGCTGCAGCGGATAGGTGAGGAGCCGCTGCAGTTTGTGGCACATTCCTTCTGCATTGGGGCAGCAATGAGTGCAGCGGCGGAAGGATTGTCCGAAAAGGAGCTGCAGCGCATCAGGAGATGGCGTTCAAATGCCTTTTTGGGTTATGTCCATTTGTAAGGGGTGGGGGAAAAAAACAGGAATTCTGTGGCTAATTTTGCTTTCTTTTGCAGATAGCGGCCGAAATCCGCAGGGCTGTTGGCTGATTGGCCATTCGTTTGTGCATTGGGCAGGTCAGCGAGTGGCGGTGCGGCCTTTGGGGGCTAATCTGGGCCTGGATCCTAGGGTGGTGTCTGTCTCATGGCTGGGTGAGCGAGGTCTGCGATGGACACAGCTGCTCCCCTTGCTTCGGCACCATGGGCGTCTGCGGAGGGCACCTGACCTAATTGTAATACATTTGGGGGGCAACAATTTGTCAGCTTGGACCTGCAAGCAACTGATCAGAGCGGCCCAAAAAGATTTGGGGGAAGTGCTTCAATTATTTCCAGGGGTAATATTGATGTGGTCGGACATTATCTCAAGGCCGGGTTGCTGGGACCAACGACGGTGGTCAAGGGGATTAACCAAGATTTACTGGCAAATCGGCCGGTGGGTGTGTGCAAAAGGGGGTTACCAAATAAGGCATTCATGGGCCGAAGTGGGCTGTGCGGGCTTGTACAGCAGGGATGGGGTACACTTATCCCCGGTGGGATGGGATTTATTATTGAATGACTGGCAGGAAGCGTTAGAAGGGGTAGTGCGGGGGGGCGCTCGCTGGTCACAGCTTTTGGGGGGGGGGCAGCGCAGTGACGGTGAGGTCACCTGCGCCAGTGGCGGGATCCCCGAGGTTTCCGGGGTCCGGAGCCGGACGAGAAGCTGGGGACGGGGGTGGGGTACACCCGACCCGGACAATCCCTGGCTGGCTTTTGCTAATCATATGGAGAAGTCGGGGCTAAGGGGGGGGAAGGAAGTTGGCCAAGCGGAGGCAAACTCACCTTGCTAGTAATATGGCTGGTGAGGTATCATTCTGCTATGGTGTGCCTATGGATTGTTATGGGAGTTGATTGTTATGGGAGTTGACCAGATGTTTACCAAAAGAATCGGTGTCAGAGTTTTTGTGTCAAATAGCGGGAAAGGTGGGGGAGGGGAAGCTGAGGGGAGGTAGAGCATCGAGTCCGCCCTACCTGGTTACTGGAAGGGGCGGTATAGAAAAGCGCACAAATAAATAAATAAACCAAGGGCCACTTTGATACCAGGATACAAATTATATCATGATAATAGTGAAGATCAAATTTCTGGAAGGGTGGCACTATATATTAAAGAGATAATTGAGTCAAACAGGATTAAAGGTTTTGCAGGAAACAAAATGCACTATTGAATCTTTATGAATAGAAATTCCATGTAAGAAGGGGAAGAGAATAGTAATGGGGGTGTACTACTTCCTGCCTGACTAGAATGAACAGAAATTAATGTTAACAGAAATTAAGGAAGCTAACAAAACTGGCAACACAGTAATAATGGGCGATTTCAACAATCCCAGTATGGACTGGGTCAATGTCATATCAGGACATGCTGGGGAGATATATTTTCTATATGAAATCAATGACTGCTTCATAGAGCAGCTGGTTCAGAAACTGGCACAAATGGGAGCTATTTTGGACCTATTCCTTAATAGGATTGAGGATCTGGTGCATGAGATGACAGTGTTGAGGCCACTTGACAATAGTGATCATAGTATGACCCATGTGATTTAATAAATAGAAGGAGGACAGCAAGGAATTCTACTGCATTAGCATTTAACATTCAAAAGGGAGACTATGATAAAATGAGGGAAATAGTTACAAAAAAAACTATAAGGAGAAGCTGCAAAGATTACAAGCTTACATCAGGCTTGAACACTGTTTTAAAATACCATCTTGGAAGTCCAGACCAGATGTACACTTTAAAAAAGGTGGAATGAAAGTCAAATGACTGCTGGCATGGTTTAAGGGTGAGAGGAGAGAGACTTTGTACCCAAAAAACATCTTTCAAAAAATGGAACTGGCAAGATAGATGGAAAGCATTGATAAGGCAGACAATGAGAGAATTTGAAAAGAAGTTTGCTATGGAAGCAAAAACTCAGGCACATTCAAAGCCAAATCCTGCAAGGAAGTCAGCTGGACCATTAGATGACAGAGGGGTAAAATGGTCACTAAGAAGGACAAGGCCATTTAGAGAAATTAAATGTATTTTTTAGCTTTGGTCTTTACTGAATATGATGTAGGGGACTTGTCCATCCCAGAAATAATATTTAAAGGTGGTTAATCAGAGGAACTGAAACAAATGTCGGTGAGCCTGGAAGATGTAATAGGGTGATTTGACAAACTAAAGACTAGCAAATCACTTGGACTGGATAATATACATTCCAGGGTACTGAAAGAACTCAAAAATAAGATTGTAAATATACTGTTAGTGATCTGTAACCTTTCATTAAAATCGTTTACATTATCTGAATATTGGAGAATGACCAACGCAATGCCAATATTTAAAAGGGTTTCAGGGGTGATCCAGGAAACTACAGACTGATGAGCTAGACACAGGGGTGGCTCAAGATAATCAGCTGCCTGAGGCAAGAAATGAGCTGGTTTCCCCCCCTCCCCTCCTTGTAGCCAAAATGAAGGGACCTCCTCAGAGATCTAGACCGGGAACAGAGGGCCCCCTCTCTCATAACACCGATCAAGTGGTTGCCCCAAGAATAAAGAAAGCAACATATTCCCAGGCTATATAATTTTTTTAAGACTTTGCAATGATATTTATATGCAGCAGTTTAATTATGTAGCCTGGAAATTTATTTAACTAGGCTTATGTACTGCTTTTCTACCAGTCAAAGCGGTGTACATTCAACTACTGTATATATTTTTTTCCCTTGTCCCTGAAGGGCTCATAATCTATGTTTTGGGGTTTTCTTTTGGACCTGAGGCAGCAGAAGGTTAAGTGGCTTGCCCAAGGCACACCTGTATGACCAGGGGCGGCCCAAGGTGGGTGCGGGGCCATGTGCGGAGACTCGGTGCGGGGTCTTATTTGCATAAGGGGCCTCATTAGCATAAATATTTGCATAATGTTACCATACACTAACTTTTAGTAAGCATGCCTCTTAATGAGTATATGGATAAAGAAAGACTAAAAGATTTCTACATTACTATAATCCAGTGCCAACCGCCAGGCACATTAGGAACTACTACAAACACTGCCCATTTAGAGCCCATAGCAAACCCGCCATGTCCTAACAGCACTACCAGGACTCATAAAGCACCATACCCTACCTATCAAAAGGCAACATTGCAAATATTAAACCAATACATTTCAGAGAATAACAATACATGACCTACTGGGGAAAGGGAACAAGTGGCAATGTCAAAGAGGAATTACATAAACAGAATACCTCAGCTCAGTTACACATGCAGAACACAGACCATCACCAAACAAGGAATCACAATTTAGAAACAGGAAGACAATTAAACTGGGAACCCCAAAAGCCAAACTTGGAATGTACAACAACACTGTAGAAATAAAACTATAAATTAATTTCCTCTTGTACTAAACAAAGCGCAGACGTTAATGATGCACATTTCCCAGAGCTGACATATTCCAGTTAATAAATTCAAAATAAAGAGATATCTTTCTACCTTTTGTGCATTTTTTTTTCAGTTGCAATTGCTCCAGCCACTTTCTTCTGGTTTCTTTGTGTCTTCTGCTAACTCTCCATCGTCTGCTGTCCATTTGTCCTTTCTTCTCTCTTCTAATTTTTTTCCATTCTCTCTCTACATCTGCTTTAACATACTAATATTTCTCCTTTTGCTCTTTCCTCATTCCTATTTCATCCACTCAAATTTTACCCCTCCATCCTCAATACCCACTTACTCTCCCAATACCCAGCCGATTGTAGATTTTTCTTCCGTCCCACACAAAATATTTTTCCCCTCTCCGTTTCACTCTCCCAGCTCCATCCCATTCTAATCTCCCCCAACATCAGCTCCCTTCTAGTTCCAGCCCCACCCAGTATCCACTCCCTTCTAGTCCCCGCATCAGCCCATTTCCAGTCCTAGCCCCCCCATCAGCCCATTTCCAGTCCTAGCTCCCCCATCCATTTCCAGTCCTATCCAAGTCCCTCCATCAGCTCATTTCCAATACCAGCTTCCCATCAGCCCATTTCTAGTCCTTTTCTAGCCCCACCATCAGCCTATGTCAAATCCTAGCTCCCCTCCACTCAGCCCATTTCCAATCCAAGCCCCCCATGAGCCTACTTCCAGTTCTAGCCCCTCCATAAGTCTATTTCAATCCAAGCCCCCACCACAGCCCATTTCCAATCTTAGCTCCCCCCAACACCCAATTCCCAGTCCTATCCTAGCCCCCTTCATCAGCCCATTTCCTGTCCTAGCTCCCTCCCCTCATAACCCATTTCCATTCCAAGCCCCCCTCCCCATCAGCTATTTGCAGTTCAAGCCCCCCCTTCCCCTCAGTCCATTTCCAGTCCTAGGAACCCCCCCAACCCATTACCAGTCCTAGCCCCCCCATAGCCTATTACCAGTCCTAACCCCCCATCAGCCCACTCCCAGTCCTAACCCCATCAGCCCATTTCCAGTCCTAACCCCCATCACTCAATTTTCAGTTTAAGCCCCCCTTTCCCTGCATCAGCTCCGTCGGCTTTCAGAGCGTGAAAGGAGAGTTTCTCCCCCGCGGCTGTTAAACCCGCGGGGGCTGATGGGAAAGTCCCATCAGCCCCTGCGGGCTTAACAGAGCCACGGAAGGGAAACTAGTCTCCCTTCGAGCTCTGAAAGCCGACGGAGCTTATGCAGAGAGAGCAGGCTCTGTCGGGGGGGGGGGGGGCCCGCGGGATATGTGATTCTGCCGTTGCCGCTGTGGCGGCAGTGGCAGCAGACAGCTTTTTTATTTTTATTTTAAAATTTACTTTGCAAGCAGAATGTTCTTTGTGCAGGGCCCCCTGAAACATGTCACCCTGTGCAAAAAACATTCTTGCTCAATGGATGGGCCGGCCCTGTGTATGACAAGAAACCCCGATCCTTCCGGCCCAAGCTTGCTGTCCTCTAGTGGGATTCAAACCCCTGGCCCTCCAGCCTGAGGTAACTTGCCCTAACCATTAGGCCACTCCTCTCTCAAGTCAGCTCCTGACATTGCACACTGGACCAGCATGGTATTTAATCTAAATACATATTCTGCAAAAGACAAAGGAGATGCAAGGTGATCACATACCAAGAAGCAAAAAGAAAAAACTAGTACCATGGCGTAGGTTATAACATGGTAGTTTAAACTGTGCTGTGGTTCTCGCTATTTCCTTTTGAACATACAAGGTGTGACAAAAAAGAAACGAGACTGACTCAATGCCAATTGGCTAACCGCTTATGTCACTGTGTTGTGCAACATCTCACCACTATTCACCTATAATATTTTTCATCTCTCTCACTCTGTTTTTCTTTTTCAGGTTTTTTTGTAGCACACTGCTCCGTCGCTTTGTCGCAACAGGACGTGGTAGAAATATAGAGCAAAGAATCAACTTGAAATTTCTGGTTAAGTTGGAGAAGGGCCCAACTGAGTGTCTCCAACTTCTCCAAAAGGCTTATGGAGAAGATGAATGTCAAGGCCACGAGTGTTCGAGTGGCACAAATGCGAGGAGGTGGAGGATGACCTCAAGTCCAGATGACCTTCCATGACAAAGATGACTGAGAACTGTGACAAAGTGAACTAGCTGGTGTGGAGTGATCGCAGATTGACGGTGCGGATGATAGCTGAGGAGCTAAGCCTGAACAGGGAGTCAGTGTGGACCATCTTGGTGCAGGAGCTGGGGATGCAGAAGGTGTGCGCAAAGATGGTCCCCAAGCTTTTATCGGACGACCAGAAGGTGCACCGGGTCAATGTTTGTTAAGACTTGCTAGAGAAGATCGGAGAAGATCCAGAGTTCGTTGGCCGAGTCATCACAGGAGACGAGACTTGGGTCTTCCAGTATGACCCTGAAAGCAAGAGACAGAGCCTGCAGTGGAAGACTCGACTGTCACCCAGACCCAAGAAGGTGCGCATGTCCAAATCAAGGATCAAGGTCATGCTGATCGCATTCGTCGACCAGAAGGGAGTGGTCCATCATGAGTTTATGCCTGAGGGTCAGACAGTCAACCAGCACGTCTACCAGCAGGTCCTCAATAGCCTTCATAACTGGGTTCGGCGCAGCAGGCGGGTTCTGTGGAGAGACAAGTCGTGGCTGCTCCACCACAACAATGTGCCCGCACACACCGTGCTCAGTGTGAGGCAGTTCTTGGCCAACAAACAGATCACAGCTCTCGACCACCCTCCTTATTCCCCAGATCTCACACCGTGCGACTTCTGGCTCTTCCCCAGGCTGAAGACTGTGCTCAAAGGAACTCATTTCGCCTCTGTAGAAGAGATCAAGGCCACTGTGATGAGGGAGCTGAGGGACCTCAAGGAGGACTTTACCGAGTGCTTCCGTACGTGGCAGAAGCGAATGCAGAAGTGCATTAACTCTGGAGGGATTACTTTGAAGGGGACAATGCATAATTTCTCTGTAGATTTTGTAATAAAACATTTATGGGAGAGTCTAGTTTCTTTTTTGTCACACCTTGTATATTCGATATCCAAAGAAACCCTTATCCAAACAATGGGTGCAGAACAGAATTAGGACATTTCCACAGCAGGGATGGCTCAAGACAATTTGCTGCCTGAGGCAAGAAATGAGATGGCACTCTTCCCCCCAGCAGCCAAAATGGAGGGGCCTCCTCAGAGCTCTAGTCAGAGAGCAGGGGGTTGTCTCACGCAGGACACTGGTTCCAAATGTTTTACTGCACTGGATTAAAAAGGACGTAGGTCTCCAGTTAAGGTGTTCTTGCCTGGAGGCTATTTGTTAGACAAAAACTGTTTTCTCTTTAGCAGGTCTTTTGTGGATCGGAACCTGCCAATTTTTGTGTACCAAGAATAGAGAAAGCAATGTATTTCTAACCTATATAATTTTTTTTTAACTTTGCAGTGATGCTTACTGTATAATCAGCAAAACATGTAGCAGCTTAATTATATAGCCCGGGAATCTAATACAAACAAACACATAGACTCCTAACACTGTATACTGTAAACATATAGAGTACTCTGTAAAAGACAAAGAAGCAAAAAGAAAAAGCGAGAACCACAATGCAGTTTATAACACCAAAATAAAATTATAACAACTGTGCTGTGTCCGACGGCTGCCTAGGGTGAGAACTTACACAATCTTGACGATGCATATATTCATATGATTCTTGCAAGGTATTGTGGGTAATGTAGTTCATTCACTCCCAAACACAGCTGAAGACAATAATTGAGTTGTGAAACCAAGTGGTAAAGCCAATAAATTCTTCTTTTATTGATGGGGTTTAATTCACCCAGCACAAATATGCTTGATAGCAATATAAATGAGGTTACTTGCTTGCAGTGTTTAAGTGGATAACATAAAGTCACAAAGCAAATCAGAAAACAACCTTCAACTTGTCAGGCAATTAGCTAATGTTTTCTTAGCAAATAATTACCAAATAAAAAGGCACAAAGAAATAAATGAACTTTGCTTGTTAGGTTAACTTCTGCTTATTTTCCACGCAGATCCCAGCAGTGATTCTCCCTTGCTCACACACACAATCAGGTGCAGCTTTAATTACTATCAATTGACCAGCTGAAACCCTTTAGCTGGCTGGCTGCTACTGTGTGAACCCAAATCCTGCTTTAAGAGCTGTTTGCAGTGGAAATAAAGAACAAAGTTAGGTTTCTTTGTGATGGCTGAGGTGTTTGCTCACAGAAAGCTAGCAATAGCATTTAGATAGAGAACAGTCCATGTAATGAATAGTTTCATCTGCTGTATCTCCCCCTTCATCAATCAGCATAGGGTCACTATCATACATTGGCACAGACGAGTCTTTCCATAAGGCACTATCATGAGAATGCTTATTCCCTTGCTGCCATTCACTATTATAGATAGGGTCTGGATCAGTGTTCATACCTGAGCCTCTCCTGCTATCATAATTCCTCTCTGTATAGCCTGGCCAGTATGTAATCCAGTTCTGATGTCCAGCCTTCCAATCTTGATCCCTGGACACTGGATCTTCCCTCACATACCTTCTGGCATAGGTCTGAAAGTCCTTTCCACGTGCAGTCTTCTCTCTTCCAGGTAGCCACTGGTGATTCCTATCTCTGCCGTTCCATTCCTCTGGCTGACTCCAGTCCAATGGACTCTGCTGGCATTTGAAATACCTCCCAGTATAGGTACTGCCTTGGAATCTCCCAGACCTTCCAATAGCCTTCCTTCTTTTCCTTCCAGAGAGTTTCCTTCTCTCTCTATCCGCTTGGCTTGGCTTCTGTTTCTCCAAGTGAGGTTGGTGCTTGTAGCCGTTGCTGTATCTTTTCCTGAAGCTCTTTCTGTAGCTGTTATCTGAAGAATAAGCTCTATTCTTATTCTGTTCTAATGTGTGCTCCTCCCTAACACAGCGCAGCTGTGTTGAATCAGGCCCTGCCCTTTGAGATGAGTGCTTAGGGATTACCTCATAGCTCTCTTGATTGCACACACGTTTTCTCACTTCAGCCCCCCTCATGGCTGCTGGAAACCTGGTGCATTCTGGGACTGGTAGTCTTTTATGTGAAAACTCTGTTTTCTTACTTCTACCAGAACTGACAGGTTGCTTGTTCAGAGTCACATCATCTTTTCTATAGCTCCTACCTGAGCTATGATAAGCTTCCTTATCACAGCTGTCATTCTTGCCTTTTCTCTTTGAACATATAGTCTCCATCCAAAGAAACCCTTCTACCAACAATAGGTGCAGAACTGATTAAGACATTTCAATCAAAACTCAAAATACAAAAAATAGTTTCTAATTCTGGTGTCAGCTCAGTAACAGCAATATAAACCCTTACCAGTAAGCTCAAGACATGCTACTAAGTTGTTTATGGACACCTCGCTGCTTTCCCTACCTGGTCATCTCTTAAGCTAAGTGCTGCTTCTTTAAATTGAAAATGTCATGGTTTTGCCTATTAAAAGCATATTAAACACTGCACTCCCAGTTCTGCAGCACACATTCCCCAGCAACAAAAGCATAACATTTGTTCCAACTCGTCATATGAAAATATATAAATATTCAAATTGTGGCATCATCTCAGGAACACCACAAACTCATGTTTCACTATCAGACACTTAAATCTAGATTTACTGAAGTATGCAATTAGGAACATGTTTACTAAGGCATCTGCATACATGTGGGCTGTGTCATTAGCAAGGGGATCAGCACTAACTTCAGAGGCATGTGTTTCCGATCCCTATAGTTAGCGCAGGCCCAGGACACAGCACAGCACAAGCCAGCACATGGACGCATTTAACACCACTCACTGGTAAGGGCTGCAAGTACGATTAGTGCAGGTCACTCATGCTCATACTCATCATGAAGCTCCATTCTGCTTCTATCACTTCCAGTTCCTGCCCCAACGAGTGCTACGAGGGTAGCATGGAATTTCTGACATAAGGACCCATGCTACCTTTTAGCATGGCACTTAAACCACATGCTAAACCTTGTGCTACCAGATAATATGGTTAGTATACATACTCCTTAATGTGTTAAGGGGTCTCATTGCATAAAATGGGACTTGTGTTAAGTAACATTTGCTAATGCATGTTAGTATGTGGTATTGGGGCAGCACCTTTTAGTAAAATCTGGCTCTTTGCGAAGTAACAAAAATTCCTGCAAAAGACTCAAAACCTATAAAGCAAACACCATACCAAATCGACATTAACTCCAAGGATTCAAACTGCAGGAACATTCCTACCTATGAAAAGAAAAACTGAAAATATACCAGATCTTAGAACAGCCATGTACCTCCTATAGGGATAACGTAACAAACAGGACAGAATCTTTCATCTCAGTCACAGACATAAAACATGGACAGATCCTCAAGCAAATACAGAATAAAGGACCACAAACTACAGATATGCAGCTTAAAACTGAAATACAAACTCCAAAAACTAGAGTGAGAAGAACAATACTAGAAAAAGAGAAATACAAATGCATTTCACACTGTACTTTACAACTGGAAAATAGAAGTGATGCAAAATTTCCCATGCTGACATAATCCAACACAAAAGAACCTGAAAATTGTTTTCTAATTTTCTACTTTTGTTTGAGAGGACATCTCCGCAGGCAGGCAGAGGCACACCGGGACGTCCTCGGGCCCGATTCTGTGTATGTTTTTTTCCCGTGGTCCAGTATCAGGTCTTAACGGGCTCATCTTGCTTGGGGACGTCCGGACAGCCCAGACGTACCCCTTTGTGAATCAGGCTCTATGTATTTTAACAACTATGGCCAATTTTTTCAATGGAGAATGATAAATAGTGGAGTACTCCAGGGATCTGTGCTGGGACTGCTGCTTTTTAACATATTCATAAATGACCAGGAAATGGGAATAAGAAGTGAGGTGATCAAATTTGCAGATGACACAAAATTATTAATTTACCCCTACTTTCTGTTTTCTATCTTTTAAACTAGTTCCTAATTCACAATAGTGCACTGCCTCTTATCCCATGATTTTTCAATTTCCTGAAGAGTCTCTCATGAGGGACCTTGTCAAAGGCTTTCTGAAAATCCAGATATACTATATCAACCAGCTCAACCAGTTATTTGCCTGTTTATTCACACCTTCAAAAAATGTAAGAGATTTGTGAGACAAGACTTTCCATCACTAAATTTATGTTGGCTTTCTGCTATTAAGCCATAACTATTTACATGTTCAGTAATTTTGTTCTATATAATGGTTTCTACCATTTTGTCCAGTATAGATGGTAAGCTCACTGGTCTGTGGTTTCCCAGATCACCCCTGAAACTCTATAAAAAAATTGGCATTACACTGGACACTCACCAGTCCTCAAGTACTACAGATGATTTTAATGATAGCTCACAGATTACTAAAAGTAGGTCTGCAATCTCATATTTCAGTTCTTTTAGCACCCTGGGATGTATGCCTTCTGGTTCAGGTGATTTGCTGTTCTTAAAGTTTATCAAATAATTGTATTACATCTTCCTGATTTATCGAGATTAGTTTCAATTCCTCTGATACATCACCTTTAAATATCATTTCTGGCATGGGTAAGTTTCCTACATTGTCTTTACTGAAGAAGAAGCAAAGAATTCATTTAGTTTCTCCGCTATGGCCTTGTGCTCTCGTAGTGCCCCTTTTACTCTTCTATCATCTAATGGTCCAACTGGCTCTGTCACAGATGTTTTGTTATGAATGTACTTGAAAACACTTTTATTATGCATTTTTGCTTCCATGGCAAGCTGCTTTTCAAATTCTCTCTTTGTCTGCCTTATCAATGCCTTGTATTTAACTTGCTAGTATTTATATTGTTTCATGTTTTCATCATTTGGCTCTTTTTTCCATTTTCTGAAGGATTTTCTCTTAGCTTTAACAGCCTCTCTGACTTCACTTTTAAACTATGCTGGCTGTCGTTTGGCTTTCCTTCCAACTTTTTTAAAGCATAGAATACATCTGGTCTAGGCTTCCAAGATGGTATTTTTAAATAACGCCCATGCCTGATTTATATTTAACAGTTATTTTATATCACTTTATCGTTTAGTCAAAGCAGTTTACATTATAACTTAAACTTAGTAATGTACATTAAACAGGGACATTAATAACTTAAATTTTTATGATATAGACTCTTCACCTTTGCAGTTGTTCCTTTTAGATTTTTTTTAACCATTTTCCTCATTTTATCATAGTCTCCTTTTTTGAAAGTTAAATTCTAGTGCAATGGATTTCCTTGTTATCTTCCCTCCATTTGGTAAATCAAATGTGATAGAAACAGAATGGTTTAAACTCAACAAATAATCAGGGAAATGAAGACAACTGAGGTGAGAAGACTGGTAAAAGACTCATAAACAACCTTCGGTTTCTGACAATGCCAGATTACTAGCTGAAATTAAACACAATCAAACATTTGCTTATCGAGATTAATGGACATAATCTTAAAATGGGCCTACACCTTAACATGAAGACGACAAAGAGCCAGACAACTGAAAAAGTCAATCATTTCATTCTTGATGCAGAAGAAATAGAAATAGTATACAACTTTAACCTGCTTGGATCAATAAAGAAATAACAAGCAGACAAGAAATCCGACAATGCATGTATTGGCAGAATACATATGAAGGATCTAGACAAGATTCTCAAGTGCAGACATGTCTCTGCATACAAAAATACGACTTGCCCAAGCCATGGTATTTTCAATGTCATATGGATACAAAAGTTGGACAGTGAAGAAGACAGACAGAAAGAAAATTGATGCCTCTAAATTATGGCACTGACGAAGAATACTGTGTATACCATAGACTGCCTGAAAAACAAATCAGTCGGTACTAGAAATGAAACCTAAGATTTCTTTAGAAGCTGAAATACTGAGGTTTCAACTTTCATTCTTTGGACACATCATGTGAAGAGAAAGATCATTACTGAAAAACAACATGCTTGGTAAGGTTGAAGGTCAGTGCAAAAGACGAAGACCAGCAATGCAATGGATTGATACAATAACAGCAACTATGGCTACCACTTCATCAACAATTAGCCACCTGACTGAAGACCGAACAAAATTTAGGATAATTATCCAACAGGGTTGCCATGAGTCAACATCGACCTGACAGCACTTAACAACAATATTGATCCATGGTACAACCACACCCTTGAGTACTACATGCAGTTTTGGTTGCCACATGTAAAAAAAAAAGATATAGTGACATAGAAAAGGTACAGAGAAGGGCAATTAAAATGATAAAGGGGATGGAAGGATACCCCTATGAGGAAAAGCTTAGAAGATTAGGGCTCTTCAACTTGGAGATGAGAGATATGATAGAGATCTATAAAATGAAGTGATACTGCAGAAGGGCTGTCGGGTAAGGTTTGCCTCTTTGCAGATGATACTAAAATCTGCAACAGAGTAGATACCCAGGAAGGAGTAGATAACGTGAGTAGGGATCTAGCTAAGCTTGAAGAATGGTCGAGGAATTTGGCAGCTGAACATTAATGCTAAAATATCAAGGGTTATACATTTGGGCTGAAAATTCCAAGGGAGCAGTACAGTATAGGGAATGAAGTACTTATGTCAATGAAAGAAGAGTTGGACCTGAGTGTGATTGTTTCTGATGAACTTAACATGACTAAACAGGTAGAAAAGGTGATGGTGAAACCCATAAGGATCCTTGGGTACATAGAGAGAGGAATGGACAGCAGGAAGAAGGAGGTGATAGTGCCTTTGGTGAGTCCTCATTTGGAGTATTGTGTGCAATTCTGGAGTACACACCTCCAAAAGGATATAAACAGGATGGAATCTCTGCAGAGGGTAGCTACCAATATGGTCAGTGGGCTTCATAATAAGGTATATGGAGACAGACTTAAAGATCTCAATATGTATACTTTGGAGGCGAAGCAGGAGAAGGACAATGATAGAGATGTTTAAATACCTCTGTGGCATAAATGCACAGGGAGAGAACCTCTTTCAATTGAAAGAAAGCTCTGTAATGAGGGGGGATAGGATGAAGGTGAAAGGTGACAGACTCAGGAGTAATATGCAGAGATATTTCTTTATGGAAGATGCATGGAATACTCTCCCAGTGGAGGTAATAGAGACGAGGATAGTATCTGTATTCAAGAAAGCATGAGACAAACACAAAAGATGTTTAAAGGAAAAAAGGGACTATAGTAGTTGGTATGGAAGGGCAGACAGGATAGGCCATGTGATCTTTTTATGCTGTCATGTTTCTATGTAGCACAGAGTGGATTTTTGATAGACAGAACTCCTCAGTTATGCTTGTTTTCTGTCTCTTCGGCATATCAGGGCAATTAGACTGTTCTTAGACAAGTTCTCATAACATTAGTGCACACTTTAGTTATTAATTCATTAAATTAACTGCAATTCACTCTAAAATGGGATAACAGTCAGCAATACGAAAAGGCTTAAATTATTCAGAACACAGCTGTGAAGTTGATTACTTACTCAAAACATTTGGTCATGCAACCCCATTGCTTAAGAAGGAACATTGGCTTCCTGTATCCTAAAATTCAATGTTTTATCTTTCAAAACATTGCAATCTGGATTGCCTGCATATTTATCTAATTTGTTAATACCCTGCAATCCAGCTCAATCCCTCTGCTCTCAGAACGACAATTTACTAGCTATACTCATCCTTGCTTCTGCAAGACTAGAATCTACACTCCAGGCTGTGTTTTATTTTTTGACACTCTCCCTTTGGAAAGACATGCCTAAGCATATCCAATGAGAATCATCATTAGCAACATTTAAATCAGCTCTTAAGATGCATTATTTCAATTAGGTCTTTAATGTGGGATGATGACTTCTGGTTTGGAATTCCAATACCAGGAAGGAAGGGCAAAATGGTGTGCTGCTTTTTCAGCTTTTCCATCTCTGCCTTACTATGTTATATTTTTGTTTGTTGTAGTTATGCCTATATAATTCTATAAGAGATTGCATTTTATGTTTTGATGTAATGCTACCTGTGGTCAATATTCAGCGGTGGCAGTCACTCTTGTTAAACCATCTGGACACTGAAACTGGAGTGGTCACTATGGAGAAACCATGGATAAATCATTAGTAGAAATTGACAAATCTTAGAAACTGCTGAATTCCCTTAATGTCTTTTGGGACTGGTAACTCAGTTACTGCTGAGATCTTCCAGGGATCCATCCAAATGTCATCAGGGAAAATACTATATCTCAGAAATTCTTTGACTCTCTTATTGAATTTGCACTTCTCTAGCTTGGCATACAACTTATGCATCTGTAGCTGCTCTAGAACCTGCCAGACTTAGCAGTCTATACCATGTATGAAAGGCAGTTTTCCATTCGTCTCCATTTCATATCTAAATAAGGCTGTAGGTTCCACAAAAGTCAAATTGGGTGAAAATTTGGGTGTTTCAATAGTTCATTCATGAGAGGGAATTGGTACTGATTCTAGCTGGTCACAGCATTCTGGGCTCAAGAATCTATATATGTTTGAAGGAAGCCATCTTTCATAGGTACAAAGACAATTAGGACTCCAACTGGAGAAGTCAAAGTCCTAATGAACTCTTTTTTAAATTCTCCTCCAAATATTCCCTTAGTGCCCTTTTGCTGACTGGGATTTCTGCCCTAGTTGTAAGTATATAAGAGCAATCATAAGGCTTGTGAGGGAGTTGAGAGTCTGTGGTCCCCTTAACAAACACTTCCCAATACTTCAAATGCATCTCCAGTAAGCACTCATTTTTCTCCTGGGTCGCTGCACATCCCTGGATTTCCATACCAAAATCTTCTTGGTCATCCCCTTTCATTTCTAATCTAAACAAAGAGTTCTTCTGGCAAACATGAACAAAAAGGTGATCTGGCAAGTTCTCCACTGCATACAGGGTTCATGCCATTTCAGGGAGGACATCCCTAGGATTATGGTTAAATGAGGCATATGAATGAGCAACAGTTTGGGCACTTATCACAAAATTGAATCTTTGTGGATCAGTTTGTACTTGCACCCAGCCCTCTGCCTCCTGGGAGTGCTCAAAGTTCTGAGGCCTGCTCCAGCCATTGTTTCACATATGCCCAGGAATGACACAATAGAGGCAGGGTCCTTCTCCTCTGCTGATAGAAACTACCTCATAGTACCTATTATCATAGACACCTCTGGAGGTTGTTGCATTTTTGGAGACACGGTATTGCGACTTGGTTCCAACCTTTTGGCATATCTTTCCAGGATATGTTCTGATACTGTCTTTCTATGCACACAAGTAGCATGAATGGTTCCTCTAGGTGAGCCGAAGGTTCAACCATGCCAACTCATCCTTAATATAATCAGCTAGGCTCCATTTGAAATGGGTGTGGAGGGCTACTGCATTCCAATCAAGATCACTTGCCTAGAGCTGAAATTCTGAAGCATACTCCATCACTGTTTGTTGACTCTAGTGGAGGGTCATCATGTGATTCTCAACTAACTGGGCACAGTCTGGCACCCTAAAAGCATGGAAAGGAGCAGCTAGGAAGTATTCCAGGTGATTCAGGGCAGGACTGTCCTGATCCAGTAAGGAAGTGGTCCATGCCAGGGCTTTCTTGCTGAGTAAGCTAATTATAAAGCGAACTTTGAGAGAGTACATTGGGTACAAAATGTGGATTGAGTCAGAACCAAAACTTACACTGATGGATGAATCCCTGCAGCTCCCCACTGGGTGCCTTCAAGCTTCTCCATTAATGGGCTATGCAGTTCCAGGGATGGGGTGGTCTAGTCTATTGCCCTTGCTCTTGATCAGCAGACTAGAGGGTGACTATCTTCTGTTGAAAGGACTGCAGATATCTCTGTATATCTTGCAAGATATCTGCTAAAGCTCTCAAAGCCTTTACAGTAACTTTCACCATGATCTAGCCGCTGGTGTTGGGTTGGATCAAGTTGTTAGGGCCTACTGTGGGCAAGAGCATGGTGGAGAGGCTAGCCCCAAGGCAGGGTAGAGCAGTACAGGTGTGGAGAATGAACCAGGTGTGGAGCAGCAGTCAGGCATGGAACAGAAGCAGATAAAGTAAGGAAACACTCTATTGAATGGTAGAGTGTAGCTCGGTAAAAGCAGATGTGTCTGTCTAGGCTTCTTTATATATAGTCTCTTAAGACACACCTCTTGTTAACCCAATGGGATCTTCTGAGGGGCGGGCTTATCCTTCTGCTGTCCAAGCTCATGTTTCCTGGATTTTGGATTTCAACAAAGCTGCCTCAATGGTTCAGCTGTAAGCCTCTGGTCTCTGGCCAACAAGATCACAGATTCCATCCCTGGCAAACCTGACATTAAATCACTAAAATACCAAGATTTACACATGTAGGTGGCATGTAACTTTATGTAGCTCCTTATTAAGTTACCTCCTATATGTATTGGGAGTATGTACAGAGGGAAGGGAGATGTTTTGGAGAAAATATATATGTCATGTGTGGAGGGCATAAGAGAGTGTGTGTGTGTTTGTTTGGGGGGGTCATGTGAGTCTGTTGGGGGGTCATGTGAGTCTGTTGGGGTATGTGTGTGTGTGTGTGTGAGTCGGCATAAGAGTGAAGATGGGCATGCTTGGGGCATAGGAGAGATTTAGGGTGAAGATGTCAGGGTAAGGGTACATTTTTCTATATACTGAGGGTGCAAGGAGTCTGTAATGAACTATGTTGTGGTACAGAGCATACTCCCCCTGCTACCATCCAATCTCTCATGTCCTTCTTCCCCCTATACCTTGACTCAGGAGTGAAGTTGTTACTGTTATGGGATACACAAAATTATTTTTAAATTGCTGTCTGGTTCACAAATTATTTTTGGTTAAGCCCTCACTTATTTAAAGAATAACAAATAGAGTTTCTAACATGATAACATGCATTCTTAGTAACTAGGTCCAATTGTTTAAAATGAGACCTATGGCAAAATAGAATGCAGATAATATAAAAGATGGCATATTTTTTCACATACATATGTCGTCGCACAATTTTATAAAAGTCATTTCTGCATATAAAACACTGAATTAAAGTGACAGTGATTATTCTGTATATTGTGGGAGAGACATAAGATTCTCAAGAAATACAGTCAGACGCAATGAAAATGTGGTAGAAGATTCCAAAATAGTTTCCGTCACGCTGGGCACTATACACCTGATTTAAAACAACTTCCATTGGAAAACGCAGTTGAGGTTGAAGGAGATTGAAAGCTGCACTGACTTTCTGACAGACTCTGTTCTTTAAAAAAAATAAATGAAAGCCTGCCTGATGTCTAGAGTATGGAAGGTCTACTTGTGCTGGTAATTATGGGATAACCACATGAATATACATGAGGTAGATTTGTTTGCACTGCTTCCTTGATATGTAAATCCATCTCATGCATATTCATTATGGAAAGCCTGAAAATCCAATTGGCTAGATGTGCATTCAGGAGAGAGATGAGAACCACTGCTCTGTATTCTATAGAAACAGCCCTTGCCAAAGTCTTCATTGGCCTGTTCCTGGTCAAACCCACTGCATCCTCATCCTTCTTTACCTATTCGCTGCTTTTGACACTGTTGATCACCTTCTCCTTGATATGCAGTTCTCACTTGGATTTCAGGGCTCCATTTTGTCTTTGCTTTCTTCTTATCTCCACCATTACACTTTGAGGTAAGCTCTGGCGGATCCTCCTTCACTACTGTCCCACTATCAGTTGGTGTATCTCAGGGATCTGTCTTGGGACAACTTCTCTTCTCTCATAATTTTTGGAACCATCTTTATGCAGATTACCCCCAGATATACCTCTCTGCACCTGAAATTTCACCAAGAATCCAGGCATAAATCTCACCCTGCTTGAATGACATTCCCTTCTCCCTTCACTATTTCTGTGAATAATGCCGTCATCCTCCCTGCCTCCTCAGCTTGTAATTTTGGGGCCATCTTTGACTCCTCTCTTCCTCTTTCTCTGCACATATCCAACAGCTAGCTAAAACTTGTTTCTTTCTCTTTGACATCAGTAAAATTTGTCCTTTCCTTTCTGAATACATTACCAAAACCCTTATCCACATTCTCATCCTCTTCAACTTTGATTATTGTAGCCTGCTCCTCACAGGCCTCCCACTGAACAATCAATCTTTTCAAAATTCAATTGCATGACTAATCTTCCACCAGTATTGCTACACTCATATAATCCCTTTTCTCACTTCATTGGCTCCCTATTTCCACATACACTGCAAACTTCTCTTACTGACCTACAAGTGCATTCATTCTGTAGCTCCTCATTACCTCTTCTCTCTTATTCCTCCCCATACCCCTCCTCGGAAACGCTACTCATCAGGTAAATCACTTTTATCTGTTCACCGCTAATTCCAGATTCCATTATTTCCACCTTGCTGCATCATATGTCTGGAACAGACTTCCTGAGATGGTACAACATGCTCTGCCTCTGGTCCTATTCAAATGTAGGCTAAAAGCCCACTTTTTTGAGGCTATTTTTAAATCCTAAATTTCTTATTCTCCCATTTAATAACAATGTTGTTTTTAATCATTTCCCATGATAAATGCAACTCCCTAATCTATTTATCCTGTCTGTCTTGACTGCAAGCTTTGTGGAGCATGTATACGGCACTGAGTACTACTACTACTTATCATTTGTGCACAGCGCTGTCTAGTAGCATTATAGAAATGATAATTAGTAGTATTAGTGGTTCCAGATTGGAGGTTTCACATGAAGAAAGTCTCTCATGAATTTCTATACAGTGGATCACAGGGCCGATAGAGCTCAGGGTATGACCGGATGAGAGAGCACTCCAATAAGGGAGATCTGAAGTTCAAGCTGTTACAAATACTGAAGTATGGTATTTGGTGCACACTGAAAGGGGTCTTGGTCATTCATAGAGTATCAGATAGAAAGCCTCTTCCATCTGAAAGCATATGAATGTCTTGTGGAAGCTTTTCTTACTGCTATTGCTATTTTTACTTGAATCAGAGATAACAAACCTAAAGAAGCAACTAGGCACGGCTCAAATTCTATGCAGAGCCAGAGACTTGAGGTTGGAATACAAAAGGACACCCCAGCCCTGAATTATTAAGGTTGGAAGGATTTTGAGTCTGCACAGAGGGAGAACTGAGAGACTTTTGAGAAAGGGAAACCAGTGTTGTTGAGGCCAATATGATTATCACTGTACTGAGCCTGTATTGGAAATTGTGCAGGGCTTTAGCTATCATGGAGATGGGTGAATAAATGTAGAGAGGCTACATCTAGGTTTTTGTAGGCAATAAGGTTGACTTCTTAAAATTTATGAGCAATCCCAAGGACTGAAGAAAGTGTAAGGCCCTGTCCCTCAGGGAGATGCTAGAATCAATGATGAGGCTGCTAGAAGCCAATCATCGAGGTATGGAAAGAGTAGTTACTCACCTGTAACAGGTGTTCTCCAGGAGCAGCAGGAATCAGTCCTCACATATGGGTGACGTCGGCGCCGACGGAGCCCTCGTGCGGAGCATTTCCCCAGCTTTCAAAGAAAGCCTTTGGGAATTGCAGCGCGCATGCGCGGTCCTCTTCCCGCTCAAGAGTGCCATCTTGCTCAGTCCGATGTCATAGCTAAAAGACAGCAAAAAATTAGCAAAAATAAATCATATGACTGCAACTCCAAGGGGAGGAGGGAGGGTTGTGAGGACTGATTCCTGCTGCTCCTGGAGAACACCTGTTACAGGTGAGTAACTACTCTTTCTCCAGGACCAAGCAGGAAGTCAGTCCTCACATATGGGACTCCCTAGCTTAAGGCTACCGGAGACCTCAAGCGGAAAAATGAGCTCCCTCTAGCTCGTCAACACAGAAGGAAGGAATCTTCTCTGAGAACGCCCCCGACAGGTAGCCAAACACCAGGGCCGGAGGGTAGGAGTTGCCTAAACCCCAAAGAGATTATGGAGTACTGCCTGTCCGAAAGCACTGTCCCTGCAGGACTCCCTCTCAAGGCAGTGAAGGGCCGCAAAAGTCTGGCTTGAAGACCAAGTAGCGGCCCGGCAGATGTCTGCCAACGGAACAGAGCGGAGATGAGCCTTTGACTCGACCCTCCAACGAGAGGCCGGCTGCCCCATAAGCCCAGGCGATACAGTCAGCGACCCACATGGACAAAGTACGCTTGGAGACAGGGAGCCCCAACTTATTGGGGTCAAAAGAAACGAAAAGCTGAACAGCCTTCCGATGCTCCCGCGTATGGTCAAGGTAGAAGGATAACGCCCTTCTACAGTCCAGGGTATGTAAGACCATCTCAGCCCGGCTGGCATGCGGCCTGGGAAAGAAGGTCGGAAGAACCACCTCCTGATTGAGGTGAAAAGGTGAGACAACTTTAGGAAGAAACTTAGGGTGAGTCCGTAAGACTACCCTATTCCTGTAGAACCTAGTGTAAGGAGGATCAGACACTAGTGCCTGTAGTTCACTCACTCGCCTAGCAGAGGTGAGAGCTACCAGAAATAAAGTTTTCCAGGAGAGAAAACGGACAGGGCAGGTAGCCATAGGTTCAAAAGGCAGACAAGTAAGCTGCTGCAAGACCACATTCAGACCCACTCAGGGGCCGGTGGACGCAAAGGAGGCTTAAGCAGAAGGAGGCCTCGGAGGAAACGAGACACCAAAGGGTGGTTGGAAAGAGGCCTGCCGTCCACCGGCGAGTGGTGTGCTGAGAGAGCACTAAGGTGAACTCTGACAGAGTTAGACTTAAGGCCCAGATTGGAGCGGTAGAGCAAATATTGCAATACTACCGCTACCAAGCACGAGAAGGGATTCTCGCTTCGCTGAGCACACCAGGCAGAGAATCTACGCCACTTAAAAGCGTAGGATTTCCTGGTGGATTGACGCAGAGAGGCCAAGACTACATCTTCCACCTCTCGAGGCAGTAGTAGGGGAGCTAGGACTACCCTTTCAGCAGCCAGACCATCAGATGAAGGGACTGGAGGTTGAGGTGCAAGAGAGTCCCCTGATCCTGAGACAGGAGATCGTGTTGAAACCCCAGAGGAATAGGTGTGTCCACCGCCAGCTGTAGCAGGAGCGGGAACCACGGTTGCCTCGGCCACCTGGGAGCTATGAGAATCAATGAAGCTCCGTCCCTGAGGACTTTGAACTGCGTTCTGGACACTAGCGGTGTGGGAGGAAACGCATACAGTAGGCCTGTGGACCACGAGATCAGAAACGCATCCGCTGCTACTCTGAGAGGATGCGGTTGTCTGGAGCAAAAGCTCAGGAGTTGCCGGTTCAGAGGAATGGTGAAAAGATCCATGGTGGGGAGTCCCCACTTGAGAAAGACCTGCTGAACCACCAATGGGTTCAATCTCCATTCGTGTGGTTGCAGGATCCTGCTCAGTCTGTCTGCCAGGCAATTTTCCTGACCTGGGAGGTAGACAGCCTTGAGAAGGATTCCGTGATGGACAGCCCAAGAGCACAGTCATTGTGCCTCCTGACAGAGAAGGAAGGAGCCTGTGCCTCCTTGTTTGTTCACATAGAACATGGCAACTTGATTGTCCGTCTGGACCAGTACAGACTGGTGAGAGGCGAGGTGGGAGAAGGCTCTCAGAGCTAGGCGTATCGCCCGTAGCTCCAGGACGTTTATCTGTTGAGCAGCCTCCCAAGGGGTCCAGAGACCCTGAGTACATGTCCCTTGGCAATGTGCTCCCCAACCGAGAAGAGAAGCATCTGTGGTCAGCAACTGAGAATGCGGAGGGGATTGAAAAACCACTCTGAGCACCAGATTCGGAAGATGAAGCCACCATTGCAGAGAGGAGGCCAGGAGGTCGGATATCGTCACTGAGTCCGCTAGGCTCCCTGTGGCTTAATGCCACTAAGTGCGAAGGCTCCACTGAGCAGGCTGCATGTGTAGGCGGGCATTGGGGGTGACATGAACCGTGGAAGCCATATGGCCGAGTAGTCTCAGGAATTGCCTGGCAGAGACCAGGGAATTGCTGCGAAACTGGCTGGCCAGATCCATTAGCCTGTGGGCCCTGTCCAGAGGCAGAAAAGCCTTTGCTTGAAGAGTGTCTAGCCTGGCCCCTATGAACTCTAAGTTCTGGGACGGGAGCAAAGTGGACTTTGCGAAGTTTATGACAAACCCCAAGTGCTGAAGCAGAGCCACAGTGCGAAGGGCGGCCTGGTTGGCCTCCTGGGAAGATTGGCCCCTTATGAGCCAGTCATCCAGGTACGGAAACACAAAAAGACCCTGAAGCCTCAGGTAGGCCGCTACCACTGCCAGGCACTTGGTGAACACCCTGGGAGCAGAGGACAGGCCAAATGGTAGTACTCTGTACTGATAGTGGTTTCCTCCCACAACAAACCTGAGATATTGTCTGTGGTCTGGGTGAATAAGGATGTGAGTATACGCATCCTTTAGATCCAAGGAGCATAGCCAGTCTCCCTGCTGGAGGTAGGACAGCAGGATTCCAAGGGTAAGCATCTTGAACCTTTCCCTCTCCAGGAACTTGTTGAGGTTTCGCAAGTCTAGGATGGGTCTGAGGCCTCCTGTTCTTTTTGGTACCAAAAAGTACCTGGAATAAAAGCCATGACCTCTCAGGTGGTGGGGCACCGGTTCCACAGCCTGATCCTTTAGCAGACTTGCTAACTCCTGAAGGAGTAGGTCCCTGTGCAGAGGGGGTCTTGGAGGCTCCCCTGGAAAGTAGGAGGGAGGTACCTGGTGAAAATGGAGACGATAGCCCTTGTGGACTATGTGAAGAACCCAGGTATCTGATGTGACGGCTGACCACCTGTGGGCAAAGTGGGCCAGCCGGCCTCCTGTGCTGAGAGAAGCCAGCTGAGGAGAAGAGGCTATGCTGTTTGAGTCAAAAAACCCCACCCTGCTGAGCAGGGGCCGGTGTTGGTGGCTTGGGGGCCTTCTGCCTAAGGGGCCCTTGACCCTGCCCCTTGGCCTGCTGACCCTGTTGGGGAGCTGCAGAGGCCTGATAATGAGGGTATTGTTTATAGGCAGATGACTTCCTCGGGTAAAAGGACTTTTTCCCCGAGCCCTTCTTTTTCTGAGAAGGGGCAGAGGTTTTCCTGGAAAGCCTAGTCCTGGTCAGAGTCTCGGTCTCGAGTTCTGCAGCCTTTTCAGTCATGGGCTTGCCAAAGAGGTTTTCACCTCGGCAGGGGACATCGACCAACTTGTCCTGGACCCATGGCTCGAGGTCGGATGACTGTAGCCAAGCCTGTCGGCGGGCACCGATGCTGGCCCCGGCTACTCGGGCCGAAGCCATCATAGGCTGCTCGAGAGATAAACTTCGAGCACTCTCGAATACCGGTGGACAAGGCCTGGAACCTCTGCAAAGGTTCCTCGGAGAGACCAGCAGAGAACCCGGCAGTCTCCTTTGCCAGGTCTCGGAGATACATACCCATGTAGAGCTGGTATGTCTGGACACAGCAAGCAAGCATAGAGCCCTGGAAGCACTTCTTACCGAGGGCATCCAGGTTCCGGGCCTCCCGGCTGGGAGGCACCGATGAGTGCATCTTCTGACTTTTCAGTCGATGCATGGCCGATTCCACAACCATGGAGTGGTGCGGTAATTGCGCCTTTTGGAACCCGGGGCTCTTGCGGACTCGATAGATGGAATCGACCCGCTTGCTTAACACCGGCGTCGAGGCCGGGGTCTCCCACATGCGGAAGAGCAGCCGCTCCAGCATCGGAGGAACCAGAACAGTAAAGGCCTCCTTCGGGGGAGAGTCATACTGGAGGGCCTCGAGCTCCTCGGCTCGAGGCTCCTCCTCGGGATCCGCGGAGAAGGCTAAGGCCTTGGCCATATCCCGCACGAAGTCCGAGAACCGGGTATCCTCCGGTGGGGACCGTCTCCGAGGTTCGGACTCGGGCGAGTGCGATGGGACACACCAAGTCCGATGAGTGTCGGGTGACTCTTCGTCCTCCGTCTCCCAGCTCGACTCCTCGGAGGAGGAATCGAGCGGCTCCGGTAGGGCGGGCAGGCACCGATGCCCTCCGCCCCAACGCCAAAGGTATCGGCGTCGACGACCTCAGCCCCGAACGGGAGGACGAGGGAGACCGTGGCCAAGGATCGACTCGAGCCCGCATGGACTCGAGGATCGGCTCGGCCTCCGGGGTCGACTTGGATGTCGAAGTCCCGGTGGTCGGGGCAGATGCACCGGTGAGACCGGCGATCAATGCCCGCTGCTGTTCTATGAAGGCAGCGAAGCTGCTCTCCAAGGCCGTCAACCTGAGTCCGAGCTCAGGAGACCCAGCAGCCCCCGACTCGGGCCCCGATGGCTCCCTCGGAGGAGAGTCAATGAGGACAACAGCACTTACGTGTCCAGGAGACTCCATCTCGACACGAGGATGCTTGGCAGGCCTCTCCAACTCCGAAGACCCAGGATGGCTATCGGGGCTATGCGACCTGGCCCTCGAGGATCCAGGAGCATCCACTGACGACGCCCTCGCAGGTTTCTTCTTCCTTCGATGTTCCCGCGAAGGAGACCCCCGCTCAGAGGAACCCCGACGTTGCTCGGGGCCGGAGTCCCGAGACGTCGAGGCCTCTGACGAGGTCCGGGCACGGCCGGACGCGGAGTCAGAAAAAATCCTATCCTTCTGGTGCTGCCGACTCCTCAACGCCTTCGAGGACATTTTGCCGCACGGACCACAGATCATCGGGTCATGATCGGGTCGAGGCAATGGAGGCAGCAGTCATGTGTGTCGGTAAGAGACATAAGTTTCTTACACCGATCACATTTCTTAAACCCGCTGGTAGCCATCGGGGGAAAAATGGCCCCTGCTAGGTCAAAAGACCGGGCTGCCAGGGAAAAGAAAAAAGGCGCGAACGCCAGTCACAAAGGACAAAAACCGAAAAAGAGAGAAAAGGACTCGATACCGGCGTATCAGTCTGAGCAGGAAAAGGATCTGGCGTCGAACCAGAGAAAAAAGAGAAAAACAGGGAAAATCAACTTTTTCCTTGGGGAAAAACGAACTACGTCCGTCGGGCTCCGCGGAAAAAAGAAGACTGACAAGATGGCACCCTTGGGCGGGAAGAGGACCGCGCATGCGCGCTGAAATTCCCAAAGGCTTTCTTTGAAAGCTGGGGAAATGCTCCGCACGAGGGCTCCGTCGGTGCCGACGTCACCCATATGTGAGGACTGACTTCCTGCTTGGTCTTGGAGAAAAACCAGAAGGCCTTGTGTGCAATAGTGGGCTGCTACAACTACAAGACACATGGTCAGCACCTTGAGATTTAAGCACAATCTGAATGAGAGGACTTCATTTGATAGGTCTTGTGGGAGGAATGGTTAGAAAGCAGAGGTAATATCTGGACATTGAAGATGGCGACAGCCCATTTGCCTGTTCCAGCAGCTCGCCTGTGATTGCTCTCTGCTTTTATTCTTAACTTTTTTCAATTGCTGTTTTTGCCTATACAATGGGGAAAAGAAAAGGAAAGATTAAAACATAATCCAAAGTTGGTCTCTCCTTAACTCAGCAGCTTATTACTAAGTTTGTTTCTATTGGAGCTGACGAGGGACTCTGCAGGGGTTTGTGCTGGAGCTGACTCTAGGGCAGTCCTTTCAGCCTCAGATGCAAGTTTGAGCCTCAAGCAGCACATCATGCTGAAGGAGCCTCTTCCGTTGTTTGGTGTTTTACTGCTTTGGCAGCGCCCCTCCCCCCTTCTGGGAAAGGGGATTTGCTGCCATCTTTGAGGGAGTTGTTAAGCTTGGATTAGTTACCTATAACTCCCAGAGGAGGTCGGGGATTCCTATCGTTCTGTCACCGGTGTGAATCTTGGAGGAATGGTGTCGAGTATGGTGCTGGATCCAAAGGCTCAGTCTATACCGTGACCAGAAGGGGGTCCTCTTTACTCTGTCTGGTGGTAGTGTCCTGATAAAGCCACCGGTGGTAACACTAGACCCCATTTGGTCTGTAATTGTTTCTCTGGAGAAATCAATTTCTGGCATGAATGTGGTGGAAGGAAGAACTCAGGACCTGCGGACTAATTTTCAACTTCATGAACGAGCCTGTCTAAATCTCAACAACACAGTGGAATCTCTTTCTACTCAGGTACACTCTTCGCAAACGCAGAGCGGATCCTTTATGAAGGATAGCTCTATGATTCATGCCAAGTTTAAAAAATTGGAAAACTTTTCTGAGAGATTGAATTTGCGATTTGTGAGTTTTCCAATCTCCCCTGTCTCCCCTGCTGAACTCTCTAAAAAATATCTGCTTGATATATTGGGGATTCTGAAAAATGCCTTGCCCCTACTTCGAAGATGCATTACTGCCTGTTAAGAAGCATTTGAGTAGTTTGTTGCCGACTGAAGAACAGGGAGAATCATCTCTTAACTCAGGTTTTGGAAGGGCCATCTGAAGAGAACTTACGGAGGGCAACCCTTTTGGTCACCTATGTGCTTGAGCCGGATAGGGCTTGGATTCTTAAGCTTTATTTTAGGAATTCAGCAAAGTTGTTTTTTTGGGCAAAAGGTCTGGGGTTTTCCTGATGTTTCATATGTAACGCAAGTTAAAAGGCGTCAGTTTCTGCCCATGAGCCCTGAAGTTGTTGTTTTAGGTTTTTCCTATGCACTTAGGTTTACATGTAATTGCCTAATTAAGTTAATCTGCCAGGTATATTTTTTATGATTCTAAACAATTACGGGTATTTCTAGACACCAGGAAGTCTCCGGAATCAGTTATAGTCACAGTGGGGTCCTCCTAAGTTTGACTCCTTCCTGGATGCCTTGATGTGGTCTAGGACCGTGCTACCCGCCTTTTCCTAGAATGTTTTGTTTCCTTATACTGTATGATTGTTATCCAGGCCCTTTTTTCAGGATCTTCCAGTAGGTTCTTGTGGGCTATTAGTGTTTAGCACATGTAAGGCTTTTTTTTATTATTATTATTATTACACTGGTAAACAAAATGCAAAACATTTTCTGTCACAGAAATGAAAATGGCTGATTCTAGTACTGTTTTTGGTTTTTGTTGTTGTTAAGTGCCGTCGAGTCGGCGTCAACTCATAGCGACCCTCTGGATAGCTATCCTAAATTGTGTTCGGTCTTGAGTCAGGCGGCTCATTGTTAACAGACTGGTACCCGTAGCTGCTGTTACTGTATCGATCCATCTCATTGCTGGCCTTCCTCTTTTGCATTGACTTTCTATCTTGCCAAGCATGATGTCTTTCTCTAACGATCTCTCTCTTCGCATGATGTGTCCAAAGTATGAAAGTCGAAGTCTTGTCATCTGAGCTTCTAAAGAAAGCTTAGGTTTGATCTCCTCTAGTACTGACTGGTTTGTTCTTCGGGCAGTCCATGGTATACACAGTATTCGCCGCCAGCACCATAATTCAAAGGCATCAATTTTCTTCCTATCTATCTTTTTCACTGTCCAGCTTTCACATCCATATGATGTTATTGAAAATACCATGGCTTGAACAAATCAAATTTTTGTATGGAGAGAGACATCTCTGCTCTTGAGAATCTTATCTAGGTCTTTCATAGCCATTCTGCCAAGAGCAATGCGTCATCTGATTTCTTGACTGCTTGTTGCTTCTTTATTGATAGTTGATCCAAGTAGGTTAAAGTTGTTCACAATTTCAATTTCTTCTCCTTCAATGATGAACCTGTTGATTATGCCAGTTGTCATGATCTTTGCCTTCTTTACATTAAGGTGCAGGCCCATTTTGAGACTATGTTCTTTGATTGTGAGAAGCAAATGTTTCAGATCATCTTCACTTTCAGCCAGTAATGTGGCATCATCAGCATAGCAAAGGTTGTTGATGAGTCTTCCACCAATCTTCACACCTCTGTTGTTTTCATACAATCCTGCTTCTCTGATGATTTGCTCTGCATATAAATTAAACAGGTAGGGGGAAAGCATGCAGCCTTGTCTTACACCTTTGCTTATTTTAAACCATTCTGTTTCTCCTTGTTTCATTCGAACTGTTTCTTCTTGACCAATGTACAGATTGTGCAAGAGTACGATCAGGTGTTCTGGTATATCCATGCTTCTTAATGTGGCCCAGAGTTTCTCATGGTTTACACAGTCAAAAGCCTTGCTATAGTTGATAAAGCACAAATAGATATCCTTTTGGTATTCTTTAGTCTTTTCAAGGATCCATCTCACATCCGCAATGATGTCTCTCGTTCCTCGCCCTTTCCTGAACCCTGCTTGCACTTCAGGTAGTTCTTGTTCCAGGTATGGTTGTAGTCTCTTTTGAATAATTTTCAGTAGAATCTTGCTGGCATGTGGGATCAGAGCGATTGTGCGATAATTTCCACAGTCAGTTGGATCACCTTTCTTTAATATTGGTATAAACACAGATCTTTTCCAGTCAGTTGGCCATGATGTTGTCTTCCATATTTCTTGGCAGAGCCTTGTAAGTACGGTAACAGCTGCATCAGATTGCTGTAATACTTCTATGGAATGCTATCAATGCCTGGTGCTTTGTTCTTTGATAACCCAACATCAAAAATTAACCTCATGAGCCAAAGAAACAGTTCACCAAGCTCCAAAATATAATGAATATAATGGTTCACTTTTTTATTTCATTATATTTTGTTCTTTGATAAGGCTTTCAATGCTGCTTCAACTTCTTCTTTCATCACGAATGGTTCCCGATCATTACGAACTCGGATATGTATTTAAAAATTCTCCATCACGTAACGTTTTTGAGTGACATGTAGTTTAAATTTAGACTATGTTGCTCATATTTACATTAGATGTATATAGATGCACATATTGTAATGTAATGTCTCCTAAAAGGTAGTTGTATATGATTTTCTGCTGTATTGCGCCTCAAGAACATCCCTCTTAAGGGTCCAGCAATAGTCTGCAAGCATACTGGAGCTCCACTTGCCCTGGTACCTATTTTCCATTACCAAAATGTCCTGATGAAACCTTTCCCCATGATCATCACTGACTGCTCCTAGATTTGCAGGAAAAAAATCCAGGTGTGAATGCAAGAAGTGCATTTTCAAAGACATGTTACATCCCAGTTTCTGGTAAGATTTCAGTAGAGTATCCACTGATTCTGCATGGTTGTCTGCCTTGTTATTTCCCAAGAAGTCGCGGCAAACAGTCTTAAAGGACTCCCATGCAGCTCGTTCAGTTTCATTCAACTGACTGTCAAAGTTTTCATCTTTCATCAGTTTTCTAATATCAGGTCCTACAAAGATCCCTTCTTTGATCTTCGCCTCACTGATTCATGGAAATGTCTTTCTTAGATATGCAAATCCAAGCCCACTTCTATCCATTCTATTCTATTGAATTCAAAAAAGCATGGGACAAACACAGAGGAACTCTAAAGGTAAAAAGGGGACTGTTGTAGTTGTTGTTATGGAAGGACAGACTAGATAGGCCATGTGGTCTTTTTCTGTCATCATATTTCTATGTTTCTATCCATGGCTTTTACAAAGTTCTTCATAAGATCCATAAGACCCGTATGTGGAGTGGAGGTAGATATACTTTAGTCGGCTCCACAAGTGGGTCATGTGCAACATTTTTCTGGCCTGGGACTAGTGATGTTCTCTTTGGCCACTGTTTCCAGATGTAATGATTTTCCCTGTCCCTGCTGTCCCACTCACACAGAAAGCAACAATACTTTGTCCAACCAAGCTGTTGTCCAAGCAAGAGGGCAATTACTTTTAAATCGCCACAGATATTCCACTTGTGTTCTTCATACTTGATATTTGTTAGCAGGAGAGGCATACTGCTGTAAGTTTCTTTCATATTGGCGGCATGAGCTACTGGAACTGATGGTAAAAAAATTTGTTGTGGATAAGCACAGCTTTTAGGCTATATTGAGAAGAATCAATAAATAGTCACCAATCCTCAGTTCTATAATCCGGACAAAGTGTTTCCATCAGGGATTTAACTTCACAACAAAAAGAAATTCCATCTTCAAAGGCAAAGTAATCCACAAACCCGGTATTCCTATTTCTAAAAGTGCACACTTTGGTTTCTTTCTGAAGAAGATTCCAGCCTTTCAATCATGACCCTAACAGTTCTGCTTGTCGCTTTGAAAGATTCAAATCTCTGACGAGATCATTCAAATCGCCTTGGTCCAGTAAATGTGGTTCAGAAGAGGAACCGGATGTCTCAAAGCTTGGATCCTGCATTAAAGCATCGCCATCATTGTCAACATCATCAGCATTCATTGGTTCTTCTTCTTCATCCTCATTCACTGTAAGATTTTCCGGAGGTTTTGGCACAGGCAGTTCTTGACAGTGAGGCTCAGACCTCATGGCAGATGGTAAATTTGGGTAATTTACAGTGTATTTTAATTTTGAAGTAATGCCTGCAATGTTTGTAATGCAAAAGTAGCAATCTGTCAAGTGATCTCTTGGTTCCCTCCAGATCATTGGAACAGCAAAATTCATGTCTTGAACACCCTTTACCCAACCTGTTAGGAGTCTGACACAGGTAATGCAGCAGACATGAGGCGCCCAATTTTTGTCCTAGTCACCGACTTGACATCCAAAGTACAGCTTTTGACATGTCTTAACAAGCGGAGTAAAACGTCTTCTCTGCTTCTTAAAAGTAACCTCACCACAAATGTAGAAAAATGAATCTGGATGATTAACACACTTTCGAGACATTGTTAAACAACTACAAGCGATAACCATAATATTTATTAACCAACTGCTGTTTATGAAATAGATTAACGCAAACTCACATCCATTCAGATTCTGTTTTTTTCAAATAATACAAACCACAATCGCTGACGGCAACAAAAAGCATACCAATACATGACTCAGCATTTTCTGCTTGTATCAGCCGGACCAGTAGGGCAAGGGGCCTGGTTAATTAATTATATTATAACTACATGACTCAGCATTTCTGGTTGTGGCTTACAACATACAATAATAATTATGATGGAATTTTTCATATTCAACCTTTGTTTACTGAAGCAAAACTGTAATGGCTAATTTACAGTAATGTACACACTTTACTAGATGATATCTCCTGAAGTATGGGTGATAGAAAAATTCTGATACCATATTTGTAAACAATGGGGAAAATTACATATGAAACAGGTCAGAGCAGGTCTGTGACAAAAATTGTGTTGACCAATGTTATTATTATTATATTTATCTTTGATGTTTTGTTTCCTTGATTTTGTGCTATTCCTTTTCTTTCAAATACGTAATTATTGCTTGATGTACTGTATGTAAATTTAGAAATAAAAAATGAAGAAGAAAATATTTGGACCTGATAATGCTGAGCACTCGGGAGTCGAATGTTACCTTTTCTTATTCCTGTATAAAGAAACACATCTAACCCTCTACAGGCAAACAAGTGTGCAGGCTTGACAAAAAACAACAGTTTTCATATGGTTCAATCACAAAGATGAAAACTGATTAGGATCAACAGGAGCAGCCTGTTTTTGCTATCTTCTTTCTCTCTGGCAAGGCCTAGATTAAGATTGGTGTTGGTCCTGCTGAACTTGTCTGATGAATGGACGAAAGCTCCTTTTCCTGAATGAGAACATTCTTCTATAATGAGTTATGCTTGTTCATCTAGAGCAGCGATGGCGAACCTATGGCACGCGTGCCAGCTGTGGCACGCGAAGGCCTTGCAGCTGGCACGCGGGAAGGTCCGCAATCGAAAAAAAAAACAAACAACCCTGTCTGCTGCCGTTGTCGGGGCCGCCGCGGCAGAATCGAGCGTGCCGCGGGGCCCCCCTGTACCCGGCAGATCCTGCCCTCCCCGTAGCAGCTCTCTCTTTGGAGCTACAGTCAGACGCGCCGGCTTGCAGAGCGCGAAGGGAAGAGTTTCCCTTTCGCGACTCAGTTAAGCCCGCGGGGGCTGATGGGAACTTCCCATCAGCCCCCGCGGGCTTAACAGAGCAGCGAGGGAACTCTTCCCTCGCGCTCTGCCAGCCGGCGCGGCTGACTGCAGCTCCAAAGAGAGAGCTGCTACGGGGAGGGCAGGCTCTGCCGGGTGGGTCCAGGGGGGCCCCGCGGCACGCTCGATTCTGCCGCGGCGGCCCTGACAACGGCAGCAGACAGGGTTGTTTTTTTTTAAATTTTCCCTGGGCTGGGCTGGGGGGGGGGTGGGGGTTAGGAGTGGTGATGGGCTGGGCTGGGCTGGGCTGGGGGGGGGTTAGGAGTGGTGATGGGCTGGGCTGGGCTGGGGGGGTTAGGAGTGGTGATGGGCTGGAGGGGGGGTTAGGAGTGGTGATGGGCTGGGCTGGGCTGGGGGGGTTAGGAGTGGTGATGGGCTGGGCTGGGCTGGGCTGGGGGGGTTAGGAGTGGTGATTGGCTGGGCTGGGCTGGGGGGGGGGGTTTAGGAGTAGTGATGGGCTGGGCTGGGCTGGGCTGGGGGGTGTTAGGAGTAGTGATGGGCTGGGGGTGGGGGGGTTAGGAGGTTGGTGATGGGCACTGGGCTGGGGGGTTAGGAGTGGTGATGGGCACTGGGCTGGCTGGGGGGGTTAGGAGTTGTGATGGGTGATGGGCTGGGGGGGTGAGGAGTGGTGATGGGCGCTGGGGGGTTAGGAGTGGTGATTGGCTGGGCTGGGCTGGGGGGGGTTTAGGAGTAATGATGGGCTGGGGGGGTCTGTGGGGTGATAGGAGTAGTGATGGCCTGGCGTGGGGTGGGTTAGGAGTGGTGATGGGCACTGGGCTGGGGGGGTGAGGAGTGGTGATGGACACTGGGCTGGCTGGGGGGGGTTAGGAGTGGTGATGGGCACTGGGCTGGCTGGGGGGGGTTAGGAGTGGTGATGGGCGCTGGGCTGGGGGGGGTAGGAGTGGTGATGGGCGCGGGGGGGTTAGGAGTGGTGATGGGCGCTGGGGGGGCTTAAACTAAAAATTGAGTGATGGGGGATTAGGACTGGGAGTGGGCTGATGGGGAGGTTAGGACTGGAAATGGGCTGGTGGGATTAGGACTGGGAGTGGGCTATGGGGGGCTAGGACTGGTAATGGGTTGGGGGGTTGCTAGGACTGGAAATGGGCTGAGTGGAAGGGGGCTTGAACTGCAAATAGCTGTTGGGGATGGGGCTTGGAATGGAAATGGGCTGAGGGGAAGTGGGGGGCTTGAACTGCCAATAGCTGATGGGGACGGGGCTTGGAATGGAAATGGGCTGAGGGGAAGTGGGGGGCTTGAAGAAGGGAATGGATGCTGGGTGAGACTGGAACTAGAAGGGAGCTGATGTTGGGGGAGGATTAGCATGGGATGGGGCTGGGAGAGTAAAATGGAGAGGGGAAAAATATTTTGTGTAGGAGGGATGAAAAATCTACAATTGGCCAGGTATTGGGAGAGTAATTGGGGATTGAGGATGGAGGGGTAAAATTTGTGTGGATGAAATAGGAATGAGGAAAGAGCAAAAGGAGAAAGATTAGTATTTAAAAGCAGATGTAGAGAGAGAGAGAATGGAAAAAAAACTAGAAGAGAGAAGAAAGGACAAATGGACAGCAGACGATGGAGAGTTAGCAGAAAACATGAAGAAACCAGAAGAAAATGGCTGGACCAATTGCAACTGAAAAAAAATGCACAAAAGGTAGAAAGATATCTTTATTTTGAATTTATTAACTGGAATATGTCAGCTCTGGGAAATGTGTGCATCATTAACATCTGCGCTTTGTTTGGTACAAGAGGAAATTCCTATTTGACGTTGCCACTTGTTCTCTTTCCCCAGTATTCACTGAAATGTATTGGTTTAATATTTGCAGTGTTGCCTTTTGATAGGTAGGGTATGGTGCTTTGTGAGTCCTGGTAATGCTGTCAGGATACGGCGGGTTTGCTATGGGTTCTAAATGGGCAGCGTTTGTAGTAGTTCCTAATGTGCCTGGCGGTTGGCACTGGATTATAGTAATGTAGAAATCTTTTAGTCTTTCTTTATCCATACACTCATTAAGAGACATGTTTACTAAAAGTTAGTGTATGGTAACATTATGCAAATATTTATGCAAATAAGACCACTTATGCAAATGACGTGCTGGCACTTTGAGGAAATTCTTTGGTTTTGTGCGGCAGTTTGGGCACTCGGGCTCAAAAAGGTTAGCCATCACTGATCTAGAGGATGATATATGCTCTCAACCTAAAGAATAAAGATGTTGCACAATTATACAACGGTCTTTGATGGTATGAACTCTCTCATTAACCTTATTATCATCAAGGATATCTACAGTACAAGGTGCATCTGTCAATTGAGCATGGACATTTGCTCTAAACCACAAAAGCCTGTAACCTGTTTAGCTGCAATGGCTGATGCCAAGATTCTAAAAGAAATATTAAAGACATTGTGGAGGCAATTCTATAAAGCACTTTCTGCATGTAAAGCTTGTTTTACCTGCAGATAAGGGTTTTTTAAAAATTGTGTGACTGCATATGTGCATAAAAAATATTCATATGGGAAGTGTTTGCCTACTTTTATGTGATCTGTACATAGGCATTCCTGGGCACATAATTTGGATAGAGTGGAGGCAAAATTACAATGTACATATATATTTAATAAAATACACGTGCACATATATAGAGTACACACACAAATGTCCACCTTATTTGGAGCAGTTATAAATAAGTGCATTGCCATTTGTGCACTATTGGGGCAAGATATGAGAGTCTATTTTATAAAGGCACATAAGCTCCTATTTTAGGCTTTATAAACTAGGAACCTTTTTAGATTTCTCACATAAATGTCCTTTTATAAAATCACCCTCATCAGCTGAATGCATCGACGGAGCTCCACACTTCTCTGACTCAGAAAAAAAAAACATTAAAATCCGGTTTGAGTTTGAGCTTGGAGGTTAGCAGCGTTCCCCTGAAGATGTGCAGGAGTCTGCTGCTGGTGGGAGGAGGTGCTGTGATATCTAAGTCCTGCCATATTGTGTTTTCAGTGCCATTTGTCATAGTAACCATAATTGGGGTTGATGTTAGTGGCACTTTCTCTGAAGACTGGACTTTTGAAGTCATCACTTGCTCAATGCAAGCAGGTGCTGTGATGTAATAGAATCGTGTACACATATACTAGCCAAAACATGCAAAAACTGTCTCTCTGTAAAAAAAAAAAAATCCCACACCCCCTCAATTATAGATGAATCGTGAAACTCCCCAACTTCAACTCTATCCCTCTGTATTAAACGGTCTTGATTTACAACTGATCTGCCCAGTAATTCAGAGTGCATTTCTACGGCTGCTGGTTCAATAACAACCCCCTCTGTTTAGAGAATCGAAAAGCTACTCCACCTTTCTTTCAAAAAAATGGAAAAACTGTTACTTTGAAGCACTTTAAGTATTTGGCTTCCTTGATTTCCACCTTTCTTCAATGGCCTAGCTACCAAGAACAACTCCCTTGATCTGTTAAAAGCCCTCTCATTTCTAACATTCAAATATTCCTGCTTTCCCTGCTGTGTAACACTAATTTATATTTCTGAGTGCATTTAGACTTCTACCAGTTCACCCATCAGCATTTCCGTTGCTGGGATTTCAGTTTGACTCCCAGTTTTATTTTGATAAGTGTTTGCCGATGAGTTGTGCGATCTCCTGTGCCTATTTTGAGGCCTTTAGTTCATTCTTGCATTGGGTGCTGGCACAGCGGTTGGGGTGCCATTCTATTGTGCACTACCTGGACGATTTTTTATTTGTGGGTCCGGCGCAGAATGCAGCATGTGCGACCTTGTTGAGGTTGTTCCAGGAGATGGCTGCAGAATTTGGGATTCCGTTAGCGGCGGAGAAGACGCTAGGGCCGGTGACGTGTCTTTCCTTTTTGGGGATTGAGATAGACTCGGTGGAATTAGTGGTCCGCTTACCGTCGGATAAGATGGCACGGCTGAAGGTATTGGTGGCGGTGGTGGGGTCTGCCTCGAAAGTGACGTTGAAGGAATTGCAGGCACTAGTTGGTCACCTGAATTTTGCATGTCGAGTGATTGCAATGGGGAGACCGTTTGCGCGATGGCTGTCCCTGACCACGGCGGGGGTGCGATGCCCGCATCATTGCATCCGAGTGACTTCGGGGATGCGAGCAGATCTGCAGGTCTGGGACGCTTTTCTCGCAGACTTTAACGGCTGCTCGGTGGTGCAATCCTCGGAGTTGTCGAATGTGGATTTGCAGCTATTGTCGGATGCGGCTGGCAGTTCTGGGTTTGGTTTGTATTGTCAGGGTTCTTGGTGTGCAGAGGCTTGGCCGACATCTTGGACAGAGTGTGGGTTGACGCGTAACGTGACATTCTTGGAGTTGTTCCCGATAGTGGTAGCATTTTGGGTGTGGCCTGAGAGGTTGAGAGATAGGAGGGTAGTGTTTTGGTGCGATAATGCGGCAGTGGTGTAGGTTATTAATAGGCATTCACCCAAGTGTCCGAGGGTAGCAGCACTGATGAGGGTATTTGTGCTAGCCTGCTTGCGTCTCAATGTCACGGCTAGGGCGCATCATGTGCCAGGTTCGCAAAATTCCATTGCTGATGCTTTGTCTCGTTATCAGTGGGCGCAGTTCCGGGCATTGGCCCCGGGGGCGGACAAGGCAGCGGCACCGGAGCACCTTTGGCGGATTGGGACTCGGGAGTGATGGAATTGTTGCGGTCCTCCGTGGCTCCAGGTACGTGGATGGCATACCAGCGAAGCTATGCAAAGGTGCGGGACTTTCTGAGGGGGAATGGCTGGAGAGGCGGGAGAATAAATGACTGGTTGGGGGGTTCGTTCATAGTTTGGGCGAAGGGACAAGGCTGGTCGCGGTCGTCGGTGCAGGCAGCGCTGGCGGGTTTCTCCTTTTTCAGCAAGGTTGCGGGCTGGGGTAATCCTAGCGCATCAATTCTGGTAAATCGACTGTTGGCGGGGTGGGCAAGAGAACGGCCCCAAGAGCGGGATTGGCGTCGCCCCGTATCTCATGAGTTGCTCTTGCGGATATGGGGTGTGTTGCCGGAGGTGGCGGTGACGGAGTTTGAGGCGGCGTTGTTTCGTGCTTTGTTTGTGACGGCCTTTTTCGGGGCTTTTCGGGTTAGTGAGTTAGTTCCAAGGTCCAAGATGCGAGGGGATTTGGGCAGCTTGGAAGTTCGGCATGTGGTCCTGGAGGAGACGTCAGTGCGGATTTATCTTCAGCGCTCAAAGACTGACCAGCAAGGAGTAGGCAGAAGGGTGTTGCTGAAAGCGATTCCGGGGTTGTGTTCCTGCCCTGTGCAGAATTTGAGGACTTATGTGCATCTGCGGCCGAAGATGGCAGGCTACTTTTTTCGTCACGCGGACGGGAGACTGGTCACGCAGTTTCAATTCACGGCGGTTTTGCGCTTGGCTGTGCGGTGGTTGGGTTATGCGGAGCGGCAGTTCGCATCACATTCCTTCCGGATTGGGGCGGCGGCAACTGGGCTGGAGGGTGAGGTGAATCAAAGGATTGGCAGATGGCGATCTGGGGCTTATGCGGGTTATGTCCGACTGGAGCAATTGTGAGGGCCACTGTGGGAGGGGAGTACAGGGTGTGTGTGTGGGGGGGAGTGTGGGGGGGGGGTATTAATGATGTGTTTCATGTTTCAGGGTTGCAGCCGGGTCTACACCCCCGGGACGATTGTGTGGGCGAGGGCCCAGCTGGCGAGTGGTGGATTATCAGGCATTCCTTTGTACTGGGCTGAGCGGAGGGCCTTGCTGCGCCCTCTAGGAGTGCATCTGGGCCTGGTGACCCGCAACATTCGGTTGCTGTGGATGGGGGAGCGCGGCATGCGTTGGTGGCAACTTCTTCCTTGGGTTTGACGACAGGCGGACCGCCAGCAGCATCCACTGGGGGTGTTGATACATTTGGGCGGCAACGACCTCTCCAACTGGACTTGTAAACAGCTCATTTGAGCAGTGCAGCGGGACATTCGAGTACTGCAGGAGGACTGGCCAGGAGTGGCGATTATCTGGTCCGACATTATCCCAAGGCCGGCCTGCCAGTCTCAGCGGCGTTGGTCACGAGGCCTAGTAAAAGTCAACCGGCAGGTTGGGCGTTGGGTGCAGCAGGCAGCTGGCTGGCAGGTGCAGCACCCTTGTGCGGATCCAAAATGTGCGGGGCTGTACGGTACAGATAGGGTGCACCTATCTCCTGTGGGTCAGGATCTTTTATTTAATGATTGGCAGGAGGTGCTGGAGATGTGGGTTGGTCGCGGCTTTATTGGGGGTGGGTCGGTGCGAGGATAGGTAACTACCTCGCGCCGGTGGTGGGGTAGAGAGCCAGCGCTCGCCGAGGCGGTGGGGCTTTAACTGATTTAGGAGCAGTGGGGGAGCGAAGGGCTCCCTGGAGTGGGGTGAGACATTCCGGTTGGGGGTCTCGGTCCAGTATCGGGTTGTGAGGGCCGGCCTTTGCTACTAGAATGGCGAGGCAGGCGGCGGGGTGCGGGGAGGAGGATGCTCCGCCTTGCTAATAGTATGGCGGGTGGGGGCATCGTCCGGTGATGGGGTGGGGGACAATGTTGGGATGTTGAGTATGTTTGGCCCATGTTGGGCTGGTTGTTATACGTGTTAAATAAAGCTGCAACCAAAGTTGTACCATAAGACGGTCTCTGTGGTTTTTGGTATGGGAAAAAGGAAATGAATGGGCCGGGGTAAGAGGTGTGATATGGAGAGTGAGGAGGGCCTCCGGGTTACCATGGTTACAGAATAGTTTAAAATCAGCAAAGGTGTACGACAAGGCTGCATACTATCCCCCTACCTCTTTAATTTAATTTTATTTATTATTTATTTATTACAGGCTCTTATATACCGCTCTATTCAGCATCAGCGCGGTTTACAATATAACAACATACCATAATGAACAAACTGTTTGGTTTTACAGAGAACAAGGTCAGAGAACTTGGATAAAACATGGGAAGTCATTACTGCAACTATTTACAAGAGTATTTATATTTATATTCTATTTATATTTATATTTATATTCTATTTTGCATGATTATTTATTATTTAGATTGCAAGAAATCAGTTTAAAAGAAATTGTTTTGTCTTGGTTTATATCATATCTATCTAATCGCACCATTCAAGTAAAAATGAGTGATGTTATTTCAAATTCATTTTTTCAAAAGCTAGGCATTCCTCAAGGATCTGCGTTATCTTCTCTCCTTTTTAACTTATACATCCAACCTATCTGTAACATAATTAAAAGTCATGACATCTTTTGCCATCTTTATGCTGACATTATGCTATATATTCAATTCAATACTAATCAGCTACAATTAGATAAAATAAATGAATGCTTCAGCAGTATCACCTCTTGGTTAGCAGACCATAATTTATTTTTAAATTTTGATAAAACAGAATGTCCCTTTATAACAAAATGCCGTGTTTCGAATTAACTTCTTCAGGGGAATGCTGGCGTTCTACATTTGTAAATACATGAACAAAGACACAATTATATAGACAAATTATAAAAATGACGTGTGAGTTCCCGCAGTTTGTAAATTTAGTACAACGCAAGTGCGGGCGGTTTTTAGCTAGCAGATACACTCTTCACGAACACGGACAAGATTTGAGCAGAAAGTCTCTTTCAGGAGCTGAAAATTCTGAAATAAGTATCCCACAAGAGTCTTTCAGGTAAGCTTTATATAATCTTGAGTCATTTTCAGCAGAAGAGTATCTTGACGGTGTTCTAGTTTTTAAGAACCCGAGGGTATTTTTAAGAATTCGGGGGCAATTGCAGTACAAGAGAATCTCGATGGCGATTTAGTTTTTAAGGATTAAAATTGAATCTCCAAATATGATTTTAGGCGTAATGTAAGTAGTTTTAATTTTTATGATATAATTGGGATGGCAAGTTTGAATGGAAAAGCTTAAATAGTTTTCAAAATTCGATTTTAATTCATTCATGTTTACTCCCGTCCGTTCCCACAGAGATATAAAAGTTTAAAAGGATTTTTATGCCTCAGTATCTAAGGTTTCAAGATTCAAGTTTAATTTGTTTCGCTTTGCTTCATTTCATTCATGTTTCTCCTGTCCGATCCCATGGAGACAGAAAGGCTTCAAAGATTTTTTCGGCTTATGTATTCACTTTTTTTTATTCGTTTTTATGAATATTAATTTGACAGGGGTCCATTGAACATAAACAATGTTGTGGTCTTGCTCATAGTAAAATGCTTTGGACTTTTTATCCCTGCTTTTTTATGATTTTCACGATAATTATTTAATTAATTTTTAAATAATACAATCATACCTTTGAATTTCATTATTAAAGATATGTGCAATTATGCATACAATATAATCATGGTCGTGTCATGTTGGGCTCACTCCTGCTCCTGTCATCACCAGTCTGATGGTATTTTATGCTCTCCTCTTTCCCCTTTTAGTACAAGATCATCACACTTGGGCTTATCTAACAATACAGGTATTGATACACAGAATGGAATGGTTATTCACCCTTACAAATTTGTCATCATTTATGGTTTTTATGAATATGCACACATTTTATCAAAAGTAATACAAATGTGATTTTAATCAATATGTTACAAATTCGTTTATAATGTATATGTTTGTTTTAATAGTCTCCAATTCTTGTATTCATGTGTTTTTGATTGTTTTTAATTTATTTATTAACATTTAGCCACATTTTACATTATTATTTATTGATTTATTCAGCTTATAAGTGTTTTTTTTTATAATTTGTCGTTATATAATTGTGTCTTTGTTCATGTATTTACAAATGTAGAATGCCAGCATTCCCCTGAAGAAGTTAATTCGAAACACGGCCTGTGTCGGGCAGTATGGCATAATGATTCAATTAATATGAAATAAAGAACTCCTTCCCCTAAACCACGTTTTTTGGACTGGGTTTCTTTTATTCACGTGGCATTGTGCTTTTTCTGGTGGACCTCTTTATAACAAAAGACAGTCTCTTCATACCTCCAGATTTACTCAATTTAAAAGAAGCATGTATTCAAGTTAAAAAGGAAGTTAGATATTTGGGAGTTATTCTCGATAAACAGCTTAATTTTCCAAAGCATGTGAGCAATATAACAAAGGCTATTTATTCCAAATTAAAGATGTTTCAGCATTTAAGACCGCTGCTTTCTGCATATGATTTCAGAACAGTAATTCAGGCAATTATTTCTCCGCGTCTGGATTTCTGTAACGCTTTATTTATGGGTCTCCCGAAGCAAATTATTAATAAGCTTCAGCTGGTTCAAAACACGGCAGCAAGAGTTATCCTACAAATCCCTATCAAAGAGCACATTACTCCAATCTTGAAACATCTACATTGGCTTCCTTATTGAAAGCAGAATTAAATTCAAAGTCATCCATACAATTTTTAAACTAATCAATCCAGATTCATCTTCTACTTTAAAAGATCTTATACAAATCACTCCTAACAACAGAATGCATAGAAGCATATCTAAAAATTTGCTGAAAATCCCTTCTGAATTCAAATCTTGCAGCGCATCTACGTCAAAGAGGGCATTTTCTCTTTCTGCTCCTCTTTTATGGAACTCGCTCCCTCAACAAATTAGATCTATTGATGATCCAAAGTCCTTAAATAAAATATTCACATATGGAAGTAACAATATTCACATATGAAAGTAACAATATGTAGGACTACTTTGGTGATTTAAATCCTTAAATATATTTATAATTATTTTATTTAAGAATATTGTTACTTTCATATGTGAATATTTTAGAATTTGTAACATTTGTTTCAGTTCACATTTATGTACTCTTGTTAAATGTAATTCTTTCATCTGTTTTTTGTAATTATTATTATATTGTTAACTGTAACTTTCCGTTATTTTCAAGTTCTTTGTAAACCGCTTTGATTCTCGAAATGCGGTATATAAACACTTAAATAAATAAATATGCAGAACAAATCATCAGAGAAGCAGGACTGTATGAAGACAAATGAGGTGTGAAGATTGGAAGACTCATCAACAACCTTCGCAATGCTGATGATACCACATTACTGATTGAAAGTGAAGATGATTTGAAACATTTGCTTCTCAAGATCAAGGAATATAGTCTTCAAATGGGTCTGCACCTTAACGTTAAGAAGACAAAGATCTTGACAACTGGCAAAACCAATAAGCTTTTTGCGGCCCATTGATGGAGAAGAAATTGAAATAGTTGACAGCTTTAACTTACTTGGATCAATAATCAAGAAAGAACTAGCAGTCAAGAAATCTGACGATGTATTGCTCTTGGCAGAATGCCTATGAAGGACCTAGACAAGATCCTCAAGAGCAGAGATGTCTCTATCCTTACAAAGATTTGGCTTGTCCATGCCATGGTATTTTCAATAATGTCATATGGATGCGAAAGTTGGACAGTGAAAAGACAGACAGGAAGAAAACTGAATTATGGTGCTGGTGATGAATACTGTGTATACCGTGGACTGCCCAAAGAACAAACCAGTCAGTACTAGTGGAGATCAAACCTAAGCTTTTCTTAGACGCTCAGATGACAAGACTTCGACTTTCATACTTTGGACATACTGTATCATAAGAAGAGAGAGATCATTAGAGAAATACATAATGCTTGGCAAGAAAGAAGGTCACCATAAAAGAGGAAGGCCAGCAATGAGAAGGACTGATACAATAACATCAGCTATGGATACCACTCTATCAACTATGAACCGCTTGACTGAAGACCAAACAAAGTTTAGGTCAACTATCCAGAGGTTTGCCAGGAGTAGACACTGAATCAAAGGCACTTGACAATAACAATCAAAAATTAGTTTAATATATATACACCAAAGATGGGAAAAAAGACCTCAGTACTTGGGAGCTACATAAACTTAGACTTCATATTTTTGGGCCAATGATTCAGCTGTCCTGTACCACATCACAGGTCATAACAAAATCCTCCAACATCAAATTATTCAAGACTTGCCCACAAACAGGCCAATGCAGAAAGCTGGTGCTGAAGTCACTATTAATTTGTATGCATTTTCATAGCATGCCGATAGTATGAGACTTCAGCGCCGCTATGCAGCAAAGGGTATGTATGCAAAAGAGCTCTGTGCAAAACCTTGGCGTAAAGTTGAATGTGGGGGAGCCAGCGCATGTGCAAACAACAGACGTGCTACAAGTGGCCGTGTACGCATGCACATAAATGTCAAACGCTCATGCAATGTGTACAGGACATGCAGGTTCTTTTGGCACTCACTGCATAATAAACAATACTATTTTGCCCAAAAACATTTTTTTATGAAATCACAACAAAGAGTCCTAAAATAAAAGATAAATAATATAAATGAGTCCAAAAAACACAGAAGAATAAAAAGCATAAAACATTTCTTCTTGAGCGCCAAACTTTCACTTATACGCTCAAAGATATACACAGAAAATTTTAATGTCTAAGGTAACTGTTCACCGGATACATACCCTGAAACAGTTTTCCCTACATGTGCAAAATGTTTCAGACCAGGCATAGAGATATTGGCGCTCCAGCTGGTTATGTAATCCTCTACTTGTTTCTCTGCATTGAGCGTAAACCTTATGAGCATTCGATTTTAATACATGCACCTCATCTTCATATTATTTAAATACGCTTGCCATTGCTGTGTGTGCATACTTTTCTTTTGCTGTTTACACACGTCAATCTCTTTTCTGCATTTGGTGTGGTGGAACTTGTGTGCATAATTTATGTTACCTGCACGCAAAGGTGCACTAGTCTTTCTGTATTGGCCCGAACGTTATCACCATAATATCACTGCAATTACCTGTCCTTACATAGTTTGTGTCTCTGATATGCTAGAGTCTCTGATAATTCTCAAATAGAGACACTTATCTCTTACTGCTGCTGATTTCAATCATGTCGATCACTGCTACTACTCCCCCAGTACACAACTACTTGTTCATGGAGTCTTAATCACATTGACCTTTCACCGTACAAGATGTCTCAGGGAACAGCAGAAGCGTGCATACTTTAGCACTTCTTCACTCTAGAAGGTCCACTGGATAGTGCCACTGAATATCTCACTGGCACTTATTTGGTTAGCAAGTGATGCTAACCAGATAAGTGCCTTTGAAAGGGAGACTATGATAAAATGAGGAAAATAATTAAGAAAAAACTAAAAGGAGCAGTTGCAAAGGTTAAAGACTTACATCAAGCTTGGGTGTTGTTGAAAAATACTATCTTGGAAGCCCAGACCAGCTGAATTACACGCTTTAAGAAAAGTGGAAGGAAGTTCAAAAAACTGCCGGCATGGTTTAAAGGTGAGGTCAGAGAGGCTGTTGTTGCCAAAAAAGCATCTTTCAGGAAATGGAAAAAAGAGACAAACGATGAAACCTGGAAACAACACAAGCACTGGCAAGTCAAATGCAAGGCATTGATAAGGCAGGCAAAGGGAGAATTTGAGAAGAAGCTTGCTGCGGAAGCAAAAACGCGAAATAAAGACTTTTTTAAGTACATTCGTAGCAAAAAACTTGTGAGAGAGTCAGTTGGTCCATTAGATGATAGAGGGGTTAAAGGGGCACTAAGAGGCGACAAGGCGATAGCGGAGAGACTGAATGAATTCTTTGCTTCGGTCTTTACTGAGGAAGATGTAGGGATGTTACCCATGACTGAAGTGGTATTTAAAGGTGCGGAAGAATTGAAGGAAAGAGTAGTTACTCACCTGTAACAGGTGTTCTCCAGGAGCAGCAGGAATCAGTCCTCACATATGGGTGACATCGACGTTGATGAAGCCTTTGCGGAGCATTTCCCCAGCTTTCCAAGAAAGCCTTTGGGAATGCAGGCACGCATGCGCGGTTCCCTTCCCGCCTAAAGGTGCCAACTTGCCCAGTCAAATGACATAGCAAAAAACAGCACACAAAAATGCAAAAAATAAACTATGTACAACTGCAACTTCCAGGGGAGGAGGGAGGGTTGTGAGGACTGATTCCTGCTGCTCCTGGAGAACACCTGTTACAGGTGAGTAACTACTCTTTCTCCAGGACCAAGCAGGAAGTCAGTCCTAACATATGGGTGACTCCCTAGCTCTGGGCTACCAAGGAACCCAGGCTGAACAAGAGAACTCCCTCTAGTCCCAGCATCAAAGAAAGGCTTTTTACTGACAGAACCTCCACCGGTAGCCCAACAGAGGGCAGGAGGGCAGGAGTTGCCTAAACCTCAAAGAGATTCCGTAGTACTGCCTGGCCAAAAGTACTGTCCCTACGGGACTCCCTCTCCAGACAGTAATGGGCCGCAAAAGTCTAGCTTGAGGACCAAGTTGCAGCCCTGCAGATGTCCACCAACGGCACCCTAGAGATGGACCCTAAAGTTACTGCTTGGGTTAGAAATTGGTTGGGTGGGAGGCGACAAAGAGTACAAGTAAATGGAGCTCACTCTGAGGAGAAGGATGTTACCAGTGGTGTGCCCCAGGGATCTGTCCTTGGTCCGATTCTTTTTAACATCTTTATTAGTGATATAGCGGAAGGGCTGTCGGGTAAGGTTTGCCTCTTTGCAGATGATACCAAAATCTGCAACAGAGTAGACACCCAGGAAGGTGTAGATAACATGAGGAGGGATCTAGCTAAGCTTGAAGAATGGTCTAGAATTTGGCAGCTGGGATTTAATGTTAAAAAATGTAAGGTCATGCATTTCGGCTGCAGCAATCCAAGGGAGCAATACAGTATAGGAGGTGAAGTACTTTTGCCCACTAAAGAAGAGCGGGACCTAGGCGTGGTTGTGTCTGATGATCTTAAAGTAGCTAAACAGGTAGAAAAGGCGACGGCAAAAGCTAGAAGGATGCTTGGGTGCATATGGAGAGGAATGGCTAGCAGAAAAAAGGAGGTGATAATGCCTCTGTATAAGTCTTTGGTGTGACCTCATTTGGAGTATGGTGTGCAATTCTGGAGACCGCACCTTCAAAAGGATGTGAACAGGATGGAGTCGGTGCAGAGGGTGGCTACTAAAATGATTAGTGGGCTTCATTATAAAGCATATGAGGACAGACTTAAGGATCTTAATATGTACACCTTAGAGGAAAGGCAGGATAGAGGTCATATGATTGAGATGTTTAAATACCTCCGTGGTATAAATGTTCAGGGAGAGAGCCTCTTTCAATTGAAAGCAAGTTCTGCTACGAGGGGACATGGGATGAGGGTGAAGGGAGATAGATTCAGGAGTGATATGCGGAAATATTTCTTTACAGAAAGAGTAGTGGATCCATGGAATAGTCTCCCAGCGGAGGTGGTAGAGATGAGGACAGTAACTGAATTCAAAAAAGCATGGGACCAACACAGAGGATCTCTAAAGGTAAAAAGTGGACTGTTGTAGTTGTTGTTATGGAAGGACAGACTAGATAGGCCATGTGGTCTTTTTCTGTCATCATGTTTCTATGTTTCTATGTAACGGTACAGAGCGGAGGTGAGCCACTGAGGCAGCCATTGCCCTGACACGATGGGCCGTGACCCGACCCTGCAAAGGAAGGTCAGCCGCCCTGTAAGCCCAGGTGATACAGTCAGCTACCCAGGTGGACAAGGTACACTTGGACACAGCCAACCCCAAATTATTAGGGTTAAAAGATATGAAGAGCTGAGTAGCTCGTCCCTGCGTACGGTCAAGGTAGAAGGATAAGGCCCTCCTACAGTCCAGGGTATGCAGAACCGCTTCAGCCTGGCTTGAATGGGGCCTAGGGAAGAATGGTGGAAGAACTACCTCTTGGTTAAGGTGGAAGGAGGAGACAACCTTTGGGAGGAACTTTGGATGAGTCCTAAGGACTACCCTGTTCCTATAGAAGTGGGTGTAAGGCCTGTCAAACCAGGGCCTGAAGCTCACTCACTCGCCTGGCCGAGGTTAGGGCTATCAAGAAGAGTGTCTTCCAGGATAGGAAGCGTAGAGGGCAAGTCGCCATCGGCTCAGAAGGTGGGTGAGTCAGTTGCTGCAAGACCACATTCAACTCCCACTCAGGAGCAGGAGGACGGATTGGAAGCTTGAGCAAAAGCAAGCCTCTGAGAAACCGGGACACTAAGGGGTGAACCAACAGAAAATGTCCTTCCACCAGTGAGTGGTGAGCTGCTAGAGCAGAGAGGTGGACCCGAACAGAATTGGACTTAAGTCCCTGATTTGATAAGTGCAGTAAATACTGAAGCACTACTGGTACAGTACAGGAGAAAGGATCCTCTGTACATAGCTGACACCACACAGAAAACCTTTTCCATTTGAGAGCATAGGTTTTCCTAGTGGACTGTTTCCTAGAGGCTAGGACAACCTCCTCAACTTCAGGAGGTAGGCCCCAGGGAGCCAAAACTACCCTTGCAGCCTCCAGGCCATCAAATTGAGAGCTTTGAGATTGGGGTGCAGAAGGGAGCCCTGATCCTGAGAGAGAAGGTCGGGTTGCAAACCCAGAGGCAGTGGAGGATCCACTGCCAGCTGAAGCAGAAGTGGAAACCAAGGCTGTCTCGGCCACCTGGGAGCCACCAGCAGGACCGAGGTCTTGTCCTGAAGAATCTTGAACAGGGTTCGGGCCACCAAGGGCACGGGAGGAAACGCATACAGGAGGCCCTGAGACCATGGAATCAGAAAAGCATCTGCTGCTATCCGCAGAGGATGCGGTTGCCTGGAGCAGAATTTTGGTAGCTGTTTGTTCAGTGGACTGGCAAACAGATCTATGGATGGAAGTCCCCATTGCAGGAAAATCTTCTGAACTACCAAAGGATGGAGCTGCCACTCGTGGGGCTGCAAAATCCTGCTCACCCTGTCGGCCAGGTAGTTTTCCTGGCCAGGGAGATACACAGCCATGTGGCCAAGAAGCCTCAGGCAGAGTCTGGCGGAGACCAGCGACTTGCTGAGAAACTGGTTTGCTAAGTTTATCAGTCTTTGGGCTCTGTTTTCTGGCAGGAATGCCTTTGCCAACCTTGCCCCTATGAGCTCCAAGTTCTGGGAGGGGAGCAAAGTGGACTTTGCGAAGTTTATTACAAACCACAGGCTTTGGAGAAGAGCAATAGTTCTGAGGGTGGCTTGTCTGGCCTCATGGCACGTCTGACCCCTGATGAGCCAGTCGTCCAGATAGGCGAAGACAAAGACTCCCTGATTTCACAGGTAGGCCGCCACCACTGCCAGGCATTTGGTAAAGACCCTTGGAGCGGAGGTGAGGCCAAAAGGCAGTACACTGTACTGATAATGATTTCCTCCCACAATGAACCTGAGGTACTTTCTGTGGTCTGGATGAATGAGGATGTGAGTATCCACATCCTTTAGATCTAATGAGCATAGCCAATCTCCCTGCTGGAGGTAGGGCAGAAGTGTTCCAAGAGTAAGCATCTTGAACTTTTCCTTCTCCAGGAACTTGTTGAGGTTTCTGAGATCTAAAATAGGTCAAAGGCCACCGGTTATTTTGGGTACCAGGAAATACCTGGAGTAGAACCCTTGACCTTGCAAGTGGGGAGGCACAGGCTCCACCGCCCTGTCCACCAAAATACCTTGGAGCTCCTGAAGGAGAAGATCTGTGTGCAGGGGAGGCCTTGGATGCTCCCCTGGAAAGTATGGAGGGGGCAGTTGTTGGAAGTGTAGTAGATAGCCCTTGTGGACTATGCTTAACACCCAACTGTCGCCAGTGGTGAGTGGCCACTGGTGGGCAAATAGGGTGAGGCAACCTCCTGTGCAGGGTTGGGAGAGCAGGGACGGAGAGGCTATGCCTAAGGAGTCAAAAACCCCCACCCTGCTGAGTGGGAGCAGGGGCCGGAGGCTTGGGGGTCCTCTGCCTACGGGGCCCATTACCCTGCCCCTTGGCTTGCTGACCCTGAGGGGCAGCTTGGGCAGCCTGGTACTGTGGGTACTGTTTGTAGGCAGTGCCCTTCCTTGGGTAAAAGGGCTTTTTACCCGAGCCCTTCTTCTTGTGAGAAGGGGCAGAAGTCTTCCTAGAAAGCCTTGTCCTTGTGAGGTGCTCAGTCTCGAGCTGTGCGGCCTTATCGGTCATGGGCTTGCCAAAAAAGTTCTCACCTCGGCAAGGGACATCGACCAACTTGTCCTGAACCCATGGCTCGAGGTCCGATGACTGCAGCCACGCCTGGCGTCGAGCCGCGATGCCGGCTGCACAACCCGGGCCGAAGCCTTGAAGCCATCGTAGGCAGTGCGGAACATAAACTTGGAGCATTCCCGGATCCCCGAGGACAAGGACTTGAACCTCTGCAAGGGTTCCCCGGAGAGACCAGCAGAGAACCCGGCCAGCTCCTTGGCCAGGTCTCGCAAGTACATGCCCATATACAGCTGGTAAGACTGGACACGGCAAGCAAGCATCGAGCCCTGGAAGCACTTTCTACCAAAACCATCGAGGTTCCGGGCCTCCCTGCCAGGGGGCACCGCAGAGTGCATCTTCTGACTTTTCAGGCGATGCATGGTTGATTCCACCACCATGGAATGGTGTGGTAACTGCGCCTTTTGAAAGCCAGGAATCTTCCGGAGTCGATAGATCGAATCGGCCCACTTGCTTAGAACCGGTGCCGAGGTCGGTGCCTCCCACATCCGGAAGAGGAGCCGTTCCAGCATGGAGGAACCGGAACAGTAAAGGCCTCCTTCGGAGGAGAGTCGTACTGTAGGGCCTCGAGCTCCTCGGCTCGAGGCTCCTCCTTGGGGTCCACAGGGATAGCCAATGCGGTGGCCATATCCCGGACGAACTCCGAGAACCGGGTATCCTCCGGAGGGGATCTACTCCGGGGTTCAGACTGCAGTGAGTCCGATGGGACACACCGAGTCCTGAAGGTGTCGGGGGACTCCTCGTCCTCCGTCTCCCAGGCGGACTCATCCGATGAGGAATCGGGGTCCGACCTCGCGGGGCCTGTGAGCACCTGCCCTGACGCCCTCAGTCCAGAACGGGAGGTCGAGGGAGACCGCGACCGAGGTCGACCTCGAGCCTTCATGGCCTTGAGTATCGGCTCGGTCTCCGGGGTCGACTTCGATGCCGATGTCCCGGTGGTCGGGGCAGATGTGCCAGACAGGCTGGCCATCAGTGCCTGCTGATGTTCCATGAAGGCAGACAGTCTGCTCTCCAAGGCTGTCAGCCTGAGACCCAGCTCAGGAGACTCAGCAGCCCCCGACTCGGGCCCCGGCGGCGCTGGGACCGACGTCGGCTCTCTGGAAGGAGAGTCCACGAGGACTACATGACTTACGTGTCCAGCAGACTCCGGCTCTACTCGAGGTACTTTGGAAGGCTTCTCCTGTTCCACGGGCACAGGGCGACGGTCGGGGGTCTGAGACCTAGCCCTCGAGGAGCCAAGGACCTCTTCTGACGACACCCTCGCGAGCCGCTTCTTCCTCTTTCATTCCCGGTCGGGGGACCCCCTGTCCGAGGAGCCCCGACGGTGCTCGGGATCCGATTCCCGAGATGTCAAGGCCTCAGACGAGGTCCGGGCCCGGCCAGAGGCCGAGTCAGAAAAAAGCCTTTCCTTTTGCTGCTGACGACTTCGAAGTGCCTTGGAAGACATTTTTCCACATGGTCCACACGTCTTAGGATCATGGACAGGACCGAGGCACCAAAGGCAGCAGTCGTGTGTGTCGGTGAGAGACATCTTTTTAAAACCACTGGAAGCCATCGGGGAAAAAAAGAGTCCCCGCGAGGTCAAAGGACCGGCCTTCCAGGGAAAAAGAAAAAAAGGGAGCGAACGCCAGCCACAAAGGACAAAAACTGAAAAAGAAGATCGGGCTCGATACCGGTGTACCAAACCCGGCGGGAGGGGAACTGGCGTCGAACCGGAGTAAAAAATAGTGAAGGATCGCCAAAAAATCTAACTATTTTCTGGGAGGACTAGGACACACGTCCGGTGGGCTTCACGGAAAAAGAGAGACTGGGCAAGATGGCACCTTTAGGCGGGAAGGGAACCGTGCATGCGTGCCTGCATTCCCAAAGGCTTTCTTGAAAAGCTGGGGAAATGCTCCGCAAGGGCTTCATCGACGTCGATGTCACCCATATGTGAGGACTGACTTCCTGCTTGGTCCTGGAGAAATATCGAAACATCGGGAAGATGTATTACAACTATTAGATAAACTGAAGAGTAGCAAATCACCTGGGCCGGATGGTATACATCCAAGGGTGTTGAAAGAACTGAAATATGAGATTGCAGACCTGCTATTAGTAATCTGTGAACTATCATTAAAATCATCTCTAATACCTGAAGACTGGAGGATCGCCAATGTAACACCAATTTTTAAAAAGGGTTCCAGGGGTGATCCGGGAAACTACAGACCGGTGAGCCTGACGTTAGTACCGGGAAAAATGGTAGAAACCATCATAAAGAATAAAATTACTCAGCATGTAGATAGTCATGGCCTAATGGGAGACAGCCAACATGGCTTTAGACAAGGAAGATCTTGTCTTACTAATCTGTTATGTTTTTTTTAAGGTGTGAATAAACAGGTGGACAAAAGTGAGTCAGTTGATATAGTGTATCTGGACTTTCAGAAAGTCTTTGACAAGGTCTCTCATCAGAGACTTTTGGCAAAACTAAAGAGTCATGGGATAAGAGGCCGTGTACCACTGTGGATCAGGAACTGGTTAAAAGATAGAAAGCAGAGGGTAGGGCTAAATGGCCAATTTTCCCAATGGAGAAAAGTGAATAGTGGTGGACCCCAGGGATCTGTGCTGGGTCCACTGCTTTTTGACATATTCATAAATGACCTGGAAAGTGGAATAACGAGTGAGGTTATGAAATTTGCAGATAACACAAAACTATTTAAAGTTGTTAAAACCCAAGAGGATTGTGGAAAATTGCAAGAGGATCTTGATAAATTGTAAGACTGGACATCAAAATGGCAGATGAAATTTAATGTGGACAAGTGCAAAGTTATGCACCTAGGGAAGAACAACCCAAACTATGGTTACACAATGCAAAGTTCCACATTAGGAACCACCACCCAGGAAAAAGATTTAGGCGTCATTGTGGATAACATGTTAAAACCCTCGGCCCAGTGTGCAGCGGCGGCCAAGAGAGCAAATAGAATGCTGGGTATCATAAGGAAAGGAATGGAAAATAAAGCAAAAGATATTATAATGCCTCTATATCGTTCCATGGTGAGACTGCATCTTGAGTATTGTGTGCAATTCTGGTCGCCGTATCTTAAAAAGGATATAACATTATTAGAAAAGGTTCAAAGAAGAGCTACCAAAATGGTAAAGGGGATGGAAGGATACTCCTATGAAGAAAGGCTAAAAAGGTTAGAGCTCTTTAACCTGGAAAAGAGACGGCTGAGGGGAGGTATGATAGAAGTCTATAAATTAATGAACAGAGTGGAACGGGTAAAAGTAGATTGATTGTTTACATTATCAGAATATATAAAGACTAGGGAACATGCAATAAAGCTACAGGGTAAACTATTTAAGACTAATAAAAGAAAATATTTTTTCACTCAACGTGGAATTTGTTACAGGAGGATGTAGTAAAGGCTGTTAGTGTAGTTGAGTTTAAAAAAGGTTTGGATAAGTTCCTGGAGGAAAGGTCCATAAACCATTATTAAGAAGGGACCCAGGATATCAATGCTTAACCCAGTACAAGCATTGTGGAACCTGGGTCCTTTGGGGAAACTGCTAGGTACGTATGACCTAGATTGGCCACTGTTGGGAACAGGATACTAGGCTTGATGGACCTTGGTCTGACCCAGTATGGCATATCTTATCAGCCACTATGCACCCTATGGCATCTGCATGTATAAACAGTGGCACTGTAAAATCAGCATTTACATGTGTGCGCTGTTTACATATGTAAATACTGCTATTTATATTTGCAGATGTCAGGCAAACTTTCTAAAATAACTTCCCAAGCATTTACCTGGATAAAATGGACTGACAACTGCTTCCCCACTCTGTTAGTTAAAGTATCTGCATTGTGTACTTTTACCTAGACTGCAAAAGGTATGAGAATGGGATAGAAATGGCCAACAGTGCACAAGGATATTTTTGAAATCTCCACATGTGGATTCAGTTGTGGACTTTGACCTTACTACAAAGCTTGAGGAAAGTCCAATGGTACTAATCTAGCCACAGCACAGTCAGCCCCTGCATTTTCAAAGGAAAACTCCATGGGGACTTTCCCTTTAAAACATGTTTGCAGTCCTACAGGGACAGTGTTTAGAATTCACGCACAGAATTTCACAATTGCTCACTAAAAACATAAGATACTAATCACCTTAGTGGAATTTACTGTGAACCTAATGCCATGCATTGATTTATCTCTGGATCTCCATAATTCACAAGCCAGCCACAGTAATATGAATTCCTACTGTAATGACAAGTAATAAGAACCAAATCAATATACCAAAAATGTAATCACAAGAAGAAAAATTATGAAAACGCATTTCGAGAAGAAAAAGACTACTGATAGAACGTGTTCATTTTGTAGAATCTCTCAAAACATCTACGACTAGAAGAATAATCCCTGACCTACTATCTTCTGTCATTCTTCTAAACAGCAGATGCAGCTGAGACACTCTCCACACAGAATTAGCAAGCACTGGAAAAATATTTCTTTCCATCAAGTGCTTTTAAGTGCTGCTTTTCAAGTTTCCTCAAGGGTTAATGTTCAGCTGTTTAGCCAAGGCTGTCGGATGTCAACTCTTTCCTTTGACTCTTAATGGCTTATAGCCATCAAAAGGTGAAGACACCTTAAAAGAGAAGATGTCAAGAATGTTTTCATGCCCACTAACACCCACACACCTGCAGAAGTTTGTGCTCCTAGGACAGATAGTTTGCATACTTGAATTTGTAGCTAAAAGAGAGAGCTATAAACATGAAACCAGATCCCCTCTTGCACCTGAGTGGTGCTATTATTGAAGCCTTCTGTGCATTACAAAGGGCTTCTCTTGCTACAGTTGTCCTGTTTTTAAATAGGATTCTAAGTGGCAACCTACAATTGCCAGCTCTTCTTCCTTGCTACTATCCTTCACTCTGCTGAGAAATAGACAATGTTCAGAGAGCAAATATAATATAGGCAGTTGAAAACAAATGGTGTACATGTGGTCACTGGTCTGAGAAAGCTATCGTCCTCTCTATTATCCGCATACTAAAGACAGAGGGGGGCATATTCAAAGCCATGAATGTGGTTAGTAGGCCCGCTAACCACATTAATCGTGCTGAACAGGGTATTCAGCCCAGTTTGTGCCACTGAATACCCCTCTCTAATCCCGCTGGATGCCCTGATTCTAACTACATAGCATTGAGACATTCTGGGGATGCCACCGAAGATAAGATATTCGGCCACTGCCTGATTATCTTAAAGTGATTAAAGTTAGGCAGAGTAAAGGCTGTGCTAATTTTAGCTGCTTTAGCTGAATATTGCCACTGCCCAGGTAGCTGCAGCAATGTCCAGCTGGCCCAGAATATCTGGATCTTAGTTAAAGCAGCCAAATAATCAGAATTATTTTGTCAAGGATATGAGAATAAAAATGTAAATGCAGAGTTGGCAGCTGAAAATATTACAGCAACAAATACTGTAAATATTAGGTCCATAATGACATCGGCGCCTAATGTTTATCATACTGTGTTAGACTGGATGCTACCTTATATATTTTACCTATATCAAACTTAGGGCCCGATTTACAAACTTTTTCTCCCATAGATAGAAAATAGGAAAAAAGGCTAGTAAATTTAGCCCTTAGTTTTCAATATTCATGAAGGTTGCAAATTTCAATAAGGTTCCTACTTGTCACATGCTGATCTCGAAAGGGAGTTATACACTTGGCAATAGGTGGCGAACACATAGCTCCCCTATCCATACAGTGCCTTGCAAAATTATTCATCCCCTCAGTTTTTGTCCTGATTTGTTGCATTACATACAACCTGTAATGAAAATGGAGGTAATAGACCTAACAATATAGACCAAATTGGTGAAGTGGAATGACAATAAAATGCCTTGTATATATCATTAAAAAAAGTCAAAACTGAAAAGTTGAGAGTGCATATGTATTCATCCCTTTTGCTATGAAACCCCTAAATAAGATCTGGTCCAACCAATTAACCACAAAACTCAGTAATTCGTTGATTAGGGTCCCCCTGTGTGCAATCTGTGTCACATGATCAGTCACATAATGCCTGTATAAATATACCTGTTCTGAAAGGCCCCTGACTCTGCAACACCACTAAACAAGCAACATGAAGACCAAGGAGCATGCCAAACAGGTCAGAGACAAAGTTGTGGAGAAGTATGGATCAGGGTTGGGTTATAAAAAACATATCCCAAATTCTGATTATCCCACAGAACAACATTAAATCCATGATAACCAACTGGAAAGAATACGGCACCACTACAAACCAGACCAGACCAGAGAAGGCCACACACCAAAACTCACAGACCGGGCAATTAGGGCATTAATCCAAGATGCTACAAAGACAACAAAGTTAACACTGAAGGAGCTGCATAGATCCTCAGCGGAGATGGGAGCATCTGTTCATAAAACCACTTTAGGCTATACATGCCACAGAATGGGGCTTTATGAAAGTGTGGTCCAAAAAACAACCATTGGTTAAAGAAAAATAAAATAGGAACACATGTTTGGGGTTTACATAACAGCATGTGGCATACCCCACAATCACATGGAAGAAGGTTCTCTGGTCACATGTGAAAAAAAGAACAATTGACTTTTTGGATCATCATGGGAATCGCCCATGTGCGACGTTAATCCAATACTTCCCATCACTCCACAAACAACATTCTGACAGTGAAACATGGTGGTGGCAGCATCATGCTGTGGGGATGGTCCTCATTGGCAGGGACAGACACACAGGTCAGGACTGAAGGAACGAAGGCTGGCACTAAATACAGGGCAATTTTTGAGAAAAATCTATTTTACTCTGCCAGAGATTTGTGACTAGAATGGAGGTCACCTTCCAGCAGGACAATGACCATAAACATACCAGTAAAGCTGGTTTAAAGGGAAATATGTAAATGTCTTGGAATGGCCTAGTCAAAGCCCAGACCTCACGCGAATTGAGAATCAGTGGCATGGGTTGAAGATTGCTGTACAACAACACAACCCATCTACTTGAAGGAGTTGGAACAGTTTTGTCTTGAAGAATGGTTGAAAATCCCAGTGGCTAGATGTGCTAAGCTAATAGAGACATACCCCAAGAGACTTGCAGCTGTAATTGCATCAAAATGTGTCTCAAACACTTATTGATTTTGGGGGGTGAATACATATGCACACTCCTTTTAAAAAAAAAATGTTTTTTTTTACTTACCAGATAATGTTTGTGACACAATAAAGGATCATTTGCACCTTCAAAGTCATAGGCATGTTGTGTAATACACATGGTGCTATTCCCCAAAACTCTATTTTAATTCCAGGTTGTAATGCGACAAAACCGGACAAACCCCAAGGGGATGAATGCTTTCACCAGGCACTGTATATTTGCAGAAATTATGCAGATAATATTGGGCAAATCAGGCCACTAAACAGCCAGATATTTTCTGTATGCTGTAATTATGGGCCAAGTTAAGGGAGGGAAGGAGGCAGCACAACAAATGATCTATTTAGTAGCACTATTCAGCTGCTAAGCAGATACGTTTAGTTTATCTTAGGCCTGATAAACAGAAACCTCCGCCCTCTTACTTGTCAACTTCAGCAACATTATGAAAGACTGGGCCATAATTGTGGATTCAGAAATAAGGTGACATTTTACTTACCAGATAATGTCCTTTCCTTGAATCCTGTTAGACCAGTCCAGACAAGTGGGTTGTGTCCCCCTACCTGCAGATGTGGAGATGGAAAAAACTTCCATAGACATTTTTTATGATATCATCATGCCATATCAGCCAGCACCACCAGAGGGAACCTTCAGTAATATTTGTATAAAAGCATATGGTGAGGAACCTCAGAATTCACACCACCTTAGTGAAGTTAACCAGGTTCAACAGAACGATAACCATAACTACATACAGGATCAACTTCAACAGAAGGCTTGTCAGAAGGGAATGAGCCTGTAGGGCCAACCACAGAGAATAGCAGACCAAGCAGTTATCCAGGGGAGGTCCTGGACTGGTCTAGCAGGACTCAAGGAAAGGACATTATCTGCTAAGTAAAATATCACCTTCCATATTGTCCAGCTAGGCCAGTTCAGACAAGTGGGACGTAGCAAAGCTATGCTACCTCTGGGCAGGAAGAAGATATGGCAGCTTTCAAGACCTCTGAGCCAAAGGCCATGTCAGCTCAAACATGCACATCCAAGCGGTAGTGTTTGACAAAAGAAGAAAGTGATGCCCATGCTGCAGCCCAACAAATGCTTGAGAGGGCTACCAAGTTGCACTTCACCCATGAGGATACTCGTGCCCAAGTAGAATGAACACGCAAACCCTCCAGACTCAGCCGATTATGAGCAGATATGCAGAGGCAATTGCCTTCTTGATCCAGCGTCCCAAAGTAGACTTGATGGCTGTGTTACCTTTAAATGGCCCATAAGCAGTACAAATAGATGGTCTGACCTGCCAAAGGAGTTAGTAAACTTCAAGAACCGGGGACGCACTCTCCAGAAAATCACCAGGCAAAAGTCCTTATCCTTCTCTTGGCACTTCTCCTTAGAGAAGGAGGGCAAAGAGACTACCTGATTCACATGGAAGGCAAAAACCACCTTGGGCAAGAAGGAAGGAGATGGCCAAATGCACATGGCCTCCTATGAGAATGATAAGTAAGGATCCCTGCATGATAAGGCTTGCAACTTGGAGATATCTCTCATGGAACAGAGTGCAATCAGAAAGACAGTCTTGAGGGTCAGATCTCTATGCATAGCCTGCTTCAAAGGTTCGAATGGCTCAGACATGAAGGCCTGGAGCACCAGGCAGAGATCCCATGGAGGAACAATTAAATGCTGGGAGGGGGATTGCAGATGTTGTACCCTCTGGAGAAAATGGGAAACATCAAGATGCAAGGCAATAGACCACCCTATCACTGGCCCCCTGAAGCAGGAAAGGGCCAGCACCTGAACCTTCAGGGAACTAAGATAAAAGCCTTTGTCCTGATCCTCCTAAAGAAAGGCAAACAAAGATGGCAAGTCTGCTGTATGAGATCTAATCTGAAGCTGACGGCACCAATTCTTAAAAAGACACCAGACACGTATATATGCTAGGCTGGTAGAACCTCTCCTAAACTTGAGAAGTGTAGAAAACATGGTGGGAGAGTAGCCTTTACATGCTAAGCAACACCTCTGAAGAGAAGTGAACCAGGTTGTCCAGAAGAACCAGTCCTTGATGTAATGGCCCCTGGGCAAGAGGCTGTCACAAAGGAGGGCCCTGCAGAAGCCTCATCAGATCCCTGAACCATGGCCTTCACAGTCAATCTGGCATCACGAGGAGCACCCAGCCCTGATGCTACTCTGTGCTTTGAAGCATGAGACTCACTAGCGGCCACAGAGGAAACAAATATAGCAGGCCACCCTTCGACCAGGGCTGAACTTGGTCGTCGACACCCTTGGAGCCTCTATCTCTGCAGCAACTGAAGAGGTGCTCAACTATAGCACTGGATCAAGTCGCCATCAAATCTATCTCATGAAGACCCCAGCAATGCAGAATCTGCTGATAGGCTGTTTGACTCAGTTCCCACTGGGGAAGTCTGCCTCCACATTATCAACTCCAATGATGTGTTGCACCGAAAGAGCTAGCAGGTTCCTTTTTGCCCAGGAGAACAGGAGAGTCATCTTCAGGGCCATTCTGACATTCTTTATGCCCCTTTGCTGAATGGCATACCCCATTGCTGTGGCACTGTCCAAGTAGACCTGGGTCACTTTGCCCTTGACCAAGATCTGGAAGTGCAGAAGAGCCAACTGAATAGCCCTCACCTTGAGGCAGCTGATGGGCCATGCCTACTCATGGGTGTTCCAATGGCCTTGAGCTGTTCAGGTTTAGCAATGAGCTCAAGCCAAACAGGCTGGCATCCATCGCCAGGAGAAGCCACGAGTAATCATCCAATGGCATACCTTCTACAGGTGCAGCGGCTGCTGCCACCACCTCAAGCTGGAAACCATCTCCGGCTGGAGAAGCAACCTGACCTTAAACTCCTTAGAGTTGGGAGACCATCAAGAAAGCAGAGACAGCTGAAGCGGCTGTATGTCAGCTAATACCCAAGGAACCATGTCGATCACTGCTGCCATCAAGCTGAGAAGCTTAATATCATCTTACAATCTGGGAGTTTGCTGAGACCGGAAGACTTCCAACTCAACCAGCAACTTGTTCACCCCATGCTGAAAGATGCTTCCAGGTATTCCAGTGGTTGGGATGATAATAAGAGGCCCTTTCCTTGATTTATCACCCCATCAAGACTCCCTAGGAACTGAAAGACTCAGTCCAAAACCTGAGCCAACTTAGACTGTGACTTGGCCCAAATGAGACAGTCATCCAGATACAGATGTACAAAGATCACCTGGCACCTCAGAGCAACAGCTGCCACCGCCATCCCTTTTTAGAACATCCTGGGGTGGTGGAGAGGCCAAAGGAGACAGCGATGAACGGAAAAGGAGAGCCAAGAACAGAGAAATGAAGAAAGCGCTGTTGTTCCTCCTGAATAGGGATGTGGAAGTGAGCCACAGCTAAGTCCAGAGACATGAAGAGCTTTCTGCAGCATACCACCTGAATCACTGACTGCAGGGTTTCTATAAGGAAGTAAAGGGTGCACAGGTGAGAGTTGACTCCCTTAAGGTCAAGGAATGGCTGAAAGGAACTGTCCTTCTATTTTGGTACCACAAAGTAAAAGGAGTATTGGCTTCGACCCTGGTTGGCTGAGGGAACTGGGACCACTAACCATAGATGGAGAAGCCTGTTCAGGATACACTGAACTGCAGCTCTCTTGGCTGCGGAACTGCAAGGAGAGATGACAAAGGTGTCTGGAATAGGCTCTCTGCATTCCAAAACATAGCCATGGTGCATGGTGTCTAGCACTTAGTGATCCTCAGTGGTCTGGGCCCACTCCTAGAAGAAAAGGCAGAGCCTGCTGCCCACTGGGGGCATCCTGGAATGGGCCTGCAAGCCATCATTGCACCTGATGGGAGGAGGCACTTCTTTGGAGTGTTGGAGTCCCAGAAACCTTGCGGTCCACGAAAGGGCTGAATACAAGATTGGAACCCAGAAGAGGAGGAAAAGGAAAACTTTGACGGGTGGTATTTATGGGAGCCCTGGGAATTTGAATAGTGAGTGCGAGGAACAAGAGCATAAGCAGAAGAAGAGAATATGCCTGTACATCTCCTGGGCCCTTCTGGTCTATCTTCCAGGAGGCGATTAGGTTTGGACTCACCCAAGTCCTTAACCAGCTTCTCCCAAGTCCGCCCCAAACAAGAACCTCTCTTTGAAGGCGAGCTGGGTCAATCATTATTTAGAAGACGAATCCACTGCCCAATAACAGAGCCATATCCATTGTTGCACCAGTCGAAAGAGCAATATCTTTAGCTGCCAAGTGGAAGAAATCACACATAGTGTTCAACAAAAAGGCCACAGCTGACTCCAAAAGGGGCATCATATCCTCTGGTGCAAAGGACTGAATCCACTGGAGCAGGGCTTGGGTCGTCAGACCAATATACACATCACCAACTGAAGGATAACAGCAGAGGCTATAAACTGATTCTTCAAGATTGTGTCCATCTTACAATCCAGGGGGGGCTTTGGGGCTGTTCAGATCTCCACCGGAATAGTGGTCTGTTTCGTAACTGCTGTAACCTGTGCATCCATTTTTGGCATGTTAAACTACTCAACATGTTTGTCCTGAGGCAGGGAATAAAGCCTCCTGCAAACTTTCAGCTCCTTCACTGGAGAGTCAGGCAAGTCCCACTCCAAGCAGATCATGCTCTTGATAACCTCTGGAAAAGGAAAGGCCGTTTGAACCCCCTGCAAGAGAGGGTGGATCTGTGTCCTTTGTTCAACCACAGGAGGATCAACCAAATTTAGGCTGAAAGTAGATTAAAATGTAAATTAAGAGAGGCCCCAATTGTACAACATTGTTTAGAAGTTGGACACGGTTTTGAGGAACTTAGGTGTTTTTGTATTGATAGCGTATCAAGGGGACGAGCGGTAAATCAAGAGAACAAACGTTAATTATATGTGAACAGAGATGGATTTTTAGCTTACAAACGCTATCTCCAAGAGGATTAAATGCACAAATAGAGTGGGCAGCTTGTTTTTGATTTCCAACTATTAGTATAGATGAGTTGAAAATTTGGTGGAAATAGTATGACAATGGGAAGTGTACTGTGAGGCAATCACACAGATTAAGAGCTGTATGAGCTCATGGAAGTATTATGGAACGAGTATGCCAGAAAAATGACGTCATTCAAGGAGAGAGTATATTAGAATTGCATAGGTAGAGTCCGTATGCGCAGCGTTTTTTTGGGAGAGCAGTTGAGCCATAGTGAATGGAGAAGAAACGAGGTTAAACGCATGCAGCATCGATGGAAATTAGCTACTTTCGATGTATGTTAAAATAATGAAGTTTAAGTAAGTGATGGGGATGTTAGCATAGAAGTTAGTAGAAACTGGGATAAGGAGTAAATATCATCAGTGAATAGAGAAGGATTTTGGACACTATATAGCATTCCTAGGCTAACTAAGGGGCTTGTTTACAAAGCCGCGGTAGCGGTTCGCGATCGTTATCGTTGATTTCAATGGGGCCGCAGCTCCGATAACGATCGCGAATCGCTACCGCGGCTTTGTAAACAAGCCCCTAAATGTACGATTAGAAAGGATAGTTTAAGTGTGATTTCTGACTTTTGGAAGCACTAATAAATTATAAATTAGTGAGTAAATAATAACATAGTTGGAAGAATAATTTTTATGGTGATCGTATAAACTAGAAAACCATCTGGAGCTTATAAAAATATTATGATGTAAGCACGTCAGAAAATATGACGTCATTAGTAGGGAGTACATCAGAATTTGTATAAATAGAGTCCGCATGTGCGGCGTCTTCTTGGGTGAATGGTTTAGTTATAGTGAATGAAGTAGGGATACTGTTAAATGTATGCAGGATTGATAGTTCATGATAAAATAATGAAATAGAAGTAAATGATGGTGAGGATGATAGTAGTGAAGCTAAACAGAAATTGGAGTGGATAAAGTCTTAACATCGATAAAGTGGTATAAATTTTAGATTTTAAATTATGATTGAATTAATAAAATATTGTTATATGCAGTAAAAACTTTTAAAGTAGTTTTATATATGATGTTGTTTTGTTCTGACAGCTGTATATACCCCTGAAGAAGCTTAATTAGTGAAACGCAAAGGGTGCCGAGGAGAGGCGTAGGGGCAGAAAAAGAGACAGATAAGTTACACTTTCTGTCTATAATTGAAGCAATTTGATACAATTTGAAAAGCTGCTGTTTGGATATGGAGAATGGTCCTTGATGCGAAAAGGCATGTTTTATACAGACAATAGTCTGAGGTTTATGCCCAATTAGTCTGAGACCATCTTCATAACTGTTATCGAATACATATATAATTACATTTGGAAAGTGCAAATATCAATTTGTGTTATAAATAGAGTGAGAAGTGCATTTGAAGAAAAGGAATGGTCAGTAGGAAAAAGGAGGTAAAAGGGCCTCTATATAAGTCTCTGATGAAACCTTATTTGAGTAGTGTGTGCAATTATGGAGATCGTACCTTGAAAAGGATATAAATCAGATGGAGTCTGTCTAGAGGGCAGATATTAAAATGGCCATTGGTCTTTGTCAAAACATATATGGGGGCAGATTTAATAGAGTCCAAAATAATCAATTTTTATTGAAATAGGTGTATAAAGTTGTGTGTTAACAAAGATTAAGAATTCACAAAGTAAAAACTTCAGGGCTCATCAGTATTAATGGTTCTGTTGAAAAAATGCTTGTGTAATTAGTGGCAGTCAGGAAGAAGTGACGAACTACAGGCCGGTTAGCCTTACCTCAGTGGCAGGAAAAGTAATGGAGGCTGTCCTAAAAGAGCAAATAGTGGACTTCCTTGAAACCAACAGGTTGCATGATCCGAGGCAACATGGTTTTACCAAAGGACAATTTTGCCAAACAAATCTGATTGAGGTATTTGACAGGGTGACCAGAGAACTAGATCAAGGGCCTGCAATGGATGTGATCTATCTAGATTTCAGCAAAGCTTTTGATACTGTTCCTCATGGGAGGCTTATCAATAAACTCAACAACTTGGGGATGGGTTCCAAGGTGGTGAACTGGGTCACAAATGGATCACAAATTGGTTGACTGACAGACGACAGAAGGTGACGGTAAACGGAACTCACTCAGATGAAAGGAAGGTGATTAGCGGTGTACCCCAGGGTTTGGTCCTGGGACCAGTACTCTTCAATGTATTTGTGAGTGATACTGCTGAAGGACTGAATGGAAAAGTCTGTCTTTTTGCAAATGACACCAAAATTTGCAACAGAGTGGGCTCCTCTGAGGGAGTGGATAATATAAGGAAAGATCTACAAAAGCTGGAAAAATGGGCTAACGCTTGGCAGTTAAGATTTAATGTGAAGAAGTGCAGTATCATGCACTTGGGAAGCAGAAATCCAAGAGAATTGTATGTGATAGGGGGTGAGAGGTTGGTGTGCATGGACCAGGAGAAAGACCTCGGAGTGATTGTTTCTGAGGATCTCAAGGTGGCGAAACAGTGTGACAAGGCGGTGGCAAAAGCCAGAAAGATGCTATGTTGCATACAGAGAGGAATTACCAGCAGAAAGGAAAAGGTACTAATGCCACTGTACAAGTCACTGGTGAGGATTCACTTGGAATATGGTGTTCAGTTTTGGAGTTCAGTAACTGTATAAGAGCTTAACTACAAAAAGAACAGCTCTCAAAGGACACAATTAGTCAACAAATTAATCTCTTTAAGACAACTAAAAACCTTCTTATCATAGGCAAATATGACCTCAGGATGGCTTATACCCTACATTTAGTGAGATTTTCACTATAGGGAACAGCTGACGCTCACATCACTTGTCAATATAGCCTTCCACACAATTTTATATATATAATATTAAATTTCCAACCATAACATTTCAATTCCACACGAGTACTCCTGGGGATTCAAAATTACTCATAATATACCATACCACAAAACATATATATTACATAAAAAAGCAGCATTTTACTGTGCTTTACGGGGCGCCACTGGACCTGGCTTCCATCTCCTGTAAAATAACAGAAGGAGTAGATAAATATAAACAATAGTAAATGTGCCTAACAAGGTCTACAATTACTTATCTTTAACACAGTTTATCCGTTACGTGGCAACTCCAAAATGATCCGTTATGAAAACGAGACTCAAAGATCTTCAATATCGGAGCAAGGCAGGGAGATCTTTTCACGATCCTCACTTAAATATTCGGCTCATACCCTACAAAAGCTTTTGTTTCACCAATTACTGGCTTCCTCAGGGGTTAAGAATACCACAAGAGAATCAGAATGCTTCTTCCACTTTCCCCGCCATTATTAGAAAACTGCATCTGACGTACTGCTATTTAAAGGACCGGTAGCCATTAAAAATTCTCTGCAAAAGTGACGTTATCACATGTGCAAACCATTATACATCCACCCTAACATAATTCAAACAACTAAAAGATTGAAACTCCATAGCGACATCCAACAGGGCATTTAAAGGAACAGTGTCCACTCAATCTTGTCATTTAAACCACAAGGATATAAAGTGTTTAAAGTATAGATCCATCGCTGTTCTTTTTGTAGTAATAACTTACCCCCATCGTCCCTCCTTATATTATACGGGACATGTTCTAATACTGTACAGGGCAAATCTTCAAAGCAATGATTCGATTCTAAACAATGTTGTATCAATGGTGTATCTATCCGTACTTTATTCAAACTGTATTTATGCTCTGTAAGTCATGTTTTCAAAGACCGTGTAGTTTTACTCACATACAATTTTAAACATGGGCACCATAATACATATATCATAAACGGGGTGTTACAAGTTGTATTATAAGTCAATCAACGGACTTTACTTTGGTATTTTGTGCAGATAGTATTACTCATGATTTTACAAAAAGAACAGTGATTACACGCTATATTGCCTGTCTCTACAGCAGACTCCCCTTGCCGTGGAACTGCCGAACAAAGCCAATCTCTCAAATTTCGACCACGGCTATATGCCATACGTAAAGAAAATTCGGAGAGTTTAGGATGCATTTAGAATAAGCCCCATTGTCTCCGCAACACAGCTGCTATATGATTAGAAAGATAGAATGCTGTAAAACACACGTTATAGGCAACATCCCAGCTAGAGTCGTTGATTCATATTCTACACGATCAAAATTAAGTAGCCACTCATGATGATTATACGACTTACAGAGCATAAATACAGTTTGAATAAAGTACGGATAGATACACCATTGATACAACATTGTTTAGAATTGAATCACAGCTTTGAAGATTTGCGCTGTACAGTATTAGAACATGTCCCATATAATACAAGGAGGGGCGATAGGGGTAAGTTATTACTACAAAAATAACAGTGATGTATCTATACTTTAAACACTTTATATCCTTGTGGTTTAAACGACAAGATTGAGTGGACACTGTTCCTTTAAATGCCCTGTTGGATGTCGCTATGGAGTTTCAATCTTTTAGTTGTTTGAGTTATGTTAGGGTGGATGTATAATGGTTTGCACATGTGATAACGTCACTTTTGCAGAGAATTTTTACTGGTTACCGGTCCTTTAAATAATAGTACGTCAGACACCGTTTTTTAATAATGGCGGGGAAAGTGGAAGAAGCATTCTGATTCTCTTGTGGTATTCTTAAACCCTGAGGAAGCCAGTAATTGGTAAAACAAAAGCTTTTGTAGGGTATGAGCTAAATATTTAAGTGAGGATTGTGAAAAGATCTCCCTGCCTTGCTCCGATATTAAAGATCTTTGAGTCTCGTTTTCATAACAGATCATTTTGGAGTTGCCACGGAACGGAAAAACTGTGTTAAAGATAAGTAATTGTAGACCTTGTTAGGCACATTTACTATTGTTTATATTTATCTACTCCTTCTATTATTTTACAGGAGATGGAAGCCAGGTCCAGTGGCGCCCCGTAAAGCACAGTAAAATGCCGCTTTTTTATGTAATATATATGTTCTGTGGTATGGTATATTATGAGTAATTTTGAATCCCCAGGAGTGCTTGTGTGGAACTGAAATGTTATGGTTGGAAATTTAATATTATATATATAAAATTGTGTGGAAGGCTATATTGACCAGTGATGTGTGCGTCAGCTGTTCCCTATAGTCTCACTAAATGTAGGGTATAAGCCATCCTGAGGTCATATTTGCCTATGATAAGAAAGTTTTTAGTTGTCTTAAAGAGATTAATTTGTTGACTAATTGTGTCCTTTGAGAGCTGTTCTTTTTGTAGTTCAGTTTTGGAGACCATATCTCACAAAGGACATAAAAAGTCTGGAAACAGTTCCGAGGAAGGCGACCAAAATGATTTGGAGCCTGCGTAAGAAGAGACTTGAAGACCTAAATATGTACACTCTGGAGGAGAGGAGGGGCAGGGGAGATATGATTCAGACTTTTAAATAGTTAAAGAGCATTAATGAACAAACAAACCTCTTCCAAAGACGGGGAAGCTGTAAAACTAGAGGGCATAACATGAAGCTGCAAGGGGGTAAACTGAAAGGCAATGTTAGGAAATAATTTTTCACTGAAAGGGTGGTGGATGCTTGGAATGCCCTCCCGATGGAAGTGGTGGAGGCAAATACAGTGACAGAATTCAAAATGGCATGGGACAGACATAATGGAGCCCTTAATAGCAACAGGATAAAACCAAAATAAACATAACTCTCTCTTACATCTCAGCAAATAGTGGTGACCTACATGGAGCGGTCGGTACACCCCTAAATAAAGGCATGAGGAGGGGTGATCTGCATGGAGTGGCAGATGCACTTCTCTTGACGCCTTGCTGGGCAGACTAGATGGACCTTACTGGTCTTTATCTGCCGTCCTATACTATGTTGCTATGTATGTTACACTGAAGTAAGATTTCATTACACAGCAAATGTCTATAAATGTTACTTCAGTAATGCACCATTTGTATGGTAAGCTTCATATCACACAGTTAGAGGATAATTTTCTAAATGGGTGTCTTGTTTTACGCACCCAGAATGTGACTTTCTTTTATAAAGAAATCCAGGCACCTACTTTTCTTTATAAAATAGGGGGTGACCAAAAATGTGAGTTAAATCTAGGTTTCTTCTGCTTTTTTGTTTAAGAAGGTGCAGCCTAAAACAGAAAAGAATTGGGCCTGGAGGAATGCAGTTGCATTCTTCTCCAAACAGATTCTGTAGAATGGATTGGCCGAATCTGCTGTTGTGCCAAGAGTCCCCTTCCAAACAGAACTGAGATGTGAATGTGTGGACTAAGTCCACGTTGTGGCTCAATATATATATGTTTTATGGAGGCTGATCTAAAGTGAACCACAGATGCAGCCATAGCTCGGACATTATGAGCCGTGACATGATGTCCCAAGAGTCAAGTCAGCCTGGGCATAAGTGAAAGATGCAATTCGCTAACCAAATTGAAAGTGTCTTTTGAGGGCAGCCCCCAGCCTACTGGAGTAAAAAAAATTGGGTGCTCTAGATAGAAGGCCAAGGCTCTTTTGCAATGTACTTTTCTCCTTTGTGAGTATGAGGTCTTGGGAAAAATGCTAGAAAGAATATTGCCTGATGAAGGTGGAAGTCTAATACTACCTTAGGAAGAAATTTAGAAGGAGTATGCAAAATCGCCCTGTTGTTGAAAATCTTAATATAGGGTGGATCAGTTACTAGCATCTGGAGTTTGCTAGTTCTGCCTGCTGAGGTGAACACCACCAAAAACAAAATCTTCCAGGTCAGGTACTTCAGTTCACAGTTATCAAAGCAGCTCAAAATGAGCTTTCATCAGCGCTAAGACAAAACCATGTTGGGATTCCAAGATACTGCGGAAGGCTTAAGGGGAGGCTTCAAAAAAAGCAAGCCCTGAATGAAACAAACAACTAAAGTCTGTAGAGATATGTGCTTACCTTCTTGATGAAGTAGGTAAGTTCCAACTGCACTATGGTGTACCTCCATTAAGTTAGTCTTTATACCAGACTGACAAATCTAGAAGGTGTTCTAGCACTTTTTATGTGGGGCACAAAAAAGGATCTAGGACCTCTTCTATTTAAAGCCATACAACATGTTCGTGGAGTCTTTCCTGGACGTCATGAGGACATTGCCCACACCAATTGGCAAATTCAGGGAGGAAAAGGGTAGCCTTTCAACATCCAAGCTCTGAGGGTAGGGACTCGATGATCAAATGCAACAGTGTCCCCTTATGCTGAGTAACTAGGATTGGAGAAGTATTGTTGAACTGGCTCCTTGATGGAGAGTGCAAGAAGAGGGAATCACAGCTTTCTGGGCCAATAAGCAGCGTTGAGCATCATTGAGCCCTTGTTGTCTCTGAACTTCAGGAGAGCCTTCTTTATTAGATGTATAGGAGGATATGCATACAGAAGACTCTTCCCCCAATCGAGGAGGAAGGCATCTAAGGCTAGTTTGCCGCATGTCCCTATCCCAGAGCAGAACTGATTCATCTGCCTGTTCTGAGGAGTGGCAAACAAATCTATCGAGAAGATGCCCACTTTTAAAAGATACTTAGAGCAACTCCTCTATCCCTGACTTCATTCGTGAGGATGAAGTAGCCCTGAGAACTATCCCATGAGAGATGGCATAATTCCATACTGTGACTGTCTCCCAATAGAGTTAGTAGGATTCTGTTCCTCCCTGCTTGTTGATGTAGTACATGGCTACCTGGGTGTCTGTTTGAATCATAATAATATGATTGGCCAACTGATCTCTGAAAGCCTTTTGAGCATTCAAAATTGGTCCTAATTCCTGGAAGTCAATCCGATGGAGACTTTTCGAGGAAGAACATAATCCCTGAGTGTAGAACCCAGCTACATGGGTGCCCCAGCCATGTTTAGGCACAATAGTCATAAGTTGTTTTTGATATGGAGGAATTTGGAAAGGCAATCCTTTGGCTAGCTTGGAATGAGCCACCCACAAGGACAACAAGCCCCAGAGGGGAACTGAGACAGAGATTACATTGCTAAACCTGTGAGTAGACTGTGTCCACTGTGTCCACTGTGTGCTCTGGATCCTCTAAATCTGTCTCATTTAGAGCAGTACCAAGAAAGTGATGTAAACCTATTGAAACCATGTGGCCCAACATCCTCAACATGTTTTTGCTGACTTCTGCTGATGCTTTTGTATATCTCTCATGATCATCACCATCTGGGTGAGCTCATCTTGTGGGAAAAAGGCTTTTGCCTAAATCGTACTTTGCAGAGCTCCAATAAACAATCAGTGAGACAGACTCAAATTTGAATTGGGAAAGTTTATCTTGAACCCTAATAACTCTAAAACCCGGATGATTATGTGTATGGCTTCTTGAACTCCTTTCTCAGTTGCGCTCTTATCTAGCCAATTATCCAAGAAGGGAAACAAGTACACAGCACAGACATGTTGTGACTATTCTGAGGTATTTCATAAACATGTGAGGACAGTACGGCTCAAACCCTGTATGGAGCTTCCAGATTTGAACATGTCACGCCCATCCTAAGGCAATTGCATTGGCTCCCAATAGCGAGCTGCCTAAATTACAAAGCTCTATTGATAACATTTAAAGTACTGCATAACCTCTCAGCAGTCTCCCTTGCGGAAATCATACAATGGGCACAGAACAACAGAATGAGAGGAACAAACATGACAAACACACTCACCACCCCATCAACAATAAGAAATAGTTCCCAAACTGCTAAGAACAGAGCTTTCTAATTATAAACACCAACTATTTGGAACACGCTCCCTGCCCTGATCTGATCCATCTCCGACCTGTCAACCTTCAGGAAAGCACTAAAGACTCATTTGTTCCATCTATACTATGACTATATACCATAGCTATAGACTTTGCCGGCCAGCCCTAGTTCCGACCACCCTAGCCGCCTACAGCCCACATACCAGCTTGTAACTTAGTTCTCTCTGTTACTACCCAAGTTGATGCCCCTGTTTAATGTAATATACGTATTGTTTATTGTGCAATGCTAGATTTTTATTGTTTTGTTCTATGACGCCTGTTCAGTGTAAACCATTTATTCTTGTTCTGTGTAGACCGCACTGATTTCGAAAGAGTGCGGTATATAAAATCAAATAAATAAATGATACTTGAAGTGGTATTTCCCTACAATGAAATGCAGTTACTTCCTGTGAATGGAATGTATCTGAAGGTGAGGGTAAGTATCCTTTATATCCAGAGAAGAAAAGGGAAACAAGGAGCCAAAGGAAACCATTCTGAAATTTTCATGAACAAGATACTTGTTTATGGCAGAGGAGTGGCCTAGTGGTTGAGACAAGTTACTTCAGGCCAGGGGTTCAATTCCCACTCAGGGACGGCAATCTCAGGCCAAAGGGAGTGGGGTCTCTAGTCCTAGTCCTATAGGCGTTCCTTGTGGCCTTGGGCAAGCCACTTAACCTTCTGTTGCCTCAGGTACACATATAGATTGTGAGCCCTTCAAAGATGAGGGAATATATCCAGTACCTGTTTGTAGCATTTGTAAACTGCTCTAATGCCTTTCAGCCTGGGTGGTATATCAAGAAATTAAATAAAGATAAAGACTTGTTAAGATTCCTTACATCTAAGATAGGATGGAGTCCCCCTGTTTTCTTGGTTACCAGAAGTACCTCAAGTAAAATCAGTGCCGTTCCTGCCTCGATAGAATAGGCTCAACCACACTGTTAAAGGGCAGAAACTTCCTGAAGAAGTATCTTCTGGTGCTGAGAGGTTAGTGGCTGACCTCTCAGTGGACAATCTGATAAGAGATCAAAAAGGGAATCTGTACCTATCCTGGACTATTTTGAGAATCCACCTGTCGGAGGTTACAAGAGGCCAATGATCTACAAAGAACATGAGCCCCCCTATGACAGGAATTGTCAAGAACAAGTCCAAGTCAAATTTAGGCTTTTAGGTAGGAAGTTGAAATCAAGAACTTCGAAGGTGGCATTCTCAGAAATGCTTCCCGTTCCATGTGCAGGACCCAAGAGGCAGGCAGAGCTCCAGTGTCTCAATAAGTGGATGATGGTGCAAGGACGAGGATTTTGGATTTGTTAGGAACTGGGCAACATTCAGGGGAATGGGGGGGGGGCGCTTTTCCAAAAGGATGGGCTCCACTTTAACCTGGGTGGAACCAGGCTGCTGGCATTAACCTTTAAAAAGGGAGGAAGAGCAGCTTTTAAACTAGATACCTCTCTGTCGGGATGCCCTGAGTTCCTTGTTTTGCTAGTATCCTTCAGGAATACATCATTCCGAACCATGCACTCTTAGGGCGATTATAGAATTTCACCCATTAGAATATAAGAACATAAGATATGTCATATTGGGTCAGACCAACGTCCATCAAGCCCAGTATCCTGTTTCCGAGAATCTAGTGGATCTAGTGCAAGAGATAAGGGTGTTGGGGCCACTTGGCAATAGTGATCATAGCATGATCGCCTTTGATTTAATTAGTGGAGGAGGGATAGTAAGAAAATCCACAGTACTACCTTTTAACTTTCGAAAGGGAGATATGATAAAATGAGGAAAATAGTTAAGAAAAAACTAAAAGGAGCAGTTGCAAAGGTTAAAGACTTACATCAAGCTTGGGTGTTGTTGAAAAATACTATCTTCGAAGCCCAGACCAGCTGTATTAAAGCATGGTTTAAAGGTGAGGTCAGAGAGGCTGTTGTTGCCAAGAAAGCATCTTTCAGGAAATGGAAAAAAGAGCCAAACGATGAAACCTGGAAACAGCACAAGCACTGGCAGGTCAAATGCAAGGCACTGATAAAGAAGGCAAAGAGAGAATTTGAGAAGAAGCTTGCTGCGGAAGCAAAAACGCAAAATAAAGATTTTTTCAAGTACATTCGTAGCAAAATACCTGTGAGAGAGTCAGTTGGACCATTAGATGATAGAGGAGTTAAAGGGGCACTAAGAGGCGACAAGGCGATAGCGGAGAGACTGAATGAATTCTTTGCTTCGGTCTTTACTGAGGAAGATGTAGGGATGTTACCCATGACTGAAGTGGTATTTAAAGGTGCGGATGAATTGAAGGAAATATCAATACATCGGGAAGATGTATAACAACAATTAGATAAACTGAAGAGTAGCAAATCACCTGGGCCGGATGGTATACATCCAAGGGTGTTGAAAGAACTGAAATATGGGATTGCAGACCTGCTATTAGTAATCTGTGAACTATCATTAAAATCATCTCTAATACCTGAAGATTGGCGAATCACCAATGTAACACCAATTTTTAAAAAGGGTTCGAGGGGTGATCCGGGAAACTACAGACTGGTGAGCCTCACGTCAGTACCAGGAAAAATGGTAGAAACTATCATAAAGAATAAAATTACTCAGCATGTAGATAGTCATGGCCTAATGGGAGACAGCCAACATGGCTTTAGATAAGGGAGATCTTGTCTTACTAATCTGTTATGTTTTTTGAACGTGTGAATAAACAGGTGGACAAAGGTGAGTCGGTTGATATAATGTATCTGGACTTTCAGAAAGCCTTTGACAAGGTCCCTCATCAGAGACGTTTGGCAAAACTAAAGAGTCATGGGATAGGAGGCAGTGTATTACTGTGGATCAGGAACTGGTTAAAAGATAGAAAGCAGAGGGTTGGGCTAAACGGCCAATTTTCCCAATGGAGAAAGGTGAATAGTGGTGTACCCCAGGGATCTGTGCTGGGTCCGCTGCTTTTTGACATATTCATAAATGACCTGGAAAGTGGAATAACGAGTGAGGTTATCAAATTTGCAGATGACACAAAACTATTTAAAGTTGTTAAAACCCAAGAGGATTGTGGAAAATTGCAAGAGGATCTTGATAAATTGGAAGACTGGGCATCAAATTGGCAGATGAAATTTAATGTGGACAAGTGCAAAGTTATGCACCTAGGGAAGAACAACCCAAACTATGGTTACACGATGCAAGGTTCCACATTAGGAACCACCACCCAGGAAAAAGATTTAGGCATCACTGTGGATAACATGTTAAAACCCTCGGCCCAGTGTGCAGAGGCAGCCAAGAGAGCAAATAGAATGCTAGGTATCATAAGGAAAGGTATGGAAAATAAAACAAAAGATATTATAATGCCTCTATACCGTTCCATGGTGAGACCGCACCTTGAATATTGTGTGCAATTCTGGTCGCCGTATCTTAAAAAGGATATAGCGTTATTAGAAAAGGTTCAGAGAAGAGCCACCAAAATGGTAAAAGGGATGGAAGGATACTCCTATGAAGAAAGGCTAAAAAGGTTAGGGCTCTTTAACCTGGAAAAGAGACGGCTGAGGGGAGATATGATAGAAGTCTATAAATTAATGAACGGAGTGGAACGGGTAAACGTAGATCGACTGTTTACGTTATCAGAATATAGAAAGACTAGGGGACATGCAATGAAGCTACAGGGTAAACTATTTAAGACTAATAAAAGAAAATATTTTTTCACTCAACGTGTAATCAAACTCTGGAATTTGTTACCGGAGGATGTAGTAAAGGCTGTTAGTGTAGCTGGGTTTAAAAAAGGTTTGGACAAGTTCCTGGAGGAAAGGTCCATAAACCATTATTAAGAAGGGACCCAGGATATCAATGCTTGACCTAGTACAAGCATTGCAGAACCTGTGTCTTTTGGGGAAACTGCTAGGTACTGTAATGGGGAAGAGACGTCCTTTGCCATGCAAACAGATGAACTTAAGAGAAGTAGGTCTGTTGCTGACAGGAAGGCAAAGCACAGGACTCCCAGTTGCCAGGAGCAACATAAACAAACCCAGCCACGAGTGCAGCAGCCTCGCCCAGCTAGCAAACAATCCCCATCTTCTGAGCCCAATAGTTTTCACCTGAGAGGGGGAAGGGCTAGATTAGCTCCAAACCAGACATATAAGAAACGCTCATTAGAGTTTCAGTGTGAAGGGCACCAAAGGAAGCCAAGAGCAGAAGGAGCAGAGGAACCGGAGAACGAGAGAGAGAGAGAGAGAGAGAAAGCTTGGACAGACCCAGCTGGGAAAGCTGAGTAAGCTGAAGTCTGAGACCCAGAAGCAACGTGTGTTTCAGTGTGGAAGGAAACACGAGAGAAAGTACGTGAGTGACTCAGAGGATTGTGATTCTGAGAGTGATAGAGAAATACAGGAAGTAACCAGCAGGAATAACTGGAGGAGCAGGGCCCAAAAACCCTGTGGCAAGAACTCCAGGCAATTGTCCTATTGGGAAGACACACAGAGGGAAATGTTACCGGTAAAGCTATCTGGGAAGCACTTGCAAGCTCCAGGGAGTGAAAGGTATTCGGTGGAGGACATTTGCATGTCAGAGGAAGAGGTTGAGAAGCCAAAGTACAGAGGAAAACCTCTGAGGTTTAAACCCCTTCCTGACCAGGCTGTGCACGGACTTTCCCCTGTCTCTAAGCCAGAAGGTAGGCTGTCTAATTACTATAAGGATAAAAGTGGTTATAAGAAGTTCTCTTATAGAAACCCTAAAGGGTGTGACTCTCCTCTCTGCTATTCTAAAATATATGGTAATACTGAACCCTATCTCACGGAGGGCTTGATAGAGAAGCCTCAGGAACAGATAGAGGGTCGAAGTTTGGAAACGTTGTATACCAAGCAGAAATTGTATTTACCAGAGAATCAGCATGAGTCAATGCTGATTGATCCTCAGGAAGAAGAAATATCAGATAACCAAATGGACTGTACTTTAATGGTTACAGATGATATAATTTCTCTGTGCTGAGCCAGGTGATGTGAAAGCTGTTTAAACTGGCAGTTGAAGAGCACAGGATTTTCCTTGCTTATACAAAGTGACTGTATGCTGTAAATACCGTGGAACTTTGGATTTAAGTTGAGAAGCTGTTATTATTTCCTTTCTTATTTTGTGCCAGAGTGTATGGCTTTTTGTCCTGAGTTATTTTGTGTTTGAATCCGCCCCGGGAGGGGAATTAAAAGCCTGTCATTGCCTGAACCACTCACACCACAACTGCATCTTATTGAAAAGGGAAAAATACTACAACTCCCAGGAGGCAATGCAAGCCTAAAGCATTGCTCCAGTCTTTCAATAAAGGGTCCCCAGGCCGTCTATCCCGTATGCCTAAGCTACGGGCCGACTACTGGTGACAGTATGTATGACCTAGATTGGCCACTGTTGGAAACAGGATACTGGGCTTGATGGACTTGGTCTGACCCAGTATGGCATATCTTATGTTCTTATGTTCTTACATTGGTGGAGTGGTGGCTCTATACGTTAAATAGGGCATCAAGTCAAACATGATAAAGGTTTTGCAGGAAACAAAATACACTATAGAATCTCTATGGATAGAAATTCCATGTAAAAAGGGAAAAGGAATGGCAGTGGGGGTGTACTACCATCTGCCTGGACAGAATGAACAGACAGATGACGAAATGCTAACAGAAATTAAGGAAGCTAGCAAAGTTTACAACACAGTAATAATGGGAGATTTCAATTACCCCAGTACTGACTGCATCAATGTCACATCAGTTTATAGATGAAGTAAATGAGTGCTTCATGGAGCAGTTGACTCAGGAAAGGACAAGTGGTGACACTATTTTAAACCTAGTCCTCAGTGGAACGCAAGATCTAGTGCGAGAGGTAACTGTTTTGGGGCTGCTTGGCAATAGTGATTGTAACATGGGACAAGCAACATGAAATATGTGTACCTTTTGGGACCCTCACAGGTACTTGTGACCTGCATTGGCCACTGTTCGAAACAGGATACTGGACTTGGTCTGACCTGGTATGGTATATCTTATGTTCTTAAGCATGGGAGTATGCGCCATGTCCTCTAGGATCCAGTCAGAACCCTGTCCCTGATTTTCATTAGGATGCAGACTGGGAGTTTTTGTTTCTCTGCCACCATGGACACTAATACTCATAGTGGAGGATCTTGATGCCAGATCAAAAAATATCAAATGTCTTGGTCAGACAATGTATTTTACACACTCTTTCTCTTGGTCCACTAGGGACCAGAGCTGTGCAACTTTCTCTGAAGGGAAAGAGTCCACAAACATGCCCATATTGCATATTATGTTTTGCAAGTGCATGTCCATGAAGAGCTAGTAGGATGTTACATGGGACATCCAAGTGCAATCTGGGATGTCAATACCATAACTTCTGAAAAAAAAGCAGGCACGTGCAAGTTTTGGCACAATTTCACAAATGTGGATGTGTCTGATATGGATGTCTTTAAAGATATCTACACAGACATCCCCAGAATAGCATCTCAGAACATGGACATCTCATAGCATAATGTTTAAAGCAATGGGTTGGGAGCAGCGTGGCTAGGGTTCAAATCCCAGTGTGAGTCTTTGTGATCCTTAGACTAGTCACTTATCTTTCCATCTTCTCTATACTTTATGGATGTTTAAAGGTCAAAACAGGTATGTTCCTGATACCTATTCATGCCTGCAGCAGGTCTAAATGTGGACATGCCTGTAGATGTCCCTGTTGTTCCTGAAATCAGAGATGTGTAAGTCCACCGCACCTCCATGGACATGTCTCCACTACACCCCCTTGCCTACTTGGATGTCCTTGCACTGGAGCTATCTGTAAACGTCATTGGTGAAAGGGCTCGAGAGATGTTTCCGTGATTTCAACATCCACGTGCACATCTTGAGGCATCCTAAATCATGAGTAAGCCTTTTAGTGTTCTGAAAGAATTTCCTCCCAGAATAATCCAGTGTACTAGCCTTCCTCCCTGCTGGTATCGATGAGTGAGACTTGGAACGCTTGGCTTTTTGAGAGTGGATTCAACAGACATGGAGTGATTGTCAAATCCTGGGAGCCTTCTAGATTCTATACTTAGAGGAGACCTTCTTATTGACCAGAGGCATAGGGGGGGGGGTCCTCCCATATTCTAATCTGAAGCCTCTGAAGGATGTAGTACACGGGCACTATCACCGCCTCCAGAGGGGGATAACAAAACTGAAGGATTAACATTCTCCTGTCCTGGGTTTTTCCTCCATTTCTAGCTGAAATGGTATGGACCTGGCCATAACCCACAAAAAACTGTGGAAAGAAAGCTCCTCAGGTGGAAATTTGTGTCTTATGTGAGGAGGCAGGGGATCTAGGATAAATCAAGAGATCTCTCCTCTGAGAAATATACCGAGTCATCCTTTGAGAAGTACTCAAAGGATGTCTGACCACCTGCTTGGGCAGATGCCCGCATTTAATGAGCAGATGACCACCTTCTGATGCACTTGAGATGAACACCAATCGACTGTCACAAATATTTAGGCCCATCGAGATCTTGATGACGGTCTCTCTCCAGGATCAGCATGATGTCTCAATGAACCATATTCAGTGCCATTAAAGCTACAGTTTTATGCAGTGCAAAGACTGTCATTATTCTTTCCTCAAGGCCTCACATGAGACGCTCCTCAAAGACCATCATTGACAAAGGTGTGGGGGCTACCAGCAGAATCAGCTTATATCTCCGAAATCTGTCGAGGAGTATCAGCAGGCTGGTCCCACCCTAATGGAGATTGGCACAGCCCCTCCAAGGGATGAGTGGTCCTCACATCGGGGCTGCTTTGAGGGCTGTGGTTCAGCCAGTACCTCAATGTTCTTAATATCATGCTCCAATGAATCTCAGCCTTTGCCCAATGATCAGCATCCTTAGTCCTTGATATTTGGGACTATAAGTATGATCCCGTCCTCTTTTTCAGATGGAAGTCTGTGGATGACTGCTGTCAAGATACCCTACTAATGCTAGACTAGGTGGCTTCATTGACGCCTCAATGTTCATGCACCTCCAGCATCTGGTGCAGCTCCTGGGACCAAGACTACTACTAATCATTTGTAAAGTGCTGCAAGATGTACGCATGAGGACCGATGCCATGGATGTTGATGGATCAGATTTATCTGCACCAAAAATTCTTCGGCACTTTTCTTCTCAACCCCCATTTTTGTCAGCTTTTGTCAGCAGCTCAGTTTTATTTGGAGGTTTCTTCACCACGTGCCACTAATTTGAATGAGATGCATAGTTGGGCATTTTCCATTGCTGCCTTCCAATTGTGCAACTCCTTTCCTCTTGGGCTGTTTAGGAAGAAGCTTAAAACTTATTCTTTTGCTTTTTCTTTCAATGTATGTCTTTAGGAATCTTGAATGATGTTTTATTTTATATTGTTTCGAATGACGCTTATGAATAGTATTTCTATTGTGGGAGTACTGGAATTTTAAGTTTAGTTTTATATTATTATTACTACTACTACTGAGCATTGGTATAGCGCTACAAGACATACCCAGCACTGCACAGACATGAAAGAGACAGTCCCTGCTCATCAGAGCAGGAGCATCTTGGAATTGTTGCTGCCCCCTACTAGACTCCTGGAGATCCACATCAAGAACCGGGGATGGGAGGGTTTTGCTGAAGCTACACAGGGGTTGGAGAATTATATTGCACATGTTCAGCAGGGACTGTCTCTTATATGTCTGTGCAGAGCTTATTATATGTTTAGTCTTTTGTGATGGTTTTTGTGAATATTTTATTGTATCCCACCTAGGATGCCAGCTAGTGTGGACTATAAATGTTTTAAATACGTGTAAATAAATCTGTAAGCATAGGACAAGAAGAAGGTTCATTGTCAGATTCCGAGCACTGAAGGCACCAGGTGCTTGTTACCAATATGGTCCTGCTGTACTTGCTGCACTTTTAATCCTATTGGAGAGGTTTTGGGACATTTTGCCAGAAAAAAATTTGACAAAAATGTATCCCAGCCAGGGCATCTGAGAGAGAATCAGCTGTGCCTACTTAGTTGGGAACTGTGTGTGAGAGAAAACTGCAGCCAATCTGAGCACTTTTCAAATCATTTAGAATCCCTTCAGCAAAGGCTTCAACGATCCTGTGAGCAGTGAGTGAGAATCAGCTGTGCCTACTTAGTTGGGAACTGTGTGTGAGAGAAAACTGCAGCCAATCTGAGCATTTTTCAAATCATTTAGAATCCCTTCAGCAAAGGCTTCAACGATCCTGTGAGCAGTGAGTGAGAATCAGCTGTGCCTACTTAGTTGGGAACTGTGTGTGAGAGAAAACTGCAGCCAATCTGAGCACTTTTCAAATCATTTAGAATCCCTTCAGCAAAGGCTTCAACGATCCTGTGAGCAGTGAGTGAGAATCAGTTGTGCCTACTTAGTTGGGAACTGTGTGTGAGAGAAAACTGCAGCCAATCTGAGCATTTTTCAAATCATTTAGAATCCCTTCAGCAAAGGCTTCAACGATCCTGTGAGCAGTGAGTGAGAATCAGCTGTGCCTACTTAGTTGGGAACTGTGTGTGAGAGAAAACTGCAGCCAATCTGAGCACTTTTCAAATCATTTAGAATCCCTTCAGCAAAGGCTTCAACGATCCTGTGAGCAGTGAGTGAGAATCAGCTGTGCCTACTTAGTTGGGAACTGTGTGTGAGAGAAAACTGCAGCCAATCTGAGCATTTTTCAAATCATTTAGAATCCCTTCAGCAAAGGCTTCAACGATCCTGTGAGCAGTGAGTGAGAATCAGCTGTGCCTACTTAGTTGGGAACTGTGTGTGAGAGAAAACTGCAGCCAATCTGAGCACTTTTCAAATCATTTAGAATCCCTTCAGCAATGGCGCGCCCGTGCCTTGCGGGCCCGCGCCTGAGGGCCTCGCAAGAGGGCCCTTTGGCGTGGCCCTTAGGCGGTGGACCGTGCGGGACCCACTATCTGCTGCTATATGCTTATTCTATATGCTCATTCTGTTCAGCGATATGCTGTTTGTAGTTAATGTAAGGTAATGTAATGTAAGTTATGTACTGTGTTCCCTGTTTGTACTCCTAGTGTTTTGTTGTGATGTAATGATAATGCAATGTATGTTTCCCTCACCTTTGTTTAACTCTGTGCTGTATTAACCGCTTTGATTGAAGGAAAAGGCGGGATACAAAACATGTTAAATAAATAAATAAATAAATAAATAAATACAGTCTCGATTGGCAATATAGTAAAAATGAAGAAAACTTTTAAAAAGGACTGAAAAACCTGACTAAAAGGAACAAAAAGAAAAGGGAACACATGGCGGTGGCAGCTGCAGGTACTGTAGAAGAGAGAGAAACTCGGAAAAGTATATATAAATTCAGACATAAAAACACCACCATGGATTGCAGGAGAACGTGCCTTCAGAGCTCCAAGGATGAAAGAAGACTAAGGAGATGAGGAGCTACGGCAGCAGGTGGGAACAGAGGTGCAGGCATTATAGGGCCACTCCAAAAGCTTCTAGAAGAAATTGGGAAAGGCTTCCTGCCCAGGACAACACCCATATGTGAGGACATATCCTGTTTATCCACTGAGAAATTTGCACTCTGCCCACTTGTGCACTGAGAAATTTGCATTCTGCCCTTATGCATGCCCAAATAAAAGTATGCAGCATCAACCTGATGTGCATACCTACAAAACTGTGACTAGCTTAAATGCATGCATAAAGACTCTTTGAAAATATACAGTATGGGTTACATAAATTGATAGCGTGTAACTTTATGCAGCTCCTTATAAAATTACCACCTTAGTAACTAAAGGATAGTGCTTCTACAGTAATGCTGAAATCAGCTGCAGAAAACTACAAATGTCATGGGGACCGAGCAGCTTCTCAATGTGAGATCAGTCCTGTCTTAGCAGTGATAGAAAGCAATGGGGTCCTCTCTTTGCTCATAATGAACGATCAATACATTTCAAAATTCCCTGAAAATTTTCACAGCATACAATTGTTGAAATCATATTAGGAGAGTAGAGAAGTCAGTTATTTCACAATAGGCTAAAAATGTATGGCACTTATCTAAATTAGAATCCTTTTTATGTTGAAATTCTGTTTGGAATTCTGCTGTCTTCCAAGTTTCAGGGCTAACAGTTTTACCAACTGAGAATTAATTCACTCTGTCTCTGTATGTCTGAGCCCTATACACACACAGAGTGATCCAAACGAAGGATCTGTGCAAGACTTTATTTCAACTACAGATCAAGAGTGAGTCACCCAGACTGAAAAGTTCTTCTGATAGCTTCTACACTCACTGAGAAGAAGCACAAGCAGCTCAAAGGGCTGAAGCTGTGATGGAGGCAACTGCTGCCTCTGGCCAAGTATTGCCTACAGCTTATCATCTGGATACTATGGTTTCCATCCAATGAGGAGGTGGAGTGGGAGGAGTGGGACAATGTGGTAAGACACATGACATCATCCCACTATAATTTTTCTTTTAAATGCAGTCTGGAAATAAGAAAGGTTTAAAAAAATGGAAAAGCAGTTTTAATGTTTTGATAAACAAAAATGGACATTTTCAGAAAACGTTTGGTTTGCTCTAGTGAAAAAGATTACATGAATAATAATAATAATAATAACAATATTAAGTATTCTTACAAAAAAGGGGAAAGATGAATATGTAGGGAACTCACATTCCTTGCTTAGTATAATCAAACCATGCTTTATAAGACAAAGGATATCTGTATATATTGGAACCTGATGCCATGTAGAACTGTATCAATATTGTAATGTGGGATGGGAATAAATATCTTCTTAGTTGCAATAGTTATGGTGTAGAGTGCTGGTACACTGCAAGTGATGATGCACAAAATAGACTAGGGAACTGCAAAGTTCATAATGAAGAAACTATCACTATAATAAATGTTCATGTTTTCCCATTTTCTAATCAGCGATATTACTACATTCACAGCATACTCTAACATGACTTTCCTCCACACAGTTTCTAAACAGCAGGAACACTTTACAAATACTGTAAGTGCTACAGCCACTGGTACTAAAACATGACAGACTTTAGGGTTTGTTTCCTAAAGTGTGGTACTACATGTCATCACATGGCAATGGTAACAGTTACCACGAGAGGGAGTCAGAAATAAGTGGAGAATGGGTGGGTTAATGGCATGGACAGTAACTTGCAGTTAGTTCATGGTAAGTTACCATCTACTAATTATCACCACTGAAGACATGCAGATGCAGCACTATAGGCAATGCATGTGCTGTGGGCTACTCCAGCTCAAAAGAATCCTCCATTCCACTGCAAATCTATAACTGTCCACCCCCCCCCCCCAACATGTGCAATATAATTCTCCAACCCCTGGGTAGCTTCAGCAAAGCCCTCCCACCCCGGTTCTTGTTGTGGATCTCCAGGAGTCTAGTAGGGGGCAGCAACAATTCCAAGATGCTCCTGCTCCATCGGTGACCCAGGATCAAAATGGCACCTCTGACTCCTAGTGGTAGTTTGTGGTGAAGAGCGCCCTCCTGAGGAAATGGAGACTGAAGGAAATCCTGAAATGCAGCAGGATTTACACAGGATTTACAATCCTAAAAGGAAAAAAAGCCCTCTTCTGGTGAGCTGAGAATGAAGACCAGCCCAGGGGAGGAGTTGAGCAGTGCTGATTGGGCACACCCAGGGGTTGGACGGGGTGTGTCTGAGAAAGAATCCCTTTATGAAGTGGTGAAGGACGCTGCTAAACAGATTAAGGGGATCAAGAAGAACAAGAAGAGAGAGAATAGCTTGAAGCAGAATTCCCAGGAGCAGAGGACCTGTGAGCAGAGGGCCTGGAAGCAGAAGCAGAATAGCTGTGAGAAACAGGAAAGCCATGAGCAGTTGACCAGGAAGCAGTTTGGCTGCACGTCTGAGCCTGGTAGCAGCAGAGGACCTGCAAGGATCTTAACAGGTGCTTGGAAAGGAAGTCCTACGAGAAGTGGACGAAGCCCTGGTTTAGAGTCTTGGGAAAAGGCAGAGCCCTCGTGGATACAGTTTGGACCGGAGAGGCCCAGAAGCACTCACAGCTACAAAGCTTTTGAGCTACCTAAAAGGAGAGGAGCCTGGCAGAAAGACAGCAGTTTCTATAGGAACCTGGATAGAGAAGGTAAAGTCCCATCTCCTATATTTAAGGCTGTTTTAAAAGATCCCAATTGTGGAGTGTGTGCTTTACCTGCTATTCTTCCTGTTGGATTGGACTGTTTGCTCCCACCCGGTGTGTGCTGAGGTCACGTGGGCATCTGCGGGCTATAAGAGCTGAGCCCCCACCGCGGCACTTGGAGTGTGTGCTTTACCTGCTATTCTTCCTGTTGGATTGGACTGTTTGCTCCCACCCGGTGCGTGCTGAGGTCACGTGGGCATCTGCGGGCTATAAGAGCTGAGCCCCCACCGCGGCATTTGGAGTGTGTTCTTTACCTGCTATTCTTCCTGTTGGATTGGACTGTTTGCTCCCACCCGGTGCGTGCTGAGGTCACGTGGGCATCTGCGGGCTATAAGAGCTGAGCCCCCACCGCGGCACTTGGAGTGTGTGCTTTACCTGCTATTCTTCCTGTTGGATTGGACTGTTTGCTCCCACCCGGTGCGTGCTGAGGTCACGTGGGCATCTGTGGGCTATAAGAGCTGAGCCCCCACCGCGGCACTTGGAGTGTGTGCTTTACCTGCTATTCTTCCTGTTGGATTGGACTGTTTGCTCCCACCCGGTGCGTGCTGAGGTCACGTGGGCATCTGTGGGCTATAAGAGCTGAGCCCCCACCGCGGGACGCGTGCCCAAGGGCACGTGCTCCGAAGGGGCGTGTCCAAAGGGGCAGGCCCTGCCCCTTTGGAGCACGTCGGAGCTTCTCCGGAGTTTATTGGAGCTTTTTGTGGTCTACATAAGTCCTTGTTTGTATGGGGAAGCGTAAGAAGAAACTTATTTCCCTGATGTCGTCTGGTAAGGCGGTGAAGGTAGTAGGACCCATGGACAGTTATGTCAAGTCTATGGTTTCCTCCCTAACCGCCCAATCACCTTTGGAGTCTTCTACCTCCATTAGCTCCTCCTCCGGTGAGTTGTCTCCTGATCCGCGACGGGTTGTGACTCCACCCAGCATAGAGCTTTTACCTCGGGATGTGGGTTCTCCTAGGGTAGATGAGGAGGACTCTATACCCGAAATTTCCCAGCTGCCGGTCTCCTTCTTGAAGGTAAATGATGTGGTTTCTGTTTTGCCTTTACCTTTTGACTTTTCCGCTAATTTGGATGCTCCCACACCACCAAAAGAAATATCACTTCAGGATATTTGGCAAGTTGTTTCTCGGACTGAGATTTCTCTGAACTCTTCTTTATTAAAACTATCTAAGTTTACGCATGAGACTGTCACTGTCCTGAATGACTGTCAGACTAGATTGGATAAGTTGGAACAATCTAAAACTAAAATGGAAGGTTTAATCTCCTCTGTGCAGGGAGTTTTGGCATCTTCAGTCCAGGACTCCCTATTATTACATCAACGTGATGAAGTGTTTGAAAATGCTTTGCGGGTTAAAAATTTACGTTTGTTAAATTTTCCCCGCACGCATTATCTGTCTCCCACTATTTTGTTTTCTAAATATTTAAAAGAAGTCCTGAAAATACCTGACTCAGATGCAATGTTCCTGTCCAAAATTTACTATTTGCCTTCTGGGGTTAGGGAACCCCTTAGGACGGATTCTGAGACAGGTGTTTCGGCTCAGCAAGGAGTTGATCAATTGAATGCACCTAGCTTAGATCTATCTGAATATTTAGAGACCTCTATTGAGGAGATTCCAACCCAAGCAACTTTGTTGGTAACATTTGCATTGGAGAAAGACAAAGATTTAGTTCTGCGTACTTATTTTAAATTTCGTCAGGAAAAGTATTTTGGTCAGGTAATCCAGATGTTTCCCGATGTGTGTCGTACTACTCAGTTAAAACGAAAAGCTTTTCTTTTACTTAGACCTCGGGTCCTGGCTATAGGAGCTACCTTTACGTTAAAATATCCCTGTAAATGTGTTATAGTTCATCAGGGCAAATCTTATGTTTTTTTAGATTCTCTTCAATTAGAGACCTTTTTGAAGGGGTTGGTATTGGAGTAAGTTTATTTCCTTTTACTCTTTGGTGCTCTTGCTAAGTTAAAAGGAGTCTTTGTATTCTTTCCAATCTAATTTGTGATTTTCCTTGCATAATTTCCTTGTATTTCACACTCCATATTGTGGGCTGAGTGTTCTTATTTGTTGTATAAATCTTGTATGTACTTTGTTGATTGCTTGTATTACCTTTTGAATACCTTTAATAAAGAGGTTTGAAATTCAAAAAAAAAAAATCCCAATTGTTTCCCTGAGTCATTCAAGCCAAGAGCTGAAGGGGGAAACATTATTGACTGGGAGAAAAACTCAGTGTTGGCTGACAACGGTTTGTCAGGAACTGAACAGGCTGAATTGCTCCTTCAGGACTTTAAAGAGTTCTTAGAATTGAAAGCAGGCAGACAGTCAAAGCTGAATGAGGACAATAGCTCTGTGCAGTCAGAAGATTTTATGCAAGTGGAAAATGCCTTACCTTTGATAAACTCTGACGATAATAGCATGGACTGTTCAATATGCTGTAAGGAAATAGCAGTATAACAAAGCTTGCCTGTACCTTGTATGAAAAGAATACAACGTGGAAGTTTCTACTGCCGTGCTCTGAAAACCTAATTGTTTGCACCTGAGTTTGAGTTCACACTGTGAATGGAACAGTGATTGCATGAGGCTGCAATATATGTAAGTCACCTCTTGTGGCAGAGCTGAGTTAAGCTCCATAGAAGAAAAGCTGATCTCACTTTACGTTGTCTTATATTCCTGAGTTTCTTCTGTTACCATTTAAAGCACCATTTATGTTCATGCATCTGAATTTTGATGCGCTGGAGGAATCTCCCCAACACGAATAAAATATTCTTGCAAAGCCTTACCGTCTCTGGCGCAACTACATTTATCAGTGAGAGAAAGGAGAACAAAACTACATCTCCCATCATTCCAAGGGAATAGTTTTAATCCATTCCTCACGGGACAATAGGCCACTCCTGTCCTTTAGCCCTAGGGCGGGGGCAGGAGCGTCGCAAGTTTCACAGTACTAGCACTAGGGATCAAGTTGTTGAACCCCTAGAAGTACTACTGTGAAACTACTGCTAGAGGTCAGAGGTGCTATTTTGATTCCAGGCTGCCAAGGGGACGGAACATCCAGGAATTGTTCCTGCCCCACCACACACCAGGGAATACCCAGTAAGAGGGGAAAGGAAGGTTTTGTTGAGGCTGCCAGTGGATGTTGGAGGGGTGGGGGCTCCATTGCACATGTCAGTGGGCATCAGGACGGTATGGGTATATACTGAGTCTGCTAAGGGAAGCATCAGGGGGTAGGAGGTTTTATTGCACATGGGGGGGGGGTCTGTTTCTGCAGCATTGGCACCTTCTGATCAAGTACAAAAGACGCATCTCCACCCCTAAAAAATCTAAACTGCATGCTAATAAATGCTTGATCAATCCGTAACAAATGGCCTGTCCTCACCGACTACATTAATCATCGGTACCTTGACCTGCTCTTCATTACTGAAACCTGGCTAACAGACACCGACACTGTCCTCACCAACCAACTAAAACCTCCTGGCTACGACCTATTCAACCATCCCAGAACAAATCGAAGAGGCGGAGGGGTCCTAATAATAGCCAGAAGCGACCTCCATCTCCAGTGCGACAAACCATAGCACAACCAATCTTGACAGCATCCTCATCTCAAACAAGACACTAGCAACTTGCCTCATTTACTGACCACCATCTCCTAATGCTGATGAACTGGCTACAATCCTTGATCTAGCATGCAACCAGAATACCCAACGGAAACAACACTGGCTCCTAGGTGACTTTAACCTCCCATCACTCTCTACTAAACACTCTACAGCATTCCTGGAGGCAATGACCATGCTGGACTATCACCAACTCATTCACACCCCCATCCACACTGGAGGCAACATCCTGGACCTTATTTTTGCCCCCCCCCCACCACCTCCCCATGCACTAAGCAACCTGACCCCACCACTCATTCTATCGGTTCCCTGGTCTGACCATAATGCCATACTCTTCAACATTCCATATACCACAGATGAACAACATTCTTCTGCTTCAAACCCCCTGATCTACCGCCGCTTCAGGCACTTCAATACAGAGACATTCCTACATGACACTCTGTATGACCTTGACTCCAAAACTGACGATATGGACGAGCTAATAGAAATTTGGAACAACAGCCTCTCCAAAGCTGCGCTCCTACCACCCTCCATGAAACCCAGCTGCAAGAACCACGTAGCCGTATGGTTCACCACTGACCTGCGCTTATCATTAATACACCTTAGGAAACTAGAACACCACTGGAGACGTTCTACACACATTGAGGATCAAACTGCATACCTGAATAAATTGTACCAGCACTGTAAAGCAGTAAACAATAAGAGAAAGGAATACCACACCAGCACCCTCATGCGCTCTCTCAACAAACCTCGAGAGCTCTTCAACCTCATCAAATCCCTCACTAAGGATGCATCCTCACATGAGCCTACAAGTACTCCTGGCCCAGAGGCCTTTGCCACATACTTCCAAAGCAAAACCACTTCAACTTCACCCGACTCAGGCTGGTATGACTTTGACAACTCGCCCAGACACATCTCTCCCCCTGATAGCACACCCACACCCATCCTAGAAGGATTTTATCCATACACCTCTGAACAAATAGAGAATATCATGTGTGGAATCAACACCACCACCTCCCCTACTGATCCATGCCCAGCTTTCCGGATTAAACAGGCACGATCCAACCTTAGCCCTGTCATAGCCAAAATCTTTCACTTTCCAAAGGCCTTCTACCACCGCCTCTCAAAACCACCTCCATTAGACCACTCATAAAGAACAACAAGCTAAACCCATCGGAAACCAGTTCATACAGACCCATATCCAGCTTCCCCTTCTTGACCAAAACACTAGAAAAGTTATCCGCCAACAAATCCAGGACCACACTGACTCCTATGCACCTCTGGACCCCCAGCAACACGGATTCCATCAACATGGGGTCGAAACCCTATTGACGACTCTCCTGGACAGACTCCACACAGGCCTAAACAAAAGAAAACAAGGTTTCATCCTAATATTCATGGACATTGCCTCTGCATTCGATACAGTCAACCACAATCTCCTACTCACCCGCCTGCATCAAAAAGGCATAAGGAACCAAGCCCTCAACTGGTTCAAGTCATACCTGTCGGATCGCCAGCAATAAGTCCGCATAGGTTCACAGTCATCCAAACCATTCCAACAAACGCAAGGAGTCCCACAAGGCTCATCTCTCTCCTCCCTACTCTTTAACATTTATATTCAACCTATCTGCGACATTATACATTCATTCAATGTTTACTACACATCAGTGCTGATGACGTCCTACTCTATGCTCCTTCCTCCATAGACAACCACGACTTTTCGTCCATTACAGAATGCTTCAATGCTGTCTTGGACTGGCTCGCTACCCACAATCTGATGGTTAACAGCAAAATGTCAGAGGTCTTATTCATATCTAAAGACTAAGCTTTCACCCCACCAACCTCCCTCAGGCTAAAAGATGTCATACTCACGGCGAAGCAAGAAGTACGTTACCTTGGAGTCATCTTGGACAAACATCTAAACTGGGAAGCCCACATACAAACTGTCACCGAGGCTGTCTATCATAAACTAAGAACCCTCTGACATCTACGCACGTTCCTCGAACCCTCGGACTTTCGCTCAGTATGCCAGGCCCTTATCTTTCCTCACCTGGACTATGCCAACATTATCTACCATGGCCTGTCAAAGAACACTCTTCAGCCTCTACAACTAGCCATGAATATAGCTGCCCAAACACTCCTATCTGCCTCAAGATTCAAACACATTACGCCTCTATTGATCCAGCTTCATTGGCTCCCCATAGCAAGCTGACTGGTATACAAAGCCCTGTTACTCACCTTCAAGTCGCTGCACAGAATATCCGCCACCTCCCTCACAAACCTCATACAGCGTGCCCCTGAAAACAGACCAGAAGATCATATATGGTGAATTCACTCATCACCCCCTCAGCAATAAGGACATACAGCCAGTCAACAAAAAATCGTGCCTTTTCTCTCTATGCACCAACCCACTGGAATGCCCTACCTCCAACAATCCATGCCATCACAGACCTTACAGCCTTTAGGAAGGCCCTAAAGACATAATTATTTCAACTAGCCTATAGCCAGCCACCCTGAACAAAGCCTATGTACAGTTCGCCTCTAGTCCCCCTACCAGCATACTCCAAGTTCTTCTCCCTGTTTTCACATCTAATTTAGATTACGTGTTACTTACTGTTACCTATTGTTACGTTTGTTCAATGTAAACTGTTCTACACAAATTGTTCCATGTAAACTGTTACTGTTCTTGTTTTATGTAAACCACACTGATTTCAAAGAGCGCGGTATATAAAAGCAAATAAATAAATAAATAAATAAAATAAGATGAAATTAGACTTACCTGCTAATTGCTGTTCCTGAAGTAGACCCAGTCTAGTCCCGGACCTCTGAGTTGTCCACCTCATTCAGCAGCTTGGAGACTGAGGAACCTCCTTCTTTTGTGATGTCATCCGTATATCCCTCTGGGATCCGCCTTCCTCAATCAGTACCCTATTGACAAAGCAGACTCACCAGAGAAAACAAGTAAGTCTCAACCTCACTACCACCCCGTAAGGTGCCACTTACCAACTCTAGCCACTCCCCAAAACTAAACTGTATAACAACAAATTATCTAAGAACTGTTAACAACTAAACGTGCTGAGGCTGTCTTCTAACCTGCTCGAACGCCAACATGCAAGATGACCATAAGTTCCCCAGGGAAATCGTCCCCTTTCTCCACTCTTCTTACCTCTCATCTTCAACAACTCAGACTGTGCTTCGTATGCCCTCAACACTGGGATGGGACTCGGGACTAGACTGGGTCTACTCCAGGAACAACAATTAGCAGGTAAGTCTAATTTCACCTTCCTGATCGTATCCCCAGTCTAGTCCCGGACCTCTGAGTAAGTACCAGAGCAGTAAACCTAACGGGAGGGCCCTGCTACACCAGCCTGAAGCACCACAGCTCCAAAACAGGCATCCTGTGCCAACTGCACATCTAGCTGGTAGTGCTTCACAAACGAATTCAAGGATGACCACGTGGCCGCCTTGCAAATCTCTGATGGCACCAACCGAACTTCCACCCATGAAGTCGCCTGAGCCCTAGTGGAATGGGCCCACAACCCTTCCGGTACCGGCTTGCCTTTCAACAAGTAAGCAGACGCAATCGCCTCCTTAATCCATCTTGTGATGGAAGCCTTTGACGCCGCCTCTCCCCTTCTAGGACCAGCGAAGAGGACAAACAACCTCTCGGATCTTCGAAAGCTCGCTGTACGCCATAGATACTTTTTCAACGCCCGCCGGACGTCTAACTTCCTCTTTACCAACCCTGCCGGGTCAGAACTGAACATTGGCAAAGAAATGTCCTGATTCAAGTGAAACGGCGACACAACCTTGGGCAAGAACGCCGGAACTGGTCTCAATACCACCTTTGAATGAAAAAAGGTGAGATAGAGTTCCTTGCAGGACAACGCTTGCAGCTCCGAAATCCGTCTTGCAGAACAAATGGCCACCAGGAACACAACCTTCAAAGTGAGATCTTTCACCGAAGCCCTACCCAATGGCTCAAACGGCTCCCGCTCCAGCGCCTCCAGTACCAGTGGGAGCTGCCATTTGGGCATCAGGCGCCTACTTGGTGGTCTCAAGAGTGAAACCGCTCTCAGAAACCGCTTGACATCCAAATGGTCTCCGATAGAACGGCCAGAAATCCATCCTCTGTAACACAACAAGGCCACAACCTGCACTCTAAGTGAAGCAGCAGCAAGCCCCTTGTCAAAACCGTCCTGCAGAAATTCCAAGATCTGTGAAATGGACACCTTAAGCGCCTCCGAGTCCCTCTCTCTGCACCAAGCCTCAAACACTCTCCAAACCCGGACATACGCTAATGACGTAGACCTCTTCCTGGCTTTCAACAGCATGGAGATCACCGCTGTGGAGTAACCTCTCGACATCAACTGAGCCCTTTCAATAGCCAAGCCGTAATCGAGAACCGATCCACGTGAGGCATGAGAAGAGGACCCTGCGACAACTGATCCGGTCATACTGGGAGCCGCCACGGCCACGCTACCAGGAGCCTTAAAAGATAAGCATACCAAGGCCGACGGGGCCAATCCGGGGCAATTAAGATCACCTGCCCCCTGAACCTCTCTATCCGTTGGACCACCCTGCCTATTAGCACCCACGGAGGAAAGACGTACAGGAGCTGTCCCTCCAGCCAAGACTGAATGAGAGCATCGAGGCCCTCCGATATTCTTTCTCTTCTTCTGCTGTAGAAGCGACTGGCTTTTGCCGACTGAAAGGTTGCCATCAAATCCATCACCGGCATGCCCCAACGGCGTACTAGCATTTCAAACACCTCCTGATGCAGGACCCACTCTCCTGGGTCCACCTTTACTCGACTGAGGAAGTCGGCCTCCACGTTGTCCACCCCTGCAACATGCGCTGACAACACTGCTAGGAGATGCTCCTTGGCCCAGCCGCACAGGCTCTCTGCTTCGGCCTCCAGTGCCGTACTGCTGGCTCCCCCTTGCCGATTGATGTACGCCACCACGGTTGCGTTATCGGAAAACACTCGAACCGCTGTCCCGCAGAGACACGCCTGAAAGCTCTGCAGAGCCAGGGCCACTGCTCTTAACTCCAACCTGTTGATCGACCAAGACCTCTCCTGGATGCTCCACTGCCCCTGCGCGAACTGTCCCTGGCAGTGGGCTCCCCAGCCCAGAAGACTGGCATCCGTCATTAACGCCACCCAATCGGGCACCTTGAGAGGCTTCCCGCTCTCTAGAGAACTGGCAGCCAACCACCAACGAAGTGCTACTCGTGTCTCGTCCAGACAGATAAGTCTCCGAGACAGCGGATCCTGCTGATGAGACCAGAGCCGGAGTAGCACTCTTTGCAAGGGTCTCATGTGCGCTCTCGCCCATGGCACCAATTCCATGGTCGCCACCATAGTGCCCAGAAGCTGCAGGTATTACCATGCTGTGGGTGCCTTTCTCCTTAGGAACTTCCAGACTAACGTCCGTAACCTTTGCACCCTCTGCTGGGGGAGAAACACCTGTCCAGACACCGTGTCGAACCGAGCCCCTAAGTATTCTATACCCTGAGAGGGCACTAACTTGCTCTTTGCCCGGTTGACTACCCAATCCAGGCTCTCTAGGAAACTCACTACCCTGAACGTAGCTCGTTCGCTCTCGCTCCTTGACTTTGCTCGAATCAACCAATCGTCCAGGTACAGGTGTACCAGAATGCCGTCCCTGCGCAAGGCTGCCGCAACTACCTCCATGATCTTTGTGAAAGTGCGCGGTGCCATCGCCAGACCGAACGGCAAGGCTCAGAACTGAAAGTGACCGAAGGGAACCGCGAAGCGAAGATACTTGTGATGCTCCGGCTGAATGGGAATGTGAAGATACACTTCTGACAGGTCCAGGGAAGTGAGGAATTCTCCCCTCTGAATTGCCACAATTACCGAACGCAGGGTCTCCATGTGAAAGTGAGCCACGCGAAGGCAACGACTCACCCCCTTGAGTTCCAGAATGGGCCGAAAACCTCCGTCGTCCTTCGGTACCACGAAATATATGGAGTATCGACCGCAGCCGTATTGGTCCCGGGGAACCGGCTCTATTGCCCTGAGGTCTAGGAGCCTTCTTACCGTCTCCTGCACCACCTCGCACTTGGCTGCCGCCCTGCAGGGAGACTGCACGAAGGCATCGCGCACTGGCCGCTGCAGTTCCAGTGCGTAGCCCTCTCGGATGACCTCTAGGACCCACTGACCTGAGGTGATTTGGACCCAGGCGGCATAGAACTCCTGCAACCTCCCTCCCACGGAGACTAGAGGCCCCTGGGTCTGCCTGATCTCATTGTGATTTCCTGAGGTTAGAGGAGGGAGAGAAGGCGGAGGGGGACGCCCCAAATCCTCTCCCCGCCATCCTCAAAAGCCCTGGCTTCTGCCGGGAAATCTGCCTCTCTGTCCAGAACTGAACCTTTGGAAACGAAACCTGCGAAAATCACGTTGTTATCCCCTGCCAGCCGTAACTACTCGGCCCTGCTTGGGCTTGTCCTCAGGCAACTTGCACCTTTCGATTCACCCAACTCCTTGACCAACTTCTCCAGGACCTCGCCGAACAAGAGACGTCCCTTAAAAGGAAGCTTGCTCAACCTTGCTTTAGATGAATTACACAGGTACACTACCAAAAAACTGCCTCCAGTTTTGCAACTGATTCCTATAGATTTTGGGGTGCTGAATCCAGGAAAAATAGCCAAAATATTCCATCACGTCACGTTTTCTTGCAAAATTAGATTTCTTACCCATATAAGGAATGTTCACATAATTTCTTTTTAGCCGACTGCAGTTTATTTTCTTGGCCCAAAATAGAGGTTGAATGGTTAACTAACTAGAAACACTCCCTCATGATATTTTAGAGTGTTTTGTATTCATTTTATACATTAACAGGACAATTGGGAGGCGGGGGGCTAAATCCAGTACTCGCGCTGGCGCATGTTCTTTCCTGTTCGCCTCGCCTCGTTCGCACCGCTCAAACACGGTGGTTGCGACATGAACGTTCCTGTCAAATTTCAGTTTCTTGCAAGTTCATTATTACCTTTTGTTTGCTCAGTCGTAATCCAGCTTTATTCCGAAGTGGTTCACTACAGTTGTAGTTTGCAGTGCTGTGTATTTGTGATGGCTCACAGAGCCAGAGGTTGCGTCAACTCTCCGACAGTTTTTGTTTTATTTGTGGGGAATATACCGTGAAAAAGCGGCAGAGGAACATTTCTGCATTTATTAAAAAAGTATATTTCGCCTATTTCGGTTTGAAGTTAGGCGATCAAGACAAACCGTGGGCTCCTCACAAAGTGTGCAAGACATGTGAGGAAGATCTACGCTTATGGATGAAAGGTAAAAAACAAGCATTTCGTTTCGGAATACCTATGATGTGGCGTGAACAAAGAGACCACAGCAGTGACTGCTATTTTTGCTCTTGCATTGTGAAGGGATACAACTTAAAAAATAAGAACGTAATAAGTTACCCCAACCCTTCCCTCAGCAATTAGGCCTATGCCTCATAGCAACGAAGTACCTGTGCCTGAACCACCAAAATCTTTGGATCATATTTGTGTGGACGGTTTTGATCATGATGAGACTCATCAGATGGCTTTTCCCGATGAGTCCAGTACTTCCGAGTTTGAAACTGAACCAGATCCGAAACTGAACTTTTCTCTCAAGCTGAATTGAATGATTTAGTCCGGGATTTAGGACTCCCAAAAGATGCTGCCCAACTGCTAGGTTCTCGCTTAACAGAAAAATCTATTGTCACCAGGAACAACTTTTTATTGGTACCGCAACCGCGAGACACAATTTTTGAAGTATTTCAGCAAAGAGGAAGATTTGGTATTTTGCAACGATATATACGGAGTGATGGAAAAGTTTAAACTCAAGTATGATCCTGCTGAATGGCGGCTGTTCATTGATTCGTTAAAAGACAGCATAAAAGGTGTTCTTCTTCATAATGGCAACACATTCGCTTCAGTTCCTATTGCTCACTCTGTTATTCTCCAAGAAAAATACAAGAATTTGGCCCTGATTCTTCAGAAGATTCGTTATGATGAGCATAAGTGGATGATTTATGGAGACTTTAAAATTCTATCCATGCTATTAGGGCAGCAATCTGGTTTCACCAAATATCCCTGCTTCCTTTGCTTGTGGGATAGCCAGGCCCGCGACCTACACTGGGGGAAAAAAAGACTGGCCAATTCGGGAGTATTTGAGACCCGGTGAGAAAAATGTTCTTCATGAGAGCTTGGTACCTCGTGATAAAATTCTATTACCACCTCTCCACATTAAGTTGGGTCTCATTAAGCAATTCATCAGTCCCTTCCATAAGATGGTGAGTGCTTTCGGTACCTTTGCTCAAAGTTCCCCCGACTTTCTGAAGCAAAGCTAAAGGAAGAGTGTTTTGTTGGCCCTGATATAAGGAAACTCATTTCAGATGGAGCATTCGCTGAACGATGTCTGAGAAGGAAAAAGAAGCCTGGGATTCCTTCAAGGATGTTGTTCTCAAATTCTTGGGGAACAGGCGGGATGAGAACTATAAGGATTTGTTGCCAGGATGCTCAATGCCTTCAAAGAACAAGGCTGTAACATGACCTGAAAGTCCATTTCTTGCACTCCCATGTGAACTACTTTCCCGAACTTGGGGGCGTACAGTGAAGAACAAGGTGAAAGGTTTCACCAGGACATCAAGGACGCAGAGAGAAGGTACCAAGGAAGATGGAACACCACTATGATGGCTGATTTCTGCTGGTTGCTGCTGCGGGAAACCCCAGATGAAAAATACGCCAAGCAGCGCACCAAGAGAAGCATTCGGGGAAGAAGAAACGGGCCCACCAGGAGATTGATTGACCCAAGAATGACTTTAAAATCTAAACTGTGTGACAAATATCGTGTTTTTACTAAACTTTGAAATAAAAATTTGCTAGTTATTACCACAGTGTCGGATCTCATTTATTAGAATTTTATTTTCACACCATCGGGTGTTTGTCTTCATGTATTGCAATGGTGCGGTTTGCGTTTTCTATTCTTACATACATACCTGTACAACATTTTTTGCACATTTCTTTGCTTTGCTTTGTGTCTAACCTCGCTCTTATATGCTCAATGTTTGTGCACATGTATGTGGCTGTTTTAAGTGCAGACAATTTTGCTACCATCACAGTGTGTTTTGTTGACATTACTCTATTCTTATGTGCTGCCTTGTTACAATTTTCTTATTCTTATTTGAATAACTACTAAACAATTAGTATAAAGAATTCATCCAAGAAACTTTTATCTCGATCGCACTCAATCTGAAACGTTCACCTCAAACTGCTAACCCAATGTAGCAAACTCTGTACGTGATGGAGCAAATTGGTTACCAGATTTGGATTCAGCGCACCAAAAAACGTAAAAATCAATCGAAACATTAGAGGCAGTTTAAAAAAAAATTTTTTTAGTGTACCTGTGTTATCAGCCGCCCAATTACGTAGCCACAGATAATGCTTTGCTGCCACCACCAATGCCATACTCTTAGACAAGCCGCGCATAAGATCATAGTGAATGTCTGACAAATAGGCTGCCCCTGACTCCAGGCGAGCAGTATCCCCGGACTTGTCGCCTTCCTGCCCCGCTTGGGCCTGCTGAGACCACCGCAGGCATGCCCTGGCCACCCAGGCCCTGCAAATAGCCGACTGGAGAGACAGGGCATTGATATCAAAAATCTGCCTCAGTAAGGCATCCAGCTTTCTATCGTGCATATCCTTAAGGGCCGCGCTGCCCTCCACCGCAATGGTGGTTTTCTTTATCACTGCAGCCACGGCCGCATCCACCTTGGGAGGCTTGAAGACCTCCCTATCCTGGTCCACCAGCGGGTATAGCTGACTCATCACCCTGGAGCCCTTGAGCGCAGACTCCGGTAAGTTCCACTCCTCCTGTATCAACTCCTGGAACACCCGGTGTACCGGAAATGCTCTCTGAGACCTTCGAAAGACTTGCAACAACGGATCCTCCAGAGTCTCATTCTCCACCGGCCCCTGGGCCGGCATGTTCAGGGTTCTCAGCGTCTCCACGATGAGAGCTGGGAGTTCGTCCCTTCGGAATACCCACCCCACTCTAGCTTGCTTCTCTTTGTCCTCAAGCTCTCCTTCCTCTAGCTCCTCCTCTATGGCCACACTCCCACCTTCCTCATCTGAGAGCTGCCCCTCCGAGGCAACAGACTGAGCCCCGAACGCCGCATCCAAACACGGCCTCTTGGCTCCTTGCTGGGCCTCTGCGGCGGAGGCTTGTCCAAGTCTCTTCGCTCCTCCCCCTTCGAGGTTTCCATTTGCCTGCTTTGGCGGTAAGCCTCCTACTGCCTGCTGCAGAAGTCCACGAACTCTGCCGAGAATATGTACTCCAGCCCCTTGGGCCAGGCTGCTTGTGGATCAAGGACGTCCAGAGCAGAAGATGGCCCCGCTACCGGTTCCCCCAGGGGTTCGGGCCCAGGGGTAAACTGGCCCCGAGAGCGACCGAAGGGTCTGCCTCTGCCCCTAGCCGCTCCTCCGCATCCTCTCCGGGAAGCTCCATGGCCGCAGCCTCTTTAGAACAGTTCTTACACACACCTGAACCTGAAACTGAACTTCTCTTAGCTCCACAAATAAAACACTGAGGCCTTGACGGCATAACCCCCTTGAGCAGGCCCTCCCCTGGCCACAACTACCGCACTCTGCCAACCCACCAAGGGAAGGCCCACCGGAAGCCCACAGAACCCCAAGAAAAAGAAAACCCCCTTTCTCTCCTTTTTCCTTTTTTTTTTAACTCAAATTCACACCTAATAACTGGGCTCTGAACATATCCCACGGGTTTTCAGCCGTCGCGCCTTCAAACCGCGGCTTTATCCAGCCGGGAAACCCCGCTGTTAACTCCGACTCTGGTCCTGTGCTCCCTGCGCTGCTACCACATGACCAGGCCTGCTCTTCGATTTGTGCTCCCTTACGCTGCCTGACCAACGCTCACCAGCCCGCCCCCTTACCTCTGCCGATCATCCAGCACGGTCTCAGCGGGCCTCCGCCGTCTCTGCGCTTCCGGAGACGAAATCAGGCTCGGGTCATGCCCTGTGCACCGCGCGGAGGTCCGACACTGGGAACCTCCGCGGCCAGCCAGAGACGCTCTCACAGGCAACTCCTCTGCTTCGCGTCTGGCTGTGCACCTCTCCTCCCCCGGTTCAGCTCTCCCACTGCTAACAGAGAGCAAATCAGGCCTTTCCAGCGCCCACTGCTTAGATACCCACCCGAAGCAGGGACACAAACAGATTTGAGGAGAGCCTGTCGCACCTATAACGAACAGCCTTTGTGCAAATCTTAAAGGTATATCCTCACTTTCTCGATTTGAATTTATTATTTATTTTTTTTTACTAAAATCCCCCTACTTTAAACAACTATCCTTAATTGTTCCTCCAGTGAGCCCGGACCCCCAGGCTCACCGACCTATTCAGCTGCTTGGAGACTGAGGTAACTGATGGAGGAAGGCGGATCCCAGAGGGATATACGGATGACATCACAAAAGAAGGAGGTTCCTCAGTCTCCAAGCTGCTGAATGAGGTGGACAACTCAGAGGTCCGGGACTAGACTGGGGATACGATCAGGAAATTATTGCATTTCCAACAGTGCGAATTCAACCATGCTATTGGGAATGAACTTAAAGAGGGTAATTTTATATATTCCTACCTAATTAACACGTTTTTATGCATGTATTTCAAGCCTATTTGAGAAAGTCAAGTATACATGTACTTGACTTTATAAAATACCTGCGTAAGTGACCAAAAGCACACATTAGATTAAGGTACAATCACTTACACCTACCCTAGTCTGGTATAAATGCCTGTATCTGAATTTGTAAGGAAAACACAAGTGTAGCATTTTAAAATTTAGGTGTGCAACCTCACAGTCCACCTACAGTTCACTCACACTCTGCCCTGTGCATGCCCACAGTGAAAGTACATGTAATGGGTTGTGCACATGCAGTGACAGTATCATTAGCATGTGCACAGTATATGACTAAAACACCTAGATTTATGTGCATTATCTGCACGTATTTCTAGGTGGCTCCTTATAAAATTACCCCCAAAGTGCGGTAAATGTCTACCTTGTGCAGTAACTGCATGGACAGATGCTGGACATACCCCCAACAATAAACACATAGGTTTTTCAATTACCATGTACTCATTTTTGCAAAACACATATGTGGTAACTATAAAACAGGCTCCATCAATTCTGTGCATTTGGATTATGGATTTAATTAATTCTCTTTCCAAACTTGAGCAATGGAGGGTGACGTGACTTATCTAAGGTCCTATGGAGCATCAGTGGGAGAAGTGGCTTTGCCTGGTTCTCAGCTCACTGCTCTGACCATTAGGCTACTCCTTCACTCTAAAGATGCAATTTACCCAGAATTCGTATTTGCCCCCAAATGACAAATGGTGGAAAATCAAAATAGTAACTGCTGTGAAGGCAGATAATTAGCCCAAAATAATATTTGTCACAGCTTAATATAAAATATTTGAGGCATTCTAGAAGAGGAGCTTTACAGATGCTCCATTAGCACTTTCCACCCTTCCTCCCTTATATACAACATATTTGTATTTGGCTCAGGTTACTTTGTTGACTGTTAATTGCTTGGATAAGTAATAAAGCTGTGACCAACTGCTTCTTCTAGTTTTGGAACTGACTGGATTATTTGGGTTTGGATCAAAGGTGTTATCAACGTTTTGCTTGTGCAGATGGGAGGTGGAGTTAATATGGGTAAGGTGGGACACCCATACTGGCTACCTATGTTATTGTAGATTATTCCCCTTACTAAAATGTAGCTACCATACCTGTCAGCGTACTGGGTTATTAATTGAAATGGGGAATTTTTAGATATGAGAAAACTTAAGCTTAACACCTTCTCTACAATTTTAAATGCTCCTTCCGTGATTATATGATCTTCCTATAAGAGAGCCAATCAGCCTTGAGTTTCCATATTTGATCTAAATCTCACTTTTTCTTGATGGGGCTGTACAAGCCTCTTATGTTCCAAAAGACCAATTTACTTATAATTATGACTGACAGCAATCCCACTGACCAGGTGCCCTCAGCCTTAAAAGCCAACTCTTAAACATCCCAGATCCACAGCCCAACTACTGTACATTCCACTGCAAATACAGACTCCTTCCACCCAAGAAAGCAATCAAACCCCATTACATCCTCCAACCTCCTCCCTCCTCATTCAACAAAAGAGAAATAGGAAAAGGAGAAATCTCAAAGCTGATTGGAGTGTTTCATCTACTAGAGCTTAAGCAACATTGAAGAAAGCTGGAGTTGCTTCTTACTGCCCGACATCTTGTGCTATTTGGGTGTGGAAGCTCTCCATTCCACCTGAAGTGAAGAAGTCCTGCTAGAATAGCAGTGATCAATTCTTTTTTGCCTCCTCTCATAAGAACATAAGATATGCCATACTGGGTCAGACCAAGGTCCTTCAAGCCCAGTATCCTGTTTCCAACAGTGGCCAATCTAGGTCATACGTACCTAGCAGTTTCCCCAAAAGACACAGGTTCCACAATGCTTGTATTGGGTCAAGCATTGATATCCTGGGTCCCTTTTTAATAATGGTTTATGGACCTTTCCTCCAAGAACTTGTCCAAACCTTTTTTGAACCCAGCAACACTAACAGCCTTTACTACATCCTCCGGTAACAAATTCCAGAGTTTGATTACACATTGAGTGAAAAAATATTTTCTCTTATTTGTCTTAAATAGTTTACCCTGTAGCTTCATTACATGTCCCCTAGTCTTTGTATATTCTGATAACGTAAACAATCTCAAGGCATTACAGCAAACAGCTGCAAAAGGTACCCTGCCCACCGTATAGCATAATTTTGAGAGGTAACCAAAATTGCTTAAAATCAGGAAGGACAAATCCCACAAATGTATTAAAAAGGGTCTAACTATACTTCTTTACACATCCTTACAACACAGGAGTACAATTATATTATTGGCCTACACATCTACCATTTAATTTGAAAAAAGTTCTCAAGACAAAACATCCTAACATAGTAACAAAGTAAATGATGGCAGATAAAAACCAGCATGGACCATCTAGTCTCCCAGCAAGATGTTTATTTATTTAGTTAATGGTATTTATATACCGCCTTATCATTCAATCAAGGCGGTTTCCACGGCAAACAATCAAGGGGGGGGGGCAAGTGTCTTCATGCAGTGGAAAGTGTGGTGTGGGTGTAGGTGGGGAAATGATTAGCGTTGGTTTATCTACATAGTGCACTATTATACATCATGAACTATATACATTCTTATATACAGTCTTGGGGTGGTGGGAGGGACTGCAGTTCTGTCATGTCTGTTGGCTCAAGGGGTATGCCCATAGTGTTTGATGAACAGGGTTGTCTTCAGATGTTTTCGGAAATCCTTGATTTCTGTGGTTAGTCTCAGTTCATCTGGGAGAGAGTTCCAGATGGATGGAGCAGCCAGGGAGAGTGCTCGTTGTGCTGTGTCTTTGCGGGTCTTGGTGAAGTCTTTTGGAGTGTTTACACGATTGGAGGTGCCTCTTCTTGGCCTTGTGCTTGTGTTGTATGAGTGTGTGTAGGCTTATGGCAGAAGAGTGTTGTTTGATCTTGAATATGGTTATAATAGTTTTGTATTTGATGCGTGAGATGATTGGGAGCCAGTGTAGTTCTTTCAGTATGGGTGTGATGTGATCTTGTCTTGTAGTACCGGATATAATGCGGGCAGCTGTGTTTTGTGCCAGTTGAAGAGGTCTGAGGGTCTGCTTTGGTAGCCCGGTGTATATTGGATTGCAGAAGTATAGTAGAGGGGTTATTAGTGCCTGGCAAATGGTGCAAAAGTGCTCTGGGTCGAGGAGGGGCTTGAGTCTTCTGATGAGTTGCATTCTGTGGTATGCGCTTTTAGTTGTTCTTCCTATATGTGCTTGGAGGTTAAGTTCTTTGTCCAAGATGACTCCAAGGTATTTCACTTCTGATTTTATAGGTATGAGTGTATCTTTTATCTTGATGTCAGGTGGGGGGGTGAAGTCCGGGTTTCGCGTGATGATCAGTGCCTCCGTCTTGCTGTAGTTTATTGATAGGTTGTTTTTTTGAAGCCAGTTTGCCATTTGTGTGAGGCAGTTTGTTATATTGGTGTAGTCCGGGTTGTCGACTGAGATGGGTGTATAGATCATGATGTCATCTGCGTAGATTGTATATTGTATGTGGTGCTCTTTCATGATGACACATATTGGCTGGATGTATAGGTTGAATAAAAGGGCTGAGAGGGCTGATCCCTGTGGCACTCCTTGTTTGACTTTTATGGGTCGGGATGTGTTGTGGACTACCTTGACCTGTATTTGTCTGTCAGTCAGGTATGAGCGGAACCAGTTCAGGGTTGCACCGTGTAGACCGATGTTCTGCAGTCTATCCAATAGGGTGTTGTAGTCAACTGTGTCAAATGCAGATGAGATGTCTATGAAGATCATTAGGATGCCTTTTTTGGTGTTGTCTATGATGCGGAGGACGCTGTCGAAGAGGTATATCAGAAGTGTTTCTACCCCATGGTTGGGGCGGAATCCGTGTTGATTGTTGTCTATATATTCTTGTAGTTGGTGCTGTACAGTCTTTTAGATTATTTTTGCTAAAAGTGGTATGCTGGAGATGGGTCTGTATGCTGCTGGATTGTTCTTGTCGAGTGTGGATTTCTTCGGGATAGGTCTTATTGTAGCGAGCTTCAGTTGATTTGGCATGCGCCCTTGGGTTAGGGAGGAGTGCACCATTTTGTGGATGGTTTGGATGAAGTTTGATTTGGTGGCCTTGATCCAGGGCACAGGGCAGGGATCAGTGGGGGCTGTGCTTGTCTTGATTGCTGTTATGATGTGGGAGAGTTGCTCTGGGGATGAGGTGTTGAATGTTGTCCAGGTGTTCTAGGGTGTGTTAGTCTTTGGGGGTGGACTGGGTCTTGCTTGTACTGCTGAGTGGAACTTTTCTTGGATATGGTTCGCAAATTTTTGTGGGTCGATTTGCACGTTGTCTTCGGTGTTCTGATCCTTGGTGAGGGCTTTTACGATTTCAAATAGTTCTCTGGGTTTGTTGTTGGAGTTGCGTATGATGTTTGTATGGTATTCCCTTTTTGTCTGGTTGATGCATTTGTTGTATTGTTTTTGCTTTGTTAGGTATAGGTCCTGGGTCTCGGGTGACTTGTTCTGTCTCCATCTCCGTTCTATTTTTCTGAGGTTCCTCTTTTCGGTTCGTATAGTTTTTGAGTACCATGGCTTGTGTTGTAGTTTGTTGCAGCGAAGTGTCCTGTGTCTATAGTCTGTTGCTTTGGCAGCGTTGTATATGGTGTTGTTCCAGTTGGTGATTAGTGCTTCTAGGTCATCTGTTTCAGAGTTTAGGTTTTGTATTGTGTCTTGCAGGAACTGGTCTCTGTCGAAGCATTTAAATCTTCTTTGTGTGGGTGTGTTGTCCGGATATTTGTTTAGTTTCTCCTCTTGCGGTATAATGTTTACTTCAATTAAGTGATGGTCAGACCATGGTACTGGTGTTACGATGGGTGTTGATATTAGGCCTCTTGAGGTTAGGTAGTTGGGTACGAAGATAAGGTCCATGTCTGTGTGTTGGGGTGTTGATTATTTGCATGAATTGGAGCGAACTCATTGCTTGGAGAAATGCTTCTGCATCCTTTTTGTTAGTGGACTTAAGATTGAAGTCTCCTAGGAGTATTGTGGGTTTGTGGCTGGAGTTGACTGCACAGACTGCCTCGAGTGTTGATGCTAGTTCTTCAGGTGGTGCATGGGGCGCTCTGTAGGTGAGACATATGGTCATGTGTTTGTTCTCGATTGAGATGGTGTTAGAGTGTTGGGTGTCCATGGTACTTCTTGATTTGAATCTTAGTCTGCTCTTTGCGATTATGAGGGCCCCTCCTCCTCGCCTGTGGGTGCGTGGGCAGTTGTATGCTGTGTATGTGTCGGGCACCAATTGATTGAGTAGAACGTTGTCAGTAGGACTGAGCCACGTTTCTGTGATGCAGAGTATGTTGGGTTGTTGGTCATCTATGTGGTCCACTAGGGTATAGATCTTGTTGCATATGGATCTGGCGTTTATGAGCTCTATTGTTATAGATCTTGGGGTGTTGTGTGTCTTGTGTGCTTCCTTTGTTTTGGAGTGGATGTTGGGCTTGTGCTTTGCTTGTCTCCTTGTCATGGGTGTTCCGTGTGAGTCCCTGTAGGTATGCTGTAGAGCTATGTATGTCCATGTAGTTGTTGGGGGCCCTGGTGTGTATGTGTGTGGTTGTTGGTAGTGTGTGAGTGGTGTAATGAGTAGTGTGAGTATGAGGTCGAGGGGGAGAATCAGACTTGTGCGCATGATTTTGTTCAATCCTGGGGTTTGCACTTATGTTTGCTGCTCTTCTCTCCTGGCTGTTTGCTGGGGCTGTCTGTGCCGCTTTTGTCGTTTTTTTTCAGTGGGGCTGTGTCTCTTTTTTTGTTGTAACTGCTGCTCTATGACAGCTACCCCTGCTATGCTTTTTTAAAGCATATACTTTTTAGTATACAGTATTTAGTTTTTATGATGTTTATATATTATGGCCCAACGGACACTTTTTGCTTTCATTTGTGCTTTTAATTGGTTTCATCTCTTAAGTTTGGTTTATGTTTATTTAATTTCTGTTTATGATTTTTGCATTATTGTTTATGTTTGTATATATTTTTATCTTTGAGTTTCTCCCTGAAGAAGGCAGTGTGCCGAAATGTGGCCGTGTCAAGGTATTCTCTTTTATTAAAGGACTTTTTCACTCCCCTTTGGTTCTGTCTGTGACTGCAAATGTTTGTGTTCCTTTGTGGAACTCTAGAAATGTTCTGCCATCAGAACTTCACAGCCAGCTGTGAAGCAAGTCACTATTTTGAGCTCTTTCTTACAGAATCGACATATGTCTGTTTTGCCACTTCTTTCAATGCTCACTGGAATCCATCTCTGTCCTGGACTGCAACTATCAATCTCTCATTTTTTGATTTCAGTTCACCTCTCCTTAACCAGTCATGCTTTTCATTCTTGATCAACAAAGACCTCCTGGACTAACACTCTTTATTTCCCACTATATTTGTCTATTTCCACCTGTTTTTTCTCGCTTGCTGATCTAATTCTTTAAAGAGTTTTTTCTCTTGTTTGGAAAATTCTGTTGCTTTCTTCTCTGTGCATGATTCTGGATTCTCACTCATTCCTTCTAGTCATGGAACACTTGTCCAAGTTTGATGATGGAGAAAAATTCTGGACATTTACTTTCATATTTCAGCACTTTTTGCCTATTTGGATCCAATGATGTTCTTAGGTAGGCCTGGAGTTTATAAGTATGTGTAATCAATCTCTATGTGGCGTAGCCCTCCTTCAGCTCTAGGGATGTACAGTCTTGGCATAACAGTGATTCTTCTGAATACCTCATGGTCATGGAGAAGTTTTCTTATTCATATATCCACTTTTTCAAGATCTGTAAGAGGCCAGTCTACAATCCCAAAGCTGTATGACAGTATAGGAGTTTCTAGATAATTGATGACTTGTATCTTATTCCATGATTTTAAAGCAATTTTCAATAATAATTTAATCTCCTGTAATATTCTTTACTAATCTTTTCTTTCAGTAATTTCTGTTTTGAGTGTCCTTCCTTCATCTGTTCTGAGATATTTCTATAAACCTATCTGTTCAATCTCCTTGATATCACAGCCCTCAGCCAGGGAGATGTTTCCCATTTTGCTCAATTTTCCTTTAAAGAAAGATACCTTAACACATTTGTCAAGGCCAAAATTCATTATTTATTTATTTGAGCAGTTTTCTATACCCACCCCCCTTTTCCAAAGATCAGGGGCGGTTTACATAGAACAGTTAAAGAGTAGTTACTCACCTGTAACAGGTGTTCTCCAGGAGCAGCAGGAATCAGTCCTCACATATGGGCGACGTCGGCGCCGACGGAGCCCTCATGCGGAGCATTTCCCCAGCTTTCAAAGAAAGCCTTTGGGAATGCAGCGCGCATGCGCGGTCCCCTTCCCGCCCAAGGGTGCCATCTTGCTCAGTCTGATGACATAGCTAAAAGACAGCAAAAAACCAGAAAAAATAAATCATATGACTGTAACTCCAAGGGGAGGAGGGAGGGTCATGAGGACTGATTCCTGCTGCTCCTGGATAACACCTGTTACAGGTGAGTAACTACTCTTTCTCCAGGACCAAGCAAGAAGTCAGTCCTCACATATGGGACTCCCTAGCTCTAGGCTACCGAGAACCCAAAGTTGAACAATAAGCTCCCTCTAGAGCCTCAGCATGCGAGATAAGAATCTTCTCTGAGAATGCCCCCGAACGGTAGTCCAACACAAGGGCTAGAGGATAGGAGTTGCCTAAACCTCAAAAAGATTACGGAGTACCACCAGTCCGAAAGCACTGTCCCTGCAGGACTCCCTCTCGAGGCAGTAATGTGCTGCAAAGGTCTGGCTTGAAGACCAAGTAGCGGCCCGGCAGATGTCTGCCAACGGAACAGAGCGGAGATGAGCTACTGACGCAGCCTTTGCCCTGACACGGTGGGCCGTGACTAGACCCTGCAAGGAGAGGCCGGCTGCCCTATACACCCAGGCGATACAGTCTGCTACCCAAATGGATAGGGTACACTTGGAGACAGGTGACCCCAGCTTATTAGGGTCAAAAGATACGAAGAGTTGAACAGCCCTTCAATGCCCCTGCGTACGGTCAATGTAGAAAGACAACGTCCTCCTACAGTCCAGGGTATGCAAAACCATCTCAGCCCGGCTGCCATGTGGCCTGGGAAAGGTCGGAAGAACCACCTCCTGATTGAGGTGGAAAGAGGAGACAACCTTTGGAAGGAACTTAGGATGAGTCCGTAAGACCACCCTGTTCTTATAGAACCGTGTGTACGGTCTATCAGAAACCAGAGCCTGTAGTTCACTCACATGCCTGGCTGAGGTAAGAGCCACCAAGAACAACGCCTTCCAGGAAAGGAAGCGTAAATGACATGTAGCCATCGGCTCAAATGGTGGGCGAGTAAGTTGCTGCAAGACCACATTCAAATCCCAATCAGGGGTTGGTGGACGAATCGGAGGTTTGAGCAAAAGCAGGCCTCTGAGGAAGCAGGCCACTAAGGGATGGACCGACAGTGACTGGCCCTCCACCAGCGAGTGGTGCACTGATAGAGCACTGAGGTGGACCCAAACAGAGTTGGATTTAAGGCCTAGGTCCGACAGGTAAAGCAGATACTGCAGCACCACTGTTACCAGGCACGAAAATGGATTCTCTTGGCGCTGAGCACACCAGGTGGAGAACCTACGCCACTTGAGGGCATAAGATTTCCGGGTGGATTGTCTCCTAGAGACCAAAACCACCTCCTCCACTTCCCTAGGTAGAAGTAAGGGGGCTAGAACTACCCTTTCAGCAGCCAGGCCATCAAATGGAGGGACTGGATGTTGGGGTGCAGGAGAGATCCCTGATCCTGAGATAGGAGATTGGGTTGCACCCCCAGAGGGAGTGGGGTGTCTACCGCCAACTGCAGAAGGAGTGGAAACCACGATTGCCTCAGTCATCTGGGGGCTACCAGGATCAGCGAGGCCCTGTCCCGAAGAACCTTGAATAGGGTTCGGTCCACTAGAGGCGTTGGAGGAAACACATACAGGAGGCCCGTAGACCAAGAGATTAGGAAGGTATCTGCGGCTATTCGCAGGGGATGCGGTTGTCTGGAACAGAACCTGGGCAGCTGACGGTTCAGTGGACTGGCAAAGAGATCGATGGTTGGAAGACCCCATTTTAGGAAGATCTGCTGGACCACTAGGGGATTCAAATGCCATTCGTGAGGCTGTAGAATCCTGCTCAACCTGTCTGCCAGGTAATTCTCTTGGCCAGGTAGATAAACTGCCTTGAGAAACATGCCTTGTTTGACTGCAAAGGCGCACAGGGCCTGTGCTTCCTGACACAGAAGCCTGGATCCTGTGCCCCTTTGTTTGTTCACATAGAACATTGCTACTTGGTTGTCTGTCTGAATCAAGACAGACTGGTGAGAGAGGACATGAGAGAAAGTTTGCAGAGCCAATCGAATAGCTCGCAACTCCAACAGATTGATCTGCTGTGTGGCCTCCCAAGGGGACCAAAGGCCCTGAGTGCATGCCCCCTGGCAATGTGCACCCCAGCCTTGATGAGAAGCATCGGTCATCAGCACCTGTGTGTGTGGTGGTGCCTGGAAAGGTACCCCTTTGATCAGGTTTGGGAGATGCAGCCACCATTGCAGGGAGGCCGCTAGTAGTTTGCACACTCTTACTCTGTCTCTGTCGCTTAAGTCTCCTGTAGCCTGTATCCACTGAGCTCTGAGGCACCATTGAGCAGGCCACATATGCAGACGAGCATTTGGAGTTACATGGACCGTGGATGCCATGTGGCCCAAAAGCCTCAGGAAATGTCTGGCAGAGACCAGAGATCCACTGCGAAACTGCTGGGCCAGAGCCATCAGTCTGTGAGCCCTGTTCCCGGGCAAATAAGCCATTGCTTGTAAGGTATCCAACCTTGCTCCTATGAACTCTATGTCCCGTGAGGGGAGCAAAGTGGACTTTGCAAAGTTTATGATGAAGCCCAGGTGCTGGAGAAGAGAGACAGTGCGAAGAGTGGCTTGTCTGGCCTCCTGTGGAGACTGACTCCTGATGAGCCAGTCGTCCACGTATGGAAAGACAAAGATGCTCTGGTTTCTGAGATAGGCCGCCACCACTGCCAGGCATTTGGTGAAAACCCTGGGTGTGGAGGTTAGGCCAAATGGAAGTACCCTGTACTGAAAATGCTTTCCTCCTACTACAAATCTGAGATATTGTCTGGTATCCGCTGTTATGGCTGACCACCTGTGGGCGTACACTGTCAGCCAGCCTCCTGTGCTGAGTGGAGCCAGCTGTGGGGGAAAGGCTATGCAGTGGGAGTCAAAACCCTGCTCCCTGCTGTGCAGGAGCCGGGGCTGGCGGCTTGGGGGTTTTCTGCCTACGGGGCCCATGTCCCTGCCCCTTGGCCTGCTGACCCTGCTGGGGAGCTGTAGAGGTCTGGAATTGAGGGTAGGATTTGTAGGCAGAGGCCTTCCTCGGGTAAAAGGGCTTTTTCCCCGAGCCCTTCTTCTTTTGAGAAGGGGCAGAAGTCTTCATGGACAGCCTTGTTCTGGTGAGAGTCTCAGTCTCGATTTCTGCAGCCTTTTCAGCCATGGGTTTGCCAAAGAGGTTCTCACCCCGGCAAGAGACATCGACCAACTTGTCCTGGACCCATGGCTCGAGGTCCGATGACTATAGCCAGGCCTGACGGCATGCACCGATGCCGGTTGCTGCTACTCGGGCCGAAGCTGCGAAGCCATCATAGGCTGCTTGAGATATAAACTTTGAGCACTCTCGAGTCCCCGATGACAAAGCTTTGAACCACTGCAAAGGTTCCTCAGAGAGGCCAGCAGAGAACCCAGCAATCTCCTTTGCCAGGTCTCGGAGGTACATGCCCATGTACAGCTGGTAAGTCTGGACACGGCAAGCCAGCATAGAACCCTGGAAGCACTTTCTACCGAGGGCATCCAGGTTCCGGGCCTTCCTGCCGGGGGGCACCGGGGAGTGCATCTGCTGACTCTTCAGACGATGCATGGCCGATTCCACAACCATGGAGTGGTGCGGTAGCTGTGCCTTCGGGAACCCAGGGCTCTTACGGACTCGATAGATGGAATCGACACATTTGCTGAGAACCGGTGCCGAGGCCGGTGCCTCCCACATATGGAAGAGCATCCGTTCCAGCATCAGAGGAACCGGTACAGTAAAGGCCTCCTTTGGTGGAGAGTCATACTGGAGGGCCTCGAGCTCTTCGGCTCATGGCTCCTCCTTGGGGTCCGCGGGGAAGGCCAAGGCCTTGGCCATGTCCCTCACGAAGTCCGAGAACCGAGTATCCTCCGGGGGGGACCTTCTCCGAGGCTCGGACTCCGGCGAGTCCGATGGGTCACACTGGGTCCGGAAAGTGTCCGGGGACTCCTCGTCCTCCGTTTCCCACCCCGACCCCTCCGAAGAGGAATCGAGCGGCTCCGGTCGGGCGGGCACCGATGCCATCCTCCCCGACGCTGAGGGTACCAGCATCGACGACCTCGGCCCCATACGGGAGGCTGAGGGAGACCTTGGCCGAGGATCGCCTCGAGACCGCATGGACGTCGAGGTCCCGGTGGTCGGGGCAGATGCACCGGTCAGACCGGCGATCAGCACCTGCTGCTGTTCCATGAAGGCAGCCAAGCTGCTCTCCAAGGCCGTCAACCTGAGTCCAAGCTCAGGAGATTCAGCAGACCCCGACTCGGGCCCCGACGACATCGGGCCCGACATCGGTTCCCCCGGAGGAGAGTCCACGAGTACAACAGCACTCACGTGACTCAGGTTTTTGCTAATAATATGGCGAAGCCGGAAGAGGGAGGGCGTGGAAAATTTCTCGGGCCTGTGCCCGGGGGAAGCGGAAGCGGCGTCACCTTGCTACTAACATGGCTGGTGAGGGCTTGCTCTGCTTGGCGGGAGGGGGGAGGAGTTATAATGTGTTGATTTTGTATTATCTGGTTTGTTTAAAAGGTTATTAAAGCTGCGACCAGTTTTAAGTCCAAAAAGTGTTGTCATGTGTTTTGTTATCAATTTATTGGTTAGAGAAAAATTAAGGGGGTGGCTAGGAGGGGCGAGAGGCGACGTGTCCGCCTTACCCGGTTACAGCCACACCTGCTCTAGCAACTTGATTTCTGGGATGTTTCCACAAAAGGTGGGCACCTTCCTCCCACCAATAGAATTCCTGTGTTCCATGATACAAAGATTCTCACCAGTCAGAATGGCCTGGGTCTCCACTGAGGCTCCAGGGCCTGGCTGCGCCGCTGACACCTTGTACAGGGCCAAAGGCATATCTGAACTCATCAGGCTGAATGAGACATCTCTCCCTAAGTCAGGGCTCTTCCCCATCTGTACAGTGGGTACACCAGAAGTGGACTTTGGCACTATGAAGATATTTATGGCTTGCTGCCCTGCCGCAAGAGCCGTGGACTTTGGGGGGAGGGGCATTCTTCAGTTTGCTTTAGCGTTTTGGCAAGACAAGAAAATTAGCAGAGGAAACAACGAATAAGCCAAAGTTTAGAGCAGCAAAGCTGGCTGCATCCTACTTAGTCGCCATCTTGGACTCTCAAATAGTGCTTTCAAAATAACACCCTAAATCTTAAAAGCCAAGAATGAAACATTCCTTTAATGTTTGTATTTCATTTCTCCTGTTGCTGACTCCCTCTTGTCTGTTCTGTCGCAAAATTCATGTCCGATTCAACAAAATCCAGCATACTGCATCAAGACTGCTCACACATTTGGCTCACTGGCAGTGATGTGCAACTTACTAAGCTTCTGCACCAAATGTATACACTCATGGGTCCTCTCTGATAATGTGTAACCAATTTACGAAGAATGCAAAGCAAATTAGTATCAGTGCAACACACAGCAAAGAGGATAAGAAAATTAGCAAAAGGAGTCTGGACCTAGGAAATAAGGAGAACAAAGGGAGGGAATGTGAGGCAGAAGAGGATGTGCAAGGAGAAATAATTGACCTATGAATGATGATGCTTCCCCTCAGTGCCAGCTCAAGGGTTTCTGCTGCCCTAAGCAGAAGGTCCAGACATGCCACCCCTCTCATTCTGTGCTGCCCTCCCCTCACACTGAGCCGTGCTACCTCCCCCTCCCCCGCTAACACTGATTCCGGCGGCGAGATTGCGGGGGGGGGGGGGCACAGCTCAGCTAGGCGGCAGGCCATGTGCTTTGGCACATATGGTCTGCTGCTTCTGATTCCCTCTGACATAACTAAGAGGGATCAGAAGCGGCAGGCCATGTGTACTGAAGCACATGGCCAGCCACCAAGCTGTCTCCCTCTGCCACCAGAATCATAGCAGCAGAACAGTGTCGGTCAGCACCGGGGAGGGCGGCACGGCTTGGCAAGTGGTAGGCCATGTGTGCTAAAGCATATGGCCTGCTGCCCATACAGATCTGCTGCCCTAGGCAGCTACCTAGCCCACCTAGTGGATGGGCTGGCCCTGCTTCCCCTTTTCAGAATCACAATTTCTAAAAACATTTGTCTAGACCAGCGTTTTTCAACCACTGTGCCGCGGCACACTAGTGTGCCGTGAGATATTGTCTGGTGTGCCGTGGGAAAAATTCCAATTTAATCCGTAACATGTGGCCTCGGCTCACAAATTAGGGTTGCCAACCGGCCGGTTTTCAGCCGGCCTGGCCGGTTTTTCCATGGCCAGGCCGGCTGCCAGCACAGTTGTAAAACCGGCCATTGAAAAGCCATTTTTTTGCTCTGGCCGCAAGATCGGGAGCGGCCAGAGCAAAAAACCGGCTTTTGTGCCGAAGTCCGCAGCGCAAACGCGATCGCGATTCCCTATAGCAGTACAGCCGCTGGTTCTGCTTTGTACAGAGCAGCGGCTGCACTACACTTACATTAAAAAGTAAAGAGAAACTGTGTCAGGAGCCCTCCGATCATGCAGAGCCCGAGGAAGTGATGTCATGGGGGCGGGCTCCTCACAGGCTGTCTTTCCATTTCAAATTAACTTTAGCTGCAATAAAGTTAATTTGAAAAGGAAAGACAGCCTGTGAGGAGCCCGCCCCCATGACATCACTTCCTCGGGCTCTGCGATGACCAGAGGGCTCCTGACACAGTTTCTCTTTACTTTTCAATGTAAGTGTAGTGCAGCCGCTGCTCTGTACAAAGCAGAATCAGCGGCTTGGGCAGAGGGGGGGGGTGTGTGTGTGTGTGAGTGAACCAGCAAGGGGGGGGGGAGTGTGAGTGAACCTGCAAGGGGGGGGAGGGCGATGATGTGAGTGAACCAGCAGGGGAGGGGGGGTAAGTGAGTGAGTGACCCAGCAGGAGGGGTGAGTAAGTGACAGGGGGGTGGGTGAGTGAACCAGCAGTGGAGGGGGGGGGGTGGTGTGAGTGAACCAGCAGGGGAGGGGGGTTGTGTGAACCAGCAGGGGAGGGGGGTTGGTGTGAGTGTTTGATTCCTATTCAAGAGAATTACTTTATATATAGTCAATATAGGCACAGAGGTAAATTTTTTTTAACATTTTCTAATGGTGGTGTGCCTCGTGATTTTTTTCATGAAAAAAGAGTGCCTTTGCACAAAAAAGGTTGAAAAACACTGGTCTAGACCTCTAAACTCTAACAAATCTGAATTCCTTCACAAGCACATTAAGCATATGGAATCAAAGATTTTCTAGCTTCAACTTCTGGAGACCCAAGACAAGCCACTTCAAATGCTGTTTATCATTTACTGGTGGCCCTCAGAATTGAAGACAAGATAGGTTCAGCTGTTCCCAGAAACTACAGTGCCCTTGATCTGCTGCTAGCTGTTGCAAGATAAATTCATGGAGTCATCCTCTCTTATGGAGTTCAAGATGAGGGCAGCATGGTACTGAGTTATATCAGAGTAAAAGAATAACACTGGAAGTTTGGAAGAAGGAGGAATTGCAGATCAAGGTGAGTGGTTTTGCATCAACAGTGCCTAGTGGCTGACAGCTAAATTTATCATCAGCTCTCAGAGGTAACCTGATACTGTCATCTACAGTCTCTACTTCCCATTATTTTTACCACTCTTACATACATTTTGAGTATTGTTGTGGTGTGCTGCCGAGTCAATGCTGACTCCTGGTGACTCAGTCCCTGGGTTTTCTTGGCAAGGTGTGACCGGAAGTAGATTGCCAGGCCTTTCTTCTGGCATAGTAAGCACACAGCATCTGGTATTCCAAGGTGGGCTCCCAACCAATTACTAGCAAGGTCTCACCCTACTTAGCTTCCGAGAACAAACAATATCAGACTCATTCATGGCAGCACAGCCATAGTAATCTCTTCCTGTACGTCAAATAAATCACAAATAACTCTAACATTGCTAGTAATTTGTTATTTCACTGATTCATGATAGCATACATCTTTATTGACCTTGCAGACTATCCTTTCGGATATACCTTGGCTGGGCATAACCCAGGATCACTTCTCATATTTTCTGTCTCACTGACATCTGGAGATGAGGTGGGGGAATGAACTGCGGTTTGCTCTGGTTTTCTTGTGCTACTCCTTACTTACTTTGAAATTCTCAGCTAGATTTTATAAGGCTGGTATCATCTACTGTCACAATAAAATTGGACCCAGAGGCAGATAAATTCAGTGCTTTCTATCATATCTGAAGTTGTGGAATGAGAGTAAACTGCTGTTGGTGTTCCTGGCTACTTGAAGTGTGACTATTTATCTATTTATTTAACTGTTTTTTAAATAAATAAATATACTGTATATATCTTTAAGAAAGCAGACACCATCGACTGATGCCTTCCTGCCAAATAAAACTGGACTCAGAAGAAGGGCCAGCCTGTCCATTGTGCAAGAATATTGTTGGCATAGGGCCCTGCGCCAACAACATCCTGCATTGAACACCGGCAGGGAGGGGGCTTTAGAGGGAGCCAGAGAGGCTCCGGCTCACCTCTAACAGCTGCCGAAGAGCGTCTTTTACCTTCATTTTGGCAGCTGTACTGTAGTTTAGAATGCTACCACGCTGAACATTGGGAAACAAGAAGTCCCCTTTGACCTCAGTGTGTCAGCATCATAATAGACAGTACAGCTGCCGAAGTGAATGAAAAAGACGCTCTTCACTTCGGCAGCTGTTAGGGGTGAGTTGAGGCCTCTCCAGCTCCTTCTAAAGCATTTTAGACAGCCGCGGGGCTCTTCGAGAGGGGAGGGGGGATGCCTTGGGCTGGAAATGGGTTGAATAGGGGGGTCTTGGACTGGAAATGGGCTGAGTGGGGGGAGCTACAACTGGAAATAGCTGATGGGGAGGTGGATCTTGGACTGGTAATGGGCTGAGTGGGGGACTTGGACTGGAAATTAGGGGGAGCTAGGACTGGAAATTGGTTCATAGGGGGGCTTGGATTAGAAATGGGCTGAGTAGGGGGGAGCCAGGACTGGAAATGGGCTGAGTGGGGGGGGGGGGGCTTGGACTGGAAAATGGCTGAGTGGAGTAGCTAGGTCTGGAAATAGCTGATGGGGAGAGGGGCTTGGACTAGAAATTGGCTGAGTGGGGGGGAACTAGGACTGGAGATAGCTGATTGGGAGGGGGGCTTGGACTGGAAATGGGCTGAGTGGGGGGTCGTGGACTGGAAATTGGGGGGTCATGGACTGGAAATGGGCTGATGGTGGGGCAATGAAAGGATTGGAAATGGATGGGGGGGGTTAGGACTTGAAATGGGCTCATGGGGGGCTTGGATTGGAAATGGGCTGAGTGTGGGGGGAGCTAGGACTGGAAATGGCAGATGGAGGGGCTAGGATAGGAAAGAAAAAAGGCTGATGGAGGGGCTAGGATAGGACAGGAAATGGGCTGAGAAGGGGGAGGCTTGGACTGGAAATTGGCTGAGTGGAGGGAGCTAGGACTGGAAATAGCTGATGGGGAGAGGGAGCTTGGACTGGAAATGGGCTGAGTGGGTGGGGAGGCCTGGACTGGAAATTGGGGGGAGCTAGGACTGGAAATGGGCCGATGGTGGGGCTAGGAAATGACTGAAAATGGATGGGGGGGCTAGGATTAGAAATGGGCTGATGGAGGGGCTAGAATAGGACTGGAAATGGATGTGGGTGTTAGGACTGGAAATGGGCTCATGGGGAGGCTTGGATTGGAAATGGGCTGAGTGTGGGGGAACTAGGACTAGAAATGGGCTGATGGAGGGGCTAGAATAGGAAAGGAAATAGGCTGATGGAGGGGCTAGGATAGGACTGGAAATGGTCCGATGGGGGAGCTAGGACTGGAAATGGGCTGATGGGGGAACTAGAAGGGAGTGGGCGGGGCTGGAACTAGATTGGAGCTGATGTTGGGGGAGGACTAGAATGGGATGGGGCTGGGAAAGTGAAATGGAGAGGGGAAAAATATTTTGTGTGGAAGGGAAGAAAAATCTACGATTGGCCGGGTGTTGGGATTGAGGATGGAAGGATAAAATTTGAGTGGATGAAAAAGGAATAAAGAAGGAGATGGAGGAAAGAGCAAAAGCAGAAATATATTAAAGCAGATGTAGAGAGAGAATGGAAAAAAAATCTAGAAGAGAAAAGAAAGGACAAATGGACAGCAGACAATGGAGAGTTAGCAGAAGACAAGAAGAAACCAGAAGAAAGTGACTGGAGCAATTGCAACTGAAAAATAAAATGCACAAACAACAAAAAGAAAAATATGTTTTTATTTTAGAAACATAGAAACATGATGACAGAAAAAGACCACATGGCCTATCTAGTCTGTCCTTCCATAACAACAACTACAACAGTCCACTTTTTACCTTTAGAGATCCTCTGTGTTGGTCCCATGCTTTTTTGAATTTAGTTACTGTCCTCATCTCTACCACCTCCACTGGGAGACTATTCCATGGATCCACTACTCTTTCTGTAAAGAAATATTTCCGCATATCACTCCTGAATCTATCTCCCTTCACCCTCATCCCATGTCCCCTCGTAGCAGAACTTGCTTTCAATTGAAAGAGGCTCTCTCCCTGAACATTTATGCCACGGAGGTATTTAAACATCTCAATCATATCACCTCTATCCCGCCTTTCCTCTAAGGTGTACATATTAAGATCCTTAAGTCTGTCCTCATACGCTTTATAATGAAGCCCATTAATCATTTTAGTAGCAACCCTCTGCACCGACTCCATCCTGTTCACATCCTTTTGAAGGTGCGGTCTCCAGAATTGCACACCATACTCCAAATGAGGTCGCACCAAAGACTTATACAGAGGCATTATCACCTCCTTTTTTCTGCTAGCCATTCCTCTCCGTATGCACCCAAGCATCCTTCTAGCTTTTGCCGTCGCCTTTTCTACCTGTTTAGCTACTTTAAGATCATCAGACACAACCACGCCTAGGTCCCGCTCTTCTTTAGTGGACAAAAGTACTTCACCTCCTATACTGTATTGCTCCCTTGGATTGCTGCAGCCCAAATGCATGACCTTACATTTTTTAACATTAAATCCCAGCTGCCAAATTCTAGACCATTCTTCAAGCTTAGCTAGATCCCTCCTCATGTTATCTACACCTTCCTGGGTGTCTACTCTATTGCAGATTTTGGTATCATCTGCAAAGAGGCAAACCTTACCCGACAGCCCTTCCGCTATATCACTAACAAAGATGTTAAAAAGAATCGGACCAAGGACAGATCCCTGGGGCACACCATTGGTAACATCCTTCTCCTCAGAGTGAGCTCCATTTACTTGTACTCTTTGTCGCCTCCCACCCAACCAATTTCTAACCCAAGCAGTAACTTTAGGGTCCATCCCTAGGGTGCTCAGTTTGTTTATAAGTCGCCTGTGAGGAACAGTGTCAAAGGCTTTACTGAAATCTAAATACACCACATCTAGAGCTTGAATTTATTAACTGGAATATGTCAGCTCTGGGAAATGTGCGTCTTTAACGTCTGTACTTTGTTTAGTACAAGAGAAAATTAATTTATAGTTTTATTTCTGCAGTGTTGTTGTATATTCCAAGATTGGCTTTTGGGGTTCCCAGTTTAATTATTGTCTTCCAATTTTTAAATTGTGATCCCTTGTTCTTTGTTTGGTGATTGGTGATGTTCTGCATGTGTAAACGAGCTGAGGTATTCTGTTTATGTAGTTTCTATTTGACAGTGCCACTTGTTCTCTTTCCCCAGTAAGAGATGTATTGAGAAGTATTGGTTTAATATTTGCAATGTTGCCTTTTGATAGGTAGGGTATGGTGCTTTAGACTCCTGGTAGTACTGTTATGATATGGTGGGTTTGCTAAGGGTTCTAAATGCCAAAAAACTCTCTTGATTCCCAACACTTTCCACTGGAACTAACCCAATCCCCAAAAAACCTTTTTAAATAATGGCCCCTTCCAACCCTTCAGACCACTAACAAACGCTCACAATTTTTGTCGGATCGCTCACCATGAAAAGAAACTTTCCTTTTCTCGAAGTGAGCCCTCCATTTTAATCATTTAATGATGGCCATACCCTCGCCCTAAAACCTGACAAAGCAACACTCATTGCTGTCAGTAACAGTATCCAAATGAACTCGATGTCCGAAAGGTAGGGTAAAAACCCATCCAATGAAAGCTTATTTAAAGTACTCAATCATGCTCTCCACTTGAAATCTACAAATAGAGAGAAAAAAATGTACTTAACTTGACTGATGTTGAAAAACTGGAGAAATTGTTCCGGCAGAAAATGGATTCTAAATGGGCAGTGTTTGTAGTACTTCCTAATGTGCCTGGCAGTTGGCACTGGAGTATAGTAATGTAGAAATCTGGTAGTGTTTCTTTATCCATACACTCATTAAGAGGCATGTTTACTAAAAGTTAGTGCATGTTAACATTTATGCAAATGAGGCCCATTCCAAGTCTCCGCACATGGCCCCACACCCCCCTTGGGCTGCCCCTGCTCAGAAGGTCTACTCCCACTGACAGGCGGGTGTGCCTCTTATAACACTCTTTAGAACACCTCTGGACGCCTTAGGATATTAGATGGTCAAGTTTAATTTTTCAAATTTTGTTAAAGATTTTATAATGCAACCTGAGATGATTATAAGTAAGGGCAGCTCTATTTTCAAATCAAATAAATGACGGCAATGGTGGACTTCTATCCCTTTGTCTAATAGTTTTTCTTGAATTGATCTATCTCCAGAATTTAAAGTTATATTGAAAGCTCAGTCATTAAAACCAAATTTGTGATCATTTACGTTATAATTTGGGAGGATGATTTAGATATGCTATGTATTACTGAAACATGGCTTTTTATTTCAGATAAACTGATTTTATCACAGATTTTCCATCTGGTTATCAGATATTTATATCAATGATGTAATGCTGGAAGCGTAGGTAGTGTGGCTTATATGCTTTGAGATCAGTGGCGTAAGTTCCAATGAGGGGCCCCAAGAAAAATTATGCTGAGAGCCCCTCATTGTCACGTTGGCAGCGTGGCACCCCCGCCCCATGTGGGTCCCCCTCGTGTGGCGATGGCAAACCTACTCTTATCACTGCCATGCTACCTGTGCTCTTTGTAAGTTTTCCTCGGGCCCGGTGATTGTTCTCTGCCAGTCCAAAGTCTCGCGGTACAGCTGTTATCATGAGACTTCGGCCCGGCAGGGAACAGTTGCCTGAGGAAAACTTAGAAAGTGCGGCCACTATAGGTTCACTACCGCCACCGCTGTATGAGCCTCTTTTTTGACTAGGCCGCCCCTCCCCCGCATTGAGGGGGCTGCTTAGGCAGAATTTATGCCAATGTTTGGGATTCTTTTTGGGTTAGGAAACTAGACAGGTGCCATTCTGAGGGTCAGAGTGTTTATTATTGCACTTTATTTATTTATTTATTTTTTTATTTTTAATCACATTTATATACCGCAACTTCCAAAGTTCAGTTGCGGTTTACAGTTAACAACAATCAACAAAGCAAGTATGTTTGTTTTACATGGAACGTCGAATATAACAAAACATATTTACAAGGAACATCATATTAAATATCAAATAAACAATGTGATATAATACCAAACAGTGTGAAAACTATATACAAGTTTATATATGAATATATATACATGGAATACATGAAGGGAGGGGACATAATTCAAGATCATCATGGGTGAGTGCTAACTGTGTGGGTTAGAGGGCTTTTGCATGGAGCAATCTGATTATCTCTTTAACCTTTGTCTAATGTAGATAATGAATTATCTATATTATAATGTTTGGTAACAGATAGGTTTTCAAAATTCTTGCGGAGTTCCATAATTTCTGTTAGCTTTCGTAGCTCCTCTGGAGGGAATTCCAGATTGTAGGAGCTATATGAGAAAAGGCTCTATTGTTTGTTGATTTATGGGCTTTTGTAAAATCTTTTCGGGATTTTTTAATCTGTTTAATTGTCCTTTTCTGTGTGTAGACTTAGGTGGTTCTTTGTGTATTAAGTTACATATCATGGATGGGGCCCAGGTCATGTAAGGCCTTGAATGATGTTATTATTGTTTTGTAGATTATTCTACTTTGGATTGGTAGCCAATGGAGGGAGGCTAGTATTGGTGATATGTGTTGGAGGGAGTTAATTTTCAATGTGATTCTGGCTGCTGCATTTTGTGCTAATTGCAATCGTTTAATGCTTTGTTTTGCTATGCCTATTAGTATTAGATTGGCAAAGTCAAAATGTGGGGTTATGGTGGCTTGGATTATGTTGATAAAGTCTTGTGTAAAAACTAGTGGACGAAGTTGTTTGAGGGTTTTGAGTTTGAAATAGATTTTCTTTATGGTATTGCTGATGTGTTGTTTCCATTGTAAGGTGTGTATCTAGTATAACACCTAGATATCTTATTTCCTTTTTTTTATTTTGATTTCTTGGTTTTGAAGTCTTATGTGTGATGGAGGGATATAGGATCTGTTCTTGGTTTACAATTAAAACTTCCGTTTTAGTGTGATTGATGTGGAGGTTTTGTGCTTTTAGCCAAGTTGTGATTTCATTATAGCAGTCCGATAGGGGTTGGAGCGGTAGGTTGGGAATTGTAAATGGAATATACATCATAATATCATCTGCGTATAGATGATATCGAACTCCAAAACTTTTGAAAATGTTGCAGACTGGTTTTATGTAAATATTGAAAAGTAGAGCTGACAGCGCTGAACCTTGTGGCAACCTTTACAAATTACCAGATTATTTACTCTCTTACTGGTATACTGAGCTTCTCAATGATTGGAAATGTTAATTTTTAGAATGATTAAAATTGTTATCTGATCCAAATTTGGAGTTTTCACATATGATGATTTTAGCTGATTTTAATATTCATGTGAACACAACTCTAAAGGGGATTGTTTTAAAATTTGGAACTGTCAGAATCTTAGGGTTGTGCACAAAACATGTTCAAAAATTGTTATTACTGCTATATGGACTGCTTCCTTGGCTTGGATAGATTATTACCAACTACAGTTTGGTATTAATGGGCCAATATTCAAAAGCACTTATCTGGTTAGTGGGACCTATTAACTGGGTAAGTGCCAAGCAGCAAGATATTCAGCAGTGCTATCTGGATAGCACTGGTGAATATTTCCTCTGACCGTTTCTATACTGGGGTGGTCTGTGGACAGAGCTGGGGCAGAATTTGACGTTATACAGTTAAGGGCAATTTTCAGGTCACTAACCAGATAACAAACTGTATAAAGTTAGGCCACTATCACCACTATCCAGATAGTGCTGGTGATCAATGGTAAAGTGGGATATTCGGTGCCAGAGGATATCCATATTCTGGTGCTGAATATCCAATTTCATTTTTAAATGCTGTATGTAGCTGGTACTTAAAATATGCTGACAGTTTAATATCAAGCCCTGATTGTTTGTGTAGGAATATTAGCGTAGTCTTCAGAAAAGCAAGTTAAGATGAGGAAGGATATCTGTTCAATAAGATTTCATAAGGCTCTTGATTCATTACCAGTAATTAATGATTTTCTGTCAGCCACAGACTATTGGTATGATAGTTTGTCTGAAATTTTGATAAAATGGCCCCATGCAAATCAGGTAAGTTAAGTAAAGTAAAAAGTCTACTTTGTTTAATGAAAATATAATATTGGCTAAGCCGAAAATTAGATATTTGACTGGCATAAAAGTACGTACTTTGGCATGAAGGTGCATATTTTGCCGGTATTGCTGTGGGAGTGGTCTGGGCAGAGTGTGGATAGAGTTCATATATATGCACATATAGTAGGTAACATAACTTAATCTAAGTGTGTACATGCATAAGGTACATGTGATCATTTATATCTGCTTGTGAGCAAGTCTAAGTGGTTGCGCCTTCATTTAAGGCATGTTCTCTTCCATATATGTTGTTGTTGTTAAGTGCCGTCGAGTCGGAGTCGACTCATGGCGACCCTCTGGATAGCTATCCTAAACTGTGTTCGGTCTTCAGTCAGGCGGCTCATTGTTGACAGACTGGTACCCGTAGCTGCTGTTATTGTATCGATCCATCTCATTGCTGGCCTTCCTCTTTTGCGTTGACCTTCTATCTTGCCAAGCATAATGTCTTTCTCTAATGATCTCTCTCTTCGCATGATGTGTCCAAAGTATGAAAGTCGAAGTCTTGTCATCTGAGCTTCTAAAGAAAGCTTAGGTTTGATCTTCTCTAGTACCGACTGGTTTGTTCTTCGGGCAGTCCATGGTATGCACAGTATTCGCCGCCAGCACCATAATTCAAAGGCATCAATTTTCTTCCTGTCTATCTTTTTCACTGTACAGTTTTCACATCCATATGATGTTATTGAAAATACCATGGCTTGAGCAAGTCGAATCTTTGTATGGAGAGAGACATCTCTGCTCTTGAGAATCTTATCTAGGTCTTTCATAGCCATTCTGCCAAGAGCAATGCGTCGTCTGATTTCTTGACTGCTTGTTGCTTCTTTATTGATAGTTGATCCAAGTAGGTTAAAGTTGTTCACAATTTCAATTTCTTCTCCTTCAACGATGAACCTGTTGATTATGCCAGTTGTCATGATCTTTGTCTTCTTTACATTAAGGTGCAGGCCCATTTTGAGACTATGTTCTTTGATTGTGAGAAGCAAATGTTTCAGATCATCTTCACTTTCAGCCAGTAGTGTGGTATCATCAGCATAGCGAAGGTTGTTGATGAGTCTTCCACCAATCTTCACACCTCTGTTGTCTTCATACAATCCTGCTTCTCTGATGATTTGTTCTGCATATAAATTAAACAGGTAGGGGGAAAGTATGCAGCCTTGTCTTACACCTTTGCTTATTTTAAACCATTCTGTTTCTCCTTGTTCCGTTCCAACTGTTGCTTCTTGATCAATGTACAGATTGCGCAAGAGAACGATCAGGTGTTCTGGTATACCCAATGCTTCTTAATGTGGCCCAGAGTTTCTCATGGTTTACACAGTCAAAAGCCTTGCTATAGTCGATAAAGCATAAATAGATATCCTTTTGGTATTCTTTAGTCTTTTCAAGGATCCATCTCACATCCGCAATGATGTCTCTCATTCCTCGCCCTTTCCTGAACCCTGCTTGCACTTCAGGTAGTTCTTGTTCCAGGTATGGTTGTAGTCTCTTTTGAATAATCTTCAGTAGAATCTTGCTGGCATGTGGGATCAGAGCGATTGTGCGATAATTTCCACAGTCAGTTGGATCACCTTTCTTTAGTATTGGTATAAACACAGATCTTTTCCAGTCAGTTGGCCATGATGTTGTCTTCCATATTTCTTGGCAGAGCTTTGTGAGTACGGTAACAGCTGCATCAGATTGCTGCAATACTTCTATGGGAATACTATCAATGCCTGGTGCTTTGTTCTTTGATAAGGCTTTCAATGCTGCTTCAACTTCTTCTTTCATCACCAATGGTTCCCGATCATAAGGTACAGGTTGAAATGGCTGTTGGTCCACTTGATCTTTATCATATAAATACTCTGTATATTCCTTCCACCTTTTCTTGATCTTCTCAACATCATTCAACATAGAACCTTGAGCATCTTGTAACATTCCAATTCGAGGCTGGAACTTTTTCTTTAACTCTCGTAGCTTTAGGAAAACCAATCTTGTTCTTTTATTTTTATTTATTTATTTATTTACATTCTCTTATATACCGCGCTATTCTGCATCAGTGCGGTTTACATTGAACAAACTGAAATTACATTGAACAGGGCATTATAACTTGGAGATAACTATTTTACAGGGAACATGGGCTATGGAGGGTTAAGTGGCTTGCCCAAGACCACAAGGAGCACCTGTGGGACTAGAAGCCCCAGTCCTTCCGGCCCAAGGTTGCTGTCCTCTAGTGGGATTTGAACCCCCGACCTTCCGGCCTGAAGTACCTTGCCCCAACCACTAGGCCACTCCTCTACTCCTCTAATAGTTTCTGCTTCTATTTCCTTGCAAGTGTCATTGTAGTACTTCTCCTTGTCCTGTCTTGCTGCACGTTGGAAATTTCTGTTGAGTTCTGCGATTGTCTTTCTTTCTCCTCTGGCTTTAGCTTCTCTGCGTTTCTGGGCAATTTTCAGAGTTTCTTCCGTCATCCATTTTGGCCGTTTTTGCTTTTTCACCTTTTGTAGAGACTTCTCGCTTTCTTCCAACACAACCTTCTTGATGTCATTCCATAACTCTTCGGGAGCTCTGTCATTTGTATCTAAAGCAGCAAATCGATTTTGCAGGCAGTCTTTAAATTCCAGTGGTATATTCTCAAGGTCATATTTTGCTGCATTCATGAGTGGTTTGCTCTTTTTCAACTTTAGCTTGAGTTTGCATACTAGTAGTTGATGATCTGTACCACAGTCAGCTCCAGGTTTTGTCTTTGTTGATGTTACAGAGCTTTTCCATCGTTGACTTCAACATATGTAGTCAATTTGATTTTTATATAATCCATTCGGTGAAGTCCATGTGTACAGTCGCCGCTTGTGTTGCTGGAAGAAGGTGCTTGAGATGAATAGATCACTGGTCTTGCAGAATTCTATCAGTCTTTCTCCAGCTTCATTTCTGTTGCCAAGTCCATATTTTCCAACTACATTGCCTTCTTCTTTGTTGCCAACCATTGCGTTCCAGTCACCCATGACTATCAGGATATCCTGTTTGCATGTTCTGTCAATTTCAGCTTGTACTTGTTCATAGAACTCTTCAATTTCATTCTCTTCAGCAGCTGTTGTTGGGGCATATACTTGAATTATAGTTGTGTTGATAGGCAATCCTCGTAGACGAATAGAGATTAAGCGTTCGCTGACTGCATTGTATTTCATTACAGTTCTTGCAAGTTTCTTCTTTATTATAAATGCAACACCATTTCTTCTTTGTCTTTCATTTCCAGCATAGTAGACCATGTGATCATCTGATGCAAAGTGCCCCATGCCAGTCCATTTCAGTTCACTGACACCCAACAGATCAAGTTGTACACGTTCCATTTCATTCTTGACCACCTCCAACTTCCCTTGGTTCATGCTTCGTACGTTCCATAACTTTAACTTTAACTTTATTTCGTACTTGATAGACCGCTTGCGTTAAAAACATTTAAGCGGTGTACAAACAATATAAAAAAGGCAGCACTGCAAAACTACGGAAAAGAACGCCAAAAATGATAGGAAAGAAAGGAAAGCATGACAATACAAAAGACGATAAGTAAAAATAAATAAAACATAAATTTAAAACCATGTACATCATTAAAACATAAGTTTAAAAAAAAATTATACTATAAAACCATAAAAACAGCCAGCAGTTAACAATATGCAAATTTAGAAATAATAATTAACAATAGTAAAAATAAACAAAAAACATGGACAACAATGCCCAACAGAGAGTAAACTGCGAGCAATGATTAACAATGGTAAATAAACAAACAAAAAGACATAGACAAAACCACTCAAACAAGGACAGACAAAGGGGAAAGACAAGACTAACAAACTAGGACAAAGCAGTAACCAGGGACGGCAACAAGATGGAAAATCCAGAGGGGGGGAGGAAAAGTCAGGGAGGGAGATTAAACACTGTTTGGAATAAGTGGGTTTTGAGAACGGACTTGAACTGAGAATATGAGGGCTCTAAACGGAGGGATGAGGGCAGGGCGTTCCATAAACAAGGACCAAGAAAAAAGAAGGCAGCATGGCGGGTCTTCTCCAAACGGGCATGAGATGGGGACGGTAGAACCAAACGGTTAGCATGAAGAGAGCGAAGTTGGCGGTAGGGTGTATGAAGTAAGATTAAGTCAGCCAAGTATAAAGGGTTATGAGTGTGAAGTGCACGATGAATAAGGATCAAAAGTTTGTAGTGGAACCTAACACAGAGGGGTAACCAATGAAGCTGAATGAGAATGGGAGTAATATGATCGGAACGGCGAGTGAAGGTGATGAGACGGGCGGCAGTGTTTTGAAGGAGCTGTAGACGCTTAAGTTGATATTTAGGGAGATTGGCCATAAAGACATTACAGTAGTCAAGACGACTAATAACAAGGGAAAGAGCCAGAGTGACAAGGGAACCAAGGGGAAGAAACGACCGGACGGCACGGAGACGACGAAGAATAGCAAAAGAACGCCGAACCAAAGAAGAAATATGATCATGGAAAGAAAGAGAAGAATCAAGAATCACCCCGAGATACCGGAAAGAAGACACCAAAGGAACAGGGACAGAGTCAATCATGGGTGCAACCGACGGACATGACCCCGAAAGTGAGACCCACATAGCGGTAGACTTGGACGGGTTAAGACGAAGGAAGTGCTGCGAAAGCCAAAGAGCCACGTGAGAAAGACAAGTGTTAAAAGCAGAGAGATCCAAAAGAAGAGGGGAAGTGTGAAAGAGCAAAATAATGTCATCAGCATAGACATAACAAGACACAGGATATTGTTGTAATACCAGAAGCAGTGGGGCAAGGAAAATGTTAAACAGCAGAGGGGACAAAACAGAACCTTGAGGGACACCACATGTAAGAGGAAAGGAACTAGAAGACTGATCATTCAGAGTAACAGAAAAAGAGCGAGAGGTGAGAAAAGAACGAAACCAAAGAAGGACAGCACCACGTAACCCCACCTCAGCAAGACGAGTGAGAAGAAGAGTGTGATCAATTAAGTCAAAAGCCGCCGATAGATCAAGAGACACTAAAAGAGTAAGATCACCACGATCATGTGCAACATGTATTTCATTAAGAACAGCAAGAAGGACAGTCTCGGTACTATGGCCCTGGCGAAAACCGGCCTGACGGGGATGAAGTGTGTTTGTGGATTCAACATGAGAAGACAACTGAAGAAATGCAAAGCGTTCAAGAAGTTTAGCCAGAAAGGGAAGGTTAGAGACAGGGCGCCAGTTTGCAAGAACGGAGGGATCAAGGGAAGATTGCTTTAAAAGAGGATGAACAACAGCTGATTTCCAAGAAGAAGGAAACAAACCAGAGGAAAAGCTGGTGTTGATAATAGTAGTGATAATAGGGACTAGTTGTAGGGAGGGAACAGACAACCAGCGGGAGGGAATAGGGTCGAGGGAACATGTAGTCTTACGAGAAGTGGACATTATTGAAAGGATTTCAGCAGAACAAATCGGGTGAAAAGTGGACCACGTATGGGAAAGCGCCTGATTGGGCATAGTGGTGGGAGACAGCAGTGCAGGGTCAGCAGCAACTGAGTCATAAGGGAAAAGAGGTGGCGAGGGTGGGGGTGGGGGGGAAGTAGGAAAGGAAGCACGAAGGTCAAGAACTTTCTGGGAAAAGAAAGTAGCCAGTGAATGAGGGTCGGGGTACTGAGAGATCATAGCGGATGGAGAGCCGGTGGATGAGAGTTTGTGCAAAATCTGAAAAAGTTTGCGAGAAGAATTTGCCGCATCCTTAATTTCAGCTTCATAGTGAGCACGCTTGGCAGATAGAATAGCCGAGCGGTATGCGGCGTAAAGTTGTTTGAAGCGGATGGATAGATCAGCTGAAGGATGGCGAGACCAACGGCGCTGCACCTGGCGGAGTTGGGCCCGTTGGAGCCGCAAACCAGAATGAAACCAAGAAGAATGACCAGGATTAGGCAGACGCGGGCAAGGACGTAATGGCGCTAACTGATCCAGGGCATCCTTTAGGAGGGAGTCCCAAAGGGAAGCCTGACAATCAGATGACAATGATGCAAAATCCGGGGGAAAAACAGAGGAAGCGGGGGGAAAGGAACACAAAGTGTCAGGGGTTAAGCGACGGCGAAGAGGAGGGAGTGTAGGGGACACTAGAGAAGGAGGTGTTGGAGTAGAAGAGAAGGTGACAGAAAATAAGACACAACGATGATCTGACCAAGGAACGTCAATCATGGAGGGAGGGGAAATCTGAGCTGTCAACGTGGGAGAGGATACCACAAGGTCTAAGGTGTGACCAGCGGTGTGGGTAGGGCCTGTTCCAATGTGTAAGACATCTTTACAGCTTCTGACTCTCATTTCATGCGCAGCTACGTCAGCAGTCAGACTTCCCGAGAGCTTTGATCTAACCACATCATAAATGCTGGCTTTACTCTGAAAAGTCTTCAGCTCTTCCCCAGTAGCTAGTTGAGTGCCTTCTGACCTGGGGGTCTCATCTTCCAGCACCATAGCACAATTTGTTTTGTTGTAACTATCCATTGGGTTTTCATGGCAAGATACAGAAGTAGATTGCCGGGCCTTTCTTCCGCGCAGTTTAAGTTTGGTGTTGTTGCCGTTGTCACAAAAATGTGATCCTCCGCCGTCAACACTGTCCCATTCTGCTGCTGCCCAGATGGGTGGTTTGTCTTGGTCTGGCACCTCAGCTGAGACCTGTCCATCTTGGGAGACCCTGCCAGTAGTTAAACTACCGATAGTTTAGCTCTCAGCATCACTGATGCACGCAAGCCCTCACAGCACGACAAGCTGTAAACCAAGTGAACCATATATATGCTAGTATTTTATATGTAAGAAAGCACCTACTTCTCCTTATAAAATAGTGCTTAAACAGGCATCTCTTGGAGGGTAATTTTATAACAGGGCACCATCAGTAGGTGCTATTTTATAAACTAACAACCAAAACTGGTCAATCCCAGAGTGAACGATAAAGTGACAAAACAAAAAGTGTCTATAATCACTCCACCAATATATCAAAACTCACATCGGGTACTGACAAAACATTTGTGCATAAAAGGAGAAAAGAGCCTCAGAATCCAATGAGGTGAAGTAAAGCACAGTTACTTACCTGTAACAGGTGATCTCTGGGAACAGCAGGAATAAGTCTTCACATATGGGTATCGTCGGTACCGACGGAGCCTGCGCGGGAACGCTCCCCAGCGTCCAAAAGGAAAGCTTTTGGGAGCATCCCACAGCGCCTGCGCGCTGCCTTCCCACCTTTCCTAACTGCCTCTCTCCAGTTCGAGTTTTAAAGCCGAGACAAAGAGAGAGAGAGGAAAGGAAAGATAGATAGAGAGATAGAACTCCTAGGGGAGGTGGGTGGGTTGTGAAGACTTATTCCTGCTGTTCCCAGAGATCACCTGTTACAGGTAAGTAACTGTGCTATCTCCAGGAACAAGCAGGAATGAGTCTTCACATATGGAGACTCCCCAGCTAGAGATGCCTGGGAGATCACCCAGATTGTGAGTCCCTGGGAAGGGCTCCGCCTGCACCCATGAATCTCAGGCATCCAGTCAGGGATGGAGGGTAGGAGTTGATTAGGTATGGAACAGGTGTTTGAGAACAGCCTGACCAAAAAGGCATCCCGGCAGGAGTCCTTGTCCATGCAGCAATGGGCTGTGAAGGTATGAACCGATGCCCAGGTGGCCGCTCGACAGATTTGGTCGATGGACACATTGTTAAGATGAGCCATAGAGGCTGCCATGGCCCTCACATTGTGAGCTGTGACATGGACCTCCAGAGAAAGGTTCCTACTCTGGTAGTCGAAGGAAATACACTGAGCAATCCAATTAGACAGAGTTCTCTTAGAGACTGGAAGTCCTAAATGAGAAGGATGAAAAGCAACAAAAAGTTGAGAGGACTTTCTATGTTGCTGTGTCCTTTGTAAGTAGAAAGCAAGTGCTCTTTTACAATCCAGGGTATGAAGATTCCTCTCTGCACTTGATGCATGAGGTCCTGGAAAAAAGACAGGTAAATACACCTCCTGGTTCAGATGAAAAGGTGAGACCACTTTAGGTATAAAGTGTGGATTAGTTCTGAGGACTACCTTGTCATGATGGAACCTTGTATAAGGAGGATTAGCCACTAAAGCTTGCAACTCACTGATACGGCGAGCTGAGGTGACTGCAATGAGAGAAATAACCTTCCAGGAAAGGAATTTCAAGGAGGTAGTGGCTAAGGGTTCAAAGGGTGGCTTCATAAGCTGGCCAAGAACCAGATTCAAGTCTCATGCCACTGGAGGTGGTCTAATGGGAGGTTTAGTCAAAAGAAGGCCTCTCATGAATCTTGCTATAAGAGGATGAGAGGAAATAGGTTGTCCATTGAGAGGCTTAAGGGATGCTGCAATAGCACTCAAATGGACTCTGATTGAATTTGTTTTAAGGCCTGCATGGGATAAATGCAGCAAATAGTCTAATAAAGAACTCAAAGGTATTGCAAGAGGGTTGAGACTCTTCTCTGCACACCAAATGGAAAACCTTTTCCATTTAAAAGCATAGGAACGTCTGGTGGAAGGCTTTCTGGAAGCATGAAGGATATCCTTCACCTGCTGAGAAAGGTGTAAATCCTGAAGGTCTAGGCCTTCAGCAACCAGGCTCTGAGATGAAGAGACTGAGGATTTGGGTGCCACAAGGTTCCCTCCTCCTGGGAGAGGAGATCTGGAGCAGACCCCAGGTCCAGGGAGGGAGCTTGAGAGAGATGCAGAAGTAGAGGGTACCACACCTGGCGTGGCCAATGTGGTGCTATGAGGATCATAGACCCCTTGTCTCTCTGAAGCTTGAACAGAGTTTTGGGGATGAGGGGAATAGGTGGAAAGGCATAGAGGAAGTCTTGCCCCAATGAAGGAGGAAGGCATCCCTGGCCTGAACTCCCTGACATGGAATCCTGGAACAAAACCGGGGAAGTTTGGCATTCCACGGACTTGCAAACAGGTCTATATCTGGGGTACCCCAAATCCGAAAAATCCTGGCTATCTGGTCCCCATGGAGGGACCATTCGTGTGGAAGCAGAACTTGACTGAGTCTGTCTGCCCAAGAGTTTTGAACCCCTGGAAGATACACTGCCATGAGATGGATTTGATGCTCTCTGGCGAAGGCCCACAATCCTAGAGCTTTGTTGCAAAGTGACAGAGAGCCAGTCCCTCCCTGCTTGTTCACGTAGAACATGGCTACCTGGTTGTCCATGTGGATGAGGACTGTCTTGTAGCTGAGCAGGGTGTGGAAGACTCTGAGAGCCAGAAAGATTGCTCTGAGCTCTAAGAGGTTGATATGTAGAGATGTCTCCTGTGGAGACCAGATGCCTTGGGTGGAGAGATCTTGTAGATGAGCTCCCCAACCCTTTGGAGAGGCATCTGTTGTAAGGGTTGCTTGGGGTAACACCTGTTGAAAGGGGGACCCCAGCAACAGATTTTGAGTGGACTTCCACCTGTGGAGGGACCAAAAAAGGCGACTGGAGGTTGCTATTTTGTTTGACAGGCAACCTGATGCCTGAGTCCATTGGGTGGATAGGGTCCACTGAGCTGCCCTCATGTGAAGGCGAGCGTAAGGAACCACATGCACCGTGGATGCCATGTGGCCTAAGAGTTGTAACATCTCTCGAGCAGTTAAATGGGATTTTAACTGAATCTGGGAGGCTAACTGCACTAAGTGTAGGCAATGGGCCTGGGGAAGATAGGCCCTTGCAGTTGTGGTATCCAGTAAGGCCCCTATGAACTCTAGAGACTGAGTAGGGGTGAGATGGGATTTTGGAATGTTGATTACCAGTCTCAGATACTGAAGAACACGCCTTGTGCAGGCCAGGGAAGTCTGGGCCTCTGACTGGGATGGAGCTCTGATGAGCCAGTCATCCAGATATGGGAATACGAATATTCCTAGAGTGCGCAGAAATGCAGCTACTACTGCCATGCATTTTGTGAACACTCTTGGAGCAGAGGCCAGACCGAAAGGAAGCACTTTGTATTGGTAGTGCTTTCCTTGGTAAAGGAACCGAAGGAACCTTCTGTGAGTTGGATGGATGAGAACATGGGCGTACGCATCCTTGAGATCTAGAGAACAAAGCCAGTCCTGACTCTGGAGGTATGGAAGGAGAGTTTCGAGAGAGATCATCTTGAATTTCTCCTTGCATAGAAACTTGTTCAATTCTCTGAGATCTAGTATGGGTCTGTAGCCCCCCGTTTTCTTTGGAATGAGAAAATAGGGGGAGTAGAACCCTGAGCCCTGATGAAGAAGGGGTACTTCTTCTATTGCCCCTTGGGCAAGAAGGGTAGCAATCTCTTGACCTAGAAGGTTGAGGAGAGATGTTGGAGAATTGAACTGTTTCACCATGGTGTGAGGAGGAAGGTTTAAGAAATGAAGCTTGTACCCATCTCGTATGATGGAGAGGGTCCATTGCTCTGCTGTGATTTGTTCCCATCTGGGAGCAAAGTGAGCTAACCTTCCTGGGATGGTGAGAGGCTCTGGATGTTCTACAGCCAGAAAGGCTAAGTTCTCTAGTGGAAAGTCAAAGGCCCTGGGGAGGCTGAAGCTGTTGGGCCGTAGCAGTCCTCGCAGCCTGAGACTTGGCCTGTTTTGGTTGTTGCTGTCTCTTTGTAGCAAAACGACCTTGGGAAGAGGCCTGACCATAACCTGAAGAAAATTTCCCTTTTTTTGGGAAAGATCCTTTTTTGAATAACCTCTTTTTAAAAGGAGCAGTAGTAGACTTTGAAAGTCCATCTAAAGCAGAATTTTCAGCATCCATCTGGTTGGCCTTTGCTTGCCAATCTTTGCCAAAGAGGTTTTCTCCTGTACAGGGAAGGTTACCTAGACCATCCTGTACCCAGGATTCCAAATCAGAGGCTTGTAACCAAGCAACTCTGCGTGCACCTATGGCAATAGCCGAGGCTCTACTGACACCTTCAAAAGAGTCAAAGGCTGCACGATTGGAAAATTTGGATACATCCTGTGCCTGTTTAAGCCAGGTGACATATTCTTCTCTCTTATCTTCTGACATAAAAGGAGATAAGGTTTGCAGATGATCTGTAACTTCTTTTAGAAACATCCCCATATAGAGACTATAGGAGTTGATTCTGGCTACAAGCATACTGGCCTGGAAGATTTTCCTGCCAAAGGCATCTAGGGTTCTGCATTCTCTTCCTGGAGGAGCAGAGGAGTACCTTTTTGTACTCTTGATCTTTTTCATAGCAGACTCTACCACAATGGAGTGGTGAGGAAGCTGAGTCTTATGAAACCCAGGACAAGGAGGAACACGATACATGGTGTCCAACCTTCGGGAATGAGGGGAGGTGGAAAGAGGAGTCTCCCATATGCCCAACATGTTGTGATCATAAAGAATCTCATGTACTGGTAAGGTGGCTGCCTCTTTAGGAGCCTTAGGATATTGTAGGATATCTAATTTTTTGGCTCTAGGTTCAGTTTCAGAGGCCACTGAGATGGACAGGCCTTTGGCCACCTCCCTAATGAAGTCCTGAAAAGACAAGTCTTCAGGAGGAGACATTCTCCTTTTTGGAGAAGAGGATTCCTGAGGAAGGATCCCCGATGCTTCAATTGAGGCCTCTGATGTATCAGAGTCTTCAGAGGAATCGAAGTATCGACTGTCTGGATGCTCTCGCAGAGCCCGATACGCGTACCGGGAGGTATCGACATCGGGAGTAATCGGTACCGAGTCGGTACTGATAGGAATCACTGGATAGCGTACTGCTGCCGTCGATGCTGATGTCGATGCAAGCGGTACAGGTATCGGAACCGATTTCGGATCCGGTACCAGAATCGGTACCGGTACCGACAACGGGGTTTGTTGCGGTACCGCAGGCATCGCAGCTTGTATGAATGCCGTGATGGCACGCTGCATGGTCAGAATATTCTGATCCATCGACGCCACCAATGTCTGGATGTTGGTACCGGTGGTAACCGCCGGTACCCCAGAACATTGTAACAGGTGATCGGTCGAGGCCGAGCCATCGATGTCAACCTGTGACCCCATAGGTAGAGCTTTGGAAGCCGGAGCCTCCCGCCGGGGTAATTTTGCCGGTGTGGATTCCTCAAGAGTAAGCCCGGGGGCATCTCGATACTTAGAGGGAGATGAATTCTTTGAGGACCGGCCAGATTTAAGTTTGGTTACCTGAGATCCATGGGATGAAGAAGAAGCCCTGGAAGACGTCGATGCCACAGAAGCAGCATCGGAGGGAAACAGGGTACTGAGCTTGGCTGCCCGATTTTGTAACCCTCTCTTAGACATCATAGAACAGGACTCACAATCCGCTATGGAGTGGTCAGGACCTAAACATTTTAGACACCAGTCATGGGTGTCTGTGACAGAAATAGTGCTGCTGCACTTCGTGCACTTTTTAAACCCGGAGGCGGGTTTTTCCATGAGGAAAAATATATCTGTAGGCCTAAGGCCCCAGAAGAAAAAATGCACTGTAGTTTTTTTGTTTTTTTTAAAGAAAGAAAAAAGACCGGTGGTACCGGTCCGGAATCGAGAAGGCAGACACACGACTAAAGAAAAAGAAAAGAAAAGAAGAAATTCTTCAGCGGTGACAGGAAACACGACCTGCTGGCTCCTCGGAAAAGAAGAACTGGAGAGAGGCAGTTAGGAAAGGCGGGAAGGCAGCGCGCAGGCGCTGTGGGATGCTCCCAAAAGCTTTCCTTTTGGACGCTGGGGAGCGTTCCCGCGCAAGCTCCGTCGGTACCGACGATACCCATATGTGAAGACTCATTCCTGCTTGTTCCTGGAGATATTGAGCTTCAAACACACGAAGCATACCTCCTAGAACATCACAGGCTCTAAAAAACTCCTTCCATCCCTTAAAATATCCTTCTTTTTTTCTTTTTCCCTTTTTATTTTCACAATCAAATTAGCAAAATATTATCAAAATATTGAACTCTCAAAACATAGCAGTAACACATAACCTAAAAAGCACTTATCTGGATGGTGAGGGCATCGCTATCGCTATTTTTGGACATCATGCTCTGGACATCCCAGATTCCTCCTAGATGGCCCTTCTAAAATCCCACTTTTTATATCTTAGAGACCACTTAACATTTTTCCTCAGCAATTCAGAAATGTGGAGGGCAATTTTCAAAGCAATCTACATGAAAAGTGCCCTGTCTTGATGCAGTTAAAATCCACAGGTTGTTCCACAAGGCATGTACTTCTAACTGAACAAAGAAAAGGTATTTCTGAGGATGCATTTGGGTTGTAGGTGGAAAAAAATACACATAGACGGCATTTTCAGATCTTCACATTTACTTTTCCAGCAAAAATCTATCTATAGAAAATGCAGCTCCAAGTGACTGCATGTACTATGAACTCATAAATATATTTCAAAGCAAAAGTACACATATACTTTCACTTTAAGAACTGTGCAAAGCCCATGGAGAGAAAGCATGCATGTGTTTATCCTAATGTAGACTATTTGAAAATTGCCCCATGGTGCACTACTTCAGTCTAATTTGATTGTCTTTTAAATTATACTTACCTTTATTTTTATATCCTCTGGTGCACTGATGGTAATATGTAGCCTTAGCTGAAAGTCATTATGCATTCTGACGAACAGTAGTAATTATTCCTGTTACGAACAGATCCATAGAGCAGTCTTTTACATTATTACATTTGTTAGCTTTGTACACTAAGTTTGTTCTAAGATAGCAGCAAGTTATTTATGTCTAAATTTTACAACTTTCCTATATCAATTGTGGCACCAAACTAATTTGTGTCGCTAATAGTCTCTCTTTCCATACATGACACTAATATTTACAAATGTAAGTTACGTGCAGAGTGCCATCATGTGTTGCAGAGCATCATGGGAGACCAAGGCTCTTGAAAACTAACATGGCCACCTTCTTTTTTAATCACATTTCACTGTTCTTTAAATTTAAATGTCTTGTCAAAGCAAGGCATCTGAAACTAGTCAAACTACCCTAGAAGCCTGAAACAGATGATAGGGATTATCATTTTAGGCTTTTTAGTCATAAGTCTTTTCCTATAAGTCCAAGGACAAGATTCCAGGATATCTTAGATTGTAAAAGCTGCAGGCTGCCAGCCAAGTGCACTAGCGTAACTGATAGAACAGCATATAGCAGGTAGAGGGTTAAATTAAAACTTACCATCTGTCCCACAACCTAATTATGAGCATAAAATTAAAATAATTCACATTTGCTTTATCACAAGAGATATACATGATATATTAAAATGTAAATAAATATCTTTATTGTAGGAAATGTGAATCTATACTTCCAACATTTCTGATAAAAAGTAGGATAAAAACACTTTCTTCATGCATAATGATGGTTTTAAATTACAAATTTTAAATTCCACAATATATGTATCATACTGTATGAGTACTGCATCTTGTATCCACATTTTTTTATCTATTAATTATCTTCCATACAGACCATGCCATCCCTGCCAAAAACAGCCTTCCACAGCATCACAATTAGAAGGTAATTAAAAGGTGAGCTCTCATTGGAATTTGCTCTGCTCCTTTCAGGAAGTGAGGTGTCGGGAAATTTTATTTATTTTTTTGCAGCAAAGGTGTTCCACACATGCCAGGCTGTCGGTGGGAGTGGAGTGAGGGTGTAAAGGGAAGGCCAAAGGGCAAGGGCAGAACAGCAGGCAAAGTCTGGCTCTTCAGGAAATGCATGCCAGGCCTGTGAACCCTGCCCTCAAAAAAAAAACAGGAACAGCTGGTGCAGGTAAAGAAAAAGCAAAGCAAAGAGAAAGATTACCTGTGTGTAAAATGTATTTCTGCAAATTAATGTTAGGAAAGAAAGAAGGGAGAAAAGGTATGATGAAGTACTAAAGTAAGGTGTTTGGATGGGATGAAACTAAATATACAGAAATAAAATCTGAGGTCTACTGATCCATAGTCTGCTATTGGGTGAAATTCAGACATAAAGCAAGACTGATAAACTCAGATGAAAAATTGCAGGTTAAATTTAAGATAATATGATAGATTGTGTTTGCAGAGTTTTAGCACAGTGTTAGTTCAAGTTAGGAGAGGTTCACCAGTCAGTATATATAGAGCAGATGACATCAAACCATAAAGTCATTGTGTTTTCTTACAGCTTCTTATCAAAACCAAAAAGCTCATGTCTGTGTTCTACTCAACCACACCTCCAATTGTCTCCTATATCTCAGAACATCTCTACCTTTCCCCCACTGCACTCAGAGTTACACAGTACATACAGATGATACCTTTATCTTTCAAAGAGATGATCACCACTAAACCATCCACAGTGCTGGACTCTCCATATGCAATTCATTGTAGATATTCTGAAAACTAGACTTGTCAGGTAAGGTTCCAGGATAGGTAGGGATACATTACTGTAGATAAAATATGATATAAGCTTCTGAATTTCATGATACACAAAGTCTATACCTTCTGGTAACAATGGATATATAAACATATTTATGGATTATATATCTGCTGAACATCACTTCTCTGTCTTTAATGCCACACATTCTTTCACTTCTTTTGTCTTCATGACACATACATCACCAGCCCATAAGCAGATCATACCACTGTATTCTGTAAGAGTTACCTTATGACCTGTTCTGTGTGCCAGATGCAATCTATATATTCTCATAATTTGTGTGACGTGAAAAACACTCGTTCTCCAAGGCAGACAGAGTTGAAGCCCCATTTTCCAAACTGTGACCCAAGCTCCACACATGACATAATCCAAACCGCTATGTGCTATATCAGTTCATTATTATTCTTATTTATTCATATGGCACTCTTGAACAAAGTGCTGTACAAGCACTAATTAACATTTACAAAATAAATGGGAATACAAAGTGTCATGTGGCATGGGGTACTGAGGTGGTGTGCTAAACAGATGGATTTTCAAACTATTTTTAAATGAGGCTAGTGAAAGACATACCAGATGTAGTCCCCTTTCTCTATGTTAGGTGTGTTCCATGGCTCACGCTCCATGGCAAATGTGATCCATGTGCTAGTCCTCCACACCAGAAATGTCACACCTCTCCATCCTCCAAGCTAGATGCAACCTATGCCACACCCACATCCTTCATGACAGATGCAGGGTTTTTCCCAACTAATTAGATGTAGCTCATGCCAGCCATAGGCGCAACAACACCTTTGTCCTCCATGTCAATCCGGGATTGTTATATCTCTGCATATTTATCTACAGAGATTTAATAAATTCTCTTTTTGCAAACAGTTCAGCCTCTTTCCTATTTCTGAAAATAGACACTTTATAAAGTTAGTATTAACATAGGTAAAAGGACAGAATGGGAAACCATCTGAAGGGTAAATAACTTATCAGAGAATGTCTGCTGACCCACATGTCTGATTTATCTCTTTAAATGTTGGTGTAGTGAAATTTAAGGAGGGCCATGGCTGTGACCTCCTCACAGCTCTTTTATCAAGAGCCATTTCATTAAAAATCAGCCTTTTAACTGTGGACACATTTCAACCTCACCAGATCTGCTAATTATTGACAGTTGGTGAAGAGGAGATTTCACTTTTTCCTCCTGTTAAACTGCATCTAATTAGTAATTACTGGTTCACTGTCATTTTCCTGAAATAATCCCACTGCACATTGGCTTATTAACCTTTTGCTGTTTTTAATGTGGTCTGCCAACAAGATGAAGGCTAAAACAGATTGTAAAACACTTCACTTGCCTTTGATTCTATTCTTTTTTTTGGTTTCATGTATGAGAGCTCTCAGAGAAGACCCTTCTTCCTCATTTAACTCTCTTCGCAGCTGACAGTAATTTTTTCCAAGGTAATGTCATTTTCTATTCAGCTAAACTTTATTTTTTTATATTGCAGTCTAGGCAGGGAAGGATAGTACCATGGTGAGTGGTATACGCTAGTCAAATCTACCAAGTAACACTCATCTTTGAAGATAAGAGTAGGGATGGCCTGAGAGGGATGCGGGGCCATGTGCAGAGAGTGCCAGAGGCTGAAAAGTAGAGCCATGAGTCAAGTAGGGGCAGCAAATTGGGGCCATGTGTGCTCTTTGGTAGGGTAAGAGTCATTACTTCTGCTTTGTGCCAAACATATAAATGAGTTAAGAGCTGTTGTTTTGAGTTAGCACTTTTGTTTAACATTTGCCTCAACTTCATTCAGTCTCTATGAGGTTTCTTACATACGCCTTTATTTCATCACATCAACTGCCAATTTCTTTTATGACTCCCAAATGTGCAGTCTCATAACTACAGTATACCCAGAATAATATGCTTTTTCCTATTGCTGTCTGGTTTCTATCAATCTTTGCATCAGTAGGTTTCTGTTTTGCAGAGTCTGAGGATGGCCTGCTAAACAGGAACATGCATAAGAAATAGGTGAAAAACTAGTGAACTTTTAACCAAAGTGAAAAAATATTTTCCTAAATATGTGGAGTCAAGAACACTCCTTGTGGATAAAGTTGCCGAATCATGACAAATTAGAAAATCACAAGGAACACTAGGAATATTCTATGATTGGAGAGAGTTTAAAAAAAAAGTTACATTACCATCGTTATTTCATATTACTGGATGTACATAATGCTGTACAAAGATTCAAAACGTCAGTTTAGGAAAGCTATTTTACTCATGGAAAGAGGTTCTTACAAATTATGTGTGGGTATACACATGTGAAAAGTGCACGGCAAGATGGCACCTATATTTATGTGGTTTGCGTGTAGGACTTCCTGGGGCCATAGTTTGTCTAAAGTTGGGGAGAAAATTGCATTAGATATACATATTTTACAAAATATATGTGTACACACAGAGGGCACAGATGCATTTATACCTTCAGAGCAGATATAAATTTGTATAAGAGAATTTATGTGCTATTAGGGATATTTCATTGTGTGATATTTTATGAAGACATATAGGGGATCATTCTGAACGGCAAATAGGGTGGTTAAACGCATGGGATAGATGTTCAACCTCCCGAAAATGTGCATCACCGTATTCAGTAGCCCCACAGCTTGGTATGTACATAGCGCAAATACGGGGAAATAGACAGTGGGCATGGTGAGGCAGATCAGGGGCATGGCTAGCCACTGAGATGCAGAATGGGCATTCAGGAAAGGCCCCTGTACGTCTCTGGACGTCCTCGTTGATGTACAGATTATTCCTGCCAGAACATGGAATAAGGGCAGGACTTACAGCAGATCCAGCTCTGCCCTACCGTGGTTGCCATATGGAGAATGAGTTGTGTCAGGGCTGTAGTGAAGTAGCATGCGTGCTGCCATGGAGAGCACAAGATGCAGTTGTGAATGACAGCTTCCAGAGGTGAGGGACATGTTTCCGTGTGCGAGCCTGTATACCCTCCCCCAACAGGAACATAATGCTGTGCCAGGGACACTATGCCGGTTTTGCTGACATCTGCTGATGGGGCCATTGGCCCAGGGGCTGCATGTATTGCAAGCACAGGTGTGGCCGCAGGGAGACGGGGGGCCTCTGCAACGTCTAATGTCTCGGAATGAGCTGGGCATGGGGAGGTATATCTCCCTGATCCCCAAACAGCAGGTGCATCTATGCACGCGGTTTTGGAATCAGGTTGATATCAGCCCTATTTCCAGTTTGTACAGGGCTACAGGCCAGACGTGGCTATTACCGAATCGGGCTCATAGGTATTTTAGGCACCTTTGTGGGCTTTCTACATAGGCACCTGTAATAAAAATATGCTACACATGCCTTTTGAAGTGAGGATGTATTTTTTTCCCTATCAATTTCTGAATGTTTTCAGTCCGTGGTTAAAGGAACAAGGTCTCCAGATCAATTGAAAGACAGAAATAATGTTTGCTACATGGGATAAATCATCTGTGTTTCCTGATACCCTGGAGTTGAATCATAAAACTGTTATTGCTAAAAAGAAATTACATATTTAGGTGTGTTATCAGGTCAACATTTCAGTTTGGACAGCATATACTGAAATTTGTACAAAAATCATTTTTTAAGATTAGAGTGCTTTGGCATCTTTACCCCTGTTTATCCAAATTAGATTTTTGCTCTGTTTTTAGGCCTTCTCGTTTCCTTGTCTGGATTATTGCAATGGGATCTAGGTAGATTTACAGACATCTACCATAAGACTGCTACAATTGCTTCAGAATGTTGAAGCTGGGATCCTATCTAAAAAATCCAGAATATATCATATAATACCCCATTTGAAGCTTTTACATTGGTTACCTTTTGAGAATTACATTGATGATATTTAAGATAACACAAAGATTGTCAGCACCCAGTCTGGTGCAATTACTACATTGACATACTACCTCTTGTCCTATTAGGCCTTGTCAACAGAAAACATTAGTGATACCATCTAAGAAGGAAGGCAGATTACAGGATTACACATCAGAGGGAAGGTGAAATTAGACTTACCTGCTAATTGTTGTTCCTTGAGGAACTCCAATCTAGTTTCGAACCTCTGGGTTTAGCACCTCCTCCAGCAGCTTTGGAGACTGAGAAACGTCATTCTTCTGATGACTCTTGTACATATACTCTTGGCACCGCCTCCTCTGTCGAGTAATCTATTGACAAAGCAGACTCACCGGAGGAACAATTAAGTAGCCATATTTCAACAAACTATCAACTAATCTAAACTGTAACTAAACAACAGGAAAGAAACGTCCCCGTTCTCACGCCTTCAAAAAACGAAGGCAGTTGTATCATTCTGCACTAAAGAGGTCCGCCCCTCCCTGCTCCCCGGAGGCTAATGACCTCACTTGAAACCACAATTCCTTCAACCCTCATACAACTTATGATCCGCATCCTGACTGTAGACTCTTTGTCCTACCTCGCGGCATCTTTCCGTGCTTCAGGCCATATTAACCGAATAAACGAGGGAGGAATGCGGAACTAGACTGGAGTTCCACAAGGAACAACAATTAGCAGGTAAGTCTAATTTCACATTCCTTATTGTCTCTCCAGTCTAGTCCCGAACCTCTGGGGATGTAACAGAGCAGTGAAAAAAATTCAACGGGAGGGACCTGCTAGGCCAGCCTGAAGCACCGCTGCGCCAAATATAGTATCCCTTTCCGCTTGAACATCTAGACGGTAATGCTTCACAAATGTATTGAAAGAAGACCAAGTAGCCGCCTTACAAATTTCTACCGCCGGCACTAGCTTACACTCAGCCCAGGACGCTGCTTGAGCCCTAGTGGAATGTGCTCTAATGCCTTCAGGCACCTCCTTGCCCTTCAAAATGTAAGCTGATGTGATAGCTTCTTTAAGCCACCTAGCAATGGAGGCTTTACTGGCTTCCACCCCCTTTCTAGGTCCTCCAAACAGGACAAATAGTCTATCTGTCTTTCGGAAACTTGCTGTCCTCCGAATATACTTCTTTCACGCTCGGCAAATGTCTAGAAATTGGCAAGTCTGACCTTCCACCAGAATCTCCAAAAACCGGCAGCGAAACCACCTGATTCACATGAAAAGCCGTCACTACTTTGGGCAAAAAAGACGGAACTACTCTCAACGCCACCTTTTTATCATAAAAGGACAAAAAGGGCTTCCGACAAGACAGCGCCTGCAGCTCCGAAATCCTACGAGCAGAACATATCGCCACTAGAAATATTACCTTGAGAGTAAGATCTTTAATCAACGTTCTTGACAAAGGCTCAAAAGGTTCACGTACTAATGCATCCAAGACCAACACCAGATCCCAAGGAGGAACCTCCAATCTACGTGACGGCCTTAAAAGAGACACTGCCTTCAAGAAACATTTAATATCTGAATGTGCACCCATCATCTCTCCTCTTATCTTCCCTCTATAACACGCCAGGGCTGCCAAGTGCACTCGCAAGGAAGCTACCGCCAATCCCTTATCAAAACCGTCTTGCAAGAAAGACAACACGTGTGCTACTGAAGCCCTCAATGCATCAACTGTCCTGTCTGTGCACCACGCCTCAAAAACACACCAGATACGAACATACGCCAGTGAAGTAGACCTCCGTCTCGCCTTCAAAATGGTGGAAATGACCGCCCTGGAGTATCATCTCGCCCTCAGCCTTGCCCTTTCAAGTGCCAAGCCATAAATGAGAATCGATCCACCTGAGGCATGAGTATGGGATCCTGGAGCAACAGATCCTTCCGACTGGGTAGACGGTAAGGACGCTCCACCAAGAGTCTTATCAGATCCATGTACCATGGCCTCCTTGGCCAATCCGGGGCTATCAGAATCACATGCCCTTTGTGAGCCTCTATTCTTTGTAGCATCTGATCTATTAAGACCCAAGGGGGAAACACGTATATAAGTTGCAACTGTGGCCATTTCTGAATGAGAGCATCGAGACCTTCGGACATTCTTTCCTTTCGTCTGCTGAAAAATCAGCCTACTTTTGCCAACTCGAACGTTGCCATTAAATCCATCACTGGCTCTCCCCAGCGGTGTACTATCATCTCGAACACTTCCGGATGGAGAATCCATTCTGCGGGGTCCACTTTGACTCGACTCAAGAAATCTGCAGTCACATTGTCCACTCCTACATGTGCCGCCGACACAGCTGCCAGATGCACCTCGGCCCACACTAACAGCCGTTCAAGCCTCGAACTCCAGGGATGCACTGCTGGTGCCCCCCTGACGATTGATGTAGACCACTGTAGTTGCAGAGTCGGAAAAAATGCATACTGCCCTTCCTTTCAGGTGATCTTGAAAGGCCTTCAGGGCCAGAACGACCACCCTCAACTCCAGTCTGTTGATGGACCAGGTCTTTTCTTCGTCGGTCCACTGATCTTGGACGAAACATCCATCGATGTGCGCCCCCCAGCCCAAGAGACTGGCGTCCGTCATAAGAGGTAGCCAAGAAGGAGCTTCCAGAGGCATCCCCTTCTCCAGCACCCCCAGTTGCAGCCACCACTGAAGCGCTTGCCTTGTCTACAGCGGACATGGCAGTCTCCGAGACAAGGGATCGTCCTGGTGAGACCACCTTCGGAGCAAAGCTCTCTGCAACGGTCGCATATGATCCCGTGCCCACGGCACCAACTCAAGTGTCGCTGCCACCGTGCCGAGCAACTGCAGATAATGCCACGCCATGGGCATCCTTCTGCTCAGAAAAATGAGTACTATCTTTCTTAAAGCCTGTGCCCTCATCTTTGGAAGAAAAACTTTCCCTATCATCGTTTCGAAGTGAGCCCCAAGGTACTCTAGATTCTGTGATGGTTTCAATCTGCTCTTTGCCATATTGACCACCCAACGTAGGCTTTGAAGAAACTCTACCAATCTGGTCGTCACCAACTCGCTCTCTGTCTTGGACTTTGCTCGAATTAATCAGTCGTCTAGATAGGGGTGTACTAGAATCCCCTCTTTTCGCAATGCTGCTGCCATGACTACCATGATCTTGGTGAAAGTCCTGGTGCCATTGCTAACCCAAAGGGCAACGCTCGGAATTGAAAATGACCCATTGGAACTGAAAATCTGAGGAACCTCTGATGCTCTAGTTGAATCGGAATGTGAAGATAAGCTTCCGACAAATCCAGACACGTCAAGAATTCTCCTGCTCTTACTGCAGGAGAATGGAGTGGAGGAGTGGCCTAGTGGTTGGGGCAAGGTACTTCAGGCCGGAAGGTCAGGGGTTCAAATCCCACTAGAGGACAGCAACCTTGTCCGGAAGGACTGGGGTTTCTAGTCCCACAGGTGCTCCTTGTGGTCTTGGGCAAGCAACTTAACCCTCCATAATCCATGTTCCCTGTAAAATAGTTCTCTCCAAGTTATAATGCCCTGTTCAATGTAATTTCAGTTTGTTCAATGTAAACCGCCTTGATATCATGAAAGCCGGTATATAAGAAATGTTAAATAAATAAATAAATACTGCCACAATAACCGACCTCAGAGTTTCCATATGAAAACATGGCACTCTTAGACGGCAATTTACCCCTTTGAGATCCAAAATTGGACGAAAGGATCCTTCTTTCTTTGGCACTATGAAGTATATGGAGTATCGACCGTATCTGCACTGGTCTGGTGGTACCGGCACCACAGCCTTGAGGTTCAGCAGTCTGTCTAACGTCTCTTGCACTGCCCGGACCTTGAGGGGCGCTTTGCATGGAGATTGAATGTAAGCATCGACCACTGGGCGTTGAAACTCCAGAGCATAGCCTTCTCAAATAACCTCCAACACCCATTGATCGCACTTAATTTGGACCCAAGCAGGGTAAAATTCCCGTAGCCAATCTCCCACGGCTAGGAGCCCCACTTGGGCCCGCCTGGCTTCATTGCGGTTTTCTAAGGTTTGAGGAAGAAGATGCAGCGAACCCTCTGCTTGCCCCTCTGAAACCTCAAAACCCTTGATTCCGATAGGGGAAACGAACCAGGCCGGATGGAAACGGCGGAATTCTTTCTGTTGACCTTTATTTGTCGGATTCGGACGTACTTGCTTCTCCTTATCATAGAAACATAGAAATATGATGACAGAAAAAGACCACATGGCCTATCTAGTCTGTCCTTCCATATCAACAACTACAACAGTCCCCTTTTTGCCTTTAGAGATCCTCTGGGAGTCTTCCGCTCTTGGACTCTCCTAGATCTTTTACTAGCTTATCCAAATCCTCCCCAAAAAGTAGCTTACCTCTAAACGGTAGCTTACACAATCTTGCCTTGGAGGAACCATCTGCTGCCCAATTACACAGCCAAAGATAACGCCTTGCTGCTATCACCGACAGGCCCCTAACAAGGTCATAGGAAATATCAGCTACGTAGGACATCTCAGATTCTAACCTGGATGCTTCTCCATCTCTCTTCTCCAGCTGTTCTCCCTGAATCCGTTGAGGCCAGCGTAAACATGCTCTCGTCACCCAAGCACCACATATAGACGCCTCAATGGCGATCGCATTGATATCAAATACCTGTTTTCACAAGGTATCTAGAATCCTGAGCATCCTTGAGAGCAGCACTACCTTCCATCAGAATGGTAGTCTTCTTGGTCACCACCGAGACAGCTGCATCTACCTTAGGTGACCTAAACAGTTTCTGATCCTGATCTACCAAAGGATAAAGACGAGCCATAATCCTGGAACCCCTAAGCGCCGCCTCGGGCATGTCACATTCTTCTTGAATCATTTCCCGTATCACTCTGTGCACCAGGAAAGCTCTTTGGGTCTTACGAACCGCTTGCAGCAAAGGGTCCTCTAAGGCTGCATCCTTTGCAGGACCCACAGCTGTTATGAGAGCTGGCAATTCATCACGACGGAACAACTGGATCACTCTAGCTTGGTCTTCGTGTTCCGGTAACTCTCCTTCCTCCAACTCATCTTCCAGCTCCAAGTCTGGATCCCCTTCCTCCGAGAGGGGACCCTCTGAAGTCACTGACTGTTCTTGCTTATTCTTCCCCTTCATAGTCCCCTTTAAAGGAACCTCATTAATTCCCGAGGCCAGAGGGGTCCCCGAATGCTTAACGCCCTGTTCTGTTCCGACATAGCAGTCTCTGGCCCCTTCTTACTACCACTAAAAGCTTGTTGAAGAAGAGCCGCAAAATCTGGGGCAAATATCGCCGCCAGCCCCCCTGGCAATGCTGGCTGTGCAGACGGGAAATCTGGAACCCAGGAAGGCCCCGCCACCGGCTCCAGAAGCGGTACGGCAGGGGAAACAGGTTCTGGAATCACTACAGATGTCCCTTTCTGACTTTCTCCACTTTCTAAAGTCTGCTCCATAGCAGCCGCTTCTTGGACACAGCTCCTAGAGACATCTGTGTCTGACACCGCTGCCCTTTTAGTACCGAACACTAAACAGTGTGGCCTAGAAGGCATTTCTCATCCACTTTTCTGAGTGACTCTCTAGCACCTAGAGTATAGATATAGGCGAAACCCCAAATATAGATATCTATCTCTAAATACCGCTAATTTTAATTGTAAGCAATCTGTTCTGACGGCAAATTGTGCATAACAGAGCAGGGCAGAGGCCAAGCAAACACTTCTTTTTCTTTTTTTTTTAAACTAATCTGTTAAAATGAAATTGCATCGAGCTGAAAGGTAACCAATACACAAATAACTACTAAAAACGTGGGTTAGCACCCAAAATAAACTTTTTATAGGCCCCGATGTTCCAACCGGCTTTCCCATGCTTCTACCACGCGGCGCCGGACTATACAGCATGAAATGGCCCCGTCTCGCGCCATCAAACCGCCCGTCCAACGTTCATTCTTTTAAAATGACTTACTCACTCAGTCCCTGTCAGCGGGTGTCTTGTCCGGTCCTCCCTGTGCTCAGCCGGAAACACGGCTTCCGCTACATGAGAGGACTCGGTCTGAGGAGGCAGCGCTGCGGCGATCTTTGGCCCTGCCGCACTTTCCGTCAATGAGCTCTTCAAAGCTTTCCTCCGCTCCCGCTCCCGATTCCTCACCCAAAAGTGGGTTCGGGAACCGGTGCACAGCCCTTCTAAATTCCTTTGCACTTTGTCTTCCACTGCTGCCCACACAGAAATGAGGGGGGGGGGGAAGGAGGGAGGACCTCAGCCCAACTATTTTTGTTTTTTTTTAAATCTTTAAAATTTGAACTTAGAAATAAAGTAAATAGAAAAACAAACAGGCTTATAGGTCTTATCAGTGCTATTATTAGTGTCTATTATGTTTAATTATTGTGTATGTTTTATATATTGCTGCCTTGAACCATGGCAGCTGGACAGACGATAGAGTTTCTAAATAAATAAAATCTCTATAAGGTCTTATTCCTTAGATCTTACAATCTAGTCAAGACAAACCGACAAAGACACACAATTAAAAAAACAAAAGGCCTTGAGTTACAGTAGTGAGGACACAACTGCGAAGAACTAAACCAAGTGAGTTCTAAGTGGGATTTATTGAGAAAAGGGCAACCTTAATTGAGAAAATTTGTATGGAACAAAATTAAATACCTGAGATCTAAAACAGATAAGGATTACTATTTTAAGCTTTGAAGTCAAGAGACTTCTCCTATAAGATCAAGGATCTAAGATTCCAAAACATCTTGGATTGTCGGTATAGGAAAAGCAACCCATGGAGTAGGCAGATGAGGGGTAGGATGGGATGGATCAGGGGTGAAACAATTCTGCATCTAAAAAGCAGTTTCCCATTTCCATCTTACTTTCCTTTCATAGTAAGTCAAGAATTTGTCCAGCCAGGAGCATATCAAGCTTAAAATGTGCCCTGTGCGACTAAGAAATTTGGTACCCTCCTCCACCTAGCCACGTTCAGTAACTCGCTTTTTTTGGGCTTCCTGGAAGTCCAGTGATGATATCATCACTCTCTTCTGTGCTTGTGCCCTGTGCTTGTGATTCTGTGCTTGTGCCGCTTGCACAGCCCTTGGTATGGCCCTGTGTCCAGCAATGGGTAAACAAAAAAAACAGAACAAAAGGACTTCCTTAATCTGCATTTGTCTGTTTTTATACTTTACATTTGTTTTTTATATCAATATATATTATATTTTTTAATTTGTTGTTTCTACTATAATGATTTATTGCATTTTATTTTGTAATTTTTATATCACAATGATTTCTTGTACACCACTTTATATTTATGTAAAAGTGGTATATATCAATGAAAAATGAAATTAAATAAAATCCAAGGCAAGACTTCTCCACTCTGGGAGCAAGCGATTATATTTACACTTGAACTAAACAAGAATCTTATAAATATATGAAATATTTTGCTGCTAGTATAGTGATGTTATTATGTAAGTTTGCCAGGCTGAAGTCATTGTTTCACTCCTGCTCCTTGTATTTAGCCTTTAGCTAAGATTGGTCTCTTCTGCTCTTGTTATAGATATAAGAATATCAAATAGAGTTTTCCTCAATGAGATTATACAACGGTCTGTCTATGAGTTTATCATTTGCACTGGTGGCATTGCTATGCAATGAACATTATATCTGATTTTAGCACCTTTGCAAACAATGTTTTATATCACTTTTTATCATTATTTATTTGTAGATGATTTTGATGTCTTCTGTCTCTATTTCATTTTAATTCACTGCTAATATTTTAGATGTTCAGTGTAACATATGATCTTAATGTCTATTCTTTTAAATTGTTTTTAAATTTGTTTTTTTATTATTTTATGTTTATTGGTATTTTACGTTTTGATACCTCTTATATGTTTTAATATTTGTCTATATTGATGTTCTTACAGTGCTGTATAACCCCTGAAGAAGGCTCTTGTACACCCCAGTTCAAGAATTACATTTAATAAAGGATTTCATTTGCGATTAACCACATTCTGGACTGGTTTGGGGAACGGAAGTATACAGTGAAGTGACATCTAACATCACTAGCCATTGAACATCTGTTACTTTAGGAATTTGTTTCAAAACCTGTAGAAAATGCATAGTGTCAGGGAGCGGAGCCTAGATACGAGCAGGATGGATGCGTAGAGCTGTTGCTCCAGAGGGGCCTGGCAATAATCTTGGGCAAGCGCCACTATTTTTGAGGTGGAAACAATAGCATCTGGGGCAGTAACATCGTGAGATTCTGGACCCAAGCCGACAAGGCTGGATTTCCCTTCCGCGCAAAATAACAGCACAAAACGCTCGAAAACGGAGCCCTCCTCTCCGCAGAAAATGGCGGCCGGTCGAGACCCCGAGGCCCTGCAGGAACTTTTGGCGGAGATACGGGCGATAAGGGAAATGATCAAGGCAAATGGGGAGGCGTTGTCCACAGTGCAGGACGACGTGGGAGCAATGCGGTCTTGTATGGAGGCCCTCACCCTGAGGCAGGACTCGATGGAGAGCATGCTTGCTGTGCACGAGGAGAGGCTGAGAGGGGTCGACAAGCAGGGCAAGCAAATAAAAGCGCTTCAAAGAGAGGTCGAAGATGGCAACAACAGGGCCCGGCAGAACAATGTACAAATAATTGGAGTCCCAGAAGGAGCGGAGGGAAGGGACATATTTGCGTTTCTGGGACAACTGATACCCTCAGTGTTGAAGCTATCGTTTGAGCTCCCGTTCGAGATCGAGCGAGCACACAGGGTTCCTTCACAAGCTCAGCCTAATGCTAAACGGCCGAGGCCAATTATTCTGAAGGTTCTCCGATACCAGCAAGTGGTTCAAATTATGGACGCAGCCCGCACACGCTCTCCAGTGGATTTCGAGGGCCATAGATTGTCCTTCTTTCCGGACTTTGCTAAAAGTACTGTGGACAGACGAAAGAGGTTTTTGATGCTGAGGCCTCGGTTACAGCAACTACAGGCAAGATTTGGGCTAATGTACCCTGCCAGGATGAGGGTCACATTGCATAACCAAACGAAAACTTTTGAGGATCCCGAGGCTCTGGGGGAATATCTTGAAGATAAGGAATCGTCCCAGATGCGTTGAAGTATCCTGTAAGGACACATACTTTGGTGCATGGTGGAGGTGTCTTAAGCTGGAAGCTTGAGAAATGGAAGCGTGAGATGTGTAGTAATGTTTTAGCAATAAATGGTGTTCTTGCACTGCTCCTCCCAGTAATGGTTAGTGAATATGGTGTTAATCTTTAAGTGAGTAAATAAGTAGAGAAAGAGAAGGTTTGGGTGTATGTGGGAGGAGTAGGGGCGAGGGAGGGTGTGTGTAACTTTAATATACTGCAGTATCAAGTGGTGGCTGGTACATGGGAGTTGTCACTCTCTCCCAAGCAGTATGGCCCCCTCTGTATCTGTCTTGCTCGCTGTGGGGTTACCCAATGGGTATGGCAGTTTAGTTTCCCCTCCAGGGTCCATTGGGGTAGCAGGAAAGCTTGTTTGTGTTTCAGCAGTACTATCCAGCAGAATGGATGGCAGTGTAGATAATCTGACCTTCCTCTGCTGTCAAGAGGAAAGTACATTTTTTGAGTTAAATGAAAGACAGCTGTTCGTAGGGTTAAATAAGTCAGTCATAGTTAGCCTTGTACTTACAAGACTGCTGGACAACTGTAGATATGACCTTTAAAATATTATCACTAAATGTGAAGGGCATTAATAACCCCATTAAAAGGAAGAAAATAATTCTGTATGGGAAACAAGAAAAAGCTGACATATTGTTTATTCAGGAAACGCATTTGAATATGAAGGAATCCTTGAAACTTAATATAAAGCCCTTCACACTGGTGGCCTATTCCGCAGGAGTGCGTAAGCGTAATGGGGTTGCCATTTTGATACGGAAATCCCTTGTCTCTAAAGTGTTACAAACCAGTTCAGATACGGAGGGAAGGTGGGTTAAAGCACTTTTGCAGGTAGGAGAACTGGAAATGGCTATCATTAATGTGTATGGTCCCAACTCGGATTGCCCAGAGTTTTTTAATTCTGTAGCTGAGGAGGTGCACAAGGTTCTCTCAGTTCCTGTAATTGTAGGGGGAGATTTCAACTTTACCTTGGATCCTTTGATAGACAAGAAACCGCTCAGAACAGGCAAACCTCCTAAGGCTCAAGTTATTCTGTCCTCTCTGATGCAAGAGGTTGGGTTAATAGATATCTGGCGTTTGCAACACCCTACTGAGCGGGAGTTTACTTTCTTCTCTCCTCCTCATCAATCGCTGTTGTGTATAGATTTTTTGCTGGTCTCCAAAACATTGTTAGCCAATATAGTAGCATCAGAGATAAATGCGGCCCATACCTCTGATCATGCAGCTATATCTCTGCTGCTGCAAGATGGTAGGACAGGCCCTATCCACATGAAGTGTTTTTTTGATAGATCCCTGTTAGATGTACAAGAATTTCGCCTGACAATACAATCTGCCATAGCTGATTACTTTCAGTTTAACTTGCCGCAGGCCACAGCAGGCTGGGCCTGGTGGGAAGGTTTTAAGGCCTCTATAAGGTCAACGATAACTAGCTATAGCATACGTCAGGCAAAACGGAGCAAGGCAAAATTAGTTGCATTGGAAGCACAGATAAAGGCTGGGGAACGTGTATTGCCCAAGCATTCTGACCCATGTATCTTACTGCGTCTTCAGCGGCTAAGGTTCCAATACAATGCGCTCCTCTCTGGGGAAGCGTCGCGGAACATTAGGGCGCAAAGAGGTGACTACTATTGGGAGAGCAACAAATCCAGCCGGCTATTAGCGAATGCATTGCGGGCGCGACGAGACGCAGGCCGAATAGCAGCACTGCGTAGCACTCAAAGTCAAGATCTTGTAGTGAAAGATGAGGAAATAGTCGAAGCATTTAGATCCTTTTTTGGACAGTTATATGCTTCTGAAGCAGAGTGTTCCCAGATGGAGTTCGAGAACCTACTAGATGGGATACAGAGACCCACATTAGATGAGGAAGCATCCAAAAAGCTAGATGCGCCAATCTCATTGTTGGAAGTAGGCCAGGCCATACAATCACTAGCCACAGGCAAGGCGGCTGGCCCAGATGGGCTCCCTATAGAGTTTTTCAAGACCTTCTTTAAGGAGTTGGGCCCACATTTACTGGTGTACTTCCAATCCCTAGAGCAAGCACTCCCCCAGGTTGGCACTTTCGCTTTTGCGAATGTAATAGTTTTGGAAAAGGAGGGGAGAGACCCCCAAATGGTAAGCAGCTATCATCCTATATCCCTTTTAAATGCAGACTATAAGATTTATGCGACAGTCTTGGCTCGGTGCTTGGCCAAAGTGGCCCCTCTGTTGATACACCCGGATCAGTGTGGGTTTGTTGGTCAACAGCTGATAATGCTAGGCTTTTTTCCATGTATTGGCTGGTGCTGGGAATAAGGACATTCCCCTAGTGGGACTTTCCTTGGACGCTGAGAAAGCCTTCGACCACTTGGAGTGGTCATTTATGTTTGCTGCTCTTAGGTGGCTTGGGGTTGGGGAGGGCTTTCTCAATTTACTTAAAGTAATGTATGCTCAGCCGACGGCCATGATTTGCACAAATGGTACCCAATCCCGTAACATCAAGCTTAGCCGGGGTACACGACAAGGCTGCCCTTTGCCCCCAATATTGTTCAATATTGCATTGGAACCTTTAGCCCTCTTGTTGCGGCAGAACACGAAGATCCAAGGGGTATTGATTGCTGGCAAGGAAGTTAAACTTTCGGCATATGCTGATGACTTGCTGTTATTCACCACTCCGGATTCAGTGTCTGGCATACTGGAACAGATAGGGCAATATTCTCGGTGGTCCGGGTACAAAATCAGCTGGTCAAAATCAGTGGCTTTTCCGCTAAATCCATATGTGCATAAAAGGGATATGGCGCAATTTCCATTCATATGGGAGCCAGGAATGCTTAAATATCTGGGAGTGCATTACTGCTATCCGCTTGAGGAAACGATAAAGTTCAATGCAGAAGCTGTGTTGACCAAAATTTGGGTCTTGACCGCCAGATGGTCTCCTTTGGTTTTGTCCTGGTGGGGACGGTTGGAGACAATTAAGATGGCCATAGCACCAAAGATCAATTATGTCTTGGAGATGCTGCCGTGCTATATGCCAATAGCTACGTATAGATGCATAGAGAGGGTACTGAGCCATTTTCTATGGAATAATAAACCTCCCAGAATAGCCCTTAAAAAGCTTAAGTCTGGCAAGGAACGGGGGGGGGGGGGGGGTTGAAATTTCCAGATTTCCTGGCTTACCACAGAGCTTTCTTGTTAAAACAGGGCTCCAGGTGGATAGAGCAGTTAACAGATCGGAGACCAGTGTGGTTGGCCCTAGAGGAGAGCCTAGTAGCCCCTATGCCGATGAACTCTCTCCCGGGTACTCTCTTACCAAGTGAGAGAGTGCCTTTGATGATAGCGGACACACAAAAAGGTTTCTTAGCACTAATGCATATTCCGGGTTATGGGGATAACTTCTCTGGTTTACTTCCCTTGTGGTATAATCCCTTGTTCAAAATTCAGCGGAAAATGTTCGTTTGGAGGCAATGGATTTCCAAAGGCATTTGGACTATTGGGCAATTAGTGGAAGAGGGGGTATGGAAAGAATATGAAGGTATAAAATGGGAATTTAACCTCCTGGGAGTAGCCTTCTTTCAGTGGTTACAGCTTCGACATTGTGTTGAGAGCTCAGCTGTGAACATCAGGCTGCTAGAAGAGGAGGGGGGCTCACCTCTTTGATTCAAAAAGTTATACAAACAAAGTGTGTTGCCTCCTGTTATTATGGAATTATGAGCCGGAGTACACATTTGCAGGTACAAGGCTTACAAAAGGTGTGGAAACACGACACAGGAGTCACCCTCTCCAGGCAAAGGTGGGAAAAATTCTGGAGGAAACAAGTCAGAGTATCCAAATCTGCTTCTATCACTCAGACATTGTTTTTTTTTTGCCCAGAGAGCCTATGTTACCCCTGTCAAAATGGCCAAGTGGGATACAGCTGCCAGTAACAAATGTTGGTCCTGTCAGAATAATATAGGCACACTTGAACACATAGTCTTTGATTGCCCGGGTGTGCGAGTGTTTTGGTCCCAGGTTTGGGAGCGCATGCAAACAATCTTGGGGTTTAGGGCTTCTCTCACCTGGGCAATCCTGGGGCTTCGCTCAGCGGCGGAGATTCCATCTGTTCATAAAGATTGCTATTTTCTGTTGGATTTCATGTTGGGAATAGCAATACATTTAATAGTCTGCAACTGGAAACGTACTCATGAGGCTAGCTGGCAAGCATGGTGGAATCAGGTATGCCTATATAGTAAATTCGAGAGGTTGCCCAGGAAGGGCTCAATTCAGAAGCCCATTAACCAAAGTAAGTGGAAGGCTTTGACTGACTTTGTGGAAGTAGCTCAGTGTGTTTAATTGCTAGAATCACTGTTTTATATTGGTGTTAAGTAAATACTGCTGATTGTTACTCTGTATTTGGTGCTGGTGGACCTTGGAGGGAAGGGTGGGAGGTGGGGTAGTCTGAAATGTTGGGGTGGGGTAGTGAAGTGGTTCTTTTGTATTATTTTGTTGTATTATGTTGAAAATCTTAAATAAAGATAATAAAAAAAAAGAAAATGCGTAGTGTCTTTTATAAATTATGGCATTTTTGGAACCTCATCTCTCAAAAAAAACCATCCAAATAACGACCAACATATTCAAGTAATGAATTATTACTGGATAAAATTGGTCTTCCTGGAGGGTGGTCTAGAGTCTTATGAATTTTGAGCAACAGATATATAATTGGAATGTTAGGATATAGCTGATTCAAAAAAGCCATTTCTTTCTCTGACAAAAATCCCGCCACTAAAGCAGTTTCAGTAATCTGGCGGATCTCTTGTTGTAACGCACTAGTAGAGTTTACCTCTAGTTTACGATAACAGATAACATCATTAAGTTGACGCAAAACCTCTATCTCATAATCTCATGTGCGCACAAAGAAGCAGAAGGAAACGCCACTGGAAGAATAAGAGCTTTATTGGTGCCAGTGGGTCTTCCCAACACGTGTTTCGGCCACTCAGCCTTCTTCAGGGGACTAGATTTGCTTTTTGTATGGTCTATATTGGTTTTGGCATAAAACTTTCTTTTGTGTGTTAACTTTTATGTTTATTGATGCAGTTTTTGCATGTGACAAACATCAGCTGCCACACAACCCCTTTTTACCCCGTGTCATCCTTGGACGACCAATACCCCTATCTTCAATGGTTTGCCTATTTTTGTGTCTTAATTTTTTGATGTCTTACTTTTATGTTAATTTTATGCAGTACTTTTACATTATTTATGATAGACTTCTAATATAATTGCTTTTTTCAGTTGTCAGCTTGAAGAACTAATATTTCTCTTTTTTAAATGGTCTCTTTGGTTTCATCTAAGGCTCCTTCCCCCAGGTCCACTGATTCTGTGTCAATTTTATTTATGGTTTTTAATGCCAGCGTGTTTTATTCCATTACAATATTAGTATGTCCTGTCACTAATTTATTATTTTTTACCCCTCCATTTTATTGGTCCTTTAGGCATAACATTTATCCTTCCATTCTTTATTGGTCCCTTAGGCACAACATCTATCAGGATCATCTTATACAGAGTGGCTTTTAACTTTTAATACCTGGTTTGAACTACATAATCAGTACACTCCTGCCATTTTCTTTTCTCTTTTAATCATCAAAGTTGCGCTTTATAATCTATATATTTTGTTCCTCACCAGCCAATATGGCCATTCCAGATCACATGTTTAGGATCAAAAGTTTGCTTTTAAATTGCTTTTAATTATATATATTTACAGTGTATCTAGTGGTCTCTGCTTCTGTGGATACATAGTGGTTGGTTTCATTTTTGCTTACCATGGCTTTATCGGGCAGTTTTACTTGGACTTTCCAAACGCTCTTATCATGGTTGATTGCGGCATGTAAATATAAGTGGTGATTCTCTATTGATCATGTATTCCTTAACTGTTTTGAGCTAAGAATGACATCATGTGCAGTTAAAATAAACTCCCCTTTTTCATTTGGAATCCTGCGGCTTGGTATGTACTTTCACAAGCTTAAATTAAATTTATTTATTTATTTAAAAAAATTTTATATACCACCTTTCATGAAATCTCTGGTTATAGCATGACCTGCATCTATTTTTAGAAGGTTACACAAAGTTTATTTTTTTCTAAATACTTGGAGTGCTCGGAGTTAAAAGTTTATTCACTAGCGACCTAGCTCCTATTATATTCCTGGGTGCTATAGAATAGTTTTCTCTACTTAATGATTGAATTAGATAATGTTAAGGTGACATTCACAAACATTTAATAGAATGATGACTTTTTGATAATGTGCTTCTAAGCATTTTATATAGAATGCAGCACACTTAATTGCTTGATAGCGGCACTTTGTAAGGTTTTAAACTTTCATGGCTGCCTTTCCCACACTGGGACACAAATGGAGCAAGGCCCTCGCAGAGAAAGCAAGGAAACACAACGGGCGAAGACCAGTAGAGGTCATAGGTGCAAATTTTATTGGTAAAAATCCCCTACACATTTCGGCGTCAAGCCTTCATCAGGGGGTACACATATAATACACCATATGAAAATGATTGGGGGGTCTTGAGAAAGACCTTTGTCCATTATTATCTCAAAACCAGTCGATCATGAAGAATAACTTGCAGCAGACAGTGTTTTGGAATGTCTGACACTGTCTGCTGAAAGCTATTCTAATATGTGATATGTTCTTTTAGCACAATATTCTGTTATTTTAAATATTTTAGATATTCAGCTAATATCTATTGATTACAGCAAGTTTACTGTATTTATTATTTATTGTTTTATGTTTTCATTTTTAATTGCTTAATTATTTATTTGTACCTTTGGATATTTTAACAATTGTATTACATTTTACTTGTTAATGTTTTGACTCTTTTAAACCCACATACTTTCAGTTCTTATTTTTGATGTTTTACAACTTTATTGGGTTACGTTTAATGTGATGAGTTTGTTTATTTTGTATTTTATGTGTGTATGTTTTTGAGGTCAAAGTTCCCTGAAGAAGGCCGAATGGCCGAAGCACATGTTGGGCAGAAACATTGACACCAATAAAGCTCTTATTCTTCCAGTGGCATTTCCTCCTGCTTCTTTGTGCGCTTGTTGGTTCTGCAGGAGGGGTGTTCCCCTTGTTGTTTCATAATATAATGTGTCCATAACAACAATTGCCCCACCTTTATCGGCATGTTTGATAGTTAATGAAGTGCTTGAATCTCCTCTCTTGATAAATTACACTGACATTTCCTATACTGTTGCTCGATCTTCTCTAGATCATTCAATAGTAAAGTTTTAAAGATGAGCAAAACTACATGTAAATGTCCAGGCGGTGTCCATGATGATTTTAAACATACCACAAAAGCATTGGATACAGAATTTTTATCTGAAAAAAATAATCAAAGTTGTTAAGTTCTTATCAACTGCTCTTTTGCTAAGCGATTCTGAAACTTATCATAAAAAGTCCCAATACATAACAGAGTCCTTTTGATAACAACTGAACTTGTACAAATGACAACTCCACTGATGACAAATTAATCACAACTGCAATTGAAATTCGGTACGCTGAAGATGTTTTTTCTTCTGTAGCCTTGTATAAGGACCTTGATGCTCTATTGATGGAAACTCTGATATCTGCTGGCCTTTCAAACTACCTCTTTCTCATCTCCCCAAAAAAGACTCTTTACTAGCATCATCTTCACTGGAAATCTAGCTTTCCCATATTGGATCAAAACACACTGTCTTACGAGAAGGATATTTCGAAAAGACATGCGGAGCAAACCAATTATAGATGTTACATTCTTTCATCTCTTTTACATCTCGTAAAAACCTTTTGACCTTAAGGGCTTTAAGATCCATTTTATACCAATCTAACTGTTTGGTGACATCATTAAACCATGTAGAATAATCTTTAAAAGTTGTTAATTTAGTTAATTGTAAACCTAGATCTTTTTTAACTTCTTCATGTTTCTCACGTGCTATTTCAATCATCAGCAACATTAAGAGCCCGATTCCCAGAGGGGTACGTCTGGGTCATCCGGATGTCCCCGATGAAGATGGGCCTGTTAGGACCTGATTCTGGACCATGGTAACAAAACGTTCCCATGTTACACAGAATCGGGCCCAAGGACAGCCCAGCATGCCCCCTCCCGCCCCCCCACCGGCTCTCCCCGTCTTGCTACTCAGGACATGTGGGGAGAGCCGAAGGGGGAATTAGACCAGGATGGCTTGCGGGGATGCATGTCCCACCAGGACGTGCAGCCCTGCAACCTGCGACTCTGCATTGAACCCTAAGTCAAGACAGCATTTATTTAAAATGCAATTCCAAATTGAAATAAAAATTTCATCATCAAGGAACATTCCTGGCTCGTTCCAAATTCAGAAACCTGTAGGAATAACTTCTTTCCTACAGTATTCTGCTAGCATGAGGCTATGTAGTTCCAAATGCACTCCCCTCTTTGATTTATTTATGAACGACTCCCATGTCGGACACTTAATATCAATATTATCTTGCAACAGAGAAGGGATATCAAGGATCTCCTTAGTTTTCTCCATACTATAACTAAAGGTATCTTTCCATGAAATAGCCATTACGATAGAACAATATAACACAAAATAAAATGCACTGAGAGTAGATTATTACCAAACACTACAGATACACTCCCACACCTAATAACCCTCCAATAACAGTCTTCATCTTTACACTATGCAATTACACTGGCCCCAAAACTCCAATTTTCTACAATGATCTTTTATAGAACAAGCCAGCCAACCTTACAAAAACAGTACCATATTAAAATTGGGAAGAAAAGGTCTCAGGATGTTATATCCCTTTATGCGGCAAAACACAGCCATAGGGGAGATATAGAAATATGGATCATCAGCCTCAAAAATTCCCCCTATAATCACGTTTAAAATAATTGAATATTAGAAAACTACTTCTACAATCCTCAACATTCACCAATCTCTCTTTTAATTTCTTTATATTTTTAGTATTTTATCATTATTAAAAGCAACCTGAAACAACCAAACCTTTTACCATACAGCAAAAGAGGAGTATACTGTAATGCTAATACAGCAATTATTGGACCTCAGACAATGCAGATATAAACCACTGAGCATACCATCACATAGGCAGACTCCTGCAAACAAAGCAAAGTAGTTAGAAAATCTTAAAACTGCTTCAGCAAGATCTTAACCAGTTTACTTATCTTTTCAACTGCTGATGGCTGGCAAATGCTGTCCTGCCCAACAAAGATCTTCATTTCACCCATATGGGCCTCTCCAGGGGCAAAGAAATTGGAGCCAGGAAAAGTCCCATGCACAAATTAAGCATCCGATGACATCATTTTTAAAAGGCCTCCCCACCAATCAAAAAGAAGAACCAACCCAATTAAGTGGTAGGAACTACTCAAAAACAGGTGACATTAGATGTGGGGGAGCACGTTACAGAGCCATAAAGAACTCCATTAGCAGAATCAATATACTACCAACCCCCCCTCCCCCTCAATTCTATTTTGCCAACCTATAGGTTCAAGGGTTTTCAAAGTGAATATCCAATGCTGTTCTCGTTGCAACAAAATTTTACCATGGTCACCACCCCTCATATTTAAAGGGACAAAATCTATTGCCATACAATGGAGATCCTGAAAACTATGATCATGTTGCAAGCAGTGCAGAACTAGAGGTGTTTCTTCTCAGGATTTTAGAAGATTATTTTTATGTTGTGACAGACATACAGTTTTTCAATGCAATATTTATTACACGGACAGAGAATCAGATAAACCACATACATAGATGCACAAGAAGTCATTGAAGATGAAATGTCTGATTGTTGATTCTGAAATCTGTGCCTTCGTCCATTATCGTTCCTCAACCTGACCTAAACCCTGGTTGAATTTCAGGCCTTTGTCATTCCAACTATGGTTGCAGTCTCCACTGAATGATCTTGAGTAGAATCTTGCTGGCATGTGGGATCACAGCAATTGTGCAATAATTTCCAGTCATTCTGATTACCCTTCTTCAGTACTGATATGAACATAAATTTTTCCAGTCAGTTGGTCATAATGTCTTACAAATTTCCTAGAATATGGGGGGAAACTGATAACCATTGAGAAGTGAATGGTTCAGAGCGGGGTATCTTCAAAGGAAGTTAGGACATCCCAACAGAGAGGGTGAAATAAAGGTAAATATAGCCCGGTGCCTTTAAGAGTAGACAGAGTTGTAAATATAAAACAAAAAAGTACTTTGAATAGTGTGCATGTGCAAACATCAGAAGTCTAAAAAATAACTTGGAGAGTTAGTGTGTATGGTATTGAATGAAGAGGTAGGCACAATTGGAATTTCACTGTAATACTAGAATAGAAATTATTCACTCACTAGTCACCTCCCATCTTGGCTACTCTAACCTGCTCCTCACTGTTATCCCTCTGAATTATCTCTCTCCCTTCAATTTGTTCAAAACTCTGCTCCACGGCTTATCTTCCGCCAGTGTTGCTAGGCTCAGGTGACCCCTCTTATCAAGCCACTTCACTGACTCCCTATGCATTTCCGCATCCAGTTCAGACTTCTCCTACTGATTTATAAGTGAATTCATTCTGCGGCTCCTCACTACCTTTCCTCTCTTATCGTACCCTATTCCCCTCCTCAGGAACTCCGCTCCTCTAGCAGATCCCTTTTATCTGTGCCATTCTCTTCCACTGCCAACTCCAAGATTCATTCATTCCACCTTGCTGCTCCATATTCCTGGAACAAACTACCTGAGTCAGTACGTTGGGCTCCTTCTATATCCCTATTCAAATCCAGGCTAAAATCTCACCTGCTTTGAGGCAACCCTTGGATCCTGATGCTTCTCACTCTCTTGTTCACTACTTATGTGTATCTTACCATATTCTAGTCCCCAGTTTTATGGTGTTCTTCATCTTGATTAGATTGTAAGCTCTGATGAGCAGGGACAATCTCCTACAGTACATCCATATTTATAGCACTGGATATGCCTTTTTAGTGCTATACAAATGATAAGAAGTAGTAGTAGTAATGCAATCATAGGGTGGATCAAATTGGTAGAGGGGTAGTGTTATTGTAAAAATGGTATATTGCCAAACAGGATAAAAGTTCTGCAGGAAAAAAATGTGCTATGAGATATTTATGGGTAGACATTTCATATGTGGTGGGAAAGAGAACAGCAGTGAGCATATACTACCATCTGCCTGGTCAGAATGAAGAGATGATGAAATGCTAACCAAAATTAGGGAACATAACAAATTTGGCAACATAATAATAATAATGGAGATTTCATATACTTCAATATTGACTTCTTTGTTTGATAAATGATACATCAGGACGTGTTAGGAAGGTAAAACATGACTCCTTCATGCAGAAAATGGTCCATCAACTGATGGAGTAGGAGCCATTTTAGACAGTCTTTAGTTTAACACAAGACTGGTATGAGAGCAGGCCTGGATTTAGGCATTGACAACATAGGCAACTACCTAGAGTACCAGAGGGAGGAGTGGCTCAGTGATTGGGACAGGTTACCTCAGGCCAGAAGGCCAGGTGTTCAATTCCCGCATGGGGACAAGCAACTTCAGGCCAGAGGGACTGGGGTCTCTAGTCCCATGGCCACTCCTTGTGGCCTTGGGCAAGCCACTTAACCCTCCATTGCCTCAGGTACACTTAGATTGTGAGCCCTTCAGGGACAAGGGAATAAAAAGCACCTGTTAGTATACATGTAAATCACACTGATTCTAAACAGCATGGTATAAAAAAGAAATAAATAAAAAATAAATAAATTTTGAAGTCACCAAATATTTGGGCTAAACAATAGCCTTATTTCACTTGTTTTAGGACTGTGTTTTATGATCTCTGGGGGAGGAACCTCCCCTCCCAACCACTCTCTGGTCCTACATATAAGCACAAACATTTTCAATCCAGTCCTGTGTGAGAGGTAATGGTAGTGGGGACATCTAGCAATAGTAATCATAACAGGGAGGACATTAAGGAAAAGTACTGCCTTAACATTTAGCTTTCAAAGGACAGAATACGGATAAAATGAGAAAAATTGTTGAAAAGTAAACTAAAAGGAGCAACTGCAAAAAGTTAAGAATTTATATCAGATGTAGACCTTGTTAAAAAAAACCATCTTGGAATCCCAGACCAATGTATTCCATGCACTGAAAAGGCAAAAGGCAGGCCAAACAACTTCTGTCATGGTTAAAAGGTAAGGTGAAAGAGACTATTATAACAAAAAGAACATCTTTCAAAAAATGGAAAGTGAATCCAAATGATAAAAATAGGAGAAAGCATATGCACTGACAAGATAAATGCTTAGCATTGATAAGGCAGTCAAAAAGAAAGTTTGAAAAGAAACTTGCTGTAGAACAAAACTAATAAGAACTTTTTCAGGTACATTCAAAGCAAGAAACCTGTGTGTGTGTGTGGGGGGGGGGGTCTGTTAGACCACCAGATGATCAAGAGGTAAAAGGGGCACTCAGGTGGGACAAAGTCATAGCAAAAAGAGTAAATTAATTATTTGCTATGGTCTTTACTGAGGTGGATGTAGCGTAGTTACTCACCTGTAACAGGTGTTCTCCAGGAGCAGCAGGAATCAGTCCTCACTTATGGGTGACGTCGGCGCCGACGGAGCCCTCGCGGAGCAATTTTCCCCAGCTTTCAAAGAAAGCCTTTGGGAATTGCAGCGCGCATGCGCGGTCCCCTTCCCGCCCAAGGGTGCCATCTTAGCCAGTCAGATGACCTAGCTAAAAAAGACAGCATAAAAATTTGCAAAAAAACTAAAGCAGATGATTGCAACTCCACGGGGAGGAGGGAGGGTTGTGAGGACTGATTCCTGCTGCTCCTGGAGAACACCTGTTACAGGTGAATAACTACGCTTTCTCCAGGACCAAGCAGGAAGTCAGTCCTCACTTATGGGACTCCCAAGCTCAAGGCTACCGGAGACCCTAAGCACAAAAATGAGCTCCCTCTAGCTCAGCAGCACAGAAGGAAAGAATCTTCGCTGAATTATTACCCACCGGTAGCCCACATCCGGGATGGAGGGTAGGAGTTGCTCAGACCTCGAAGAGATTACGGAGGACTGCCTGTCCGAAAGCACTGTCCCTGCGGGACTCCCTCTCGAGACAGTAATGGACCGCAAAAGTCTGGCTCGAAGACCAAGTAGCGGCCCGGCAGATGTCCGCCAGCGGAACAGAGCGGAGGTAAGCCACTGACGTAGCCTTTGCCCGAACGCAATGAGCCGTGACTCGACCTTCCAAGGAGAGTCCGGCTGCCCCATAAGCCCAAGAGATACAGTCCGCAACCCAGATGGACAGAGTACGCTTGGAGACCGGGAGCCCCAATTTATTGGGGTCAAAAGACACAAAAAGCTGAGCAGCTTTACGGTGCTCCCGCGTACGGACAAGGTAGAAGTTCAAAGCCCTTCTACAGTCCAGGGTATGGAGGACCGTTTCAGCTCGGCTGGAGTGTGGTCTGGGAAAGAAGGTTGGAAGTACCACCTCCTGATTGATGTGAAAGGGGGAGACCACTTTTGGAAGAAATTTTGGGTGAGTCCGTAGGACTACCCTATTTTTGTAGAACCGAGTGTAAGGGGGATCAGACACGAGGGCCTGCAATTCACTTACGCGTCTAGCGGAAGTGAGGGCTATCAAGAACAGTGTTTTCCAAGAAAGAAAACGGAGAGAACAGGTAGCCATAGGTTCAAAAGGCGGACAGGTGATCCGCTGTAAAACCACATTCAGGTCCCAGTCAGGCGCTGGCGGGCGCAGAGGTGGTTTAAGTAGAAGGAGACCTCGGAGAAACCTCGCTACGAGAGGGTCATTGGAGAGAGGTCTGCCGTCCACCGGCACATGATGTGCTGAAAGAGCACTGAGGTGAACTTTGACGGAGTTGGACTTAAGTCCCAGATTAGAGAGGTAAAGCAAGTACTGCAAGACCACCGACACCGGGCAGGAGAAGGGATCCTGAGACTGTCGGGTACACCAAACGGAAAAACGACGCCATTTAAGGGCGTAGCATTTTCGGGTAGAAGGTCGTCGCGAAGCTAGGACGACCTCCTCCACCTCTGCCGGCAGGAGAAGGGGAGCAAGGACTACCCTCTCAGCAGCCAGGCCATTAGGTTGAGAGACCTGAGGTTGGGGTGTAGCAGAGACCCCTGATCCTGAGTGAGGAGATCCGGTTGTAACCCCAGAGGGAGCGGATCCTCCACCGCTAATTGCAGCAGGAGCGGAAACCACGGCTGTCTGGGCCAGCGAGGGGCCACCAGGATCATGAAGGCTTTGTCTCGGAGAACCTTGAAAAGAGTCCGAGAGACTAGCGGGATGGGAGGGGAAGCGTACAGAAGGCTCCCCGACCATGAGAGTAGAAAAGTGTCCGCCGCAACCCGAAGGGGGTGTGGCTGACGAGAGCAGAAGCGAGGAAGTTGCCGGTTGTGAGGACTGGCAAAGAGATCCACCGTGGGGAGGCCCCACTTTAGAAAGAGCTTCTGAACTACCAAGGGATCCAGACGCCACTCGTGCGGCTGAAGGATCCTGCTGAGTTTGTCCGCCAGGCAATTCTCTTGGCCTGGGAGATAAACTGCCTTGAGGAGAACGCCGTGACTGACGGCCCAAGAGCAGAGCTTCTGTGCCTCCCGGCAGAGGAGGAAGGAGCCCGTGCCTCCCTGCTTGTTCACGTAGAACATGGCAACTTGATTGTCCGTCTGGACAAGGACGGACTGGTGAGAAGTCAGGTGGGAGAAGGCCTTGAGAGCCAGGCGGATCGCCCTGAGCTCCAGGAAGTTGATCTGCTGAGCAGACTCCCACGTGGTCCAGAGGCCCTGAGTACGTGCCCCTTGGCAATGCGCTCCCCAGCCCAGGAGGGATGCATCTGTTGTCAGCACCCGGGCCGGCTGAGGTGACTGGAAAGGCATGCCGAATATCAGGTTCGGCCGCTGAAGCCACCACCGGAGAGACGAGATCAGCGGCTCGGAGACGCGGACTAGGTCTGCTAGGCCGCCTGTGGCTTGTCGCCACTGCTGGCGGAGACACCATTGAGCAGGCCGCATACTCAGGCGGGCATTGGGGGTCACATGGACGGTGGAAGCCATATGGCCGAGTAGTCTCAGGAAGCGCTTGGCGGAGACCAGGGGCTGGCTGCGAAAACGGTCGGCTAGGTCCATGAGCCGTCGAGCCCTGTCGAGCGGTAGGTACGCTCGTGCCTGAGGAGTGTGCAGCCTTGCACCGATGAACTTGAGATCCTGTGAGGGGAGCAAAGTGGACTTTGCGAAGTTTATAACAAAGCCCAAGTACTGCAGAAGAGTCACCGTGCGGCGCGTGGCGTTGGTGACCTCCAGAGCGGACGCTGCCCTGATGAGCCAGTCGTCGAGGTACGGAAAGACATAGAGGCCGTGAAGCCTGAGATGGGCCGCCACCACCGCGAGACATTTTGTGAAGACTCGCGGTGCGGAGGACAGGCCAAAGGGCAGTACTCTGTACTGGTAATGATTTCCTGCCACCACAAACCTTAGGTATTGGCGGTGGCTTGGGTGGATGAGGATGTGCGTGTAGGCATCCTTTAGATCCAAGGAGCATAGCCAATCTCCCTGCTGGAGGTAGGGCAGAAGGATTCCAAGGGTAAGCATCTTGAACTTCTCCCGCACGAGGAACTTGTTGAGGTTGCGCAAGTCCAGGATGGGTCTGAGGCCTCCTGTTCTTTTTGGTATTAGAAAATACCTGTAATAAAAGCCTTGACCTTTCAGGTGGTGGGGCACCGGTTCCACCGCCTGTTCCTGTAGAAGACCTGCTAACTCCTGAAGGAGTAAGTCCCTGTGCAGAGGGGGTCGTGGAGGTTCTCCCGGAAAATAGGAGGGAGGGACCTGGTGGAAGTGGAGAAGATAGCCTTCTCGCACGACTTGAAGCACCCAGGCATCTGAGGTGATGCTGGACCACCTGTGGGCGAAGTGAACCAGCCGGCCTCCGGTGCTGGGAGGAACCAGCGGGGGGGGAGAGGCTATGCTTAAGGAGTCAAAAACCCCCACCCTGCGGAGCAGGGGCTGGTGGTGCAGGCTTGGGGGCTTGCTGCCTACGGGACCCGTTACCCCGTCCCTTGGCCTGCTGGCCCTGTTGGGGAGCTGTAGGGGCCTGATAGTGGGGGTACTGTTTGTAGGCAGCCGCCTTCCTCGGGTAAAAGGACTTCTTTCCCGAGCCCTTCTTTTTCTGGGAAGGGGCGGAGGTCTTCCTAGAAAGCCTAGTCCTGGTGAGAGTCTCCGTCTCAATTTGTGCAGCCTTATCAGCCATGGGCTTGCCAAAGAGGTTTTCGCCTCGGCAAGGGACATCGACCAACTTGTCCTGCACCCAGGGCTCAAGGTCAGACGACTGAAGCCAAGCCTGTCGGCGGGCACCGATGCCGGCTGCGGCCACTCGAGCCGATGCTTCAAAGCCATCATAGGCTGCTCGGGACATGAATTTTGAGCATTCCCGAATGCCAGTGGACAAGGCCAGGAACCTCCGCAAAGGTTCCTCGGACAAACCAGCGGAGAAGCCGGCTAGCTCTTTAGCCAGGTCTCGGAGATACATGCCCATGTATAGCTGGTAGGTCTGGACACGACATGCGAGCATAGAGCCCTGGAAACACTTCTTACCAAGGCCATCCAGGTTACGGGCCTCCCTGCCAGGAGGCACCGAGGAGTGCATCTTCTGGCTCTTAAGACGATGCATGGCCGATTCCACTACCATGGAATGGTGTGGTAGCTGTGCTTTTTGGAAGCCAGGGCTCTTGCGGACTCGATAGATAGAATCGACCCGCTTGCTCAGGACCGGCGAGGTGGCCGGACTCTCCCACATGCGGAAGAGTAGTCGTTCCAGCATGGGAGGAACCGGTACAGTAAAGTGTTCCCTGGCGGGAGAGTCATACTGGAGGGCGTCGAGCTCTTCGGCTCGAGGCTCCTCCTCGGGGTCCGCAGGGAAGGCCAAAGCCTTGGCCATATCCCTAACGAAGTCCGAGAACCGGGCATCCTCCGGGGGGGACTGCTTCCGAGGTTCGGACTCAGGTGAGTCCGAGGGGACACACCGAGTCCGAAAAGAATCAGGCGACTCTTCCTCTTCAGACTCCCAGACCGACTCCGACGAGGACTCGGTGGGGTCGGCCCGGGCAGGGCGCGGCGCCTGCCGCCCCGACGCCGAGGGAGTCGGCGTCGGCGACCTCGGTCCCGAACGGGAGGCCGAGGGTGACCTCGACCGAGGATCGACTCGAGTTCGCATCGACTCGAGGATCGGCTCGGTCTCCGGGGTCGACTTGGACGTCGACGTCCCGGCGGTCGGGGCAGCGGCGCCAGCGAAGCCAGCGAGCAGTGCCCGCTGCTGGTCCATGAAGGCAGACAGTCTGCTCTCCAAGGCCGTCAACCTGAGTCCGAGCTCAGGTGACCCAGCAGCCCCCGACTCGGGCCCCGACGGCGTCGGGCCCGACGTCGGCTGTCGCGGAGGCGAGTCCAGAAGGACCACAGGACTTACCCGAGCAGGCAGCTCCGACTCCAGGCGAGGTCGCTTCGTGAGGTGCTCCTTCTCCAAGGACCCGGGGCGGCTATCGGGGCTATGCGACCTGGCCCTCGCGGAGCCAGGAGCGTCCACCGACGCCACCCTCGCGGGTCTCACCTTCCGTCGATGGTCCCCGGAGGGAGAACCCCTGTCGGAGGAACTCCGGCGACGGTCCGAACTAGAACCCCTGGACGCGGAGGCCTCCGACGAGGTCCGGGTACGGCTGGGGTCAGCGAAGATTCTATCCCGCTGATGCCGCCGACTTCTCAATGCTTTGGAGGAAAGTTTGCCACAAGGCCCACAGATCATTTCTTCATGATCCGGGCCCAGGCAGCGGAGGCAATTGTCGTGTGTGTCAGTTAGTGACATATTTCGGTCACACTGACCACACCGCTTGAAACCACTGGCAGCCATCGGGGGAAAAAGGGCCCCGGCGAGGTCAAAGGACCGGGCTGCCAGGGAAAAACCGAAACGAAAACTGACTAAGTCAGAAAAACCGAAAAAGAAGGAGAGGACTCGTGACCGGCGTCGCGAGTCCGGGCGGGAAAAAGACCGGCGTCGAACCGAAGGAAAAAAGATTAATTATGAAGAAAAAATCAACTTTTTCGCGGGGACACGACGGGTACGTCTGTAGGGCTCCGCGGAAAAAAGAAGACTGGCTAAGATGGCACCCTTGGGTGGGAAGGGGACCGCGCATGCGCGCTGCAATTCCCAAAGGCTTTCTTTGAAAGCTGGGGAAAATTGCTCCGCGAGGGCTCCGTCGGCGCCGACGTCACCCATAAGTGAGGACTGACTTCCTGCTTGGTCCTGGAGAAAGGGGAGATATACATACCAGAAATGGTATTTAATAGTGATGATTTGTAGGTAATAAATCAAAACTCAGTGAATTGTATCTTATAATTAAAATTGTCTACATTGCCTGAAGACGCCAGGGTAGTCAGTGTAGCGCCAATATGTCAATTTTTAAAGACTTCCAGTGGCAATCTGAGAAGCCTAACATCTGTTCCAGGCAAAATGGTAGAAACTATTCTAAAGAAGAAAATGAGCAAAGATATAGTCTTGGTTTAATGAGACAGAGTGAACAATGATTTATCTAGAAGTCTTGCCTTAACAATCTGCTAGTTTCGTTCTGAGGAATGAATAAACATGTGGGTATAGTGAGTCAGCCAACATCATGTATGTGGATTTTCAAAAGATGTTCAATAAAGTTTTTCATGAGAAACTACTGAGAAAATTAAAAAGTCATGAGATAGGAGGCAATGTCCTACTTGTGTTGAGAACTGGTTAAAAGATAAAAACCAGACAGTAGGCTTAATGAAGAAAGTTAATAGTGGACCAGTGCTTTTTAACATTGTTTATAAACAATCAAGAAATGAGAAAACAAGTGAGATATTCAAAGTTGCAAATGACACCAAATTATTCAAAGTTGTTAAATCACAAGATGTTTATGAGAAATTGCAGGAAGATCTTGTAAGACTGAGAGATGGGGCATTCAAATAGTAGATGAAATTTAATGCTGACAAGTAATGTACATAGTTACAAATAATCCAAACTACAGCTACATGATGCTATTCTGTTACACATTAAGACTCACTACCCAGAGAAAGATCAAGTCATCATTGTGTACAAATTGCAAAATAGATGTACCTTCTTTCTAGAAAACGCATTTTCAAAACTCAGGAACAGGATTTTTTCTATGACCTCTCCTAGCATTTGAAACGCTTTACCACGTGATTTACACGCTGAGTCTGAAATCTTGACCTTTCGTCAAAACCTAAAAACATACTTATTTTCACAGGCTTTCCCTGTGGCTGTGCTCTAAAGTGAAACTCAGTCAAACTTACTCCATAATAATGTAATATTTATTTTATTTGTTAGTTTAGTCTTTGATTTTAATAGTGTATGTTACTTATAATCCGCCTAGGTTTGTAGTATGGAATGTAAATGTTTTAAAATAAATAAATACATTGAAATTCTCTGTGGTTTGTGGCAATGGCGGCCAAAAAGCAAACAGAATGTTAGAAATCATTAGAAAAGAAATGGAGAATAAAATGGAGTGTATCATAATGCCTCTATATGGCTCCATGGTGTCACCAGACCTTCAGCATTACATGCAGTTCTGGTCACCGCATCTCATAAAAGATCAATTGAAATTAGAAAAGTTACAGAGAAGGGCTACCAAAATGAGAAGGGGATGGAGCAGCCCCTCATGAGGAAAGACTAAAGAGTTTAGGGCTCTTCAGCATGGAGAAGAAATAGCAGAGATCTATAAAATCATGATTGGGATGGAACAGATAAATGAGAATCAGTGGTTTACTCATTCCAAAAGTACACAAATGATGGGATGCTGCAAGAAATTATTAAGCAGCGCATTAGAAAGAAATCAGAAAAAATGTTTTCTCACTCAATACAAAATAATTCGTTGTTGGAGGGCGTAATAAAAATAATTAGTGTAGCTGGGTTTAAAAAAGGCTGGACAAGTTTCTGAAGGAAAAGTCTTAATTGTTATTAACCAGTTAGATATGGGGAAAGCAGTTGTTTATTTCTGGGGGGTTGATACAATGGAAACTATCTACTTTTTGGGGATCTTGCCAGGTGCTTTTGACCTGGATTAGTTATTGGTGGAAACTGGATACTAGGCCTGATGGCTCTTTGCTCTGATGCAGTATGGCAGTTCTTTTGTAGTATTCAGAATGAAGATGCTCAGGAGCTAAATAGAACTTCATCAAATATATAATTCAAAAATTACTTGGGGGCTAGTTCAGGGGAAAAGTGGAGCATGGCACTACTACTTGCTCACTTCTACTCTATTTATTTTTATTTATGGAACTTTAACAAATATAAATGTCCAGAACATCTTGATGTGACAAATGAGCTAGGCATTATGAAAGATAACACATATCTTACATGAACAAAGAAGAATATTATTTCACAATCATGTTTTCGAAAAGGCGTAAGTTAATGCAAATAAATAAATAAATAAAATACATAAGGACATGTTTATGAATCTGTGCTAGGCTTTGGCATTTACTATGCGTTACACTTAAGAACATAAGAACATAAGATATGCCATACTGGGTCAGACCAATGTCCATCAAGCCCAGTATCCTGTTTCCAACAGTGGCCAATCTAGGTCATACGTACCTAGCAGTATCCCCAAGAGACACAGGTTCCACAATGCTTGTACTGGGTCAAGCATTGATATCCTGGGTCCCTTTTTAATAATGGTTTATGGACCTTTCCTCCAGGAACTTGTCCAAACCTTTTTTAAACCCAGATACACTAACAGCTCTTACAACATCCTCCGGTAACAAATTCCAGAGTTTGATTACACGTTGAGTGAAAAAATATTTTCTCTTATTTGTCTTAAATAGTTTACCCTGTAGCTTCATTACATGTCCCCTAGTCTTTCTATATTCTGATAGCGTAAACAATCAATCTACGTTTACCGGTTCCACTCCATTCATTAATTTATAGACCTCTATCATATCTCCCCTCAGACGTCTCTTTTCCAGGTTGAAGAGTCCTAAGCTTTGTAGCCTCTCTTCATAGGAGTAGCCTTCCATCCCCTTTACCATTTTGGTGGCTCTTCTCTGTACCTTTTCTAATAACGCTATATTCTTTTTAAGATACAGCGACCAGAATTGCACACAATATTCAAGGTGCGGTCGTACCATGGAACAATACAGAGGCATTATAATATCCTTTGTTTTATTTTCCATTCCTTTCCTTATGATACCTAGCATTCTATTTGCTTTCTTGGCCGCCGCTGCACACTGGGTGGAGGGTTTTAACATGTTATCCACGATGACTCCTAAATCTTTTTCCTGGGTGGTGGTTCCCAATGTGGAACCTTGCATTGTGTAACCATAGTGTGGGTTGTTCTTTCCTAGGTACATAACCTTTCACTTTTCCACATTAAATTTCATCTCCCATTTGGATGCCCAGTCTTTCAATTTATCCAGATCCTCCTGCAGTTTTTCACAGTTCTCTTCGGTTTTAACAATTTTAAACAGTTTTGTGTCATCTGCAAATTTCATAACCTCACTAGTTATTCCCTTTTCCAGGTCATTTATGAATATGTCAAAAAGTAGCGGGCCCAATACAGATCCCTGGGGTACACCACTATTCACCTTTTTCCATTGGGAAAATGGGCCATTTAGCCCTACCCTCTGCTTTCTATCTTTTAACCAGTTCCCGATCCACTGCCTCCTATCCGATGACTTTTTAGTTTTGATAAAAGTCTCTGATGAGGGACCTTGTCAAAGGCTTTCTGAAAGTGCAGATACACTATATCAACCGACTCAACTTTGTCTACCTGTTTATTAACACCTTCAAAGAAAGATATCAGATTAGTAAGACAAGATCTTCCTTGTCTAAAGCCATGTTGGCTGTCTCCCATTAGGCCATGACTATCTACATGCTGTGTAATTTTGTTCTTTATGATGGTTTCTACCATTTTCCCCAGTATTGACGTCTGGCTCACCGGTCTGCAACTTCCCGGATCACCCCTGGAACCCTTTTTAAAAATTGGCGTTACATAGGCGATCCTCCAATCTTCAGGTATTACAGATGATTTTAATGAAAGTTCACAGATTACTAATAGCAGGTCTGTAATCTCATATTTCAGTTCTTTCAACACTCTTGGATGTATACCATCCGGTCCAGGTGATTTGCTACTAATCATTTTATCAAATAGTTGTAATACATCTTCGCGGTGTAGTGATATTTCTCTCAATTCCTCTGCAGTATCACCTTTAAATACCACTTCAGTCTTGGGTAACATCCCTACATCTTCCTCAGTAAAGACCGAAGCAAAGAACTCATTCAGTCTCTCCGCTATAGCCTTGTCTCCTCTTACTGCCCCTTTTACCCCTCTATCATCTAATGGTCCAATTGACTCACAGGCCTTTTGCTACGAATGCACTTGAAAAAGTCTTTATTTCGTGTTTTTGCTTCTGTAGCAAGTTCCTTCTTAAATTCTCGCTTTGCCTACCTTATCAATGCTTTGCATTTAACTTGCCAGTGCTTGTGCTGTTTCCAGTTTTTGTCGTTTGGCTCTTTTTTCCATTTCCTGAAAGATGCAACAGCCTCTCTGACCTCATCATTAAACCATGCTGGCAGTTTTTTGGACTTTCTGCCACTTTTCTTAATGCGTGGAATACATTTGGTCTGGGCTTCCAGGATAGTATTTTTAAACAACACCCAAGCTTGATGTAAGTCTTTAACCTTTGTAACCGCTCCTTTTAGTTTTTTCTTAATTATATTCCTCATGTTATCATAGTCTCCCTTTCAAAAGTTAAAAGGTAGTACTGTGGATTTCTTTACTATCCCTCCTCCACTAATTAAATCAAACACGATCATGCTATGATCACTATTGCCAAGTGGTCCCAACACCCTTATTTCTTGCACCAGATCTTGTGTTCCACTAAGGACTAGGTCCAGTATGGCTTCCCCTCTGGTCGGTTCATGAACCAGCTGCTCCAAGAAGCAGTCATTTATTTCATCTAGAAACTTTATCTCCCTAGCATGTCCTGCCGTGACACTGACCCAGTCGATACCGGGGTAATTGAAATCACCCATTATTATTACTCTGCTTTGACTTTTGTTAGCTTCCTTGATTTCTTTGAGCATTTCATCATCCATTTGTTCATTCTGCCCAGGCGGTCAATAGTACACCCCCACTGCCATCACCTTCCCCTTCATACATGGAATTTCAATCCATAGAGATTCTACAGCAAATTTTTTTTCCTGCAAAACTTTAATCCTTTCTGACTCAATGGCCTCTCTAACATACAGCGCAATCCCACCACCAATTTGATCAGTTCTATCATTACGATATAGTTTGTATACAGGTATCACAGTGTCGCACTGGTTAACTTCCTTCCACCATATCTCTGAGATTGCAATCATATCTAACCTCTCATTTAGTGCTATATATTCTAACTCTCCCATCTTATTGTTTAGACTTCTAGCATTTGCATACAAGCATTTTAGAGACAGCACAGTTACTTACCTGTAACAGGTGATCTCTGGGAACAGCAGGAATAAGTCTTCACATATAGGAACAGCAGGAATAAGTCTTCACCGACGGAGCCTGCGCGGGAACGCTCCCCAGCATCCAAAAAGAAAGCTTTTGGGAGCATCCCACACGCATGCGCTCTGCCTTCCTGCCTATTCACTTCCCTCTCATCAGCTGGGTTTGTAGCTGAGACCGAAGGAGGGAAGTAGACAAATTAGAGAGAGAAAGAGAAACAACTCCTAAGGGAGGTGGGTGGGTTGTGAAGACTTATTCCTGCTGTTCCCAGAGATCACCTGTTTCAGGTAAGTAACTGTGCTATCTCCAGGAACAAGCAGGAATGAGTCTTCACATATTCAGAGGTGCAATGGTGATTATTCTGGCTGTGCTGACAATTGCTGTGTGAGCTAGAGGAGGTGATCTAAGGCACCCTAACAATTCCTCTCATCCGAGAAGTGGTACTGTTGATGTATTGATGGTATGTGGGTGAGTATAGGATGGATGCATGTGTGAGTGAGAAACACAGATCAGATTATCATTCCTGGGACCCCATGTCAACATGTTATACCAGCTGTTTCAAAGAGGTGCAGGGCATCTGTACTGTAGATGTATGTTTTGTGTGACTGCAAGTGAAAGTGTGTATGGGTGTATGTGTTTGGTTAGAGGGATGCATGGGGGGACCTGATGTGTGCAACTGCAATTTTGATGGGATATCAGTGCCTGACCAGTATCTGGTCCATAGAGCTTATCATAGCATGACAAGGTGCCAGTGTGATCGAACAGGATACAGCAGAATGGGGTCTCTACAGCTAATTGTCAAAGCATATCCTTGTCAGCGATAAGGGACTCTCAGAATGAGTGCATGCAGCAGGCCACACAGCACCATCAGCGGTTTCACAAATGTGCACATTTGTATATAAAGATGCTGGTGCTCTTGGGCATCTAATAATGCTGCTTGTGCTGTTACATGCACTCAGAGGGTCCCTATTTAATGTCAGGGATATGCTCTGACATTTAGCTGTAGAGGACCATGTCTGATTTCTTCTGATCCATACATAGCATTGTACAGACTTTTGTCAGAGATGAACAATGCAAGCATAACTAAAATGTTCATCTACTGCCATTTATGTTGTGCTGCTAGGTATTGGCGTACCCTGCCCTCTGCCTTAGGCTTGGAGGGCTGGGGTTGCCATTATTTATCTCAATTGAAAGTTAAATTAACTAACTTTCCTCTCTTGATGCATGCTGGGAAAAGTAGTTTTCCTTCTGATAGAAAATAGTCATGAAGCCAGGGTTATAGGCAAAGCTATAACAAAGTTTATTTCTCCCAAAAGCAAAGGTTCAAAGTAAGTTGCATCAGGATACTTCTCCAGTATTTGTTCAAAAAGGTTCTTTATACAAGTGTGCTGGCTGAGCTTTTACATTCATTCAATCCAAATGCAGCTGCTTCTCACGCATACAGCAAAAGAACAAAAATTGGCAGCTTCCTTTACCAAAGAAAATATCTTCTTTTCCTTAGGTTACACTCAGCTTATACTATACAGTTTAACAAAGGCTTTCAATACTGTCTGCAAAGCATAAAGTACAATCCATAGGTTGTTCTGACTGTAAGGAATCACTCTCCTTAGGGTCCACCTGCATTGCTTCAGGTTCTTGTGCTGCAGTGCCTTGCCAATAACTACCGGCCAATGCCTCAGGGTGTTTTCTCCCTAGAACTCCCTGTGGGTCTTTTAAACACAGTTCTAGTGAATAGGGGGTAAGCAGTACCTGAGCCTGAGGAAACTCCTCTCTGCAGCTGTGCAGCTATCTCCTGCCAGCTCTGGGGAAACAGTCCCTTGTCTCTTAGCTTAGGTTCCTCCCTGGAGCTCTGCCACGGTTCTCCGTTCCAGGCTGGGCTCTGCAGACTTCTGCACTGAGTCTTAGTCACCCACCTCTGAGCTCTCTGAAGCTTTTCTTTCAGTGCTGGGGTTTGAAGGTTTTCCTGTTCTTTCTCTCTGAGCACTCCAGACCACCTTCCTGTCCTCTCCCTTTCTGCACTGCTTGCTTCAGTTCCTTTCCTCCACGTGGCTTCCTTCCTCCAGCTACTGTGTTTCCTCCAGCTGTGCTCCCGTCTAGGCTGCTCTCTGTGCTGCTCCCCGTGTGGCTTCCTTTGCTGCCTCCCGTGTTGTTCTCTTGACTCACTCTCTAGCCTTGGTTTATATTCCTGTTCTCTGATCAGCCTCCCTGACTCTCTAGACAGGTGTTTGTAATCAGTTTCCAAGCCTGTTGCTACGTCATCAGGGCTTGGGTGTGTCAGCTTAGCTTTTGAATCCCTGTGTTTGTTTTCTCCAGAGAAATGCTGGAACGTGTGCTTTTCAGGGCTGTGACCTTTCCTAAAGGTAGAATCATTATTTTCTTCTACTTCCATGGGCTCACTAGAGTCTTCCTTATCACAGTATGTCAGACACTCATATCACATTCTACTTGCTGTTGTAACATCTCTGAGTGCACAGGGATCACTTTGCAGTGTCCTTGTCATGCAAAGGTCTAGCTTATATGGTCTGTTTTGCATCAGCACATCTGTATCATCCATTTTCATGGGTAGTTGGCATTGGCACCACACCGTCAGTGTGAGGAGCAGCTTCGGGGATGAACATTGTAACTGAGGAGGTGTGACCACACGGAGACAGGCAGCAGCGGAGCCGTACATTTTTTCAGATTTGCCGAGGGCAGGGACATCCATGCTGCTTACTAGGTATACCCATGTCCCAGGGTTTGGGCGTGCTGTGCCGCACATGTCTCTGTTTCCAATTCAGGATCTGTGGGCATGTCCAGACCCGTGCATGCAGACTTAGGGTCAAATGGGGCTTGTTTTTCATTTAGACGTGTCCGCAGGCCAGACGTGCACATTATAGAATCACTCTCCACTTGCATGGGCCCACATTAAATGCATCAGCAGATAACAGAGATGCTATATACCGCTTTATTAAACTCAGGCTCAAGCATTAAATTTTAAAAATCTGATCACCAGCAAAGCCTCCCAATCCCCTCACCACATCCCTCAGCCCTTATTAAGCGCATCGTCTGACCCTTCCCTCACCTAATCCTAATTCTCCTTGGCATTTACCAGGGGTATGCATGGTGGTATAAGGGCCAGGGAGGCGTGATCCCTCTGTACTGCTCCAATGCCACCCAGGTTCAAAGTGGCAGCTCTGATCCCCAGCGGTAGTCTTTTAGACAATAAGGACAATAGCTTCTTATTTGGCAAACTGACCCCCAGTGATGGCATCACCAGAATACTTCTAGGGTTGGAGCAGCTGTTTTGAACATGGGTGGCAATCAGGTGAGACCATATGGGAATTGCTCCTCTCCTGCCCATTAATCCGCAAGGATACCCCTGGTAAGTGCAGGAGGGTCAGATGATGCTCTTAATAGGGAGATGGGGTATATGATGGAGGGTTGGTGATATGATCAGAGGGGGTTAGGAGGCTTCGCCAGCAATCAGATTTTTCGTGTTTGGGCAATGACCCATGCAGCCTGCCTACCAGTAGCACAGTTGCATTTACTTCATCTCTGCATTGTCTGTGCTGTCCATGCCTATTCTTTGCCCTTTCCCTGCCCAGATCCTACCTTGCAAGGCCCTAAGCACTTAGCATATTATTTTTCACATGCTACTGTTTTTAACATGCAATGGTCATGGTCATTAGCACTGGACTGCACAAACAGTTACTATGTGCATTAACTGCTTAATGCTCTTTAGTTAACAGGGCTCATAGCCCTTAAGAAAGAAGAGGAGATTCAAGTAGAAAAACCCAAGGCTTGACAAAAATAAAGGGGGGGGGGGAAGAATGCAGCTACTGGTGTGCAGGATTATATTAAACTGAGAAAAATGACATATAAAACCATCTTTAACCAACATGTACATTAGATATACATGGGAAGGATCAACCTTCCTACTTTCCACTCTGATATTTTCAAATTAAGAAAAATCCTGAACTTGAAAGCTCAAAGAAAATGCATTCAACATTTTCAAACTTAATTAAGCATTTAAAAGAAAAATGCAGAAACATTTCTGCACCAAGAGAATTAGGTTTTTGATACTACATTATAAGAAATCTCTTTCTTCTTGCAGATTTCTATTGAGGTCTGGAAAACCTTGAATTCTATGCTAAAGAGAAAATGCCTGCTTATAATGAAAATACAACTGATCATCAAAGGTCCACCCCAACCAAAAAGCAGATAAATAAAGAATTTTTTTATCAATAACTTTTTAAATGTCGGATGTCTGTCTAGGGAGGGATTACGCCTCTCCCCTGTAACAGGCCCTCCTTTTAATAATTTTTATTTGAGACAAATGATTTAAAATATAGCAGCTTGAAAAGCGCTCCTGGAACAAATTGTGAGGCATCCCACACATGATGTACGACACATTTCGAGCTTCTAATCACTCATTCCAATAAGCTCTGCATCAGGTGCCGTATAGCCTCTAGTTCACAGAAGACCTAATACATGCTTATAAAATACCAAATACCAGCTCTTTCCTTCTACATTCAGTGTCTGATGTCATCCAAAGATATTACCTCTGAACCAATTATCTCATCAATTGCCTCAAGCATGGCACCAATCACCATAGAAGTGACAGCCATATGCAAATGAGTCCATTGAAGAAAGCCCATTCACAGAAGACTCAACCAATCCTGCTCGAGATTTATGCCCAATGGAGTAACAGTTCGTAACCTGAAAAGTCAGCTTTGTTCCAACCATTGGAGTTTTGATATACAATCACCTCTACAAGGGTTGTCAGGAACATGATCAATTACACGCCATTTCAGAACATAAAATTGATGTTAATGTTCAAGATAGTGTGCCACAACCTGGGCAGAGATAGTAGTATTGTTCTGAGAGGAGTATTCACCCAAATGTACTTTAATCAGTCTGGTAGTCCTGCCTATGTATTTTAAATCACAAGGGCAAAGTAGGAGGTAAACCACAAAATCAGAAAGTCATGTAGTGTGCCACTGAGTACTGTATGTGGAATCACACTAGATTGAGGATCTTGCCAAGTGAAGCTTTCCAAAGTGGTGGCACAGAATTTACAATTGTTCCATGAAAAATGGCCAGGATTCTCATGAAAAGTACCAATGACATAGAAAAATGTGATAGGGAAGTTCTGGAGGCTAAATTTAAGCTTTTAGGTAGGACGTTGAAATCCAAAACTTCCAGGATAGCATTCTCCGAAATGCTTCCTGTTACATGTGCAGGACCCAAAAGGCAGGCAGAGCTCCGGAGTCTCAATGCGTGGATGAGACGATGCTTCAAGGATGAGGGTTTTGGATTTGTTAGGAACTGGGGAACATTCTGGGGAAAGGAGGGGCTCTTCCGAAGGGATGGGCTTCACCTTAATCAGGATGGAACCAGACTGCTGGCATTAACCTTTAAAAAGGAGATAGAGAAGATTTTAAACTAGAAAATAGGGGAAAGCCGACAGTCGCCCAAGAGCGGATGGTTCGGAAGAAGGTATCCTTGAAGGATACTACCAAAAGCAGTGAGGTTCCAAAAAAGAGTATAGTAGCCCAAATGCCCTTGAGTACGGTGCAGACAGAGCTTAAGGATTCCAAATTATCCATGCCTACCAATAGCCAGTTAATATTAATAAAATACAGTCTCTAAAATGCTTGTATGCAAATGCTAGAAGTCTAAACAATAAGATGGGAGAGTTAGAATATATAGCACTAAATGAGAGGTTAAATATGATTGCAATCTCAGAGACATGGTGGAAGGAGGATAACCAATGGGACACTGTGATACCTGGATACAAACTATATCGTAATGATAGAATTGATCAAATTGGTGGAGGGATTGTGCTCTATGTTATAGAGGGCATTGAATCAGAAAGGATGATAAAATGAGGAATATAGTTAAGAAAAAACTAAAAGGAGCGATTGCAAAGGTTAAAGACTTACAGCAAGCTTGGGTGTTATTTAAAAATACTATCCTCAAAGCCCAGACCAGCTGTATTCCATGCATTAAGAAAAGTGGAAGAAAGTCCAAAAAACAGCCAGAATGGTTTAAAGGTGAGGTCAGAGAGGCTGTTGCTGCTAAAAAAAGCATCTTTCAGGAAATGGAAAAAAGAGCCAAATGACGAAAACTGGAAACAGCACAAGCACTGGCAAGTTAAATGCAAAGCATTGATAAGGCAGGCAAAGCGAGAATTTGAGAAGGAACTTGCTACGGAAGCAAAACACGAAATAAAGATGTTTCCAAGTACATTCGTAGCAAAAGGCCTGTGAGAAAGTCAATTGGACCGTTAGATGATAGAGGGGTAAAAGGGGCAGTAAGAGGAGACAAGGCTATAGCAGAGAGACTGAATGAATTCTTTGCTTCGGTCTTTACTGAGGAAGATGTAGGGATGTTACCCAAGACTGAAGTGGTATTTAAAGGTGGTACTGCAGAGGAATTGAGAGAACTATCACTACACCGGGAAGATGTATTACAACAATTTGATAAACTGAATAGTAGCAAATCACCTGGATCGGATGGTATACATCCAAGAGTGTTGAAAGAACTGAAATATGAGATTGTAGACCTGCTATTGGTAATCTGTGAATTTTCATTAAAAACATCTGTAATACCTGAAGATTGGACGGTCGCCAATGTAACACCAATTTTTAAAAAGGGTTCCAGGGGTGACCCGGGAAATTACAGACCGGTGAGCCTGACGTCAGTACCAGGGAAAATGGTAGAAACCATCATAAAGAACAAAATTACAGAGCATGTAGATAGTCATGGCCTAATGGGAGAGAGCCAACATGGCTTTAGACAAGGAAGATCTTGTCTTACTAATCTGATATGTTTTTTTGAAGGTGTGAATAAACAGGTAGACAAAGGTGAGTCGCTTGATATAGTGTATTTGGACTTTCAGAAAGCCTTTGACAAGGTCCCTCATCAGAGACTTTTGGCAAAACTAAAAAGTTATGGGATAGGAGGCAGTGTACTATTGTGGATCGGGAACTGGTTAAAAGATAGAAAGCAGAGGGTAGGGCTAAATGGCCAATATTCACAATGGAAAAAGGTGAATAGTGGAGTACCCCAGGGATCTGTACTGGGTCCGCTACTTTTTGACATATTCATAAATGACCTAAAAAAGGGAATAACTAGTGAGGTTATCAAATTTGCAGATGATACAAAACTGTTTAAAGTTGTTAAAACCCAAGAGGACTGTGGAAAACTGCAGGAGGATCTGGATATATTGGAAGACTGGGCATCCAAATGGCAGATGAAATTTAATGTGGACAAGTGCAAAGTTATGCACCTAGGAAAGAACAACCCACACTATGGTTACACAATGCAAGGTTCCACATTGGGAACCACCACCCAGGAAAAAGATTTAGGAGTCATCGTGGATAACATGTTAAAACCCTCCGCCAAGTGTGCAGCGGCGGCCAAGAAAGCAAATAGAATGCTAGGTATCATAAGGAAAGGAATGGAGAACAAAACAAAGGATATTATAATGCCTCTGTATCGTTCCAAGGTACAACTGCAGCTTGAATATTGTGTGCAATTCTGGTCGCCGTATCTTAAAAAGGATATAGCGTTATTAGAAAAAGTACAGAGAAGAGCCACCAAAATGGTAAAGGGGATGGAAGGCTACTCCTATGAAGAGAGGCTACAAATGTTAGGGCTCTTCAACCTGGAAAAGAGACGGATGAGGGGAGATATGATAGAGGTCTATAAATTAATGAATGGTGTGGAACGGGTAAAAGTAGATCGATTGTTTTCGCTATCAGAATATAGAAAGACTAGGGGACATGTAATGAAGCTACAGGGTAAACTATTTAAGACAAATAAGAGAAAATATTTTTTCACTCAACGTGTAATCAAACTCTGGAATTTGTTACCGGAGGATGTAGTAAGAGCTGTTAGTGTAACTGGCTTTAAAAAAGGTTTGGACAAGTTCCTGGAGGAAAGGTCCATAAACCATTATTAAAAAGGGACCCAGGATAATCAATGCTTGACCCAGTACAAGCATTGTGGAACCTGTGTCTTTTGGGGATACTGCTAGGTACGTATAACCTAGATTGGCCACTGCTGGAAACAGGATACTGGGCTTGATGGACCTCGGTCTGACCCAGTATGGCATATCTTATGTTCATATGTTCTTAAAGTTGGAGCATGGTCCATATTCATTATAGAATGAACCACTATTTCCTGAATATTAAACCCACGGGTATAAGCTATTGTTAAAGGTTTAGAGAAACAATTGTGAAGGCGTAGTACAGACCAATGCTTGCATAACAACTGAATTACTACTGAAGCTTTTTGCATAAAAGGTAATATTCCCACAATGTTGTCAGTGTCCTGGTCAATGGCAGAGGAAGAGGATTTTGTCAAAAGCCATTCCCGATGTACATACTTGGCACATTTATAGGCTCTTCAAACAATAGTTTAGGGGTAACCCCATTTAAATAATCTATGGCATAATTCAGTCGCATGTATCTGAAATTGCTGGAATGTGGAACAAATTCATCTCAGACGTAAAAATTGACTGAATGGGAGGCCTCTACATAGGGGGCCAGGATGGTAACTATAGAAGCACAGTAAGTTATTTTGTTGTACCAGCTTCCTGTACAATGATGTCTGTAAGCCTTCAGTAGTCTTATATACCCTTACATCTAGGAATTCAATTGACTGTAAATCAATATGTGCTGTAAACTTAATATTAGATTTGATGGAGTTCAACCAAACCAAAAAATTGTTTAGAGCTTCCATAGAGCCAGTCCACAATAAAAATATATCATCCAAAAACCTATTCCAAAGAAGTACGAGATCTGTCCAAAAAGAAACCAAACTCGCAAAGAGGGCGCCAGCGAACCACCACAACAGACTCGCAATAATGGTGATGTGTAGTGGTGACTTTGAGCTTTAGCCTCCCACTTGCTCGATCACGTACGTGAATTAATTATGGACTACATGCAGTAGAATGAACTTGTCTCATGTGCCTTTTGCTATTCTTTTAAAGTTGAAATATGAAGGATCTTAAAGAGCAACACATTTGCATGAAATTCTGTGTGAAACAGACTTTTACCGAGATTTTTCAGATATTGCAGCAAGCTTAGGCCACAAACATTGTTATGAATGATGCCAACGTTTCAAATCAGGCAGAACGTCCACCGAAGATGATCCCAAAACTGGACGGCTTTCCACATTAATGGACGATGATCAGGCTAAGAAAATGCGTGCTTTGATTCTTGAAAATCATCACTTAACTGTCCGTGAAGTTGCTGAAGAAATAGGCATCAGTAAAAGTTCATGTCACAGAATTGTGACTGAAAAACTTCAAATGCATCATGTTACTGCAAACATTGCCTCACGTCTCTGTACAGATGAGCATAAGCGAACTGTGTCACAATCAATCATTGTTCCTTATCCGTGAATTTTTGGCAAAGCACAATATGTCTCTAGTCCCGCAGCCTCCCTATTTTCCAGATTTGGCCCCTGCGGACTTCTTTTTGTTCTCTAACACATCCTCTTTGGTGACTGATTGTGTCATGTTGAGACTCGTGTTAGAACCCCTTTCCAAGTTCTGTAACCATTTTTTGCAGCAGGAGGTCACTCAAGGAAGATCGTACATAAAGGACACCACTCACTTTTGTCTGAAATGGAAGCATACATGGACCTCCCGGCTGGAGCTTTCTTGGTTACCTTAGATGTCAATGCTTTGTATACAAATATTGATCAGGTGGAGGCACTGCAAGTTCTCGCAAATTATCCAATCACATTGCCATCCCATATACCAAAATCATTTTTGCTCTATCTCTTGGAGATTGTGTTGGCCAATAATTAGTTTTTATATAATGGGCAGTTTTATTTACAAGTGTTCAGGAAAGCATGGAACGATGGTGGCCCCATCAGTTGCCACTATTTCTATGGCAGATTTGGAGGAGACTAGTATCTATCCATCAGAATGGTTTCAGTATATATCTCTTTGGAAGAGGTTTTTGGATGATATATTTTTATTGTGGATTGGCTCCATAGAAGCTCTAAACAATTTTTTATATTATAGTGAATTCGAAAGAGCACTGGGAGCCAATAATATTGCATAAATAGGAGGTTGCACAGTCAAATTTATAGGCTTCTGCAAGTAATCTAACTGCAATATTTTGAATTCTTTGAAGTTATTGTATGTCAACTGAGTAGATACTTGGATACTCAATACAATAATCTAGTCAAGATAAGAGTAAAACAGACTAAAGTTGACAAAGCAGGGTTATCTAAGTAGGGATGATGGACATGAAGTTGGCACAATACAAAAAGTTAACTCACAATCAATAGTGACTCCAAGATATTTAAAGGAGTCTGTAAAAGTTATTGCAAATCCAGCCAATTGGGGAGCTATAGTAGCTGTGGTTTTAAAGGGGTTTAATTTGAGTTTATGGGATTCAAGCCAAAGAACAATTTTTTTCAGACAGGAGTTAAGAAGAGAGGGATCAGCAATTTTAAAGATAAATGTTGAACAAAGGTGTCAGAACCAACCCCTGGGGAACTCCACCAGATAAATAATGCAGGCAGTTGCTTAGGGTGGCAGCTTTTTGGGGGTAGAGAGAAAAGAGCAGGGCATTTGAAGATTAACAATAGAGTTTAATAGTCGTTGAGGGGAGGGGGAGGAATAAGACTTAAGGCTTGTCTAGGGCTCTGACACCTTGAACCATCTCTGGGGTTAGCCCTGGATGCAGTGCTGATGTGGAGATTCCAGAGGATATCATGAATAAACGACTAGCAAGGAAAGATGAAAATCAGCAATAAACACTGTCTCAGAGAACAATATCATGGAGGTGTGATAGAAGTAGTGTGACCATATCAAAAGCAGCTGTTAAGTCTAGAGATACAGTAAGCACAATTTTGTCTTGGTCAAGGAAGCTATGAATCTCATTTTGCAATGCTGTCAGGATGATTTCTGTGCTGTGACCGGGATAGAACATTGATTGATGTTTATGAAGAATGTTGGCCTTTTTGATGTAATGCCAAAATTGAGAAAATACTTTTTCAGTAAGTTTTGATGGGAAAGGCAAATTGCACACTGGTTGGTAATGTTTGGAGGTCATTGAATTGAGTTTAGATTTTTTATAGAATAGGTCAGACAATCGCTGATTTCCACGGATCTGGAACTGTGGCACTAGAAAGACTATGATTAATAATTAATAAAGCGAATAGGAGGAGTCCCAGAGATTCTTCAGTGATCCAAACAGAATGGATAGGATCAAGTTGACATGTAGTTTTCTGGGTAGCAGACTGTTTTATTGCACGAGATAGAAGAGATTTAGGGGTATGTTTACTAAACCGTCTTAATGTTACCGGCGTTAGTTGCAGTCTTACTGTGACGAATGCAATATAAGGTAGTGGGCGTTCCGGTCTTAAGGTAGCATTTCAGGATATCGCACGATAAAGTCCATTATCGCGTGATAGAGGGAGCCGTGGCATGTTAAAGCGTGTTAGCCTTAATTAGGCGTGCTGGCCCGAAACACAGCAACAGAGGTGTAGCACAATGGTTAATACATTGACTGATGAAACAGGGGTCTTGAGTTTGATCCTCCAGTGGGCTTAATGAGTAAGGCTGTCTGAGGCATTACCCCTTACTTTACATCAGTGCTGTCTGAGGCATTTTCTTTTTTAATTTAAATTAGTGCTGCTAGCAAACACACCCTCACAGTGCCGTAACCTAAGGTGCTGCATAAGGCGCCCTATAAGGCACTCCAGAAGGCACATTATAAAGTGCACTGTCCACCAAGGCACCTTATAATGTTCCCTATAGGGTGCTTTATAGGGTGCCTTATAGGGTGTTTTATAGGGTGCCTTATGAGGCACCTTAAGGTTACAGCACTGTGAGGGTGCTTTTGCTGGCAGCACTAATTTAAATTAAAAAAGGAAATGCCTCAGACAGCCCTATCAAATAACACCACTGTGGGATCAAACTCGTGACCTCTGCCTCCACAGTCAGTGAAGTAACCAGTGGGCTACATCTCTAGAGCTACTAACAAACCCCTGGCTAGCTACAGAAGGACTGCAGGTCACCACACAAACTGTCTGCTGTGGTTACCAGGATAGGGTTAACCCACCCGTACTCATGATGCACTGCACATGCAGATCAGCAGTCTACAGATGATCACAAGATGCGGTATGCACCCCCACAGCACCTCGGCCTGGTAGGGGGAACTGACCGTGTGTGTTACTGGCACAGAGTAGCTACAGACTGTCACATTGTGGGGGTACTGTGCTCACCCTGAGGGCGAGCTGGGGCGCCCAGCACCAGGTCCGCAGCACCTGGCTTAGCTGAGATAGGCTATGCTGCAGGTCACCATCAGTGCCAGTGTGTGATAGGTAGTCCTTGCAGACACACCTAGGATACACCTGTGTCCATCCATATTTCCCAGTCACGTCTAGCCCTTGTGGTCTATGATGCACCCAGAATAGTGCATATCCTGTGTGGGTGCCATGGTCACATGATTTAAGTGAAGGGGGGTGTTTGGACTCATAGGCGGATTATGTAGCACCACCCAACCCGCTCTCTGGGGCTCAGGATGGGGGACAGGATCTCACACCAACAGATCCACATTCTGAATCCCTGCAATGGTGGCAGTAGAGGGGACCATCAACCCCAGTCCTGCTGGGGAACAGGCACCCTACAGGGCAGTCAATGCAGATCTGTATGCATCCATAAGGCAATGGCAGACCGACAGTAGGCCTGGAAATGCTCAGCTGCCCCCCACCACTATCTGACATTCTCCAGCAGCGAGCACAGTGAGTCTCCAGCCACTACACCCTGCAAGGTGTTCCAGCCATACACATACTAACTGCAGACGGTCTGCTAGCTAGTCCATAGTGCATGTTCCTGGAGGAGATGCGTGCACCCAAAACTGGGATGTGAGCACACACACCAAGCAGATACGTCAGTGATTGGGCCCCAGAAAAGAGAACCCATAAATATCACGAGAGAAATACTATATAGCACTATGGGGGGAACCTAGCCATGCCATGGTCACTGCTCAGTCAGGGTGAGAGTGACCTCCCAGCAGGACATGCTGTGGCCACCCTGTCCGTGCAGGTGGTGGCCAGGCACTACAAAGTCCCAGCCTTTGCCCTATGCAGATGCATTCTGTCCAGGCCACCCTGTCCGGGCCATACCCACAGTACTTTGCTCTTCATTATGCACATTGGCAGGCTAACACTGGAAACAGTGCAAGCAGTGTGGGCTGAGTAAGGTGTAGGCAGCCACAACACACTGGACAGACAGACACACACTCACACCCCTATGCCAGCATTGTGCAAATATAGAGGCTTTTGGCAGCCCTGGCCACCACACCAGTCCTGGGCACAGTGCAGGCATGGCTATGGTACGCAATACTGTTGGGGTCACTCCCCGGGGTGGTAAACACTGTCAGAAACCAAAACTGAAACACACTCCACAGATATCAGAACATAAGAACATAAGATATGCCATACTAGGTCAGACCAAGGTCCATCAAGCCCAGTATCCTGTTTCCAACAGTGGCCAATCTAGGTCATACGTACCTAGCAGTATCCCCAAAAGACACAGGTTCCACAATGCTTGTATTGGGTCAAGCATTGATATCCTGGGTCCCTTTTTAATAATGGTTTATGGACCTTTCCTCCAGGAACTTGTCCAAACCTTATTTAAACCCAGCTACACTAACAGCTCTTACTGCATCCTCCGGTAACAAATTCCAGAAAGGTTGCTATGATGCAGCTCTATCAGCAAATTGTGCTTAACTTAGGAATTGCTATCTGCCATTAATCATAGCAACCTTTTGATATGTGTGTAACGTATTCCCAGGTTTAGGGCGGCATTGCTAAGGTATGCAAGTGCTAGTACTGGAAGATGCTGCTGCACGCAGGGCCCAACAGCCTGACTCTCCATGAGGCTTTGGATAGTGGAGCCTGTGGGTGTGGGTGTTTATGCCCCTGTTGGCCGCTGCTCTAGGGCAGAGGTTCCCAACTCCGGTCCTGGTGGGCCAAACACTGTTCGGGTTTTCATGCTTTCCATAATGAATATGCATGAGATACATTTGCATACCATGGGGGCAGCGCATACAAATGCAGCACAGGCATATTTATTGGAGACAGCATGAAACCTGAATGGTGTTTGGCCCTCCAGGAATGCAGTTGGGAAACTATGCTCTAGGTATTGCACATGTTTATGGTGTCTGTGCTCTGTAGGGTAAAATATAGGCATTTCAGGCATGTTTATGTTATCTGCACTAAAGGTTCCGTCTTTATTACCACGGTTTAGTACTGGGTAAAATATGGGGACTGGGTTGGCAGGAGCCACAGCTGGGACTTGAATTGTGACCACCTGCTCATGAACACACTGGCTGTGTGTACTGCACCACACTGTTGCCACAGGGACAGTTCATTCCCTGGGGATACCATGACTGTTCGTCAGACAGACCCTGTCTGTTGCACTGCACCCCACCTACCTAAACGGGGCTAGGCCATGGTCTGCTATGGGCAGATGCCACTGCCCCCTCCGCCACCATGCTGCCATGCCATTATGCCGGTGGTGCTGGTGGTGCGCATTCCCAGACCATCCAGTATGCTGGTAGGCAGCTGCCTATGGTGTGGGTTCTCGGGTAGGGGTGCCTACATGGACATACGCGCTTCCCCCCCCCCCCCCACACCGCCTGCCAATGTTATGTGCCCTTGGGGGTACCTGCTGGGTAATCTCCCCTGCGACACTGTGGGACACACACTCATGCCCATGTTGGACCCTCGTCAGTTGGTGTCTTGCTGCTTTACAGTTTTGGCATTCCTATGTGCCACCTAGGCATCTGCCTAACACACACTGTGCCCCAGCTGGACCACAGCATGTGCCGCCTGCAGCCCTCTATATCCCATTTACAGCATCAGTACAGTTGCCCTTTCCTACGTGCCCACTCTGCTGTTACTGCACATGTGCACGCCTTAACAAACCTGCCCAATATAGACGTGAAAAAACCCTGATCAGCACTATTTCAATGTGGGATCATTCATTTTGTAGGGGGACAGAGAATAGACCCTTCCAAATATATCATCTTATTTTATGAGCTTTGTCAGTAGTGTTGCTTTATGTTTATCATTAATATCACTTTTGGCCAGCTTGGTTATTGGGCTTTTAGATGTGGTTCTGGTCCTTTTATATGTTTATTTGCCTCTTTGTTCCCTGCACATGTATCACAACTATCACTTTTCTGGGTTTCCCTGCCTTTGTGGCACATTGCTGACTGAAATGGTTTCTCTTTCCTGCAAATGTGCCTTAACGTGAGGGTTTCACTGGCGTTAGTGTTCAGACCCTGATTCCACAGCGTTAGTGTGCCTGGAGCCTCTCCTCTCCCACTCTCCGCCCACTGACCCCTTCTCTCCACCCTCTGGGAAGCCTTACCCCACCCTTCAGACCCGGATTTCACAGCATTAGTGTGCCTTAACGCCACCGCTGCATTATCGCACAATAATACCACCGCTGCAACGTTAAGACGGTTTGGTAAACATACCCCTTAGTTGAAGTTTGACCAATAGTGTTGTGAGACTAAGAAAGAAAGAAAATCACCTTTGGAGGAAGAAATGGAAAGGTTCAAGACAAGAGTAGGGCGTACTGAGGAAGAAAAAGAACACTGCATATCAGAAATGTTATTGCTGAAACAGACTGCAAATGAATTGGCAGAAGGATATGACCAGATGAAGCCGTTTTTAAAGTAGTAAGCTGAGAGACTAAAGAAAAAGATTCTTTGGTTGATTTGCTGCAGTACTGATTTTTATTAGATAAGTATACTCTGTTGGCTAGGGTGATATTTAAATAATAAAATTAATGGAATTTCTTAAATTTGACAAAGGATTATGGGGACATAGTACAGTATGGGGGTCATTCTGACCCACATTTAGTGGGTCTGGATGTTTGATCTGGACGTCCAGACCCGCTAAATGCCAGAATGGCTATCCTGCTGACAGAGCTCCCCGCTTCTATAGGCTGCTTGTGTGGGGAGCTCTGTTCATGGGTGGGAGGAGCAGTCCCAAGGAAGGGCAAGGGTGGGGAGCGGGTGAGTACTGTCGCACCGCCGCCCTAGTGGCCAGAGGTTGTTAAGGCAGGTCGGGTAAACATGAGTTATATTTTTAAGTTTGAGTTGGTCCTTGAGTGCGGGGTCTGGGTATTCTGTTCCCAATGGCCTTCCGTGTACCAAAGCCTCAAATGAATACAAAATCCGAGAGTAGGGAAAGAAAGGCTTTTTATTTCCCTTAATGCACAAAGATTCAAATATTGGAATCTACATCAACACAAAGCAACCTTACTTCAGGTAGAAAGAAACATAAACAGTTATTGCTTTATCCTCTGTTATCTTCACAGGAATTTATACATATGAAACCCACAGTCTCTGTTTGCTGAGCATAGCTCTAGACACTAGGCAGGGATTCTAGGCTTCCTGCCTGACAGTAGCTACAATCTATTGCCATTTCGGAAGGGTCCTCGGTAAATTCCACCTGCATGGGCTGAGGATCTGAAAGCTGGGACTCTATCAATATAGTCCGGTGGAATATGATGAGGCTTTTCATATAAAGTTTGTACCAGCCTCCAATGCTCTGGGCTTAAGTTTAGGCCTCGGTCATGTGCATGCTTACTATGAGAACAACCTCTTTTGTCCCTGTGCCTTTCATTAAACATTCTTTCATTTGGTAACAGCTTGTGTCTTGCTTCACAAACAGCTTGATGAGGAGAACACTCCCTTGTTTCCTGTGCTCCCTGTGTCACCAGGTTATAGCGGTTAGTAGTAGAAAAATATGGATTACCTTTTCCTCTGGGCCTATCCCAGTGAGCTGAGGCTTGAGGCCTAGTCCTGCTGCAATTCAGCCTTACTCGGTTAGCAGGCTTCCCACTGTCCAGCTGGCCTTCGGGTGGAGTTATATCCCTTTCACCCCCATACCTCTTTCTCCTTGAACAAAGAGTGTTACCTCCTATGGAGATGGCTTCATCTTCCTTCTGGTAACTTCCACAGGGTCCTGAGTCCGCTGGCACCGTTCCATCAGCTAAGACTCTGCCTTCTGTTTCTCTCTGGGTACTTTTCCTCCTGGTGTCTCTTTGCCAAGAACTCCTTCTCCTCCCTTTTCCAACTTCCCAGCCTTTCTTAAAAGGAACTCCCCCTTTCTTGGATTGGCTGTTGGCCGGCATCACATCACAAGCTCTGGGGTGCGGCTCTCTAGGCCCTGGAAGGTCTCTCTTGCTCCCCCTATCTGGCTCCTCGTAATGTCGCATCTGGTGTTGGAATCTTTTTTCTGAATTTAAAACCTTTTTTTCTGTTTGCATAGGGTCTGCGGCACCACAGTACCTGACTCTGGACAGGGGCACTTGCAGCAGCCGGCATGGAGAAGCAAGGTGAGAGGGTGCAGAGGGTTCACCGCAACCCAGCCCTGGCCACGGTAGACTCGATTGGGGGTCAGGCTGCAGGGAAAGAAGATTTTGATGGTTGGCCGGTGGTCGCAACTCCTGCATGGGGCCGCGGTGCCATGGCAACATGATGCCATGGCACGGCGGCTCCATGCAGGAGCCAGACTGGGCTAACCGGGTAATGAATTGGACGTCCAGATGCCCAGAATTGAGGCACAGCCTGCATGTCCATCCGGCTGAAACAGATTCTGATCCCATGGGCACGTCTAGCCCCCGTGGGATCAGAATTGGGTGCACAATCTTAATAGGTCAAAAACTTCAGAGTAATGTAACTGTTAAGCCACTTCAAACGCAATTACTCGAATAGAGAAATATTCCCTTGATAAATTCTCCTTAGAAAACTTATTCACAAAGATTTTTTTCGAACCGGGTCTCAGACTATTGAGGAGATGTTTTACAACAAATGATATATAATCTTTTCTAATCTTTTTTAAACTGACAGTTTTAAAGAAGATGTTTCCGTTTTTCCAGAAATTGCCGATATTCTAAGTCGGTTTATATACCCCTGAAGAAACAAATTCAATGTGAAACGCAGTGGCGCCAAGTCTGGCGTTGGGACACCAATGAAAAGATAAGCCTGACTTTTATAATATTTTATTGGTTATCTGGAAAAGTTATTAGAAAGTTTTGTGAAATCATTTTGAGAAACTATTTGAATCAAAAAATATAATATAAAAATGGGTCGCTGATGCAAATAAGGAGTAATAAGTGATTGTGTATCACAAACATCTCCTCAATAGTCTGAGACCCGGTTCGAAAAAAATCTTTGTGAATAAGTTTTCTAAGGAGAATTTATCAAGGGAATATTTCTCTATTGGAGTAATTGCGTCAGAATTGGGTGCAACCGGGCCATGTCCAGATTCTGGATGCCCGAGCAGGCGTGAGATGCCCTGATCAGAATTGGCCTCCATGTGTTTTGGTGCTATTATAGTCAATACAGGATCTCAGTGTCATATTCCACAGGTCTCTCTGGTCAGAAATGAGAGAGCTAAAATATGAAGGAAAGAAGATGTCAGAAGTGGGCAAGGATTTGGGGATCCAAATGATGTGTTTATAGGTAGCAAGTTTCCTAAGGAGATCAATAGGCAACCTAAATGCCAGAACAACTACATGAATGGATAGAGTAAACGTAATAAGGCAAGATCAGTCCAGAACAGGTATGTCAAACTGGTGGTCCCCTGCACATGTCAGTGTGGTCTGCTCTTCTATTTAAATATATCAAGGTCTATATATTTTTTATAAATTTAAATGCTTGACCAAGCCCCTGAATATTTTCAATGGATCAACGTAGACTGACATGCTTATACAAAAAAAAATGCTTGCAACCATAGATTTTCACAAAATCAAAGTGATTTATGCAATTCGAGTGGGTGTGTGCAACATTCATATTTCTTGGAATGTAAATAAGTGGAGAACAACGTGCATTTCAGTGAATCTGTCTTTCATTAACAATAGGAGGTGAATGTTCAGGGCCACAGGGCCAGGTCCCGAGGCCGCCAGTAACCAGGTTCCTGGGGCCCGGTCCTTGGCCTTCTGCTTGTTGCGGGGGGGGGGGGGGGAGGTTACGGAGTGAGGGCTCGGATGCATCATTTAAAATCGCCCCACTTCAGAAGCGTGGGGCTATTTCATTGGCGTTGTAGAGGGGTGGGGCGAGCGGAGCCAGAGGGAGACGGCAGTGAGCGTCTCTCCTTCTGGCTTTCAGCGGCGTGTATGGAGAGATGTGCGGGGCCTTGTGGTGAGGCGAATCGGTTCCGTGGCGGTGAGGAGAGCTGCGCAGGGCCTTGTGGGGGTGAATTCTTTCGGCGGCAGCAGGAAGGAGTGAGGCGCGGGGCCTTGTGGGGTGAATTTTGCAGCGGCGGTTTCAGCAGTAAGCTGCAGAGGCGGAGCAAGTCCAGACAGGTGCTGGGGCCTCATGGGGGCAAATTTTCTGGCGGTGATGGAGCGGCATTAGTGGTGCCGGCCGGGAACGGGAGAGCCAGTGATTAATTTTATTATTAAAGTGCGTCGAGGCAGCGGGGATATGGTACATGGTAGTGGGGGGGGAGGGGGGTTTGCTGGGGTTGAGGTGTTGTGTGTGGTAGTTTGTGGCTGGGACAAGGATGGTGTAACCTTGGTGGCTTGGGTTGCAGTAGGGCACGAGGGGGAGGGGGGTCCCTCTGGCACTCTGTATGGTCTTTGGCAAGCCACTTTTTCTTCCTAGTCCAGGCACAGACTGGTTGGCCAATACTGGCAATACTGGTGGTCAGTGCTCGCTTCGCACTAGTCAGGGGTCTCCAGTAAGACACGGTGCTTCCTACAGTCGCAGGTGTACCACTTAGGGGGATACGGGGGATCGGTCGGGGCACACGTGGACGCGGGTGGTCATGGGGCGAACTCAGAAGGGGCAAGGGACGAAGGGGCACCGGGGGGGGGGGGGTTCAGGGACACGGTCTGGGAGAAAGGGGATAGGTTGCGGGGTGCTGGGTTGCCTGGCCACCGCGGAGCAGTGGTGCCTGTGGCTTGTCAGACTAGGGGTGCAGCTGCGGCAGGGTCCCACGGGGGAGGAGTGAGGAGGCGCCCTGGTGGGTGCTTTATGCATCCAGTGTAAATTCGGTCCCTGGACATTGGTCTTTCGGGGTAGGGCAGCAGGGGGGAGTGGGGCCATGGGGTTATGGTTGGGAAACTGGTCTGAAGCAGGGTATAGTGGTGTGGGGCCGATGCCTGTGAGGGGGGGTTGGATGGGTGGCTGGGGGTATGGATTCTTCGGCGTGGAGTTGGGGAGGTGGGGAAGAAAGGGGGTCTAGCACATCTAGGGCAGCTGCTGCTCGTGTTTGTACATCTCTTCCTATGCAGGTGCCGGCGAGTGAGAGTGTGAGGACCAGTATGTCTGACCTTAATCAGAGCGGAGGAGCAGGTTCGACACTCCAGATGCAGGGACATTCCAGCCCTGCTTTGGAATCGCAGACCACAGGCGAGTGAGCTGCAGTCAATTTGGCGGATGGTGAGTATGCAGGCGAAAGTAGTAGCCTAGGTGGTCTGACTCCGTCGGCTGGGGCTGAGGTCATGGTGGGCCGCAAGGCCAAGGCGAAGCACAGGCACAGGCATCGTTGTCATCGTGATTCGTCTTCATAATCCACATCAACATCCTCAGGGAGTTCTTCGGCACGCTTGACGGGGGCAACCGTTGATAAGGGAGAATGCGCTGCCCCTACCGTGGTTCGTTGTGCCGAACTGTGGGAGGGTGTTCCGCGGACATTGAGGCACCGGATCAGAAGGCATCGGTATATTGATATTTTTCGCTTTTTAGAGGGTAGAAAGCGGTCTGGCGAGAGCAGGAAGAAGCGTAAAGAGGACGAGAAGGCGGGCAGGGTGCGCAAGGTCTCTCACAATACCCTGAATTGGACGCGGGCCTTTTTAACACTAGAAGCCCCAAAGTGCATCAATTGAGGCAAATGCATCTTCGAAGTTGTATACCAGCGCCACTGCTAGAACCATGTCAGTCATGCTCCATGACTTTGTTAGCAAGGTCAAGATGTTAAAATATGTGCATTGAAAATTAATGACATATGCACCACCTAGTGGGAAAATGAATTTATACCTAGAAGCCCCAAAGTACGTCAATTGACGCACTCAATTGTTTTGGATGCGTCAACTGACGTACTTTGGGGCTTCTAGGTATAAATTCATGTTCCCACTAGGTGGCGCATACCAATCACTGTTTACAGTTTTACTCCAACATTACAAAAAATAAACACACGATTGACGTCACATACCGCACGTATTTAACAAATAAGTAACTTCACATTAATTCACATCTGCATTTCATGCTAAACGCAGTCGTCGTGATCATGCGTCAATTGACGCACTTTGGGGTTTCTAGGTAAAATTCCTTTTGGGGCTTCTAATGTTAAGATTGGCAAGTGTATGGGGACATTATGACCCAGGGCAATATGGTGCTTTGTTGGCATACGCGGACGCTATATTAGCGGTGTCTCAGGCTCATGACGGCTGGGCATGGTTAAACTATGATGAGGAGTTTCGGGATATGATGGAGGAAAATATGCAGTTATCTTGGGGGACGAAGGACATTAACCTGTGGCTGACGCAAATGTCTGCCAAGAGGGGGACTGTGTGTGTGGTGGGAGGTACGTCTCGGGTACCATCTCAAGTAGCAACGGCGGACCCTAGGTCCTTTCGTGCGCCAGCAGGTCTTCCCGCGCCATCAAAAGGAGGGCCAACAGGGGGGGACTTGTGTTGGCGTTTCAACAAATCCTCCTGTCCTTTCCCGGACTGTAAGTTTTGACACTCCTGTTCGCTCTGTGGGGGTGGACATCCAGCCACGAAGTGTAGTCGGAAAGGGGTGGCGGGGGCTCCGGTTGGGGGTAAGTGAGGAGCGGAGTTCGGCCTTGGCACCTACACCTATCAAGGTGGAGGCGCTGCGTCCTTGGCTGATTCGATTTGGGGGGAGTCGGCAGGGTAAGGCCTGGAGGGTGTTGTTGTTGGGTTTCCTGCAGGGTTTTCATATACCTTTTCTTGGTGAAGTGACGGATGTAGTGGCCAAAAATGCCAGCTCGGTGCTGATGTTGGGCGATGTGGTCTGTAGGAAAATTGCGGCGGAGTGTGCCCTGGGCAGAATAGCCGGTCCCTTTAGTGGGCCACCGTTTTCGCCTTTCATTGTCTTGCCTCTGGGTATGGTCCCTAAGAAGGAGCCGGGGCGTTTTAGGTTAATTCATAATCTGTCATTCCCGCCGGGGCAATCAGTTAATGACCATATCCCTCATGAATTGTGCACGGTGCGTTATGCGTCGTTCGATGCGGCAGTTGATTTGGTGCATCAGTGTGGCGAGGGCGCGCTGATGGCAAAGGTGGATATTGAATCTGCTTTCCGTTTATTGCCGGTTCACCTGTCAGCATTCCGGTTGTTGGGTTTTCAGTTTGATTCTCAGTTTTATTTCGATAAGTGTTTGCCAATGGGTTGTGCTATTTCGTGTGCTAATTTCAAGGCCTTTAGTTCCTTTTTGCATTGGGTTTTGGGACAGTGGATGGGATGTCTTTCCATTGTTCATTAATTGGATGATTTTTTTGTTTGTTGGTCCCAGACAGATTGACACTTGTGCCACCTTGCTGGCATCCTTTCAAGGGATGGCCAGTGTCTTCAGCATCCCGTTAGCAGAAGAGAAGATGGTGGGGCTGGTAACGTGCCTCTGTTTTTTGGGAGTGGAGAAAGACTCGGTGGAGATGTTAGTGCACTTGCCGGCAGAAAAAGATGAACGGCTTAAAGTGTTGGTTGCAGCAGTGGGGTCTTCATCCAAGGTCACGCTTCGGGACTTACAGTCTTTGGTGGGACATCTTACTTTTTCCTGTTGGGTTATCCCAATGGGGCGCCCCTTCGCACGGCGACTGTCTTTGGCGATGGCGGGGGTTCGGCGTCCTTATCATCACATTCGGGTAGCTGTTGGGATGCGAGAGGATTTGTGGTCTGGGATTCGTTTTTATCTGAATTCAACAGTTGCATGGTTGTGCAGTTGCCCAAGGTGTCGAATACAGATTTGCAGCTGTTTTCTGATGCGGCGGGAAGCTCTGAATTCGGCATATATTGTCAGGGGTCATGGTGTGCTGAGGCTTGGCCGTCTGTGTGGAGAGTTTCCGGGTTGACACGTAACATAGCGTTTTTGGAATTGTTTCCCATTGTCGCTGCTTTATGGGTTTGGCCCGAGCATTTGCAGAATAGGAGGATCATGTTTTGGTGTGACAATGCGGCGGTGGTTGAGATTATCAATAGGCACTCGCCCAAGTGCCCAAGGGTGGCGGCTCTGATGAGAGTCTTTGTATTAGCTTGTTTGCCTCTCAATGTTCCTGCCAGGGCGCGTCATGTGCCGGGCATACAGAATTCAATTGCTGATGCTTTGTCCCGTTTTCAGTGGTCGCAGTTTCGTATGTTGGCCCCAGGGGCAGAAGAGGCAGCATCGGCAGTCCCGGATCATCTTTGACAGATTGGGACCCTGGAGTAATGGAGTTGTTACGTTCATCGGTCGCGCAGGGGACGTGGTCATCGTATCTGCATGGTTACTCCAAGGTGCGTGAGTTTCTGATGGGGAAGGGTTAGGGGGGTGGGAGAGTGGCTAATCAGATGCTGGGCTTGTTTGTAGTATGGGTAAAAGAGGCAGGCTGTCCAGGTCGGCCATCCTGGCAGCGTTAGCTGGGTTTTCCTTTTTCTGTAAGGCTGCAGGTTGGGACAATACTAGAGTTTCCCACCCTGCTGGCAGGGTGGGCAAGAGGGCACCCGAAGTTGCCAGATTGGCATCACCCAGTGTCGCATGAGTTGCTCTTGCATATATGGGAGGTGATGCCTGTAGTGGTGGTCTCTGCTTTTGAGTCTGTCTTATTTAGGGCTCTGTTCATCACTGCCTTTTTTGGTGCATTTCGTGTTTGTGAGCTTGTGCCAAGGTCTAAGAAATGGGGGGCATTTGGGGGGTTGGATGTCAAGTATGTTATCCTGACAGCGACGCAAGTGCGCATTTTTCTCCCATGCTCGAAAAATGACCAGTTGGGAAAAGGTGGGTGGGTATTGCTAAATGCAATTCCGGCGTTGTGCTCCTGCCTGGTACAGAATTTGTTGCTGTATTTCCGCCAGCGTCCGAAGGTTAAATCTGTCATGCAGTTTCAGTTTACTGCGGTGTTTTGTTTGGCGTTGCGGCAGCTTGGCTGTGATGAGAAGTTGTTTGTGTCGCATTCTTTCTGGATTGGGGCTGCTACAAGTGCAGCAGCGGCTGGGCTTGAGAGGGAGGTGATTCAGCGGATTGGTAGGTGGCGTTCGGATGCTTATGTAGGTTATGTTCGCCCGAAGTTGTGAGTTAGCTCGTCGGGGTTTTTGTGTGTTAGGTCTGCCGGGGGGTGGGGGTGGTGGGGGAGAATGGGGGGGCATTAATATAATTTTATTCATTTTGCAGGATATTTGGCTGGTTGCAGTTCACTGGGTGTCGTGGCGGATGGCATCCATGCCAGTGAGTGGTGGATCATAGGTCACTCCTATGTGTACTGGGTGGTGCGCAGGGCCATCTCGCGCCCTCTCGGAGTGCACTTGGGCCTGGTGACCTGTGATATGTGGCTGATATGGATGGGCGAGCGCGGCATGCGCTGGTGGCAGCTGTTACCATGTGTGCAGCGGTGGGTTGGACAGCGGTAGCGGCCAGTTCGATTGGTTATTCATCTGGGCAGCAATGACCTTTCCAGCTGGTCTTGTCGACAGCTTATTCATGCGTCCAGCGAGACATTGGTTGGCTGCGGGAATTGTTGCCTGGTGTAGTGATCGTCTGGTCAGACATCATTCCATGCCCTGTTTCCCAGTCTCAGCGTCGTTGGTCCCGAGGCCTTGCTAAGATCAACAGACAGATCGGGTGCTGGGTTCAACAGTCTGGTGGTTTGCAGGTGCAGCATCCTTGGGCGGAGGTGAAGTGTGCAGGTTTATATCACACTGATGGTGTGCACCTTTCTCCAGTGGGGCAGGATTTGTTGTAAAATGATTGGCAAGAGGCACTGGAAGGGTTTGTTGGTCGCAGCTTTGTGGGGGTGGGGGCGGCACAAGGATAGGCAGGCTACCTTGTGCCGGTGGCAGGGTATAAAGCTAGAGATCGCCGAGATGGCGGGGCTTAAACAAATGAAAGTGCATTGGGGGGAGCAAAGTGCTCCCCAGGGTGGGGCGAGACATCTCGGCTGGGCGTCTCTGCCCGGTCTAGGGTAGTGGAGCCGGCCTTTGCTACTAACTTGGCAAAGCAGGCGGCAGTGTTGGGGGTAGGATGATGCACCACCTTGCTAATAATATGGCTGGTGGGGGGCATTGTCCGGAGTTGGGGCGGGGTTATGTTTGATATGTTTATAAATATATGGCCCGGGTTGTGGGCCGGTGTTAATATTTGGTTAATAAAGCTGCGACCAAAAGTTGTTCCAAATTTTGTGTGTGTGTGTTTTGTTATGCCAACGGGTCAGGGGCATAGTGGAAAAGCTGGCAGGGGGAGGAGGTGTGTGACACTTATGGTGAGGAGGCGGGCCTCTGGGATACCCTGGTTACTGGCATATGCACTAACAGTAGATCAATGTGATTTTTGGAAGGATGGAGGTCACATTCCTGTCAATAGTGATAACTTTCATTTTTGCCATTCCTCATACCTCCTATTCATCATTGTATCACGATGATAGATGGCACACATATGCAATATGTCTTCAGCACACAGCAACTCATAGAGTTCTCTTGAACTCAGTTTGCCAGTTCAGCAGAGACTTGTGTAGTTCGACAGAGTAAAGAGTTCGCTCTCATCCTGCCACTTTGTGAACAGTAACTCTGCAGCAGTAAGCAATGTGCTACCTTTTTACTTAAGATGTAAATATGTAAATATTGCACCTAATATTGCAATAATATATTTTATGAGATAAACACGATTAAATAAAATAAATACGAGTATGTAGCGATGTTAATATAATTTTATATACTAAAATTCAGTATCTTTCTATCTGAACAACTTTAAAATGTGGGGGTTTTTTTGGTACTGGCTGACTCCTAGCGACCCAGCAGCCCCTGGGTTCTTGGCAAGATATGACCAGAAGTAAATTGCCCTGCCTTTTCTTCCAAAGCAACAGAGGGTAAAGTGTCTTGCCCAATGTCACCAGTAATGCCAGTAGGAATCAAACCCTGGTCTCTTGGGTATGAAGCTGTTGCTGTAACCACTAGGCTACTCCTCCACTTCAAAGCAGAGCAAAATAAATTTGTTTTTTAAAGTCAACCTTCTAACTATCGAATACAATATTCTCATTATGTGCTGGAATAAGAATTATCAGGGACGAATAGTCACTTATGGCCATAGGACAATGCTCATCAGCTTTTAAATATCCTCCGTTTCTTGTTGCTTGCTGGTAACTGCAAACTAAAGATGTCAGCAATGTGTAAATTAGAATATGTTGTTAATAAATTTAACAGTTTTCACTATCATAAATTTAACACAATGAAGTTATTTATTAATTGATAGGCTTTTATGTCATTTAAACTTTCTTGAAGCTGAACACAAGAAAAAAAGATAAACAACAAAGTGTACACAGTCACATCAGGCAAGACCCAAACCAAGCTGCACACGGACATATACTCACAAACGAAAGGTTTTGCTCAATAAATATGTCAAAAGAACAATTTCGATTTTACCTCACTCCTCCCCCCACCCATCCGAGACCATTCCTCAGACCCATTACAAAACGTCACTCTGAAACATAATTGTGCACAATCCTAAGTATAAAAGGTAAGAAACACATCCCTGTCAAAATCAAAAGCACTAATCCTAATCTGGTGCCACTGAAATAGTCTCGCATCTACACCTCCACATATAGTCCCCCCTCTTGCCCCAAGCATCAAACCTCCATGATTATTAATTGCTAGTTTAATTAATTAATTAAATCAATAATTTGCTTACTGATTTCTTATTATTTTGGCATACAGAGAAAAAAATCAACATGTCCTTTTCTGAGGGATCCAGCAATAAGAAAAGGTCCATTGAAGAAGAGCATGTAGTTTTTCAGAAAAAACGGGACCTTACTTCCCAGTTGTTGTGTTGTTGGTCTTGACTAGACTGTAAGCTCTGATGAGCAGGCAGTGTCTCGTACATGTCTCTGTACAGTGCTGCGTATGTATTGTAGTGCTATACGAGTGAGAAGTAGTTGTAGTAGTAGTAGTAATATTTCTGTTGTGAAGTCAATAACAAGATTTTGTTTTTTTTTATCTGTGGGTAGAATATTAGCATTCCAAAGGAATATAATTTAAGACCCCATTATGGAATGCATCGCTCTAAATATGACCAGTACACAGACCGTGTAAGAAAAGACAAGCTGAAGACTTTTAAATCTGCACTGACTAAACAGCAAGGTGTATTCACCAAAGTTCCTAAGGACAATAAACCAGTGGTCAAAGCTAGCTATGTAGTTGCAGAACTTGTAGCCAAAAACTTAAAATGATTCAGTAAAGGTGAATTCATAAAACAATGCATGATCAAAACTGCTGAAATTGTTTGCCTTGATGAGAGCATTCCGGAACATACTGCATTTTTGTTGAGAAACACTGCTGCTGAAAGGAATGATGAAATTGCAACTGATGTAAGCGAGCAATTAACTGAAAAACGTAAACATTGCCTAGCATTTTCAATTGCAGTCAAAAGTACTGATGTTAGTGGTTTAGCTTTGTGCTTCTGATGAAAATCTCACTGTAAATGAAGAAATGCTAAATCATCTCACTTTTCATGACACGACGACAGGTAAGAATATTTTCAAGGAAGTACATAAACTTTTGGAAAAGTAAAATCTTCCACTGGAAATATTAGCATGTGTAGCTACAGACGGAGAACCAGCAATGGCAGGGAAGACATGTGGATTCATAGCTAAATTATTGGCTAAGCAGACTGAAGCTAATTCTGATAGTACGCTTCACCGTCTCCATTGCATTTTACATCAGGAAGTGCTGTGCTCAAAGGTTGCAAAAATGCAGCGTGTAATGAATTTTGTAAAGAAAACAGTAACATAGAAACATGACAGCAGAAAAAGACCACATAGCCTGTCTAGTCTGCCCTTCCATATCAATAACCGGGTAAGGCGGACACGTCGCCTCTCGCCCCTCCCAGCCCCCCCGCCCTTTCATTTTTCTCCAAAGACTAATTCAGAACAAACACATGACAACAATCTTGGACTTAAACTGGTCGCAGCTTTAATAACCTTTTAACAAACCAACCAATACAAATCAACACATTATAACTCTCCCCCCACCCCCTAGCAGAGCGAGCCCTCACCAGCCATGTTAGTAGCAAGGTGACGCCGCATCCGCTTCCCCCGGGCACAGGCCCGACATTTTTCCACGCCCTCCCTCTTCCGGCTTCGCCATGTTATTAGCAAAAGCCTGAGGGATTAACCGGGTCGGGGGTACCCCACCCCCGCCCTCATGCTTGCCACCGGCTCCGGACCCCGGAAACCTCCGGGATCCCGCCACCGGCTCAGGTCAGCCACGACCAGAGCCACCCCCCAAAGGTAAGCTGCGACCAGCCCTCGCCCCCAACCGAATACCTTCCAAGGCCTCCTGCCAATCGTTAAGCAGTAAATCCAACCCCACTGGGGACAAGTGCACCCCATCTGACCTGTAAAGGCCCGGGCACTCCATGTCCACCCAAGGGTGCAAAATTTGACAGCCCCCCTGCTGACCCACCCACCGGCCAATTTGACGGTTAATCTTCGTCACACCCCGTGACCACCGTCACTGATCCCTACAGGACGGCCTTGGAATGATATCAGACCAAAGTAATAGTACACCTGGAAACATCCCCAACACCACCCCAAAGTCCTTGATAACTGCTCGAATCAACTGCCGGCAAGTCCAGGAAACCAGATCGTTGCCACCTAAGTGGAGCAGCAAAACGTCCGGCGAGCCTCTGGAACGCTGGAGGTGCCGAAGCAAAGGCAAGAGTTGGATCCACCGGAGTCCACGCTCGCCCAGCCATGTGACAGTCACCGCCTGCTCGGAAAATCCCAAATTCGGCCCCATTGGGCGCGTTGCTGCTCGCCGACCAGCCCAGAACACAAAGGAGTGGCCAAGAATCCAACAGCATCTTTGCCCTGCATCTGCAACAAAAAGAATAGAACAGTTAGTGCCCCCCCCCACACCCCTACAAACGCACGTAGCTGTGGAAGGCTCTCGACCGCCATCGCCCAATGCGCTGTATCTCCTGATCGGGCAGCCCAGCCACCGCTGCACTGGTCGCCGCCCCAATCCGGAAGGAATGAGGAGCGAACGCACCAGGATCCTCACCTATCAGCCATAAAGACAGTCGTAGCACCGCGGTAAACTGAAAACGCGTAAGAACCTGCGCATCCTGATGGATAAAAAGGCTACCGCCGACATCCGGACGAATGTGTAAGTACGCTTGTAGTAAAGCAACAGGGCACGAGGGAGAACCCCGCACCGCTGCCAATTCCACCCACATACCTTTTCCCGCCTGATCCGTCTTTGAACGGGCAAGGCGGATACGAACCCCGCCCCCGAGCAAATGCACTTGATGCACTTGAACCTCCCTCCCATTGCGAATCCGACCCGACTCCGAAACCAACTCACCCATCCGAAACGCGCCAAAAAAGGCTAACGAAAAAACAGCCCGAAAGAGCGCCCCCTCATAGGAGGAGGAAACCACTTGAGGCAATGCACCGCATAAACGTCGCAGTAAGTCATGTGTGATAGGGCGCCGCCAATCCCCCAGTGGGGGACAGGACCGCTCCCAACCCCGCAACAGCGTACGCGTTAAAAATCCCCCGCCCGCCCCCCCCCCCACCCGAGAGCCCGTGCAAAAAAGGAGAATCCTGCCAAGTTCCTCCGGACAGTGGTCCGCGACAGTCCTGCAGCCTTAGCTGCCGCCACATACTGACCCAGAAGCAGATCCGATGCTGACCCAGCTCGCCAGCCGTGAAGTACCAAGAAGGACACCACACTGCAGCAGCCACGTTGATAAGCGACCCACGTTGCCGAAGAGACGGAATTCCGCAACAGCTCCATCATGGCCGGAGGCCAATCCGCCATAAATGCTCCGGGACCGATGAGCCCTCGTCGTCCGCATCCGGCGCCAAGGTCCGAAAGAGCTCCAACTTGAAACGGGAAAGAGCATCAGCAATCTGGTTATGACTCCCAGGAATATGACGAGCCTTAATCACTAAATTCAACTGCAAGCAGGCGAAAACCACCTGCCGCATCAGGTCAGCTACAGGCTGGCATCTTGGGGAATAGTTATTGAGCACGGACACTACAGCTTCGTTGTCGCACCACCAGAGCACCCTGCGATTGCGGAGTCTGTCCGGCCACAACGACATGACCACCAAAATGGGAAACAACTCGAGGAAGGTAATATTCTTCGTAAGCCCTACGTCCCGCCAGGACTGAGGCCAGCCCTCCGCGCACCATGAGCCCCCAAAATAAATTCCCAAACCCAAGCCCCCAGCCGCATCAGTATACAACTGCAGATCCGCAGAAGTCACCTCCTGATCTCTCAGCACCGTGGTACCATTGAAGTTATGCAGGAAATCGTCCCAGATCCGCAGGTCCGCCAGCAAGCTGCGTGACATCCAAATCCGATGATGCGGCCTAGAGACACCCGCAGTAGCCGCTGCCAACCGACGCAAGAACACTCTCCCCATCGGGATAACCCGGCACGCGAAATTCAGTGACCCCACTAAGGACTGCATCTCCCGAAGCGTCAGCTTGCGGGAGCCCAGCGCATTGGCGACCAACACCCGCAGCCACGTAACTTTCTCTTCCGGCAGTCGGGCTACCAGTGCCATGGAATCCAACTCAACTCCCAAAAAGGTAAGAGTAGTCGCCGGACCCTCCGTCTTTCCCGAAGCTAAGGGAACACCCCACACCTGGGCCAACCGGACAAACCCATCCAACAATGCCTTGCACTGCCCCGTATGTGCCGGTCCAACAAAGAGGAAGTCATCTAAGTAATGCACCACCGAGCCGCACCCCACCCAGTCCACGAATGCCCAATGTAAAAATGAGCTAAACTGTTTGAAATAAGCACAGGAAATCGAACAGCCCATAGGCATGCTCTTATCGAAGTAAAAGTGACCTTCGAAGCAAAACCCCAACAAATGGAAAGCAGACGGGTGCACCGGCAATAAACGGAAGGCGGATTCAATATCCACTTTCGCCAGCAAGCACCCCGGCCCACAGGCTCTCACGAGCTCGACAGCCTCATCAAAGGAGGCGTACCGTACGGCGCACAAAGCCCTAGGAATGTGATCATTGACCGAGGAACCAATGGGAAAGGAAAGATTATGTATTAGGCGATACTTTCCCGGCTCCTTCTTTGGAATGATACCCAAAGGAGATACCACAAAATCTGCGAACGGTTGTGCTCCGAAAGGGCCCGCTACCCTACCTAACTCAATCTCGGTTGCCAACTTATCACGTACCAGCTGCGCAAAACGCCGAACAGAAGGCGAATTCCGAGCCTTTTTTACCCCTACGCTGCCTACCACTGGTATGGGAAACCCTTCCTTAAAACCATTCTCCAAGATACAGCTGACCTGTCGCTTAGGATATCTCTTAAGCCACGGACCTAAAACATCAATCGCAACCGGGGTGGGGGCCAAACTCCACAAGCCGCTACTACTTGTGGGTGTGACCTGCAACGCCCCCGACACTCTTTTTGACACATTTGAGTGCTGAGTGACCCCCATTACAGATGGAGCAGGTGTGCCGGAATTTGCAATCCAGAAAGGGGCATGAAGACTTGTTGAAGCGCCAGCACAAGTACCCAGCTCCCCACCCCCCCTGGAGTTCTCTGCAAAACAGGGGGCACGCACGATCGAAAGGGCCGATCCGCCCTCGCGGGGACGGAAACTCCACCTTTTTGCCCACCCACACTTCCGCCTACAGGTCTGATCGCCATCTGAGTCAGCCAAAGATTAATGTCCTGCGTTCCCCAAGACAGCATTTGATTCTCTTCCATCTTATCACGGAATTTCTCATCATACTTGAGCCAAGCCCAACCCTCATGAGTCTGTGAGGCCTCTAGGATGGAATCCGCGTAAGCCAGAAGCATACCGTACTGCTCCGGATGCGAATGCCCCCATACACTAGCCAAGCGCAGGAAAGACCGAGCCAATTAACCACATTCCGCGCCACTCTCTTAACCCTACCAGCCTTCTCGTCCTCCTTACGCTTCCGCTGACTATCCCCCGACCGTTTTCGACCTTCATGTAAACGGAAAATATCTAAATAGCGACGTTTCACAATCTTTTTCCGAAGAGTCTTTGGCACCCCCTCCCATAACTCCGAGAAAACCGCCACCGAGGGCACCGAACCAACCTGTCCGGCACGGCCCACCCCACCCTTGGCCAACTGACTCCGGCCCAAGTCGTCCGAAACAGAACCGGACGAAGACTCAGAGGTTGAAGAAGAGGAGGATCCCGAACGCCTACGCCGATGACATAAATGCCGCTTTCGCTTATTCGCCCGTTTCTTACCCCCATCTCCCACCGCCATGCCATCCTCCTGCGCCGCAGCACCAGCAGCGCTAGCGTCCAACTCACCTGCAGCAGGTGCAGCTACCTCGGTAGCCACGCCCATCTCCTGTGGAGTCGACGCTGAAGTTTCCGATCCTACCCCGGTTCCGACAGGCACGTGGCCACCGCCTGCGCTCGCCCGCACGCCGTCCATCTGTCCAGCAGGAGCCCCCCAAGGATGCCCCAAGTAGTGCCATCCAGTAGAAACCTGTGGAGAAAAAACAGTAAAAGGCAAAGGGACACCCGCCACAGGCCACGACGGTTGCCACGCCCCTAGCCACTCCGTACGGGAAGAGCTTTGACCCCCGCCTTGCCAATGTGCCCAAGCGGGCGAGTAAGCTACCCCAGGAGCCGAGAAACCCCCAGGACTTGCAGCGTCCAAAACCGCACCGCCCACCTGCGGGTTAGCACCCTCACTCCCCCCCACTAGAACTGGGGCAACCCCCAGGCCACTCAAAGGACCGAGCGCCTCTCCAAGCCCCGAGGCGCCTCTTGCCGGACCTTTAGACCTACCTCGCCTACCCCCAGCTGAAGGGCCAGCCGAAACCCCCCTCCCCACTCGACCCCCCTGCCTGGACCCTCCGACAGGGCTAGCACCCCGTCCGGACGCCGGGCCACGGCTAGGAGCCCTGCCCCTGGCCCCCCCCGCCCTAAATGAGCTGGGCGCCCCAAAGAAGCTGGCCCACCTCCCCGAGTACCGCCCGTGTTGGCCTTGCCAGACCCTTTTTTCTGTCTGGGACCCCCCTTTTTCCCTCCGCCGGACATGGCAAACTTAAAGCTGGAGGAACCCTGGAAATTATTATCTGTTTATTTCAGGTTTTGGTTTTGGTTTTTTTTAAATTTTGAGAGATATATATAAATATCTGTGTTCCTCTGTTTTTTCTTTTCTTTTTTTTTCTTTTTTTTTTTTTAAGTTTCTGTAATTGAGGCACCCCACCCAAACAGCCTTGGTAAAAAGGGGGCCAAAGATGAAGCAACTTGCCTGCGGGAATAGCCCCTGCACCTCGGCCCGGGGCTGCAGTCAGCCAGAACACCGCCAAAAAGGACTCCGCCGTCCGACTCCCCAGCCTCTGACACGCTGCCCAACGGAGCTCCGATGACCGCCAAAACTTCTCTTTGCCGCCTCACACTGCTGCACAGGGCCGAAAACCCCCCCACCAACAAAGCCTGCTCCCGCAAACGTCCGGCGCCTCCAGCCTCAACCCAGCAACTGCCGGAGCAGCGCCGAGTCCCCGCACCATCCCCCCCCCCCCGCTGCTGAGGTCCCAGCCCTCTCATTGGCTCCCGCGCGTTTGAAACGCCGAGGGGAGCCAATGAGACCACCAGACCACGCGGAACACCACCCGAGCCGCGCGCCGCCATAACGCAGGGGGAGGGCGAACGGACTGCCGCCCCTCCGGTTAGAAGCGGCCACACGGACGGGGGCCCGCGGCCTTACGATTACAACAGTCCCCTTTTTACCTTTAGAGATCCTCTGTGTTTGTCCCATTCCTTTTTGGATTCAGATACTATCCTCGTGTCCACCACCTCCACCGGTAGACTATTCCACGCATCTACCACTTTTTCCGTAAAGAAATATTTACGCATATTACTCAAGGGCCTATCCCCTTTCACTCTCATCCTATGTCCCCTCATAACAGAGCTTCCTTCAATTGAAAGAGACCCTCCTGTGCATATAGCTCATAACAGGAACCTTTGATTATTTAGACAGTTAATTATTTACAGAATTATAACAAAAAATCTTGATTATTTACAGAACTGTGTTATTTACAATCATATTGTCTCTATCCCACCTTTCCTCTAAAGTATACATATTAAGATCTTTAAAGTCTGTCCTCATATGCTGCATAATGAAGATCACTAACCATTTTAGTAGCCACCCTCTGCACCGACTCCAAGCTGCTTATATCCTTTTGAAGGTGTGGTCTCCAGAATTGCACACAATACTCCAAATGAGGTCACACCAGAGACTTATACAGAGGCATTATCACCTCCTTTTTTCTGCTGGCCATTCCTCTCCCTATACACTCAAAGCATCCTTTTGGCTTTCGCAGTTGCCTTTTCTACCTGTTTAGCTACTTTAAGATTGTCGGACACAATTAAGCCCAGGTCCTGCTCTTCTTTTGTAGACAAAAGTACCTCACCCCTTACAATGTACCACTCCTTTGGATTTTTGCAGCACAAATGCATGAAAATACATTTTTTAGCATTAAATTTCAGCTGTCAAATTCTAGACCATTCTTCAAGCTTAGCTAGATACCTCCTCATGTTATCTATTCCTTCCTGGGTGTCTATTGCAGATTTTGGTATCATCTGCAAACAAGCAAACTTTGCCCAACAGCCCTTCCACAATATCACCAACGAAGATGTTAAAAAGAATCGGACCAAGGACAGATCCCTGCGGCACACCACAGGTATCCTCCTTCTCCTCAGAGTGAGCTCCGTTTATCTGTACCCTTTGTTGTCTCCCACCCAACCAATTTCTAATCCAATCAGTAACTTTAAAGTCCATCCCTAAGGTGCTCAGTTTGTTTATAAGTTGTCTGTGTGGAATGGTGTCAAAGGCTTTACTGAAATCTAAATACACCACATCTAGGCATCTCCCTCGGTCCAACTCCCTGGTTACCCAGTCAAATAAATCAATTGGTTTTGTCTGACAAGACCTGCCTCTGGTGAAACCATGCTGCCTCAGATCCTGCAATCCATGGGACTTCAGAAACCTCACTATTATCTCTTTTAGTAGCCTTTCTAATAATTTACTAACCAAAAAGGTTAGACTAAGCAGCCTATAGTTCTCAATGTCATCCTTACGTACGCTGTTTTGTAAAGGGACCACATGTGTCTTTCTCCAGTCCTCTGGCACCACTCCCAACTCCAAAGAGGCATTGAAAAGGTCAGACAGTGAAGCCGCTAGAATGTCCCCAAGTTCCCTCAGTATTCTTGGATGTATCCCATCCGGACTCATAGATTTGTCTACTTTTAGTTTAGCTACTTCCTCATAAACACTGTCTTCTGAAAATCATTTGAGATCCCCATCACTTCTGTTCCTATTTGTGGGTGTTTTCTGAGGTCCTGCTCCTGGCTCTTCATCTGTGAATGCAGAACAGAAATATTTGTTAAGCAATTTTGCTTTAACCTCATCAGTTTCTACATATTCCTCCCCTTCACCCTTGAGTCTGACAATACCACTTTTGCTCTTCCTACTCTCACTAACATATCTGAAAAATGTCTTATCCTCCCATTTTATTGCATTGGCTATTTCTTCTTCTTTTGTACCTTTGCGTTCCTGACTACTTTGCTAGCTTCTCTAAGTTTTTCCAAATATACATGTCTGTCTTCCTCTCTCTGTGATTTCTTGTATTTTATGAGGCCTCCTTCTTTTTCTTCATCTTTTCAACTACTTCTTTTGAGAACCATAGCGGCCTCCTTTTCCTTTTACATTTATTTACCTTTCTAATAAAAAGGTTTGTTGCCCTTAAAATATCCCCTTTCAGTTTTGCCCACTGTTTTTCTACGTCCCCCAGCTGTTCTCATCCCACTAACGACACTTTGAGGTATTGTTCTATTGTGGCAAAGTTGGTTTTCCTAAAGTCTAAGACCCTTGCTTTGGAATGGATTTTATCAGCCCTAGTCCTAATACTGAACCATACTATCTGGTGATCACCGGATGTGAGATGATCTCCCACTGTCGTCTTTCTTCATTAATCCCTAGCTGGCATTTGGAGAGAAGGCCATCCTCTCAGCCAATATGCTGCTGTAGGTGCTTCTGGATTCCGTGTGTTGCTCACAATACACTTTCAACCTTGGTGATCAGTGGCAACATTTCTGGCCTTATTGATGGTCAGTCGTTGGTTCTTTAGGTCTTCCTTGATATGTTTGAGCCACGCTTTCTTTGGTGCTGCTTATTGAACCTTCCAGTGGACAGGTCATTCTCACCAGATAAGTTTGTATGGCAGCCAACTGGTGTTCATTCTGCAAACGTGGCCAAACTAGAGCAGTCTGCTTTTTGGGATTTGTTCTTCGAATGAGGATTGATGGTCGCTCCTTGTCCAAATTGTCTCATTTCAATGGCATTCACGAAGAGAGACACCCAAAATCTGTCTCAGGCATTGCATTTGAAAGACTTTGAGTTTGTTCAAGTCAGGTTTGAGCAGAGTCCATGTTTCCAATCCATACAGGAGAATTGGCAGGATCAGCATTCGGAAGAGGCAAATTTTGGTCTTGGCAGAGATGTTGGCCTTCTTCCAGAGGCACCATTTGAGTGAGGCGAATGTTACTGTTACCTAGTCAGTCCTGCTGAGGACTTCAGTGGTGGATGCCACCTTCATCTCCTGTACCAGTGATCCCAGATATTTAAATTCTTGGACCTGCTCAATTTGAATTCCATTGAGTAACATCAGAAACACTTTCCCCATTGGTAAGCACTATGTCCAGTATGGCCCCATCACGTGTGGGTTCTGTTACCAGTTGCCTGAATATTTCTCCCTGTAGAGAATCCAGAATCTCCTTACTTCTAGATAACACCACACCAGGATATGCCAAGCTACATCCAGCATATTGAAATCACCCATCAGTAGCACTTTTCCTTTCATGGCAATAATGTGTATGTCGTCTATTAAATTTTTGTCCACTTCTACGCCCTATGAGGGGGGATCTGTATATAACTCCAATGCAAATGGATTTCTCTTTCTAGTTTAACCTACAGTGCCTCTTCTCTTCCTTTTAAGCCCTGCAATTCTATAGCTTTAATATTATTTTTTACATATAGTGCCACTCCACCTCCCCTTCTTCCTACCCTGTCCCTTCCTGAATAAAAGTATAGCCTGGTATAATTGCATCCTAGTCATGGTTTTCCATGAACCATGTCTCTGTAACCACCACTAAATCCAAGTCAGCCCCTTTCATTAAAGTCTCAACAACTGAGATTTTATTTCCCATGCTACGTGCATTTATACACACCGCTTTCCAGATGTTGCCCCTATTACCCATTTCTACAGAGGTATTTAATGTTTCACTTACCTGGGGGCTTTCTTCACTTACCTGGGGCCTCTCTTCACCCATCTCCAACAAATCTAATTTAAAGCTCTCTTCAGTAGGTTAGCCAGTCTGCTGCTGAAGACACTTCAATCTTTCTTTGACAGATGGACACCATCTCTGCTCTGTAGCCCTTCATCATCATCTCATGGTCCAGGAAACCAAAATGCTCTCGATGACATTATCCACACAGCCATGCCTTCATCTCCAGGATGCGAGCTTCTCTTCCTCGGCCTTTACCCTCAACAGGGAGTACTGAAGAGAACAGCACCTGCACACCTATCTGCTTCACCCTCTGTCCCAGAGCCATGAAGTCACTTTTGATATGCTCAGAGGGATACCTAGCAGTATCAATTGTGTGGACATGGATGAGCAAGATCGGATAATAGTCGGTAGGCTTGATGAGTCTCAGCAAACTCTCTGTAACATTTCAGAATCTGGCACCTGGCAGACAGCATCTCTCTCTGGACATCAAATCTGGTCAGCAGATGGACAACACAGTACCCCTCAGAAGAGAGTCACCAATCACGACTACCCTTCGCTTCCTTGTGGTGACTGCTACTTCAACCTTTGGGTGCTCGAGCTGTGGTTCTTCTCTTTCCTCAGATGCATACCACCTCCTCCACTTCCAGGGCTGTATACTAGTTCTTCAATTCAAGGGCTGGAGGAGTTGGAGTATTGATACTGCAGGCTCTGGTGACCCATATCCAACCTTCTTCCTTCTGTAACTTCTCATCTTCACCTCTGTCAGAGAGCTTGGATGTTTCAAGAAGCATCTCATCAATGTACTTCTCACTGTCTCGAATGCTTCTCAGCCTCACCACCTCTTCCTCAAGCTCCTTCACTTCTTTCCTGAGAGTCTCAGCATGCAGGCATTCTGGCACATGGAACCTGTCCTTCAACTGGCACTGGGGTCTCTATCTGGACAGAGGCAAAAGCTATAATGGGGACAACAGCTTTAGCAATATGATTTTTCCTCGTCATTGTTTAGTTGATGGAGCTTTGGTATCTGTTGAAGTAAAGGAGAGAAACCTACCAAAGTCTCTACCTGTTCCTCAGCTGTCCTTTAAGAGTAAGCTACTCAAAGAGTTAGCTGTGAATGGGTAGCTGAAACAAAGATAATGGAATTCTGACAGTAAATTTCATATGTTCACATGTAATTAATCAATGGTAGTTTGAAAGTCTGCCTTACTATATAGAGGTTTGATGGCTTTCTTGTTATAATGTTTTGAAACAATTTTGGCAATTGCATCAAGAAGTTAAAATGTTTAGAGAAATTAAAGGACTGTTACATGAGCGCGGTATAGAAATAATATAAATAAATAAAAATAAATAAATAAATAAATGACATGCTTAATGATAGCAAATGGTTTCAGAATTTGACATTTACAGTCAACATTAAAGGACATTTACATGACTTCAACATGAAACTTCAAGGAAGAGATCAGACTGTGATAATAATGTCTGACTGCATCAATGCCTTTAAAATAAAATTAGGACTTTGGGAAAAACAACTGAAAACTTTAAATTTGTCTCATTTTCCTACATGTCATGAATATCAGCAGTCATATTGTGCTTTAATTTTAGCCACTATGCCTCCAACATGAAAGAGTTACTTTTGAACGTTTTGAAGAATTCAGGACATTCCACAACAGTTTCTCTCTATTTAGCTCTCCATTTTCTTTTGATGTCAAGAAAGAAGCATTCAAATGGAATTTTTTGAAATTCAATGTAACACAGTGTTAATACAGTCAAGTTGGTATACCTGCTTTTTACTCTTACTTGCCAAACAATTTTGTTGAAATGCATAAGTTTGTGGTCACAATATTAGCAATGTTAGGTGGTACTTAACTTTGTGAGCAATTATTTTCACAGATGAAAACAAAAATGAACAAAGATCAAGATTGACAGCTGAACACTTATTATCTGTTCTAAAGATTTCACCATCACAAAAGAAGAATGTCCCTGATATTGACAAGCTTGTTTCTCGAAAAAGATGTCAAATATTGGGCAAGTAACACTGAGTTCTGCATGATTTTTAGCTGATAAAATTTGTATTGTTTTCCTCTTTTTAATTAATAAATGAATGAATGAATGAACACTTCTCCATTTGATGTGCAATTAAATAAATTGAAAACTGTCTATTTTTATTTTACTTATCTTAACCAAATATATATTTTAATTTTCTTACAGAACCTAGTTGTAAAAAATTAATACCGTAACTGATTCGAAAATTTATGGTGCAACCCTCTCAATGTAGCTTCACACCACAAATGGCCCTCCACAAGAATTGAGTTTGACACACCTGGTTCAGAGTAAGGTCAGAGAGTGAAAGTTAGTTAGTCCCGACAAAGAGTCACATGCAAAAGAGGTAACATGTTGGAAACCCATATCATTCATGACAAAAATAAAAAAATTCAGCAAAGGAGAGGGCCATTGCTTGGTTTTATGGATTTGCATTTGATAACTCAACCAACCAACCAACCATATCCATTTGAAAGTGCTCATTTGGATCTATACTATACTATACTATACATTATTGCCTTTCTTGATCTGCAATTGCTTATTTTGCCTCTCTCATCACATGCTTCTTTCTCTAACTCGCAGATCCCAACCTCCTTGAATGCCCGTTTGGTTCTATTCTCTTTTGTTTTTGGCTTCAGACCGGAGGAATCTGTTTGATATTTGACTGATATTTACATTTCAGTCTTTCACAGTCAGTAGAAAACATACTGTACATCTTTCCCATTCAATTCATACTGTGCTATATAGTAACTTTCTTATTAAGTAGCTTCATGTCCCTTTACTTTTACCTCTCACTTCTAAACAAATTTAAAGAATGTAAAAATTCCTAATACCATTATTAATAATAATTGCAATAAAAATAACTTGAAAATAGTTAAATTTCAGTCCATATTTTGTGAAGTCACATCAGAACTCTGACACTTACAGAAACTTCCCCATTATGTAAAATTCTCTATGTTTAATTTCTTCAATTATTTTTCACAGACAAGGTCTCACTCTTGAATGTCTGGGCTTGCATTAATTTGTGGGGGAAGGGGAGAAAAGATGAGAGGAAGCTACATTAGTTACACATTTCTAATACCATCTGTGCTGTACCTGTTTAATGCCATCCTTATTTATTCAATTAAAAGTAGTGTATCCATGGTAACTCAAAAAGACAAAAAGCTTTCCTTTTAATGAATCCATGGAGCAAAATTCATGTGAACCTTTGAACTTCCATGAATTTAATTCCAGAAAAATAATATACATTTTATTTAATATTTATATCTCTCTTATTTATGATAATTGAATTTATTGGTAGTTTGTTTAGTTTTCCTTACTAATTTTCTCTATAAATGCAACTGAAATGTCAACAAGAGAGTTATGTTCGTCTCTTGTCCTTGGTTGCTTTTATTATTTACTATTGCATTTCAAATGAAGTTTTTACTCAATCCTTGGTTGTTGGATGGATGCAGGAGTTGATTCATTGATGACAATTTTATGTAATCATTTTCAATGGCATGTATCTTATATTAAAATGAGATAAAAAATATCTACATGAAACCACGCTGCGAAATAATCCGTTCTCACAAAATATCCTTCGACATATACAGTACGCTGATGACATTATATTATATTCCCCCTTCCACACTAACAACCCATCACACCACACCCTGCAGCAATGTCTCCTAAATGTCTCCAAATGAACAAAACCACTTTAGCATTAATCTCCAGAAAACTGAAACACTTTTCATCACCAGAGACTGCACATACAACCCCCTCTCCTCCCTAACGCTCGATAACTACCAAATCAAGGTCAAGAACGAAGTCAAATACCTTGGGATCACCCTTGACCAGCTTCTTACGCTCAAACCTCACCCTCCCAGACAACATCAGAAACTCTGCCAAGCTCTCTAACTTCAGAGAACTACTAAAAACCCACTTGCTTGTCAAGAACTTTGCAAATGTTTCATAACCTCTTCCTCAATCCTATATGTAAGAAACATGCACTCACCTGCATGTAAATAGTTACAAGTTCTCTGCATGTTTCAAGTTATTGTACATAGTTCGAAGTTCTATGTAAACCCAATTAAAAGCTGTTTTTTGTAGACCGCTTTGACCCGGTGAAAAGTGGTATAGAAGTCTAGCTAAATGAATACATACATAAATAAATAAATAAAAGGGCCATATTCACTCCCTTTTCCATTTTCACAATAGTGAAGACAAGAGAGCTGCCTGAGGCAATCAGAAAACCATTAACACCAAACATCACCAAACTTTAACACCAAACATCAAACTTCAAAGGGGTACAAGGCCATCTCCAAAGACCGTAGGATTCCTGTGTTTACAGTTCGCAATGTTATTAAGTTTTCTGCTCATGGAACTGTCAAGAACTTCCCAGGATGTGGTGGGAAGAGGAAAATTAATGCAGGAAGTCTTCAAAGCTAAGTGCAAACTGTTGGAAAAACATCAAATACAACATCCAAAGAACTTAAGGCTGATCTGGAGTAATCTAGTGTGGTGGTTTCAACCAGCACCATACACCACAGACTAAACAAAGAAGGACTTCATGGGTGAAGGCCAGGGAGGATCCACTGCTCAAAGACAGACATAAAAAAGGCACGCCTGATCTTTGCCCAAACCCACCTTAAGAAACCACAATCCTTCTGGGAAAATATTCTGTGAAACCAAACTTGAGCTCTTTGGCAATACAGACCAGTGATACACTTACAGGTGAAGAAATGAAGCTTATAAGGAAAAAACCAGCTACAGTTAAATATGATAGAGTCTCCATAATGTTGTGGGGCTGTTTTGCTGCCTCAGGAACTGGAGGCCTGGATTGTATTAAAGGAATCATGAAGTCAGAGGACTAATACCAAGGTATTTTGAAGTGAATGTGCTACCTGAAGCTAGGTCTAGGTTGAAGCTCTTGGGTCCTCCTGCAAGACAAAGACCCAAAACATACATCCAAAAGTACAAAAGAATGGTTAAAAAGGAAAAAAAAATAGCCTGTTTTAAACTGGCCAGCAATGAGTCCTGATCTTAATCCAATCAAGAACCTTTAGAAAAAGCTGAAATTTGCCATTGGTAAAAGGAATCCTGGAAATATTCATGAGCTGGAACAAATTACAGTCGAAGAGTGAGAGTAACTACCAGCAGACAGATGTACAAAACTTATAGATCGCTACAAGAAACATTTGGAGACTGTCATCACTGCGAACGATTGTGCAACCAAATATTAGTGAAGGGTGCCATTAATCCCATCAGGTGATATTCTTTTTTCTCAGAAATTACTAAGGGATATGTTTACTAATCAGCGGCAGCAGCTTCCATGTGATATCAGAGCCGCAGCCCCGATATCGCATGGAAGCCGCTACCGCCGAATAGTAACCATACCCCTAAGTCTAAGTTGCACAGACATCTTTTTTTTGTTGTATGCCTTTGAACATACTATTAAAATTTTATAATGACATAGTTGGAATATTTCCAATTGTTTCTCAAGATATTGTACACACCTAAAATGCAAGGGTGCCAATAATGTTGACCACCAAAGTCAGAAGAGGGTCGGACTTTAATTCTTACCCTCCCTCGGTATGCTCAGACAAAAATAATGTTCTAAGATTTTTTGGGGTGTTTGGTGGTGAATTTTTGGACTTTGACGGCTGAATTTATTCACTACTTTGGGTTTGGGTAGATACTTTTTAATAATGTTGACCACAGCTATATTGAAAAGATTATATTTGCTCATGCATTGTATTGATGAAAATCCAAATACAGAACTGTCAAGTTACCCAGGTCCAGGCATGAGGGTTGATACATAATAACACCAACAGCACTGTTTTCAGTGGTTAATATTAGGGACTACAATACCACACTGCTTTGTACTATAAAAACAAAACCTGGATTGGGCAAATAAAACCTCGGAACTGAGTAACTTGGCACCAAAATATTACTATGAGCAACTGCATGTGCTTTGTCTTTACATACTGTACGTCATTTTAGTTATACCAAAATTATCACATTACTCTGCTTTGCTGTTCTGTATTACTCACTGCTTTGAACTATTTTTTAAAATAGAATTGAGATTTTACTGACCTCAGACATTTGGGGGAAGAGACTGATGGCTAATGGAAGTGCCAACCCAAAGGCAGCAAGGCACACAAGGCTATGCACTGGAAGAACTAGTCTGGGGTGAGATCGCAGCACGGGTGTCCTACAAAGAAGAAAGTCAGATTAATAGTAAACACACCAGATGAAAACTCTATTCTAAACCAAGCAAACCTTGAGTACTTCTTATATGCATTAGGGATCTTGATAATAATTCCTGCTTGTAAAGTTACATACAGACTTCAAAGTCTTCCTCAAGGAGCAGCATACAGGGCATGATTTTATTTTTGTTTTAAAAAGTGTCATGTTCAGTCTGCAGAATAGTATAATAATGATGCTATTTGTTAACGACAATTCAAAATAGTCTTTAATAAGCAACTTAGTAAGTGAATAATGAAAATTCTAGTGCAAACACATTGGTCCTGACATTTTTATATTAACCTCTGCTCTTCTACATTTCTTGGGCAATTTTATAAGGGGGCGCCTAGCATAAGCGTGTTTTCAGGTACCTATAGTATATTAAAGAAATTTTATAAAAGACAAGTAGGAGCTTATTTGCCTTTATAAAATACTAAGTGGTTGATCTTGTGTCTACATTTCAGGCAATAACATTTACACCATCATGTGAAAGTGCATACATTGACTCAAGTCAGAATTTTATAAGAGGTCATTTATGCGCGTATGTGCCCAGATTCATGTAGAAATAACTTTATAAAATTACCTCCTTCTTGTATAATTACTTTTCCCCTATCCCTCTCTTTAGTATTTTCAAATAAGAACATGAAAAAAATGCATACTTTTAGAATATTCCAAATTTTAGGATTTTTTTAAATATTGAGATAATATTGAGAGGAACTGCTAGAAATGTGCTACTTCAGGTATGATATCTAAAGATCATTAGTATATATATTTATTACTTCTATTTTATATTGCCAATTATACAGTCCTGCAAAATGGTTGGACATACATTTCCGTTATTTGTGGTTGGGAATGACCTTCTAAAAGGGTTATTTTAGAAGTCTTTTTAAATGTTAGCTGCAGCAGCCTTGTTCCACCTCAAATTGCTCTGAAGCACCACTTGCAGCATGAAAAAGGCAACTCTTAGCCTCCTGAAAAGTCCTCCTTAGCTCCATTCTACACAAGCTGCCACTGCTAGCAATACTGCACCTCCTGACAACCCAGCACTACAAGCCCAATGCTGCATGAGAGGCCAGTCTACTATCTGCTTGAGAGAATACTATTGCTGCACAATGCCCTTTATAGGTCAGGGCTACAAGCGCTTGTTCTTGAAGGGGTGAAATCAGGATGGCAGGATGACTTTTACTGTTGCATTTTCCTCTTTTTTTCCCCTTCTCTTTACGTCATCTTCAAAGAGGAAGAGAAAAATTCTTGCTTGAGAGTGGTAGATGTTGCTCAACACAAGAGTGAAGAGTCTGCAGTGCAGCAAGCAGGTTTCAGCCAGCAGCATAGTTCTCCACTATGGTACCAGCTGAGGAAGGGTTGGAACCATTGAGACAACTCTCTCTTCGCCCTCAACTGCATGGAGGATGACTGGCTCAATGAGCCTCAAATTGTGGAGGCATGGGGTGATATCACCCAGAAGGGTCAGACTGCAGTCATCTGCCATATTACTGTCAGGCCTGGGGAAACTGTAAGCAGAGAGGGAAACAGAATAGTCATGAGTGAGAGAAATATGTCTCCGAGGTGCAGGAAATTCCCTGGAGATAAGTGGGTTGATTAATTCTCCCTAGTAGAGTTAAGACCATAAAAACATAAGAAATGTCATACTGGGACAGACCAAGGTCAATCAAGGCCAGGATCCTGTTTCCAAGAGTGGCCAATCCAGGCCACAAGTACTTATCAAGTACAGGGATAAACAATGGATTTCCCTGGTCCTCTTTAATAATGGTTTATGGACTTTTCCTCCAGGAACTTGTCCAAATCTTTTTTAAACCTAGGTACACTAACAGCTTTTACCACATCCTGCAGTAACGAATTCCAGAGTTTGATTCCGCATTGAGTAAAAAAATATTTTCTCTTGTAAGTCCTAAATGGGCTACAGTGTAGCTTCATTGAGTATCCCCTAGTCTTAGTGCCATAACTTCACACTTGTCCGCATTAAATTTCATCTGCCATTTGGATTCCAGTCTTCCAATTTATCAAGGTCTTCTGGCAACTGTTTGCAATCCTCTTGTGTTTTAACAACTTTGAATAATTCTATGTCATCTGAAAATTTAATAATCTCACTCGTTATTCTCATTTCAAATGCTCCACTTTTCGCCTTTCTCCATTGGGAAAATTGACCATTTAGCCCTACTTCTGCTTTTTATCTTTTAACCAGTTCGTGATCCACAATAGTACATTGCTTCCTATCCCATGATTTTTTTTTAATTTCGACAAGAGTTTCTCATGAGGGACCTTGTCAAAGGCTTTCTGAAAATCCAGATCCCTATAATCAACTGGCTCACCTTTGTCTACCTATTTATTTACACCTTCAAAAAATATAACAGACAAGACTTTCCTTGGCTAATTCCATGTTAGCTTTCTCCCATTAAACCATGGCTATCTACATGTTCAGTAATTTTATTCTTTATAATGCTTTCTGCCATTTTGCCCGGTACTGCCGTCAGGCTCACCGGTCTATAATATCTCGGATCACTCCCAGAATCCTTCTTAAAAATTGGGCCCATTCTCCAATCTTCAGGATTGTGCTAGTTAGGTTGGATGCTTCAATCAATTCATGTGCTATTACAGTTTATGTTGTATTGTTTTGTTTTGTTTTTACTATACCGCCCTTTGAGTAAACAGCAGGGTGGTTTACACTAAAGTTGTATGTTTACTAATCGGTGTGACCATACCCCTAAAATTATAAGTAGGAAGTATTGGAAAGGAATTACAAATCATAAGAGAAAGACAGGGAGAAAAGAGAAACCTCTTTCTGCTGAGGTGAAAAAGAAAACGCTAGGACTTGAGGCTAACATGAAAGAACAATCAGAGAAGTGGTTAATATTAGAGGGCAGCAGAGCAGTTAATAATGCTTTGATTAAGGACAAGCTCAGTTGTAAGAGAACACTAGAGCAATTGGGGAAGGTTTCTAGGTTCCTAAATGGCTATGTGCTAGATTTCCCTTTGGTGCCCAGAGTATCAGCACAAGATTTTTTTTTTTAAATATATGATGGAGATTTTGAAAATTCCTTCAGACACTACCTCCTATGCCAAGGCTTATTACCTACCCTCTGGGAGGCATTTACAGTATAGTATCAAAATGGTTATTCTTTTCTCTTCTGAGATTGGATTAGGGTTTTTTTTTTGTTTCCCCCATCTCAATTTAAATTGTTAAAATTTCAAACCAGCAATACAGCACTCCCTCACCTCCCAAAACAAAAAACAACCCAAAACATACCTGCCCATTGAGAACCACTTCCTCACCCATTACAAATCTGGTCAGTTAACCATACCCCTTCCCTTAAGTCCTGGAAGAACCCCCCTCCTGTAACAGAGCCAGCTTTAGTTCATAAACAATCTCAGACTCACACAACATGGGCATTATAAACATGCAAATTATAAATTATAGGCATAAGAGAACTCTCACAAAATATAACCACTTCTAAAATGTTGCCCCAAATCTCTTCTACCTCCTCCCCCCTGGTATCTTCATAGCACCATTAATTTATATAATTTGTACGTTTTAAACATATTAATCAGTCTTTTAAAAACAACCCTCAACTGTAGGTGACATCTATTGTTTGGGATTATATCATTTGGGATTGTGTTGGAATTTTCTGAACGTGGCCTATGGGAGGGCAACATTATTCGTCTTCATGGTATTAGAACAAGATCTAAAACGTTACATGCCTTTACTTTCAGAATCTCCAAAGCTCTTATTTTTGCACCACAGAATATTAATTCATCTGGACATGGCAAACGCTACACAATAACATCATAAATTGTTTATATGCGCCAAGAGGCCCATGATTTGGGAGACTTCCCTTTCTTAAGGTATCCTTGTAGCTTGTTGAAATACATGTGGATGAACTGTGTTTTCTTTGACCCAGAACAACTGTTTCCTTTTCAATGCTAAAAAGGTGGCTACACCCACTCCAACTCATGGTGCACCCACTCCAACTCATGGTGGCTACACCCACTCCAACTCATGGTGCAAATAATAGTTAAATATGGTACAAATAGGGAGGAGTGGTCTAGTGGTTAGGACAAGGTACTTCAGGCTGGAGGGCCGGGGGTTCAAGTCCCACCTGGGGACAGCAATCTCAGGCCGGAGGGACTGGGATTTCTAGTCCTATAGGCACTCCTTGTGGTCTTGGGCAAGCCACTTAACCCTCCATTGCCCATGTTCCCTGTAAGTATTAGCGTCTGTGTGTCATATCCCCTCGTGTTAAATGTATCCCCCAATTGACCGCTTTGACCCGGTGAAAAGCGGTATATAAATACAGCTAAATAAATAAATAAATAAAATAAATAAATTTATGGTGCCTGCTGTGTAATCATGCCTATAGCCTTTACACTTTCTTATTTCATCCCTCTTACTTTCTTCTTCCAGCTCTGATTTCAGGATCCAATGAAATCACTGCTTAGTGCTGGATGTGTTACTGTTGTATGTTTTCTTTGTTCTTGTCAGCCATATTTCTCTAACAAGTGATGCGCATGCGCACACACACAAACACACACACACACACATATTATATATTTGTCTCCATCTGCTGGCAGAGGGGAAAAATCCATGCTTTGGTCTAGTCTGGTGGACAATGAGGAAATGAGACATCAGGACGTTTGGCTTGACAAGCTGCACAGAACTAGATGAACTAGATGTCCATCTGGTCATAGGAGAATTCATCCCAAGACCAACTCCTTTCTTACCAATAGCCTAGACCCTTAGAGGGTCATTCTTAACCATGAATAGAGAAGATGAACATCCCAACGGGACGTCCATTCCCACTATTCTTGCCGGCTGCAGACCCTGACTAACTTCCCTGCCGGTTGTGCCGGCACCTCCGAGGTGGAATAACTTTCCTGGACGTGTTTTTTTTTCATGGTCCGGGGCACGGAAGGGCCTGGGGTTAGGGTTTATTCCCCGCAGCCTGACACTGGCCTTAGGAGGCCAGATTGGAGGTCGAGGTGCGGGGAATAAACTAGTTTCTGGAGGCGGGTGTCGCAGCTTTTAAATGGAGCCGCGGTGTCATGGCAGCATGACACCATGGCACCACAGCTCCATTTAAAAGCCTGACTGAGCTATCTGGGCACTGCCTGTATGTGCAGGCCAGGACTGAATCGCAGTCACGGCCTGCATGTACAGGCCTGATCACGATTCTGATCCTCTGGGGCTAGATGTGCCCCGCAGGATCAGAATTGTGCTCCCCTTTGTACTTCCGGCTCAGATTGGACGTACAAAGGGGATGTACGTGTGGTACAGAATCAGACCGTTAATGTCTGTAGTGCGTAACATTGGAAGAACATAAGAACATAAAAAATGTCATACGGGATCAGAAGTAGGATCAATAGATAAACATTGATAGTGATTCACATTCGACAGTTGGCGATATACTTCGTTTTCATAGTCCACTGTATTCAGTATAACGATGGCTCCTGCCTTATAAGCCCGCTTGATGGTAATCTATTCATTTGAACAAAGTTCACGTAGAGCTTGAAATTCTCCTGATAAGTTAGAAGAAGAGCCCTTATATTCCCGCTAATAATTTCTCAAATCATATAACAGCATTTGCTTGAAAGTATACAGGCTGGGTCTAAAGGACCTGGTGGCACCCAATTCGATTTAAGACGAACTATAGATCTATCAACTGGCGTTACTCGCTCTGAAAAAAAGATCTTCACTTGCAGAGATCTAATAAGGTGCTCTATCACCACCCAGCTCTGAACTTTGGACTTTGTTCCACATAGCATCCGAGGAGGAGATCATGGGAAACTCCTCCTACAACATGTGCAGTGATGGATATTTCGATTGGATACTCTCATACCTAAAGGCTTGAATGATAGGATTAAATGGAATATCTTTTTTGAAAATTCTGGTATATGTCGGCAGCGTCAGTAGGTAAAATGTGAAGCTCATTTGCACTGTTTTGTTTTATGTTTGAGAGCTATGTTCGTGGCTAGGAAGTTTTCTCATAAAGTTGAATGGGTTAGCTGTTTTTTTCATTGACAGTATTGTATGTCAGGATGCTTGAATGAAAGTTACTCCACTTGAAGTGACGTGAATACTAGCGTGGCCTTTTGATTGGCAGGCTAGCCTTTAAATAATTACTATGTCTGTCGCTAAGACTGACTCTTTGAGCTTCTGTGTGAAGTAAACTACCGTGACCCTAAAGAAGCCCTGCACGGGAGAAATGAAGATCTTTATTGGGCGATTCTGACTGATGAGCATTTGAACTTTTCATGGATTTTGATCAGATAAGTGTGGCAGTTTTGCTTAAAGATTGCTCTATAGTTCAGTATAGTCACCTGTTTTTTTGCTCTGTTACAGGGGCTGTTTTTCGAGGTCGGTTGACCTTATGAGAGTGGTGGGTTGTCGTACCAATAGAAGAGAGTGGTACTCTAATATTTGAAAGTTGGCGACGTGAGACCTATAAACATTTTTTATTATTATTATAAAAATATGCAAAAATGTATTTTTTGATACATATGAAATTATAAAATAAAATATATTAAATTGAGATTAACTTTGGAGATCTAAAGGAGCTTTTTCAAGACCAGTGATGTGAGAGATATGAGTTCTCCTATGGCAATTCAGTTTGCCACATAGAGAGAGTACGAGTCATCCTGAGGTTTTTTTCTCCCTTTGAATTGTGGAGCACTATGTGCATATAAAGTTCATGTTTGTAGCTGTATATCTATTTGCTTGTGTTTTCTAGTTATAGTACCCCTTAGTGCAGTGTATTTTCAGTTTATCTGTGATGTGCAAAACTAACCCATTTGGAGAAACTGCCTAGGACAGTCTCTATGTGTGCATTAGGGCATGCAGAGTCTGGGCCCTTTCATTAATACTTGAGGATCATGAAACTATTTTACCAGGCAATGAAAAAGGTGCCAGTACTCAGTACTACTGAGAATCCCCTCAAAAAAGCCCTGCAAACTAGGTACAAGTGAGGCTATAAATGCAGACTCCACATGTTCATATTTGATTTAGTGGATAGGGACTGAAACACAAACCCTCTGGTATGAGCAGTGACTTCCTAACACCATGAGTATATCAGGTACATAGTATCATTGGCAAATAGCCACGGGGACTCTTACATACATATATGTACAAAGTTCACTTGGTAACAGGCAATTGCTTTCTGGCCCCCTGTCCCTAACCACAGGTTACAATCGACTATGGGAGGCTTTAGCAAACACCCATTTACAGGACTGTAAACTAGGGGAAGCTCAAGCCCTTTATAGGATGAAGCTGAGGGGGGGGGGGGGGCTCTTGCAATTACATCCATACAAGATTAAAGCAACTTAAAACTCAAGTCCCTGCCCTTATGTTCCTGCTAAAAGGAGCTGTGGGGGCTCCATCAAGCACATCTGTGCAAGACTAAAAGCAACTGAACGCATTCCCACCAATCCGCCCCGCCCCTTCCTGTGAGCTTTTGATGTCTTTTGCATGTTGCAGCATCTGCAGGAGGAAAGGGGGAATCGGGATTATAAATGAAAAGGTGCCTTCTAGCAGCCAGTGCTAAAGCTCCTTTTCAGAGATAGCTGCACTATTTGTCTCACCCACAGCAAAGAAAATGTGGAGCATGCAGATATCTGCTTGCACATGCAGGTGCAACACATTCAGGGGATAGGACTGGGTGTAACCTGACAGATGCTCCCCCTTCAACGGGTGTGAATGGGGGTGTGACTGAGCAAATGACAGAGCTCCTACAGAGGTACAATTAGCTGATATAGGTATAGCAGTTTCATCACCCATATTCATGCAGAAACTAGTATTTTCCAAACGCAACATGTATATGTTATTTACAAGGGTATCACCATTTAAAAAACTGATGCCATATTGTAGCAGCAGATAAGCATGCAATAAATAAATCCAGGAGTCTTTTCAAGGATCCAAGCCAGTTTAATGTGCACATGGCTCAAGCAATAAGCAATTTCAAAATGGCTGAGCAATGGCTTCTAGTAAAACAACAACTTTTATAGCTTTCTTGTCCATTCTAAGCATAGGCAAACTTTTCATTGGTCCCAGTACCCCTCTCACCCATCTATTGGTCCCGGTACTGATATGGCTACCCAATCGGGACTCTGGTCTGGACCCAGCACCTGGTTGCCCCCCTTCTAGTCCCAATTACAATGGTCAGTGTCTCCAACTTGTTACTTCTCTCCTCCAAGGTCGCTGAGCTTGTTAAAACATATGGGAAGCAGGGCACTGTAACCTTGCTTTTTGCAGAGTTAATTAATTCCATAGAAGCTGTGCTCTCTTATCAGTACCAATTAGAGCTGTTTTCTGTCTTTTATAAGTTTCGTTTCTGCTTAGCTATGTTCAGTTAAACTGAGTTAAGTTTCAATTCTATGGTGTCATCATTCAGGGGGGTTTTCATTCCTCTGGGCCTAACTACAGGCTTCAGTTACAGGTCAAGCTGCTCAGGCCTGTCTGCTTAGTTCAATTAGCATGGATCATAGGCCGTCGCCTACCACATTCCCCCCTTTGATTATTCTCACCCGCATGTTAATAAGGTGTGAGAATCAAATCACATAATACTAGGTAAAGGTATCACTCTGTGGTATAGGGTAGTAAGTTCACATAGCTAGCATCTTTGTAGCTGTCTTACGCTCTACAGTGTTATTAATAACTGAAGTTATCATTTGCAAGCAAATGGCAAGAAACAAGGGAGCAACAGGCAGATAGTCAAAGTCCATAGTTTGGCAAGAGTGGGAAAAAGAACTAAAGGATTAGAAGGTTCGGTTGCATCTTTGTGGTGCTGTCGTAAAGCTTCTGATTTAGACAGACCAGCTGTCCATCCTTCGTAGTAGATTGTGGTCCAGTCCGAACAAAACACAAACTGTCAACAATGGGGTGGGCCAATACCCACTCACTAGTAGTATTATGTAAATCAGTCTGATTGTATAGGATAGAATAGTTCAGTTCTTGCGTCTCCCAGGGCCACTGATCTCCCATCTTAGTTCCTCCACAATAGAAACAGTCAGAAGTGTGGAGACTAGATGCTATTGCTCCAGTAAGTTCAAGAAACAAGTTCTGGTGGTGGTATGAGGAATTGCAACGGTGGCTTGCATAGCCTTGTAGAAAGTCAAGATCTAGAACAACTTTTGGATTGGAGAGTATACCAATGCAAGTATAGGAAGAATGATAAAACAAGGTCTGAGTGACCTTCGGTCCAGTTCATGTTGTACTTATACAGGCTGCCCAGGGAGATAAGGCAAAAGTCATTTCAAAGCACTCCAAGGCTGCTATCACGATGAAACAGTAGAGATTCATGATGAAAGTTCTCTGAAGAATTAGTGCAAGTCTTTGAAAAACCAGTGCAATCTGTTGATAATTCTTGACCACGAAGTCTTCTTCTTCTTTACTGTACGTTGACCTGTTTTGCTCTCAGTAGCATGCAACAGGTGTAGCGTTGATTGTAGATCCTCAAGCTTCCGCTGTACATGACCTTACCAATTTCATTGGTAGGAGTGTAGAGCTGTAGATTCCAGCGTATTTCAATAAACACAGTCCTTTTAGTTTGCACTGTCCTTGATCAAAATGGCACAAAGATTTTCAAATAATATAGTTCATAATACAGTCTCTTTCTGTTGATGATAATCTCTTCAGAATAAACAAATAGTCTCTTGAGATTCAGGAGTTCTATATTAGCACAGTCTCTCTTTTTGTTTTTAAAACTTCCTGAATTTTTTCAATTTGCTTGTCTTTGCAAAGTTAGCTGCAATGGAACTTCTGGATCTGTTCTGATGTTCACTGGTCTGGCTCTGGAGCTGCTGCTGATTTCACTCTGCTGTGATGAATCCAGGGTTCGAGTTCTGCAATTTTCACTGCTGTAGGGTTAACAAGATAACAACATAAGGTCCCTTCTAATGCGGTGTCAACGGTGTCTTTCTCCACTCTTTGATTCACACCGAGACTCCAGGCTTGAAAGGATGCAGGGGTGCAGGCAAATGATGAGTAATCGATTTTGTACTCAGGTATGAAGACTCCTGCAAAACAGAACTTAAAACCAATAGTTCATGTCTAATAATTTCAGATCCTATCTGTCTCATATCTCCTTTTATTTCCTATACAATAGGCAGGGGTTGCGCATACAGAATTTCAAAAGGGAAAACTCCTAAAGACTTAGCAGGGGCTAAGTATATCCTAAGAAGGGCTATAGGAAGAACCTAGGGCCACTTCAGGTAAACCTCTTGGCAAAGTTTAGACAACTGAGATTTCAGGGTTCTATTCATACATTCTACTTTTCCTAAATTCTGAGATCTATAGGCAGTATGTATCTATTAATATCAATATCTTGGGGCTATACTTAATGGACTTGCTTCCTAAGGTTATCCACCCTCATTCTTTGTACAGGGGCCCATATGCATGCAAGATTGTAAGGGTATACTTGAAATCTGGGTACACATTTAGACAGGGCTCTTTTCCTATTGTTAGTGCTCTAGTGAGGACTATCAGTTCAGCTTTCTGTGGTGAAGTTTCTGGGGCCAGGGCTGAGGACTCAACTACCAAATCAGGGGTCATCACTGCATATCTAGCACAACAATGTCCATTGATGATGAAACTGCCTTCAGCCACAAAGAAAGTCTGTTCAGGGTTCTCCATAGGGACATCAGTCAAATCCAGGTGGCTTGAGAATACAGTGTCCATAATTTCTAAACAGTCATGATCAGGGGATCAAGACTAACTGATAACATAGCAGGATGGAAAGCTTGACTGACCCTTCAGTTGTATCTGGGGTTTTCACACAACATACTCTAATATTTCAACATTCATAGATTTGTTAGCTAGTAATTTCCTTTGTGTTTCATAATGGTTAGAACAGAGTGTGGTACAGTAACTTGAAGATTCTATCTCAAAGTGATTTTTCTTTTAGTTTTTGCTTACTAGGAAGGCTATAGCTGTAACAGCTTCTCAAATAAGGTCCAAGAGATTGAGTCAACACTCCCAGAACATTTCCTTGCGACTCATGAACATAGAGACTGCAAGGTTTTCTGGACATCGGGTAGACCCAGAACTGGTGATAACATCAGAGCGGTTTTCAAAGATCAAAAGACTGCATTCCTATTCAAGTCCCCATTCCAATGGAGACTTTTCATTCCTTTGGTAGCTTGATACAATGTGATACAATGGTTTTGCTAGCAGCGCAAAATTGGGGATCCATATACAACAGTACCCTGTGGCACCCAAGAAGGCTCTCACTTGCCTCCTGGTGGTTGGAGTAGGAATACTGCATACAGCTGCTTTGCGTTCTGGTAAGGGTTCCAGGCGTCGAATTCCGCTGGACAACTGGAATCCTAGGTATTTAACTTGTTTGACATAATTATGCTTTGGCTCTTGAGACTTTGTATCCAGCCTCATTAAAAAGGTGCAAGAGTTCACTGGTGGCTGGTGGACATTCACTTTCTGAGTTGGTGGTTATGAGCAAGTTGTCCACATATTGAAGTAGAATTTTCTTTTTTTTTTTTTTTTTTTCTGGAGTTTCTGGATAACTTGTCAAATCTTTTGCTGAGTGAGGCGAGTTCTTGAATTCTTGAGGTAATCTTGTCCAGATGAGTTGGCCCCGCCTCCTTGTAGTGGGGTCTTGGGCTAAGCGTATGCAGAAAAAAACATCTTTTTAAGTCCAGAATGATGAAATGTATAGCTTCAGCAGAGATCAGTTCCAAGAGAATATAAGGATTTTGGTACCACTGGTTGTATAGTTTCAGCTGCATCATTCATTCTTTCTTAGATCCTGCACTGGGCGGTAATCACCTGTCCCAGGCTTCTTGACTGGCTTGAGGGTGACAATGGCAGGGGCTATGTTCTTCGCTAGGCCAGGTGGATTATCTTCTGCCCATCCTCCAGGTGGGGCTATGAGGTTGGTAAGTGTACAGCTTGTTGCTTTGGATGCAGGTGAATAGAACCGCCATTCTTCTTCTTGGGGACAGTTAACACCATCAGGCCAGCAGATTTTGAGTTTCATTTTTTTCTTCCTTCAACAGAGGATATCTGTGCTTGAAGCTTTGCAAGCAGGTCTCGGCCCAAAAATGGAATAGGGCATTCAGGCATATACAGGAACTGGTACATTATTATTATTATTTTTTTTTTCTAGTTCACACATGTGGTTCTGCAGAAAAGGCTTTGCGAGAAAAACACAGGGGCTACTGGCTTTAGTATTCTGCTCCTGTATCCCCCATAAAAGTCCATATATTGGTCCCCTATTTTCAGACTGACTCCTGGGGACCCAGGGAAACTGGAGAGTCCGGTCTGGCCTAGTCTTCATCCATGCTGTAGCCCTCTTCGGCTGCCACTCACGCTATAGCTGCTTCACTCTCGTGCTGAAACACTGTGCTTGGTTTATTGTTTTATGACTTTGCAATCAAGTACTCCCTCGGGAGTCAAGATACGGGCATTCACTTCTCTAATGTCCTTCTTTTTCTATAATGGGCGTACTCACACCCAGTTTTTCACTTCCTCTGTTCCTTCGATTAGGATAATCTCCTCACATCATTCAACTAAAATATCATTCACTTTCTCTGTTACATTTATTTTCACAATTCACACACCCTCTGATTAACTTTCATTTAACCATTATGCCCGCAAATTCATCCAGTTCTTTGCAATTTCCGTTCATTAGTTCAATCAAGTCCTAAAACTTCTCAGTGTATAATGCAGTTTTTTTCAGTTCTAAACAAGTCTGGTCAGCTGACTTTCACTTCTAGTCCGGAGGGGGTGGACATTCCCCTGTTGCAGAGGTGGCTAGCAAACTACTTGGGAATCTGTAGTCCCCCCCCCCTCTCCTGGATTCTGTTTCTCCTAGCAATGCTCTATCCAGGAGGTTGATTTTTTTTTTTTTTTTTTAAGGATCCACTTCTCTGCTGTGGGCACATTAGTTCACGCCCACCGGGGGGGGGGGGGGGTTGACATCATCGGTGGACTGGGCTCCATCCCCCCCTTAAGCACTCTGAACTGAACTACTTACAGAGAGAGAGAGAGAGAGACGAGACAGGATATCTAGAAATTCTGGGGCAAAATCCTGATTGGGACAGAGACATTTCATAATCTTCAGTAAATCCCTTACTGAAATTCTTGATCATACTTGAAAAGACACTTATTATTTCTGTAAACATAGGGCAGGCAGGAAACACTTAGATTGAGCACATACATCCATTATGCTTCTTATAGAGAGAACTATAGCTATCTGTCAGCATGTCTCTGCAAAAGAAATTATTTTTTTAGTTCAGGAAGCAAATATTTAAAAGACATTCCGGATATTTTTCATAAAATACAGTACACCTTTCCCTTTTTTTTTAAATACAGAAAAGCTAACTGATTTGTTCATTAGTAACCAGCACAGAGGGGAAGCATGCATTCAAATGACTTATACTCATTCATAAAAAGATAAACTTTGTTTTTAAAACTTTTGGTTAAACAGAGCTAGTGAAACCAGAGAAAAAAACTAATTATAAATTCATCACGCTTCGATTAAATGAAGAGACTTTTCAAATCGGGAGTCCCTTTTCATTCCTAGGAGAACAATTGAACTGTGCTCATAAAAAGAGACTTCTCATTCACATGGACAGAGATGCCAGGAAAAAAACAATTTAAATCAATGTAAGTCGTGATCTAATTACTTTGTAGATCAAAGGAAAAACAAAAACAGTTCTTTATCATTTCCTATTTAAACTGTTTCAGTGCTTACTGAAAATTTGAACATACAGCCGACAGAAATGCCTCTCACTTGGTCCGCAACCCATAAGGGATTAATACAAACTTAATCCTTTTCAGGCTAAACCCAAAACTATCGGGACCCACAATCCTGACTAAACATTCTTATTAAATGATAAATAAATGATATATATTACATAACCACAGCAGAAGGAACAAAAACATATTAAATAAAACAGGTACAATTTGCCTGAAATAAGCACAAACTACCAGCATTGAGGTTTAAGCCTGCACAAGATTAGAAAGACGACACTAGACATTCTTTCCTTCAGACACGCCCCCTGTCAGTTTTTCACACTGCAGTAGAAAAACTAACTGGGTCAGACCAGCTTTTTGATTTCTAAAAATGACTGTAGGTGTTTTGGGTCTTCATTCTGCTCTATTAATACAATTTCTTAATCAGTGAACTGTCACAAATTACTCAACAGAATAATCTCACATATATAACAAAAGGGAAACTCGCAGTTTCAACAGATAGCAAAAATCAAATACACAGGACGGACAATACACCAAACGCTTCATCCGTTTCGCGACCTAGACGCAGTCACCCGACTAGGAACTGCGCTAGTCCAGAGTCCACTCTGCTTGGTCCGTGCTGCCAGACCTCTCATTCACACTTCATTCACACAATCATGCTAGCAACGTATCTTAGAATGCATTCCTTTCTATCTATTCTGACTAGTCTTTTTCCCAATTACAAAAAGGATGAGGGTTTCACCCGGCGAATTCCCATGCGGGGTTACTCGGCCCTTCCTTGAGAGCTCTCTTACCAATTCCCAATATCTCGAGATTACAAATTCCAAGTTCCACTGGCAGTACTGCTCTTTCTATTTCTGTCTAGACATACCAAAAACCCAGTCCTGTCTGCTCTGACCAGGCTGAATCATGATTCTCTAAGTTTTCAAACTGCAGTTCTAACTCATCTGTCTAGACAGGTTTTCAAAACTATACTTACCAGATCTGGTTCCCAAGCTTCTGAGTTGGATCCTGGACTCCCCCGGGTCGGAAGTGTTAGCCAGCTGGACTCAGTGCCTGCCGAGGCCAGGCAGAACTCCCTCCGATACAAGAGGATCGGTGGGCCCAGGGAGATTCCCCTGCGTCGGATTGGCATGGTTCCAACTGGACCAAACCTCAAGGCGAATTACGTGGATTTATTCACTTGAACACTATCCACCACTCGCACTTCTCGGCCAACGCACCAAGAATGTAGCAGCAGATAAGCATGCAATAAATAAATCCAGGAGTCTTTTCAAGGATCCAAGCCAGTTTAATGTGCACATGGCTCAAGCAATAAGCAATTTCAAAATGGCTGAGCAATGGCTTCTAGTAAAACAACAACTTTTATAGCTTTCTTGTCCATTCTAAGCATAGGCAAACTTTTCATTGGTCCCAGTACCCCTCTCACCCATCTATTGGTCCCGGTACTGATATGGCTACCCAATCGGGACTCTGGTCTGGACCCAGCACCTGGTTGCCCCCCTTCTAGTCCCAATTACAATGGTCAGTGTCTCCAACTTGTTACTTCTCTCCTCCAAGGTCGCTGAGCTTGTTAAAACATATGGGAAGCAGGGCACTGTAACCTTGCTTTTTGCAGAGTTAATTAATTCCATAGAAGCTGTGCTCTCTCTTATCCGTACCAATTAGAGCTGTTTTCTGTCTTTTATAAGTTTCGTTTCTGCTTAGCTATGTTCAGTTAAACTGAGTTAAGTTTCAATTCTATGGTGTCATCATTCAGGGGGGTTTTCATTCCTCTGGGCCTAACTACAGGCTTCAGTTACAGGTCAAGCTGCTCAGGCCTGTCTGCTTAGTTCAATTAGCATGGATCATAGGCCGTCGCCTACCACAATATCTGTGTATCACATACACATGCATAGTTGTCAATCATTTCAAAATAAACCATATGTAAATCAGCAGCATCTAAGACCCACCCAGGTAACTACCCATTTTAAAGCAGCCAAAAATAGAGCTGCTAGTGTCCTGCAGATGCTGCCCAAGAGCCAGAAACCCAACCATAAAAACAACTTTTGTCCTAGAGAGGTAGATGTGCTGGTTAAAGAGGTATTAAAGAACTAGCACATTCTATTAGGGTATCCAGGAGTAAAAGTAAGTACTCACAAAAAACAGAAAATATGGCTGATCATATGCAACAAGTTGAACGAAATATATCACCACACAGAAGATCTAAAGAGTAAATGCCATGAGGTCCACTGCAAGATCAAAAGAAAGGCAAGTGAACCTAGGCCTGATGGCAAGCCAAAGACCCTGACTAAGGTCAAGCACCAGATACTGGAGACCGTCGATGAAGTGGTTCTGAGAGGACTTGTGGAGTTGGATACTTCCAGGGATCCTACGCCAACAAAAATTGTGGGCCCCCAGCAGGGGCGGCCCAAGGGGGGTGCGGGGCCTCATTTGCATAAGGGGCCTCATTTGCATAAATATTTGCATAATGTTACCATATACTAACTTTTAGTAAACGTACCTCTTAATGAGTGTATGGATAAAGAAAGACTAAAAGATTTCTACATTACTATAATCCAGTGCCAACTGCCAGACACATTAGGAACTACTACAAACACTGCCCATTTAGAACCCATAGTAAACCCGCCGTATCCTAACAGCACTACCAGGACTCACAAAGCACCATACCCTACCAATCAAAAGGCAACACTGCAAATATTAAACCAATACATTTCAGAGAACAACAATACATGACCTACTGGGGAAAGAGAACAAGTGGCAATGTCAAATAGGAATTATATAAACAGAACACCTCAGCTCAGTTACACATGCAGAACATAGACCATCACCAAACAAGTAATCACAATTTAGAAACAGGAAGACAATAATTAAACTGGGAATGTAAAACACTGTAGAAATAAAACTATACATTAATTTGCTCTTGTACTAAACAAAGCGCAGACGTTAATGATGCACATTTACCAGAGCTGACATATTCCAATTAATAAATTCAAAATAAAGAGATATTTTTCTACCTTTTGTGCATTTTTTTTCAGCTGCAATTGCTCCAGCCACTTTCTTCTGGTTTCTTCGTGTCTTCTGCTAACTCTCCATCGTCTGCTGTCCATTTGTCCTTTCTTCTCTCTTCTAGATTTTTTTCCATTCTCTCTCTACATCTGCTTTAACATACTAATCTTTCTCCTTTTGCTCTTTCCTCATTCCTATTTCATCCACTCAAATTTTACCCCTCCATCCTCAATCCCCACTTACTCTCCCAATACCCGGCCAATTGTAGATTTTTTATCCCTCCCACACAAAATATTTTTCCCTTCTCCATTTTACTCTTCCAGCCCCATCCCATTCTAATCCTCCCCCAACATCAGCTCCCTTCTAGTTCCAGCCTCACCCAGCATCCATTCCCTTCTAGTCCCTGCATCAGCCCATTTCCAGTCCTAGCCACCCATCAGCCCATTTCCAGTCCTAGCAACCCCCCAACCCAATACCAGTCCTAGCCCCCCATCAGCCCACTTCCAGTCCTAACCCCATCAACCCATTTCCAGTCAGCCCCCCATAGCCCATTGCCAGTCCTACCCCCCCCATCAGCCCACAGCCCATTACCAGTCCTAACCCCATCAGCCCACCTCCAGTTTTAACCCCCCAGCCCATTTCCAGTCCTAGCCCCCCCATAGCCCATTACCAGACAACCCCCATCAGCCCACAGCCCATTACCAGTCTTAACCCCCCCAAAGCCCATTACCAGTTCTAACCCCCCCAACAGCCCATTACCAGTCCTAACCCCATCAGCCCACCTCCAGTCTTAACCCCCCAGCCCATTTCCAGTCCTAGCCCCCCCATAGCCCATTACCAGACAGCCCCCATCAGCCCACAGCCCATTACCAGTCTTAACCCCCCCAAAGCCCATTGCCAGTTCTAAGCCCCCCCAACAGCCCACAGTCCATTACCAGTCCTAACCCCATCAGCCCACCTCTAGCCTTAACCCCCCCCCCAGCCCATTTCCAGCCCCAGCCCCCCCAATAGCCCATTACCAGTCCTACCCCCCCATAGCCCATTACCAGTCCTACCCCCCCCCCAGCCCATTTCCATTTCCAGCCCCAGCCCCCCCAATAGCCCATTACCAGTCCTACCCCCCCCCCCCCCCGTCGGCCTAAAGTAAAATTTAATTTAAAAAAAAAACCTGCTGGCTGCTGCCGCGGGGCCCCCTCTGCTGCCGCGGCAGCACCGACTGACCCACGGGGGCCCCGTCTACAAGCTGAAGCCGTCGGTTTGGTTCGTTCCTCCCTCCCTCCCTCCCTCCGTGCACGCTGTGAGAGGCGCGAAGGGAGAGCGTCTCCTCGCGTCTCTGTTAAGCCTGCAGGGGCTGATGGGAAATTTCCCATCAGCCCCTGCGGGCTTAACAGAGACGCGAGGAGACACTCTCCTTTCGCGTCTCTCACAGCCTGCAGCCTGCACGGAGGGAGGGAGGGAGGAGGAACGAACCGAACCGACGGCTTCAGCTTGTAGACGGGGCCCCCGCGGGTCAGTCGGTGCTGCCGCGGCAGCAGAGGGGGCCCCGCGGCGGCAGCCACCAGGTTTTTTTTAAAATTGTATTAAAAAAAATTTAACTTGTTCTTTTTTTGTGGGCCCCTGCCGGCTGTGGGCCCTACGCCATGGCGTACATGGCGTATAGGTAAATCCGGCCCTGCTTGGAACAGTAAGTGTATCTAACCCATCTTGTCATCCGAATTCCACCGTTCCCTTCCTGGTCTCACCCATATCATAACCCCCCTTCCTGTGTACCTTTGCACCAAGGCAGTGGCATGCAGTCACCTATCACCATCTCTTTGCTCCCTTCACCCATATTAAAGGACAATGTGGCATGCATTTAAAGTGGTGTGTGAGGCAGTAGTGCTGGGTGCCCATGTTAGCACATGTGTGGTCTTACTGGGATAATGTGATGCAGACTCACTTCACATAAGTAATCATTCGTCTAAGTTCTGGGAGGTGCCCTGTAATGATGCACTCTGTGTGCAGATATCACCATTCGCTCAGATGGTCCACAGATGTCTCCATCCTTGAAGGACTGCTCAGAGGGATTATTACAACTGGAAATAGACCTGCATTTGTAAGTATTTATCTTCTGGAATATATTCTAAATCTTGGGGGAAAAAGGGTAATCTTTGGGTTAAAGCAGATAAATCTGTGTATTTTAGAATTCAGTGTATCTGCTGAGTCAGTCAGATCTTAGTACCACCAGGGAGCTTTACAATCTGAGTATAGTTTAGCATATAAGTAGAATAAATAGTCTCTTATTTCAAACAACTAAACTTGTTTCTAGTGACCTTTACAAAGAGGCCTTCAAGTTAGGAAGCAAAAGATCTATGATCTTAAATAGGTGTTAAAGGCAAGTGACAGATCAAAGGAGCAATTTGAAAGGTCCCCTCTATCAAACCAAGGGCAGTGTGACTCACCCAGGAAATTGGTAAGACTTTACCTTAGAAGCACAGGTCAGGTACTGTGTAGCAAGCCAGCATGTAAGTCTTCTTTCCCTCCCTCCCTCCCACTCCAACTCCCACCCATCCTTAGGATAATCTTAGCTTTATAGGCTCTTAAACCTATTAAAGGGGGGAGGTGCCCATAATCATGTTCAGGTGCAGCTGGTTGTCCTCATTAGGAAGGCATTTATTAAGGACCTGAGATTAATTATTCTTGAGGTGCACAAAGTCCATTTAACATATAAGGAATAGTTGTATTAGTATAAGTATCCCCTGCAAATCTAAATAAGTAAACAACTTTAAGATCTGAACAACACCTCAAAACTAAGATGCAGACAGCAATCCAGCAGTGAGATGGAGGTTTTCCAGTCTTTTGCATTTAGTGTCACATGTATGTTTTTCTGCCAGTTTGTGAGGGGTCATTTGTGTGCACTAGATACAAGGAGCTCTTTGCTCTTAGGGAAGAAGTCCGATCTCTGGATGCTAGAATAGAAGACTTGGAGGACATAAGGAAGACAGAGAAGTATATAGACGAGATCTACAGGGATGTAGTAATGAAGTCCCACCTCCAATCTGGCAACCTCCCTGTTGCCATTGAGGGGAGAGATCATGTGACAGGAGAGCATCACCTGGTATGGCAGGAAGTGATCCTGTAGCTAGGACCTGTCTTCCAGGTGATGTAAAATCCTCTCGCACCGAGATTTCTCCAGGGCCATATGTCCATAAGGGGAGGGTTAGGAAGGCCATTATAGTTGGTGATTTGATCATTAGGCATGTAGATAGTTGGGTGGCTGGTGGATATGAAAATCGCCTGGTAACATGCCTGCCTGGTGTGAAGGTACATGACCTCACGTGCCACTTCGACATGGTGTTAGTGCTGGGGAAGAATCTGCTGTCTTGGTACATGTTGGTACCAATGACATAGGAAAGTATGATAGGGAGGTTCTGGAGGCCAAATTTAGGCTTTTAGGTAGGAAGTTGAAATCTAGAACTTCTAGGGGAGCATTTTCAGAAATGCTTCCCTTTCCACGCGCAGGACCCAAAAGGCAGGCAGAGCTCCAGAGTCTCAATGCATAGATGAGATGATGGTGCAAAGACGATTTTGGTTTGATAGAGGGGGTCTTTCAAATTGCCCCTTTGATCTGTCACTTGCCTTTAACACCTATTTAAGACAACTTCACAGATCTTTTGCTTCCTAACTGGAATGCCTCTTTGTAAAGGTCATTAGAAACAAGTTTGGTTCTTTGAAATCAGAGACTATTTATTCTACTTGTATGCTAAACTATACTCAGATTTGATTTAAATATAAAACTGTCTGGTGGTATTAAGATCTGAATTACAACTAAAAATGATATAATTACAAAGGAAGACTATGAGTTAGGGTATTTTACAGAGAGGGAAAAAGCATTTTCTGCAACTGTTGCAAAATGTCACTGCAGTACTAAATGGTAGGTTACGCTTGATGTTGCTGCCTTGTATACTTCAATCCTGCAAGATGAAGCCTTGTCTGTTTTAAATTTAGCATGGGAAGCAAGACCCCGGCCAGATAAGGTCCCAACAGTTTTCCTTTTACAACTGGCAGAGTTGGCATTGAAGAGAAACTATTTTGTATATAAGTTAGAACTGTTCCAACAAATTTCTGGCACCGCGATGGGGGGGTCACATTTGCTCCCTCATTAGCAAACTTGTATATGTACCACTTTGAGATCTAGTGGGTATATCCTTCAATGCACAATTGTTATATTTTGAAATGGCGCAGATATATAGATGATATTTTATTTTGCTGCAGAGTGATTCCTTTGTTCAGCTTTTGGCTTTTTTTGAATATTTAAATAATTGTAATTCCAACATTAAATTTCAGATGACAAGCCATGAATCTTTGATCCATTTTTTGGATGTGAGTGTACAAAAAACGAGTGATGATTTTACTATGATTGTATACTCAAAGCCGACTGACAAGAACACTTTGCTGCATTAAAGTTATCAACCTGATCATCTAAAAAATAGTCTTGCCTATTCGCAATTGCTGCGGTGCTGGCGGATCTGCTCATCAGATGTTGTTTAAAATACAAGCAGACAAGATGTTATGTAAATTACAAAATTGTGGCTATCCTGATTCTGTGCTAAGGAAGGCTTTAGACAGGCCCGTTATAACCATAGGGAGTGGTTGTTGTCGTCAGCATACGCAGGGCATATTAAGTTGCCTGCATTAAATACTTCATCTCTGGCAGTGGTGACATGTGTAATCCAGCATTCAGGCCTGTCACAGCGCTTGGCTTCATCTATTAGATGGAGATGGACAACACTTACAGTCCACCCCTGTTTAGCTAATAGCCACCCCGTATAGCATACAGCAGGGATCATAATTTCAGACATCAATCTTGCTCTGCAGTTCCTAGAATGCCAAGCGCTAATGACAATGTCGATCATGTACAATGTGGGAGATGCTCTTTTTGTAGCATTATGTAAGAAGGATCTTCCTTTATTTTTAACAACCGGACTTACCATTTGAGTGTTATCTTCAGGTACTACTTCATATGTCCTAGATTGCAAGCGTCCATGTCAAAAGTTATATATTAGTAACACGACCACTGAAAACCTGTTTGACTGAACATAAATACAGTTTTCCAAGGCACGCACCAAAACATCATTGGTGAAACGCAGTAGCCAGCTAGAACACGTTTTTGAAGCTCTTCAAGGTACGGTTTTAGACTTTGTTCCACATAGCATCCAAGGAAGAGATCATGGGAATCTCCTCTTACAACATGAGCAGCGATGGATATTTCGATTGGATACTCTCGAACCTAAAGGCACCGCCCCTTTCCCGCCCCCATCTAACCTCCCCGTACAAACTCCTTGTTCATACAGCGAGGCTTGTCGGGGATGGGAAAGGCAGACGTCCATCCCCACTATTCGTGTCCTTCAGTTTCAGTTCACCTCTCCTTAACTATTCAGCAAGTCCCCAAAGGCCCACAGAAAATGTGGGAAGGGCATGCTGCAGCCAGCACATAATAGCTCAGTCCCTGCAAAATGTGGGAAACATGGACTACAGATGCTGAGCTGTCAGGCAATAAAGGTAGAAAATAAAATTTTAGCTTTGGTTTACTGATTTGAATATGACAGCTTTGGGAATGTGAATGAGCAGCATCTCTGATATCACTGTATTTTTCTCAGTAGAGAAGGAAATGCATTTCAGTTTCAATTTCCCCAGTGTTGTACTGCAAGTAGAGAACATTTTTGGAGGTTTCCAGTTAAGTTTTGTCTGCACATTTCTGTTTCTAATACGTGGTCATTTATTTTGTATTTGGTGAGGTTCTGTCCATATTTTGATCAAGGTGAAGTATTTTGTGAGCATGAAGTTTCTGGGTGGGGATTTGTAGCAAACTGGCTTGTTTCCTTTCCCAACAAGACATAATGTTTTAAGGGTTAGTGTAATATTTCCAATGCTGCCTTTTCATAGACTCTGTGGCTGGTTGCAGAGGGTGTGGTATTGTAAGGTTACATCCCCCTCAGTGGCTGCACACATCTTGAAGACAGCTCTGCATATCAGTACAGGCACCTGTTTTGCTAGAAAAAAGCACTGCTATTTGGCACACGGAAAGAGGCTTGTCCAGAGGGTTCTTACCTGGCTGGGATCATGCCAATTCTCTCCGACACTCTGTGCTGCAGCATGAAGTGCCCATTGGCTTTCAGGGTGAAACAGCCTGCTCTCAGTGGAGAGAACCAGACACAATATCACTCTCAGCATCAGAAACGTTGAAAATCCTTCTTGGCCATCTACTAAAGGTGGTTCTTCCAGGAGATGGTTGCATCTCCTTCTTGATTACTGTGGAAAAGACAGAGTTCAATTTTATTTTATGACATGGTAATAGGTCATAAAATAAAATTGAACTCTGTCTTTTCCACACTAATCACGTTTTGAACTGGGTTTTTGTGATCTACGTGATTAATTGCCTTTTTTGTGGGGCATCTCCTTCTTGGCCACCATTTTGGTGCTCCCCAAAATGGGTATGTTGTGGGGGCGGAGGAATAAGTGGCGACCAGAAACACATCAGTACGGTTCTGCAAGGGAAGATGTGCCATGCACATGTAGAATGCAACTGGGATTTGTATTTTGCCAACAAACAGGACTTACACATGTAAGGTACACATGCACTTTCTAAAATATCAACAGCTGCACATGTATCCATTACATGGGATCTTACAGTTCTATTTGACCAGTTTGATCTCAATTGGAGAATATGCTTGACGTCCCCTCATTAAGGACGATCAAATGGCGATAAGTTTACGAGATATTCCAGAATTAGGACCAATTGATTCAATAATGGGTGGAAAAGTGATCTCAATTACATGAGCTTCTCAAAACATTAAATAGATCGCAATTACATAGTGTAACTCTTACTCAATATATCCGGTCAGGGACCTCTCCTAGAGTTTTAAGGGTTCTTAAGAAACCAAAACATTTTTGTGAGGATCAGGAATTTTTACAAAAATGGAATGGGATTTTAATGAAATGTATTTTAGAGTTGATGTTATTAGCTGAAAATAAAGGAGGGAAGACTGCAGAAAAATAAAGGAGGGAAGACTGAAGAAATCCATTATCTCATTGGAAAGTGAATTAAAATTTAATATTGAAGAAGATTTGTATCAACAAGAAATAAATGAACAACTTCATAAGTTCAAAGTCTCTATAAGAACAAAGAAGTTGAAAAAATTCAGACGGTATCAAGAAGACTATGTTGTTGTTGTTAAGTGCCATCTCTCTGCACCTCCTCCTGCCGGCAGGAATGTTGGCGGCAGACCCAGCGCAGGTTAGCGGGAACATTGCTTGTAACATTCCATTTCGAGGCTGGAATTTTTTCTTTAACTCTCGTAGCTTTAGGAAAGCCGATCTTGTTCTTCCTCTAATAGTTTCTGCTTCTATTTCCTTGCATGTGCCATACTTTTTCTTGTCCTGTCTTGCTGCACGTTGGAAATCTCTGTTGAGTTCTGTGATTGTCTTTCTTTCTCCTCTGGCTTTAGCTTCTCTGCGTTTCTGGGCAATTTTCAGAGTTTCTTTCATCATTCATTTTGGCCGTTTTTAACACTGGACAGTTGGAGGAAGCAGAAGCTACAATTCTGAACTCTATTCTTGAAGGTAGGAACCTTAAGAACTCTTACATGAGATGTGCCAGGAGGATATAAAACAACTTTGGCAGGGGAAGCAGAACACTGACTTGCACTTTACTAGCTGTCTGCTGAATGGAGGGGCAGTCTACCCCAATTCTCATAGGAGTGATAACCTGTCAGAGGAGAGGAGGCATGCCTGGCATATGAACTAAAGATTGTTTTGCTTCACCAGTGAAGAGACTGCTATTGCAAGATATTTCTGAACTGTGCTACTCAGATAGTCAGCGTTGCCAGTTGACAATGTGAGAGAGAGAAACTGATTGATGATAATTACTGCGTTACTGCTAGTGATTATGGTTGCCATGGAGAGGCACCTTCGTTAACCATGAGCTCACAGAGCGATAATCAACTGGCTTGCAGAGTGTAAGCAGAAGAGAATGCTCAGAACTGATTTTATAAACACTTCTTTAAAAAAGGAACTTCGTGGTAATGTTGCCTGTTTGCTATGTGAAAAGCACAGGTTAACCAGAAACCAGATTACAAAGTGATAGCTTCTGCACTTGAGCTGAAAGCAACTAAGGAGGAGAATTACCCTGGCGCATGTCCTGAGTTCTCCTAGGACAAGCAGGATGAGTCAGCCACAATTGGTGACGTCATCCGACGGCGCCGAGACGGAAGTACTCTCCATAGCTCAGAAGGGCTTTGCCCTTCTGAGCATGGGCCACTTGGCCCAACCTCCCTGCCCGCCCCTAGCTAGCCAGTTTTAGTTCTTCCGCCTTGCCTGCAAGACGGACTTTGCTACTCTCCACAAATCTTAATTAAAATTCTCCTATTACACGTATGTATTATCAGCTTTAATTGTCTTCTTAATTCTATTCAGATACCTTCTAAATCTAGCCAGACCAGCCGTGAGCATGGGACCCATGCTCGAGCTGTCCACGGGAAAAGGTCTCCAGGACTGGGGCTTGTGAGGAAGCCGGCCAACGCGGCAGCCCAGGACGTGCCTACAGGCCTCCGTCCCTGGCTAGCACTCCAACATACCTCCTTCTCCAATCTTGCAGCTCCGCACGCCTGACTCAAGCAGCACTCCTAATGTCAAGAATCGCTGACACCGCTACTCCACTGCAGCCCGAGATGTGCCTCTGAGGCCTCCATCTCCAGCCGCAAGCCCGATGGATAGCTCCGCTCCCCGTAGCATGGTATCTCCCTTCTGGGACCCCCTACGGTGCTGCTTCAACATCGCTGCTTCTACATCGCTGGGGCGAAGGGGAACGATGGACATCGCTCGGGAGACCTCCAGCGGAATTCCTCCTGGTGTCAGCTGCCTTCTGCACTCCTCTCTCTCCCCTTGACAGGCACTGCTTGTCCCGGAAAGTTTGGTGAGGCCCTCCTGCGTTCCCGATACTGCCAGCCACGAGGCCCTCATGGCGGCGGCCATCTTGCAATCGCATCACTGGCGAGGCTCCGCCCCCCCTCGGCGCCATTGGTCGGCGCCGATCTGGGCACACATAGGACACGCCCATCGCATCACGGCTCGGCTCCTCCCCCTCTCTCATTGAAAAGCCTCTTGCTCCCGTTCTTGGCGCGGAGGCGAGGATGGCTCTGACACCCTTACACCAGCGCAGATATTCCCCTCAGAATCTGAAGGGTAGCATCTTGAATCGACAGCCACGGCGCCGTTGGCTGGAGCCTCGACAGACGGCGCCGCAATCGGCCAGCACTCCGCCTTCGTCCAGGGGAGGAGGGGCCGCACTCCGATCACATCGCTGACGGCCCGTTTTCGGCACAGAGGATGGCGCTGACGCTCTCTTCCGGCGCAGGAAATCCCGTGCAGCGGTGTGTTGTAGCAAGGAGCAGCAGTGTAGCACAATAGTTAAGACACTGACCTATGATGCAGGAGTCATGGGTTCAATTCCCCACTGTGCTTAATGAAGGCTGGCTGAGGCATTACCTGTTTTAGGTAATATTGCTATGATGCAGGGGCCGTGGGTTCATCCCCCTCCACACCGAATGAAAAGGGTTGGCTGAGGCACTACCTGCACAGAAGCGGAAGGGTAGTGCTATTTCACTCGGGAACAAAAATTGCCACTGGCATTCACATTCCTGCAGGGGCTATCTCTCACCATCTATTCGCTGTGCCTGCAAAATTCCAAGTCCAGGTAGCTTATCTCAGGTGTATGCCTTACAGGTCCCTACATTAATAACGATTGCACTGGCCACAGTGTGGTGCAGCGGACGCAGCCAGTGCATTTAGGACCAGAAGGTCAGAGTTTCAAATCCCAGCTGGGGCTCCCGCCAACCCAGCCCCCTTATTTTGTGCCCGTCAGCAAGTCATTAAGCCTCCATTGCCTCGGAAGAGAGGTCCAGCAATCGACGCCGGTGACTCTGCCAAGAAAACCAAGGAGCTTACGGGTTGCAAGGAGTCAGCACTGCCTCAAAGGCACACGTTGCATTGCATAGACCAACGGAAACAAGCTACCCGCTGAAAAGTAAAGGTGTAGCTCAATGGCTAATGCATTGACTGTTGAACCAGAGGCATGAGTTCAATTCCCCAGTGGGGTCACTGAGTAAGGCTGTCTGCCGCTTCTCCCATATGATGGTCACCTTAAGGAAGCAGAGTCCCTCTACTGCTAGGTTTACAGTCTAGAACTGTAGCACAATGGTTTATACACCGACCGATGGTATAGGGTGTGTGAGCTCAAGCCCCATGTAGGCCCAAGGTATAAACCTGGCTGAGACATCACCTTCATGGTTCAGGACACTCAGCATGCTCTGGGGCTCACATTGGACCTTTCAAATCACGCTGGTCTCTCGGCCAGCTAAAACCCAGAGAGTGATCAGCAGACTGTGAATAGGTCCAGGTCCCCTCCAGCGAGGAACAGACCCTCCTACGCCTATCATGGCTCATCGACATTGAGGTTTTCTTTGCTGTCTCTTTGGGACCCTGCACTAAAACCAGTAGCCAATATGATACCGGACACGCACGCCATAGGGAGCCAGCACGGCGCAAGGCTTACCCTGGTACATCCACCGAGATCTCCCTCGTCCAGCATGACAGCCCAGCTGCATGTTCAGCCCCTTGCGCCATACCTCCACTACCAGTGGAGGAGCGGCCTATTGATTGGCACATCCTGCGTCTCCGACAGGTAGACCTTGGGTAGACTACATCCTGGTCTCCTACTTCCAAGGGAGCAGGTGTCCTGCCATTCCCTGCTATTAAAAGGTCTGAGCTTCCCCTATGCCAGCTTACGTGGCTCGCCGCAGGCAAAGATAACAAGAGGGAGTGCAAGACAAATGCAAGACTTGCCAAGCCAGCCCATCAAGTCCACATCACCAGCATGGTCGCTTCACAAACAGTATGAAGCTGCTAAGGATGCCCGTCGGGGAGCTATGTCAACTCCAGGGTCCTAGCATGGGCCCAACACCCTTTGACCCGTGACTGTGGCACCTTCCCTGTTATGCAACAAAGGAGGGAGGTGATAGGGCACAAGCTGTGCCATTTGCAGGCCACAGAGCTAACCACTATGGATCCCCTCACTGGAGACACGTTGATCGGGGGCCTCCTCCAGTGTGGCAACCTGACTGACCAAGGGCCACCCCCAGGGTGGCAACAGCGCGGCACAGTGCGTCAGGCAAGCCTCAGCTGTGGCTCCCTCCTACCCAGGCCCCCTACCTTCATCAAGGCTTGGACGATCTCACTAGGGCTCTCAGCGCCGGAGGCTCTCAACCCCCCCCCCCTTAGACTGAACGACAGCCTCCTTCAGACAATCCAGCCACTCGAGGGCCTGGAAATAACAGTTGCAACACAGAGGTGTGGTGCATACAGACAGTGTGTGCAAGAACAGAAGGTCACAGGCTCAAAGCCCAGCGGAGGCTACTGCCAATCTATTCCACATAATTATGTCGGCAGGTAATCAGTAAGTCACAATGACCACCCGCACCAAGCGAAACCTAGCCCATAATGAGAAACACTTGGTCGGTCATGCCAAGCCAACGGATCTTCAATATGACGCCGTGCACACGGCTAGTGTGTCCTTGTACAATGCAATCCCCTGCCATTGCCAAGCTTGGGCAACCTCCTAATATCGCCCTGGACAACGGTGATGACATTCCCTATGGGGGCATGAGCCTAGTGGTTCGGATCATGAGTCGTGCGACATGCGACAAGGGCTAAGATCACTGCTTCTCGCCCTTAAGTGAAAAAGTCACTTGCCACATGCATCAGCAAATGCATACAACAGCATTTGCACCTATAAGCCATTCGGTCTTCTTCTTACCCTACTCAAGGTCTTGTACTGACAGCCCTAAGCCTATCGACAGAAGGCCGGCACTGGTCTGAGCGATGCTTCGGTCGCACCAACTGCACTCCTTCCACGAGCCTTCCGAGGCCTCGTCGCTACTAAACAGAACCACCACAGCACAATGGTCACGACACTGCCCAATGGGGCAGGGATCAAAGGTTCAAGCCCCACAATGCCCTAGGAACAAGGCTGGCTGAGGCATCACATATCATCTGGAATGGCACCGCGGCGGTGCAGTGCACACAGACAGTGTGTTCAGAAGCAGAGGGTCACAAGTTCAAGTCCCAGCCATGACCCCTGACATCCCAGTCCCCGCAGTGCCCAGGGCCCGCAGTGCAAGGAGGGCCCGTCAGGGAGACCTACATGTCTCAGGAGGGACCTAAATAAAATTAACCTGCCTCAGCCCGGTAGCTCAGCATCCTCCTCATTTAGCCAATGCAGGAGCCATGCCTACCCGTGTACGGCTGAATTGAAGTGGCATTGCCACGCGCCATCAGGTCGCTATCACCCCTCGGTGCCCCTCTGGATGGTTGTCCAAACTCATATCCTGTCCCCTGCCAGGCTGCTCAACTGCCAGGCTGCTCATTGTGGCAATCAGGCAACCCCGGCTGCTGTGATCCCTTCTGCGTTAGCATATCTTGCGGGACGATCACCCACCCAGAGGGCGGTTGAGCCAAAACCCTTGACACTCAACAGAGGTGCAGTCCTCCTGAATCGAGCTACCTCCACACTCCTGGGAGGAATGGAGCCCCACAGAATCAGAACAACACACGGCCAGTGTCAACAGACCTAACCCTGATCCCACCTTCACAGGACTTCCACCCCATGAGGCCCTATCCGTAACTAACTACAGCACCTCCGGCCTAGACCAGACAGGAACCTCAGCCAGACACGAAACTCAGGCTCTGACTTCAGCATCAACTCCTTCCCCTCATGTATACCGTGCCAGGGTCTAGCATTAGTGAAAACGCCTCACGGCCTTCTGACAGCACCGCTACCTCTGTTGCCGCTTCGGCCGAGCAATCTGGCCACGGAACAGATGCCAGCAGCGATGCGCAAGCATGCAGGGAGTGGGGTATGCACCCTGAAGGCAGCTTCGGATGGAGTTCAGCTGTACACAGTATGCTGTTCCAACAGTGGCCAAATTGGCCATGTCTCCGGTCCTCTGTTATCCTGCTTTATCGGTTCAAACGTAAAAAAAAAAAAAAAAAAAAAAAAAAGGGGGGGGGGGGAAGCCCCCCCTTCCCAACAATACATCAATGCTCCATTCTTGCACCACACGCATGGCCAACTATTGCAATCCGCTACGCAGGGATATCGATGCCTGTGTTCCTGCCTATGGGAACTGCCACTGCGATGTACCTACATCGGTCACTGCACAGGCGTGCCTTGTTATCACACCCTCTACACATGTGTGGATTGCGCACGGCGATAGTGAGCCCGTGTGCTTCGCGACAGCGGCGACCTACTACTACTGCCCAACGGCATGCACCACGACAGCGGTGAATCCCGCGCTACGAACAATGCTCGGTGGGGGACTCCACATTTCTAAGGACCTATCGGCCTGCTTCTCGGTTAAGGACCCATGGGCCTGCATCTCAGTTACTGCACAGGTGCGCCCTGTACCACACCTATGCTACGGTGAATCCCTCACCACTGTTGCTCGATGGCTACTATTGCTCGAAGGTTGGATTCCACACTAAGGCTGAACAATGTGCTTACATCTCTCTCACCAAACCGGTATACCTTGTAGCCCTATGCACATATGTGCATCGTGACGGCAAACCCAAACGGGAAGAAACCCTCAAATGCTCCCCCCGCAGTACTGCTACTGAAAAGGCGTGCAGCGCCACCGCGGCCCGACAGGCCCTTTCGCATCCTGCTCCTTAAAGACAAATTCTGCCTCAGGGAGTGTCTCGGCTTTCCCCCATCCACCACAGCACGTGGCAGCTTGGGAGGCACCAATTGTGGCTGACTCATCCTGCTTGTCCTAGGAGAAAACGGAGTTACTTACCTGTAACTGAGTTCTCCGGGGACAGCAGGATAAGTCAGCCACACATACCCACCCACCTCCCCTGGGATGGGGTCTGCCTTCTCCGGGGCCCGCCTCCTAGCGGCAAAAGGCTCAGCTAGTGACGAACTGGCTAGCTAGGGGCGGGCAGGGAGGTGGGGCCAAGTGGCCCATGCTCAGAAGGGCAAAGCCCTTCTGAGCTATGGAGAGTACTTCCGTCTCGGCGCCGTCGGATGACGTCACCAATTGTGGCTGACTTATCCTGCTGTCCCCGGAGAACTCAGTTACAGGTAAGTAACTCCGTTTTATAGCTTGTTATATTGCTGAACTGTGACCTGATTGAACCACAGAAGCTTTGGCGGGGAGGGGGGGTGGATTAAGGCTATTGGCCACATTGAACTGGGCGACAGGAACATTGATAATTGCTAATGAGCTGCTAAACTCGGCACAGACAGTATTACTAGACCTCAAAGACTACATTTCCCAAGGAGCATTGCGTTGCTCAAAGAGAACATTTTAAGGAAGAGAATTGTTAGCTGTTGAATGTTGCCCAAAGCTCAGCTAGAGTAACTGAGCTGGTGAACCATCCTTGATATAGTTTTTGTTTACTAATAAAGTGGATTAATAAAGTGGATTTTTGCTAAAGAACTCTTGAGTCATTATGAAAAGGTTTAAATAGTGAAGACAGGAGAAACCGTGTGAGATAGCGGCAGCTGTGATGTGGCGGGCCCAATGCAGAGTGACAAGTGGTGTCAATGCGATCTTGTCTCCTCTAAAGATAAAGGATCCACAACCACTATATCGGTGGCGCCTCTAATTGAGGAGGCGTGGGGGGTGGAAGGATGGTTTTGAATTGGGTTAAAGGGAGTAGCCCTGCCCTAGTAAGGGACTGAAACCACTGTGGCCAATACTGGAAGGGAGGCTTTCTTCCACGCTGACTTACCTGATTCAGGAGGAAATGAAGCAGTGAGTAGTGGACGTACTTCCATATCAGATTAGACTGGACCAGACTAAAGACAGGGAGCAGCCAGGTAGGCATGTACAACTTTGGGCTCTAGTAAGGGTTGCTGGAAGTGTGGTATTTTGGGAGGAGGCAAAGCCCTGAAATGTATACATTGTGCCTGAGTGAGGAGGTGCAGTGCAAGAGACTAGGGTATATAGTGGTCTGCACGTAGATCTCTTTTTTGGTTCTCCTGTAAGTCAGCCTTTTTAGGAGGGCAAGTCTGTGCTGGTGCTACTAGAAGTACGAGGGGAGCAATGACAGAAGATGACTCAGAGGACCCAGAGACCAGTGGAGATCAGTGCTACAAGTGGTGCAACTGCCATTCAAGAACCAGGCCCAGAGGAAGGACAGTCTGGTAGCTTGGAGACCAAAATAGGCAAGAGGGGTCCACTAGTTCCAGAGAAGATGTGATGACCTCAGAGACTGGGAATGAAGGGTAACAATTACAGAGGACATAAGGTGGCTGATAATGCAAGCTGCACATTGGAGAAGAGAGTGGCTGTAGATCCTCACTTTCCTGTGAAGCCTAGCCAGGGTGTGAATGGAGTAGGCCCTGACTAGTGAGGAATAACCTCCAGAAGATGTTACAAGAAAGACGGAACCTAGTAAAGCCCTTAAGAAGGGGTGGTAATCATAAAAAGGAATGTGTACTGCCTGAGTTGGAAGTTCATGCTATTAAATACTGTTCCTGTACAGATGTGGAAGAAGGAATGGGGAAAAATAGGGAATCCCATGCTTGCTGTGAGGCAAGTAGCCCCAAGGAAAGGGTGTATGAAGAGCAGGTTAAATGTGAAAGCCCCAGGGATGAGGTACCTAAACAGACGTTCAGCAATGATGTTCTCCCTATAGCTACTGATAAAATGTTGAAAGCTGGGGACACATTCATCCACAATACTAGGCACGCCATGTATGACAACCATGAAGAATATCCCTAGAAGGGTTGTGCTGGAAGGATTATCAAACACAAAGGGAAACGTAAGGGTGTACAGTCCAGGTAAAAGAAATAGGACTTCCACTGGTGAGCGTCCAAGTTTAGAGATGTATGAGGATGTCCAATTAGGGCTCCCGCTTGCAAATGGCCAAGTTGGAGGCAGAAGTCAGCCAGATTTTGGAAAAGCTAAGCTACTGCAGAGATTACAAGAGTCTCTACAGGATAATATAGTGTACATACAAGCCCTGGGGAGGGTGGCTGAACACATGGAGATAATTAATAACAATATTATCACCCTGAAGGAATCCCACCATAGGAACCCTGGAGCAAGAACAAACAGCTCATCTGGCATAACTCCAAGAGCTGGAACAAGGGTATGCCCGGGAAGTAAGCAAGCAAGCCCAACAGTTCCTAGCGCTGGAAGTGGAGCTAATATCGGGGGGACCTATCTGTTTTGTCATGACAGCAGCAGCACCAGCCAGTGCACCACTACCAAAACACCCTGTGCTGCTACTGTCACCAAAGCCTGCAACAGTATCTAGGTGAGAGGCCGAGGAGGAGCAGTCCACTATCATCACCAAGGCAGCTAGCAGCAGCAGCTCCGCAGAAGGGGATCAGGTGACAGCAGAGAGGGATAAGGCAAACAAGGAAGAACCCCCTGAGGTGATCTTCATTTTCTATGTGGAGGACTGGCAAGGAAGAGACCAGCCATACCCATACTCTGCTGCAGAAGCAGACATTGAGGCTACACTGCCAGCACAACTACATACCCTGCCCACCACAATAGGTCCTGGTCTACACCCAAGCCCTCAGAGTGTTGGGAATGGCATTGGGGATCCCTATACTACATGGAAGGGGGCAGGTGGAGGGTAGGTAGACAGTCTGGCAACCACTGCAATCGATGGACACCCAACCTATCTCCCTATTAGTCTAGATGTATCTCCATGAGGTCCCAATGGCCTTGAAGGACCCTGAGGTCCTGCTGCATCTTACTTCACTGTCACAGGAGATGCAGAACAACTTCATTATGGTCAATAGGTCACCAGACCTCATGGCAATGCACCTGAAAACAGAGATAAATACCATGGTAGGGGTCCTACACCAGCTCATGGCATGTATGTCTGCTCCACTCTGTCACTCAGGGATTAGATCATGACATACTGGAAATTAAGATCTTTCCATCCATATCTGTACATATATGTGCAACACATGGAAATGGCAGGTTTAGCAGTGCATCTAGGCTAGAAATAAAAAAAACAACCACCCAAATTTCTGGCTATATGTGTCTTCTGCCATGTGCTGATGTGCCCAGCCTCACCATTCTAGCTATGCAACACTGTATTGCCTGAAGTCAAACCTATGTGCCATAAGGCCTTGCCCTGTGACATAGGAGCATTTGTCTGCCTATAATGGGAGATCAAACGGAGACAGGTTCATCATCCACCACAGGGCACTGTGGAGACACAAAGTCAAGCATATGTTCAGTACATGCTGTAAAGGCCCCGCCATAACTTCCCACATGCACACTCAGCTACCTGACTCAGAAACATTCGGCAAGTGACCAACCCATGCAGAACTCCTGTCACAGAAGGCATTCACTCCCTTGTGCACAGGATAACGTGGTCCATGGGCACTGAGACAGGTAGGAAGACATTGGTCAGATAGAGGGATACTTACACTGACATTGGCAGGAACACATCAAGTAAGCCTGGATATGAGTTGCCACTGTACGAAACATGTCTGCATATAGTGCATCCATACCACAGCGTCAATCATTTATACACCCAAAAAAGGGTTGGACCAGTTTCTAGAGGGAAGGTCCATAAACCATTATTAAAGAGGACCCGGGAAATCCAGTGCTTACCCCAGGACAAGTATTGTGGAACCTATGTAACTTTTTGGGAACCTGACAGGTACTTATGACCTGGATTGGCCACTGTTGGAAACAGAATACTGGGCTTGATGGATCTTGGTCTGACCCAGTATGGCATGTATGGCCTATATAGTGTGCCTTTCCATACCAACTACTATAGTCCCCTTTTTCCTTTAGAGATCTTCAGTATTTGTCCCATGCTTTTGTGATTCCAGATACTGTCCTCATCTCTACTACATCTATTGGGAGACTATTCCATGCATCTAACACTCTTTCCATAAATAAATATTTACACATATTACTCCAGAGTCTATCCCATTTCACCTTCATTCAATGGCCCCTCGTTGCAGAGCTTTCTTTCAAATGAAACAGGCTCTCTTCATGTGCATTTAAGCCACGTAGATACGGTATTTAAATGTTTTGATTATATCGCCTCTCTCCCGCCTTTCCTCCAAAGTATACATATTGAGATCTTTAAGTCTTTCCTACTGACCATTTTGGTAGCCACCCTCTGCATCGACTCCATCCGTTTTATATCCTTTTGAAGATGTGGTCCCCAGAATTGCACACAATACTCCATATGAGGTCACACCAAAGACTTATACAGAGGCACTATTACCTCCTTCTTCATGCTAGCTATTCTTCTTCCTATACATCCAAGCATCCATTTGGGTTTTGCCATCGCATTTTCTGTCTGTTTAGACACTTTAAGATCATCAGAAACAATCATGCCCAGAACCCAGTCTTCTTTCATGGAAAGAAGTACTTCAACCCCTATATTGTACCTGCTCCCTTGGATTTTTGCAGCCTAAATGCATGACCCTGCATTTTTTAGCATTAAATCTCAACTGCCATATTCCCGACCATTTTTCAAGGTTAGCAAGATCCCTTCTCATGTTATCTACTCCTTCCTGGGTGTTGTGGTGTAGAAGGTCCCTCAGATCCCTTAGAGAGTGATGAAATGCAGGATTCAGCTTCAGTTAAGGAAAGTAAACAAGTGCACATGGTTCCTGGTTTCCAGGGAAACCACAAACAAAGCAGATTAGAGGAGAGGAAAACATGCCCCTGCTGCAGTTCAGCTCAGCAATCACGAGCTAAGGCTGGACACCTGTTGAAAGGAGTGGTCAGGTTAAACCCAGAAAACCAGAGATTTAAGAGAAGCTCATTAGGAAGGGAGCAAGCACATGAGCAAGCAGATCTGGAAGCACACTTGGAAGCAGAGTTGGAAGGCCAGCTGAGAGCACAGCCACGAGGGAAGCAGTCACGAGAAACAGAGGATTTGCTTGGGAGTGAAGACACAGAGGAATTCATGGTAACAGAGGATTCTCTGACCTTTAACTCAGAAGGGGAAGTCAGCACAGGAGACGAGCAGAGAGTCCGTGCAAAGGAGCAAGGTACAAACAGCCCAGGTTTGTTGCCGTGGGTAAAAGGCAGCTATAAGGGGAATGTACCAAGAAGGCAGACTTGTGTGCATGTAGAAACTCCAAGGCTTACAGCTGTAGCTGATCCTGGAAAGCAGAAGGAATCTCTCATAAGGAAGCCAAGAGGTAGGCTGAGTGACTGGTATAAAAGTAAAGCTGTTTTTAAGAAGTGCTCTGCTATTAACCCAGAAGGGTGAGGCTTTCCATGTGGTGAACACTGTGGCAATTACAAGCCGTGTGTAGCAGAAGGCTACGGGGAAAAGTCTATTGCTGAAGGAACAGGTGTGTGCTTAGAAACACCTTGTAAGCAATTGCAGACATTTCCAACTGAGAGTCAGTATGAACCGATGGAAACTGAGCCATCTGTAGAATATCTGCCTATTGAGTCAATGGACTGTACAATGTCTGTGTCTGAGAAGATAAAACCTGTATAATAAGTTTCAGCTGTGCAGAGAGAGAGAGCTGCCGGTAGCAGCTAAAGGAAACAGCACCAAAGGTTTTGGAACAGAAGTGCTCTTTATGTTGGATTATAGTGATGCTGTTTGAGTTACATTTCTTATATTATTTCATGCCAGAGGTTGTATGGCTTTGTTCTTTATTTTCCATTTGTAAAACCGTTTGGGAAGGGGAATTAAAATCCTGTTATTTGCCTGAACACTCGAGCTCCACAACTCGCCTTATTTCAAATAGTGAAAAAAACTTCAACTCCCAGAAGGCAGTGCTTTCCCCAAGCACCATTTTTACTAACTGAATAAGGAATCAGGCTGCTTAAATCCACAAGCTCAGGCTGTGGAGTAATAGCAACATTACAGTGTTTACTCTATTGCATATTTTCTTATTATCTGCAAAGAGGCAATCTTATCCACAGCCCTTCCACAATATCACTAACAAAAATGTTAGAGAATCGGACAAAGGATAGATCCCTGTGGCACACCACTGCTAACAGCCTTCTTCTCAGAGTCAGCTTCATTTACCTGTACACTTTGTCGCCTCACATTGAACCAATTTCTAACCCATTCAGTCAGTTTACATTCCATTCCTAGGGTAGTCAATTTATTTATAAGTTACCTGTGCAAAACAGTGTCAAAGGCTTTACTGTAATCTAAGTACACCACATTTAGAGCTCTCCCTCAGTTCAACTCTCTGGTCATCCAATCAAAGAAATTAATCAGATTCATCTGAGAAGACCTGCCTATAGTAAAACCATGCTTCCTTGGATTCTGCAATCCACTGGACTTCAGAAACCTCACTATCCTCTGTTTTAGCAGTGCTTCCATTAATTTACTAACCACAGAGGTCAAACTAACTGGCCTGTAGTTCCCAACTTCATCCTTACTTCTGCTTTTGTGTAAAGGAATCACATCGGATCCAGTGCTCTGAGACCACTCCTGACTCTAAAGAAGCTTTGAAAAGGTCAACCAGTTTAGCCGCTAGAACTTCCCAAGTTCCTTTAATACTCTTGGATGTATCCCATCCAGCCCCTACTTTTAGTTTAGCTAGTTCCTCATGAACACAGTCTTCTGAATATCGTTCAAGATCCCCCTCACTTATTTTCCTATTTGTGGGTGTTTTCTTAGATCCTGCTCCTGGTCATTCATCTGTGAACACAGAACAAAAATATTTGTTAAGCCATTCTGCTTCATCCTCATCAGCTTCTACGTATTCCTCCCTTTCACTCTTGAGTTTGAAAATACCAGTCTTGCACTTCCTCCTCTCACTAAAATACCTGAAAAATGTCTTCTCATCCCATTTTATTGCATTGGCTATTTTTGATTCTATTTGTATCTTTGCTTTTCTGACTACTTTCTTAGTTTCTCTTAGCTTTTCCAAATATGGATGCCTCCAATTATTCACCCTAAGATGCTGAGCATGTAGCAAATATTTTGCAATTTTATATAACTTTTTAGTACTACCATTTCCAACTACTATCTGTTTAGAGTAATAAGCTCTTTTCTGCTGGATAATTTTCTGCTTAAAGTTCTTAACATTTTTTCTCCATTCTATTTTATCTTCAGAATAGAGGAGTAGCCTAATGGTTAGAGCACTGACTTGATAACCAAGAAACTAGGGTTTGATCACCACTAGCACTCCTTGTGGCCTTGGGCAAGTCACTTAACCCTGCATTGCCTCGGAAGAAAGGCCCACCAATCTACTTCTAATTACACTGCCAAGAAAACCCAGGAGCTGCTAGGTTGCCAGGACTCAGCATTGATTCGAAGGCACACATTGCACTGCATCTGAATTTTATACTCTAATATCCATGACATCCTCAACTTTCTGATTTTTGTTTTTAATGTCCAATAATTCAGAAGTATACCATGGAAAAGCTTTCTTCCCAGATATTCTTACACATTTTAAAGAGGCTAGCCTTCAAATGCACTAGATGCAGCCCTATTCTACTGCATTTCTGCTATCTCTATCTTTTCTGCCACTTCCTCAAAAAAACAATTCACTTCCCGATGCAGATACAAATCCTGATCTATTTTCCCCGTAGCCCATATCTTTTGATTATCCCTATCTACTGTCCTTTTTATTTTAATTTCAAAATAAGAGCAAAATGGTTAGACCATATCAGTGCTTCAGTATGTAAAATTATAATCTTCCACTTCTCCCTCATAATCTATGCAAGGCCTGCTGCTTTTGAACATATTCATAAATGACCTGGAAATGGGAATAACAAGTAAAGTGATCAAATTTGCAGATTGACACAAAATTATTCAAAGGACCTTAATAAATTCAAAGACTGAATGTCCAAATGGCAGATGAAATTTAATGTAGACAAGTACAAAGTTATGCATCTAGGAAACAACAACCCAACTACAGTTACATGATGCAAGGTTCCATATTAGGAACCAAGGAAGAGGATTTAGGTGTCATCATGGATAGTATGTTGAAACACTCCACCTAGTGTGCAGCGGTGGCTAAGTAATCAAATAGAATGCTAGAAATTATAAGGAAAGAAATGGAGAATAAAACCAAGGATATTATAATGCCTCTGTATAGTTTAATGGGGCGACTGCACCTTGAATATTGCAGTTCTGGTTGCCATATCTTAAAAAGGATATAGCAGAATTAGAAAAGGTACAGAGAAGAGCCACCAAAATGGTAAAGAGGATGGAAGGAAAGGCTTAAAAGATTAGGGGGGGGGGGGGCTCTTCAACTTAGAAAAAGACTGCTAAGGGGAGATATAATAGAGGTCTATAAATTAATGAATGGAGTAGAATGAGAAAACATAGATCAGTTGTTTACTCCATCAAAAAGTAGAAAGAGTAGGGGACACGCAATGAAGCTACAAAGACTAATAAGAGAAAATATTTTTTCACTCAACACATAATCAAACTCTGGAATTCATTACTGGAGGATGTAGTAAAAGCTGTTAGTGTAGCTGGGGTTTAAAATTGTTTGGACAAGTTACTGGAGGAAAGGTCCATAAACCATTAAAGAGGACCTGGGAAATCCATTCCTTACCCCAGGATAAACATTGTGGAATCTGTGTATCTTTTTGGGAAACTGACAGGAACTTGTGACCTGGATTGGCCACTCTTGGAAACAGGATACTGGGCATGATGGACCTTGGTTTGCCCACTATGGAAATTTTTATGCTCTTATGTACCCTCTTCCCCTGAGACAGTCAATGGAATGTTTTTATGATTCACTTATATATTATGGTATTTGTCATATGTTGCTCATATGGTACAGACCTGAAGAAGGCAAATCCAAAAATGTATTTAGTCCAATAAAAAGGTATCACCTTATTTTCCTTTTTTGTTTCTCTTTTTATTTAACTATCATTAAAGTGGACTAACATGGCAATCACACTTCTTAATCTCAAATAGGTCATCTTTTCCAATTGGTCCAAAGATAGGGTTACCAAATGACTCTGGGTCATCAGGGACAGGCTGAGCCAGTCCTGGTTTTACTTACATTGAAAGCATTAGAAGTAAAACCAGGGCTGGCTGGCTGTTCCTGATGACCTGGAGCCGTCTGGTAGCATCTAAAATATCTCCATTCTGGTGCACTGGACCAATTGAGCTAAAGGCCCAACGACTGTATCGCAGATTTGCAGTACACAATTGCACATCTAAATCATTACCTATATGGCAGTTCAGGTCTCCCAGTACAATGAGTAATATGATGTTTTATCTAATTATTTATCTAGTGATTCCATTCATGAATTTGGAGCACCACCAAAATGCTTTGTTCAGTTCCTCCAATAGGCAAAATAAAAGGTGTTTTAACTTCTCACTCTGCCTACCCCTTTATAGGGCAATTCTGTCCCTGATAGATGATGTCCCCCAGAAAGGAGTGGGGCTTCCAACAACAGCATTGTGCCATGGAGTTGCAGGTTCAAAGGAAAACCTTGCACTACCAATATGCTTTCCAGTGTCTCTCTGATAAAAGACCTTTTGCCCCGTGCTGTTAACTCCTCTCTGCACCTGTCCCTTCGTAAGGCAATGCTCTCCTCCTGGAAGCATAGAATTACTAATGCATGGCCTGACACACCCAGAGGACACCTTAAAGGGGCTACAGGATTTCTAATAGCCCCCAAAAACTTCTGCATCAAAAGCCCTCCTGATCTGCACCTCCCCCTACAGACATACCACCACTCTTCCCCCTACAAAAAGACTCTTACACTCCAGAAAGAGACCCCTCCTGCCCTAAAACCCCCCTTGCACTTACAAATCCTATCCCTGGTATTTAGCAGGGGGACATAGGAGCAATTGCCAGTTACTCATGCCATCTTGACAGATCAGGTTTAAAATGGTGGCTTTGACAGCTAGTGGTAATCTCACAGTACTAGCACTAGGAGGTTGAACTGCCAAATAAGGAGCACGGCAGCTTGACCTGTACTGGCAGTATGGTAAGAGTATCGCTAGCAGTGGCAGAAGTGACTGGGAATCACTCCTGTGTCCTCCCATCAACAGACACCAGGGATACGTTTGGTATATCCTGGGGGAGAGGGGGGGGGGGCTGTGAGGGAGGAAAAAATAATGCATCTTGCAAGAGGTTTGTTGCCAGTTGCATTATTCATTTACTGCAGGAGTTACTAGTGACTCTGCAGTAAATTAAGTTCCAGTAAAATGAAATATTTTACTGCAGCTTAGTAATCGCTAGTTCAGACACCTTCTTAGTCACTGCTTATGCACCAGATTCTTCAAAGGAAAGCCTGAATCTAAAAGTTTTAACTTCCTAAACTAATGATCTACCAAAGAGCTTCCAAACGTACAAATGTATGACACAAATTTGTAATGAAATATCCTTAAGCGACTGTCTTTTTTCCTTCAGTGCCTACCATCAAATCATTACCAACACCTTCACCCATACAACCCAAAAAAGAACCAGTAGACTTGTCAACATCTTGAGAAAGTGATACTTTCATCATACCAGAGATCATGAAATATTTTGAAGGCAAAGATGAAACATTTGGTGCTGACCCCTGATTCTCATCACTGAGAGCTCATACATGCACATGCAGACATGCCAACAGCAACACAGGTGTTATCTTGCTTCTGCTCCAAACATCTAACATGGGGAAGTCCTCTATCAAGATGGATCTAAAGAGTTTCATTAGAGGCCACAATTTCAAATCTAGGGTCATCTCAAACTTCAGAAATCCAAGAGGTATTGAAGCAGCCAAACGACATGCACTGCCACCATGATGGATCAAAAGGTTTACATCTGCCTGCCTCAAGGTAAGGTGGTCTCTTCCTCTTTTGATTACCCATTCAATCTCACTTAGCAATAGAAAAAGAAATTGGATGGTTAAAACTGTTTTACTAGCATAGAACACGTAACAGAAACACATTATCTGGAAAGGCCTCAGCCCAAACCATTGTAGAAAAAGCGTAGTTACTCACTTGTAACAGGTGTTCTCCAAGGACAGCAGGAATCAGTCCTCACATATGGGTGATGTCTGCACCGATGGAGCCCTCATGGAAACATCTCCAGCTTTCAATGAAAGCCTTTGGGAGATGCCACCATGCATGCGTGCTCCCCTTCCCGCTCACGGTTGCCATCCTACTCAGTCAGATTACATAGCTAGAGCCGACAAAAGTAGATGGAAAAAATATAGCCAACTCCACAGAGAGGAGAGAAGGTTGTGAGAACTGCTTCTTGTTGTCCCCGGAGAACACCTGTTACAGGTGAGTAACTACGCTTTCTCCGGGAACAAGCAGGAAGTCAGTCCTCACAAATGGGACTCCCTCGCTACAGGCTACCAAGAACCTTTAGGAAAGCATGGTCAAGCCATGAGCAGCAGTACATGAGTCCGAAGGACAGACTCTGAAAAAAACCGCAGTGTCCAGGAAGACCCATCACTCTAGTAGCCTGAACAAGAAGGGTCGGAGGGTAGGAGTTGCCTAGACCCTGAAGAGATTATGGAGTACGGCCTGGCCGAAGGCACTGTCCCAACAGCACTCCCTCTCCAGGCAGTAGTGAACTGCAAAGGTGTGGACTGAGGACCAATTGGCGGCCCGGCAGATGTCTGTCATGGGGACAGAGCGCAAGTTTGCAACCAAGGTCACCACAGCTGTGATGCTGTGTGTCATAACTTGACGCTCCAGTGGGAGCCCTGCCTGTTTGTAGGTGAGGGCCATGCAGTCCGCCACCCAAGTGGACAGGGTCCCCTTGGTTATCGCCCCCCCAAGCCAACTGGGTCATAGAAGATGAAAAGCAGGGAGGCTTTGCGGTGGCCCTGGGTATGCTGCAAGTAGAAGGACAGCGCCTTCTTACAATCAAAAGTATGAAGGATGGCCACCTCATGTTGGCGTGAGGCCGTGGAAAGAAGATGGCGAGCACCAGTCTTGACTGATGTGGAACAAGGACACCACCTTTGGAAGGAGTTTAGGGTCATGCGACCCTGTTATTATAGAACCTGTGGTAGGGTGGCTCTGCAACCAAGGCTTAAAGCTCGCTGACCTTGTAACCGGATGTGACAGCCACCAAGAAGACAACCTTCCATGAGAGGTACTGTAGGTGGCGAGAAGCCAGGGGCTCGAATGGCAGCCCAGTGAGTCATGACAGTACCACCTTAAGGTCCCATTCCGCTGGAGGTGGGCGTAAGGGAGGCTTTGAGAGCAGGAGACCCCATAAGAACTGGGTATCAAGGGGCTGCGCAGAGAAGTGTTTGCTCTTGTTAAAGTGGTGGTGCGCCGAAAGAGCACTCAAGTGCACCCTGATGGAGTTGGACTTGAGTCTAGCCTGCAAGAGATGAAGCAGCTACTGCAGCACGGTCTGCAGTGGGCAGGAGAATGGGTTGATCCATTGCTCTGTATACCACACCAAGAATCTGCGTCATTTGAAGGCATAGGCCCACCTCGTGGAGGTCTTATGAGAAACTAGGAGGACCTCCACCACCTCCCTTGGGAGGCTGAAGGGAGCCAAGGCTACCCGTTCAGCAGCCATGCTGTTAGTGCCAGAGACCCAAGGTTGGGATGAAGGAGGGAGCCATCCTCCTGAGTCAGCATTTCCCAGAGGGACTGGGGGCTCCGTTGATAGGCGGAGCAGCAGTGGGAATCAAGGCCCTCAGGGCCACTAGGATCAGCGATGCCTTGTCTTGGAGGATCTCAAAAAGAGTCTTGGCAACCAGTGGTGTGGGCACAAAGTCATACAGGAGGCCCCCCAACCACGGGATGAGGAAGGCATCAGCTGCCACCTGGGATGAGCGAGGCTGGCGAGAGGAGAAGCAGGGCAGTTGAGCACTGGCCGGGGCTAGCAAAGAGGTCCACTAGTGGGGTGCCCCACAGGCAGAAGAGTTGCTGGGCTGCTTTGGGGAATAGCTGCTATTCATGCGGCTGTAGGTTCCTGCTCAGTCTGTCCACTAGGGAATTGCCTGGCCCAGCAGGTACTCTGCCCTCAGGAGTATTCTTTGACTAATCGCATACAAGCAGAGGGCTATTGCCTCCTGGCAGAAGGTGTAAGACCCTGTGCCTCCCTGCTTGTTCAAGTAGAACAATGCAACCTGGTTGTCCATCTGGGCCAGCACCGACTGGTACTGTAGGCGATGAAACGTTTTGAGCGCCAGAAATGTGATCCTGAGCTCCAGCAGGTTGATCTGTTTTTGGCTCTCTGCCCTAGACCCATTGCCCTGCATGCAGAAGCTCCTGCAATGGGCCCTGCATGCGGAAGCTCCAGCAAGGAGGTATCTATAGCTGAGGATCCGCTGGGACACTACGTTCTGGAAAGGCATGCCTGTCTGTATGTGCTGTGTGGCTTTCCACCAGCTGAGCGATTCTGCCAGTGGACGGGTCATGCACACACTGTCCTGAAGCTGACCTGTGGCCTGTATCCACTAGGAGCGGAGGCCCCACTGAGCTACCCTCATATGAAGGCGGATGTTGGGGATAATATGGATTGTCAATGCCATGTGGCCGAGTAGACGGAGCAGGGAGCGAGCTGACACACAGCAGTGGCGCTATATGTCTGTGGCCAAAGTTTCGAGGTGATTTGCTCTGTCTAGGGGGAGGAAGACCTTGGCCTGGAGAGTGTTTATGTTTATGTTTATTTATTTGATAAAGCCCCTATGAACTCCAGATCTGGTGTAGGGGTCAGGTGGGACTTGGGGCAGTTTATCAGGAACCCCAGGTGTTATAGGACACTGATGGTGCAGCCCATGGCTTGCTGCACCCCTGCGGCCGTGTCCCCTTTTATAAGCCAGTCATCCGTATAGGGGAAAACAAAGGTGCCCTGGAGAAGGAGGAAGGTCGCTACCACTGCTAGGCATTTGGTGAACTCTCTGGGTGCGGAGGCTAGACTGATAGCACCCTGTACTAGTAGTAGTCGCCCCTAACCATGAATCTGAGGTACTGCCTGTGACTGCAATGAATGAGGATGTGGGTATACGCATTCTTTAGATCCAAAGAGCACAGCCAGTCTCCCTGATGGAGGAATGGCAGCAATGTTCCAAGGGAGAGCATCTTGAATTTCTCCTGCACCAGGAATGTTTTTTAGATTTTGCAGGTCTAGGATGGCCCTTATGCCCCTGGTTCATTTTGAAACTAGGAAGTACCATGAGTAGAACCCCTTGCCCCTTAGGTGATGGGGAACCTGTTCTGGGTACTTATTCCACAGCTTTGTCCATGAGAAGACCTGCAAGTTCCTGCAGCAGCAGGGCCAAGTGCAGGGGAGTCTGAAAGGGCACTCCTGGAAAAAATGTGTGTGGGGGGGCATCTGGTCCAGGTGGAGAACGTAGTCTTCTCTGACTACCTGGAGTGCCCAAGTGTCGGTGGTGATGGCAGGCCACTGGTGGGCAAAGTGGACCAGACGTCCCCCTGTGAGCAGCTGACCTCCTGAGGGTGGGGAGGCTATGCCCTGAGAGTCAAAAGCTCCCCCCAGGCTGTGACAGAGCTAGCACTGGGGGCTTGGGGCCCTTCTGCTTGCAGGGGCTCTGACCTGCTCCTTTGGAATGGTGGCTCTGCTGAGGAGCTGGAGGAGCCTGATACTGCGAGTATCCCCAGTAAGCCCTATTGAGGCTTTTTCCCCGGGGCTTTCCTCCTGGAGAGGGTAACAGTCTTCTTGGAGAGTCAAATCCTCGTAAGGAACTCTGACTCGATCTCCGCCGCTCTCTCTGCCATGGGTTTGCCAAAGAGATTCTCTCCTTGACATGGTATATCAATGAGCTTGTCCTACACCCATTGCTCCATATCTGACAACTACAGCCACGCCAGGCGTTGGGCACTGATGCCCGCGGTAGCTATCCTCGTGGTTGACTCAAAGCCATCATAGGCCGCTTAAGTCATATACTTTGAGCACTCCCCAACGTCCTGGGTTAGGTTCTAGAATCGCTGGAGGTGGTCATCCCCGAGGACAGCAGAGAATGCGGTAAGCTCCTTCATCAAGTCCTGAAGGTACATACCAATATAAGAGCTGATACGCTTGGATCCGGCAGGCAAGCATCGAGCCCTGGTAGCATTTCCTGCTGAGGATGTCGAGGGTACATGCCTCCCTGCCCAGGAGCACCAAAGAATGCATCTTCTGGCTCTTGAGCTGATGCATGGCCGACTCCACTACCATGTAGTTATGAGGCAACTGTGACTTCCTGAAGTCAGGGCCTCGCCGGACTCGGTACATCACATCGAGTCAATGGCTGACTATGGGCACCGACACCGGTGTCTCCCACATGCAGAGAAGTCTCTCGTGGATGGCAGGGACGGGAATCATCAGGGCCTCCTTCGGAGGAGAATTGTATTGGAGAATCTCTAGCTCCTTTGTGTGAGAATCCTCCTCCAACTCTGTGGAGATGGCCAGTGCCCTCGATATATCCCGCACAAAGTCAAGGAATGAGGTGTTCTTAGGTGGTGACTGACGCAGGTCGCTGGAAGGGATGGATCCGATAAGACATCATAGTGTTTGCAAATGTTTGATGATGTCTCATCCTCAGACTCCAAGTCAGAGTAGTTAGTGGAGGGCCAATGGATCATGGCGGATTCATTGCCAGAGCTGTGAGCACTCGCCAATGAGGATCTCGCTCCTGAGGAGTAGGACCGTGATCGAGACCTCTGGCGAGGATCGACTCGAGACGGTGGGCTCATGAAGATCTGCTCGGTAATCAGGGAAGTCTTCGATGTTGAGGTCTCGGTGGTCTGGGCGGATGCACCAGCGGAACCAGGCATCGGCGCCTGCTGCGTGGCGAGGAAGGCAGACAAATTGTGCTCCAAAGCCAATATCCTTGTTTCCCACTCAGGAAGTTTCGCAGCCTTTGAACTGGACACCGGGGTTACCAGATCCGGTGTCGGTGAGGAGAGGGAGTCCTTGATGAGGTTAGCCTCAGGTGTCTGATGCCAATTGCCGGAGGCCTCCGAATCCTTCTGGCCGGTCCCGTTCCGATTCTTCGGATTCTCTGCAAAGGCTATGGGACCTAGCGCAGAGCTTGTCCACTTTGTCCGAGTCCCAACAGGAGTTCCTCAAGGATCCTCGACCTTTGCCTCGACCTGTAACTTGACTCTTTGCTGCGGGCGATGTTACCGGCTCAACATCAGTCTCACATTCACTTGGCGACCAACTGCTTTCGCCATCTGAATCATGACTGTCATCATCAGATTTATCGCCCGAACTTGGCTGATATGCTTCTTCGCTTGCTGAATATGCTGCATCATCAGACGACTCAGAGCCGTCACTGTCAGCATCTCATTGCAATATTTCTCTTACTTGGGCAGCTGAATACTTTCGTTTTGACATCATAAACAATAACCTAAAATAAATAAACAAAGATAAAGTTGAATAAAATGCAAAGCAGTTTTATTATGCAAAATGCAATGTGTGCCTTCGAGTCAGTCCTGACTCCTGGCAACCCAGAAGCTCCTGGGTTTTCTTGGCAGTGTCACCGGAAGTAGATTGCCAGGCCTTTCTTCCGAGGCAATGGAGGGTTAAGTGACTTGCCCAAGGCCACAAGGAGTGCTAGTGGGAATTGAACCCTGGTTGCTTGGTTACCAAGCCAGTGTTCTAACCACTAGGCTACTCCTCCACTCTCAGTTTTATTATAGGTGTACAATAATCGTGATGAACGAGCTGAAAGCCTTTAGATTTCATCGGAAATAATGAGAGAACGTTTGATATCAATTACAGAAAATGTGTAATTTTCATAAAATAAGAGTACAAAAAAATAAATGATACATAATTAATGATAAATACCTTTGTCAGATCAAAAAATTCACATAACTGCAAATTGTATCACGATCCAAACCGGACATAGGCAACTGGGGTCAAAAATGACCTCACTGATACTCTGTGCTGCAATTCATCACTAACGTCACCTAGCGGATGAAAATTATTCCTCTCATGGCACAATATAAAGAGAATATTGACATGTGAAACGTCATAAAAAGATTGCATTCTTGAACAACTAGTTTCTGAGATACGCGTTGTGAGACTTGCAATGGGATCACTTTTGACACCATCGGTACTCCCAGGGTTAAGATGTATTCACACAGGGCTATACAAGCAGACATCCCTTGAACCTCTAAAATGAAAATGGTAATAGACTGTAAATACAGAACATGTGGTTGGAAAGATCACTTGAATGTAATCAGTTTTTTGTTGTTTTTTTAGTGCCGTCAAGTCAGTGCTGTTCCTGGCAACTCAGCTGCCTCTGGGTCTTCTTGACAATATATCACTGGAAGTAGATTTTTGTTCAGAGGCAATGGAGGGTAAAGTGACTTGTCCAAGGCCACAAGGAGTGCCAAAAGATCAAGGGAATCAAATCCTTGATCTTCTGGGTACTAGGCAGTTGTTCTAACCAGTAGGCTATTCCTCCACTCAGTTACAGATTGTGTATATTTACCCTATAATCAGAAATGTATGGCCTATTAGTGGTTTTAACATAATTCGTTTTAGTCTGTTGCTTTTAAAACAATACAAATCATTATGTTTCTCCTTTCTGTATCTAAGCCACATCTAAGCCAACATAATGTGCTGTCATTGTGACAGCCACTAAAATACATTATTAAAAGTAATTCAAGAGCATATTTAAATGAATGCCCAAGGGGCTATAGGTGAAGGATAAAGTTACACTCCAGAAATGTTGTAAGCAGCTCTGGTTATTCTCCAAATTTAACAAAGTGTTGGAACACCTATTCAGGAAATGGCAGGGAGCTGTGTGTTAACAGAAAGTGTTTATATGATAAATATGAGAAATGTATGCTAGAAATAGAGGGCTGCTACATGAAACATCCTCTTTCTTCTCGGACTTCTCTGCCTCCTCAATACACTTATTTTTGTTCAGTGATTGTAATGCCAATGAAAGATGTCAAATTAAGAAGGTAAACTGTAGTAATTCATGCATCCAAAAACAATTACAGCATGAACACCTAAATGCAAGCTTCCTCATATGCAGTGTTACCCATAATCTTCAACAACGTACAAACTAGATCATAAACTCAATGAGAATACAGAAATATTAAACCAAACTTTCATTAATCCCTTCAAAAAATATCCTTGGCATGAAATGTTATGGCGGTCTAATGGTAAAGCGTAGTTACTCACTTTTGGGAGATGCCATCACACATGCGTGGTTCCCTTCCTGCCCAAGGGTGCCATCTTACTCAGTCAGATGACATAGCTAGTCAAAAATAAGAACAAAACAAAAAAATTATATATACACACACACACACACACACACCAACTCCAAGGGGAGGAGGAGGGTTGTGAGGACTGATTGCTGCTGTCCTTAGAGAATACCTGTTATAGGTGAGTAACTATGCTTTCTCCGGGAACAAGCAGGAAGTCAGTCCTCACATACGGGACTCCCTAGCTACAGGCTACCGAAAGTCCGTAGAGAAAAAACATGGTCACCCTCAAGGGGAGCCGTGAGCAGCAGCAATTGAGTCCGCAGATACAGTTTGCAGTAAGACCCGTGTGTCCGATGGGAACCAACACTCCGGTAGAATGAACACAGAAGGATAGGAGGGTAGGAGTTGCCTAGACCCCAGAAAGATAACAGAGCACAGCCTGGCTGAAGGTTCTGTCCCGTTGGGACTCCCTCTCCAGGCAGTAATGAACTGCGAAAGTATGTACTGAAGACCAGGTGGCAGCCTGACAGATGTCCAACATCGGGATGAAATGCAGGTGTGCCACAGAGGCCGCCATGGCTCTGACATTGTGTGCCGTGACTGGCCAGCCAGTGTGCACCCAGCCTTTACATAGGCGAGGGCGATGCAGTGCCCTACTCAGGCAGGCAGGGTTCGCTTGGTCACTGCCTCTCCCAGATGACTGGGGTCATAGGAAACGAAGAGCTGAGAATCTTTCTGGTGGCCCTGGGTAAGTTGAATGTAGAAGGACAGGGTCCTCTTACAGTCCAAGGTGTGAAGGATGGTCTCTGCCCTGAAAGAGTAAGGTCTCGGGAAAAAGAGGGGCAGCACCTCCTCCTGATTGAGGTGAAAAGAAGACACCACCTTCAGGAGGAATTTGCGTAGCACAATCCTGTTCTTGTAGAACCTGGTATAAGGCGCCTCTGCCACTAGGACTTGGAGCTCACTGACTCTGCGAGCAGAGGTAAGCGCCAGCAGGAACACAACTTTTCACAAGAAATACCTCAGGTGGCAGGTAGGCAGGGGCTTGAAGGGCGGGTGGGTGAGTTGTGCCAGCACTACATTGAGTTTCCACTCCATTGCCGGAGGGTGGACAGGGGATTTTGACAGCAGGAGCCTCTTCAGGAAGCAGATCACTAGAGGCTGGGTACTAAGGTGCAACCTGACAGAATTTGATTTGAACCCAGATTGCAAGAGATGAAAGAGGTACTGGGCAGGACAACGGGTTCACCCATTACTCTGCACACCAAACTAAGAACCTATGCCATTTGAAGGTGTAACTCCTTATGGTGGAGGTCTTACGGATGGCCAGCAGGATCTCTTACACTTCTCCTGAGAAGTTGAAAGGGGCTAAGGTTACCCTTTCAGCAGTCACACTGTAAGTGATAGAGACCCCAGACTGGGGTGTAGGAGAGAGCCCTCTTCTTGAGACAAGAGCCCCAGTGAACTCCCCAGGGGAATCGGTGCCTCCACCAACAAGCGGAGGAGCAGTGGGAACCATGGCTGCCTGGGCCACCATGGATCCACAAGGATCAGCAACACCCTGTCGTGGAAAGCCTTGAAGAGGATCTTGGCAATCAATGGCGTGGGTGGAAAGGCAAACGTGACTCGTAGGGGGATGGATCCGAGGGGATTTCATGGTTGCGACAGGTGTCAGGGGACTCCTCGTCCTTCGTTTCCCATTCCGAGTAGTCAGTGAAAGACTCGAGGGGAGGGCGACCCGGAGGCTCCAGGCCTGAGCCTGATCCAAACCTCTTGGAGGCCCCTCGACTGGCGTCATGCACGCTAGCTGGGGAAGAGACCTCGGCCGAGGGTCAACTCAGGGCTGTATGGCCTCGAAGGTTGACTCGGCCTCCTGGAACGTCCTCGTCGTCAATGGCCCGGTGGTCTGGGTGGATGAACCGGCCATGCCAGACATCAGCACCCGCTGCTGGTCCATGAAGGCAGACAGGCTGTGCTCCAGGCCCGCCATTCTGGACTCCAGTCCCAATGGCTCCACAGCTCTCAACGCGGGCAACAGGGAACTCAAGCTCAGCACTGGTTCCCCCGAAGTGGAGTCTTCAATGAGGATGGTCTCAGGTGTTTGGGGCCGATCACTGGGTGATTCCTTCTGGGTGACCTTGGTAGGCCGCTTCCACTCCGAGCCCTCGGACACGCAGCATGGACTTTGGGACCTGGCTCGGGGCTTACCTGGTCTGCTGGAATCATCCAAGGATGCTGCCTTTGTGGGTTTCTTCTTCTTCTTGTGTTCCCTTGAGGAAGACCTCCTTTCTGAAGGCCCATGGCATCAACAAGGACCTGCGGGGGCACCACAGGAATCTGAGGCTTCAGAAGCACCAAGGACTCTGGGAAAAACTTATCGTGCTGCTACTGATGGCTCTTTAAGGCCTTGGTGGACATCTTTTTACAAAGACCACAGGCTGCGGGGTCATGGTCCAGTCCAAGGCAGCAGTCGTGTGTATCGGTAAGGAACAATTTCTGTACACCGATCACATTTCTTGAAGCCACTCGTAGCCATGGATGAACAAATTATCCCGGCAAGGTCAAAGACCCGCGGTGCTGCCAGTTGGAAAAAAGAGCGCAAAGATGCCAAATGGGAAAAAACGAGAAACGGACCCAAGACTCAAAGCAGAAGCAGCAGGCTCAGGTGGTGGGAAAAGTAACAGTACACAACCACAGAGAAGAGTATGAAACTCAGGTAGAAAAATCAACTTTTTCCAGGGGAAAGCAGACAGATGTCTGAAGGGCTCTGTGGAAAAACGGAGACTAAGATGGCACCCTCGGGTGGGAAGGGGACCACGCATGCATGGTGGGATCTCTCAAAGGCTTTCTTTGAAAGCTGGGGAGATGCTTCTGCAAGGGTTCCATCGGTGCCAACATCACCCATATGTGAGAACTGACTCCCTGCTTGTTCCTGGAGAACTTATTTTTGGCTTATAAACTGCTCAGAAATTGCTTGTCTTACACTTACTGTATGACAATACTAGTTCAGCAAATAGAGAGCCAGCCCTACCACTAGGCAGACTAGGCATCCATCAAGGGTGGCAGAATTTGGGAGCAGTAGCGGAGCTCCAGCATGACAGCAGCAGTGTAGTACTTTAAAAGCCTCTGTCAGACTTAGCACAGCAGTGGGTCTTTAAGCACATATGCACATTCAAGGCCTGCTCTCATACCTTCCGACAGAAAATTTGAATTGGAAGGGGAGGGATGTGGCAGGCCTTTAGCAGATACATATGCTCAAGGCCCACCGCTATGCCAATAGGAAACTTTGGAGCTGCAAGCGTTGGACAGCCCAGCAGTGGCAGGGGACAGCAGTGGTGGTGGAACAAAGGAGAAAGCATGTCAAGGAAGGGAAAAGGGGGAGATACTGGACATAAGAGAGATGGTACAGAAGGGGATATCCTGGACATGGTGGGGGGGGGGAATGGGAAGGGAAGATTCTGGACAAGAAGGGTAGGGGAAGGAGACGAGATGCTGAACTATAAGAGGAGTGTAAGGAAGAAGAAATACTGGACTATTGGGAGGGAGGTATGGTTTTGAGACATCCTGGGGGGTGCATGGTTGAAGATTCACCTTGGATGTTGGATATCCTTGGGTCACGGGTCAGCCCTGGGCAAATGTGCAGTGCAATGCGTGCCTTCAAGTCAGTGCTGACTCCTGGCGACTCATAAATGTACATCCAAGAAAAATGAGTAAAACATTATTTCAATGATAGTAAACTGCAGCAAGCATTAGAACGTATTTAACTAAACAGTAGAAACAAACTAAACACACTCAGATGTAAAAGGTTTCAGTATTTAGGGTTTTTACAGATCGAGGGCCTGATTTACTAGCTTTTTCTCTCATAGATGTAGAATGAGAAAAAAGTCTGTAAATCAGTCCCTTAAAGAGGCACTATGCAACATCATACAACGAATATAAGGCTCAAAGTTGTAGTGCGGTGGGCCATCATCATTCATTTTAAGAGCATAATTTTGGGCCTAAAGGAGACATCTGAAAACATGGTCTTGGTCTCTTTAAAACTAGGGGTAGGCAGACAAAAAAAATTGTTTTGTTTAGTTTCCTGTGTTGTTTGCAGGTTTCTTTTCATTTTATTTTGTTTTATTTTAATAAATGTTCATTTTATTTAATTTTGTTTTTATAAATGTTCATTTCAGGGTAATTTTTGTTAATTAAAGATGTAGTTATTGCTGCTGTCCAAACAAAAACCATAGCTGAAAAGTTACTTTAGGTTTCAGAAATATGAAGCCCAACCGGCATCTCATAGTCAGAGGCTGGTCTCAAACCAGTGACCTTTGGGTTGGAAGAGAGGCATCTTGTGGAAGAGCTATTGCATCTCCATATGGGTTGGCTCTAGCCAGCCTGCTTTTAACTTTTGTATTGCTAGTGATATTCATTCCTGTTTCCTAACTGGCCCAACGTTTGTCTGGCCTGGAACTCTATTGAAAATGCTAACTGGATTTTTTGCCTTGTGAATCTATTAACATTTGCTGTAGAGATTTACTCCAAAGATTATTCTTTTCTTATGTTCTTATGCCAAAAATTCTGTGAAACCATGTTTAAGTACACTATCAGAGCGGTCTGGGCAATGAGCTGATCGGACGGCTCGCGATCAGCTCCGGGCAATCGCCCCCACAATACTGCTACAAAACAGCTTAAAAATTTCTCGATCCCACCTGCATTGATTCTCCCCTGACGGGGACTTGATCCTCCGCCGCTGAAGCGCTTCGCGGCCACCCCTGCAAAAAATTGGAGCGGTTTATCCTGAGAAACAGAGAGAGTGCAGAGGCCGAGCGGGCACTTCCCCCACCGCCAGAATCAGCTTGCCCTCTGTGGGACACGGAGTTGGAAGCCACAAAGGGACCTGCGGCCGCCCCTACCCGAACGGAGAAGATTGTTGGCTACCACCCAAGTAAGTTGGGGGCAAGATCGGGTGTTTCTGCCACTGTCAGCTTTTGTTCCATCTGCACGTGGTGGTGTAGCCCCGGCGGGGAAAGGCCTGCGGCCCTCTAACAAGATCTCGGCAGGCAACTTCTGTTAATAAGAAGCGGGACGCAGCGCGCCTGGACATTCCCCTGCTATTAATAGCAGCGTTGCACCCACGAGGGGCTGAACCCTCGAGAGCAGAGAGGCCGGTGACGGCTTTGTCCGGTTGGGACTGGGGAGGAAGAACAGCGAGTCGCGCTCGTGCACCCCCATCCTCTCCCCTGCTGCCGCGGCTGGTTTCTTCGAGGGGTACTGATTCCCCAGCGGAGCGGGGGCCTGCGATTCTCCCTGCCCGTTTGGGGGTGAGCAGCTGCTGACAGAGGTAGGAGAGATCGGGCACCTCTTCCATCGAGGCAACAGCGCTTTTCACAATTGTTGAGGTGCCTGAAGAGCTGTGGGGATCTGCGGCCTTTCCTGCTTGACAACAGCGGGCACCAGTGTACAAAAGAAAGCACGCTGCGCTGAGATTGGCTATCCCTTCTATTGCCCCATCTATCAATTTCCTCCTGGGGTGTTGAGGCTATTGCTCTGCGGCTGTCCCCTGCCTGGTTTGCGTAGACAAATCCCCACACAGCGGCTTAAAACCCCTGCAGCTGGGGTTTTCAACGGCACATCTCTACTTCTGCTATCCCACGAGAATAGTGCCCTGCGTGGGACGTGGTGTATATAACACTGCTATCCTGATGGCATCTAAAGCTCCGCGAAAAGAGCGACCTCGAACGATGGAGGGAAAAGCGGCGGAAGGCTCCTCCTCTAGCCCGAAACCGGGCAGCCCACCAGATTTAGTGGCCGAGGTCAGCGCCGCAGTGGTGCAGGCGCTCAGCACCCGCTTCCAGGACCTGGTGGAGCAGATTCAATCGCTTGGACAACGTTTCACGGCGGTGGAGGAGCGCCTAGAGCAAGTTGAGACACGGGTGTCCGACGTGGAAGACACGCAACAATCAGTAGTGGCCAAAGTGGCCGCCCTAGAGACTTTGGTGAAACAGCAAGGGGACAAACTCGATGAACTGGAGAACCGAGGTCGGCGAAAAAACCTGCGATTCGTCGGCGTCCCTGAGAGTGTCGCGGACAGTGCCCTACTTGAATATTTACAATCTTGGATTGGGAACCTCCTGCCACACCTGAGAGAAGGATCTCTCAAAATAGAGCGGGTACATCGACTGGGCCAAAGAAGAGAACAGGCCAGGAAACCACGTGCCGTAATTGCACGCTTCCTCGACTACAGACAGAAGAGGAGGTGCTGAAAGCAGCAAGGGGCCGGCGGCGACATCAACAGGACACCGAGCCGATCTTAGTATTCCAGGACTACTCGGTGATCGTCAGCCAACAGCGAAGGGCTTTTTCGGGGATTTGCACCCAGCTGTTTAACCGTGGCATTCGTTTCTCACTCCTTTACCCGGCCCGGCTGCGGATCGATCATCAAGGCCACACTCGCATACTAGCGACCCTGGAAGAGGCGGCTACCTTTCTGGACTCCCTGCCTGCTCAATCGGCCTCCTAATTGCTAAACAACTGACTGGGAGTGGGGTACATCTCCCCATGTGTAGTATGGCGACCTGGAGCCCCCAGGGGCTGAGCAGTTCCTGACAGACTCCCAGCAGTCTCCACTGCCATAGAAGAACTCTTGGTTTTGCTTTTCATGTGGTGTGCTAGGCTGAGCTAAAATATCTCATTGAATTGGTAACAGTTATTCTGCCAAGGGAGACAGTGTATCCTTGTTATTTTGTTACAATTGCTATTGTGTTATAATGGATGCTGTTCTGCTGGTTCCCTGACTATCTTCCTCTCTGCCCCTGTATTCCTGCTTGATCCTCTCCCTTTCCTCCCTCTCTTTATCTCATTACAGGTGGGGCTTCGACGTGATGCATAGGGGGTAGGCGGCGATTAAGTTAGGCGAACACTGGGGTTAAAGAGGCAAGGGATACATGGCCAGCCTTGTTAAAACAACATTAACAATTTATATCTCAGGCTTAATGCCTAGCCTCCCCTCCTTTTATCTCTGAGGCCTAGACGGGGGTAAGACTGAGGGTTGACTACGACAATGGCTGGTGAGCTCAATAGCGCGTGTAGCTGGTTGACCGTGTACAGAACAGATTTTAGGCCACACTCCCCCAGGAGTGGCTGGGGTATGGAAGCGACCCGGGACTGATGCAGGGGGGAGAGAGGGCTGGCCTCGATAAGACAGCTGTGCATGCACTTGATGAGGGAGGAGGACAGAGGAGATGGGAGGTACTCTGGGCGGTTGTGGGTAGAGACAATATAAGAAAGGACGGGTGGAGGGCGCTAGCGCCAACTGTGGGGGACACACCACACCGGTTCGTAACAGAGACTTTGTGTTTACTTTTCCTTCCTTTAATTTCATTGCTAGGGAGGGGGGAATATCGGAGGGGTGAGCCCGTCTGCCGTAGGAAGTAGTCCCGGCTATGGCGGGATGGGAGAGCTTGGAGAAGAGAGGAGGGGGGGGAGGGGAGGGGAGGGATAGGAGGGGGGAGGGGGAGGGGGAGGGTGGGGCAGGGGGAGGGGAGGGGGTATACTCCATTGACTGTTAGTGGATGGGATAATTGCCTATCAATAGACGAGGGGGGGTGCCAGGCTGGGGGTGTCCCTCTGAAATACTTAGTAGTGATCCTGTGGTGGCACCTTGGCACTGCCCTGGCGCTTTGAAAATAATCACTTGGAATGTATGTGGGCTGGGTAACCCTATCAAGCGGCATAAGGTATTGCAAGCACTGGCTCGGCATAAGTGTGACATTGCTCTTCTCCAAGAAACCCACCAGACGGCCGTTGAACATAGCAAACTCTGTCGGAACTGGGTGGGTCAAGTGTGGGGATCCCCCGCCCAGGGGCATAAGGGAGGTGTAGCGATTCTAATTCATAAACGCATACGATTCGTGGAGGAGACGGTCCTTACTGATAATATTGGTAGATCCCTGTTGTTATATGGCCACTTGGATGGAAAACCGGTGATTCTGGGAAATCTCTATGGCCCCAACGTGGCCGACCCGGGTTTTTACAATGGTCTGGCGTCGAGGGTGGAACAGCTTCCGGAGTGCCCGGTGATTTTGGGCGGGGACTTTAATGGAGTCCTGGATGTAGATCTGGATACCTCTAGGAGAGGAGGTGGACGGGAGAGGGTAGTGCCCTCCCAGATATTGTTGCGGTTCTGCCGGAGACTAGGTATAATTGATCCTTGGCGGGTACTACACCCCTCCGAAAAGGACTATACCCATCAATCTCGAGCACACGGTACTAGTGCCCGTATTGATTACGTAATGATCTCGGGGACGTTGTTTACGCACACTGAGGATGCACAGATTGGTCCCTCCGAAATTTCAGACCACGCGATGGTGTGGCTTGACTTACACTGGGGGCGAGACACGAATCAGACACGCCTGTGGAGATTTCCCCTAGAGCTTTATTCAGATGGGCAATTTCGCCAGTTTTTACGCCAGCAATGGGCGGAATTTCTTGGCAATCACCGGGTCCATACAGACGACCCCTAATTAGTCTGGGAAACGGCAAAGGTGGTTCTTCGCGGGGACATCATAGGATACGCCGCGAGAAGACGCCGGCTGATGACAGAACGTATTGTACTACTTGAGCGTCGAGTTACTACTCTACGGCGGAGATGTGCTCACACGTCAACGCTGCCTAATAAGAAATTGTTATGGGAAACCCAGACTGAGCTTAACGAGCTATTACATCAGCGCGCAAAGAAATCGGTTCTGTTTTATCGGTTTCGCTTGCACTGCTATGGGGACAAACCGGGCAAGTTGCTGGCGCGATGTCTGCGGGCCCGACGGAGTCCTGCTCACGTAGCAGCATTAAAAGAGGGCCAGGGACGTGTGCATAAGGAAAACAAGGAAATCGCAGAGATTTTTCGTACCTTCTTCCAAAACTTATATAAAACCACAGCTGGTTCCCCTGAGGAGCTGCAGGACTACTTCAAGGACTTGGAGTTGCCTCAGCTCACTTCAGCCCAGCGGGAGGTTATGGATTTACCTATTTCCATACAGGAAATACAATCCGCAATATCTTCGGCCCAGTGTTACAAAACGCCAGGGCCAGATGGATTCGGGGCCGAAGTTTACAAGATCTTAAGGGACGGGGTGAGTCCTCTACTACGAGAGGTCTTTGTCACTAGAACAGAGCAAGGGGCATTCCGCTGGGGGCGTAATCACGCGTATATCACACTGATCCCGAAGCCGGGTAAAGACCTGCTTCAGGCAGCTTCATATCGACCTATCTCCCTACTAAACTTCGATCTTAAACTTTTGGCGAAAGTTCTAGCTGACCGCCTGGCAGGGGTGTTAGACTACTTAATCCATGATGCACAAGTGGGCTTTGTGAAAGGCCGCCACGCCGTACGCAATCTTAGGAAGATTCTGGCCTCCTTGGAGTGGGTGCATGCTCACAATATCCCGTCGTTATTGATTAGCTTCGATGCAGAGAAGGCCTTTGATAGGGTGGACTGGCACTATCTTTGGAGGCTGCTACCGCGCTACGGCATTGGGGAAGATTTTTGTAAAATGGTGCAAAGTTTGTACATTTCACCAACAGCCGGCATATTGTGCAATGGCCTCATCTCAGACGACTTCACGTTGGGAAGGGGTACGAGGCAGGGCTGTCCTTTATCGCCTTTGCTCTTTGTTCTCTCTTTGGACCCGTTGATTCGCACCATCGTAAACTCGGGGAGGATACAGGGAGTGCGGCTACGGTCGCAAACTTTCCTTATCTCGGCCTTTGCCGACGACTTGTTAGTCCATCTGACGACTCCGGTCACCTCTTTACCAATGTTGTTAGACGAGTTCCAACGGTTCGGAGCAATTGCCGGCTTACGAATTAATAAAGATAAGTCTGAAGTAGTGGATGTTTTGGGGCACGTCCGCAGTTCTTGGAGGGGACCCTTCCCTTTACAGTGGGCGGATAAAGAATTCCTCTATTTGGGCATAATACTGACTGGAAATCCCCAGGATTTATACCGGCGTAACCTAGACCGGATACTGAGGCATCTGGCAGCGCAGTTGGGTGCGTGGGGGCCTCTCCCGCTGTCTCTGGCAGGGAGGATAGCGGCAGTACAGATGATAGTTTTACCTAGAATCTTGTATTGGCTGCAGACTCTACCAGTCTGGTTGCTTCGACGAGACCTGAGTAGAATGGAGGCTTTGCTTAAGCGCTTTCTTTGGCGGGGGCAGCGGGCGCGGGTCCCGTGGGATCGACTGCTTGGAAAATGGCGAGAGGGAGGTATGGGCCTACCCGACTTGAGGACCTACGCACTGGCCTGTCAAGCCAGACACCTGGGAGATTGGTTAGGGGGGACGGAAGTATATACAACTAGGTCTTTAGAGGAGTGTTTGGTGGCTCCTGCGACTCTCCTGGGGGCTTTGCACGGCACACATAAGGTCTTCATAGAATCCAATCGACGGAGTCCGTTAGTGGACTCGGCCCGAAGCACATGGCAACAACTTAACAAATATTGGCAGGAACCGTGGAAGGTGTCTTGTTGGTTGCCATTGCAGGGCAATGCCCAATTTACTCCAGGGACCGAGACTGCGGTGTTTCGGGACTGGGGGATACGTGGCATCCGGATGGTAGGGCATTTAGTGGACCAAGCGGGAAGCTGTAAATCATTTCGAACGCTCAGTCGGGAATATGACCTCCCCGATACGCATTGTTTTGCCTATATCCAAGTCTCCCACTATGTGGCTGCACTGCCGCGCGATGCGTTGCAGGCTGAGCGCTCAGCCCGTATTTTGGAATTTTTTCAGCTGGGAGTAGAGCGCACACCGTCAATTTCCAGTTTGAAACGTAGTTTGGAGTGCTACCGCCCCCTCCCTGATTACTGTGGGGTCGAACGAGCTTGGGCGACCGAATTGGGAGAAGACGTACAGCCGGGATTAGTACTGACGGCATTGAAACGGATCGGACGACTGGTACAAGGAATGCGTTGGCGTGAGATCCAATTTAAATGCGTGACTAGGGCTCATTTCTCGCCGCGACAAGCACTGCGCAGTCGTCTGGACACTGATGGTGCCTGCCCACGCTGTTCGGAGCCCCTGGCTACTCTCCTACATATGTGGTGGGGTTGTCGGGGAATACGGGCATATTGGGCACGGATATGCAGCTTCCTCTGCACACTGCTTCAGCGAAGGCTCCGTTGGACGGGTCTATTTGTAACACTGGATCAATTGCCGACCCCTGGCCCTGTTAAAGTTGGTGAGAGTTTGCTTGTGCGGAAGGCCTGTCTGGTGGGTAAAGGGCCGATTCTTCGATTATGGAGAGAACGCCAACCGCCCACTTTTAGTGAATGGCGGAATAATTTTCATCAATTAATGCTAACGGAGCGTTGGATGGCGAGGGGCAGTGCCAAGCGTTGGACAGTCTTTCTGTCAATCTGGGAACCCTATATTCAGCAGTTGGGACCCCACAGCCGTAATGCAACCCTCCAAGGGGGGAGCTGACTGAATGTGGGCTTGAGGAGCGGGTAGGAGGCAGCTGCCTTACCGTTTTAGGTGATATTTGATGTAAGAAGCTGGTAATGGAGTGAGGGTGGGTTGGTGGGCGAGGGGAGAGGGGTGGGAGAAGGGGGGTTGGGATATAATATAAAATGACCACCTATTGTATTATTTTTCTGTTGGCTCCCGGGGGGGAGAAGAGCAAACCCCCCCCCCCCCCCCGTGGTGCCGTCTGTTGATGTGTTGTTTGATTTTTATGGTGGACTTAAATAAAGTTTTAAAAAAAAGTACACTATCAGAGACATTTACCAAGCATAATCCAAATCTTGGCTGTCCAACTAGTGATGATCAATCCGGATATGAATTAGACCTTGGATAAATATCTCTGATAGTACATAAGAACATAAGATATGCCATACTGGATCAGACCAAGGTCCATCAAGCCCAGTATCCTGTTTCAAACAGTGGCCAATCTAGGTAAGAAGTACCTAGCAGGTACCTAACAGGTAAACATTGATCGATTGTTTACACCATCAAAATACAGAAAGATTAGGGGACATGCAATAAAGCTACAGTGTAACCTATTTAAGACTAATAAGAGAAAATATTTTTTCACTCAACGTGTAATCAAACTCTGGAATTCGTTACCGGAGGATGTAGTAAAAGCTGTTAGTGTAGCCAGGTTTAAAAAAGGTTTGGAAAAGTTCCTGAAGGAAAGGTCCATAAACCATTATTATAGGGGACCTCGGATATCCATTGATTGCCCCAATATAAGCATTGTGGAACCTATGTTTTTTGGGGAAACTGCTAGGTACTTGTGACCCTGATTGGCCACTGTTGGAAACAGGATACTGGGCTTGATGAATCTGACCCAGTATGGCATATCTTATGTTCTTAAGCTTCTCTAGATCCCTCTTCATGTTATCTACTGCTTCCTGGATGTCTACTCTATTGCAGATTTTGGTATCATCTGCAAAGACAGCCCTTCCACAATATCACTTACAAAAAATGTTAAAAAGAATCGGACCAAGGACAGATCCTTGCTGCACATCACTGGTAACATCATTCTCCTCAGAGTGAGCTCCATTTACCTGTACCCTTTGTTGCCTCCCACTTGACCAATTTCTGACTGAATCAGTCACTTTATGGTTCATCCTTAGGGTGCTCAATTTATTTCTAAGTCACCTGTGTAGAACAGTGCTCATTTTATGGAGTAATATGAGCTCTGGAAGTTAAAGATATGGTGCCTTCTAATTTCAAAACCTTGCTAAGCAATAGGTTCTAAGTTAAAATGGTGGTTTCCTTCTAGCAGGGGTACAATCTTGCAGTATGAGTCCCTGACCTGCTTGGCTTATATCATGACATTGATTCCAAGATGGGGGCCACCAAAGACAAAGTTAGCTAAAAGTGCCACAACCCCTTTAACCAGCTCTGCCTATTGTAGGATTCAATCTGAAGATACAGTTGATGAGATGGGACTGGCATATTCTGTACTTGCTTTTTTCCCACCTTTTAAAAAGAGACAAAGCAGAATCAAAAATGGCATGAACATTCCAAGTTGCTAGGAGAGAGGCAAATTAGCAACAACAGTAGCATGAGCAACCCAAGGAAACAGAAGAAGGACAAAGCACCTAAGACACTGAGTGAGAGTAAGGGAGCAATGGTATGTATTAACATAACAACATAAGATTGCCATACTGGGTTAGACCAAGGATCCATCAAGCCCAGTATCCTGTTTCCAACAGTGGCCAATGCAGGTCACAAGTACCTGTCAAGTTCCCAGAGATATACAGATTCCATGCTGCTTGTCCCAAGAATATGCAGTGAATTACCCCAGTCTACTTTAATAATGGTTTATGGACTTTTCCTCCAGGATCTCATCCAAATCTCTTTTAAACCCAGCTACATTAACAGCTTTTGCTACATCCTCTGGTAATGAACTACAGAGTTTGATTACACGTTGAGTGAAAAAATATTTTCTACGATTTATCTTAAATGTGTTACATTGTAGTGTCATCATGTCTCCCCTAGATGTTCTACTTTTTGAAGGTGTAATTAATCTACATTTACCCATTCCATGGCACTCGTTATTATATAGACCTCTAACATATTTCCCCTCAGCTATCTCTCTTCCAAGTTGAAGAGCCTTAACCTTTTAAGACTTTTCTCACAGGAGTATCCTTCCATCTCCTTTACCATTTGCGTCGCTCTTCTCTGTACTTTTTCTAACTCTGCTATAGGACACTGAGAGCACACTGAGGTTGCCTATGTGTGAAGGCAATGTAGGTGCTTATTTTTAGCTTATTTTATAAAAGCACATGTATTTTATAAAGAAAAATAAATGCCTAACACAAATCTGGCATAAATAACAGTTAGTTTGAAACCACGGACATCTATGTCTACTCAAGAGCAGGCGCAAATGTTAGCACAGAAAGTATGTGCATATTTTATAAAATATGTGCATAAATCATGACTCTGCCTATGCTCTGCCCAAACTTCCCTGAACCTTTCTACTCTAAAGTTACATACAAGTATGCGCCTAAGCTGCAGACACCTGGTTGAATCTGGGCTCCACAGCTTCTCCTACAAACAGATAAGCTTATAGCTTTGTATCTTTTAATAACCTTGCAGCTTGGTATCTCTTACCTATTTTCTTACCTATCCTGTTGGTTGTGTAGCTGATATATAATATTTAACTGCTGTTGGGTTTACCTATCCTGGTGGTTGTGTAGCTAAGTTAACTGCTGGTTTTACATTCACTTCTGGGAATAATCTGTCTGCTTGCATTCCTTGGGTAGCCCTCTAATCAGAAATCTAAAGGTGCCCTAGGTTCAGGTAAGGCCTGCTGGCCAAGGACACTGTCATCCATACTGCTGTAGTCTACAGATCTCCGACTCAAATCGAAGAGTTAGATAATGAATTGATTACAGACATTGTCAAAATAGCCACAAAGGGGGAAGTGATGATATTGGGTGACTTTAATCTACCCAAAGTGAATTGGCTTACTCCTTCTGCAAATCTGGAAAGAAGCAAAAAAATTGTGGATGCTCTGCAACATGCGTTACTTAGTCAAATGGTGATGGAACCAACAAGGGAAAGCTCAACGCTAGATTTAGTCCTCACCAACGGTGATAGCGTGTCGAATGTCTAGGTGGGTGCACCTGTGAGCAGCAGTGATCATCACACGGTGTGGTTTGAGATAAAAACCAAAGTGCAGGCCAACTATAGCAAGCTTAAAGTCCTAAACTTCAAAAACACTGACTTCAATAAAATGGCCATGTACCTAAAGGAGGAGTTGACAGGGTGGTTAGGAGATAAGGGAAGTGGAATTGCAATGGGCTAAACTAAAGGTGGCAATAAAAGGGGCAACAGATAAATATGTAAGAAAAGTAAATAAAAACAAAAGAAGAAGGAAACCTATTTGGTTTTCCAAAGAAATGGCTGCTCAAAAAAAGGCAAAAAACACAGCTTTCTCAAAATTCAAAAGCTTGCAAACAGAGGAACACAGAAATGAATACAGGATCAAACTCAAAGAGACAAAAAGAGAAATAATGATAGCAAAATCAAAGGCAGAGGAAAAGATGGCTAAAGATGTTAAGTGTGACGACAAAACTTTCTTCAGGTATATTCGGGAAAGGAAGAAGATCAGACGTGGAATCGTAGGACTCAGAAGTGCAGGGAATGGACTCGTGGAAAGGGACAAATATAAAGATGGGAATGAAGTAGATACCACACCATTCACAGAAGATGATGTGTTAGAACAACTTGCAAAACTGAAAGTAGACAAGGCCATGGGACCGGATGGGATACATTCCAGGATACTGACAGAGCTCAGAGAGATTCTTGCAGGGCCATTAAGGGATGTTTTCAACAGTTCCTTGGAAACAGGAGGAGGTCCTCAGGACTGGGGAATGGCTGATGTCGTACTTCTACACAAAAGTGGTGACAGGGAAGAAGTGTCAAACTACAGGCCCGTGAGCCTTAACTCAATGGCGGGAAAAGTAATGGAGGCGCTTCTGAAGGAGCGAATAGTGAACTTTCTCAAAACCAACAGGTTGCAAGATCCAAGGCAACATGGTTTTACCGAAGGACGATCTTGCCAAACAAATCTGATTGAGTTCTTTGACTGGGTGACCAGAGAACTAGATCAGGGGCATGCGATGGATATCATCTACCTGGATTTCAGCAAAGCCTTTGATACTGTTCCTCATAGGAGGCTTATCAATAAACTCAGTAGTTTTTGGATGGGTCCCAAGGTGGTAAACTGGATCAGAAATTGGTTGACTGATAGACGACAGAAGGTGATGGTAAATGGAGCTCACTCAGAGGAAAGGAAGGTGATTAGCGGGGTGCCCCAGGGTTCGGTCCTGGGCCCGGCAATGTTCAATGTATTTGTGAGTGATATTGCTGAAAGACTGAATGGAAAGGTCTGTCTTTTTGCAGATGATACGAAACATGAGAAAAGATCTACAAAAGCTGGAAGAATGGTCTAATGCTTGGCAATTAAGATTTAATGCAAAGAAGTGCAGAGTCATGCACTTGGGTAGCAGAAACACAAGGGAAATGTACGCAATAGGGGGCGAGAGGTTGGTGTGCACGGATCAGGAGAAAGACCTTGGTGTGATTATTTCTGTAGATCTCAAGGTGGCAAAACAGTGCGACAAGGCAGTGGCAAAAGGCAGGAGGATGTTGGGCTGCATATGAAGAGGAATTACCAGCAGAAAGAAAGAGGTTCTAATGCCACTGTACAAGTCACTGGTGAGGCCTCACTTGGAATACTGTGTTCAGTTTTGGAGACCGTATCTTGCAAATGATGTAAAAAGAATGGAAACTGTTCAGAGGAAGGTAACCAAAATGATTTGGAGCCTGCGTCAGAAGCCTTATGAGAAGAGACTTGAAGACCTAAATATGTACACTTTGGAGGAGAGGAGGGATAGGGGAGATATGATTCAGACCTTTAAATACTTAAGGAGAAATAATGAACAAACAAGCCTCTTCCAAAGATGGGGAAGCTGTAAAACGAGAGGGCATAACATGAAGCTGCAAGGTGGAAAATTGAAAGGCAATGTCAGGAAATACTTTTTCACTGAGAGGGTGGTGGATGCTTGGAATGCCCTCTCGATGGAGGTGGTAGGGGCAAATACAGTGACAGAATTCAAAATGGCATGAGACAGACACAATGGATACATTTATAGCAACAGAATAAAATCAAAATAAACTGAACCATCTAACTTCTCAACAAATAGGGGTGTCCTGCATGGAGCGGTGGGTTCACCCCTAAACAAAGACATGGGGAGGGGTGGCCTGCACAGAGTGGCACCTACTCCTGCCATCTTACTCCAGCCATCTTACTGGGCAGACTAGATGGACCATACTGGTCTTTATCTGCCGTCATTTACTATGTTACTATTTGTACCACACATACTGTTACACGTGAGCTAATTTTATAAGAGGCTTTTACATGCATATTCTAGCATACATGAAAAATCCTTTATGAAATTACCAGCTGAGTGTCAAGGAAAGTGAAAAGAGGAGAAACATCAACACTCTAAGATTCGTACAAATCAAGACAACAGTGGCATTAGCACAGCAAGGAACTGAGCCAAAAAGCTGCTGGAACAGGGTAGGCAAAAGGAACAGCAATTAGTATTTTGAGAAACCCATGGTACCACAAGATGGGCAGGACTCTGAGATATAACACCCCAGTAGGCCAAAAGAACAGCTGGGCAGCAACAGGAGCAAGAGTGGCAGAAATAACCTAAGGAACAAAATAGGAACAAAGCAGAGTGAAGAGCTGCATAAACAGAGTCACCAAAAGAGAGGCACATCAGCCCAAGGAAGCTTAAAGAGGTCAGGGCAGAAGAATATTTACTATTTTCCTCTTCTTTGTATTTGGAGTCAAACAGATGAGTGGAACCAAGAGTGTGCCAGGGTAGCAGGCCCAGGCTAGGCATTAGCAACAGCAGTTAGAATGATGACAAGATCTCAAAACATCCACAGAAGATTTTGGAGCAATATATCCTGCAAGACCAAGAGAGCAGCTAGGCAGAAGGGGCACACTGGGCAACAGAAGCAACCACAGCAACAACAAAGTAAGGTGCTGAGGGTCTAAAGTGGACATTTCAGTGTGGATGAACCTTCAAAGGTTTCTCAATTGGCATGCGCAGCAGGCAGGTAACCCCTAATGATGTGAAATATAGATATGTGCTCGATGCTTTTGCCGCTCACATGGGGAGTCAGGAAAACCCAGTAACTTTACTACCAACTCAGGTACCAGTCAGGAAGGATATGGACTCACAATGTCCCCTGCCATGGAAATTACCCCTTCACTTAGCACACAGACTAGTGGAAGGAAAGGAAATGCTGGACAGTCTTGGCAAGGCCTGACCAGATCACAGGTTTGTGTGCCCAGTATGCCAGAGGTCTGTGGATATGACATTGAATGGCTTTGCAAAATGCATCAATGAAGTTGGTGCAGGGGTCTCCTTAGATGGTGGTGGTGGGGAGGGGGGGAGTCATTCATGTTTGACTAGTGCGGAGGAGGGGGTACAGATCAAAGTGCGACGATTATCATCTGTAGGAGGGAATTTGGAATAAGGAACTGGCTGAAATCCTAGGAAAGCTAAAAGAATTATAGGGCGGGGCACTTATGATACTGACTATTTGAAAGAGCACCTTTGACACCGGAAAGGGGAAGATATAGACTTCCATTTGAATCAAAAATCTTCCCCTTGGGTTAAACCCTCAGGTACTAACAGGACATGGTTTCAAGCAAGATGGCTCCCAAAAGGAAGTGGGAACCAAAAAGCAGATAGGCGTGATCAAACTGACAGGGTGAATTATAGTGATACCTGCTAATGAGAAGCAAAAGTTAACTCTGCCACAGACTCTTCTTAGAAACAGACAGAGCTAGCTCCAGAGTTGGTTCAACATGTTGCCACCCTAGGCAAACCTTAAGCCTTATGTGCCCTAGATATTTGACTTCCGTTTGAACCTGGAGTTCTGTGTCTGCAATCTTTATTGTGAGTGGAGGCTTAAATGTTGTGTCTTTTGTCACGTGAAGGACCTCTGTCTTTTTGTAGTTAATGGATAAATTATGTTGAGATAGTCATTGAGTTACTGCCTGGAAGCATTTGATTATTGTTTTGTAATCTGGATTACACAAACAGCATATTAAATAAATAGACTATTAAATAGTCATGGAAAATGGAGTATATATCATTATATCATCAGCATATATATGATAATGAATCTTATAGCTTTAGATTATAGAGCAAAAAGACTGTAAATAAATGTTAAAGTTATGTAAGTATATAAAAGTTATTTTATGCACACAAAAAATCATTTTGGTAAAATTACCACCTAAATGTATCCATTTTATTCAACATGACATGGTTACCTCCATGAGCACTGACATGCATTCCTGTTTAGAGCACTTATAACAGAAGGTAAGCAGAGCATTATAGCCTTGAAGATAGTATAACAACCAAGATGTGCGATGGATGTGCTGGAGAAAATGGCAGGGTACTTGTAGTAGTGGTATGCATGAAGACAGAAGCTCCCCTATTATGACATAGTGCAGGGGAAGTAGCCCATGTGTCTGACAAAATGAGGTTCAAATAAGCAGTGTTCCTAGTCTTGCTGGTCTATGTGGAAGGAGGTTATGAAATTGTGAGATTTTGAGACTATGACAGAAATGCATAGGTTGAGCATATACGTAAGAGAAAAGTATATAACAAATGATTGTGAATGCTGCCCTTGACTAAGAGGATAACTAAAAGTAAAAAATGCATAAGAAATATTTTACAGATGTAAACAAGTGGTTAGTTTTGGCTTTTCCTGTTAGCATTTTGATGTGTACTGCTTCCTGCTAAGGTATTAGTGACTTGGTTTCAGATTGTGATAACTTTTTTTTTTTTTTACATGTGTGAATGCTAGAGTTTCCCCCCATTACTTCCTATGGAACTGGGGCCAATAAGTATTTCAAGTAATATGCAAAGAGCTTGTGCTGCAATAAGGTCCTGACTCTTATTTTGGGAGTAGTGTTCCTGATTTTGAAGCATTGCCTCGGCCTGCTGAGCTGCTGTCCTCAAACTGCAGCAGGTTCAGTTAGATTACAAATATCATTAAAAAAGGCAAAACAAAAAAAATAGTAACAAAATAAAACAAAACAGACAGACTTTGTACAAGCTTTAAGATTGCAAATGTTTGTAGCGAACTGATCGGTTTTTCATACGGTCTTAGGGAAGGGCAGATAGAAAAGGACTGCTAATGCTTTCCAGCTACATCACTTCCTAAGAGCAAAACTGACAACCTGGAACATAGGCAAGATAAGATATAAGGCTTTTAAATCCAATTCAATTATTTTTTTCTCCTAAATAGCTTGGTCCAAGACTATTTAGAGCTTTAAAGTTACACTTATGAGTTGGGATTTGACCTTTGCTTCTGTTAGAAGTCAAAGAAGGGCTTCACAGAGAAAACATGATCCCTTGTTCACAGATCACCCATTAACCTTCCAGCTAGACCTATTCTGGATTAGCTATGATCTTTTTCACTGTTTCTGTGCAAGGGCTTGAGTTACTGTTGCCAGATCCTTTTTCAATAGAAATGGTTGGATTTGCTGTAAAATCTTACACTATGCAAAGACTGCCTGAAACACTAATGAGATTACTGTGCCCATTGACAGCAGCTTACATCACCCAAGTGACCTTGCAGATCTGACATAAAGTGGTTTGTAGATTGTTACTGTTAATGTGTATATCAAACTTTTTAGAGAATCCCTTAATCAGAATGCCGCCTCTTGTCAGTAGCAGATGTTCTAAAGCTGACAGATGCTGCTGAATGCTGATATTGGAGATTAGTAGGTAGCTAACATTATATTTCTTTGTTAAGTTCATTACAAATTAATGTTTAACTGGTATGATTTTAGATTTAAAACTTGAATGGTCTTAAAGGAGGATTTCTGCTGAAACATATAATTAGATATGAACTCTCCCTAGTCTGCGGTCTCTTGTGAAGGATCTAAAGGTTGGCAAAGAAAAACATTCTTTCATATTCACCTAGCATACCGTTTTGCCATGCAGTATTAGTAATAATATATGATCGTCGTTTACCAAAGTCTGGCCCTTAAGAACTCTAAGCAGACTTTGCTTTCAAAATTTTCACAATGAGTATGTACAAATATATTTGCAACATTTAGGGGCATGCTTACTAAAGTGTACTACGCAGTTAGCTCATGTTTTAGTTAAAACCAGCCAGCAACGCTAAAAGCTTCAAGCTAATTGCTTAGTGCAGTATGGGGTAGGAACGGGGTGAGTTAAAGGCAGAGACAGGGTGTGGGCAGTGCTGGCAGTTAGTGCACGGTAAGGTACCATGTGCAGTCACCACTGCAAATAGCATGAGTGGAGGAATTAAGAGCATGAGGTTATCAGCAGCATATAACACGGTCAATAGTAAAAAAGAAATAAGATCCTTAACCCCCTTCTAACTGCAACCTGAACCACACAAGCCTCTCGATATGCCTCAGTGTTACTATCCCAACCTCAGAATTCAGGCCAGCGTTCCAGTATCACCCCCACCAAGTACCTAGTATCATCTCACCCCACCAAGAGGCAGTCAACTCTAACCCCATTCCTCAATGGTGGTACAGTGGCGGGGCAGGAGTGATCCTCGAACGCTCCTGCCCTGTTGCCTCCTGGGTTCAAAATGGCAGCTATGATCCCTAGCTGTAGTCTCCTTAAACTACAACTCAGGGTCAAGCTGCCACAGGGTGTCGGAGAACCAGCTAACTCGTTGGGGGAGGAGGTGTGATACTGAATACTTTGGGGAAATTGGAGTGGGGGGGGTGATACTGGACACAGCATGGGATTGGAAGGGTTAAGATTCTAGGCAGGGGATCAGGGACATTTAATGCATGGGGCCATGATAAAGGCATTGGCAGATAGCACACGTGCACTTACTGCGCTGTTTGGCAATGCATTTACCATGTGGTAAGCAGTGGCGTGTAAAGGGCAGGGCGGTGGTTATGGTCTGCCCTGGGTGCTGGCCAGGAGGGGGATCCCATTTCCAGGCCCTCACGGAGGAGGCGAACACAGCAAGCATACCTTTGCTGGTTTGCTATGCTGCCTCCCGTCCAGGTCCAGTGGCTGTTCCCTTCCGGCTAAGTCTTGCAGTGCAGCTATTCTCATGAGATTTCACCAGGAAGGAACAGCTGCCAGGCCTGGAGAGAAAGCAGTGTGGCAAGCCAGCAAAGGTATGCTTGCTGTGTGCGCCTCCTCCATGAGGGTCTGGTGAGGAAGATGTGTATGAGCATAGTCGCGAGGAGGGGGCATTGTCCATCCGCTCCAGGCATCCAACATCGTTGGAACACCACTGGTGGCAAGTGTGCCCTGTAGTAAATGCACGACAGATGCTGGCACACCACCAACATTTACTGCACTTACTGTGTGTTAATTCCTGCATCTACTACTATAGTAAGTGCAAAAATTACCATACTTTTGTAGATATACCCCTAAGTCTGAGAACTGAAATGGTTTGCACATTTTAGTTACTCCATAAGCATGGTCAGTTTTTGCACTTACTCTGTTAGACACACCCAAACCCTCCAATCCTGCGCCATGTCCAATATCACCCCCCACCTTCCGATCCTCCCAAAGTGTCCAGTTTCAGCCCTCCTCCCCCAAAAAACACTGGATTTTGGACCACAGATGAATGACACAGAAAATAAATGGTTTGATTGGGAATTGGTGATTGCTCATTGTTATTATTAAAATATTTCTGCCTTACCTGTGATTACTCTTCTAAGCGAGTTACCTCTCTACATACAAAACTGAAACATATCTATACAGCACATATTAACACATAACAAACAGGATTCCATCAAATCCTCAGTCTGTCCTTTCTTTAATAATAAAAAGCCTTCTGGAAGAAATAAGGACCCAATATTTAAAAGCATTTATCCTGCTAGCAGCACCTGCTAACCAGATAAACCACTAAGCTAAATATTCAGTAGCACTATCTGAACAGTGCCGCTGAGTATCATCACAGGACGCCATGAAACTATCCAGACAGTGTCACTGAGTATCATCACAGACCACCATGAAACTATCCAGACAGTGACACTGAGTATCATCACAGACCTCCATGAAACTATCCGGACAGTACCGCTGAATATCATCACAGACCACCATGAAACTAACCAGACAGTGACGCTGAGTATCATTATAGACCACCATAAAACTATCCAAACAGTGCCACTGAGGATCATTATAGACCACCATGAAACTATCCAGACAGTGACGCTGAGTATCATCACAGACCTCCATGAAACTATCCGGACAGTACCGCTGAATATCATCACAGACCACCATGAAACTAACCAGACAGTGTCACTGAGTATCATCACAGACCACCATGAAACTATCCAGACAGTGACGCTGAGTATCATTATAGACCACCATAAAACTATCCAAACAGTGCCACTGAGGATCATTATAGACCACCATGAAACTATCCAGACAGTGACGCCGAGTATCATCACAGACCTCCATGAAACTATCCGGACAGTACCGCTGAATATCATCACAGACCACCATGAAACTAACCAGACAGTGTCACTGAGTATCATCACAGACCATCATGAAACTATCCAGACAGTGACACTGAGTATCATCACAGACCACCATGAAACTATCCAGACAGTGACGCTGAGTATCATTATAGACCACCATAAAACTATCCAAACAGTGCCACTGAGTATCATCACAGACCACCATGAAACTATCCAGTGTCACTGAGTATCATCACAGACCACCATGAAATTATCCAAATAGTGCCACTGAGGATCATTACAGACCACCATGAAACTATCCAAACAGTGCCGCTGAGCATCATCACAGGATGCCATGAAACTATCCAGACAGTGTCACTGAGTATCATTACAGATCACCATGAAACTATCCAGACAGTGCCGCTAAGGATCATCACAGATCACCATTAAACTATCCAGACAGTGTCACTTGTTGTGCTGCGAAGGTTTGTGTACATCGGTGATGCTGACAGCTAAGCTATCAGTAGTTTAAGAACTGGAAGGGTCTCCCAAGATGGAAAGGTCTCAACTGAAGTGTCAGACTAAGAAAACCACCCATCTGGGCAGCAGTAGAATGGGAGTGCTGGCAGTGGAGGATCACATTTCTGTGCCAATGGCAGCAGCACTAACATTGCCTGTCTGGAAGAAAGGCCTGGCAATCTACTTCTGTATCTTGCCATGAATACCCAATGAATAGTCACCAAAAGGATATCTATATGTATTTTATTGACTACAGCAAAGCCTTTGATTGGGAAAATCATGAGAAACTGTGGGCCATGTTAAGAAGCATGGGTATATCAGAACACTTGATAGTTCTCATGAGCAAACTTTACATTGATCAAGAAACAACAATTAGAATAAAATAAGGAGAAATGAAGTGGCTTAAAATCAGCAAAGGAGTATGACAAAGCTATCTACTTTCCTCCTACCTGTTTAATTTATATGCTGAACAAATTATCAGAGAAGCTGGGCTATATGAAGATTGTGGTGGAAGACTCAACAACCTTCGATATGCTGATGATACCACATTACTGGCTGGAAGTGAAGATGATCTAAAACATTTGCTTATCAAGATCAAGGAACATAGCATTAAAATGAACCTACAACTTAACATGAAGAAGACAAAGATCTTGACATCTGGCAAAATCAATATCATCATCCTTGATGGAGAAGAAATAAAAATAGTGGACAACTTTAACCTGCTTGGAATAATAATTAATAAAGAAACAATGAGCAGTCAACATTGGATCGCTGAATCTCTCCTTGGATGCAACCTTACATATTGTTATATTGTTGAGCGATCAAAGGAACCATAACTGATTGATTGCTCAACAATATAACAATATGTAACGTTGCATCTAAGGAGAGATTCAACGATCCGGTGGCCAGCCCAATGTTGGCACATCTCCTCCATTTTTGATAACACGAGAAATCGTAACATTACGTTGTGGCTGTTATGAGGGGAGTCCTTGGAAAGTTAAGTATACATCCTTTGAACCACAACAATTATGGATTTTTGGCTGGTTTTTGAATAAGATCGCTTCAATATGTTTCAAAAGCCTAATAATTCGGTTGGATTCAGTTCTGACACTGGTGGCTTGTTTCCTCAATTTTGATAGTCCATCCTTTTTGAGTTTTTGGATTCACTTCCTACACTAAATCGAGGTTACCCGATGATTGGGATATCTTATGGGTATGGTTAGGGGCCTGTTTCCTGAGTGCAGTTGAAGCCTGCATAAAAGGCTCCAGTGCCCTGCACTTTTGTGAGGCTTTCCTAACCAGGGCTCCACAGATCAAACAAACAGTAAGGATTTGAGGGTTTGGTTTGTTTGTTTTATTATATTACATTGCTAGCTCTCTGACTGGGTGCTCTTAAAAGGGTTTTGTGTATATTTTTTAAAGCAAGGTTACTTTCATTTTTGCTGTTTTAGGGGAACTTTTCTTGAGCACAGTAGGTTGCTGAACTCCAGTAACCTCCTCAGGTTTAGAAACTGCTAACACCTAATCAGGTGTTAGTGGGCCTGTTTCCTGAGGGCAGTTGAAGCCTGCATAAAAGGCTCCAGTGCTCTGCCCTTTTGAGGCTTTCCTAACCAGGGCTCCACAGATCAAACAAACAGTAAGGATTTGAGGGTTTTTTTGTTTGTTTTATTATATTACATTGCTAGCTCTCTGACTGGGTGCTCTTAAAAGGGTTTTGTGTATATTTTTTAAAGCAAGGTTACTTTCATTTTTGCTGTTTTAGGGGAACTTTCCTTGAGCACAGTAGGTTGCTGAACTCCAGTAACCTCCTCAGGTTTAGAAACTGCTAACACCTAATCAGGTGTTAGTTCCCTCCCTACCCACCCCGACTCCCACCCACCCCTAGTGAGCAGTCTTGCTTTATAGGGCACCTCCCCCTTTAACAAATCACAGTGAATTGGACCAGCACATTTTGAATATAATTAAAGAGATTTAACTGCTTTTTCTCTGAAAGGACAGCTGCGAAACCGGCTGGTACTTGGTAGATCTCTCTCTTTTGCTTTAACAGATACCTAAGCTCCACGAACAGAACAATGGCTGGGAAAAATCATATTGCTAAAGCTGTTGCCCCCATTACAGCTTCTGCCTCGGTCCAGACAGAGGTCCTACTGCCAGTTGAAGGACCGGTTCCATGTGCAGGGTGCCTGCATGCTGAAGCTCTGAGGAAACAAGTGGAGGAACAAAGAGAGGAGGTGGTGAGGCTGAGGAGCATTCAAGACAGTGAGAAGTACATTGATGAGATGCTTCTTGCAGCAACCAGGCTCTCCAGCACAGGAGAAGATGGGTGCCAACAGAATGTCGATGGTTGGACACAAGTCACCAGGGCCTGCAAAATCACCAATCCAACTTCTCCAGCCCTTGAATTGAAGAACCATTATGCAGCCCTGGAAGTGGAGGAGGTGAAAGCATCCCTGGAAAGGGAAGAACCAGAGTTCAAGTACCCCAAAGTTGCGGAATCAGTGACCAGAAGGAAACGAAGGGTAGGGGTGGTTGGAGACTCTCTTCTGAGGGGTACTGAGGCGTCCATCTGCCGACCAGACTTGATGTCCAGAGAGGTATGCTGTCTGCCTGGTGCCAAAATCCAAGATGTTATGGAGAGTTTGCCGAGACTCATCAAGCCCACTGACTATTACCCAATGTTGCTAATCCATGTTGGAACAAATGATACTGCCAAGTATACCTCGGAACGTATCAAAAGTGACTTCATGGCTCTGGGACAGAGGGTGAAGCAGTTAGGTGCACAGGTGGTGTTCTCTTCAATCCTCCCTGTTGAGGGTAAAGGCTAAGGCAGAGAGGCTCGCATCCTGGAGATGAATGCATGGCTGCGTGGATGGTATCATCGAGAGCGTTTTGGTTTCCTAGACCATGGGATGCTGTTCCAAGGGTTTCAGAGCAGAGATGGCATCCATCTGTCCAAGAAAGGTCAACGCATCTTTGGTAGTAGACTGGCTAATCTACTGAAGAGGGCTTTAAACTAGATTCGTTGGGGATGGGTGAAGAAAGCCCCCAGGTAGGCGATACATTAAATACCTTTATGGAAATGGGTAACAGGGGTAACATATGGAAAGCAGTGTGTATTAATGCCCGTAGCATGGGAAATAAGATCCCTGAAGTTGAAGCTTTGGTGGGAGTGGCTGACTTGGATTTAGTGCCAGTTACAGAAACATGGTTCACAGAAAACCATGACTGGGATGTAACTATACCTGGCTATACTTTATTCAGAAAGGACAGGGTAGGAAGAAGGGGAGGAGGAGTGGCACTATATGTAAAAACTACTATTAAAGCTTTTGAATTACAGAGCTTAAAATCGCAGCTTTATAGGTACTTACACATCTTAAAAGACAGGAGGTGCTTTCAGGTGAAGCTCATTACCCAAATCAGTCATACACTAAGGACCCGAGATTAATTAAGCTTCAGGTGAACAAGGTATATTAAACGTATTAGGTACAGTTTTAATGGTATAAATACCCATAGCAACCCCTAGTAAGTAAGAACTTAAAGATCTAGACACAAACATAAAACTAAGATGCAGACAGCAGTCCAGCAGCGGGATGGGAGCTTTCCAGTCTTTTGCATTGAGTGTCACATGTATGATTTTCTCCCAGTTGGTGAGAGGTCTTACGTGTGCACTAGGTGCAAGGAGCTCTTTGCTCTCAGGGAACAAGTCCGTTCTCTAGAGGCTAAAGTAGCAGACTTGGAAAACATAAGACAGACAGAGAGGTACATAGACGAGACCTACAGGGATATAGTCCTGATGTCCCACCTCCAGTCTGGCAGCACCCCTGTTGCCATGGAGGAGAGAGGTCACATGAGAGGAGAGCATCACCCTGGTGTGGCAGGAAGTGATCCTGTAACTAGGACCTGTCCTCTAGGTGATGTAAAACCCTCTCGCACCGAGGAAGTTTCTCCAGGGCCATGTGCCCATGAGGGAAGGGTTAGGACAGCCGTTATAGTTGGTGATTCGATCATTAGGCATGTAGATAGCTGGGTGGCTGGTGGACGTGAGGATCGCCTGGTAACATGCCTGCCTGGTGCGAAGGTAGCGGACCTCACGCGCCACCTAGATAAGGTCTTAGATAGTGCTGGGGAGGAGTCTGCTGTCTTGGTACATGTCGGTACCAATGACATAGGAAATGTGGTAGGGAGGTTCTGGAGGCAAAATTTAGGCTTTTAGGTAGGAAGTTGAAATCCAGAACTTCCATGGTAGCATTCTCCGAAATGCTTCCTGTTCCACGCGCAGGACCCAAAAGGCAGGCAGAGCTCCGGAGTCTCAATGCGTGGATGAGACAATGGTGCAGAGATGAGGGTTTTGGATTTGTTAGGAACTGAGGAACATTCTGGGGAAAGGAGGGGCTCTTCTGAAGGGATGGGCTTCACCTTAACCGGGATGGAACCAGGCTGCTGGCATTAACCTTTAAAAAGGAGATAGAGCAGCTTTTAAACTAGATATTAGGGGAAAGCCGACAGTCGCCCAAGAGCAGATGGTTCGGAAGAATGTATCCTTGAAGGATACTACCAAAAGCAGAGAGGTTCCACAAAAGAGTAAAGTAGCCCAAATGCCCTCAAGTATGGAGCAGACAGAGCTTAAAGATCCCAATTTACCCATGTCTACCAATAGCCAAATTAACATGAATAAAATGCTTGTATGCAAATGCTAGAAGTCAAAAGAATAAGATGGGAGAGTTAGAATATATAGCACTAAATGAAAGGTTAGATATGATTGGAATATCAGAGACATGGTGGAAGGAGGACAACCAGTGGGACACTGTGATACCTGGGTACAAACTATATCGTAATGATAGAGCTGATCAAATTGGTGGAGGGGTTGCGCTCTATGTTAGAGAGGGCATTGTCTCAGAAAGGATTAAAGTTTTGCAGGAAACAAAATCTGCTGTAGAATCTATATGGATTGAAATTCCATATAAAAGGGGGAAGGCAATGGCAGTGGGGGTGTACTATCGAGCACCTGGCTAGAATGACCAAATGGATGATGAAATGCTAAAAGAAATCAAGGAAGCTAACAAAAGTTACAGCGCAGTAATAATAATGGGTGATTTCAATTACCCCGGTATCGACTGGGTCAGTGTCACGTCAGGACATGCTAGGGAGATAAAGATCCTAGATGAAATAAACGACTGCTTCTTGGAGCAGCTGGTTCATGAATCGACCAGAGGGGAAGCCATATTAGACCTAGTCCTTAGTGGAACACCAGACCTAGTGCAAGAGATAAGGGTGTTGGGGCCACTTGGCAATAGTGATCATAGCATGATTGCCTTTGATTTAATTAGTGGAGGAGGGATAGTAAGGAAATCCACAGTACTACCTTTTAACTTTCGAAAGGGAGACTATGATAAAATGAGGAAAACAGTTAAGAAAAAAACTAAAAGGAGCAGTTGCAAAGGTTAAAGACGTACTTCAAGCTTGGGTGTTGTTGAAAAATACTATCTTGGAAGCCCAGACCAGCTGTATTCCATGCTTTAAGAAAAGTGGAAGGAAGTCCAAAAAACTGCCAGCATGGTTTAAAGTTGAGGTCAGAGAGGCTGTTGTTGCCAAAAAAGCATCTTTCAGGAAATGGAAAAAAAAGCCAAACGACAAAACCTGGAAATAGCACAAGCACTGGCAAGTCAAATGCAAGGCATTGATAAGGCAGGCAAAGAGAGAATTTGAGAAGAAGCTTGCTGCGGAAGCAAAAACGCGAAATAAAGACCTTTTCAAGTACATTCGTAGCAAAAAACCTGTGAGAGAGTCAGTTGGTCCATTAGATGATAAAGTGGTTAAAGGAGCACTAAAAGGCGACAAGGCGATAGCGGAGAGACTGAATGAATTCTTTGCTTCGGTCTTTACCGAGGAAGATGTAGGGATGTTACCCATGACTGAAGTGGTATTTAAAGGTGCGGAAGAATTGAAGGAAATATCGATACCTCGGGAAGATGTATTACAACTATTAGATAAACTGAAGAGTAGCAAATCACCTGGGCCAGATGGTATACATCCAAGGGTGTTGAAAGAACTGAAATATGAGATTGCAGACCTGCTATTAGTAATCTGTGAACTATCATTAAAATCATCTCTAATACCTGAAGATTGGAGGATCGCCAATGTAACACCAAGTTTTAAAAAGGATTCCAGGGGTGATCCGGGAAACTACAGACCGGTGAGCCTGACGTCAGTACCAGGAAAAATGGTAGAAACCATCATAAAGAATAAAATTACTCAGCATGTAGATAGTCACAACCTAATGGGAGTCAGCCAACATGGCTTTAGACAAGGAAGATCTTGTCTTACTGATCTGTTATGTTTTTTTGAAGGAGTGAATAAACAGGTGGACAAAGGTGAGTCAGTTGATATTGTGTATCTGGACTTTCAGAAAGCCTTTGACAAGGTCCCTCATCAGAGACTTTTGGCAAAACTAAAGAGTCATGGGATAGGAGGCAGTGTACTATTGTGGATCAGGAACTGGTTAAAAGATAGAAAGCAGAGGGTAGGGCTAAATGGCCAATTTTCCCAATGGAGAAAGGTGAATAGTGGTGTACCCCAGGGATCTGTGCTGGGTCCGCTGCTTTTTGACATATTCATAAATGACCTGGAAAGTGGAATAACAAGTGAGGTTATCAAATTTGCAGATGACACAAAACTATTTAAAGTTGTTAAAACCCAAGAGGATTGTGAAAAATTGCAAGAGGATCTTGATAAATTGGAGGACTGGGCATCAAAATGGCAGATGAAATTTAATGTGGACAAGTGCAAGGTTATGCACCTAGGGAAGAACAACCCAAACTATGGTTACACGATGCAAGGTTCCAAATTAGGAACCACCACCCAGGAAAAAGATTTAGGCGTCACTGTGGATACCATGTTAAAACCCTCGGCCCAGTGTGCAGCAGCGGCCAAGAGAGCAAATAGAATGCTAGGTATGATAAGGAAAGGAATGGAAAATAAAACAAAAGATATTATAATGCCTCTATATTGTTCCATGGTGAGACCGCACCTTGAATATTGTGTGCAATTCTGGTCGCCGTATCTTAAAAAGGATATAGCGATTTTAGAAAAGGTTCAGAGAAGAGCCACCAAAATGGTAAAGGGGATGGAAGGATACTCCTATGAAGAAAGGCTAAAAAGGTTAGGGCTCTTTAACCTGGAAAAGAGACGGCTGAGGGGAGATATGATAGAAGTCTATAAATTAATGAACGGAGTGGAACGGGTAAACGTAGATCGATTGTTTACGTTATCAGAATATAGAAAGACTAGGACATGCAATGAAGCTAAGGGTAAACTATTTAAGACTAATAAAAGAAAATATTTTTTCACTCAACGTGTAATCAAACTCTGGAATTTGTTACCGGAGGATGTAGTAAAGGCTGTTAGTGTAGCTGGGTTTAAAAAAGGTTTGAACAAGTTCCTGGAGGAAAGGTCCATAAACCATTATTAAGAAGTGACCGAAGATATCAATGCTTGACCCAGTACAAGCATTGTGGAACTTGTGTCTCTTGGAGAAACTGCTAGGTACTGTCATGATGTGGGCACTGATAAAGTTGTTTTGAAGAAAAGAAATCCTGTTTCTTTAGAGGAACTAGATGTGCAGCTACCCCCAGGCACAGCTAGAGGGAGCAGGAACAGACATGCCGGACTTAATGAACCTAAGCTCTCTGATGACCTGCAGCTGAAAGGGAACCAGGAAGTCATCAGTAACCGTTCACTTTATAAGCCAGAGCAGAATGCTTCTGGAGAGGAAGAGAAAGAGGAAGAGGACGGGGAAGGAGTAGAGCTGGTAGTAGAAGAAGGAGAAGGAGAAACAGCAGAGAAGCCTGGAGGCTACCAAGGAGATAAGCCTGATTGCTGTGAAGGAAGCAAGGCTGGGAGCTGGAGGAGAAACAGACCTCACAAGGTGGGAAGCCAGAAGGCCCAAACTGATCCTGTTGTACAAGGGCAGTTTTGTGGAAGTTACCCCAAGGTGAGAGCGTCTGCCACGCCTAGTTCCTATACTTTGCCTGGAGATAGAATAGAGAGAAGAAAGCCAAGAACCAGAGAGAAAGGTTCTGACAGAAGCTTATTATCTCTAGAGGATCATTGCCCAGTTTCACCTGTTCAGAGGGAAAAGCACTTTTATAAGCAACAGAAGTTTTTACCCAGAGTGAGAGGAGAATCCAACAGCAGTTTTATTCCACTGCCTAGAAGCACACCTCGGTATCCGGTTGGCAGGCAGAAGTGCAGCTACCAAGGGAGAGGTGCAGGAAAAAGAAGCACTGTGGATTTTATCTCACCAAAGCCAAGGTATGAGGCATTAAATATTGACTGTGATAATTGTGCTACTAAAAGCTCTACTAAAACAAGTATTCCTTCTATGAGAAACAAGAATCAAGACTGGTTTAGTAAACTACCACCAGCCCTGAGAATCCCTGGCTATAGGAAGCCAGACTCCCAAGTTTTAAACTACCATGCTGAGATAGACAGGGACAGTGAACGCTCCTTGAATGAGTACAGGGGAGAAGAATCTATGCCAGAGTTAATGGAATGTGATTGGTGCACTGCCTATGCTCCAAAGTCTGTATGCTCCACATACCATAGAAGAATAAGTGAAATATAATTTAATGTTTCTTATACTGAATGCTACTATGGAAAAACTTGCCTTAACTGTGAAGTAACAGTTAAGTGCTCAGTGAATATTGGTACCTTTCAAGACAAAGGACTGTTTCTGTTATCTGGAATTATCTCTTAGTTGAACCTTGCTTTAAACAGGGAATAAAAGCCTTTATTTCCCTCCACCTAGTCTCTTTGATCATTAACGTCTCTACATAGTGGCGTAAAATCTTTGTGTCACCGGGAACCCCGTGACAGTACATATGACCTAGATTGGCCACTGTTGGAAACAGAATACTGGGCTTGATGGACCTTGGTCTGACCCAGTATGGCATATCTTATGTTCTTATGTAAAAGGGAGAGAGGAGGCATTGTGGGTTAAACTAGGAAGAGGGAAAGAGAAATCTATTTGCATTGGTGTGATATACAGACCTCCCTCACAAGAGGAAGAGGTGGACAGAGAGTTAATTGAAGACATACGCAGCATTGCTAGGAAAGGGGAAGTGCTACTGATAGGAGATTTCAATATGCCAGATGTTGATTGGCACATTCCTGCTGCAGTATCATCTAGAAGTAAGGAGATCCTGGATTCTCTACAGGGAGAACTATTCAGGCAATTGGTAACAGACCCCACACGTGAAGGGGCCATACTGGACTTGGTGCTTACCAATGGTGAAAGTGTTTCTGATGTTGTAGTGGGAGATCATTTTGCATCCAGTGATCACCAGATGGTGTGGTTCAGTATTAGGACTAGGGCTGTTAGAATCCATTCCAAGGTGAGGATCTTAGACTTTAGGAAGACTAACTTTGCGAAGATGGGCCAATACCTCAGGGAGTCGTTAGTGGGATGGGAACAGCTGGGGGATGTAGAAAAACAGTGGACAAAACTGAAAGGGGGTATTTTAAAGGCAACCAACCTTTTTGTTAAAATGGTAAATAAAGGCAAAAGGAACAGGAGACAGCTATGGTTTTCGAAGGAAGTAGCTGAAAAACTGAAGAAAAAGAGGGAGGCCTTCATGAAATACAAGAGATCACAGAGAGAGGAAGACAGGCATCTGTATTTGGAAAAACTTAGAGAAGCTAGCAAAGTAGTCAAGAAGGCAAAGATTCAAAAGGAGGAGGAAATAGCCAATGCAATAAAATGGGGGGATAAGACATTTTTCAGATATATTAGTGAGAAGAGGAAGGGCAAAAGTGGTATTGTCAGACTCAAGGGTGCAGGGGAGGAATATGTAGAAGCTGATAAGGATAAAGCGGAATTGCTTAACAAATATTTTTGTTCTGTGTTCACAGATGAAGAACCAGGAGCAGGACCTCAGAAAACACCCACAAATAAGAACAGAAGCAAGGAACATCTTGAACAATTTTCAGAAGACTGTGTTCGTGAGAAACTAGCTCAACTTAAAGTAGACAAAGCGATGGGACCGGATGGGATACACCCTAGAATACTGAGGGAACTTGGGGACGTTCTAGCAACTCCACTGACTGACCTTTTCAATGCCTCGTTGGAGTCGGAAGTGGTGCCAAAGGACTGGAGAGAGGCTCATGTGGTGCCTTTACACAAAAGCGGAAGTAAGGATGTGGTTGAAAACTACAGGCCGGTTAGTTTAACTTCGGTGGTGAGTAAATTATTGGAAACGCTGCTGAAAGAGAAAATAGTGAGGCTTCTGGAGTCCAGCGGATTACAGGATCCGAGGCAGCATGGATTCACCAGAGGCAGGTCTTGTCCGACAAATCTGATTGATTTCTTTGACTGGGTGACCAGGGAGTTGAACCGAGGGAGAGCTCTAGATGTGGTGTATTTAGATTTCAGTAAAGCTTTTGACACTGTTCCTCACAGGCGACTTATAAACAAACTGATCACCCTAGGGATGGACCCTAAAGTTGCTGCTTGGGTTAGAAATTGGTTGGGTGGGAGGGGACAAAGAGTACAAGTAAATGGAGCTCACTCTGAGGAGAAGGATGTTACCAGTGGTGTGCCCCAGGGATCTGTCCTTGGTCCGATTCTTTTTAACATCTTTGTTAGTGATGTAGCGGAAGGGCTGTCGGGTAAGGTTTGCCTCTTTGCAGATGATACCAAAATCTGCAATAGAGTAGACACCCAGGAAGGTGTAGATAACATGAGGAGGGATCTAGCTAAGCTTGAAGAATGGTCTAGAATTTGGCAGCTGGGATTTAATGTTAAAAAATGTAAGGTCATGCATTTGGGCTGCAGCAATCCAAGGGAGCAATACAGTATAGGAGGTGAAGTACTTTTGTCCACTAAAGAAGAGCGGGACCTAGGCGTGGTTGTGTCTGATGATCTTAAAGTAGCTAAACAGGTAGAAAAGGCGACGGCAAAAGCTAGAAGGATGCTTGGGTGCATACGGAGAGGAATGGCTAGCAGAAAAAAGGAGGTGATAATGCCTCTGTATAAGTCTTTGGTGCGACCTCATTTGGAGTATGGTGTGCAATTCTGGAGACCGCACCTTCAGAAGGATGTGAACAGGATGGAGTCGGTGCAGAGGGTGGCTACTAAAATGATTAATGGGCTTCAATATAAAGCATATGAGGACAGACTTAAGGATCTTAATATGTACACCTTAGAGGAAAGGCGGGATAGAGGTGATATGATTGAGATGTTTAAATACCTCCGTGGCATAAATGTTCAGGGAGAGAGCCTCTTTCAATTGAAAGCAAGTTCTGCTACGAGGGGACATGGGATGAGGGTGAAGGGAGATAGATTCAGGAGTGATATGCGGAAATATTTCTTTACGGAAAGAGTAGTGGATCCGTGGAATAGTCTCCCAGTGGAGGTGGTAGAGATGAGGACAGTAACTGAATTCAAAAAAGCATGGGACCAACACAGAGGATCTCTAAAGGTAAAAAGTGGACTGTTGTAGTTGTTATGGAAGGACAGACTAGATAGGCCATGTGGTCTTTTTCTGTCATCATGTTTCTATGTTTTCTATCCCCGTTTTATATATAAAAAAGTAAAAAGGAACGTTCATGCTACAAGAAGGGTGCACACTTTCAAGTAATCATGTCCTGGCAATGTCCCAGTTTATATACTATTTCTTATTATTTCCTTTTTAAATTGGTCTTGTTTTATTTGATTATTATTCATGTATCAAATATGTGTGCATATATAGTCCAAAGCTATTTCACTAGCCACATTTTTTTTTGAAGATATTGGACATTTTGGGGTTGAACTGCAAGGGTGCTAATAATGTTTGGCCACAACTGTATGTTTTTATATGTGTATATAGTATTTTAATAAATTTTAAGCATTTGTTTATCGGTTTGAAATATTTTGTTGGTTTTGTTGGCTTTGCACTTTACTTAAAAGCATCTGAGTTACTTTTACCTTTATTGGAACCGCACTGTCAGGATGCCCTAACTTCTTTCTTTTGTTAGTATTCTTCAAGGCTACATCATTCTGAACTATGCGCTCTTGAGCTTCTGTTGGCTTTCCTCTATTATCTATTTTAAAAGCTGTTCTATCTCATTTTTAATGACAGCAGTCTAGTTCCACCCTGGTTAAGGTGTAGCCCATCCTTTCAGAAAAGGCCCTCCTTCCCCAGAATGTTGCCTAGTTCCTAACATATCCAAAACCCTCTTCCTTGCACCATCGTCTTATCCACACATTGAGACTCTGGAGCTCTACCGGCCTTTTGGGTCCTGTGTGTGGAACAAGAAGCATTTCTGAGAATGCTATTCTGAGAGTTCTGGATTTCAACTTAGTTCTGGAATTCAAATTGCATAAATGACATGGCCAGTTTTATAAGTATGCACACTGCCCTAATGGTATGTACTTTCATTGGGACATGCATATGGGCAGAAATTGCGCAAGGTGTGGGTGGCAAACACAAGTACACAGGCTTGAGCAATTTATACCAGCTCTGGGTCTGGTGTAAGTGATCACACCTTAAATAAAATTGCTTTCTTTCATACTTACACCTCATTTAAAAAAGTGTATATATAGTTGACTTTATAAAATAGGCATAAAGTACACATCTGATAATGCATGCCAACTAGGCTCCAATTTGTAAAATTATCCTCCACATGATCAACCTATCCAACCTAGATTGAAAAATAAAATGATCAGACAACAAATGTAAAAAAAAATGTCAGATCTTAGAAAACGAACTGTGTCAGCTTTGAAGAAGCACATTTTTCATAGCTGAGGAAGAAATATATTTCTGTTTTTTTTCTTCAATGTTCCACAGCTTAAACAGAATCTGTATTTAATGTGTTTTGCAATAAGCAATAGTACCTATTGGGGAGGCTCTAACCAGCTGAGAAATGGTGACATTTAACTTGCCAGTTAATGTCCTTTTCTTGAATCCTTCTAGACCAGTCCAGACAAGTGATTTATGCTCCCCTACCAGCAGATTGATGGAGACAAAAAACCAAAGAAAAGCCCAGATTTCAATGACATCACTCCTATGCCTATTTGCCTCAGCCACCAGAGGTCCCTTCAGTATTTTTCCCAAAGCATATTGGAGAACATGGCAAGCTGCTTCCGCAACAGATAAGCCGAGGCAATGGCCTCCTTAAGCCAGCACCCCAAAGTTGACTTAGCTGCCATATCACTCTTGCGCGGGCCATCAAACAGCACAAAAAATGGTTGGACTAATGAAAACAATTCGTAATCTCCAAATACCGAGAAGCACCCTCCGGACATCCACAAGGTGAAGATCCTTATCCTTCCCCCGACACTGCTCCTTAGAGAAGGAGGCAAGCAGACCACCTGGTTCACATGAAAGGGAGAAAGCACCTTAGAGAAGAAGAAAGGCACAGGCCAAATGGAAATGGCCTCCTTTGAAAAGGACAGTTAGGATCTTGGCAAGACAGAGCCTGCAGTTCGGAAATCTGCCTTGTGGAACAAATCACGAACAAAAAGACTGTTGAGTATAAAATCCTTCGAAGTAGCACACTTCAATGGCTCAGAGGTTGCCACCATAGGGCCCTGAGCATCAGACTGATATCCCGGGAAGGGATCACAGACTGGACAGGAGAACACAGATGTCAAGTCCCATGGAGAAAGCGCAAGACGTCTGGGTGCAAGGCTAGAGACTTAACAGCCTGCGCGTGAACTCCTGAGAACTCAGGCTCCACCAAGTCATGAAGGACTGCTGGAGAGGCTGCATATGAGCATGCGCCCATGGCATCATCTCTATTGTCGCCACCATCAATCCGAGTAGCTGAAGAAAATCCCAGTATCTGGGAGCCTGCTGTGCACAGAACAACACCAGGCAATCCAACAGTCTTTTGACTTTCTCCTCTGGCAGGAAAACCTCTGCCTGCTCTAGTGTTGAAACATGCTCCCAGGAACTCCAGGGACTGGGAAGGCAACAGCTGACTCTTTACCCGATTGATCACCCAGCAGAGGTTTCCCAAAAAGGACACCTGGGACACCACCTGAGATGCTTCTGAAAGGGAATGGTCCCGGAGGAGCCAATCATTTAGATATGGATGGACACAGATCCCTTGGCACTACAGCCACCACCACCACCACCACCATTACCTTCCTTGGAGAACATCCTTGGAGCAGTGGATAACCCAAAAGGAAGGGTGGTGAACTGATAGTGAGAGCCAAGCACAGCAAAACACAGATACTTTTGCTGATCTGCCTGAATTTGTAAACGATAATATGCCTCAGCCAGATTCAGAAAAGCCAAGAATTCCCCTCGGTGCACTGCATGAATCATGGAACGAAAGGTTTCCATCCAGAAGCACAGGACACTCAAGGGCTCATTGACCCCCTTGAGGTCTAGAATGGGCTGGAAGAAAATGTCCTTTTTGGGCATCTCAAAATAAATGGAGGATTTGTCCTTGCCCCTCTCATCCAGGCGGACAAGCACCCCCACCTTTAAGTGCAGCAACTTGTCCAAGGTGCACAGCAGCACTTTGATCGCAGACCCACAAGGGGAGATGACAAAGGCATCCGGAGTTGGCTCTTTGCTTCCAGGATATAGCCAAATGGAAAGACATCTAGCACCCAGCGATCCCTGATAACCTGGTCCCATTACTGAAAGAAAGGGAAAAGCCTGCCTCCAATCGGAGGAACCAGGGAATGGGCCCCCAAACCTTCATTGCACAGCCTGAGAGGGGCCTCCTTTGGAAGGGAATGAGTCCCTGGGACCACATACTCCATGAAAGGACTGAGAGAGAGCCGAAAATCCATAAGGGGAAGAAGGGGTCTCCAGGCTGGTAGTGATGGAAATCCTGAGACCCCTGGGAGTCCGACCAGCGCTCCCATGAATAGCGAGCTGAGGCTGATGGAAAAAGAGCTCCTACTCGCTACACAGGCCCCTTGGACCAGTCCTCCAGAAGGCATATGATTTTGTCTTGCCCAGGTTCTTTACCTGCTTCTCCCAATTGGACCCAACAGCCAGATAGGCAACCGGGCTTTGGAAGAGGAGTTCGCTGCCCCATGTCACTGTTGACAGGGCACAATCTCTAGCTGCTAGACATACCAGGTCATATATGGCATCAAAAAGGAAGGCCATAGCCAACTCCAAAAGAGGGGTAGAATCAACCAGAAGAAGAAACTGAATCCACTGGGGCAAAGTCCGAAATGTCAGGTTTGCACATTTGGCCAACTGAAGAATAGCAGCCATTATAGCAAATTGGTTCTTCAACACAAATCCATCTTTCAGCCAAGAGTATCTTACAAGGTCAATCTGCCTTCCACAGGAATGGTGGTTCATCTGGTAATTGCTGTGACCTGTGCATCAACCTTGGAAATATTAAACCACACAATGCACTCCCTCTCCAGGAGAGCATGCATATTCTTATACAACCTTAGCCGCTTAGGTGGGGAATTGTGAGAATCCCACTCCAACCGGGGTCCTTCAGCACCTCCAGGAACAGGAGACAGGAGTGGATGCCTCTTTAATTCCAGCTCCATGTCTGGAGCATCCGCCAAGCTCAAGGTGGATAAACTCTGGTATCAACCACTCCAGTTCCTACTCCTAGAAGAGGTGGATAACATTGGCCTCCTCACAAAACTATGAAGGCAAGAGTTCTTCTTCATTCACATCAAACATCTCAATTCTAGTCACAATCCCAAATCTCAGACAGATCCCAGCTGATCCTCATCTCCAGGGGGTGCCTTTTGCCGGGGATGCTTATCCATCAATTCAACATGGCTTCCACTCTTAGATTGCCCCTCACAAAACTGCACTTGGGGAAAACCAGAGGTTGCAGGGTCTGAATTTCCAGGCCTGCTGTAAAAGGAAAAGAATCCCAGGGGGGACTATCCAGACTCTGGAGGGTCTCCTTGTGGAAATGACCCCCCACACTCAGGGGCATAATCACTGATGATCCCCTAGAGCAGCGATGGCGAACCTATGGCACGCGTGCCAGCTGTGGCACGTGAAGGCCTTGCAGCTGGCACGCGGGAAGGTCCGCAATTAAGATATGCGGCGCGGCGGGAGGTGAGTGTGCTGGTGTCCAGGGCCGGCCCGTCCATTGAGCAAGAATGTTTTTTGCACAAGGCCCCGCGTTTCAGGGGGCCCCGCGCAAAGAACATTCTGCTTTCCTCAAAATTACATTAAAAAAAAAAGCTGGCTCTCTGGCTGCTGCCGCTGTCACCGCGGCAGAATGCAGTGTCCCGCGGGGCCCCCTCTGCGCCGGCTGAGCCCTCTGCCCGGCTTTCAGATTCGTGAAGGGAGAGTGTCTCTCCCTCGCGTCTCTGTTAAGCCCGCAGGGGCTAATGGGAAATTTCCCATCAGCCCCTTTAGACGCGAGGGGTTGATGGGAAATTTCCCATTAGCCCCTGCGGGCTTAACAGAGACGCGAGGGAGAGACACTCTCCCTTCGCGAATCTGAAAGCCGGGCAGAGGGCTCAGCCGGCGCAGAGGGGGCCCCGCGGGACACTGCATTCTGCCGCGGCGGCAGCGGCAGAAGCCAGAGAGCCAGCTTTTTTTTTTGGACTGCTAATGGGCTGGGGCTGGGGTGGGGGGGCTGTTAGGACTGCTAATGGGCTGGGGGGGTTAGGACTGCTAATGGGCTGGGGGGGGCTGTTAGGACCGCTAATGGGCTGGGGGGGTGGTGGGTTAGGACCGCTAATGGGCTAGGGGGGGGGTGGGGGGGGGGGGTTAGGACCGCTAATGGGGTGGGGGGGTTAGGACCGCTAATGGGCTGGGGGGTTTGTTAGGACTGCTAATGGGCTGGGGGGGGGGTTAGGACTGCTAATGGGCTGTGGACTGATGGGGGCTGTCTGGAAATGGGGTGATGGGGGGGTTAGAACTGCTAATGGGCTATGGGGGGCTGTTAGGACTGCTAATGGGCTGGGGGGGTGGGTTAGGACTGCTAATGGGCTGGGGGGGTGGGGGGGCTGTTAGGACTGCTAATGGGCGGGGGGGCTGTTAGGACTGCTAATGGGCTGGGGGGGACTGCTAATGGGCTGGGGGGGGTTAGGACTGGTAATGGGCTGGGGGGGGGTTAGGACTGGTAATGGGCTGTGGACTGATGGGGGCTGTCTGGAAATGGGGTGATGGGGGTGTTAGAACTGCTAATGGGCTATGGGGGGTGGTTAGGACTGATAATGGGCTATGGAGGGGGCTAGGACAGGAAATGGGCTGATGGGGAGGGGTTAGGACTTGAGGTGGGCTGATGTGGTTAGGACTGGTAATGGGCTGTGGGCTGATGGGGGGGGTTAGGACTGGCAATGGGCTGATGGGGTTAAGACTAGCAATGGGCTGATGGGGTTAAGACTGGAAGTGGGCTGATGGGGGGGTTAGGACTGGTAATGGGTTATAGGGGGGGCTTAAACTGAAAATGGGGTGATGGGGGGTTAGGACTGGAAGTGGGTTGATGGGGGGCTAGGACTGGTAATGGGTTGGGGGGTTGCTATGACTGGAAATGGGCTGAGTGGAAGGGGAGGCTTGAATTGCAAATAGCTGATGGGGAGGGAGCTTGGAATGGAAATGGGCTGTGAGGGAAGGGAGCTAGGACTGAAAATGGGCTGATGGAGCAGCTAGGATAGGACTGGAAATGGGCTGTTGGGGGGAGCTAAGACTGGAAATGGGATGTGGTGGGGGCTTGAATTGAAATGGACTCATGGAGGGGCTAGAACTGAAAGTAGGCTCATGGGGGGGGGGCTTGGACTGGAATTGGACTGAGTGGAGGGGAGCTATGATTTGACATGGGCTGATGATGGGGCTAGGAAATGACTAGAAGTGGGCTGATGGGGGGCTAGGATTGGAAATGAGCTGATGAAGGGACTCAGACTGAAAATGGATGGGGGAGCTAGGACTGGAAATGGGTTGATGGTGGGCTAGGACGGGAAATGGGCTGATGCAGGGACTAGAAGGGAATGGATGCTGGGTGAGACTGGAACTAGAAGGGAGCTGATGTTGGGGGAGGATTAGAATGGGATGGGGCTGGGAGAGTAAAATGGAGAGGGGAAAAATATTTTGTGTGGGAGGGATGAAAAATCTACAATTGGCCTGGTATTGGGAGAGTAAGTGGGGATTGAGGATGGAGGGGTAAAATTTGTGTGGATGAAATAGGAATGAGGAAAGAGCAAAAGGAGAAAGATTAGTATTTTAAAGCAGATGTAGAGAGAGAGAATGGAAAAAAAACTAGAAGAGAGAAGAAAGAACAAATGGACAGCAGACGATGGACAGTTAGCAGAAAACATGAAGAAACCAGAAGAAAGTGGCTGGAGCAATTGCAACTGAAAAAAAATGCACAAAAGGTAGAAATATCTCTTTATTTTGAATTTATTAACTGGAATATGAAACCTCTGGGAAATGTGCATCATTAACATCTGTGCTTTGTTTGGTACAAGAGGAAATTAATTTATAGTTTTATTTCTACAATGTTGTTGTACATTCCAAGTTTGGCTTTTGGGGTTCCCAGTTTAATTATTGCCTTCCTGTTTCTAAATTGAATGAAATCATTAAAACATTATAAATTGACAATAAATTGAAATGAAAACCAAAGGATTGTGAATCAAATTGATTCTCTGACAATACAAAGATTCCAACCTTTACAAATGATGTTACATAGTTCAGGCAACTTTATAAAGAGTTTTTAGATACTAAAATCTTGTTGTTAAGGTTTAATTGACGTGCTGGCACTTTGAGGAAATTCTTTGGTTTTGTGCGGCAGTTTGGGCACTCGGGCTCAAAAAGGTTAGCCATCACTGCCCTAGAGGATGGGGAGAGGCCCAGAGAAGAGTCACTGAAGCCCCCCCAATGGCTGAATATTCTTACCTGTAAGGCCATCCGCCACCTCCTGTCCTGAGGCAGGCAAAGTAGGACTAATAGCATCCCCCAGGTGAAAGAGGGAGAGAAAGCCCTCCAGAAATGACTCAGAAGAAGTCATGCAAGAAGGGCAGAGTCTAGAAGCTAGAGATGAGACGCCTCACTTGCCACAGGCCAAACAACATTTCCTGGAAGAAGAAATAGAGAGTTCAAGTAAGTATCAAAACAGCAGGTGCTAAGGCCATGGCAGCCCAAAAGGCACGCGTTAACTGTGCTTTTATTGCAATGTGTGTTACAGGTGCTAGGGTAGGAATGCACACTGCAGCTGCTCGGGTGGAATGCATGCAAGGACCGCATGACTGCAAAGTGCACAATATTAAAAATGCTACTAGCACATGCAGAAAATGGGGGGAAACCTCCGCACAGTGCCAACGGTCACAAGCAGTCCACCCTGAATTGCGTCACACACAGATGGAATCGGGAGCCCCAAACAAGGACAATAAAGAGGTCAAGCTTTGGTACTCATCCCCTGAGAGCCCCAGGCAGAGGATCTGTGCCGGGCTGAGTTCTATTCCCCTGAAACTGTTTCTCTGGCTTGGCAGCAGTGGGGGTCATTCTGAAGCACAAATAGCAGGGTTGGACATCCTGTTGAGATGTTCATCCCCGCTATTCGTGCCCTCTCCTTATCCCCTCTAACTTCCCTACGCGTTGTATGGGGAAGTTAGATGGGGGCAAGACAGGGGTAGATTGGGGGCGGTGTTAGGGCGGGCAGTGGGCAGTCGTTGGTCCCAGATGTACAGGGCCAATTCCAATGTCAGCCCTGTATGTCCAGGGCTGGTGGCTTGAATGGGGAACTTATTCCATCTCTGAGGTGGAATAAGTTCCCCTAGTCAGCAAGGTACAGCAGGCCCGGGGCCCAGAAAGGGCAGAGGATATTCCCCATAGCTCAACCCTGGCCTTAGTAGGCCAGATCGGGGGTCGGGCTGTAGGGAATGCACTGTTTTGTCCGGCAGCTGGGGATCATAGCTTTTGAATGTAGCTGCAGTGCCATGGCAACTGGACGCCTTGGCATTCTGGCTCCATTCAAAAGCCCTGACTGAGCTATCTGGGCAAGGCCTGTATGTGCAGATCGACTGTAATTGGGGTCCCGGCCTGCACATACAGGCTTGGACGTGATTCTGATCCCAAAGGGCTAGACGTGCCCCGCGGGATCAGAATCCCGGCTAACTCTGTGCGTCCAGTTCCGGGTACACAGAGGGCCAGGACGTCCAGGTAAGAATCGGGTCCAGTGCATTTAAGGAGGCTGGCAGGCAGATTTCTCTGAGAGCCTTCTGAAATCTTAGGGAGAGAGCAGGGGGAACAGAGGAGGAGGATGGCAACGAAGAGGTTGTGTGTGAGGCTGTTGAATTCTTCCATCCTTTCAGATCCTTCCAATTTTCTGGCTCCTCAACGGGCTCTTATCCTGGGTAAGAGCATGGAGCTGAACCAGTTTTCTCTCTTCCTATGGCTATCAAAAAGACCACAGTCTAGTGGAGCCTCCTACGTAATGCTCAAAGTGGTCTGTCACGAGCATTTTATCACTCTTTTTCTCTCCATTCTTCAGATTTTCTTCAAAAAGGAGAAAATCCATCTGCCATCTGCTGGAAAGAAAGAAATACTGAATGGACCTCTGGTGAGTGAGGTGAATAGAGGCATTGGAGTGATGTCACTGAAATCTGGGCTTTTCATTCGTTCTTTGTCTCTACCAATCTGCAGGTAGGGGAACACAACCTACTTGTCTGGACTGGTCTAGCAGGACAATATGGAAGTTTTGTTTGTCTGTTGGTACACATCCATTTGTTTAAGCATTCGCAAGCAGATCCTTATGGCCCCCTAATGCAGCAGGATGAAGAGCCTGTGGGATTCTTGGTCCTGCTGGCATGAAGCATGAGGCTGTGTTAAGAAATCACCAGCTCGACTTCCTGGGCCCCACCAACGAAGAGCAGGACTGCAGCCTGAGTGCCTGAGAACTGGTAAAGGTGGTGGAACATGGAGACCAAGGGAAGGTTAGAGGAGGAAGGCAGGGAAAGCAAATGGAATGGGTGGGCTAGAGAGAAGGAGGTGGATCACTGGGGAGGTGCAGAGTTAGGGGAGGGACTGAGACTTGCAAGAGTGCAAGTGAGGGAGTGAAAGGCAGAAAACAGAGATTGTGCAAATTTACCCGCCCCCACCACCCTCTCCTCCTTCCCTCCGATCTCTGAAGAAGAAACCACACTCCTCCTTTCCTCCTCCAAACCTACCACCTGTTCTTCAGACCCTATCCCCACCCATCTCCTACGTTCCATCTCCCTCACCATTGTCCCCTCCATCACTCATATCCTCAACCTTTCACTCTCCACTGCAACTGTCCCCGCTGACTTCAAACATGCTGTTGTCACACCCCTCCTCAAGAAACCCTCACTTGATCCCACATGCCCTTCTAACTACCGAACCATCTCCCTCCTTCCCTTCATATCCAAACTATTAGAACGAGCAGTCCACCGTCACTGCCTCGACTTCCTCACCTCCAAGGCCCTCCTGGACCCACTTCAATCCGGCTTCCGTCCTCTGCACTCCACTGAAACGGCACTCACAAAAGTCACAAACGACCTGTTCCTGGCTAAATCCAAGGGCCTCTACTCCATCCTCATTCTTCTTGACCTTTCTGCTGCCTTTGACACCATTGACCACGTCCTTCTCCTCATCACCCTCTCCTCGCTTGGCTTCAAGGATTCCGTAACATCCTGGTTCTCCTCCTACCTCTCCCATCGCTCATTCAGTGTATGTTCTGGTGGCTCCTCCTCCTCCCCTACCCCACTCCATGTAGGTGTACCCAGGGATCTGTCTTGGGCCCCCTCCTCTTCTCTCTCTATACCCAAGGCCTTGGCGCGCTTATCTCCTCCCATGGCTTTCAGTACCATCTCCATGCCGATGACTCCCAAATCTACCTCTCTACACCTGATATTTCTCCGGCAACCCAGTCCAAGATCTCTACCTGTCTTTCGGACATCGCTGCCTGGATGTCTCATCGCCAATTAAAATTGAACATGGACAAAACTGAACTCCTTGTCTTTCCTCCTAACTCCTCCCCACTTCCCCCTCTCTCAATCCATATGAATGGATCTACTATCCTCCCTGTTCCCTCGGCCTGCAATCTAGGGGTTATCTTTGACACCTCTCTCTCCTTTTCTGTTCATATCCAGCTTGTAGCTAAGACCTGCCGCTCCTTTCTCTACAACAACAGCAAAATCCGTCCCTTCCTCTCTGAACACACTACCAAAATGCTTATCCACTCCTTAATCTCCTCTCGCCTCGATTACTGCAACCTACTCCTCGCTGGTCTTCCTGTGAGCCCCTCCTTCCCCTCCAATCTATACAAAATCACGTTGCTCGACTAATCTTCTGCCAGCCTCGCCATGCCCTCATTATTCCTCTTCTCAAGTCGCTTCACTGGCTCCCTGTCCAGTTCCGCATCCAATTCAAGCTTCTCCTGCTAACCCATAAATGCATCCACTCTATGGCCCCTCAATACCTCTTATCTCTTCCTACGTCCCCTCTCGAAATCTGCGCTCCGCTAACAAATTACTTCTATCAATGCCTTTCACCTGCATCACGAACTCCCGACTGCACTCCTTTCACCTTGCTGCACCTTACGCTTGGAACAGCCTACCTGCGTCTGTGCGCCAGGCACCCTCCTTGACCCTCTTCAAATCCAGGTTGAAGACCCATCTCTTCACCATTGCATTCAGATCCTGACTCTTTCCTCATCCTACCCTAACCCCAGTCATCGTTTATGACCAAACTATACCACACCATGCCCTGCACAGAACTGACTAATGCTCTATACTGTTTTAACTAATGTACTGTTCTAACTAGATTGTAAGCTCCGATGAGCATGACTGATGGGCAGGGACGTCTCTTGTATGTTGGCTACCTCTTGTAGGTTAGCTGTGCAGCACTGCGTGCGTGGCGCTTTACAAGTACTGAATAGTAGTAGTAGTAGTAGTTGTTGGGAGGAGAGGGGGAGAACGCACGTCTGAGTGAAAGGAAGGAGACAGAGTGCAAGAGGGAGGGAATTTAAGGTAGGGATGGAAAATCCCATGACACACACACATTCACACATATACTCTCCAGCACCCACCCACCTCCATGATACACACACATGCGAACACCTCTCTGTCCCGCCCCTCTGTCCCAGACATGCAGGCATCCCTCGACACCTCCGATGACACGCCCATACATGCATGCACCCAACATCCCTTATGAAACACACCCCAACACCCCTGTAATACACACACACACACACATGTACACACTCCCTGGCACCCCTATGATACACACACAAATACGCACCCCCTTTTCCCTTGACACACAAACACATATGCATGCACACCTCTCCCCCCCGACATCCTCCAAGACATACACACATGCACCCTTCTTCTTCAAAACCTTTATCAGTGGAGCAGATACTCTGGAGAAACCTTGAATAAAATGTCAATATAGCCTTAACAGGCCAATGGAAAAAACTAGCGTGGCCTTTAAGCACCAAAACGGCATGTTTAAGTACACTTTAAGCACATTTAAGCTAACGTCAAATACAGAAAAGAGATGGATGCACGTGTAAATAGTGACGGAAAACTAGTGCCCAATTAACGCTATGAGTATTTAAATATATTTACAATGCAGGTAAATGAGCTGCACATAATAATCTGGTATGCAAATGATTGCTGAATCCGATGCAGAGACAGGCGAAGAGGATATTGCCACCAAGACAAAAATTTGCCTCTTCTGAACACTGATCCTACCAATTCTCCTGTAGAGATCAGAAACATGGACTCTGCTCAAAACTGACATGAACAAGCTCGAGGTCTTTCAAATGTGATGCCTGAAACAGATTTTGTGGGTCTCTTTGTGATCGCCAACGAAATGAGACAATTCGGACTACATGTGACCATCAACCTTCAGCTGAAGAACAAATCCAAAAACGCAGAATGCGATGGTTTGGCTGCCATACAAACTCCACTGGTGAGAGTGACCTGTCCACTGGAGGGATCAACAAGCAGCACCAAAGAAAACATGGCTCAAACACATCAAGGAAGTCTAGGAAGACCTAAGGAACCAACAACTGACCATCGACGAGGCAAGAAATATCGCCAGAGATCACCAAGGTTGGAAGCGTATTGTGAACACCACAAGGAATTTCCGATCAGTAATACAAGCCATGATCACACCACACCTAGACTTCACTACCTCTCTATCCTACATGGCTGTACAAAATAAGATCTAAAACGCCTTCAACTAGCTCAAAATGTCACAGTTAGAATTGTCACAAATTCCAACACAACCGAACACATTACACCAACACTCAAAGCACTCCACTGGCTACCGATACAAAGTCACGTTATATACAAAATCCTTGTTACTACCTTCAAATTATTAAACCAGATTTTCCCATCCTACTTTTCAACCCTTATTACCAAAGAAAATAACCATCGGAACCAGCGCAAAGGAAACAAAAACAAGCTCTCGATGCCATGCGACTTTAGGAAAGCTAGACATCTAACCAGCAACAAAGCCTTTTCCCACGTTGCCCCCCCCCTCCAACTTTGAAATACCCTTCCTAGCTATCTCAGAGAACAAACTGATGTAATAACATTCAGAAAAAAACTCAAAACACATCTATTCACCCTACACTTCGACAATAATGACCGACACGATACCTCTACACATTCCCCTCCCACACCTGCTCCCATCTCTAACCTAATACATCCCTATCCACAGATGAACTGTAAATAGTTATACTGTACTTGTTTTATGTTTAAGTTGCTGCCACTGTTAAGCATGCAACACATGTAAGCCTGTACATAGTTCTCTGTTCCATGTAACTGAAGACTGCATATGTTCATGCACTCTTCATAAATGTTGTTTACTGTAAACCGCATTTGATCTTCGGAAATTGTGGTATAGAAATCGTTTACAAAAAAATGAAATAAAGGAATCCAGCAGCACCTACAGCAGTTGAGAGGATGACCTGCTTCCCAAATGCCAGCTAAGGATTAAAGAAGAAGAAGCATCATTGTACTAATCATCATGAGCTCTTCTGGAGGTTGTCATCTCTCTGAAGGTATGAAAACTGCGACTTGCTTCAGACTTTTCAGCATGTCTTACAATGCAGACACACAGGAGATAGTTTTATAAACAAGCCGTCAGGATTTTGATGCAAACAACACGTAAATTTAAGTATTTTAGTGACATATATGCACAAGTGGTTACTTATACATGTAAAGATGTAACGATTCTGCAAGTACATATGTAAATTATAAAATATTATAATTTACATGTGTTCTTGAAAAATCTAAGCACAGGTATTTCCACCAGCCATAGGGCTGGATTAAGTGCTCATGAATTAAATTAACACACGTTTTAGACCTTGTCTGCCCCTATTTTATAAAGTATGTATATACTTGACTTTATAAAATAGACATCAAATGCACACATGTATTAATCTAGCCACGACTTATAAAATTAGCCCTATATCATGAATAGTTCCTCTAGACGAGCCAGAGGATCCAATTGTGCCAGTTCATCCTTTATAGGACCAGCAAGGCCTTATCAGAAATGAACAGGGAGTCATTTCAGTTGAGGTCATTAGCCCAGTGCCAAAACTCTAAAGCATATTCTGTCATTGGTCGTCAGCCCTGATGGAGACTCTTTATATTACTCTCGGCCAGGTGAGCTTGATCTATTTCTCCAAAAGCATGAAAAAGGACAGCCAAAAAATGTTTCAGGTTAATTAGGATGGTAGTCTTCTGCTCCCATGCCCGAGCTTTCTGTGTTAGTAGACTAATTACTTACTTTGAAGGAGTTAGATGGGTACATCTAACAACGAAGATGAAATCAGAGCTTGTACTGGTGTATGAACCCACACAGTTCTCCTGTACTGCCAGCAAACATTTCTGGCAATGGCCTACATAATTTCATGGATAAGATGGCAGGACTGAGCAGCCCATTGTCTTTGCTCCTGACCAGATGGCTGAAGAGCTTCCACCTTCTGCTGAAGGAACTGAAGCTGCGCTTGCATGGTTTACAAGGCCTTTGCTAGACTTTTCAGAGTACCTGCTGTCAGCTCCATAATAACCCAGCCCCAGGTTTTGGACCGGTTCAAACTTCCATGGCCTTCCCTGGGTGGGAGAATAGATGGAGAGGCTAGGCTCAGGATAGAGCAGTGTGGGCATCAAGCAGGAACAGGAACCGGGTGTGGATCAGGAGCCAAAAGGTCTTTAATCCAGGAGTAGGGTTGGTGCTGAAGCAGTGCAGTTAGAGAACAATATTCTCATTAGAGAAGTGCAAGGAGTCAGGTTGACAGTAGAAGCAAGTCAGGCCTACTGAAATCTCTTGAACCAGAAAGAGTGTCTGCGTGGCTCTATTTATATAGGGTCACTAATAAGATATACCTTTTGCTGGTTCAATGGATTTCTCAGATGGGGGGGGGGGTTCTTCCTCTACCATCTCTAGGTTATCTTCCCTGGACTTCAGCTCAGGCCATCTAGCTTCTGTTCCCCCAGCTGAAGCTTTTTGATGTCTTTGTTGCTATTGCTGCTTCTACATTAAGGTGAGCGAGCAGGATCAGGGGAAGGAGAAATGCAAAGCACCTCTCCCCCCTCCTCCCCCAGTGGCCAGGGCAGAAGGCAGGATGAGGTGGAAGTGGAACACCTCCCTCCATTGTCTATGGGCACTCATGGGATAAATCTAGCCCTGCTTTTAAGGTTAGTGCATCTTAGTAACTAGACCCCTAGGTATTTTAAACTCCCTATTAGTCCTGAAGTCCCACCTCCAGTCTGGCAGCATCCCTGTTGCCATGGAGGAGAGAGGTCACGTGACAGGAGAGCATCACCTTGGTGTGGCAGGAAGTGATCTTGTAGCCAGGACCTGTCCTCCAGGTGATGTAAAACCCTCTCGCACCGAGGAAGTTTCTCCAGGGCCATGTGCCAATGAGGGAAGGGTTAGGACAGCCGTTATAGTGGGTGATTCGATCATTAGGCATGTAGATAGCTGGGTGGCTGGTGGACGTGAGGATCGCCTGGTAACATGCCTGCCTGGTGCGAAGGTAGCGGACCTCACGCGCCACCTAGATAAGGTATTAGATAGTGCTGGGGAGGAGTCTGCTGTCTTGGTACATGTCGGTACCAATGACATAGGAAAATGTGGTAGGGAGGTTCTGGAGACTAAATTTAGGCTTTTAGGTAGGAAGTTGAAATCCAGAACTTCCAGGGTAGCGTTCTCCGAAATGCTTCCGGTTCCACGCGCAGGACCCAAAAGGCAGGCAGAGCTCCGGAGTCTCAATGCGTGGATGAGACAATGGTGCAGAGATGAGGGTTTTGGATTTGTTAGGAACTGGGGAACATTCTGGGGAAAGGAGGGGCTCTTCCAAAGGGATGGGCGTCACCTTAACCGGGATGGAACCAGGCTGCTGGCATTAACCTTTAAAAAGGAGAGAGAGCAGCTTTTAAACTAGATATTAGGGGAAAGCCGACAGTCGCCCAAGAGCGGATGGTTCGGAAGAATGTATCTTTGAAGGATACTACCAAAAGCAGAGAGGTTCCACAAAAGAGTAAAGTAGCCCAAATGCCCTCAAGTATGGAGCAGACAGAGCTTAAAGATCCCAAATTACCCATGTCTAACAATAGCCAAATTAATATGAATAAAATACATTCTCTAAAATGCTTGTATGCAAATGCTAGAAGTCTAAAAAATAAGATGGGAGAGTTAGAATATATAGCACTAAATGAAAGGTTAGATATGATAGGAATATCAGAGACATTTGGCAAAACCAAAGAGTCATGGGATAGGAGGCAGTGTACTACTGTGGATCAGGAACTGGATAAAAGAAAAAAAGCAGATGGTAGGGCTAAATGGCCAATTTTCCCAATGGAGAAAGGTGAATACTGGTGTACCCCAGGGATCTGTGCTGGGTCCGCTGCTTTTTGACATATTCATAAATGACCTGGAAAGTGGAATAACGAGTGAGGTTATCAAATTTGCAGATGACACAAAAGTATTTAAAGTTGTTAAAACCCAAGAGGATTGTGGAAAATTGCAAGAGGATCTTGATAAATTGGAAGACTGGGCATCAAAATGGCAGATGAAATTTAATGTGGACAAGTGCAAGGTTATGCACCTAGGGAAGAACAACCCAAACTATGGTTACACGATGCAAGGTTCCACATTAGGAACTACCAACCAGGAAAAAGATTTAGGCGTCATTGTGGATACCATGTTAAAACCCTCAGCCCAGTGTGCAGCAGCGGCCAAGAGAGCAAATAGAATGCTAGGTATGATAAGGAAAGGAATGGAAAATAAAATAAAAGATATTATAATGCCTCTATATCGTTCCATGGTGAGACCGTACCTTGAATATTGTGTGCAATTCTGGTCGCCGTATCTTAAAAAGGATATAGCGATTTTAGAAAAGGTTCAGAGAAGAGCCACCAAAATGGTAAAGGGGATGGAAGGATACTCCTATGAAGAAAGGCTAAAAAGGTTAGGGCTCTTTAACCTGGAAAAGAGACGGCTGAGGGGAGATATGATAGAAGTCTATAAATTAATGAACGGAGTGGAACGGGTAAACGTAGATCGATTGTTTACCTTATCAGAATATAGAAAGACTAGGGGACATGCAATGAAGCTACAGGGTAAACTATTTAAGACTAATAAAAGAACATATTTTTTCACTCAACGTGTAATCAAACTCTGGAATTTGTTACCGGAGGATGTAGTAAAGGCTGTTAGTATAGCTGGGTTTAAAAAAGGTTTGGACAAGTTCCTGGAGGAAAGGTCCATAAACCATTATTAAGAAGGGACCCAGGATATCAATGCTTGAACCACTACAAGCATTGTGGAACCTGTGTCCCTTGGGGAAACTGCTAGGTACATATGACCTAGATTGGCCACTGTTGGAAACAGAATACTGGGCTTGATGGACCTTGGTCTGACCCAGTATGGCATATCTTATGTTCTTATGAGCAGGATCAGGGGAAGGAGAAATGCAAAGCACCTCTCCCCCCTCCTCCCCCAGTGGCCAGGGCAGAAGGCAGGATGAGGTGGAAGTGGAACACCTCCCTCCATTGTCTATGGGCACTCATGGGATAAATCTAGCCCTGCTTTTAAGGTTAGTGCATCTTAGTAACTAGACCCCTAGGTATTTTAAACTCCCTATTAGTCCTTGGGTAAACAATGAAATGCCTCGGATAACTAGAAATCTTGTAGTTCAAAATCTCTCTTTGGATTTTAAGCATAGGTGATAGAGGGTCAGCAATGGCTTTACATTTACACACTGCTTGAAGGAATCAGATTTCACTTGTCTGATTGAACAGGCAGAGATTTCCACTCACCTGCTACAGCTGTTCTGTAGCATTCTTGATTCTTGCCAATATATAGGTTGACTTGGAATAGTACAATGAAAGGGCTCATGGTACCTCATCACAAGTTCTGGCAGCACAATATGTAATAAACTAATGTAGTTTGCATCTCTCACTGACACATATAAAACAATAATTTAACAACAGGTGGCAAAGTACGTATCAGTCATCTGAATTTTATAAGTAGCTTCACTATGATGCTAACAGGTTTGTCTTGGTAAGGCAAGACATGTAGATATACAGGATGCTCAAAAGTGGCAGTAGGTTGGAAACATACTTCAGAAGCACCATATATGCTTGTCTGTTCACTTGGCAGGGTTTAACAAACAAAGCAGCTGTTCTAGTTCCTGGTCTGTCTCTGTCAATCATAGAGACTGCTTTAATCAGGATGGTTATCTCCCTGTCAAACACAGACAATAGCTAACTCTTTAAATACCAGTAACTACCAGGCTTGAAAGCCATTTAATTTTTTCACTGCTAAGCAATCAGCAAGTTCTCGAATGGGAGATACACAGTTAACATATTCTGAAAGACATAGGAAGAGTAATTTTATACAAGGGTGTGTAGGCATAGAAAGCACATATATTGCACCTATTTTATAAGGGTAACATATAATGATGGTTTTATAAGAACATAAGATATGCCATACTGGGTCAGACTAAGGTCCATCAAGCCCAGTATCCTGTTTCCAACAGTGGCCAATCTAGGTCATACGTACCTAGCAGTTTCCCCAAAAGACACAGGTTCCACAATGCTTGTACTTGGTCAAGCATTGATATCCTGGGTCCCTTTTTAATAATGGTTTATGGACCTTTCCTCCAGGAACTTGTCCAAACCTTTTTTAAACCCAGCTACACTAACAGCCTTTACTACATCCTCCGGTAACAAATTCCAGAGTTTGATTACACGTTGAGTGAAAAAATATTTTCTTTTATTAGTCTTAAATAGTTTACCCTGTAGCTTCATTGCATGTCCCCTAGTCTTGCTAGATTCTGCTAACGCAAACAATCGATCTACGTTTACCCATTCCACTCCGTTCATTAATTTATAGACTTCTATCATATCTCCCCTCAGCCGTCTCTTTTCCAGGTTAAGGAGCCCTAACCTTTTTAGCCTTTCTTCATAGGAGTATCCTTCTATCCCCTTTACCATTTTGGTGGCTCTTCTCTGAACCTTTTCTAATAACACTATATCCTTTTTAAGATACGGCGACCAGAATTGCACACAATATTCAAGGTACGGTCTCACCATGGAACGATATAGAGGCATTATAATATCTTTTGTTTTATTTTCCATTCCTTTCCTTATGATACCTAGCATTGTATTTGCTCTCTTGGCCGCCGCTCCACACTGGGCAGAGGGTTTTAACATGGTATCCACAATGACGCCTAAATCTTTTTCCTGGGTGGTGGTTCCTAATGTGGAACCTTGCATCGTGTAACCATAGTTTGGGTTGTTCTTCCCTAGGTGCATAACTTTGCACTTGTCCACATTAAATTTCATCTGCCATTTTGATGCCCAGTCTTCCAATTTATCAAGATCCTCTTGGGCTTTAACAACTTTAAATAGTTTTGTGTCATCTGCAAATTTGATAACCTCACTCGTTATTCCACTTTCCAGGTCATTTCTGAATATGTCAAAAAGCAGCGGACCCAGCACAGATCCCTGGGGTACACCACCATTCACCTTTCTCCATTGGGAAAATTGGCCATTTAGCCCAACCCTCTGCTTTCTATCTTTTAACCGGTTCCTGATCCACAATAGTACACTGCCTCCTATCCCATGACTTCTTAGTTTTGCCAAAAGTCTCTGATGAGGGACCTTGTCAAAGGCTTTCTGAAAGTCCAGATACAGTATATCAACAGATTCACCTTTGTCCACCTGTTTATTCACACCTTCAAAAACACAACAGATTTGTAAGACAAGATCTTCCTTGTCTAAAGCCATGTTGGCTGTCTCCCATTAGGCCATGACTATCTACATGCTGAGTAATTTTATTCTTTATGATGGTTTCTACCATTTTTAAAGCAGCCTACAAGAAAACTACCACATAATGTTACACCTACTCCGATGCAAGTGTAACTTTATGCATGAATGTGCTGATAAGATTCAACAATATGCATGTATTTTATAGAATACATCCATAAGTGGTCATTCCATCCCTGGGAATGCTGACTATGAGTATATTGCATAAATGTAGGGCTATGTCCTCCCTAATGCCTATTTTTGTGCATGTATATTCCAGGGTAATTTTATAAGTTCCTACTTGAGCACAGGGCCAATATTAGACATGTTGAGACCCAGGGCAGAAATTGAGAGTGACCCTCTCCAATCTCGTCTCCTGCACTCTCCTTTTCCTTCCCCCTACCCCCCAATTTCCTCAAGTCTATCTTGCTAATAATTACTTATAAGACTTTTCCTTCAGGATCTTGTCAAAACTTCTTTCAAGCCCAGCTATACAAGATGCCTTAACTCTTTTTACAAGGTTTCCTGCCCATTTGCCATAGATATGTGAGCCCAAGAACATACATATACCTATTAAGAAAACTGAACAAGTCACTCAGTACTAACAGAATACCAGCCATCAGTCACACATGCAACCTACACATAGACCTTCACTAAGCAAGACTATGGGCCCCTTTTACTAGCACTTATCTCGAGCTATATGCCACACAGCCCATAGGAATAACATAGGCAGAAAGTTCAAACTACTGTAAATGTTAGTAAAAGGGGCCCTAAGTAATCACAGACTAAAAACAGAAATATAAGTAGACAAAAATAAATTGAAACCCCAGACTCTGCCTGCAGTTCAACACCAGAGAAATAGAAAGAGATGCATTTCCCCTGCACAGTGCCAAATATAAAGCAAAAACATGTAAATTCCCCAAACAAACTGACATTCTCATTATTAATTTGACAATAAATTATTTTTTCTACCTTTCTTTTCTGGCTATTTTTATTTTTCTAATCATATTGGTCCCAGTCTCTGCTTTCTTCTCTCTTTCTTGACTCTTTTTCCAGCGTCTCCTGTCCATTTGCCATTTCTTCTCTTTCCTCATCTTCATCACTTCCTCCCCTACATCCACCTCTGATACACCTTTTCATCTTTCTTCCACTTTTTTCTATCCATCCAGATTTCACGCCTCCTTTTTATCATCAAGCCCTCAATCTCCCGTTTTTATTGCATCTACCTACAGCTTTTCAATCCTCACACCAGTACATCCATTGCCCATTTTTCTCTCCTTATCCCAACCTCTTATTCCCCATTCTTTCACTAACTCTTCACTTTTCTCCATCCAGTATCTCTCTCTCCCTATTCATGTCCACCATATCCCCCTCTTTATCCTTCATCCAGCATCCCCACTCCCTCCCTCTCTTCTCCATCCATCATCACCCACCTGTCTCCTCTCCATCCAACATCACCCCCCTCTCCCTATCTCCTCAATGTCTTGCGTTTCCCCTTCTTTCACTCCCTATATCCCCCTCTCTCTATCCCTGAATCCTGCTTCCCCCTATCTTCACCATGTGCAGCATCTCCAGTGTGCTCTCTCCCTAACCCAGTGTCCAGCATCTCTCCTCTATCATCCTAGGCTCCCCTCCATCTTCTTATGCCATCTCTCCCATGTCCAGTATCTCCTTTCTGTTTCCCTAGGTTCCCTTCCCCATCCTCAGCATTTCCTCTGTCTCCCTAGGCTCCCCTCCTCCACGTCTAGCATCTTCCTTCTGTCTCCTTAGGCTCCCCTCCCCATGTCCAGGATTCTCCCTCTGTCATACAATCCTACATCACTCCTTCAATCCCCATCCCCAACCAGCATTTTCTTTCCAAACCCTCTCCTTCCTGCCACAGTGGCCAGCACTCCCATATTTCACCAAACCTGCAAGCAGCAGTACAAATAAAATAAGCACAAGACCCTTGAGCACATGTGCACCTCAAAAGCCCTGCCTGTCCCATCCCTTCTGATGCAAAAGGAAGTGTCAGAGGATGATGGACTAGCAAGGCATTTCAAGTGCAACATGCTTGTACTCAAAGGCCCTGAACTTGTAATTTCTTTTATTTCTGCATCTGCCACAGACTTGATGAGAGGTGGTCATGGCCCCAGTAGGGTCATCCAAGTGTCCGCCCCTTGGTGCTTCTTGTAGCTTTGAGGCCCAAGGCAGCTGTCCTGTATGCTCACTCCCCTCCAAACTCTGGTCCTGCTTGAACATATAGAATGGTGTTCTACATACTCAAGTTGAATATAAAATCACCCCCTACAGAGAGCAATTTTTAAACTGCCTGCAATGCTCCAAAGTCCAAAGATACTTTTTACCCACAATTTTTGCACCAATTTTTAAAGTGAAACACATCTATGTTCACTCTGAAAATTGCCTAAGGAAAAAGTACTTGCAAAGATTTGTAACTAGATTTTCTGTGGAAGATTTTCAATAAAAACAACAAATGTAGGGTCTATTTACTAGGCTGCTTTATACTTTATGGCAATAACATGTGTCACTTGCCAATAATGCAGCTTAATGACAGAAATTTCATTACAAAGCACATCAAATAATAATGAGCTGTGAAGTATGCAAATACATTCAAAGCAGTTCACTATATGCAAAATGAACAACACAGCTTACGTTAAATCTTGCAAGTTGCATTATACATTAAAAGTTAACACCACCTCATGAGGCATTGATAACTTTCTCCCAGTGGAACTGCCCCATTAATGCATGAAATGATGCTCCAGGGAAGCAAGTTAAAGGGGACAGTGTGATGTAAGAAAACTGCCACCCCCAACCCTCAATGCCTTATGAAACAGGAATATCCTTTGGATTTCCAACCCACATGTTGCCTGATGTCCCTCAACCTCCCTGTTCCTTTATACTGTATAGTATCCTAACCCCTAGCAGTACTGCAATATTAATGTAGGGGTCCACTAAATCCCTAGATGGGTGCAGAGGTGAGGGTAGGGGAGACCCTGATATTTCTAGAATGGGCTTGGGTAGTCAGTGATACTGGAACATCTCTTTACAGGCACTGGGATAGTATGGAGGCCCAGGTGAACTAGCTTGATTTTTAAGGAATTGGAGGGCGCTGGGAGTGCAAGTTTTTTTTTGTAATACATGACGATTGTAGCGGTTCTCGCTCTCCCGAGTATTCAACATCCTGTTTTACTACACGCAAGACATTACGTTTGACGACGGTTCCGCTCTCTTGAGATGGTTTACTTCCTGTGAAAGCATGAATGATGCTATGCCATATAACGCTTCAGAAACAGCACAACATCATCACTTACCCATGATACATTAGGAAATTTAGAATTGGGTTAATTTGTTACCCCCTTGGGAAGGCATTTTATGCCGAAACGCGTTGGGGACCACTTCAATAAAACAAATCTGAATTTATCCTAACGTCTTTCGACTCTTGCTCATTGTGCATCCTGCTAAATAAATGAGTACTGGAAACCCTTTGTGCTCCTGCGCTCTCCACAGCTTCTTCCCGAGGAAAAAAGGGAGGTTTTGGCAATGCCCCAAAGTTCCAAGCCTTCTCAGCCCTGCAGCAAGGCTAACAGTATCAGGGGCAAGGGCACGGCTCCCACAAGCAAAAGACCCCCAAGTCCCCTATCTCCTACAGACCTATCTCTAGTATCCCCTTCCTTGCTAAAATAGCAGAAAAGCTAGTACAAAATCAGCTTCAAAACTTTATAGATGAGCACTCTCCTCTCGACTTACTCCAACATGGCTTCAAAAAGAACCATGGAGTGGAAACCCTCTTTGCCTCTCTCTTAGACACACTGTACCAATTTACCCAGAATCCCACCCAAGGATGCCTCCTTATATTTCTCAACCTATCCTCAGCTTTTGATTCCCTTCCTCACCACCAACTTCTAGATAGACTCTATGAAATAGGATTGAGGGATACAACACTAAAATGGTTCCACTCTTATCTAGAAAATAGAACTCAACAGGTCCATATAGGCAATGACATATCCCTCCCATTCATCCTAAAACAGGGAGTTCCCCAAGGCTCGAGCTTATCTGCGCTTTTATTTAACATATTCCTTCAACCAGTCTGTAAAATTTTTCAAAACCATGGAATCTATTACCAATTATATGCAGATGACATTATGTGTTATACCCCTTTCAATTTAACAAACCCTAACTTTTCAAACCTAACTGAATGCATCACAAACCTGAAGACTTGGCTTTCAAATCATAACCTCATAATCAATCAATCAAAAACTGAAGCACTTCAAGTATACACCAACGCTTCTTATACCCCACCTCCTACCCTTACACTTGGAGATATCACCCTTACCATAAAAAGTCAAGTGAAATATCTTGGTCTTATCCTTGATCAGAAACGTACATTCCATGAACAGATTAAAAAAACTACTAACACAATATACATGAAACTACGTACTCTTCGAAACCTCCAACTGCTTCTAAACCCAGACTCCTTCCGCACTGTCTGCCAGGCTCTCACCATCCCAACCCTTGATTACTGCAATCTCATCTATCATGGCCTTCCTAAAAGCAGCCTACATCCTATCCAAATGGCACAGAACACAGTAGCGCGGCTCATCACGAATAACACCAGGCGCTCACACATAACCCCAATCCTCCTTGATTTACACTGGCTCCCCATTCAGTCCAGAACTAAATTCAAAGCAATCGCCCTCATTCACAAAATCATTTCAAATGAATCCGCTCCCTGCCTCTCCTCGCTCCTATCCAATTCCAACAACAGAGCACGCCGCACCTCTACCAAAAACCTTCTATCCATCCCATCATCTAAGAGAAAATACAGCCAAACTACATGCAATTGGGCATTCTCCCTTTACACCCCATCTATCTGGAATACCTTACAACATGAACTAAGGAACTGTCCCAATCACTCTGAATTCCGGAAGAAATTGAAAACTCATCTCTTCCAGGAACACTTCTCCCTACTTACATAAGCTCCCCCTAACCTCCTCAATTATCCATGTAAATAGTCCCTAAGCAGCCATGTAAATAGTTCTTAAGCCCCCGTAATGAGTAAGTTCCTTGTTTATCAGTTACACTGTGTTCTAATGTTACAATGTATTCAGTTGAAAAATATTGTTATGTTCTCTGTAAACCGTCTTGATTTGTAGAAAGTCGGTATATAAAAACTGTTAAATAAATAAATAAAGTCCCAGAAGTCGTCCCCAGCTCAGTCTGGGGGGAGTTTTTGACTCCTTGGGCACGACTTCTTCTCCCCATGAGGTCCCTAACAGCCCACAGAGGGGCATCTGGCCCTGTTTGCCCACAGGTGGTCTGCTGTCACCACCAATTCCTGGGTATTACAAGAAGGGCTACCTCCTCCACCTGCAGTGGACTCTATCCTCATATTTTCCAAGAGAGCCAATGAAGCCTTTCCTTCAACAGACTCTGCTCCTCACCGAGCTTGCAGGTCTCCTCGAGGACACGGCAGTAGAGCCAGTGCCTGAACATCTCTAGGGAAAAAGCTTCTACTCCAGGTATTTCCCCATTCCCAAGTGAACAGGAGGGCCTCAGGCCCATCCTGGATATGTGGGACCTGAATAGATTTCTGGTGAAGGAAAAGTTCAAGATGCTCTTCCTTGGAACACTGCTGCCATACCTCCAGCAGGGAGCTGGCTATGTGCCTTAGAACTGAAGGATGCTTATGTGCACATCCTGATCCATCCCATTCACCAAAGATACCTCCACTTCATGGTGGGAGGAGGTCACTACCAATACAGGGTGCTACCTTTCAGGGTGGCTTCATCGCCGAGAGTTTTCACCAAGTGCCTAGCGGTGGTCGCAGCCCATCTTCGTCTACAAGGGGACTTCGTCTTTCCCTACTTGGATGACTGGCTCATAAGGGAAGACACAGCTGTAGATGTGCACCACGTCACCCAATGCACCATCCATGCCCTGCAGCTTCTGGGGTTCATCATCAACCATCCCAAGTCCCACCTCTCCCCATTTCAATGCCTCGAGTTCATAGGCTCTCAGCTAGACACCTTCCAGGCCAAGGCCTTCCTGCCTCAGGGCTCTAGCCGCAGAGGTATAGCACCGCAGGATGCTACCCACCTGTCTTCTTCTCTGCTGGTGGACCACATGGCCTCCACGGTCCATGTTTATTTATTTATTTTATTTATCTATTATTTTTTTATATACCGCGCTCTTAAAAATCAGCACGGTTCACAGGCAACAATTTTGTGCAGAACAGGTACACCATTAAGCACTTACATTGAACTGGTGATCAAACTTGGGTTTCAACTAGGGTAACTATATACAATTATCTACAGTTATCTACAGTATGTGTATGAGTTGTCTATTACTCACGAGTTCTTGTGACCCCTTACACCTGCCTGAACATGAGGGCAGCCCAGTGGTGCCTCCGCTCTCAGTAGACACAAGCCATGGGCAGGCATCAGGATAGGGTGAGAGTGATCTGGCTGCTGGTGGACTCCCTCGACTGGTGGCAAATTTCCCACCACCTTCAAGCCGGGATGCCCTTCCAGGCACTCACCCCCCAAAGGGTCCTTACCACGGACGCCTTCTTGCTGGGCTGGGGAGTGCATTGTGAGGACCTTTGCACACAAGACAGCTGGTCTCAGACAGAATGCCTACTGCAGATCAACCTGCTGGACCTCTGGGCAATATTCTTGGGTCTCTGAGAATTTTGCCACCGGTTGCAGCACCAGTCGGTGCTGGTCCAGACTGACAACCAAGTTGCAATGTTCTTTGTCAACAAGAAAGGGGGCACGGGGTTGTACTCCCTCTGCCAGGAGGTGGTAGCCCTCTGCTTATACGCGACATGCAAAGGGATGCTCCTAAGGGTGGTCTACCTCCCAGGACAGGACAATGCCCTGGTGGACAAGCTCAGCAGAGTCCTCCAGCTGCACGAGTGGTGCCTGGACCCCAGAGTGGCCTCCTAGTGGTTCAGACTCTGGGGCATCCCCCTAGTGGATCTGTTCGCCAGCCCAGACAACACACAGCTGCCCCGCTTCTGCTCCCACCAGTGGAACCCATTCCGGGTGGCAGCGGATGTATTCCTCATTCCATGGACGGAAGGCCTCCTTTATGCCTTCCCACCAACACCACTGGTCGCCAAGACCCTCTTCAAGGTCCAGTGCAAGAGGACATCATTGATACTGGTAGCCCCCCTGGTGGCCCAGGCAACCTTGGTTCCCACTGCTTCTCTGTCGGTGGTATCTCCAATTCCCTGGGGCACACCCCAGGACTGCTCTCACAAGAGAAGGGCTCTCCCCTGCACCCCAACCTGGGGTCCCTGTCACAGCTTGATTGCTGAAAGGGCAGCTCTAGCTCCCTTCAACCTCCCACGGGAAGTGGAGGTGGTCCTTCTGACGTCCCACAAGGCCTCCATGAGGAAGGCATACGCCTTCAAGTGGCATCGCTTCTCAATGTGGTGTACAGAGAGGCAGGCGAACCCATTCTCCTAATCGGTGCAGATGGTGCTCCAGTATCTACTCCATCTGAGTGCTATTGCAGCGCACCACCACTCCACTGAGGGCAAACCCCTCTCAGCTCAGCCCCTTGTATCTTGATTCCTGAGGGGCATCATGTTGTCCAAAGCCCCCGTCCACCCATCAGTGGCAGAATGGGATATCAACGTGGTGCTCTCTCAGCTCGCTAAGCTGCTGTTTGAGCCCCTGGCTACCTGCCACCTGTGGTACCTCTCCTGGAAAGTTGTCTTTCTTGTGGCACTCACATCAGTCTCCAGGGTCAGTGAGCTCCAGACTCTAATGGCAGAGCCTCCTTACATGAGATTCTACAAGAACAGGATTGTGCTCTGTACACACCCAAAGTTTCTGCTGAAGGTGGTGTCCCTCTTCCACTTCAGTCAGAAGTTGGTGCTCCCCCGCTTTCTTTCCGAGGCCTCATGCCAGCAAGGTGGAGACCGTCCTCCATACTTTGGATTGTACAGTAAGAGGGTCCTGTCCTTCTATCTGCAACGGACTCAGGGCTACCGCAAAGCACCTCAGCTTTTCGTATCCTATGACCACAGTTGACTGGGGCTCCCAGTGACTAAATGAACTCTGTCCACTTGGGTGGTAGACTGCATGGCCCTCACTTATAAGCAGGCTGGGATCTCACTAGACCACTGGGTCACAGCACACAGTGTCAGGGCCATGGCAATTTCCGTGGCAAATCTGCGTTCCGTACCTGTAACGGAAATCTGCCGGGTTGCCACTTGGTCTTCGGTCCATACCTTCGCAGCTCACTACTGCCTGGAGAGGGAGTCCCGACAGGACAGTACTTTCAGCTAGGCCATACTCCATAATCTCTTCGGGGTGTAGACAACTCCTGCCCTCAAATCCTTCTGTTTTCAGGCTACCAGAGTGCTGGTTCTCCACCAGACACTTGGGCATTGCGAGAGTCTCCTAGTTGGAACTCAATTGCTTCAGCTCACAGCTCACCTTCTCTGGTTACCCATGGCATTTTATACAGGTAGCCAGCAGCTGGGGAGTCCCATATGTGAGGACTGACTTCCTGCTTGTTCCCAGAGAAAGCGTAGTTACTCAACTGTAACAGGTGTTCTCCGGGAACAGCAGGAATCAGTCCTCACAGCCCTCCCTCCTCCCTTTGGAGTTGCTTCTTACTGTATTTTAACTTTTGCCATCTTAGCTATGTCATTAGACTGAGGCAAGATGGTACCCTTGAGCAGGAAGGGGACCACACATGCGTGGTGCATCTTCCAAAGGTTATCTTTGAAAGCTGGGGTAATGCTTCCGCGCAGGCTCTGTTGGCGCCAACGTCACCACAGCTCTAAAGCATCTTGACTAAAGACAGTTAAAAGGGAAGAAAAAATTCTATATGACAGACATGAGTAGAAAAAAGTTTCAAAAATAATACATTTTACATTAAGAGAACACCAGGGAATGTCTTCACAGCTCTGCAGAAAAATGAAGACTGGGGAAGCCCTACACTATGATGCAATGTGAGAAATGCTGCACATACATGGTGAAGACCCTAAGCTAGAAAGGCGTTTTCCCACATTGGCTCCAATAGATGATATAACCGATGTGAGAATATCCTTCTTGTCAGAGAAATTAGGGTTTCACAACTATTTCCAATAATGCACAAATGCTCTTCGGCAGATATAAATACATGCATATACTCTCTACATGCAGGGCCTGATATTCTTCTGGGAGAGCTATGCACTGCTACAGCACACAGCCATCGCCGCCAACCTTTAATCCTGGATATTCAATGCTGGGGTCATATGCGGCCCTGGCATTGAATATCTGGGGTTGCCACACAGCCCACAAGCATGCAGAAGCTAATAAAGCAGTGGTGATATTGAGCCACTGCCCAGTTAGCTCCCATGGGTAAAGACAGGGCAGCTTTTGCTGCACCTATCATTAACTCATGGGTGCTAACCAGGCAGTGGTGCAATATTGCCGGTGCCTGATTAGTGACTGGTGCCACCCCCGGAATGCTCACGACATACCCCGGTGCTAAAGATGGAAAAGAAGAAGCGCTCTGGATTGCATTGGAAAGAGGAGATGGCACTGTCATCCATATTGCTGTAGTCTACAGACCTCCGACTCAAATTGAAGAGAGAGATAACAAATTGATTATAGATATTGCCAAGATAGCAAAAAAGGGGGAAGCGATCATATTGGGTGACTTTAATCTACCTGATGTGGATTGGATTACTCCGTCTGCAAATCTGGAAAGAAGCAAAAACATTGTGGATGCTCTCCAAGATGCATTACTTAGACAAATGGTGATGGAACCAACCAGGGAAAGCTCAATGCTGGAGTTAGTGCTCACCAACGGTGATAGCGTGTCGAATGTCTGCGTGAGTGCCCCTGTGAGCAACAGCGATCATCACACGGTGTGGTTTGAGATAAAAGCCATGGGTCAGGCCAATCATAGCAAGCTCAAAGTCCTAAACTTCAAAAACACTGACTTCAATAAAATGGCCAAGTACTTAAAGGAGGAGATGACGGGGTGGAAGGAGATAAGCGAAGTGGAATTGCAATGGGCTAAACTAAAGGTGGCAATAAAAGGGGCAACAGATAAATATGCAAGAAAAGTAAATAAAAACAAGAGAAGAAGGAAACCTATTTGGTTTTCCAAAGAAGTGGCTGCTCAAATAAAGGCAAAAACACAGCTTTCACAAAATTCAAAAGCTTGCATACAGAAGAGCACAGAAATGAATACAGGATCAAACTCAAAGAGTCGAAAAGAGAAATAAGAATAGCAAAATCAAAGGCAGAGGAAAAGATGGCTAAAGATGTTAAGGGTGGTGACAAAAATTTCTTCAGGTATATTCGGGAAAGGAAGAAGATCAGAGTTGGAATTGCAGGACTCAGAAGTACTGGGAAAGAACTCGTGGAAAGTGACATTGAAAAAGTGAAATTGATAAACAAATACTTCTGCTCTGTTTTTACTAAAGAAAATCCTGGAAATGGACCAGCTGTGACTTCCAAATATAAAAATGGGAATGAAGTAGATACCACACCATTCACAGAAGATGAGGTGTTAGAAAAACTCGCTAAACTGAAAGTGGACAAAACCATGGGACTGGATGGGATACATCCCAGGATACTGAAAGAGCTCAGAGAGGTTCTTGCAGGACCATTAAAGATCCTTGGAAACAGGAGAGGTTCCTCAGGACTGGAGAATGACTGATGTCGTACCTCTACACAAAAGTGGTGAGAGGGAAGAAGTGTCAAACTACAGGCCCGTGAGCCTTACCTCGGTGGCGGGAAAAGTAATGGAGGTGCTACTGAAAGGGCGAATAGTGAACTTTCTCAAAACCAACAGGTTGCAAGATCCGAGGCAACATGGTTTTACTGAAGGACGGTCTTGCCAAACAAATCTGATTGAGTTCTTTGACTGGGTGACCACGGAACTAGATCTGGGGCAAGCAATGGATGTCATCTACCTGGATTTCAGCAAAGTCTTTGATACTGTTCCTCATAGGAGGCTTGTCAATAAACTCAGTAGCTTGGGGATGGATCCCAAGATAGTAAACTGGATTAGAAATTGGTTGACTGAGAGACAACAGAAGGTATTGGTACATGGAGCTCATTCGGATGAAAGGAAGGTGATTAGAGGGGTGCCCCAGGGTTCGGTCCTGGGCCTGGCACTGTTCAATATATTTGTGAGTGATATTGCTGAAGGACTGAATGGAAAAGTATGTCTTTTTGAAGATGACACAAACATTTGCAACAGAGTGGACTCCCCCGAGGGAGTGGTTAACATGAGGAAAGATCTACGAAAGCTGGAAGAATGGTCTAATTCTTGGCAACTACGATTTAATGCGAAAAAGTGCAATGTCATGCACTTGGGTAGCAGAAATCCAAGGGAAATGTATGCAATAGGTGGCTAGAGGTTCGTGTGCACAGTTCAGGAGAAAGACCTTGGTGTGATTATCTCTGATGATATCAAGGTAGCAAAACAGTGCGACAAAGCGGTGGCAAAAGCCAGGAGGATGTTGGGCTGCATACAAAGAGGGATTACCAGCAGAAAGGAAGAGGTACTTATGCCATTGTACAAGTCACTGGTGAGGCCTCACTTGGAAAACCTCACTTGTTATTCCTCTTTCCAGGTCATTTATGAATATGTCAAAAAGCAGCAGACCCAACACAGATCCCTGGGGATGGGAGACAGACAACATGGCTTTAGACAAGAAAGATCTTGTCTTACTAATCTGTTATGTTTTTTTGAAGGTGTGAATAAACAGGTGGACAAAGGTGAGTCGGTTGATATAGTGTATCTGGACTTTCAGAAAGCCTTTGACAAGGTCCCTCATCAGAGACTTTTGGCAAAACCAAAGAGTCATGGGATAGGAGGCAGTGTACTATTGTGGATCAGGAACTGGATAAAAGAAAAAAAGCAGATGGTAGGGCTAAATGGCCAATTTTCCCAATGGAGAAAGGTGAATAGTGGTGTACCCCAGGGATCTGTGCTGGGTCCGCTGCTTTTTGACATATTCATAAATGACCTGGAAAGGGGAATAACGAGTGAGGTTATCAAATTTGCAGATGACACAAAACTATTTAAAGTTGTTAAAACCCAAGAGGATTGTGGAAAATTGCAAGGGGATCTTGATAAATTGGAAGACTGGGCATCAAAATGGCAGATGAAATTTAATGTGGACAAGTGCAAAGTTATGCACTTAAGGAAGAACAACCCAAACTATGGTTACACGATGCAAAATTCCACATTAGGAACCACCACCCAGGAAAAAGATTTAGGCGTCATTGTGGATAACATGTTAAAACCCTCGGCCCAGTGTGCAGCGGCGGCCAAGAGAGCAAATACAATGCTAGGTATCATAAGGAAAGGAACGGAAAATAAAACAAAAGATATTATAATGCCTCTATATCATTCCATGGTGAGACCGCACCTTGAATATTGTGTGCAATTCTGGTCACCATATCTTAAAAAGGATATAGCGCTATTAGAAAAGGTTCAGAGAAGAGCCACCGAAATGGTAAAGGGGATGGAAGGATACTCCTATGAAGAAAGGCTAAAAAGGTTATGGCTCTTTAACCTGGAAAAGAGACAGCTGAAGGGAGATATGATAGAAGTCTACAAATTAATGAACGGAGTGGAACGGGTAAACGTAGATCGATTGTTTAAATTATCAGAATATAGAAAGACTAGGGGAGATGCAATGAAGCTACAGGGTAAACTATTTAAGATTAATAAAAGAAATTTTTTTTTCACTCAACGTGTAATCAAACTCTGGAATTTGTTACCGGAGGATGTTGTAAAGGCTGTTAGTGTAGCTGGATTTAAGAGGGGTTTGGACAAGTTCCTGGAGGAAAGGTCCATAAACAATTATTAAGAAGGGACCCAGGATATCAATGCTTGAACCACTACAAGCATTGTGGAACCTGTGCCTTTTGGGGAAACTGCTAGGTACATATGACCTAGATTGGCCACTGTTAGAAACAGGATACTGGGCTTGATGGACCTTGGTCTGACCCAGTATGGCATATTTTATGTTTTTATGTTCTTATGTAGAGTGTTCTTTGATTACCAGGCTATTGTTCATCATGAGTATGCTCCAAAAGCCAAACCATCAAAATGGAGAACTCCGTCCAAGTTCTGACTCATTTGACAGATGCAGTTCATCGTAAGAAGCCAGAGTTGCAAAGGAATGGTGAATGGTTGCTTCATCACGATGATGCTCTAGCTCATCTTGTTTCCCAGATCACCCCTGGAGCCTTTTTTAAAAATTTGCATTACATTGGTGATCCTCCAATCTTCAGGTATTACAGGTGATTTTAATGATAGTTCACAGATTACTAATAGCAGGTCTGCAATCTCATATTTCAGTTCTTTCAACACCCTTTGATGTATACCATCCGGCCCAGGTGTTTTGACTCTCTCACAGGTTTTTTGCTACGAATGTACTTGAAAAAGTCTTTATTTTGCGTTTTTGCTTCCGCAGCAAGCTTCTTCTCAAATTCTCCCTTAGCCTGCCTTATCAATGCCTTGCATTTGACTTGCCAGTGCTTGTGCTGTTTCCAGGTTTCATCGTTTGGCTCTTTTTTCCATTTCCTGAAAGATGCTTTTTTGGCAACAGCCTCTCTGACCTCTCCTTTAAACCATGCTGGCAGATTTTTGGACTTCCTTCCACTTTTCTTAAAGCATGGAATACAGCTGGTCTGGGCTTCCAAGATAGTATTTTTCAACAACACACAAGCTTGATGTAGGTCTTTAACCTTTGCAACTGCTCCTTTTAGTTTTTTCTTAACTATTTTCCTCATTTTATCATAGTCTCCCTTTCGAAAGTTAAAAAGTAGTACTGTGGATTTCCTTACCATCCCTCCTCCACTAATTAAATCAAACGCGATCATGCTATGATCACTATTGCCAAGTGGCCCCAACACCCTTATCTCTTGCACTAGATCTGGTGTTCCACTAAGGACTAGGTCTAATTATATGGCTTCCCCTCTGGTCGGTTCATGAACCAGCTGCTCCAAGAAGCAGTCATTTATTTCATCTAGGAACTTTATCTCCCTAGCATGTCCTGCCGTGACACTGACCCAATTGATACCGGGGTAATTGAATTATTACTGCACTGTAACCTTTGTAAGCTTCCTTGATTTCTTTGAGCATTTCATCATCCATTTGTTCATTCTGGCCAGGGAGTCGTTAGTATACCCCCACTGCTTTCCACTTTTTACATGGAATTTCAATCCATAGAGATCCTACAGCAAATTTTGTTTCCTGCAAAACTTTAATCCTTTCTGACTCAATGCCCTCTCTAACATAGAGCGGAACCCCTCCACCAATTTGATCAGCTCTATCATTACAATATAGTTTGTACCCAGGTATCACAGTGTCCCACTGGTTGTCCTCCTTCCACGATGTCTCTGATATTCCAATCATATCTAACCTCTCATTTAGTGCTATATATTCTAACTTTCCCATCTTATTTTTTAGACTTCTAGCATTTGCATACAAGCATTTTAGAGACTGTATTTTATTCATATTAATCTGGCTATTGGTAGACATGGGTAATTTGGGATCTTTAAGCTCTGTCTGCTCCATACTCGAGGGCACTTGGGCTACTTTACTCTTTTTTGGAACCTCTCTGCTTTTGGTAGTATCTTTCAAGGATACATTCTTCCGAATCATGTGCTCTTGGGCGACTGTCGGCTTTCCCCTATTATCTAGTTTAAAAGCTGCTCTATCTCCTTTTTAAAGGTTAATGCCAGCAGCCTGGTTCCATCTCGGTTAAGGTGAAGCCCAGCCCTTCGGAAGAGCCCCTCCTTTCCCCAGAATGTTCCCCAGTTCCTAACAAATCCAAAACCCTCATCTCTGCACCATTGTCTCATCCATGCATTGAGACTCCAGAGCTCTGCCTGCCTTTTGGGTCCTGCGCGTGGAACGGGAAGCATTTCAGAGAACGCTACCCTGGAAGTTCTGGATTTCAACTTTCTACCTAAAAGCCTAAATTTAGCCTCCAGAACCTCCCTACCACATTTTCCTATGTCATTGGTACCGACATGTACCAAGACAGCAGACTCCTCCCCAGCACTATATAAGACCTTATCTAGGTGGCACGTGAGGTCCGCTACCTTCGCACCAGGCAGGCATGTTACCAGGCATTCCTCACGTCCAGCAGCCACCCAGCTATCTACATGCCTGATGAATAACCAACTATAACGGCTGTCCTAACCTTTCCCTCATGGGCACATGGCCCTGGTGAAACTTCCTTGGTGCGAGAGGGTTTTACATCACCTGGAGGACAGGTCCTAGTTACAGGATCACTTCCTGCCACACCAGGGTGATGCTCTTCTGTCACGTGACCTCTCTCCTCCATGGCAACAGGGATGCTGCCAGACTGGAGGTGGGACTTCAGGACTATATCCCTGTAGGTCTTGTCTTTGTACCTCTCTGTCTTTCTTATGTTTTCCAAGTCTGCTACTCTAGCCTCTAGAGAACGGACTCGTTCCCTGAGAGCAAAGAGCAACTTGCACCTAGTGCACACGTAAGACCTCTCACCAACTGGGAGAAAATCATACATGTGACACTCAATGCAAAAGACTGGAAAGCCCCCATCTCACTGCTGGACTGCTGTCTCCATCTTAGTTTTAAGCTTGTGTTTAGATGTTTAAGTTCTTTACTTACTAAGGGTTGCTATGGATATGTATACTAATAAAACTGTACCTAATACGTTTAATATACCTTGTTCACCTGAAGCTTAATTAATCTCAGGTCCTTAGTGTATGACTGATTTGTATAACGAGCTTCACCTGAGAGCATCTCCTTTCCTTTAAGATGTGTACCTATAAAGCTACGATTATCCCAGGGGTGGGTGGGTGTTGGGGAGGGAGGGAGGGAGGGAAATAACACTTATTAAAAGAGGGCTGCTACACAGTACCTTCTGAGGTAAGCTGTGTACAACATCCTGGGCGATTAACAGTCCTTGCTTGGATAGAAGGAGTCTTTCAAAATGGCCTTTTGACCTGCTACCTGGTGTTAACACCTATTGAAAACGTTTCACAGGTCTCTTGCCTCCTAGGTAGAAGACCTCTTTGTAAAGGTCTCTAGAAGACTTTATTTGTTGCTCAAAGAGTACTGACCCTGTTTTGCCTTTTATGCTAAGTTATATTCTGATTTGATTTAAATTACAGCTCTTTGCTGCTGCTAGGCTCTGACTTATTATGAAATTTAAAATACAAGCTCTCTGCTGGGTATGAAATGTAACCAGAAAGTTCTCTTCTGTGTTTTTTTTTAACTTTTATTTATGGATTTTTTCAAATAGTTAGTACAATCGAAAATTAATACAAGAAAATCTACAAATATTCCATAAGAAACATGTAAGACGAGCAATATAAAAAACTAGATGCAGTCCACATTACAGGAACCGGTTGTGATCTATAATAGAGGGAAATAGCAAAAGAAATCAAAGCAATACATGCCCATCATTAGGAGGTTTAAAATATTCACTCACCCTGATTATTTTCCTCTGCTACCACTTGTCGCTCAGAAATAAATTTTTCTAAATGAGTACAGAGGAAAATAATCAGGGTGAGTGAATATTTTAAACCTCCTAATGATGGGCATGTATTGCTTAGATTTCTTTTGCTATTTCCCTCTTCTGTGTTTTAAATTTAAACTTAAACTGCTACTACTAGGTCCTGACTGATTTAACAAAAAACACTGGGTTCACAGATTAATTTGCTTTAATATAAAGAAGTCCTTTCAGAAAATTCCCAGAAGTATATACTCAGAATCGCAGATCTCTCTCCAGAAGTAGCAGTCCCTTTTTCTAGTCCTTCAAGACTGAGGATCACAGAGCTCTGGTTCAGCTATTTATGCCTGTGCTGCTGAGGTAAGCTGTGACCAACTTCCTGGGTGATTAACAGGCCTTGCTTGGATAGAAGGAGTCTTTCAAAATGGCCTTTTGACCTGGCACCTGGTGTTAACACCCATTGAAAATGTTTCACAGGTCTCTTGCCTCCTAGGTAGAAGGCCTCTTTGTAAAGGTCTCTAGAAGACTTTATTTGTTGCTCAAAGAGTACTGACCCTGTTTTGCCTTTTATGCTAAGTTATATTCTGATTTGATTTAAATTATAGCTCTTTGATGCTGCTAGGCTCTGACTTATTATGAAATTTAAACTACAAGCTCTCTGCTGGGTTCTAAATTTAACCAGAAAGCTCTCTTCTGTGTTTTAAATTTAAACTAAACGTACTTTGCTAATACTAGGCCCTGAGTGACTATTAAATTTAAACTACAAGCTCTCTGCTGGGTTCCAAATTTAACCAGAAAGCTCTCTTCTGTGTTTTAAATTTAAACTAAACGTACTTTGCTAATACTAGGCCCTGAGTGACTATTAAATTTAAACTACAAGCTCTCTGCTGGGTATGAAATGTAACCAGAAAGTTCTCTTCTGTGTTTTAAATTTAAACTTAAACTGCTGCTACTAGGCCCTGACTGATTTAACAAAAAACACTGGGTTCACAGATTAATTAGCTTTAATACAAAGAAGTCCTTTCAGAAAATTCCCAGAAGTATATACTCACAATTGCAGATCTCTCTTCAGAAGTAGCAGTCCCTTTTTCTAGTCCTTCAAGAGCATGATCTTGACATTGCTCCTCACATGACAGGCTTTCTTGGGTCTGGGAGAGTCTGGAGTCTCCCATTGTGAGAACTGAGCCTTAGTTTCCAGGTCATAACCATAAACCCATGATTCATCACCAGTAATAACATTTTGATGAAATCTGAGTAATTTTCAATGCATTCCAACAACTCCCTGGCTGCAGACAGTCTATTTTCCTTTTGGTCAGTGAACAGGAGTTTCAGCATGAATTTTGCAGACACACATCTCATCCCCAAATTGACAGTAAGAATGAACTGTACCGACCCAAAACTGTTGTCCATGTCCTCGGCAAGCTCTTTGATAGTCAATCGATGATTTGAGCGTATTGCGGCATACGCTGCTTTAAATTTGTCTTCATTCCTGCTCGTGGATGACTTTCCAGAATGTTCGTCACCGTCAACACTTTGGTGGCTATGTTGGAAGCATTTGTATCAGTCATAAACTTGAGCATGACTCATGCATTCATTTCCATGCACTTGCTGTAACTTGTCATAAGTCTCTTTGCACGAATCTCCAAGTTTCTGGCTGAAGTTAATGCAAATTCGCTGTTCAATTTTTTTTACTCATCATAAATCTGATGAACTGCTTTTATATGATACAAAACATCACATGATTAAAAAAGGTACAGATATGCTACAGCCATGCTACACTTTGCACATGCAGAGCACATAACTAGGTCACTGAATGCTTAATAGAATCGTGATGCGATGTACTGTTGTATAGCTACACAACATGAATGTAATCTACCTAGATTTCAGCAAAGCCTTTGATACTGTTCCTCATAGGAGGCTTATCAATAAACTCAACAGCTTGGTGATGGGTCCCAAGGTGGTGAACTGGATCGGAAATTGGTTGACTGACAGATGACAGAAGGTGATGGTAAACGGAACTCACTCGGATGAAAGGAAGGTGATTAGCGGTGTGCCCCAGGGTTCAGTCCTGGGACCGGTACTGTTTAATGTATTTGTGAGTGATATTGCTGAAGGACTGAATGGAAAAGTCTGTTTTTTTGCAGATGACACGAAAATTTGCAGAGTGGACTCCCCTGAGGGAGTGGATAACACGATGAAAGATCTACAAAAGCTGGAAGAATGGTCTAATGCTTGGCAGTTAAGATTTAATGTGAAAAAGTACAGTGTCAAGCAATTGGGAAGCAGAAAGCCAAGGGAATTGTATGCGATAGGGGGCGAGAGGTTGGTGTGTATGGACCAGGAGAAGGACCTCTGAGTGATTGTTTCTGAGGATCTCAAGGTGGTGAAACAGTGTGACAAGGCGGTGGTAAAAGCCAGAAGGATAATGGGTTGCATACAGAGATGAATTACCAACAGAAAGGAAGAGGTACTTATGCCACTGTACAAGTCGCTCGTGAGGCCTCACTTGGAATATTGTGTTCAGTTTTGGAGACCATATCTCGCAAAGGATATAAAAAGAATGAAAACGGTTCAGAGGAAGGCGACTAAAATGATTTGGAGCCTGCATCAGAAGACATATGAGAAGAGACTTGAAGACCTAAATATGTACACTCTGGAGGAGAGGAGGGAGAGGGGAGGTATGATTCAGACCTTATTAACGAACAAACAAACCTCTTCCAAAGACGGGGAAGCTGTAAAACTAGAGGGCATTACGTGAAGCTGCAAGGGGATAAACTGAAAGGCAATGTCAGGAAATACCTTTTCACTGAAAGGGTGGTGGATGCTTGGAATGCCTTCCCGATGGAAGTGGTGGAGGCAAATATAGTGACGAAATTCAAAGTGGCTTGGGACAGACACAGTGGATCCCTTTATAGCAAATAGCGGTGATCTACACGGAGCAGTGGGTACACCCCTAAACAAAGGCATGGTGAAGAGTGACCTGCACAGAGCAGCAGGGATACCTACTCTTACCACCTGGCTGGGCATACTAGATGGACCATACTGGTCTTTATCTGCCGTCATAAACTATGTTACTATTATACTTTTTTTTGTTTTGCTTTTTATAACATTTAAATAATCAAAGGAAAACCTTTGAAACAGAAACATACACTCAATCATATATCACAATTAAACATAAGGTAATAAAAGGAAACATATCATGATGTGATATTGAGTGTAAAACAGTCCACAATGTAGAGGAATCCAAGAATACAAACACCATGAGAAGCTGGATAAAGGAAAATAGTAAAAAGAAAGAGTAGGAGACCCCCCCAAAAAACTATAAACCCCCTAGATATTACACCTGATCAATCCTTCAACCATTGTATGTCCAAGAAAAAGCACAATTTGAAAGTTCAAAAAAATGATAATTCTTATTCTTATATAATAGGATAAACTTACAGGGGAATCTTAACTGGAACTTCACTTCCAAGGCCAATGCCTTGGAGCGGAGCTCCAGAAATTTCTTTCTCCTGATTTTTGTCCATCTGGAAACATCCAGGAAGATCTGCATCCCCCCCCCCCCCCCCCATAAACATAATACCACCCAACTTTTTAAAATAAAGACTGTGATAAGGAAGCTTATCATAGTTCAGGAGGGAGCTATAATAGAGGTGAATTGGCACTGAACAAGCAACCTGTTTTTGCTGGTAGAAATACTAAAACAGAATGTTTTCATAAAAGACTACCAGTCCCAGAATGCACCAGGTTTCAAACAGCCTCTAGAAGAGCTGAAGTGGGGAAACGTGTGTTCAATCAGGAGAGCTATGAGGTAATCCCCAATCACTCATCTCCAGGGGCAGGGCTTGATTCAGCACAGCTGAGCTGTGCTAGGGTGGAGTATCCCTCTAAACAAGTTAAAAGTAAAACATATTCTACACAGAATGAGTTGAGGAACTCAGAGCTCAAGGACAGAAAGAGGAAGCAGCAGCATCAATGTGGAAGGAAGAAGAGGAAAACATCTTGGAGGTCTAAAGAAGGAGCCCATAGCAGTACGTGTGTTGGGAGTCATTCCAGAGGCAAGCATACTCCATTGGACTGGAGGAAGCCAGAGGAGTGGGGTTACAGAGCCAGGAATTCCCGGACGGCACCTGTGAAGGAGACGGCTGCATTTGGAAGGGGCCCTAAGACCAGTGCAAGAAGGTATGTGAAGAGAGACCCAGTGTCCAGGGATCTTGATTGGAAGGCTGGACATAAAAGCTGGACTACATACTGGCCAGGATATCTGGAGAGGAAACCTAACAGCAAAGGAAGCTCAGGTATGAACACTGATCTATGCCCTAGCTCTTCACCTGGGAGACAGCAGGGAATCAAACATTATCCTGAGAGTGTTCCATTAAGGAATTCCTCTGAGCCAGACCATGATATTGATTCTATGATATTTGAAGAAGGAGGAGATATTTTAAATGATCCGAATGAATACATGGATTGCTCTCTGTCTAGGCTGCTGTGGTAAAATACTTTCACAAATACAACAACCATCAAAAGGAAATATAACTTGTTCTTTTATCTACCCAGAAAAGTTTACAAGAAAGCTTTAGGGTAGGATTTGAGCCACGTAGAGAAAGTGAACCAGCAAAGGGGTTTGCAGCTGGCTAATTATTGGTAATTAAGCCATGCACAGTTGCACGTGAGCTCTGAAAGGAAACTACTGTTTGTGTGAGAAAATAGAAGAAAGTTATCCTTGGAAAAGAACAGTTTTTGGTTACTTTTGAGTTTTGTTTTTGCTTTTGGAGCACTGCTAAAAGGTATTAGCAGGAGCCCTTAAAAAGACCTTTTCTGTTTCCCATCAAGGTCTTTAATGTTTGATTGTTTATATCATGATTTGTTTTTCCTAAGTACAATACTGAAAGCAAGTGTCCTTTTGTGTTACCAAGTAAATCTGTGTGGGAGAATTAACCCCATAAATAAAATATTTTTTCTTTGCTTACACTCGAGCAACACAACTCATTATTTTGTGAACAGCTGATTCTGGTATGAATGGACTACATTCCCCACAATCCTTTGCAAGTCATAATAGCCCTGGCTTTCAACTCCAGTGGATTGTTCTAGAATATCAGTTAAATTAACCAAATCCAGAGTCTGACGAATCATCCACCAGGGAGGATTCCATCTGAGAAGAAACACCTTTAACCAAACCAGGGAGAAAGTAGAACATCTTCTGGATGGGAGGAATACCAGCTTCAGGATAACTCAACATCTCCTTCAGAAACCTTACAAAAAGATTCCTGGGAGAAACCAATGATAACTGGAGAAAGTTCAAAATTTGAAGATTTAAGTTTCTAGAATAGTTCTCCAGATTCTCCGCTTTTCGCTGGACAACCAACCTGTCCTGAACCAAAGTTCCTTGGTCTCGATTCTTTTTGATCACACCTCATATGGAGCAGCAAGGCGGAATGGACATATGGTCCCTTTACACAAAAGTGGACGTAAAGATGAGGTTGAGAACTACAAGCTGGTTAGTCTGATCTCTGTGATAAGTAAATTAATGGAAACGCTGCTAAAACAGAGGATAGTGAAGTTTCTGGAGTCCAATGGATTGCAGTATCTGAGGAAGCATGGATTAACTACAGGCAGGTCTTGTCAGTCAAATTTGATTGATTTCCTTGACTGGGTGACTAGAAAGTTGGACTGAGGGAGAGCCTTAGATTTATTTATTTATTTTATTACATGCACTTATATACCGTGCTATTTTCCATCAGTGCGGTTTACATAGAACCAGTTAAATACACATCCCAAACTTTTGATTTGTGTTTACAATTAACAGGCAACAGAACACCCGAAAATCAAATGTAAATTTTTGACTCATTACAGATGTAACCAATAGTTATGTTTGACGTGCAAGTTATCCGCTTCTGATCGCTGGAAGTAGCAGTATACAAATGAAAATAAATAAATAAAATAAATAAATAAACTTGGATAGATAACAAGGGGGTAACTACAACTGTACAGAAACAGCGGGCTGAACATCTATTTGAAGTGGTTAGTTTACTGATGAGGCATTTGAGGTGCTGTCATCCGGGTAATGCTCGAGGAAAAGGTGGTATTTCAGAGCTTTCCTAAACTGCATTAAATTAGTGATTGCCCATATACTAGGAGGGAGGCTGTTACAGCATTTTGGTGCCGAGAATTTGAAAGCCCTGTTCACTGTTGTCTAGCAGCACTTGGTTGTTTCTCTTGGGACTATTAGTTTATTGTCCTCAGGAGATCTTCTAGGTCTGTTCAGGGGGGTTATCTGAATGAGGTCTGCTAGGGCTGGTGGGGCGAGCTTATTTATGATCTTGAAGGTCAGAATTATGGTTTTGAACGTAATTCTGCCTTTTATGGGGAGCCAGTGGAGTTGTTTAAGGATGGGTGTAATGTGTTCCCACTTGGAAGTGCCCTGGAGCACTCTTGCAGCAGAGTTTATTGCAAGCTGTAAAGGGTGTAGCGTGGATTGCGGGAGACCATGGAGTATGGCGTTTGCATAGTCAAGATGCGGTATGATCAAGGCTTGGTATACTGTGCGGAAGGCGCCAGTTTCCAGTAAGGTGCGTATGTGTCTAAGTGATCAGATTTTATGGTATATCGCTCTTGCTACATTGCCTATATGGGTCTTTATGTCGAGTCGCTGGTCAAGTGTGACTCCTAGATATCTAATAGAGGGTTTGGTAAGTAGTTCTGCATCTAAGACCTTTAAGCACGGTGGTGTGATGAATTTCGGATCTCTGGTAACGAAAAGGACTTCGGTTTTCTTATGTTGGATTCGCAGGTTTTGTGATTGGAGCCAACTGGATACTGCGTTGAAACAGTCCGTGAGCGGTGAGAGTTCGGGGTTCTCCATTGCAAAAGGCATATATAGGAGCACGTCGCCTGCATATAACAGGCATTCCACCTTGAAGGACTGGACGATCTCGCAGATCGGTTGCATATAAATATTAAACAACAGGGCGGATAGAGAGGATCCTTGTGGGACCCCTTGGCTCTGGTAGAAAGGTTCTGATGTTGCTTCATCTGATCTTACGTGTTGCCATCTATCCGAGAGATATGACTTGCACCATTCGAGTGCTAAGTCACAAATCCCCTTCTCTCTGAGGCAGTGTAAGAGGATGTCATGGGAAACAGAATCAAAGGCCGCCGCTATATCCAAGAATATGAGTACGTATCCTCAGCATATGCTGTCAATTCCTGCAATTATGGTACTGAAGAGGATGGTGAGGAGAGTTTTGACCCCATGTGCGGTTCTGAAGCCGTGCTGACATGGATCAAGTGGTGCGGAGGCATCAATATGATCTTGAATTTGTCTTTGGACGTCTTTCTTGACGATTTTCACCAACAGTGGTATGCTAGATATGGGTCTATACGAGTCGGGCTTCTTAGGGTCCAGTTTGTTGTTTTTGAGGAGTGGCCTGATTGAGGTACGTTTGAGGGATTGGGGAAAGGTGCCTGTCATGTATGAGGATAGAGGAGATGTGTATGAGGATAGAGGGATAGAGGAGATGTGGTATACTTAGATTTCAGTAAAGTCTTTGACATCATTCTGCACAGGCGACTTATAAATAAATTGAGCACCCTAGGGATGCACCCAAAACTGCCTCACTGGGTTAGAAATTGGTTGAGTGGGAGGCGACAAAGGATACAGGTAAATGGAGTTCACTCTGAGGAAAAGGATGTAACCAGTGGTGTGCCACAGAGATCTGTCCTTGGTCCTATTCTTTTAAAAAATTTTGTTAGTGATATTGCGGAAGGGCTGTCACGTAAGGTTTGCCTCTTTGTGGATGATACTAAAAATCTGTAAAAGAATAGACACACAGAAAGGAGTAGATAACATGTGGAGAGATCTAGCTAAGCTTGAGGAATGGGCAAGATTTTGGCAGCTGAGATTTAACATTAAAAATGCAGGTTCATGCATTTGGGCTGCAAAACTCCAAGGGAGTTGTATAGTATAAGAGGTGAAGTACTTCTGTCCATGAAAGATGACCAGGACATGGGCGTGATTGTTTCTGATGATCTTAAAGTAGCTAAACAGGTAGAAAAGGTGACAGCTAAAGCCAGAAGGATGCTTGAGTGCATAGGGAAAGGAATGCAGCAGAAAAAAGGAGGTGATGGTGCCTCTGTATAAGTCTTTGGTGAGACCTCATTTGGAGTATAGTGTGCAGTACTGAAAACCACACCTTCAAAAGTATATAAACAGGATGGAGTCGGTTCAGAGGGTGGCTACCAAAATGGTCAGTAGTCTTCATTATAAACCATATGGGAACAGACTTAAAGATCTCAGTATGTATACTTTAGATGAAAGGCGGGATAGAGGAGATATGATAGAGATGTTTAAATACTTCTGTGCCATAAATGCACAGGAGGAGAGCCTCTTTCAATTGAAAGTAAGCTCTGACATGATGAGACAAAGGATGAAGTGAAAGTTGATAGACTCAGGAGTAATATGCCGAAATATTTCTTTACGGAAAGATTGGTAGATGTATGGAATAGTCTCCCAGTGGAGGTAGCAGAGGCAAGGACAGTATCTGAATTCAAGAAAGCATAGGACAAACAGAAGATCTCTACAGGAAAAAGGGACTATAGTAGTTGATATGGAAGGACAGACTAGGTTCCCAACTCCAGTCCTAGAGGGCCAAACACCATTCAGGTTTTCAGGCTGTCCCTAATGAATATGCATGAGATATATTTGAATACAATGGGGGCAGTGCATGCAAATGCATCCCATGCATATTTATTAGGGACAGCCTGAAAACCTGAATGGTGTTTGGCCCTCCAGGACTGGAGTTGGGAACCTCTGGACTAGATAGAAACATGATGGCAGAAAGAGACCATATGACCTATGTTTTTGTGTTTCCATATAGGAAGCTAGTATATCAAACAACATGGATTTCTACTGAAATATACCGTGAGAAGTATATCCCATTGTACCCCCACTCAGATTCATGTGAAGTAGGAAGGGGAGAGCACACTTTCCTTCTCCCCCTTCTTTAGGCCTGATGCCACTGCTCTCCCCCTTCCTCCCACCACCCCAGTCTTCTCTCCCTTTCTTCCTCTACAAAGTCCAAATCTTCCATTTCTCTCTCTCTCATTATCCTAGCACTCCCTCTTTCGCCACAGGCTCTCTGACTGGTCCCTTCATGCATGCATTATTAAAACCAGAATTCCAGTAGGGCAAGTCCAGGATCCACATTAGAAAATTAAAGGGTTGGTTTATTATGGTTAGTTGATATTTATCTATGCAGAGGATTGGTGATTTTCTTTACATATATATTAGAATTTGTATAAATGTTGGTTTGGCAATGGCATACTGGCAGGTCTCAGGGTTGCATCACTCCTTATACCGGTGATGTTGTTGCTGAAAGCAAGGCGTTTTTTGCCTCCATCTACTGGTTGAGAACCACAATCCCTTGTCGGACTGATCTAGCAGGAACCAAGGAAAGGAAATTAGCTGGTAAGAATAAATTTCACCTTAAAGAGGGACCTCCTCCCTTTCTCTCTGAGACAGCACACACTCAGTCACCCTCAGATTAAGTTCAGCTTTCAGATTAGGACCTCAGCCAAATCCCACTGAGTGTCATCAATGAGTGTGGGGCATGCTTTAATTCCACATGCATTCGCTTTCATACTAAGGGGATCATTCCAAATAGTGATTAGTGGAGATATACGTCCGATTTGGACGTACATCCCCCCGCTAATCATTGTTAGCTGATTCTGCCCCCTCAGCTCCCCACACATACAGGGCCGATGTGTGGGGAACTCTGGACAGGGGTGGGGGGGGGGCAGCGACGGGGTGGAGAGTGGGCGGGGCAGAGGTGGGCCCATGACCCCAGATGTACAAGGCCTATCTAGGTCATGGCCCTGTGCGTCTGGCTTGGAGGAGATGGCCAGGGAACTTATTCCACCTCGAACATGAAATTAGTCCTCCTGACATTGGCGGCCAGCACTGGAGGAACCCGCCCCCCCCGAACAGGTTAGCTGAGGCTGGAGGATTCCCACTGCCTGATCCCAGCAATGACAGGCCCCTCTGGAGGTCAGGCAGCAGGAAAAGCGTAGTTACTCACCTGTAACAGGTGTTCTCCAGGAACAGCACGAATCAGTCCTCACATATGGGTGACGTCGGCGCCGACGGAGTCCTCGTGCGGAGCATTTCCCCAGCTTTCATAGAAAGCCTTTGGGAATGCAGCACGCATGCGCGGTCCCCTTCCCATCCAAGGGTGACATCTTGCTCAGTCTGATGACATAGCTAAAACAGCAAAAAAGAAAAATGAAATATATATAAATGACTGCAACTCCAAGGGGAGGAGGGAGGGTTGTGAGGACTGATTCCTGCTGCTCCTGGAGAACACCTGTTACAGGTGAGTAACTACACTTTCTCCAGGACCAAGCAGGAAGTCAGTCCTCACATATGGGACTCCCCAGCTTAAGGCTACCGGGGACCCAAAGCTGAAAAATGAGCTCCCTCTAGAGCCCCAGCATGTGCGAAAAGAATCTTCTCTGATATCGCCTCCGTACGGTAGCCCAACACCAGGGCCGGAAGGTAGGAGTTACCTATACTTCAAAGAGATTCCGGAGTACCGCTTGCCCGAAAGCACTGTCCCTGCGGGACTCCCTCTCGAGGCAGTAATGGGTCACAAAGGTCTGGCTTGAAGACCAAGTAGCGGCCCAGCAGATGTCTGCCAATGGAACAGAGCGGAGATGAGCCACTGATGCAGCCTTCGCCCTGACACGGTGGGCCGTGACTCGACCCTGCAAGGAGAGGCCGGCTGCCCTGTATGCCCAGGCGATACAGTCTGCCACCCAAATGGATAGGGTACGCTTGGAGACGGGTGAACCCAACTTATTAGGGTCAAAAGAGACGAAGAGCTTCACAGCCCTTCGGTGTCCCTGCGTACGGTCTAGGTAAAAAGACAACGCCCTCCTACAGTCCAGGGTATGCAAGACCATCTCAGCCCGGCTGGCATGCGGCCTGGGAAAGAAAGTCGGAAGAACCACCTCCTGATTGAGGTGGAAGGAGGAGACAACCTTTGGAAGGAATTTAGGGTGCGTCCGCAAGACTACTCTGTTCCTGTAGAACCTAGTGTAAGGTGCATCCGACACCAGGGCTTGAAGCTCGCTCACTCGTCTGGCTGAGGTAAGAGCCACCAAAAACAACGCTTTCCAGGAGAGAAAACGCAAAGGGCAAGTAGCCATAGGCTCAAATGGTGGGCAAGTAAACTGTTGCAAGACCACATTCAAATCCCACTGAGGGGCTGGTGGACGAACCGGAGGCTTAAGCAGAAGCAGGCCTCTGAGGAAGCGAGTCACCAGCGGGTGGCTTGAAAGAGACTGGCCCTCCACCGGTGAGTGGTGCACTGAGATGGACCCTAACAGAGTTGGATTTAAGGCCTAGGTTGTAAAGGTGAAGCAAATATTGCAACACCACAGGTACCAGGCATGAGAAAGGATCTCCTTGTGTTGAGCACACCAGGTAGAGAACCTACGCCACTTGAAGGCATAAGATTTCCGGGTGGACTGCCTCCTGGAGGCCAAGACCACATCCTCCACTTCCCTAGGCAGCAGCAAGGATGCTAGAACTACCCTTTCAGCAGCCAGGCCATCAGATTGAGGGACTGGAGGTTGGGGTGTAAGAGAGATCCCTGCTCCTGAGACAGGAGATCTGGTTGCATCCCCAGAGGAAGAGGAGTGTCCACCGCTAGTTGCAAAAGAAGTGGGAACCACGGTTGCCTTGGCCACCTGGGGGCCACCAGGATCAGCGAGGCCTTGTCCTGGATCACTTTGAACAGTGTTTTGGGCACTAGAGGCGTGGGAGGAAACGTATATAGGAGGCCAGTAGACCATGGAATGAGAAACGCATCCGCTGCTACTCTGAGAGGATGCGGTTGTCTGGAATAGAACCTGGGCAGTTGACGGTTCAGTGGACTGGCAAAGAGATCTATGTTTGGAAGACCCCATTTTAGGAAGATCTGCAACTGCCATTCATGGGGCTGTAGGATCCTGCTCAACCTGTCTGCTAGGTAATTCTCCTGTCCAGGGAGATAGACCGCTTTGAGAAGTATGCCATGATTGACTGCCCAGGTGCACAGGTCCTGTGCTTCCTGACAGAGAGGGTGGGATCCTGTGCTCCCCTGTTTGTTCACATAGAACATAGCAACTTGATTGTCCGTCTGAACTAAGACGGACTGGTGAGAGAGGACATGAGAGAAAGTCCGTAGGGCCAAGCGGATAGCTCTCAGCTCCAATAGATTGATCTGCTGTGTGACCTCCCATGGAGACCACAGGCCCTGAGTGCATGCTCCCTGGCAATGTGCACCCCAACCGTGAAGAGAAGCATCGGTGGTGAGCACTTTGGAGTGTGGAGGTGCCTGAAAAGGCACTCCTTGCACCAGATTCGGAAGATGAAGCCACCACTGCAGAGAAGACGCTAGCAGCTGGGACACCCTCACCTTGTCCGTCAGACTTCCTGTGGCCTGCAGCCACTGAGTCCGGAGGCTCCATTGAGCCGGCCTCATGTGCAGACGGGCATTTGGAGTGACATGGACCGTGGATGCCATGTGGCCTAAGAGCCTCAAGAATTGTCTGGCAGAGACCAGAGAATTGCTGCGGAATTGTCTGGCCAAATCCATAAGTTTGTGGGCCCTGTCCACAGGCAAAAAAGCCTTTGCCTGAAGGGTGTCCAGTCCTGCTCCTATGAACTCCAGGCTCTGTGAGGGGCGCAAAGTGGACTTTGCGAAGTTTATGACAAACCCCAGATGCTGGAGAAGAGAGAGAGTGCGAAGGGTGGCTTGATTGGTCTCCTGTGGAGACTGACCCCTGATGAGCCAGTCGTCCAGGTATGGAAAGACAAAGATCCCTTGAACCCTGTGGTAGGCCGCCACCACTGCCAGGCACTTGGTGAAAACCCTGGGGGCAGAGGTGAGGCCAAAAGGGAGTACCCTGTACTGAAAATGGTTTCCTCCCACCACAAATCTGAGATATTGTCTGTGGTCTGGATGAATAAGGATGTGAGTATCAGCATTCTTTAGGTCTAAGGAGCATAGCCTATCTCCCTGCTGGAGGTAGGGCAGCAGTATTCCAAGGGTAAGCATCTTGAACTCTTCCCTCTGCAGGAACTTGTTTAGATTTCGCAAGTCTAGGATTGGCTGGAGGCCTCCTGTCCTTTTTGGCACCAGGAAGTACCTGGAATAGAAGCCTTGACCTCTCAGGTGTTGGGGCACCGGTTCCACCGCCTGTTCCTTTAGAAGACTTGCTAACTCTTGCAGGAGTAGGTTCCTGTGCAGAGGTAGTCTTGGAGGCTCCCCTGGAAAGTAGGAGGGGGGTACCTGGTGGAAGTGGAGCAGATAGCCCCTCTGGACTATGCTTAGCACCCAGGTATCCCTTGTTACAGCCGACCACCTGTGGGCGTACAGGGTCAACCGGCCTCCTGTGCTGATAGGGGCCAGCTGAGGAGGAGAGGCTATGCCACTGGAGTCAAAACCCCGCTCCCTGCTGTGCAGGAGCTGGAGCTGGTGGCTTGGGGGTTTTCTGCCTACGGGGCCCATGTCCCTGCCCCTTGGCCTGCGGACCCTGTTGGGGAGCTGTGGAGGCCTGGTACTGAGGGTAGGTTTTGTAGGCAGATGACTTTCTCGGGTAATAGGACTTTTTTCCCGAGCCCTTCTTCTTTTGAGAAGGGGCAGAGGTTTTCCTGGACAGCCTTGTCCTGGTGAGAGTCTCGGACTTGAGTTTGGCAGCTTTTTCAGCCATGGGCTTGCCAAAGAGGTTTTCACCTCGGCAGGGGACATCGACCAACTTGTCCTGCACCCATGGCTTGAGGTCCGATGACTGTAGCCAGGCCTGACGGCGTGCACCGATGTTGGCTGCAGCTACTCAGGCCGAAGCCTCGAAGCCATCATAAGCTGCTCGAGACAAACTTTGAGCATTCTCGGATCCCAGTTGACAAGGCTGTGAACCTCTGCAAAGGTTCCTCGGAGAGACCAGCAGAGAACCCGGCAATCTTCTTTGCCAGGTCTCGAAGGTACATGCCCATGTACAGCTGGTAGGTCTGGACACGACAAGCAAGCATAGAGCCCTGGAAGCACTTTCTACCGAGGGCATCCAGGTTCCGGGCCTCCCGGTCAGAAGGCACCGAGGAGTGCATCTTTTGACTCTTCAGCCAATGCATGGCCGATTCCACAACCATGGAATGGTGCGGTAGCTGTGCCTTCTGGAACCCGAGGCTCTTGCGGACTCGATAGATGGAATCGACCCGCTTGCTCAGAACTGGCGTCGAGGCCGGCACCTCCCACATGCGGAAAAGCAGCCGTTCCAGCATCGGAGGAACCGGTACAGTAAAGGCCTCCTTGGGAGGAGAGTCATACTGCAAGGCCTCGAGTTCCTCAGCTCGAGGCTCCTCCTCGGGGTCCGCGGGGAAGGCCAAGGCCTTGGCCATGTCCCGCACGAAGTCCGAGAACCTGGGGTCCTCCGGGGAGGGACCGTCTCGGAGGCTCAGACTCCGGTGAGTCCGAAGGGACACACCGGGTCCGAAAAGTGTCCAGGGACTCCTCATCCTCCGTTTCCCAGCCCAACCCCTCAGAGGAGGAATCGAGCGGCTCCAGTCGGGCAGGCACCGATGCCATCCGCCCCGACGCCAAGGGAACCGGCGTCAACGACCTCGGTCCCGAACGGGAGGCCGAGGGAGACCTTGGCCGAGGATCGACTCGAAAGTGCATGGACTTGAGGATCAGCTCGGCCTCTGGGGTCGACTTGGACGTCGATGTCCCGGTGGTCGGGGCAGATGCACCGGTGAGACCGGCGATCAGTGCTCGCTGCTGTTCAATGAAGGCAGCCAAATTGCTCTCCAAGGCCGTCAACCTGAGTCCGAGCTCAGGAGACTCAGCAGCCCCCGACGTCGGCTCCCCCCGGAGGAGAGTCCACGAGGACTACAGTACTCACGTGACTCGGGGACTCTGTCTCCACACGAGGTTGTTTAGCAGGCCTCTCTGACTCCGAAGACCCGGGACAGCGTTCGGGGCTAAGCGACATGGCCCTCGAGGAGCCAAGTGCGTCCACCAACACCGCCCTCACGGGTTTCTTCTTCCTGCAGTGCTCCCGCGAGGGAGACCCCCTCTCAGAGGAACCCCGGCGATGCTCGAGACTGGAGTCCCGAGACGTCGAGGCCTCTGACGAAGTCCGGGCCCGGCCGAACGCGGAGTCAGAGAAGATTCTTTCCTTCTGATGCTGACGGCTCCTCAACGCCTTCGGGGACATTTTCCCATATGGTCCACAGATCAGCGGGTCATGATCGGGCCCGAGGCAGCAGAGGCTGCAGTCATGTGTGTCGGTGAGAGACATCACTTTCTTACACCGATCTCACTTTTTAAACCCGCTGGCAGCCATTGGGGAAAAAGGGCCCCTGCAAGGTTAAAAGACAGGGCTGCCAGGGAAAAATAGAAAAATGGCGCGAACGCTAGTCACAAAGGACAAAAAACGAAAAATGAAGTCCGGGCTCGATACCGGTGTACCGGGCCCAGGCGGGAAAGGGAACCGGCGTCGAACCGAAGAAAAACACAGATCCACGCAGAAAATCAACTTTTTTCACGGGTGAAAACGAAACACGTCCATTGGGCTCCGCGGAAAAAAGAAGACTGAGCAAGATGGCACCCTTAGGCGGGAAGGGGACCGCGCATGTGCGCTGCATTCCCAAAGGCTTTCTATGAAAGCTGGGGAAATGCTCCGCACGAGGGCTCCGTCGGCGCCAACATCACCCACATGTGAGGACTGACTTCCTGCTTGGTCCTGGAGAAAATCAATTTCAGTGTGTTGCAAGGGGTTGGGGCTCCTGCATGGCGTCCTGGTGCCATGGCGATGGGACACCGCAGTGGCATAGGGAGGGTTAGCCAGTGTAAGCACAGCATGTCTGAACCATCTGAATCGGGGCCCATCCAGTCCGTCCAAGTGCACCGATTCTGCTCCCGTGGGTGCAGAATCGGGGCTAAATCCGGGTCATCCAGATTTTGGATGTCCAGACGTGCCCCAATCAAAATGGGCCTCCATGTTTCCAAAAGCCCCATCCAGACTTACTGATAAAAATTCAGTCTAAAGAGGCTTTCTCCCTTTGTGAAACACAATGACATACTTCCGTTTATTCAATAATTGTCACTATAAATATTAAATTCTTTTTACCAGAGCTTATTTTTAGCTCCTGGAGAAGCTTGAGCTTTCTTATTAATAGCCGCCTATAGCTTTCCTATAGTAGCATGCACACACAGCATTCATAAAGACCCAGGTATGAAATCTGCCAAACTCCAAATATGCTCAGTAATATGTTCAAAATGTTTCCAGCTTTCACTTAAATGTAACGTTTCTCTCTCAAACATTTTCAATCAGCCAGTTCTCACAGGCAATTTTTTCCAGTTAGATTGATCAGACAGTGTAACTGCTGATCGCTTATTCAATTATATTCACCTATTTCTTAAATACCCTTATCAGCACCAGCCAATATCTATAACAAAATGACACAAAGTTAGCCCCCTTTCAGACATTAACCCTTGTTGTGTCTTCTGGCTTTCAGTGTGCAAAGGGCCTGCCCAACCATTAGGCAAAACTGGGTGGTCACCTAGGACAGCAGCTTCTGTGGGGCAGCAAAGAGCGGCAACTGTCAAAGCAAAACAATAGATCCTGACAGTCAGACAAACTCAAAGAGCCATCAGCACATTCTTTTACCTGCAGGGACAGCGGGCATACACATGCTATACTTACAAAGCACAGTTTAATATTTAAAAGCATGATGTCCAGTTATGTATTTTCAGCTTTAAAATATGTAATGGGCCCGATATTGAAAGCAATTAACACAGTTAGCAGTCCTGCAAACAGTGTTAATCGCCTTGTCCAGGCTATTCAGTAGCACTAACACAGTTAGTGCTGTTGAATATCCGTGGGTGCTGCTGCTGCACGCCCATATGCTAGCCGGTTAGCATCAGGTTGGCACCCGGCAATAATTGGGCAGTAGCGATATTGAGCCGCTGCCTGGTTATTACTAAGGAAATAAAGTCAGGTGTCATTAAAGCTGGCCTAACGTTTGCTGGTGAAGCTAGTCAGGCAGAGGCTCAATATCCCCACTGCCTAGTTAACTTCACGGCAATCTGGGCAACCCGGACATTCAATGCCGGGTCCAGGATATGTTCTAGGAATTGAATATCTGGATCTAATATTCAGCAACAGCACCTAGATGCTTTAGCAGCGCTAGCTGCCGTAAATGAATATCGAGCCTCACCATTTTAAAGTTCTTTTGTCAGGCCTCTCCTAAGCCACTGCTAGCTTAGTATTAGCTAGAAATATCATTGGTCCATTTTATTATGTTAAAAGTCCATCATTGTGTGCATCTGCACCACTTTAAAACCTTCATGCCTTGTTGTTGTTAAATGCTGTCCGAGTTGGTGTCGACTCATGGCAACCTTCTGGATAGTTGTCCTAAACTATGTTAAGTCTTTAGTCGGGTGGCTCACTGTTGATAGAGTGGCACCCATAGCTGGCTTTCCTCTTTTGCACTGACCTTCTACCTTACCAAGCATGATGTCTTTCTCTAATGATCTCTCTCTTCACATGATGTGTCCAAAGTATGAAAGTCGAAGTCTTGACATCTGAAATTCTACAGAAAGCTTAGGTTTGATCTCCTCTAGTACTGACTGGTTTGTTCTTTGGGCAGTCATTGGTATACACAGTATTCATCGCCAACACCATAATTCAAAGGCATCAATTATTTTCCTGTCTATCTTTTTCACTGTCCAACTTTCACAACCATATGCGTTACTGAAAATACCATGACTTGAACAAGTCAAATGTTTGTATGGAGAGAGACATCTCTGCTCTTGAGAATCTTGTCTAGGTCCTTCATAGTCATTCTGCCAACAGTGATGCGTCATCGGATTTCTTGACTGCTTGTTGTTTCTTTATTGATAGTTGATCCAAGTAGGTTAAAGTTGTCCACTATTTGAATTTCTTCTCCATCAACAATGGCTTTATTGATTTTACCAGTTGTCAGGATCTTTGTCTTCTTTACATTAAGGTGCAGGCCCATTTTAAGACTCTGTTCCTTGACCTTGAGAAGCAAATGTTTCAGATCATGTTCACTTTTAATCAGTAATGTGGTATTATCAGCATTGTGAAGGTTGTTGATGAGTCTTCCACCTATCTTCACACTTTGGTTGTCTTCTTTCAGTCCTGTTTCTCTGATGATTTGTTCTGCATATAAATTTAATGGGTGGGGGAAAGTATGCAGCCTTGTCGTACACCTTTGATGATTTTAAACCATTCTGTTTTTCCTTGTTCCATTCCAACTGTTGCTTCTTGATCAATGTAAAGGTTGTGCAAAAGAATGATCGGGTGTTCTGTATACCCATGCTTCTTAATGTGGCCCAGAGTTTCTCATGGTTACACAGTCAAAAGCCTTGCTGTAGTTGATAAAACATATACAGTCAAACCTCGGTTTTCGTATGCCCTAGTTTTCGTAAGATTTGGTTTTCAACGACTTTTTTCATCTAGATTTTGTCCCAGTTTTTGTACATCCGCTCGGTTTTCGTACATGATGAGTTATGGCTAGGGGAAGAAATGCTGGTATAGTACTTAACTTGTTTTGTGATCTGGAGCTCCTGTGGCTATAGCGCTTTCACATGCTTCATTCGTAATGCTGATCCGGTGATCCTGAGCTTGAAAAATAGCAAGAATCAAGGAGCGAGAGTAGAATGGCACTGCTGGTGCGACTGGTCCGAATGATGCTTCCGACGCTCAATTAGAGGACTTCCTGCTGATGGCGAAACTTTGAGGGGTCTTCCGAACTTATTGCCAGTCCTGCTGCTGATGACAATAGTCTGAGCATTTTTTCCAGCTTGCAATTTGCTGTTGGGATGGAATCAGAGGCGTGGGAGAGAGTCGGCAATCGGAGAATCTGTGTGTGTGCTGTCCTGTGACGATCGACTGCCTGGGAGGTGAGCGGGCAGGTGAGAGAAGTGACGGGATCCTGTTTGTGCTACTGATCTGCTGTTCTGCTGCCTGGCTGAGACTTCGGGGGCCCATTCTTCCAAACAATAACTTCTCCTCCTCCCTCCTCGCTGTCTTCCATATGACAATAAGAGTCTTCAATAAAGGTAAAAGTGATGTTAAATGTTCATTTATCCATTTCATTAGTCATTTATATTTATGTCTCATTGTTTTCTGTATGTAAAAATATAGTTATTCTCTATAAAATGTATTTTTTGTTAATATTTATGGGTGTCTGGAACGGATTAATTGGATTTACATTATTTCTTATGGGAAATATTGCTTCAGTTTTCATACATTCAGTTTTCATCAGACTTTTTCGAACGGATTAATCACAAAAACCGAGGTTCCACTGTATAGATATCCTTTTGGTATTCTTTTGTCTTTTCAGGGATCCATCTCACATCCATAATGATGTCTCGTTCCTCGCCTTTCCAGAACCATGCTTGCACTTCAGGCAGTTCTTGTTCCAGGTATGGTTTTAGTCAGGGCCGGATTTACCTTGAGTGAGGCCCTACGCCAACAAAAATTGTGGGCCCCCAGCAGGGGCGGCCCAAGGGGGGTGCGGACCTCATTTGCATAAGGGGCCTCATTTGCATAAATATTTGCATAATGTTACCATATACTAACTTTTAGTAAACGTGCCTCTTAATGAGTGTATGGATAAAGAAAGACTAAAAGATTTCTACATTACTATAATCCAGTGCCAACTGCCAGACACATTAGGAACTACTACAAACACTGCCCATAGTAAACCCGCCGTATCCTAACAGCACTACCAGGACTCACAAAGCACCATACTCTACCAATCAAAAGGCAACACTGCAAATATTAAACCAATACATTTCAGAGAACAACAATACATGACCTACTGGGGAAAGAGAACAAGTGGCAATGTCAAATAGGAATTATATAAACAGAACACCTCAGCTCAGTTACACATGCAGAACATAGACCATCACCAAACAAGTAATCACAATTTAGAAATAGGAAGACAATAATTAAACTGGGAATCCCAAAAGCCAAACTTGGAATGTACAACACTGTAGAAATAAAACTATACATTAATTTGCTCTTGTACTAAACAAAGCGCAGATGTTAATGATGCACATTTACCAGAGCTGACATATTCCAATTAATAAATTCAAAATAAAGAGATATTTTTCTACCTTTTGTGCATTTTTTTCAGCTGCAATTGCTCCAGCCACTTTCTTCTGGTTTCTTCGTGTCTTCTGCTAACTCTCCATCGTCTGCTGTCCATTTGTCCTTTCTTCTCTCTTCTAGATTTTTTTCCATTCTCTCTCTACATCTGCTTTAACATACTAATCTTTCTCCTTTTGCTCTTTCCTCATTCCTATTTCATCCACTCAAATTTTACCCCTCCATCCTCAATCCCCACTTACTCTCCCAATACCCGGCCAATTGTAGATTTTTTATCCCTCCCACACAAAATATTTTTCCCTTCTCCATTTTACTCTTCCAGCCCCATCCCATTCTAATCCTCCCCCAACATCAGCTCCCTTCTAGTTCCAGCCTCACCCAGCATCCATTCCCTTCTAGTCCCTGCATCAGCCCATTTCCAGTCCTAGCCATCCATCAGCCCATTTCCAGTCCTAGCAACCCCCAACCCAATACCAGTCCTAGCCCCCCCATCACCCCACTTACAGTCCTTAACCCCCCATCACCCCATTTTCAGTCCTTAACCCCCCCATCACCCCATTTTCAGTTTAAGCCCCCCCTATAACACATTACCAGTGGTTACCCCCCATCAGCCCTCTTCCAGTCCTAACCCCATAAACCCATTTCCAGTCAGCCCCCAATATCCCATTGACAGTACTACCCCCCCCCATCAGCCCATTACCAGTCCTAATCCCATCATCCCACCTCCAGTTTTAACCCCCAAGCCCATTTCCAGTCCTAGCCACCCATAGGCCATTACCAGACAACCCCCATCAGCCCACAGCCCATTACCAGTCTTAACCCCCCCAAAGCCCATTACCAGTTCTAACCCCCCCCAACAGCCCATTACCAGTCCTAACCCCATCAGCCCACCTCCAGTCTTAACCCCCCAGCCCATTTCCAGTCCTAGCCCCCCCCATAGCCCATTACCATAAAACCCCCATCAGCCCACAGCCCATTACCAGTCTTAACCCCCCCCCCTAAAGCCCATTGCCAGTTCTAAGCCCCCCCAACAGCCCACAGTCCATTACCAGTCCTAACCCCATCAGCCCACCTCTAGCCTTAACCCCCCCCAGCCCAGCCCAGCCCACCCCCGCCCTGCCCCGCCCATTTGGAGCCCCAGCCCACGATTTGCCACTTTAGATCAGTACAGTCCCCAGTCCATTTCCAGCCCCAGCCCCCCCAATAGCCCATTACCAGTCCTACCCCCCCCCATAGCCCATTACCAGTCCTACCCCCCCCCCCGGCCTAAAGAAAAATGTAATTTAAAAAAAACCTGGTGGCTGCCGCCGCGGGGCCCCCTCTGCTGCCGCGGGGGCCCCGTCTACAAGCTGAAGCGGTGCGGTGCGGTGCGGTCGGGTCGGGTCCGGTCGGGTCTCTCCCTCCTTCCTTCCCTCCCTGCAGGCTGCGAGAGACGCGAAGATAGAGCGTCTCCTCGCGTCTGTGTTAAGCCGGCAGGGGCTGATGGGAAATCCCATCAGCCCCTGCGGGCTTAACACAGACGCGAGGAGACGCTCTATCTTTGCGTCTCTCGCAGCCTGCAGGGAGGGAAGGAGGGAGGGAGAGACCCGACCCGACCCGACCCGACCGCACCGCACCGCACCGCTTCACCTTGTAGACGGGGCCCCCGCGGCAGCAGAGGGGGCCCCGCGGCGGCAGCCACCAGGTTTTTTTTTTAATTGAGTTAAAAAAAAATTACCTGGTTCTTTTTTTGTGGGCCCCTGCCGGCTGTGGGCCCTACGCCATGGCGTACATGGCGTATAGGTAAATCCGGCCCTGGTTTTAGTCTCTGCTGAAAAAACTTGAGTAGAATCTTGCTGGCATGTGGGATCAGAATGAATGTGCGATAATTTCCACAGTCGGTTGGATCACCTTTCTTTAGTATTGGTTTAAACACAGATCTTTTCTAGTCAGTTGGTCATGATGTTGTCTGCCAAATATCCTGGCAGAGCCTTGTAAGTATGGTATGAGCTGCATCCAACTGCTGTAGTACTTCAATGGAAATGCCATCAATGCCCAGGCTTTGTTCTTTTATAAGGCTTTCAATGCTATTTTGACTAATTCTAGCATCACTAATGATTCCTGATCATAAGGTACAGGTTGAAACGGCTGTTGGTCCACTTGATCTTTATGGTATAATGACTCTGTATATTCTTTCCACCTTTTTTTGATCTTCTCAGCATCATTCAACATGGATCCTTGAGCATCTTGTAACATTTCAATTTGAGGCTGGAATTTTTTTTTTAACTCTCATAGCTTTAGGAAAGCCAATCTTCTTCTTCTTCTAATAGTTTCTGATTCTATTTCCTTGCATGTGTCATTGTAGTACTTCCCTTGTCTTGTCTTCCTGCATGTTGGAACTCTATGTTGAGTTCTGCATTTGCCTCTCATTCTCCTCTGGATCTAGTTTCTCTGCGTTTTTGGGCAATTTTCATCATCCATTTTGGCCATTTTTGCTTTCGCTCTTTTCGTAGAGACTTCGCACTTTCTTCCAAAACAACCTTCTTAATTTCATCTCATAACTCTTCTGGAGCTCTGCCATTTGTATCTAAAGCAGCAAATTGATTTTGCAGGCAGTCTTTAAATTCCAGTGGTATATTTACAAGGTCATATTTTGCTACATTAATGAGTGGCTTGCTGTTTTTTAACTTTAGCTTGAGTTTTCATACTAATAGTTGGTGATCTGTATCACAGTCAGTTCCAGGTTTTGTCTTTGTTGATGTCAGAGAGCTTTTCCAGTGCTGACTTCCACAGATGTAGTCAATTTGATTTTTGTACAATCCATTGGGTGAAGTCCATGTGTACAATTTCCGCTTGTGTTGCTGGAAGAAGGTGTTTGAGATGAATAGATCGTTGGTCTTGCAGAATTCTATCAGTCTTTCTCCAGCTTCATTTCTGTTATCAACTCCATACTTTCCAACACTTTGCCTTCTTTAATTGTTGCCAACTTTTGCGTTCCAGTCACCCAAGGCTATCAGAATATCCTGTTTGCATGTTCTGTCAATTTCAGCTTGTACTTGTTCATAGAACTCATCAACCTCATCCTCTTTTGGAGCTGTTGTTGGGGCATATACTTGAATTATAGTGTTGATGGACATTCCTCATAGATGAATAGAAATTAAGCATTCACTGATTGCATTATTGTGAGAAAGGAAGGACTGACCAAGGCTCCAGAACAAGGTTAGAGACTATAGCAGAGACTGATGAGCTTTTGTGTGATAAGGTAACTTATACTAATATAGATCATCCAGTTTATGGCAATCTAGACCTGGCTATGGATAGTGATTAATCTATTTATGGTACTCTGGATATAGGTACAGACAGTGATGCAAACACAGATAATGACGAAACAGGACTGTAAAGGTAGCTATAGGTAAAGATATATATGCGTATTGTAATGCAAGGCTAAAAACTGTGAAACACATTTTTAGATAGAAGCTTCTGTCTTTCTCTCTGTGCAAAATTGCTGACAGTTAATTGCAACAGAGATTAGCTAACAAAGTTGTGTACATGGTTACTGGTGCAAAGGCTAGCTTCTGCAAAATCCTGGGATACAGACAGTTCTGCCTCTCTTTTGTGGTAGATGATAGGTCGAAAATTAGATAACTAACATCAGCATTATTGCATAAACTTTCCGAGAATCAGAGACCTTAGGCCAACATATAACTGGAAATCAAATAAAGCTTGGGAAATTAACAGAATTTAGACAGAACTTATAGTGTAACTAATCAGCTTTTGTATAATGAAAGAATTACAGCGACGCCTACTGTCACTTGGTAATTATAATCATGGCCTTGTAACTTCCGTTTTTTTTATGCATTTTTGCAAAGCATCAGCAGAAAAATAACCCTGTAAGCAGATTTTATTCCAGACCTGTAATTTTGTAACATGAATAATATCATCCAATGTTAATCAAAAATTAACTATGTCAGCTGATACTTCTTAATAAAAGACAGATCTCTGGCAGAAGATTTTTGAAGATAGTTAGGGAGGAGCCATGATTTGGACCCTCTGATGGTCTTCCTTCTACAGCTTTGGAATTAATATAATTAATTTTCTGTGTATGTGTCTTGTTTTTTCCTTCCTGTTAGAAGGGCTAGGTAAAGCCTAAGAATCCAGGTTGGAATCCAGGTAGGAGGGCCTGCCCCAAAAGGGCTCCAATAATTATATTTCATTACAGTTCTTGCAAGTTTCTCCTTAATTATAAATGCAACACCATTTCTTCTTTGTCTTTCATTTCCAGCATAGTAGACCTTGTGATCATCAGATGCAAAGTGCCCAATGCCAGTCCATTTCAGTTCACTGACATCCAACAGATGGAGTTGTACAAGTTCCATTTCATTCTTGACTACCTCCAAGTTCCCTTGGCTCATGCTTCATACATTCCATGTCCAAATATGTAAGACATCTTTGCAGCTTCTGACTCTCATTCCATGCACAGCTACATCAGCAGTCAAACATCCCAAGGGCTTTGAACCAACCACATCAGAAATGCTGGCTTTATTCTGAAAAATCTTTAGCTCCTCCCCAGTAATCAGTTGAGTGCCTTCCAACCTTGGGGATCTCATCTTTCAGCACTATAGTGCAATTTGTTTTTTTGTGATTATCCATTGGGTTTTCGTGGCAAGATACGGAAGTAGATTGCCAGGCCTTTCTTCCGCACAGGTAATTCTAGAAATTTGATCCCCCGCCGCTAATACCGTCACATTCTGCTGCTGCCCAGAGGGTTGGTTTGTCTTGGTCTGGTACCTCAACTGAGGCCTGTCCATCTTGGGAGATCCTGCTAGCAGTTAAACTACTGACAGCTTAGCCCTCAGCATCACTGATGCACATATGCCCTCACAGTATGACAAGCTGCAAACCAAGTGAGGGTCATACCTTGTAGTGCTTTATAAATGATTAGTAATAGTAGTACTCCATATTGAAATAATAGATCAAATGGAGGTAGGCATTTGATTTATTGTTTCAATGTGCAGTAGCGGTATGAAAGTTTTAAAGTGGTAAAAATGCACAGAATGATAGCACAACCCATCTTTCAATCAGCATGCATCCAGCATGTTCCCTCATGCCCATCACACTTTGCCAGCTACAGTGCCCTCATCTGCCACCTCCAGCCCAGCCCATCTCTCTCTCACCTGAAGCATCTTCCACTCCTGCATTCTCTGTCCACAGCTTCCTGAGGCTTCCCACAGCTTTCTACACCCATTTTCATAGAATCATGGCTAATTTTCCATGTGCATGCATACCCCCCTCCTGAAGATCTAGATCCGTGGCTGTGCCCATACCCTCCTGGTCTGTCCCTCCTCTCTCAATCACTAAAAACCTTACAGGCAGGGTCAGTGGCAAAACATGCTACAAATGTCTCTGCTGGTTCCACCTCCAGGGCAACAGGAAATGTACCTCAGAGGGGGTGGCATGGCAGACTTTTGCAACATGTTTAAGCACGAAGCTCCACTGTGGTCGCGTTTTTTTTTGTTTGTTTTTGTTTTTTACTGCTGACCCTGCCTGGAAGGTTTAAAGAAGGAGGGGAGGGAGTAACAGTCCGGGATGAGGGAGCATATGGAGAAACAGTTGCAGTACAGAAGAATGGATGAACAACATAGGGGAGAGGAGGGGAGGCACAGGCAAAGGATTCCAACTGCAGTGTTTGGAGGGGCAATGTCCCCCCCCTTGCCCTCCTAAACTACATCCATGGCCATGGGTGGAGAAGTGAGTGAGGCAGCCTTGGATGGGAAGATCAGTAAGGAGACATTTAATATCAATGCATTGAGGGAAAGGGAGACTGCTGCTTATTCAGCAGTGGATTTTGGTGAAGGCTATAACTCAGCCTAAGAAATCCCGGGCTCAAAGACTGAACCAAGTAATTGCTAATGTTCATTTGCTTCACGTCCAGACTACTGTGCAGGCTGAGATTTTGGTGAGGCAAGGAGTGGTGGAACAATAGGTAGCAGACGTCAAAGCTTGTAATACTGCACTTATGAGAGACAAAAAAGTTATTCATCACAGATTGGGAACATTAGAGATTCAAAAACAGAAGTTTATCTGTTGAACTTTCCAAGGTCGGTGTTAATATCCCTGTTAGAAATATTAAAAAAATTATTGTTTGGAGGTTTTACACGTGCCTAAAGAAGCTTGAACCTACTACATTACTCCTGTAAGGAAGGTGATGGTTTTTGGTTTTGTCTATTTTTCTCTCTAATTTGATATTCTCTTTTTTAGATGTTTATATCAATAGGGTCATCAGATCTAGACAGCACTTGTTCAGGATGGCATTCCAGTTAGACAAGAACACCCTATTCTTAGTAAATATCTTTGGTTCATTTAAAATTCTAACATCTCTAGGGATCCTTTTAACATTGTAGTACTCCAATAAAGTCTAATAGTGCTATTCCATTCTAATTTGATTCTCTTGTATATGGGTTAATTCCATCTAACTTTCCAAGCCTTGTCACCTCCCATATCATCAAAAAACTCGGTCCATTAGTTCAAGGCGAGCTTCCATAGCCTCACACAACAACAGAACAAAGAGAGGCAGAACTCTACTGCAGAAAACCACAACAAAAGAGGTGAGCAAACGAGGTACAGAAGGAAATAGGAACAGATCAATCAATTAAGAGTAGTTACTTACCTGTAACAGGTGTTCTCCAGGAGCAGCAGGAATCAGTCCTCACATATGGGTGACGTCGGCGCCGACGGAGCCCTCGCGGAGCAATTTCCCCAGCTTTCAAAGAAAGCCTTTGGGAACTGCAGCGCGCATGCGCGGTCCCCTTCCCACCCAAAGGTGCCATCTTGCTCAGTCAGATGACATAGCTAAAAGACAGCAAAACAATTAGCAAAAACGAAATGATAGGACTGCAACTCTAAGGGGAGGAGGGAGGGTTGTGAGGACTGATTCCTGCTGCTCCTGGAGAACACCTGTTACAGGTAAGTAACTACTCTTTCTCCAGGACCAAGCAGGAAGTCAGTCCTCACATATGGGACTCCCAAGCTTAAGGCTACCGGAGACCTCAAGCACAAAATGAGCTCTCTCTAGCTCAGCAGAACAGAAGGAAGGAATCTTCTCTGAAAACGCCCCCGACCGGTAGCCCAACACCAGGGCCGGAGGGTAGGAGTTGCCTAAACCTCAAAGAGATTATGGAGGACTGCCTGTCCGAAAGCACTGTCCCTGTGGGACTCCCTCTCCAGGCAGTAATGTGCCGCAAAAGTCTGGCTTGAAGACCAAGTAGCGGCCCGGCAGATGTCTGCCAACGGAACAGAGCGGAGGTGTGCCACTGACGCAGCCTTCACCCTAACACGATGAGCAGTGACTCGACCCTCCAACGAGAGGCCGGCTGCCCCATAAGCCCAGGCGATACAGTCAGCTACCCAGATGGACAAGGTACGCTTGGAGACAGGGAGCCCCAAGTTATTGGGGTCAAAAGAAACGAAGAGCTGAACAGCCCTCCTATGCTCCCGCGTACGGTCAAGGTAGAAGGATAAGGCCCTTCTACAGTCCAGGGTATGCAGGACCATTTCAGCCCGGCTGGAGTGCGGCCTGGGAAAGAAGGTCGGAAGAACCACCTCCTGGTTGAGATGAAAAGGAGAAACCACTTTTGGGAGAAACTTAGAGTGAGTCCGTAAGACCACCCTATTCCTGTAGAACCTAGTGTAAGGAGGATCAGACACTAGGGCCTGCAGTTCACTAACACGCCTAGCAGAGGTAAGGGCTACCAAGAACAAGGTTTTCCAAGAAAGAAAACGAAGAGGGCAAGTAGCCATAGGTTCAAAGGGCGGACAGGTAATCCGCTGCAAGACCACATTCAGATCCCATTCGGGGGCTGGTGGACGCAAAGGAGGCTTAAGCAGAAGGAGGCCTCAAAGAAAACGAGCCACCAAAGGGTGGTTGGACAGAGGCCTGCCATCTACCGGTGCGTGATGTGCAGAGAGAGCACTGAGGTGGACTCTGACAGAGTTGGACTTAAGGTCCAGATTGGAGAGGTAAAGCAAATATTGCAAGACCACCGCCACCAAGCAGGAGAAGGGATTCTCAGACTGCTGGGCACACCACAAGGAGAAGCGACGCCACTTAAGAGCGTAGGACTTCCGGGTGGAGGGCCGCCTGGAGGCCAAGACGACCTCTTCCACCACCCGAGGCAGTAGGAGGGGAGCAAGGACTACCCTTTCAGCAGCCAGGCCATCAGATGAAGGGACCGGAGGTTGGGGTGTAGGAGAGACCCGTGGTCTTGTGTCAGAAGATCGGGTTGAAACCCCAGAGGAAGAGGAGTGTCCACCGCCAGCTGCATTAGAAACGGGAACCAAGGTTGCCTCGGCCACCGGGGAGCCACTAGGATCATGGAGGCTTTGTCTCTGAGAACCTTAAAGAGCGTTCAAGACACCAGCGGCATGGGAGGAAAGGCATACAAGAGGCCTGTGGACCATGGAATCAGAAAAGCATCCGGCGCTACTCTGAGAGGATGCGGTTGTTGAGAGCAGAATCTGAGTAGTTGCCGGTTCAGAGGACTGGCAAACAGATCCAAGGTGGGGAGTCCCCACTTGAGAAAGATCTGCTGAACCACTAATGGATCCAATCTCCACTCGTGTGGTTGGAGGATCCTGCTTAGTTTGTCTGCCAGGTAATTTTCTTGACCTGGGAGATAGACCGCTTTGAGGAGTATGCCGTGGCCGACTGCCCAAGAGCACAGCCGGCGTGCCTCCTGATAGAGAAGGAAGGAGCCTGTGCCTCCCTGTTTGTTCACGTAGAACATTGCTACTTGATTGTCCGTCTGGACCAGTACAGACTGGTGAGAAGTGAGGTGGGAGAAGGCTCTCAGAGCTAGGCGGATGGCTCTGAGCTCCAGGAAGTTTATCTGCTGCGCAGACTCCCAAGGAGTCCAGAGGCCTTGAGTACATGTCCCATGGCAATGTGCTCCCCATCCCAGGAGAGAAGCATCGGTTGTTAGTACCTGAGAAGGAGGAGGAGATTGAAAATCCACTCCCAGTACTAGGTTTGGCAGATGAAGCCACCACCGCAGAGAAGAGACCAGCAGGTCCGAGACTTGTACTGAGTCCGTCAGGCTCCCCGTGGCCTGATGCCATTGAGTGCGAAGGCACCACTGGGCAGGTCGCATGTTCAGGCGGGCATTGGGGGTCGCATGGACCGTGGAAGCCATATGGCCGAGCAGTCTCAGAAATTGCCTGGCAGAGACCAGGGAATTGCTTCGAAAGTGGCTGGCGAGATTCATGAGCCTGTGGACCCTGTCCAGAGGCAGGAAGGCCCGCGCCTGAAGTGTGCTTAACCTTGCGCCAATGAATTCGAGATCTTGAGAGGGGAGCAAAGTGGACTTTGCGAAGTTTATGACAAAGCCCAAGTGCTGGAGCAGAGACACAGTGCAATGAGTGGCTTGAGTGGCCTCTTAGGAAGACTGGGCCCGGATGAGCCAGTCGTCCAGGTATGGAAACACAAAAAGGCCTTGAAGTCTGAGATAGGCCGCCACCACTGCCAGGCATTTGGTGAAAACCCGTGGGGCGGAGGATAGGCCAAAGGGCAGGACCCTGTACTGGTAATGATTTCCTCCCACAACAAATATGAGATATTATCTGTGGTCTGGATGAATAAGGATGTGAGTATAGGCATCCTTTAGATCTAAGGAGCATAGCCAGTCTCCCCGCTGGAGGTAGGGCAGCAGGATTCCAAGAGAAAGCATCTTGAACTTTTCCCTTGCCAGGAACTTGCTGAGGTTTCGCAAGTCCAGGATGGGTCTGAGGCCTCCTGTTCTTTTTGGTATCAGAAAGTACCTGGAATAAAAGCCGTGACCTCTCAGGTGGTGGGGCACCGGTTCCACAGCCTGTTCCTGAAGAAGACTTGCCAACTCCTGAAGGAGTAAGTCCCTGTGCAGAGGGAGTCTTGGAGGCTCCTCTGGAAAGTAGGAGGGAGGTACCTGGTGAAAGTGTAGAAGATAGCCCTTCTGAACTATATGAAGTACCCAGGTATCTGATGTGATGGCTGACCACCTGTGGGCAAAGTGGACCAGCCGGCCTCCTGTGCTTAGGGAAACCAGCTGAGGGGAAGAGGCTATGCTGATGGAGTCAAAAACCCCCACCCTGCTAAGCAGGGGCCGGTGTAGTGGGCTTGGGGGCTTGCTGCCTACGGGACCCATTACCCCGTCCCTTGGCCTGCTGACCCTTTTGGGGAGCTGCTGAGGCCTGATACTGAGGGTAGTATTTATAGGCAGCCGTCTTCCTCGGGTAAAAGGGCTTTTTCCCCGAGCCCTTCTTCTTCTGAGAAGGGGCAGAGGTTTTTCTGGACAGCCTAGTTCTGGTCAGAGTCTCGGTCTCGATTTGTGCACCTTTTCAGCCATGGGTTTGCCAAAGAGGTTTTCACCTCTGCAGGGGACATCGACCAACTTGTCCTGGACCCATGGCTCGAGGTCGGATGACTGAAGCCAAGCCTGTCGGCGGGCACCGATGCCGGCTCCGGTTACTCGAGCCAATGCTTCAAAGCCATCGTAGGCTGCCCGAGAGATAAACTTCGAGTACTCTCGAATCCCAGTGGACAAGGCTTGAAACCTCTGCAAAGGTTCCTCGGAGAGACCAGCCGAGAACCCGGCAATTTCCTTTGCCAGATCTCGGAGATACATGCCCATATAGAGCTGGTAGGTCTGGACTCGACAAGCAAGCATAGAGCCCTGGAAACACTTTCTACCGAGGGCATCCAGGCTCTGGGCCTCCCTGCCGGGAGGCACCGAGGAGTGCATTTTTTGACTCTTGAGTCATGCATGGCCGATTCCACCACCATGGAATGGTGCGGTAGTTGTGCCTTTTGGAAGCCGGGGCTCTTGCGGACTCGATAAATGGAATCGACCTGCTTGCTTAACACCGGCGCCGACGCCGGGTTCTCCCACATGCGGAAGAGAAGTCGTTCCAGCATCGGAGGAACCGGTACAGTAAAGGCCTCCTTCGGGGGAGAATCATACTGGAGGGCATCGAGCTCCTCGGCTCGAGGCTCCTCCTCGGGATCCGCGGGGAATGCCAAGGCCTTGGCCATATCCCGCACGAAATCCGAGAACCGGGTGTCCTCCGGGGGGGGACCATCTCCGAGGTTTGGACTCGGGCGAGTCCGAGGGGACACACCGAGTCCGAAAACTACCAGGGGACTCTTCGTCCTCCGATTTCCAGTCGGACTCCGCGGAGGAGGATTCGAGTGGCTCCGGTCGGGCGGGCACCGATGCCCTCTGCTCCGACACCGAAGGAGTCGGCGTTGACTACCTCGGTCCCGAACGGGAGGCCGAGGGAGACCGCGACCGAGGATCGACTCGAGCTCGGATGGACTCGAGGATCGGCTCGGTCTCCGGGGTCGACTTGGACGTCGACGTCCCGGTGGCCGGGGCAGATGCATTGGCAAGGCCAGCGATCAATGCCCGCTGCTGGTCCATGAAGGCAGCTAAACTGCTCTCCAAGGCCGTCAACCTGAGTCCAAGCTCAGGAGACCCAGCAGCCCCTGACTTGGGCCCCGACGGCGTCGGGCCCGACGTCAGCTCCTTCGGAGGCGAGTCCACGAGGACCACAGTACTCACGTGTCCAGGCGACTCCATCTCGAGACGAGGATGTTTCGAAGGCCTCTCCGACTCCGAGGACCCGGGAGGGCTGTCGGGGCTATGCGACCTGGCCCTCGAGGAACCAGGAGCGTCCGCCGACGCCACCCTCGCGGGTTTTTTCTTCCTATGATGTTCCCGGGTAGGAGACCCCCGCTCAGAGGAACTCCGACGATGCTCAGGACCGGAGTCCCGGGACGTCGAAGCCTCTGACGAGGTCCGGGCCTGGCCGGACGCGGAGTCAGAGAAGATTCGTTCTCGCTGATGCTGCCGACTCCTCAACGCTTTTGAGGACATTTTGCCACACGGACCACAGATCATCGGGTCATGATCGGGTCCGAGGCAGCGGAGGCAGCAGTCGTGTGTGTCGGTAAGAGACATGAGTTTCCTACAGCGAGCACACTTTTTAAACCCGCTGGCAGCCATCGAGGGAAAAAGGGCCCCTGCGAGGTCAAAAGACAGGGCTGCCAGTGAAAAGGAAAAAAATGGCGCGAACGCTTGTCACGAAGGACAAAAAACCGAAAAATAAAGAAACGGACCCGATACCGGCGTAGCGGGTCCGGGCGGGAAAAAGAATCCGGCGTCGAACCGAAAAAGAATAAATAATAAGAAAGATAATCAACTTTTTCAGCGGTGAATACAAACAGCGTCTGTAGGGCTCCGCGGAAAAAAGAAGACTGAGCAAGATGGCACCCTTGGGCGGGAAGGGGACCGCGCATGCGCGCTGCAATTCCCAAAGGCTTTCTTTGAAAGCTGGGGAAATTGCTCCGCGAGGGCTCCGTCGGCGCCGACGTCACCCATATGCGAGGACTGACTTCCTGCTTGGTCCTGGAGAAAATACTTATACCTACAACCTGACCAGAATAACAGAAGTGAGCAGAGGAGGCATAGAAGCCCTAGCACATGACCCCATAAAGGATATGATATAGCACTGCCAAGCAGAAGGATTAAACCTCATCCTGAAAAAAAGGAAACACTCCTTAATGTGGTTTGTCTAGTCAAAGAGCATTGTGGGGGCCTCCCAAGTCCTGCCCAGAATGTCATACTGAAAAATGAGAACTTCTCTGAGGTTAGTACTTTTTTTTAAACCGCAGATTTCTTTTCAGAGAGCTCTGAAGTCCTCTCAGGCTCTGAGGCATATTTCAAATGGGATGTCCAAGTGCAATCTGGGACATCAAAGCCAGAACCCAGAACGTCTGAAAAGAAAGACAGGCATGTACAAGTTCAGGCACAATTTCAGAAACGTGGACATACCATATATACACATGTATCAAATGTCTATATAGAGATCCCCAGGAAAGCATTTCAGAACCAAAACATCTAATAGCATAATGGTTAGAGTAGTGGCTTAAAAGCTGGGTGGCCAAGGTTAAAATCCCAGTGTGGGACTTTGTAATCTAAATCTAGTCAATTTATTCTACACTCTCTGGATGTTTAAGATGAAAACACACACATTCCTAGTGCCTATTCGTGTCTGGAGCAGGAATAAACATGCATGTGCCTGCTGAAGGCTCTGCTGCTTCTGGATTGAACAGGGATGTGTAAGTCCATTGCCCCTCCCCAGACATGCCTCTGCCACATCCCCTAGCTGCTTGAGCATCCCTGTACTGGAGATGTCTGCAAACAGCATTTGTAGAATGGTTATGGAGATGTATCTGTGATTTCAACATCCAAGTGCATGTCTGCAGACATCCAAACCACGACTAAGCCTTTTAGAATGACCCTCTATGCCTTTCCCATTTTGCAGCCTTAGCCAGAGGCAAAGCTTAAAATCACTTCCATCCGCATTCCACACAATCAGGCTGATATTGCGCTCATGGCAGGAAGTAAAGCTGGATATTCAGCAGCAGTGTCTGGATACTGGCTGTGGCTGAATATCTGGAGTTTGCAATCAGTAATGGTGGCTATTCAGATAACACAATTTTCAGCCGCTATCCAGATAGAAACCCATGTACACTTGGGACAGCTTTGTACTTGTCCTAAGTTATACAGATACTTGTCTTGATAGGAATGCTGAAAATCGCTCCTCCCCAGCTCCACTCATGGACCTAATTGGCACTATCAGGATAGCGCTGCAGCAATTAGAGGAAATATTCAGTGGCACTATCTGGATAGTAAAGCACAGTTAGTGTTACCTGTAACAGGTGATCTCTGGGAACAGCAGGAATAAGTCTTCACATATGGGTATCGTCGGTACCGATGGAGCCTGCGCGGGAACGCTCCCCAGCGTCCAGTAAGAAAGCTTTTGGGAGCATCCCACCGCGCCTGCGTGCTGCCTTCCCGCCTTTCCTAACAACCTCTCTCCAGTTCGAGTTTTAAAGCTGAGACAAAGAGAGAGAGAGGAAAGGAAAGATAGATAGAGAAATACAACTCCTAGGGGAGGTGGGTGGGTTGTGAAGACTTATTCCTGCTGTTCCCAGAGATCACCTGTTACAGGTAAGTAACTGTGCTATCTCCAGGAACAAGCAGGAATGAGTCTTCACATATGGGGACTCCCTAGCTGCAGATGCCAGGGAGAGACCCCCATGGTTGTGTGCCCTTGCAGAGGGCTTCACCTCCCCCCCATGGATCTCTGGCATCCAACCAGGGTAGGTGGGTAGGAGTTGATTAGAAATGGAACAGGTGTTTGAGGACAGCCTGACCAAACGAGGCATCCCGGCGGGAGTCCTTGTCCAAACAGTAATGGGCTGTGAAGGTGTGAACCGAGGCCCAGGTGGCCGCTCGACAGATCTGGTCGATGGACACCAAGTTCAGATGAGCCATTGAGACTGCCATAGCTCTCACATTGTGAGCTGTGACGTGGCCCTCCAGAGAAATGTTCTTACTCTGATAGGCGAAAGAAATACACTGAGCAATCCAGCTGGACAGTGTTCTCTTAGAGACTGGAAGTCCTAAATGAGAAGGATCAAAAGCAACAAAAAGTTGAGAAGACTTTCTATGTTGCTGTGTTCTTTGTAAGTAGAAAGCGAGAGCTCTCTTACAATCCAAGGTATGAAGATTCCTCTCTGCATTTGATGCATGAGGTCCTGGAAAAAAGACAGGTTAATATACCTCCTGATTCAGATGAAAAGGCGAGACCACTTTAGGCATAAAGTGTGGATTGGTCCTGAGGACTACCTTATCATGATGGAACCTTGTATAAGGTGGATTAGCCACCAAAGCTTGCAACTCACTGATGCAGCGTGCTGAGGTGACTGCAGTGAAAAAAACAACTTTCCAAGAAAGAAATTTCAAGGAGGTGGTGGCTAAAGGTTCAAAGGGTGGCTTCATAAGCTGGCCAAGAACCAGGTTTAAGTCCCATGCCACTGGAGGTGGTCTAATGGGAGGTTTAGTTAAAAGAAGGCCTCTCATGAATCTTGCTATAAGAGGGTGAGAGGAGATAGGTTGTCCATTGAGAGGCTTGAGGGACGCTGCAATAGCACTCAAATGGACTCTTACTGAATTCGTTTTCAGGCCTGCATGGGATAGATGCAGGAGATACTCTAGTAGAGAATTCAGAGGTATTGCAAGAGGGTTTAGACCCTTCTCTGAACACCAAATGGTGAATCTTTTCCATTTGAAAGCATAGGAACGTTGAGTAGAAGGCTTCCTAGAGGCATGAATAACTGACTTGTTGAGAGAGATGAAAATCTTGAAGGTCTAGGCCCTCAGCAACCAAGCCCTGAGATGAGAGTGACTGGGGGTTTGGGTGCCACAATATTCCCTCTTCCTGGGACAGAAGGTCTGGTGCAGAGCCTAAGTCCAGGGAAGGAGCTTGAGAGAGATGCAGAAGTACAGGGTACCACACTTGGCATGGTGAATGTGGTGCTATGAGGATCATGGTCCCTCGATCTCTCTGAAGCTTGAATAGAGTTTTGGGAATTAGGGGAATTGGTGGAAAGGCATAAAGGAAGTCTTGACCCCAGTGAAGGAGGAAGGCATCCTTGGCCTGAACTCCCTGACACGGAATTCTGGAACAGAACCGGGGAAGTTTGGCATTCCACGGACTTGCAAAGAGGTCTATGTCCGGGGTTCCCCAAATTCAAAAAATCCTGGCTACCTGGTCCATGTGGAGGGACCACTCGTGTGGGAGCAGAACTCGATTGAGTCTCTCCGCCCAAGAGTTCTGAATACCTGGAAGATATACTGCCAGAAGATGGATGTGATGCTCTCTGGCGAAGGCCCACAGTCACAAAGCTTCGTTGCAAAGCGACAGAGAGCCAGTCCCTCCCTGCTTGTTTACATAGAACATGGCTACTTGATTGTCCGTATGGATAAGGACTGTCCTGTAGCTGAGCAGGGAATGGAACACTCTGAGGGCTAAGAATATTGCTCTGAGTTCCAATAGATTGATATGCAAGTCTCCTGTGGAGACTAGATGCCCTGGGTGGAGAGATCTTGTAGATGAACTCCCCAACCCTTTGGAGAAGCATCTGTTGTGAGAATTGCTTGGGGTAGCGGTTGCTGAAAAGGGGACCCCAGCAACAGGTTTTGAGAGGACTTCCACCACTGGAGAGACCAAGATAGACGACTGGAGTTTGCTATTTTGTCTGACAGGCAACCTGATGCCTGAGACCATTGGGTGGACAAAGTCCATTGAGCTGCCCTCATATGAAGGCGAGCATATGGAACCACATGCACGGTGGATGCCATGTGGCCTAATAGTTGTAACATCTCTCGAGCAGTTAATTGGGACTTTAACTGAATCTGGGAGGCTAACTGCACCAGACGTAGGCAACAGGCCTGAGGAAGATAGGCCCTTGCAGTTGTGGTATCCAATAAGGCCCCTATGAACTCCAGGGACTGAGTAGGGGTGAGATTGGATTTTGGGATGTTTATTACTAGTCCCAAATACTGAAGGATACGCATTGTGCAGCTTAGACAATTCTGGGCCTCTGACTGGGATGGGGCTCGAATGAGCCAGTCGTCCAGATATGGGAATACGAATATTCCTAGAGTGCGGAGAAATGCAGCTACTACTGCCATGCATTTCGTGAACACCCTTGGTGCAGAGGCCAGACCGAAAGGAAGCACGCTGTATTGGTAGTGCTTTCCTTGAAAAAGGAACCTTCTTTGTGTAGGATGGATGAGGACATGGGTGTACGCATCCTTGAGATCTAGAGAACAAAGCCAATCCTGACTCTGAAGGTATGGAAGCAGAGCCCCTAGAGAAATCATTTTGAATTTCTCCTTGAATAGAAACTTGTTCAATTCTCTGAGGTCTAATATGGGTCTGTGGCCCCCTGTTTTCTTTGGGATAAGAAAATAAGGGGAGTAGAACCCTGAACCCTGTTGAAGAAGAGGTACTTCTTCTATTGCCCCTTGGGCAAGAAGGGTAGCAATCTCCTGACCTAGAAGGTTGAGTAGAGATGTTGGAGAATTGAACTGTTTCACCATGGTGTGGGGAGGAAGGTTTAAGAAGTGAAGCTTGTACCCTTCCTTTATGATGGAGAGGGTCCATTGCTCAGCTGTGATTTTCTCCCATCTGGGAGCAAAGTAAGTCAACCTTCCTGGAATGGTGAGGGGCTCTGGGTTTCCCAGAGCTAGAAAGGCTAAGTTCTCTAGTTGCAAGTCAAAGGCCCTGAGGAGGTTGAGGCTGCTGGGTTGTGGTAGGCCTGGCAGCCTTTGACTTGGCCTGTTTAGGTGGTTGCTGACACTTTGCAGCAAAACGACCTGCAGAAGATGTCTGCCCATGAGCAGGATAATATCTTCCCTTTTTAGAAAAAGACGTATTTTTGAACAATCTTTTCTTAACAGGGGCAGAGGTAGACTTTGAAAGTCGATCCAACGCAGAGTTCTCAGCATCCATCTGAGTGGTCTTTGCTTGCCAATCCCTGCCAAATAGGTTTTCACCTGTACAAGGAAGGTTTCCCAACTCATCTTGGACCCAGAGTTCCAAATCAGAGGCTTGTAACCAAGCAATTCTGCGTGCACCTATGGCAATAGCCGTGGCTCTGCTTACACACTCAAAAGAGTCAAAGGCTGCACGGTTGGAGAATTTGGAAACATCTTGGGCATTTTTGAGCCAAGTGAGAAATTCCTGCCTTTTATCTTCTGAAATAAAAAGAGCTAAAGTCTGCAGATGATCTGTGACTTATTTTAGAAACATCCCCATAAAGAGACTATAGGAGTTGATTCTGGCAGCAAGCATATTGGCCTGGAAAATCCTTCGGCCAAAAGCATCTAGAGTCCTACATTCACGTCCTGGAGGGTTAGATGAGTGTCTCTTTTCACTCTTTATTTTCTTCATAGCAGACTCAACCATAATAGAGTGGTGAGGAAGCTGAGTCTTATGAAAACCAGGACAGGGAGGGACACGGTACATGGTGTCTAACCTGCAAGAATGAGGAGAGGTGGTGAGAGGAGTCTCCCACATGCCCAACATGAGATTATAGAGAATCTCATGAATAGGTAGGGTAGCTGCTTCCTTAGGAGCCTTAGGATATTGTAAAATATCTAATTGCTTGGCTCTAGGCTCTGACTCAGAGGCCACTGTGATGGAGAGGCCTCTAGCCACTTCCCTAATGAAGTCTTGAAAAGACAAATCCTCTGGAGGAGACATTCTTCGTTTTGGAGAATCAGACTCCTGAGGAAGAAGCACCGGTACATCGACAGAAGCCTCCGACTCATCAGAGTCTTCGGAGGAATCGAAGTATCGCCTGTCTGGATGCTCCTGTAAAGCCCGATACGCGTACCGAGTGGGATCGACACCGGGAGTAAGCGGTACCGGTTCGGTACCGATGGGCATCGTAGGACAGGGTACCGTTGCAGCCGACACCGAAGCCAATGTCGATGCAATCGGTACCGGCACCGGGAACAGTGCCGATGCCGGAGTCGGTACCGGCAACGGAGATTGTTGCGGTAGCGAAGGCGTCGAAGCCTGCATAAACACCGTAAGGGTGCGCTGTATGGACAGAATTTTCTGATCCATCGACGCCACCAGAGTCTGGATGTCGGTACCGGTGGAGGCCACCGGTACCCCAGAACACGGCAACAGGTGATCGGTCGAGGCCGTGCCATCGATGTCAACCTGTGACCCTATAGATAATGCTTTGGAAGCCAGAACTTCCCGCCGGGGTAATTTTGCCGGAGCGGAGTCCTCGAGGGTAAGCCCGGAGGCATCTCGATGCTTGGTGGGAGATTTACCCTTCGAGGACCGGCTAGATTTATGTTTGGTTACCTGAGATCCATGGGAGGAAGAAGCAGCCCTGGAAGACGTCGATGCCACCGAGGCTGCATCAGAGGGAAACAGGGTACTGAGCTTGGCTGCTCAGTTCTGCCGACCCCTTTTAGACATCATGGTGCAGGACACACAATCCGTGATGGAATGGTCAGGACCCAAACATTTCAGACACCAATCATGGGTGTCGGTGACAGAAATAGTACCGCCACATTTTGTGCACTTTTTGAACCCGGAAGCGGGCTTCTCCATGAGGAGAAAATATCTAGGCCTAAGGCCCAAACTGAAAATGCACAGCTGAAAGAAAAAAGGGGGGTTTTTTTTGAAGAAGAAGAAAGAAAAGAAAAGACCGGCGGTACCGGTCTGACGTCGAAGGCAGACGCGACTACAAAAAAATAAAGAAAAAAATAAAGAACTTCTTCTGCGGTGACAGGAACACGACCTGCTGGCTACGCGGAAAAGAAGAACTGGAGAGAGGCGGTTAGGAAAGGCGGGAAGGCAGCGCGCAGGCGTGGTGGGATGCTCCCAAAAGCTTTCTTACTGGACGCTGGTGAGCGTTCCCGCGCAGGCTCCGTCGGTACCGACGATACCCATATGTGAAGACTCATTCCTGCTTGTTCCTGGAGATTGCTGAATATTGCGTTCACTGAGACTTATCCCATTAGCAGGTCCTGCTTATTGGATAAGACCTTTTGAATATTAGGCCCACTATCTTTTTACTGCATCCACAGGGTACCACTGGGATAAACATATAGGGTGTTCATAGAAAGAGATGATAAAATTGCCAAGCCCTCTGGAGTCATGGCTGTTAACTGAATGGATATGTCAGTCTTCTTTTCTTTTCTTTTTTGCAGACTTTCTTAATGTCAGTGATGTGAGGGTATGGGTCTAGAATTCAGGGTAACCGTGGCACAGTTGCCAGAATGATGTCACTGCTTCACTGCTCCAATTCATTTTACTATATATAATACCATAATAGATGACTGTAGAAAAAGATCAGCTGGGTAATTCTGTTTGTCCAGTTACTCCTATTCATGCTGCCAGGATATACAGTTGTGGTCAACATTATTGGCACCCTTGCAGTTCAACCCCTTAATGTCCAATATGTGGTGGAAAGAGGAAAATTAATCCAAGAAGTCTTGCAAGTTAGAACAAACTGTTAGAAAAACACCATATACAACAGCCAAAGATCTTAAGGCTAACCTGGAGCTATCTGGAGTGGTGGTTTCAACACACACCATACACCATGCACTAAACAAAGAAGGACTTCATGGGCGAAGGCCAAGGAGGACCCCACTGCTCAAAGACAGACATAAAAAGCATGCCTGATCTTTGACCAAACCCACCTTGAGAACCCACAATTCTTCTAGGAAAATGTTCTATGAATAGATGAAATCAAACTTGAGCTCTTTGGCGATGCAGACCAGCGATACATTTACAAGCGAAGAAATGAAGCTTATAAGGAAAAAAACATCCTTCCTACAGTTAAATATGGTGGAGGTTCCATAATGTCGTGGGGCTGTTTTAGTGCCTCAGGAACTGGAGGCCTGGAATGTATTAAAGAAATCATGAAGTCAGAGGACTACCAAAGTATTTTGAAGCAAAATGTGCTACCTAGTGAAAAAGTTAGGTCTGGGTCGAAGATCATTGGTCCTCCAGCAGGACAATGACCCAAAACATACATCCAAAAGTAAAAAAGAATGGTTAAAAAGAAACAAATGGACTGTTTTCCCCCCCGTTTCAAATATTCTTTATTAAATAATAAAGTAGGAAAAGTTAACAATTTACAAAACATAAGGTAAACATCTCTACATTCGGGACCCTGATAAACTAATATTGCAAACCCTTGTTAACAAATCAGATAGACATACCAAATATACGAAAACAAAGCAAAGAACTTAACTCACTTCGTTTCCCTGCCAGAAAAGCCTCAAGTTGATCAGAGTCATAAAAAACATATTTATCTCCATGAAATACCACCACACATTTTCAAGGATATTTAAGGAAAAAAGAAGAGGCCACACGAGCCAACACTTGAAGCTTTAAATTCAAAAAAAGCTTTCCTACGTCTCTGAGTAGTTTTACTGACATCAGGAAAAATCTGTAAAGTATAGAGCCGATCCCAAGTCAGTAAATACAAAAATGCACTCCACGACCCACTATCTCATGGCCTACCTCACACTCCTCCACACTTTCGCACCCTGCACACAGGGCATCGGACCCAACGAACAAATCCCCTTGATCCACCTACATACCAACCAAGCCAGATGGATATTAGGATCATACCTATCCAAAGAACACCAGCATCCTAAAAGCAGGCAGTACACAAACCACAAAATGCCACACGTTATACGTCCACTCATCACACAAATAATGTACACACCAACCCAATCATAGCGACCAACATTAACTGTGCTTTACTAAACACCAGATCAATCAGGAACAAACCAAATACTATCCTCGACCTCATCCTCGACAAAACGCTGGATATAATATGCATCACCGAGACCTGGCTGGATGACTCAGACCAGGTCATATTAAACCAAGTAACACCAACAGGCTACACAGCATTTAATTGCATCAGAACACAAAAGAGAGGAGGAGGTGTGCTAATACTTACCAGAAAGGAATACAGATTTAAGACAATCGCTAACACCAATACGATCGAATCCAACACACTCACTATAGCTAACAAGTACCTAAGCATCTCCCTCACCTACAGGCCACCTGGAGCCACAACTGAACATCTCTCCACAGTACTCGAAACAATATGTGCACACAGCAGAAAACACAAACCCCTCATTGCACTAGGAGACTACAACCTAACCTCCGCACCCACCAGAGAAGCCACAACATTCTTAAAAGCCATGGAGTCACTAAAATATTGCCAGACAATCACCGCCCAAATGCACCAGCATGGTACAACTCCGGATATGGTCTTTATGCCAATGCAAATGGTGGAACAGGACAAGACCACAATACCAACAATCACACCAGTCCCATAGTCAGACCACCATGTGACTGAATTCACCCTGATTAACACCACCCAACGCATAGAAGATGAGAGAATAGCTAGAAGATTTAGAGCTTTCAACAAAGACTCATTCATAAATGAAATCATTCCTCAACTCCAACAGGAATATGACACTCCTGACCTGAACATAGAAAAATGGAACTCCATAATATCTAACGCAGCATCAGCATCTACGAGCACAGAACCACAAGCACCACAGGCACGCAAGCGATCCAACGCCCCATGGTACTCAAATGATATCAGAGATACAAAGCGCAATCTCAGAAGATTGAAAAGAAAATGGAGACGGAACAAGTCACATAATTCCCTGACCCAATACAGAGCCAAGCAACTAGAATATAAAAATCTAATAAATGAGCTTAGACAGCAACACCATACCAACCTAATCATGAAATCTGCTAAAAGGCCAAGAGAACTCTTCAGCATTGTCCAAAAGCTCACTAAGGACACCACGCAACAATGTACCCACCATCTTGATCCACAGGAATTTGCGGACTACATGAAGTCAAAAAACACCATCCAGACATGCTCCATCACACCACAGACAGATGACCATAAGATAAAAGAGCAGCATCAAACATGGGAGGAATTCAGCATACCATCAAAGCAGCAAGTAGAGGACATAATAACTGGACTCAACACAATAACCTCACCATCAGACCCATGCCCAGTGGCATGGATCAAAGCCACAAAAAGCCAGCTCTCTCATCACATTCAAAAAATCGTCAAAGACTCACTCCAACAGGGATACATGCCGCAACCCCTAAAGTACGCCATGATATGACCGATTCTTAAAAGCAACAACCTTAACCCCTCTGAACCAAAATCATACCGTCCCATCTCCAGCCTACCATTCCTTGCGAAAATCATTGAAAAGACAGTGCAAAGACAACTTCAGGACCATATTGACATGAATGCCCCACTGGACGTCCATCAGCATGGCTTTAAACCCCAACACGGTGTGGAAACACTACTCACCTCCTTCTTTGACAATCTCCTAAGAGGCATGGATAATGTAAAGAACGGATTCCTACTAGTATTCATGGACATTTCGGCAGCCTTCGACACTGTATCCCACGCCAAGCTACTGCAACAACTGCAGCAGATAGGATTATGCAAGAACACTCTGAAGTGGTTTACTTCTTACTTGGAAGATCGAATGCAACAAGTCAAAAGTGCACAAAAGAAGTCACTGCAGTACCCCATCATGCAAGGAATACCACAAGGATCAGCTCTATCATCAATGCTCTTTAATATTTACATCCAACCAATATGCAACATCATCAAACGCCACAAACTCCACTACCACATCTATGCTGACGACATCATGGTGTATGCTCCAATCAACCTACTAGTATTAGACACCACAACAGTAACCAAATGCCTTGAAGACATGAATGCCTGGCTCATAGCCAACAACCTAACGGTCAACTATGATAAAACTGAGGCAATGTACGTCACCAGGAACTCCACCTTCATTCTACCACAAACCATCAGCATCCTAGACAAACTTATAGTAGTCAAAGATGAAGTTAAGTACCTGGGCATCACATTGGACAGAGCTCTGAACCTGAAATCCCACATCACCAAAACTGCAAACAAGGCCTATCAACGATTGAGAACCATCAGAAAGATCAAGCCAATACTCCACCAGGACCACTTCCGCATAGTGTGCCAAGCACTCATCACACCTCTGCTTGATTACGGAAACTCACTATATCAAGGCCTCCCTCAGCAGACCTTAAACCCACTGCAGATGGTGCAAAACACTGCAGCACACATCATAACAGACACTCCAAAAGCTGAGCACATCACCCCCGTCTTACAACAACTGCACTGGCTCCCAATGGTGGCAAGAGCAAAATTTAAAATAATCACGATCATCTTTAAAATCATTCACCATCTCTCAGCTGACGTACTCCAAGACATTATAATAAGAGATATCAGCAATAGACCAAGAAGAGCCAATAATGACAACATGATCGGCACACCTGCAGGATACCACAAGACTAAACAAATAACTTCAAAAAGAGCCTGAGGACATTAAATGACATCACAGACTTCCACAAAGCCCTTAAAACCCTGCTCTTTATAAAAACATATGAACTTACAGACAACAGTCCCCACCCGAACAGTAATACAACCACCTCCAACAACTAGACACCTCCGACAACTAGACACCCACTCATCCCAACTAGACACACAAGTTCATTGTACAATGTTGTTAATTACCCTCATGTTAAATGTAACCCTCCAATTGTGATGTGACCACTTTGATTGAAGGATAAGGTGGTATACAAATCTGTCTAAATAAATAAATAAAGTATCACCATTAAAAAAAAAACATTTTTCTTCATAAAATATAATCTCATTATCATATTTTTATCACTCAGAGAGTTAAGAGAGACAACCAATGTAGCCCAAGTAGGAATAACATCTGACAAAGACTCCAGAAAGGAAGATAAATCCAGAGTTTCAGGCGGAGAAAGATGAACCAACTCTTTCTCCATTTGACCCTCCCTCTTAACCCCCCATGGAATATAATAAATATTAGATTCTTTAATTGCATACACATCATTAATCAATAAAATCTCTTGAAGATACTTCCAAAAAAGAATAAGAGGGGATAAATAATGTGTACATGGAAAATTGAGGAGTTGCAAATTTTTAACCCGAGCTTGCTTCTCCAAAGCCTCAATCTGGTGATGAATTACCATATTATCCCAAATAAAAGACAAGAGAGAGGCTTGTGCCAAATCATATTGACTCCCCATTTTAACGAAAGATGTCTTACATTCCTCAATTTTAATATCTTGGTCCATCATCTTCTTCACTACCTCTACAGAAAGCCATGAGATATCTGCGAGAGTTGACCGCAGAGAAACCTCTGTGCACATCACCACATCCCAGATGTCACACTGCGTAACATCCTTAGGAATAACCACCACTGGCATCTCAGAAGAGTAGGTAAATGGAGAAGGTATTTCCACCATGGTAACTAATGGAGAGGATCCAGTGAACTCAATATTGTCTGGCTAGGTAGACTGAGACCCAACGCTTACCACCGCAATATTGCCAGAGGAAGGGTCCACTTCTGTAGTCATTACAATCTGGTTGGGTGGGGTTAAACCCTTTAATATGGAGGGAGAAATGGCTAAAGGCATACTCACAGTTCCGAAGGACAGGTCCATATCCACTGCAGCTCCCTCCGAGGTCCCCAACTGCAAATGACAATCCATTGGGCCCACAACTTTGACCGCTTTGACAATAGCGGTAGGAAAGATCTTCTTTTTTTCTTTTACCCATCAGTTTGCCTCAAACGGTTCAACTCCTCTAGACTCTGAAGGGGTTACAAAGGGGCAGGTCATACCCTTTCGGACAAGCAGCCACGGGCACATGCCTGCATCCACGTCCGCAGAGAGCAGGCAATTTGAATCCAGCAAGGAGTAACATGGTGTAACTCCTCCTCCCTGCAGTGACCAGGAATCCCAACATAGCAGGCAAAGGCAAAACTTCCATGCAGAACAGAGCTTCCCTGGGTGTCCCACGGAGAGTGGGAGATTTAAACCCAGCAGGGACTGACGTTGATGGTGTAACTCTTCCTCCCTGCGGCGACCAACAAATGGACTGCTTTAAACTGGCCAGCAATGAGTCCTGATCTCAATCCAATCGAGAACCTTTGGAAAGAGCTGAAATTTGCCATTGGTAAAAGGAATCCTGGAAACATTCATGAGCTGGAACAAATCGCATTTGAGGAGTAGGAGAAACTACCAACAGACAGATGTACGAAACTTATAAATAGTTACAAGAAACGATTGGAGGCTGTCATTACTGCCAAGGGTTGTGCGACCAAATATTAGTGAAGTGGGCCATTAATCCTGTCCAGGTCATATTTTTTTTTCTCAGAAATTACTATGTCTGAATTGCACAGACATCTTTTTTTTGTTGTATACCTTTGAACATATTATTAAAATATTATGATGACATACAATTGGAATATTTCCAATTATTTCTCAAGATATTGTACACAACATACCTAAAATGTAAAGGTGCCAATAATGTTGACTACAACTGTATGCCAGCAGCTGGCCATTAAGTATGACCAACTGTAAAATATCTTTCTTATTCAAGAAAGTTTTGATTGTCTTTCCCTTTTGGGTTCCACCATTGTGTGTAGCTGAACATGCAGATATAATATTTTGTTGGCACCCAGCAAGCCTTTCCCTTCCTATGATTAAAAATAAATCCAATCAGCCATCAAACATGAGTGTGTTTGTTGCCCTTACATGTGGTCTCTTAGATGCCTGGAGCCTTCCTGAATGGTACTTATAGCTTAGTAGACAGAACAGGCTGCAAGATTACTGTGTTCTTACTTAAAGCTTGTCCGACAGACCTAGATGCAATTCTTCAGCTACATCTTCCCTCTTCTACAAGTAAGAATTCTCTGTATTTGTCCTAGACCCTCTTGAAATAAGTGAAGAACTTCAAAAGGCAAAAAGATAGCAAAAGACTGAGGAACTGGATCTGTAGGGCAGACTGCATTTTGCTTTCCTTCCACCGCATCCTATACATCTTTTGGCTGACATCTGAGGCATATGCTTTTTGTCTGGTTATGCTCTCCTGGAAATCATTGTCTTCTTTTGCCACCTCTTCTGCATTCCACATGATCTTTCACTTCTTAAAGATGTGAAAGCCCAGAAGGAAACAGAAAACTTCAGAATTTTTAACATTTTTTTCCCAAGGCAAGAAATGGAAACATTGGAAATTTTGAAATTTTCTAACATGGTAACATACTAAATGACGGCAGATAAAGACCAGCATGGTCCATCTAGTCTGCCCAGTAAGATGGCAAGAGTAGGTGCACCTGCCGCTCTGTGCAGGCCACCCCTCCCCATGTCTTTGTTTTAGGGGTGAACCCACCGCTCCGTGTAGGACACCCCTGTATGTTGAGAAATTAGTTAAGCTTATTTTGATTTTATCCTGTTGCTGTAAAGGGATCCACTGTCTGTCCCATGCCATTTTGAATTCTGTCACTGTATTTGTCCCCAAAGGACAGGAGAAGGAGGTCTTCCTCAAAATAGTTCAGTAAAGGGTAGCGGAGGACAAAGACCATAGCCAAACACAAGGAGAAATCCAAAATACTTTATTGTAGACCCAACTTAACAAGTTTCGGCCCTAGGCCTTCGTCAAGGGTCTAAGGACAAACACATGAACACAAAATTGAAATATGAATAATCATAATACAAACAAACAAAAAATAAATAACAATTAAAGCACATAAAGAGTGTATAATACATTACCAAAGGGAACAAAAAAGAAACGTCGAAGGGGTGGACCCATCCACTCTTCCCAATCTATGGTAAATAAATAAGCAAAATAAATGAAACATATTTTGCACATATTGTAAATGTATAAAAGATTAAAAACATGTACATTAAAAGAATTCTGACTAAACAATGTTATTTATAAACCATAAATACAATCTATAAAACCTTGCCACAAAATCATAACTGATGACACCTACAGAAACAAAGCATCTAAAACATAGAAACGAATGAAAATAAAATCATGTGCTATTGCGCAAGAAGTGGCCATAAATGCTATAAACATAACAATCTTATAATGTACCAACCCAAGACATTAAAAATATGAAGAGTAAAGATATATTTAAAAAACATTAAAAAACAAATCCAAAGACATATCGAACTCTTGTAATGGATAATAAGTTAATGGATAAAAATATGTAAAACATTACAAAAAAGTTCCAAAAATTGCAAGGCCGCGGGCAAGGTCACGGCGGCCGATCCTAATCGGGCGCGCGGCCCAGTGCGGGGACCCTGCGCGCAGCCGCGGCTGGGGGTGCGGGCGGAAAGAAGGGAGTTTGAATTCATTGGCTCCCGGCAAATGCGGTCTCGCGGGAGCCAATGAGTGAAGGACCCAGCGGCGTGGGAGGGGTCGGGCTGGCAGCCTCCACGTCCTCATTCACGGCGGCAGCTCGGGGGTGCCGGCTTTCCTCCCACCCGCCCATAAATGCTATGGAGGAAAAAAGGAAATGGGGTGTTACAGCTTGGGGGGGTAGCGGGATCCCGGAGGTTTCCGGGGTCCGGAGCCTCAGGTTACACTTGGGCAGGGGTGGGGTGCCCCTGACCCGGACAAACCCTGGCCAACTTTTGCTAATAGCATGGCGAAGTCAGGGAAAGGGGTAGGAAGCTTGCCGGGGGCAAGTTTCCGGCAGTAGTGGTGGCAAGGCACTTTGCTAAGGTATGGCTGGTGTGGCTTTGCTCCGCTAATCGGATTGTTAAGGTTTATAATTCTGACATATTGTTAAAGGTTAATAAAGCTGCGACCAGTTGTGTTCCATGAGCATTTGGTGTGGTGTGATTTTGTGGGGGTTGGGGCTTGAGGGGCTGGGGGAAGGCGATGGGGACGGATGGGCCCGAAGCACCGGGTCCGCCTGCCTAGGTTAAGGAACTATTCTAAAAACATTAGTAATAAACAAACAAGTTGCTATTTATATTTCTGGCCTAATAATGAAAAAACAAATATTTATGATCGAAATTGGTTTTATTGTTTTTCAAAATATTCTCCATGAAGATCAATACACTTTTGCATGTGTTTGAACCAATTTTCGAAGCACTTTTTCCACTCCGATTGAGGTAACTCCAAAACCTGCGTTTTGAATGCATCAACCGCATCTTCGGGTGTTGAAAATCGTTGACCACGTAATTTGTTTTTGATGTGCGGGAATAAAAAGAAGTCATTGGGTGCCAAATAAGGGCTGTACGGTGGATGACCCATCAATTCGATGTTTTGGCCGGTCAAAAATTCCTTTGTTTGAACCAATGTGTGAGAGCTCACATTGTCATGATGAAGAATTATTCGCCTCTTCTTCGACTTTTTACGAATTTTTCCGAAGACTTCTGGTAAACAAATGGTCATGTACCATTCAGAATTGACGTTGCTCTAACGGCACTGTTGCCACATGACCGGTAATGCCGAAGAAACAGGCAACCATTTGCTTCAATGTGCTTCTTCCGCGAACAACTTTTGTTGGATTTGGCTCGTCTTGGAAGACCCATACAGTCGATTGCTGTTTTGTTTCGGGCTCATATGCATAGATCCATGATTCGTCACCTGTATAGATGTTATACACAGTCTTTGATGCACCTTGAACGTATTTTTTCAACATTTCCTTGCACCAATCGACACGAGCCTTCTTTTGAGCGTTTGTCAGATTATGCGGGATCCAACGCGAACAAATCTTTTTTACGGCCAAATGATCATGCAATATCTTATTGATGCTTGTCATACTAATGCCCAAAGATGCCTCAATCTCACGGTATGTCACATGACGATCTTGCTTTATCAGTTCACACAAAGCATCGATATTTTCTGGCACAACAACCGATTTTGGATGACCCTGATGGAATTCGTCCTGGAGCGAACGTCGGCCACGATTGACTTCGTTATACCAGTTTTTTACAGTGCTGTAGGATGGTGCTTTATCGCCGTATAAAAAATTAAGTTCATCGATGCACTCTTGTCTTGATAAGCCACGTCGAAAGTTATGAAAAATAATCGCACGAAAATGTTCACGAGTTAATTCCATTTTTCGCCCGAGATGAATTTTTCAAGTTACTGTAAACATCAAATCGTGCTCAAATGATAAAATGTTATGAATAAGGTTATGTTCAACAATGTCAGTGTTCCAATGGAACCATTGGATGGCGCCTGGCAACACTTACTGTTGTTAAGGCCAGAAATATAAATAGCAACCCTCATACTAAAATTGCCTATAAACACTATGCAACTAAAATACTCATATGTGAAGCTCCGTAAAATGTGAGGCACTGTGGTAAAATCGCCGTTCTAAAAAACGTATGAAATGTATGAAAGAGACAATCTGATGAGTGCGATCGTGTTATAAAATATCTTGTCAGAGACACAAGAGGAAATGCTCTAAAACGTAGCAGGCAATAGTGGCATAAAAAGCGTGAAAAAATGACTGAAGAAGCGATCGTGTTTGGCTTGCCATATAGAACAAATATGCATTGGTAAATGAGCGCTTAGAACTAAAAAACCAGAAAAACGGAATGCAAAGAGCAAACGTGTAAAACCATGAATCAGTACACTAAAAAAAGCTAGATAACAAAACACCTTCTCTTTGTGATGTGAAAGGAAAGAGAGCAGAAATACACGGACTTAATCACGTTACAGGGACAAAGCTCCATGAAGGTAAAAACATTTGCATGCACGTAGAGATAGATCAATATAAAGTAACATAACGATACAATTGAAATCCAAGTTAAAAAAGTGGGGAATACAAAATACAAGTGGAAGATCATAAAGCATTACCTTTCAGCGGTGCCAGAGCGGGAAAACGCCACGCAGGTGCAGACAAAACATTATAACCACGGTAATGGCACCTCCCACTAAAAAGTCAAACTGATTGATAGAAACTGATGCTATTATTAAAAAAGAGTAGCATGTAAATAGAAGAGCTTCAGCTTTGTATGATATTGTAAAGGTGGGCTATAACAGTAAGAGGATGATCAATTGGCCAAAGATATGAACTAGAAAAGATAGATCATAATAATAGCTAAAAAGATTCTTTTTATTGGTAAATCCAAAAAGCAAATGGAAAAATGATTATATTCATACAGTCACTAAAAAAGAGGTCTTTATGAAAAAATAGATGAAAAGTACATGAATAAAAGAATAAAAATAAGTATAAAAGCACAAAAAAACCCATAATGCTTAAAGAAAAACATTATAGTCAATCTCTTTATTTAGACCTGCAGAATACAATGTATTTAGCTGAAAAATCAACCGTTGTTCTTCTTGGAGCAGAAAATGGGGGGGGGGGGGAGGGGGAAGGGAAGAGGAAAATCATTGATATAAAAAAAATATAAAAATGTAAAAATGTATATGGACCGAAGAGCTTATATAAAAACTTTTTATAAAAAGACATGATATTCAATTTCTTTGTTTAAACCTCCAGAAGCCACTGTATTAAATTGGAAAATGAACCTTTGTTCTTCTTGAACTAATAAACGGTCAAGATCCCCACCCCGAGGGGAAGGGGTAACTTTCTTAATAACAAAAAACTTAATGTCATCAAGGTTATGTTGGAATTGAATCCAATGTTCCACAAGGGGGGCTGTTGCTATTTTCCTCTTAATACAGCTCTTATGTTCTTGAACACGTGTTTTAATAGCTCAAATAGTTTTGCCAACATATAAAAGGGAACGTGGACAAATAATGATATACACTACATGTGTAGATAGACAATTTGTACTGGTATGTAATTTATAATGTTTTTTGGTATGTGGATGTATAAACACATCATTCAACACAATCGCATGTTTGCAAACTGAACAATTATTGCATTTATAATGTCCATTTTTGAAGGTAAGGAACTTGGGACTGGAGGCATGTAGGAGGAAACCAAGTTGTCAGCTAAATTACATTCCCTATTGTAGACAATAGTCAAACGTTGGTTATGAAAACAAGAGCATGTCTGAAGAATGTGCCAGTGAGTTCTCAAGATTTTTTGAATATTCAAGGAAAGGTATGAGAACCATAGAATGCATACAAATTTATCATCTGAAGTTTTGCTTTTAGGTAAGAGCAGATCTTGTCTAGAGGTAGAACAGGCACGACTGAACCCTTTATTAATGCATTCAATAGGATATCCTCTAGCATGAAAACGTTCAGCCATGTCATAGGATTTATTTTTAAACTCTTCATGGTCAGTACATAGTCTTCGGAGGCGTAAGAACTGTGAAACAGGTAAACTCTTTTTTAAGTGACTACTATGGAAGCTGTCAAAACGGAGCAACTTATTCCGATCCATAGGCTTGCGGAAAATTGTAGTATTAATACCATTTGGAAATTTCCTAATAAGGATAGCAAGGAAGGGTAATTCTGTGGGGCTAAATTGCATCTCAAACTTAAGATTTATATCCAAGGTATTAAGCCAATTATAAAAATCTTGTAGCTCACTATCTATGCCCTTCCATAATATAAGGATGTCGTCAATATAGCTCTTCCAAGATGTAACAGAAGATGAAAAAGGGGATCTTTTCAGATTATTTTCTTCAAATTCTGCCACATACAGATTGGCTATATCTGGTGCCATAGCAGCGCCCATGGCTGTACCCTTAATTTGTTGAAAAAATTGATTATTAAAAAGAAAATAGTTGCGAGTCAAAGCAACCTGTGCCATATCTATCAAAAATGAGTGGGTATGCGGACCGGAGTAGGGCACAGGTTCAAATATTTGGTAATGACTGCAAGAGCACCTTCCTGAGGGATATTCGTGTAAAGGGTTTTGATATCTAATGACACTAGAGTAACTTCAGAAAGATCTCCATTGAATCCATCTAAAAAGGAGATAACGTCTGCTGAATTCCTAATGTATGATGTAATATTAGGAACAAAAGGCTGTAGAAAAAAATCAATAAATTTAGAGAGTGGTTCAAGAACAGACCCTATACCAGATACAATAGGTCTACCAGGAGGGGAGGGGAGTGACTTATGAATCTTCGGGATAGTGTATATAGTAGGGATAACGGGGTGTATGACCAGTAAAAATGAATACTCACGCTGTGTAAGAAAACCTGCATTAAAACTGTAACGTAAAAGAGAATCGATCTCTTGTTTTATGGCAGATGTAGGATCACAAGATAAAAATTGATAAACATTTTTATCGTTAAGCTGGCTAGAGAGTTCCTGTATATAGTAGGAGCGATCCAGGATAACAATGCCACCACTTTTATCTGCAGGTTTTATAATGATATCAGACCATTGCTTAAGATTACGTAATGCAGATCTTTCATCCTGTGAGAGATTGAAAAATCTACATCTGGATTTCTTTTCTATTAAATGTACAACTCGTAAGATACAGTCCATAAAAGACTGTATAGCAGAATCAGTGGTGCCAAGTGGATACCATCGAGATTTATTATGTAATACCAAGGGATTGGTGGAAACACTAGGTTTATATAAAAATAACTTTTTTATCTGGAGCTTACGAAACATTTTATGGAGATCTATGCGAGTCTGAAAAGCATCATATCGGGATGTGGGGACAAAAGAAAGACCCTTCTGCAAAAGATCAGTTTCTGATTTGGTAAGGGTGGCAGAGGAAAGATTCAAAACAGGAAGGTCAAGTTGTGAGGAACTGCTTGTATATCCAAGTTTGTTATCATAGGTTAATAGGGGTCGTGAGGGCGATTCTGGAAGGACCGGTAGGTATTGCCTCTGCCTCTTCCTCTCCCTCTCAACTTTAATCGAGGAGGAAAGGGTTTTTTGTTGGACTTGTGGTGTGCAGATTCTTTTTCCCCAAAGATCTTCGAACAAAAAATCCCTGGAGGTGCCAGGGGATGTGGGGAGAGGAGTAGAGACAGGAGAGGCAAAAAGTTCTTCTGACTCGCGCCTTATACGAGCTCCTTTCCTATGTATCGTCATATCTACGTGCGGGAAAATCATTCTTTTTAGATGTAGAAAAATCATCATATCTGCGTGTGGAATATTCATATTTCCTTGAATTATCATTATTGTAATTATTGTGATTAGCATATTTCCTGGAATAATCATTGTTATGATTATTATAGTTATCATATTTTCTTGAACAGTCATTATTACGGTTATTGTGATTATCTTCCTTAAAACAAACTTGATATTGGCCATTATAAGGAGCACGAAGTTTTAACCACAAATAAACATTATCATCTTTATAAAGGAAAGGCCGCGCGGGCAGCGTCCCAGGCCGGCCGCCAGTAACCGGGCGGCTCGGTGAGATGTGGGGCCCGGGCCGCGGTGCTGGGTGGGGGGGGGGAGGGTTGAGAGGCGATGCGCTGGGCAGCATAATTTGAATTCATTGGCTCTCCCCAGCGCGTGACAGAAAAGAGTGACAGGCAGGAGCTGCGAGGAGCCGGAGGACGGGGCCAGTTGCCAGGAGCTCCGGAGAGCGGTGGTCCACCCTCCTGCCCCTGGGTAAAGGATTGTGGGAATAGGGGTGTCGCAGTGGGGGGTGTAGGCGGGATCCCGGAGGTTTCCGGGATACGGAGCCTTGGATAAACTTGGGACGGGGGTGGGGTACCCCCGACCCGGAGAACCCCTGGGATGGCTTTTGCTAATTATATGGTGAAGGCGGGGGCCAAGGGGGGAGAAAAGCTGGAAAAGCGGAGGCGTGCCCATCTTGCTCTGGACATGGCTGGTGAGGCATCATTCCGCTGGGTATGCAAATGATGGTTATTCGATGTTGATTGTTATACGGTTTCATGGTTCAATAAAGCATAGTTACTCACCTGTAAAAGGTGATCTCTGGGAACAGCAGGAATTTAGTCCACACATATGGGTATTGTCGGTACCAATGGAGCCTGCGTGGCAACGCTCCCCAGCGTCCAATTAGAAGCTTTTGGGAGCATCCCACAGCACCTGCGTGCTGCCTTCCCGCCTTTCCCAACTGCCTATCTCCAGTTGAGTTTTAAAGCTGAGACAAAGAGAGAGAGAGGGAAAGGGAAAGAGATAGATAGAGAGATACAACTCCTAGGGGAGGTGGGTGGGTTGTGAGGACTAAATTCCTGCTGTTCCCGGAGATCACCTATTACAGGTGAGTAACTATGCTATCTCCAGGAACAAGCAGGAATGTAGTCATCACATATGGGGACTCCCTAGCTTTAGATGCCAGGGAGAGACCCCAGAAGTTGTGCGTCCCTGAGAAGGGCTCCACTTCCCCCCCCTGGATCTCTGGCATCCTACCAGGGATGGTGGGTAGGAGTTGATTAAGTATGTAACAGGTGTTGGAGAACAGCCTGACCAAACAAGGCATCCCAGCGGGAGTCCTTGTCCAAGCAGTAATGGGCTGTGAAGGTATGAACCGAGGCCCAGGTGGCTGCTCGACAGATGTCGTCGATAGACACAGAGTGCAGATGAGCCATTGAAACTGCCATGGCTCTCACATTGTGAGCTGTGACATGGCCCTCCAGAGGAAGGTTCTTACTCTGATAGGCAAAGGAAATACACTGAGCAATCCAGTTAGATGGTGTTCTCTTGGAGACTGGAAGTCCCAAATGAGAAGGATCAAAAGCAACAAAGAGTTGAGAGGACTTTCTATGTTGCTGTGTTCTTTGTAGGTAAAAGGCTAAAGCTCTTTTACAGTCCAAAGTATGAAGGTTCCTTTCTGCATTTGATGCATGAGGCCTTGGAAAGAACACAGGTAAGTAGACCGCTTGGTTTAGATGAAAGGGCGAGACCACCTTTGACATAAAGCGTGGATGAGTCCTAAGGACTACCTTGTCATGATTGAACCTTGTATAAGGTGGATCAGCTACTAGTGCTTGCAACTCACTGATGCGACATGCTGATGTGATTGCAATGAGAAAGATAACCTTCCAAGAAAGGAATTTCAAGGAGGTAGTAGCTAAGGGTTCAAAAGGTGGCTTCATGAGCTGACCAAGAACCAAATTCAAGTCCCATGCCACAGGAGGTGGCTTAATGGGAGGCTTAGTTAGCAGAAGGCCTCTCATAAATCTTGATATAAGAGGATGGGAGGAAATTGGTTGTCCATTTAGAGACTTGAAGGAAGCTGCAATAGCACTCAAATGGACCCTCACTGAATTAGTCTTAAGTCCTGCATTGGATAAATGAAGGAGGTACTCCAGTAATGATTCCAGAGGTATGGCAATGGGGTTAAGACCCTTCCGCGAACACCATATGGTAAACCTTTTCCACTTGAAAGCATAAGAGCGTCTTGTGGAAGGCTTCCTGGAAGCATAAAGGATATCCTTTATTTGCTGAGGGAGGTTAAGATCATGGAGATCTAGGCCTTCAGCAACCAAGCCCTCAGATGCACAGACTGGGGATTGGGATGCCATAACATTCCGTCCTCCTGAGATAGGAGATCTGGAGCAGACCCTAACTCCAGGAAGGGAGCTTGAGAGAGATGTAGAAGCAGAGGGTACCACACTTGCCGTGGCCAATGTGGAGCTATGAGAATCATGCGGCCTCTGTTTCTCTGAAGCTTGAACAGGGTTTTGGGAATTAGGGGAATGGGTGGAAAGGCGTACAGGAAGTCTTGACCCCAGTAAAGGAGGAAAGCATCCCTGGCCTGAGCCCCCTGAGCCGGAATTCTGAAACAGAACTGGGGAAGTTTGGCATTCCACGGACTTGCAAAAAGGTCTATGTCTGGGGTTCCCCAAATTTGAAAAATCTTGGCCACCTGGTCTGCATGTAGAGACCACTCGTCTGGAAGCAGAACTCGACTGAGTCTGTCTGCCTAAGAGTTTTGTATGCCTGGAAATTACACTGCCAGGAGATGAATCTGATGCTCTCTGGCGAGGGCCTATAGTCGCAAAGCTTCATTGCAAAGCAACAGAGAGCCTGCTCCCCCCCCCCCCCCCCGCTTGTTCACGTAGAACATGGCTACTTGATTGTCCATATGAATGAGGAATGTCTTGTAGCTGAGCAGGGTGTGGAACACTCGAAGAGCAACGAAGATTGCTCTGAGCTCCAAGAGATTGATGTGTAGATGAGTCTCCTGTGGAGACCAGGTGCCTTGGGTGGAGAGGTCTTGCAGATGAGCTCCCCAACCCATCGGAGAAGCATCTGTTGTGAGAGTTGCCTGGGGTAAGGGTTGTTGGAAAGGGGACCCCAGCAACAGGTTTTGAGTGGACTTCCACCACTGGAGGGACAAAATAAGGCGACTTGTGTTTGCTATTTTATCTGACAGACATCCTGATGCCTGGGTCCATTGAGTGGATAAAGTCCACTGGGCTGCCCTCATATGGAGGCGAGCATAGGGAACCACATGCACAGTAGATGCCATGTGGCCTAATAGTTGTAACATTTCTCGGGCAGTGAGATGAGGTTTTAGCACTGCTTGAGAAGCTAACTGCACCATGCGAATTCATCCGGCCTGGGAGAGATAGGCCCTTGCCTTTCTGGTATCCAGCAACGCTCCTATGAACTCTAAAGACTGAGTGGGAGTTAGACTGGATTTTGGGATGTTTATTACCAGACCCAAATACTGAAGGATACGCATTGTGCAGGATAGAGAAGTCCTGGCCTCTGACTCTGTTGGGGCTCAAATGAGCCAGTCGTCTAAGTAGGGGAAGACGAATATCCCTAGAGTGCGGAGAAATGCTGCTACCACAGCCATGCATTTTGTGAACACCCTTGGTGCTGAGGCCAGGCCAAATGGAAGCACCCTGTATTGGTAGTGCTTTTCTGAAAAAGGAACCGAAGGAACCTTCTGTGAGTTGGATGGATGAGAACATGGGTGTACGCATCCTTGAGATCTAGAGAACAAAGCCAATCCCGACTCTGAAGGTATGGCAGCAGAGTTCCAAGAGAAATCATCTGCTGTTATCTGCCCCCATCTGGGGGCAAAGTGACACAACCTTCCTGGAATGGTGGAAGGCTCTGGGCCAACGAGAGCCAGGAAGGCTAAGTTCTCTAGCTGAAAGTCAAAGGCCTTGTGGATGCTGAGACTGCTGGGATGGTTGAGGCTTAGCAGTCTGCTTTTCTTTGTTTGGGTGGTTGCTGACCTTTCCTGACAAGCTGACCTGCAGAACGTCCCTGCTGAGAATAAGCAGGATATCATCTTTTCTTTTTAGAAAAGAATGGTTTCTTGAAAGATTTCTTTCTAGCAGGATCAGCTGTGGACTTGGATAGTCTATCCAAGGTGGCGTTGTCAGCATCCAACTCATTGGCTTTCTTCTGCCAGTCTTTACCAAACAGGTTCTCACCAGTACAAGGGATATTTCCCAGTTTGTCTTGTACCCACAGCTCCAGATCAGATGCCTGGAGCCAAGCAATTCTACGTGCACCTATGGCAATGGCAGAGGTTCTGCTTATGCACTCAAAACAGTCAAAAGATGCACGGTTGACAAATTTAGAAACATCTTGAGCATGTTTGACCAATGTGAGAAAATCCTGCCTTCTATCCTCAGGAAGAAGACGACTCAAAGCCTCAATCACCTGTGACTTCCTTTAGGAACATTCCCATGTATAGACTATAGGAACTGGTCCTGGCAGAAAGCATGGAAGCTTGGAAGACACGACGTCCAAAAGCATCCAAAGTTCTGCACTCACGTCCTGGAGGATTAGAGGCATGCCTCTTTGCACTCTTGATCCTTCTCATAGATGATTCCACTACAATAGAGTGGTGAGGAAGCTGAGTTTTTTGGAAACCAGGACAAGGAGGGACTCGATACAGAGTATCCAGTCTACGAGAATGAGGCAAGGTGGTAAGAGGTGTCTCCCACATTCTTAACATGACATCATGCAAGATCTCATGGATGGGCAAGGTAGCTGCCGCCTTAGGACTTTTGGGATATTGTAAAATTTCCAACTCCTTTGCTCTGGGCTCTGTTTCAGGGGCCACAGTAATGGAGAGACCCCGAGCCACCTCCCTGATAAAATTCTGAAAGGAAATATCTTCTGGAGGAGACATCCTGCACTTACGGGAGGAGGGCTCCTCTGGGAGAAGTATTCCTGCATCAACAGAACTATCAAAATCCTCAGATTCTTCTGAGGACTCGAAGTACCGCCTGTCCGGGTGCTCTTGAAGAGCCCGATAGCCGTACCGACCGAAGTCGGTACCGGGAATAATCTGTACCAGAGTATCAGTACCGGAAAGCATCGGATGACTGGGTGCCGACAATGAGGACACCGATGTCAATGTTATCAGTACCGATACCAGTGCCGGAGTCGGAGCCGGTACCGGTTGAAATGTCTGACGCGGTTCCGAGGGCGTCGATGCCGCATGGAGAGCCGCCAGACTGCGCTCAATAGCCAGGACTCTCTGGTCTATCGACGCTGCCGATGCCTAAATGTCGCTACCGGAGAAGATCGCTGGTACCCCAGAGCATGGCACCAGTAGTTCTGCCGAGGTTGAGGCCTTGAGAACATCCTGGAGCCCCGATAATGCTTTGGAAGCCGAAGCCTCCTGCCGGGGCAATTTTGCCAGTGCAGAATCCTCAAGGGCAATGCCAGAGGCATCTCGATGCTTAGAAGGAGATCTACCCTTTGAGGACCGGCTAGATTTGTGTTTAGTTACCTGAGATCCATGGGAGGAAGACGAAGCCCTGGAAGACGTCTATGCCACTGAAGCTGCATCAGAGGGAAACAGGGTACTGAGCTTGGCAGCTCGGTTCTGTTGACCTCTCTTGGACATCATGGCACAGGCCATATATTACGAGATGGAATGGTCAGGACCTAAACATTTCAGACACCACTCATGGGTGTCGGTGACGGAGATGGTACCGCCACACTTGATGCACTTTTTAAAACCCAAAGAGGGTTTTTCCATTATGGAAAAAATCCTGGCCCTAAGGCCCAAAATGGCACATGCACCTGGAAAAAAAATGGGAAAAAGAACTAAGAATTTTTTTTTAAAAGAAAAGAAAGAAAGAAAGAAAGAAAAAACAGCGGTACCGGTAAAGCGTCGAGGAAGGCAGACACGACCACAAAAAAGAAGGAAAATTTTCTGCGGTGACAGGAACACGACCTGCTGGCTCCGCGGAAAACGAAGAACTGGAGAGAGGCAGTTGGAAAAGGCAGGAAGGCAGCACGCAGGCGCTGTGAGATGCTCCCAAAAGCTTTCTAATTGGACGCTGGGGAGCGTTCCCGCGCAGGCTCTGTTGATACTGATACCAATATGTGATGACTACATTCCTGCTTGTTCCTGGAGATAGCTGCGACCAGACATGTTGTACCAAAAGTTGGTGTTTGAGTGTTTGTGGTAGGGGCTGGGGGGGGGGGAATGTTGTGGAAAGGGGGGGGGGAGGTTCGGGACGAAGTATCGAGTCCGACCTGCTCCAGTTATTCAATTCGTCATGTTTGTGTTTATCAAGTTTTCCTTTTTTAATGTCTCTGCGATACTCATCTAATTTCTTATTGTAATCACCAATAAGTCTCTCAAAGTGTCTATCCTCGGACTTAAGGGAATCCATTTTCCTCTGTTTCTATTCTAATCTTCTCAGCCTTCTTCTTAGCAGTTTCAGTCAGTGGGACCATAAGGTCAAGAGAACATTTGTTTAGGATGACGTACCATCTGTCCATAAAAGGTTTATCATCTCGAAACATATTTGGTTCTCTTGTCATCCTTAGTCCTCTTGGGATTCTTTTAACTCTACAGTATTGTAGCATGCTTGCGTAGTGTAGTTCATATCTTATGACCGCTTTCTTAGTGTGGATCATATCTATCCACCAGTCGGCATAACTTGCATCTTCAGGCTCATCTTCATCTAGAGGTGGTTCCTTCAAAAGGTGGTTCAGATGATCTTCTGAATAGCTGAAGATATTGTCCCATTGGGTGTAGGCCATAGCTATCTTCAAAGAAGAAAACTAAAGGACAGGAGAAGGAGGTCTTCCGCAAAATAGTTCAGTAGAGGGTAACGGAGAACAAAAACCACGGCCAAACACAAGGAGAAATCCAAAATACTTTATTGTAGACCCAACTTAACAGGTTTTGGTCCTAGGTCTTTGTCAGGGGTCTAAGGACAAACATATGAACACAAAATTAAAATATGAATAATCATAATACAAACAAACAAAAAATAAATAAAAATTAAAGTACATAAAGATTGTATAATACATTACCAAAGGGAACAAAAAAGAAACGTCTAAGGGGTGGACCAAGCCACTCTTCCCAATCTATGGTAAATAAATAAGCAAAATAAATTAAATTAAACATATTTTGCACATATTGTAAATGTATAAAAGATTAAAAAAACATGTACGAATGAAAATAAAATCATTTGCTATTGCGCAAGAAGTGGCCATAAATGCTATAAACATAACAATCTTCTAATGTACCAACCAAAGACATTAAAAACATGAAGAGTAAAGAGATATTTAAAAAAACATTAAAAAACGAATCCAAAGATATATTGAACTCTTGTAATGGATAATAAGTTAATGGATAAAAATATGTAAAACATTACAAAAAAATTCCAAAAAGGAACTATTCTAAAAACATTAGTAATAAACAAACAAACCAGTGGTACTAAAATTGCCTATAAACACCATGCAACTAAAATACTCATATGTAAAGCTCCATAAAATGTGAGGCACTGCGGTAAAATTGCCGTTCTAAAAAACTGGAGGGTGCCGAATAGATTAATGTATGAAAGAGACAATCTAAGCGCTCATTTACCAATGCATATTTGTTCTGTATGGCAAGCCAAACACGATCGCTTCTTTAGTCATTTTTTCACGCTTTTTATGCCACTATTGCCAGTTACGTTTTAGAGTATTTCCTCTTGTGTCTCTTACAAGATATTTTATAACACAATCACACTCATCAGATTGTCTCTTTCATACCCATGATTTTATTTTCATTCCTTTCTATGTTTTAGATGCTTTGTTTCTGTAGGTGTCATCAGTTATGCTTTTGTGGCAAGTTTATAGATTGTATTTATGGTTTATAAATAACGTTGTTTAGTCACAATTCTTTTAATGTACATGTTTTTAAATCTTTTATACATTTACAATATGTGCAAAATATTTTTAATTTAATTTATTTTGCTTATTTATTTACCATAGATTGGGAAGAGTGGCTTGGTCCACCCCTTAGACATTTCTTTTTTGTTCCCTTTGGTAATGTATTATACGCTCTTTATGTACTTTAGTTTTTATTTATTTTTTGTTTGTTTGTTTGTATTATGATTATTCATATTTTAATTTTGTGTTCATATGTTTGTCCTTAGACCCCTGACGAAGGCTTAGGGCCGAAACTTGTTAAGTTAGGTCTACAATAAAGTATTTTGGATTTACATATAGTAACATAGTAACATAGTAAATGACGGCAGATAAAGACCAGCATGGTCCATCTAGTCTGCCCAGTAAGAAGGCTGGAGTAAGATGGCAGGAGTAGGTGCCACTCTGTGCAGGCCACCCCTCCCCATGTCTTTGTTCAGGGACGGACCCACCGCTCCATGCAGGACACCCCCATTTGTTGAGAAGTCAGATGGTTCAGTTTATTTTGATTTTATTCTGTTGCTATAAATGGATCCATTGTGTCTGTCCCATGCCATTTTGAATTCTGTCACTGTATTTGCCCCCACCACCTCCATCGGGAGGGCATTCCAAATATCCATCATCCTATCAGTGAAAGCATAGTTACTCACCCCTAACAGATGATCTCCGGGAACAGCAGGAATTTATTCGTCACATATGGGGTATCGTTGGTACCGACGGAGCCCGTGCGGGAATGCTCCCTGTACCTCTCTCACTTCAGTTGAGTTTATAGCTGAGACCAAAGGAGAGAAGTAGAGAAAGAGATAGAGACAACTCCTAGGGGATGTGGGTGGGTTGTGAAGACTACATTCCTGCTTTTCCCGGAGATCACCTGTTACAGGTGAGTAACTACGCTATCTCCAGGAACAAGCAGGAATGTAGTCTTCACATATGGGGACTCCCCAGCTGAAAGATGCCAAGGGGTGACCCCAGCAAGCTGTGAACCTAGGTGAGATGGGTCATGCTTCCTACCATGGACCTCTGGCATCCAACCCGTGGATGGTGGGTAGGAGTTGCATTAAGTATGGAAAAGATGCTGGAGAACAGCCTGGCCAAACGAGGCATCCTGACGGGAGTCCTTGTCTAAGTAGTAGTGGGCTGTGAAGGTGTGTACCGAAGCCCAAGTGGCTGCTCTGCAGATGTCATCAATAGACACAAAACGAAGGTTAGCTGTTGAGGCTGCCATTGCTCTCACATTGTGAGCGGTGACATGGCCCTCGAGCGAAAGTCCTTGCAATCTGCAATCCAATTTGACAGAGTTCTTTTGGAAACTGGAAGTCCCAAATGACTAGAGTCAAAAGCCACAAAAAGCTGAGAAGATTTTCTATGTGGCTTAGTTCTTTGGAGATAAAAGGCTAAGGCTCTTTTAGAATCCAATGTGTGAAGATTTCTTTCCGCAGTAGAGGCATGAGGCCTAGGGAAGAATATAGGAAGATAAACCGCCTGGTTTAAATGAAAAGGCGAAACCACCTTTGGCATAAAGTGAGGATGAGTCCTGAGGACTACTTTATCATGGTGGAACCTTGTATAAGGAGAGTCAGCTACTAACGCCTGTAGTTCACTAATGAGTCTTGCAGAAGTGATGGCAATTAGGAAAATGACTTTCCATGAAGAAACTTTAGATCTGAAGTGGCTAAAGGTTCAAAGGGCGGTTTCATAAGCTGACCAACAACAAGATTCAGATCCCATACCACCGGTGGTGGTTTAATGGGAGGTTTTGTTAAGAGTAGACCTCTCATAAATCTTGATACAAGTGGATGAGAGGAAATAGGTTGTCCATCGAAAGGTTTATGAAAAGCAGCAATAGCACTAAGATGGAATCTCACTGAATTAGTGTTCAGAGCAGAAGTTGATAATTGGAGGAGATACTCTAGTAGCGACTCTACAGGCACCAAAAGGGGGTTGTCCCTTTTGTGAACACCAGACAGAGAACCTTTTCCACTTAAAAGCATAGGAACGTCTTGTGGAAGGCTTTGTGGAAGCCAGAAGGATATCTTTTACTTATTGAGAAAGGTCAATATCCTGGAATTCTAGACTTTCAGTAACCAGGCCCTGAGATGTAAGGACTGGGGACTGGGATGCAGTAAGCATCCGTCCTCCTGAGACAGAAGATCTGGAGCTTTCCCTAACTCCAGAGGAGTGGTTTGAGAGAGACGTAGAAGAAGAGGATACCACGTTTGCTGTGGCCAACGTGGAGCTATGAGTATCATATGACCTCTGTCTCTCTGAAGTTTGAATAACGTTTTGGGAATGAGGGGAATGGGTGGGAAGGCATAAAGGAAGTCCTGACCCCAGTGGAGTAGGAAAGCATCTCTTGCCTGACAGTTGTGAGCTGGGATTCTGGAACAGAATCGGGGAAGTTTGGCATTCTGTGGACTTGCAAAGAGATCTATATCTAGTGTTCCCCAGATTTGAAACACTCGAGCAAGCTGGTATGAGTGGAGGGACCACTTGTGTGGCAGCAGTATTCGACTGAGTCTGTCTGCCCATAAGTTTTGAATGCCCGGAAGGTATACCGCAAACAGGTGAATTTGCAACTCTCTGGCGAGGGCCCATAGTCACAAAGCTTCGTTGCATAGCAACAGAGAGCCTGTTCCACCTTGCTTGTTCACATAAAACATAGCTACCTGATTGTCAGTTTGGACAAGAACTGTCTTTTTGCTGAGATGGGCCTGAAAGACTTGAATAGCATTGAAGATGGCTCTTAGCTCTAGGAGGTTTGTTGTTGTTGTTAAGTGCCGTCGAGTCGGAGTTGACTCATGGCAACCCTCTGGATAGCTATCCTAAATTGTGTTCGATCTTCAGTCAGGCGGCTCATTGTTGACAGACTGGTACCCATAGCTGCTGTTATTGTATCGATCCATCTCATTGCTGGTCTTCCTCTTTTGCGTTGACCTTCTATCTTGCCAAGCATGATGTCTTTCTCTAATGATCTCTCTCTCCGCATGATGTGTCCAAAGTATGAAAGTCAAAGTCTTGTCATCTGAGCTTCTAAAGAAAGCTTAGGTTTGATCTCCTCTAGTACAGACTGGTTTGTTCTTCGGGCAGTCCATGGTATACACAGTATTCGCCGCCAACACCATAATTCAAAGGCATCAATTTTCTTCCTGTCTATCTTTTTCACTGTCCAGCTTTCACATCCATATGATATTATTGAAAATACCATGGCTTGAACAAGTCGAATCTTTGTATGGAGAGAGACATCTCTGCTCTTGAGAATCTTATCTGGGTCTTTCATAGCCATTCTGCCAAGAGCAATGCGTTGTCTGATTTCTTGACTGCTTGTTGCTTCTTTATTGATAGTTGATCCAAGTAGGTTAAAGTTATTCACGATTTCAATTTCTTCTCCTTCGACGATGAACCTGTTAATTATGCCAGTTGTCATGATCTTTGTCTTCTTTACATTAAGGTGCAGGCCCATTTTGAGACTATGTACTTTGATTGTGAGAAGCAAATGTTTCAGATCATCTTCACTTTCCGCCAGTAATGTGGTATCATCAGCATAGTGAAGGTTGTTGATGAGTCTTCCACCAATCTTCACACCTCTGTTGTCTTCATACAATTCTGCTTCTCTGATGATTTGTTCTGCATATAAATTAAACAGGTAGGGGGAAAGTATGCAGCCTTGTCTTACACCTTTGCTTATTTTAAACCATTCTGTTTCTCCTTGTTCCGTTTGAACTGTTGCTTCTTGATCAATGTACAGATTGTGCAAAAGAACGATCAGGTGTTCTGGTATACCCATGCTTCTTAATGTGGCCCAGAGTTTCTCATGGTTTACACAGTCAAAAGCTTTGCTATAGTCGATAAAGCACAAATAGATATCCTTTTGGTATTCTTTAGTCTTTTCAAGGATCCATCTCACATCCGCAATGTCGTCTCTCGTTCCTCGCCCTTTTCTGAACCCTGTTTGCACTTCAGGTAGTTCTTCTTCCAGGTATGATTGTAGTCTCTTTTGAATAATCTTCAGTAGAATTTTGCTGGCATGTGGGATCAGAGCGATTGTGCGATAATTTCCACAGTCAGTTGGATCACCTTTCTTTAGTACTGGTATAAACACAGATCTTTTCCAGTCAGTTGGCCATGATGCTGTCTTCCATATTTCTTGGCAGAGCCTTGTAAGTACGGTAACAGCTGCATCAGATTGCTGTAATACTTCTATGGGAATGCAATCAATGCCTGGTGCTTTGTTCTTTGATAAGGCTTTCAATGCTGCTTCAACTTCTTCTTTCATCACCAATGGTTCCAGATCATAAGGTACAGTGGCTGTTGGTCCACTTGATCTTTATCATATAAAAGCTCTGTATATTCCTTCCATCTTTTCTTGATCTTCTCAGCATCATTCAACATAGAACCTTGAGCATCTTGTAACATTCCAATTCGAGGCTGGAACTTTTTCTTTAACTCTCGTAGCTTTAGGAAAGCTGATCTTGTTCTTCCTCTAATAGTTTCTGCTTCTATTTCCTTGCATGCGTCATTGTAGTACTTTTCCTTGTCCTGTCTTGCTGCACATTGGAAATCTCTGTTGAGTTCTGTGATTGTCTTTCTTTCTCCTCTGGCTTTAGCTTCTCTGCGTTTCTGGGCAATTTTCAGAGTTTCTTCCATCATCCATTTTGGCTGTTTTTTCTTTTTTACCTTTTGTAGAGACTTCTCGCTTTCTTCCAACACAACCTTCTTGATGTCATTCCATAACTCTTCTGGAACTCTATCATTTGTATCTAAAGCAGCAAATCGATTTTGCAGGCAGTCTTTAAATTCCAGTGGTATATTCTCAAGGTCATATTTTGCTGCATTCATGAGTAGTTTGCTCTTTTTCAGCTTTAGCTTGAGTTTGCATACTAGTAGTTGATGATCTGTACCACAGTCAGCTCCAGGTTTTGTCTTTGTTGATGTTATAGAGCTTTTCCATAGTTGACTTCCACAGATGTAGTCAATTTGAGTTTTATACAATCCATTGGGTGAAGTCCATGTGTACAGTCGCCGCTTGTGTTGCTGGAAGAAGGTGTTTGAGATGAATAGATCGTTGGTCTTGCAGAATTCTATCAGTCTTTCTCCAGCTTCATTTCTGTTGCCAAGTCCATATTTTCCAACTACTTTGTCTTCTTCTTTGTTGCCAACCTTTGCGTTCCAATCACCCATGACTATCAGGATATCCTGTTTGCATGTTCTGTCAATTTCAGCTTGTACTTGTTCATAGAACTCTTCAATTTCATTCTCTTCTGCAGCTGTTGTTGGGGCATATACTTGAATTATAGTTGTGTTGATAGGCATTCCTCGTAGACGAATAGAGATTAAGCGTTCGCTGACTGCAATGTATTTCATTACAGTTCTTGCAAGTTTCTTCTTTATTATAAATGCAACACCATTTCTTCTTTGTCTTTCATTTCCAGCATAGTAGACCATGTGATCATCTGATGCAAAGTGCCCGATGCCAGTCCATTTCAGTTCGCTGACACCCAACAGATCAAGTTGTACACGTTCCATTTCATTCTTGACCACCTCCAACTTCCCTTGGTTCATGCTTCGTACGTTCCATGTTCCAATGTGTAAGACATCTTTACAGCTTCTGACTCTCATTTCATGCGCAGCTACATCAGCAGTCAGACGTCCTGAGGGCTTTGATCCAACCACATCATAAATGCTGGCTTTACTCTGAAAAGTCTTCAGCTCTTCCCCAGTAGCTAGTTGAGTGCCTTCCAACCTGGGGGTCTCATCTTCCAGCACTACAGCACAATTTGTTTTGTTGTAACTATCCATTGGGTTTTCATGGCAAGATACAGAAGTAGATTGCCGGGCCTTTCTTCCACGCAGTTTAAGTTTGGTGTTGTTGCCGTTGGCACAGAAATGTGATCCTCCGCCGTCAACACTATCCCATTCTGCTGCTGCCCAGATGGGTGGTTTGTCTTGGTCTGGCATCTCAGCTGAGACCTGTCCATCTTGGGAGACCCTGCCAGTAGTTAAACTACCGATAGTTTAGCTCTCAGCATCACTGATGCACACAAGCTCTCACAGCACAACAAGCTGCAAACCAAGTGAGGGTTATGTGAAGGGAAACCTCCTGTGGGGTCCAGAGACCCTGAGTGGACAGAACGTGCAAGTGGGCCCCCCAACCCATCTTGGACGCATCTGTTGTTAGGGTGGCCTGGTATAAAGGCTGCTGGAAAGGACAGCCTACAAGGAGGTTTTCCAGAGATTGCCACCATTGTAAGGACGAAATCAGATGTGTGGTGTTTCTGATCTTGTCCATTAGCTGACCCGAGGCATGTGACCATTGAGAGGATAGGATCCACTGGGTTGCTCGCATGTGGAGGTGAGCATAGTGAACCACATGGACAGTGGATGCCATATGTCCCAGGAGCTGAAGCTACTCTCGAGCAGTAAGGAATACCTTCATAGATGCTTGAGATGCTAGTTGTATTATCTTTAGAAAGCGTGACTGTGGCAGGAAAGCCTTTGACTGCCATGTGTCTAGATAAGCCCCTATGAATTCGAGAGATTGAGAGGGGGTGAGATGAGATTTTGGGAGGTTTATGACCAGTCCCAAGTATTGAAGAATGCTCATTGCTCGAGAGAGAGCGAAGCTGGCCTCTGGGGCTGTCGATGCTCGAATGAGCCAATCATCTAAGTAAGGGAAGACGAATATCCCCAGAGTCCTCATAAATGCTGCTACCACTGCCATGCATTTTGTGAACACTCTTGGAGCAAAGGCCAGTCCGAAAGGAAGAACTCTGTACCGGAAGTGTCTTCCTTGGACCAGGAATCGAAAGAACTTCCTGTGATCTGAGTGGATGAGAATATGCGTGTACGCATCTCTTAGATCTAGAGAACATAGCCAATGTTGACTTTGAAGGTATGGAAGGAGTGACCCGAGGGAGATCATTTTGAACTTTTCTCGGAACAAATATTTGTTTAATTCTCTGAGGTTTAGGATAGGCCTGTCCCCCCCTGTCTTCTTTGAAATAAGAAAATAGGGGGAGTAAAACCCCAAACCCTGTTGGGATATGGGTACTTCTTCGATTGCTCCTTGAGTGAGAAGTGATGTGACCTCCTACCACAAGAAGTTGGTAGCAGGGGCTTGAGAATTGAATGGTTTTATTATTGTAGGTGGGGGCAAGTTGAGAAAATGAAGCTTGTACCCCAGTCGTACAACCGACAGAGTCCACTTTTCTGATGTTATTTGTTGCCATCTTTTGGCAAAATAGCATAATCTTCCTGGAATGGTAAAGGGTTCTGGACCTTTCAGGGGCAGAATGACTAGGTTCTCTAGGTAGAAGTCAAAGACCCTGAAGGGGCTGGGTCTGTTGGGCCGGTTGAGCTCTTTGAGCTTGCGGTTTTCTTTGCTGTCTGTTCTGTTGTTGCCTCTTCTGGGGACCATAAAGCGGACAGTGGCTTTGATGGGTGTAAGATGGGTAAGGCTTCTTTTTCTTGCTGAAAAAGGGTTTTTTGAATGTTTTCTTCTTTGCTGGGTTGGCTGTAGACGTTAATAGTCTGTTCAAGGTAGTATTTTCAGATTGAAGCTGATTAGCCTTGTCCTGCCAGTCCTTGCCAAAGAGATTTTCTCCTGTACAAGGAATGTTTCACAGCTTTTCTTGCACCCACTGTTCTATGTCTGATGCTTGAAGCCAAGCAATACGACGTGCTCCTATGGATATAGCAGAGGTTCTGCTGATACAGTCAAAGCAATCAAAGGTAGCACGGTTCATGAATTTAGAGACATTCTGGGCGTGCTTGACCAGAATAAGGTAGTCTGCTCTTTTTTCCTCAGAGACACAAGGGCTAATGAGCTCTAAGTCTTTTGTGACTTCTTCCAAGAATATTCCCATATAAAGAATGTAGGAACTGATCCTGGCTGAAAGCAAGGAGGACTGAAAGCATCGACGCCCAAAGGCATCGAGTGTCCTGGATTCCCGGCCTGGAGGATTAGAAGAATGTGTTTTAGCACTCTTGATTCTTCGCATGGCTGATTCCACTACCATTGAATGGTGTGGTAATTGAATTTTTTGAAAACCAGGACAACTTGGCACTCGGTACATAGTGTCAAGGCATCAGGAATGTGAAGATATCATTAAAGGAGTTTCCTACATTCTCAACATCAGATCATGTAAGATCTTGTGAATGGGAAACATAGCTGCCTCCTTGGGAGCCATAGGCTATTGTAGAATTCTTAATTCTTCTGCCCTAGGTTCCTTTTCTGGGATTACAGTGATTGCAAGAACCTTTGCTAAATCATGTATGAAATCCTGGAAGAACGTATCTTCTCGAGGAGACACCATGCGTTGAGGAAGAGTTGAATCCTCTAGTAGGTTTGCTCTGGTACCGGTAGGATCGTCAGAGTCAACGGAATCGGAAGACTCAAAGGCAGTTTGTACTGGGTGCTCCTGTAACGCATGGTCTCGGTACCGATCGAAGTCGGTACCGAAATGTCTCAGTTCCTGATCCCCGATACCCAAGATAGACTCAAGGCTCGGCATGGGGGGAAGCAGTCCTTTCGAAGCAGGTACTGTCAGTGCCGGTACCAATGTCAGTACCGATACCTGTTGAACAGTCTGTAGCGGCCTTAGCGGTACCAAAGCTGCTAAGATGGACGCTAGATTGCGTTCAATAGCGAGGATTCTCTTGTCCATCACTCCTGCCAATGCCTGGGTATCGGTACCGATGGAAGCGGGTATGACCCCAGGATATGGCACCAGTAGTTCTGCAGAGGTGGAAGCCTCTGGAACGTCCTGGAGCCCCGTTAATGCTTTGGAGCCCGAAGACTCCCACCGGGGCTGTTTTGCCGGTGAATTATCCTCGAGGGCAACGTCAGTTGCATCTCGATACTTTGAAGGAGATTTACCCTTCGAGGACCAGCCAATCTTAGAGGACTTAAGTTTAGTTACCTGAGATCCATGGGAGGAAGATGAAGCCCTGGAAGACGTCGATGCAAGTGACATCATATCCGCGGCAAAAAGGGTACCAAGTTTTGCAGCTCTATTCTGCAGGCACCTTTTGGTCATCCTTGTGCAGGAGAGACACTCTGTTGGACAATGTTCAGGACCTAAACATTTTAGACACCAATCATGGGTGTCGGTGACGGAAATGGTACCGCCACACTTTGAGCATTTTTTGAAACCACTAGCTGGTTTCTCCATGCTTGAAGAAAAGTGGGCCTAATGCCCAAAATGGCGCCTAGCACCAGAAACAGGGGAAAGACACCTGAAGAAAATAGAAGGGTTTTTTTTTGTTTGTTTGTTTAAAAAGAAAGAAGAAGAATAACCGGCCATTCTGGTAGGTGTCGAGTGAAGGCAGACGCGACCACAAAAAACAAAGAATAAAAGGAAACTTTTCTACGGTGACAGGGTACACGTCCTGTCGGCTCCGCGGAAAACAAAGAACTGAAGTGAGAGAGCTACAGAGGCGGGAAGGCAGCACGCATGCGCTGTGGGGTGCTCCCAAAAGCGTTCCTATTGTACACTGGGGAGCACTCCCGTGCGGGCTCTGTCTGTACCGACGATACCCTATATGTGAAGACTACAGAAGACTACATTCCTGCTTGTTCCTGGAGATAAAGTATTTCCTGACATTGCCTTTCAATTTACCCCCCTGCAGCTTCATGTTATGTTCTCTATTTTTTTTATTTTTTATAACATTTCCACAATTGTCAAGAAAGTTTACAAAAACATTTCTTGAAGAAATAGAAAGGATACATAGAAATAACCAAATATCAGCAATCAATTAAAGTAACACAATGAGACATAATGTATCATTTCACACTAGCCCACAACAGAAGGGGGAGAGATACAAATCAATCTATTCATCAAACAGATGTGAAGAAAATAAATGCAGCTGACTGCTACGGCACATTAATTATGAGAGCTCAGGTGAGACCCCAATAGAGGATTCCAAATGCCTAGCATTAATGAATGCTGTAAGTTGGGATGGCTCATAAAAAATATAAGAAACAGTATTATATTTCACTAAACATTTACATGGATGCTTAAGAACCCCCCCCCCCAACTGTAGGATACCAGGGCGTAGCAGAAGAAATTCCCTGTGACGCCTCTGTGTATCCCTAGCTAGGTCCGGATACACTCTAACCATTAACCCTTTAAACGGTAAATTCCTTTTCCTATAGAAGAGATTAAGAAGCCACTGTCTATCAGACAGCAGTGCAAAAGTAACCAACAATGTAGAAGACACTGGACTCTCACTCTCAGAACTTTCCAATAGATCTGTTACATTAAGAACATTACCTTGATCCCGGTCCCCCCCCCCCCACCCACACCCACACATTGACCACACCAGCTGTTAATTTGGCCCTAGGCAGGTAGTAAATCCTGACCAGAGGCGGAATTAATTCAGGGGAGACCCCCAACACTTCCACCAAGTATTGTCTAAACATATCTCTAGGAGAAACAGACATAAGCCTAAGAAAATTAATTAATAGAAGATTATTAATCCTAGAGAGATTGTCCAAATGTTCCAACTTAGTCTGTATAGCAGAGAAATTCTTCCTGAAGGCATCAGACTGATCTTCCAGAACCACCATCTTCCGCTGCGAGTCCATCACTTCAGATTGCATTGCTACCACTTTCTGCTCCAATTCCTCCACAACTCCCAGAGAGTTATTCAATTTCCACTCCAACGATGTAATTTGTGGAACTAAGGCTTCACCTAAGGAAAGGATTGCCTGCCAAATTGCTTCCAGAGTAAAATTCTCCGGACGCTGAAGTGAGAACACCAAACCCGGACTGGACTCTGATGGAACAGCTTCCAATTCCTTCAACCGACGCTTGTCCTCTTTTCACCGCAGGAGGTTCCTGCCCTGCGGTCTCTTCCTCAAACGGCACCGATGTTAACAAGGAAACGTGCTGCCCGAAGACTGCACTCTCTTGGTTCTGCTGCCCCTCAGTTCCTTGCCCGCTCAAGCCACCAGCTTCTCTCAGCCTCGGAGGAGAGCCTAGCTCCAGGAACCCTTCCGGGAGGGGTTGTTCTTGAAAAACCTTTGATGCTGGGCTCTCTGGGGATAAAGACAGAGCCGAAGCAGGCGCTGAGTCACCCGACTCCAGAGCTACGCTGCTCGGCATTCATCCCCAGCCTCCGCCGAAGCCCCATTGATGCGTATTACAAAGGAATCCAACGGCCCTACAGAAACCGGCGTAGAGGTATGAGGGGGCTCAGAGGGCACTAACCTCCCCTTCCCTTTATGTTTCTTACCCATACGGGAGCAAAGAAAAACGCATTCAATCGAAATCGCCAACTGCCGCCATCTTAATTAGGACACTCCCCCTGTCCTCTAGTTTTACAGCTTCCCCGTCTTTGGAAGAGGTTTGTAGAAAGAACATTATTTTCTGGATCTTCACATCTCTGCTTCTGCCCTCACACTGAGAGCAGCCCTATGTGCCAGGCTTATTTTTTTATACAGTAGTTTTGCAACAAGAGGCTAGAATCTTGAGAGAAAAATTATCAAATGTACTCAGTTTAGCATACATATGCTAAGTAACATATGCACACTATTCAGTCTTGCATTTTTGGCTTAATAATATCACGGAAATCCTTTACTCTGCACATGGTAAAACTTATTGCATAGCCCATTAAGATAATACCTCACATGATAAAAACATTTTATCATAAAATCCCTGTCCCTGAATTTAGTGGAGTCTCTGAAAGCATTCTCCCTTGTTTCTTTGTTACTTCTAGGGTAAATAAATAACCTGCTGAATCCCTGCTGGGGCCACTGATAAACATGTCTAGTGTTAGTCTAATGTAAATAGCTCCTGCTTGACCATATCTATAATTTTTGCTTTATGTCCAATTAGCATGATCTATGTTTGTATTTCCATAATACTTACTGTGTGATAATCTATAGAGTTATATAAGCTTATGCTATGTCAAAATACAAATGAGGGCAATACTAAGAAAAAGCACATAGGGTAACTCAGTATGAGAGATGATATAGGCTGTCTCTCAATTTTGTCCGTTTTTGGCTTGCCTGTTACATAGCTTAGAGCTAAGACATCGCTGCTTACACTACCCTAGTCCTTTCATTTCAAAGCTGCGCCCTATTTAATTATTGCTCAGTTGGTGTTCCAATAAACACCCAAGTAAGGAGAAAAAAAACCCTTAGAACCAATTTAAAACAATCACTGAATATAGCTCCTAGGTGCGATTTCCAAGAGTGTTGTAAAAACTCAGGCCAGTTCAGATTACAATGGCTTGTGACATTCTAATTAAGAAAATATATGGTTTGATTTAGAGGGGAAAAAATCCCTAATTAACACATAAGGTGCAATGTCTTAATTGGGCATCTGATTTGGAGATTTGTAAAGTTCAGTATAAATGATTTATAATTAGTTGAAAGGGTCATCCTCTCTCTTTTCCCCATTTTGCTGGCTCTTTCAGCTCTGATTATTCTAAACCAGGTTTTCATTTACTATTTCTTAGAGCTCCCCTAAGGCACACTTTAATAAACATTATAGATTATAATTAAGACATTAGCAAATCAGGTGCCTTCACCACCTTCTGAACGAAAACCTCTTATTTAGTCAAGAAGGTCTCACATGGTTTAGTGAGAACTCAGCTGGATAGAGGTCAAAAAATAACCTTCAAGAACTTTCAGTTAAATGTGAAGCATTTGCAGCTTTTTACACTCAAATAATCAATATTATATTAGCTGTAATAAGAAATGGCCCTATACCGCTAGCACATTGAAAATATGGCCTGATGAATTACTCGTATCATAATATGAACTTACACCTTTGTTAATAAACATTGACTAAAGACCTGCATTTGTGTCTTTTCTTCCATGCCTTTACTGATTACTGTGGGTTTTGACAGCGGGTGCACAATGTGCGCATGAAACTACCAGTGGAAAAGTAAAAATGCAATTACAGCAAGTACTTTTATTCCCCTGACCTAATCCTACTCCCCTCCCCCCCCCCACACACTTTTTTTGTTCTACTGTAGGTAAAAGCATCCACGCTGTTAGAAGCGCGGGTATATTTGCCAGCGCATGGAGCCAGGCAGGAGGCAATTTTGAGATCTGCTTTTTATATAGTTAAACAGCTGTTTATGGGTCTCTTTTTACTCATTTGTGCTAAGGCTTTGCACTTAATGCATGTTAATAGCCAAAGATAAGATGTGTCAAGTGCAAAGTCACTGCAATAACTCTCAGGGAGGTTTCCAGTACTTTGGGAAAGCAGTTATGTAGGACACTGACCACTAAGGCAGAATGCAGTTAGCTACACCTCTGGAGGATATAGTTAACAGTTTCACCTTATCATTAGCTGTTAATATATGGCAATGATACTCACGTTATCTGCAAGGTGCAGTCCCACTTAATCCCTGTTCATCTCACATTCCCTAATTGGAATTTCTGCGTTAGGTATTTAACGCAATAGTTAAAACGCACTGCTAATGCGCTATGGTAACTGTTAACGAGCATTAAAAGCTTTGTTAAACACCTAATGCAGTTTAGTAAATAGGCCCCTATATATCATATCTAATTAGCCTTTTTTCAGGTACCAAAGAACAATATATCACGTTCAACTTAAAAACATGCATTTGTTTACATTGTTCACCACTTTTTTTCTGGTTATAGAGGCAAGACAATCTACATATAAAAAAGTAAACAATCAATATCAGAGTAATGATATGTACAGTCAATCTTTATGCATACAATATAATGACAGATGTGGGACACTATGATTTACATTTCAAAGACTAAATAAAACATGTGAAATTGAAAACTAGACACATAATTTGCATTTCTTTAAACAAAATATTGAAAACAGCATTAGTATTCCATATGAAATCCAAAATGACTGTTAAATATAGACAACAATATTGTATAGGTAAGACAATATTCCACCACAATTTAGTGGCATATCAGTAAAATTCAATTAAAAATAAACGCCTCTAGACATTGATGTCTAGACAGATATAAGTTCTATCTATGCCTAGAAACAGCTATATATTTCTGATCTGTTGAGTATACTGAAATTTTAATTTTAAAAATTTGCAAAAATTCATCTTTAGATATGTAGATTCCATGATACCTTTGACCCTTATTTCTACACATTTAAGTCAACTAACATGGCAAGCACAAAACCTTGCTCAGTTTTTAGATAATTAAAGGCTCACATTGAAAGAGCCAATTAGCGGTTAAGTTAATAAGTCCTACCAAAGGTCCAAATAAAGTTATCAGAATAAGCCTGCAACTGATTATGTCTGGATAAAGTTGTCTGGATAACTTTAGGGCAGTCTTTCTCCCCAACCAGGCTTACCCAAAGGACATTAGCCAAATGATGCTGAATATCAAGGGTGATCAGCTAAAATCTTACCGCGCCATAGAAACGTCTCCATCTTCAGCTCCACCTCTTTTTATGCAGGTAAATTTATTTATTAATGTTGTTGTTCATTTATTTAAACATATTTGATACCATGCCCCTGCCCCAGACAAAATTTATTCACCTATGTTGGGGAAGGGTATTAATTTAAACCTCAAGGATTACTCCAGCTAATTTCCCACGTTTTGTGGACAAATCTTTTTAACACCAACCTCACAGTTATTAACAACTGAGTATCAGCATGACGACTCAGCAGTAGTGCTGCACGCAGCCGCATAAACAACATTTGATCTGAAAGCTTGGCTACAGAACCATGGGCTAGGCAGGAGTGAGAATGTTGGAAATAGCATTCACAGCTATATGGGGTGGGGGGGGGGGGGAGTGGATGCAGTCTTAGCAAGCTGCACAACCATGAGACCTAGGGGATGATTTTGCCAATGACGTTTTGTATGTAAAGCAGAGCTCACAAATCCTAGGCGCCAGGTCGCTATAGTGACTATAAATTGTACTCTGGTGCCCAAGATTTCATTGCCCCCTCTCCCTATCCATCACCGAATGTCTTACTATTCCAATGCCATTGTTCACTCCTCCACTGTGATTGGCTCTCTGCATGTAGCTAGAGCCACGTGTTGGAGGAGGTTTGCTGATCTCATGGTTTCAAGTCTCACAAGACCTGAAACAGCGAGATCAGCCCAAATGTCCTCCACTGCGCAGCTCAAGCTAAATGCAGAGTTGATTGTGGTGATAGAATAACAATGGTGCATGAATGAAAACAGAAATTGGGTGATGGCTGGAGGGGGCAATGAGAGAGAGAGATAGAGACAGTGGGTGATGGCTGCAGGAGGGGACAATGAGAGCGAGAGAGACATCAAGAATGGTTGTGGGGGCTAAAAGAGAGATAGAGACAAGGGTTAATGGCTGGGGGGCTATGAGAGAGAGAGAGAGAGATATTAGGTGATGGCTGGGAAGCAATCAGAGAGACTGGATAATGGCTGCAGGAGAGGGCAATGAGAGAGCGAGAGATATCGAGAATGGCTGTGGGGGTTATGAAAGATAGAGACAGTGGTTGATGGCTAGGGGGGCTATAAGAAAGAGAGAGATATTGGGTGATGGCTGGAGGAGCAATCAGAGAGAGATATGCAGGATGATGGCTGGAGGCTATGAGAGAGAGAGAGAGACCCTGGATGATAGCTAGACGGGCAAGAGAGAGAGAGAGAGAGAGGCATTGGGTGATGGCTGGGGAGACAATAAGAGAGAAAGAGACATTGGGTGATGGCTGGGGAGGCAATGAGAGAGACACACTGAGGGATGGCTGGGGAGGGGGGCTATGAAAGAGAGACATGGACACTGGGTGATGGCTGGGGGAGGGCTATGAGAGAGAGACACACACACATACTAGATGATGGGCTGGGAGGGTGCTAGAGAGAGACAAAGTGGGTGAAGGCAGAGTGCAGTGGTTATGAGAGATTTTTTTTGCTTCATGTATTACCAAGCCATGGTAAAATGTGAAGCAAAGTAGACAGTTGCCTCAAGTACAGCTATAAAGGCTCATCAATATGCTGCTGACAACGTACTCATTGGGGTTGTTGGGAGGGGAAGGAAAAGGGTCACTGACTTCTGTTGGCAATGTGCAGTGGCACATTAAGGGCCTGATTTATTAAGCTTTCTTAGGAACAGAGCCAGAGCCTTCACACTATACGCGCCACCTCTCTGGAACTCCCTCCCCACCCCAATCCGTACCATCTCCGGCCTGTCTACCTTCAGGAAAGCATTAAAGACACACCTTTTCTAATTATGTTATGAACAGATAACATAAACCTACTTTGGATCAAGCTCCTTCCCATAGCCCAGATCCAGCTACACATCATGGCCCACTAACCATCTTGTAAATAGTTCGTCCAGTTACTATCCAAGTTGACACCCCCTATCGTAATTTAAAAGTTTACTGTTAACTGCAATACCTGTTGAATGTTCTATGTGCCTGTTGTAGGAAAACCTGTTCTATGTAATGAATGATTCTTGTTCCTTGTAAACTATGCTGATTTCAAAATAGTGCGGTATATAAAACCAAATAAATAAATAAATAGATAAATTTCCCATAGAAAATAGTACAACAGTACCTTAAGGAATAGCTGTGATACATATTTCACAAGGGGTTAGAGGTTGGCAGGGATGACTATGCGCCATAGCGGCGCATAGCCAGCTCAATTCAATATTGGGCACAAAAAACAGCCTTGGCTGATCCCAGAATTCACTACCTATATTCTGTAAGATGTGGTCAGGTTACTCTCCTGTAGGTCCTGGGTTCATTTCACTTCACAGAGGCAGTAGGGTTTGTAATAAAACAACCAAACAGGTGTGGCTTGGAGAAAGGTTTTTTATGTAGAAATAGGCTTAATACATAGGTATTGAACAGAGGTATATAGTCATTGTTACAGAGCTGTTTCAGTGTGCATCAATGAATCTGTGTGTGCATGTGCATGTGTGAAGTGCGAGAGAGAGAGAGGCCAGAACATGTGGGTCAGAGCCTCATGGCAAGAGAGAGAGAGAGAGAGAGAGAGAGAGAGGGGGAGGGGTGAAGAGAATTGGTTATCAGAGCTTCCTGTCCTTCATGTCCGATGAAGAGTGGAAGAGAGAGAGCAAGAGGAAGTGTTTCTGTCCTTTATAGTGAATTCTCTAGCAACTCCCTTTGAGGTCTGCTATTGTTTCTAGCCCCTCCCTTTGAGGTCTGCAATTCTTGATTTAGCGGGGAGGGGCTGCAGACCATTCTCAACAGGCCCTGAGACTGACATCAACAGGGGGTCAGAGTTAAACTGCCCTATTACCTTTGGAGACTGAAATCACCAGAGTAACACAGCTGCATGAAATCGAAGGTCTGGGGAAAAAGCCATGATTCCTATGTCATGTATGCTGACATATTCCTCTACCTGCTCTGTAGAGCATCTTTAGCTAAAATCCTGTGCCCACGCTGACTTCATACATTTCAAATTCTTGGCAACCTCCTTCCAGTGTGCTATGGTATTTGCCAAACAAGAGTGCTATGTCCATATAACAAACTCTCTTGCTTTCAACCTTTGCTGTTTCTTTGCCACAGTCGTGTCTCTCTCCAAAGCGCCTCTACTTCCTCACCCCCTTTCACTTTCTGCTATGGCTGACAAGATTCATAAGGTTAATGCTGAATTCTCCACCTGGTCATCCCAATCTCCTCTCCCCCTCCCCCTTCATTCTCACATCTTGCCTTCAACCACTGCTACCCTTTATTCCTTTTCTAAAATCACAGGAGAAGGAACAGCACATATTTTCTCCCTCTCCAAACTCACTGACTGTACCTCTGATCCCATTCATGCCCAATTACTTAGCTCTACCTCCCCTTCTGTCATCCTTTCCATCTGTCATTGCCTCAATCTCACATTTTTCTACTGAAAAATGTCTTCAACCCACTGTGATTACACTACTCCTCAATAAGCCTTCAATGGACCCTAAATGCCTGTCCAATTATCATTCCATCTCTCTTGCATCTAAGCTACACGAGAACATGTGTTCCCCACCATTGTCTGGAATTTCTTTTATCTCAGCCCATTCTTCATCCACTCCAATCTGGTTTTTGTCCTAGAAAGTCTACTGAAACAGCCCTTGCCAAAGTCTCCAGTGAGCCTTAACCCAATCCTAATCCTTCTTGACCTATCTGCTACCTTTGACACTGTTGATCACTACCTTCTCCTAATACACTGCTCTCACTTAGATTTTGGGGCTCCTCTCTGTCTTGCTTTTCTTCTTATTTCTCCTACTGCAGTTCTTTGTATGCCTGGTGAAATTCTCCTCCACTGCTATCCCACTATCAGTCAATGCACCTCAGGATTCTAGCTCAAACCTCTTTTTTTCTCTCTCTATTCTCATTCCCATGGCACTGTGATGTCCTCCCATAGCTTTCAGTATCATGTTTATGTTCTTGACTCCAAAACATATTCTCTCTGGACCTGAAATGTCACCAGAAATCCAGGCCATATCTTAGCCTGCTTATGTGACGTTGCTGCTTTGATTGAAAAACCATTTAAAAGCCAAAATAATGATGTATGATCTGGAGGTATACCTAAAAGTGATATTAAGTGATATTAAAAATGAAATCAATAAAATATATCAATAGTTTCTAGAAAACTTTTTATGTGATAAAACTATTTAGAAACTAAGCAAATAATATATAACATCTAAAATATAAATAATAAAAAAGGTGTTATCAAAGTATCAATATAGTATACCCATGAAGTAATGAAGTATGGCAAGAGAAAGATCATAAGACTTATTATGCAGCATTTTTAGAGGGCAATTCCTGCCATCTAATCCTCAGAAACAACAGTCTCTAATGGGGAGAAAAAGAATCTGGTTACCTTTTTTTATGTTCTCAGGCTATGGAAATGTATCACCAGGTCCCTAAACAATCAAACAAACATACGGGGATATAAAAATAAATTGTAAAGCGTATGGACAATGAAGTTGCACGATATCTGCAACCTTTATCTATTCTCCTAGGTTCAATAGTGGTGGATGTGACAGGCGCTTTGAGATAGGTAATGAGAGCTTTAGTGAAAAGCACATCTGAGCGACCTTGCAGAAATACAACAAGAACGGGTAAAGGAAGACCAGAATGTCAAGATTATATTATTAAGCTATATAATGATTATATTGCTAAGATATATAAAACTATCCAACAAGGACTACGGGAGGGTGGGTGTATAAAATGGCCCGAATGAATAGCATATATATTAAAAACATAAAAAAGGTTTTCAAATTATAAATCCAAAACCATTGTGTCCCATTGAGTGTTAAGTGGAACAGCCCATAATAAAAGCTCTCTCATAATGTATCTCTTCGACCTCCTTCCCTAATATACTAGTGTTGGCAGTTGGCTGTGGTAATATTCACAAATGAAATGTTGCTTATAAAACTATAAGATCATTCTAGTAAGAAACAGATTAGAATCTAGAAAACTATACTTAATTAGAACAGTTTAAAAACAAAGTGAAACCTTGTAAATATACTACCTGAGATGTGATACATCTGTCAACAAAACGTTTCTCAAGTCAGAACGCGTGAAGAAGGGATAATGCGCCAACTTGGCATTTAAAAAGCCGGTTTCCCACCAGTAAAGTAACCATGGGAATCTGTAAACAAAGGAGAGGTTCTCCTTTGGAAGGAAATGTTATGGAACTGTACTATAGCATTGATGAAGCAAGAAAAATACGTTCACCCTTATCCTACTTGTTTAATATCGAAGACGTTACAGACATCTGATGCCTGACTGTTCTGTTATAATTACAGAGCCTGTTATCAGAGGGTATGCTTGATCAGAAATGCACTATAAACTTAGACTCAGGGGCGGCTCTATAATGAGCCTAAGTGAGGTGGCTGCCTCAGGCGGCAAAGTTTTGAGGGCGGCAAAAAATGCCCCCAAAACAGTTGCCTCATTTCGCCTTCAAAAGTTAAAAAAACATTTTTTTTTAAAAGTGCACAAGTTGCTGTCGCAGACGAGTCCACTTCTCAGAAGCAGCAAACTCACCGCCTCCTTATCCTGCGGGAAGTTGTAATAACTTCCTTTGGGGGCGGGACAAAGCTGCACGGAGTCCTTCAAGAGGCGGGAAGGCTCCGCATCGGCTTCTTTTTTATTTTAATTGCAGATTACCAGTACAGCTGCAGTTCTCTAAGAGGCAGGGAGCCGCAGATGCAAGAAAAGGAGGCAGTAGAGGAACTAGCATGGGAAGGTGGGGACTGGTAGCAGGCTGACATGGGGAGAGGGAAGGAGGGGGCAAGGAATTGACAAGGGAAAGATGAGATTTGCAACGGAGCTGACATGTGGGGAGGAGGAAGGGCGCTGGAAGAGAATTGACAAGGGAAAGGTCGGGTCTGCAACTGGGCTGACAGGGGGGCTTGGAAGGGAATTGACATGAGGTGAAGGTGAGATCTGCAACGGGGCTGACATGGGGGGGGGGAGAAGAGGGCTGGAAGGGAATTGACAAGGGAAAGGTGAGGTCTGCAACTGGGCTGACGGGGGGGCTGGAAGGGAATTGACGTGAGGGGAAGGTGGGGTCTGTAATGGGGATGACACAGGGAGAAGAGTTGACTGGAAGGGAATTGACATAATGGAAAGGTGGGGTCTGCAACTGGGTTGACACTGGGGGAGGAGGGGGCTGACACTGGGAGAAGATGAGGCTGGAAGGGAACTGACAAGGGAAGGTGGAGTGTGCAATGGGGCTGACCCAGGGGAGAAGGGGGCTCAAAGGGAACTGATGTGAGTGGAAGGTGGGGTCTGAAATGGGGACGACACAGAGGGAGGAGGGGCTGGAAGGGAATTGACATGACGGGAAGGTGGGTTCTGCAACTGGGTTGACACTGGGGGAGGAGGGGGCTGGAAGAGAACTGACACGGGAAGGTGGGGTCTGCAAGGAAGCTGACATGGGGGGAAGGTGGGAACTAGAAGGGGGCTGTCACAGGGGAAGATGGGGGCTGGAAGGGGGCTGACATGGGGGGAGGAGGGGGCTGGAAAGGAGCTGATACCTGGGGATGGTACTGGAGGGGGACTGGAATGGTGATGATATTAGGGATGGGAGGAGAGGGATAGAAGGGAGCTGACATCTGGGATGGGACTGGAGGGGGATGGAAGAGAGCTGACGCTTGTGATAGGACTGGTAGTTAGCTGGGTAATGAGGGTGGGGTCTGGAAGGCAGGGGACACTGGCACTGGGATGGTATTTGGACTAGAAGGGGCGGTGGGGAAAGAGGGGGACTGCAAGGGAATGGATACCAGTGGAAGACCTGGGAATGCAAGGGGGTTGAAAATGGAAGGTACTGGGAGGGGAGGACTGGAAAAGGGGGCTGATACAGGGGAGGGTTACTAGGACTGGAATAGGCTGATGAAAGGAATTGAAGAAAAGAAAAGAAGAGACAAGAAATGGCAGATGGTTATAGACCATAGAAAGAGAGCTAAGAGAAGACAGGAAAGCAGAAGCCTCAGATCAGGACCAGCATGATCAGAGAATAAAATGATCACACAACAAGGATAGAAAAAATAATTTTATTTTCAATTTGTGATTGTACTTTGCATGATCTTTATGGTGAACTACATCTTTTATTTATCTGATGTTGCATTTCATGCAAAGTCTGGCTTCTTGGGGATTCAGTTTAATTTTTGTCTACGTATTTTTATTTTTACTTTAGGTTGCAGTCACTTATTCTGTACGTGGTGAGGGTCTGTGTTCTGAATGTGTGACTGAGGCCATGTGTTCTATTAACATGGAGTTTGTACACAGGGATCTATACAGTCAGGGGCGGCCCAAGGGGGGTGCGGGGCCACGTGCGGAGACGCGGTGCGGGGCCTCATTTGCATAAGGGGTCTCATTTGCATAAATATTTGCATAATGTTACCATACACTAACTTTTAGTAAACATGCTTCTTAATGAGCGTATGGATAAAGAAAGACTAAAAGATTTCTACATTACTATAATCCAGTGCCAACCGCCAGGCACATTAGGAACTACTACAAACACTGCCCATTTAGAACCCATCCTAAAGGTCACTCACTAAATTCCTACATTAAACACCATATTCATGTTTCCATGGCGAACATTATCCCCAAAAATTATATTTTTTGTCGGATCGTCTGTCTTGAGGATGTAAAAACATGCTCATGTAACAGACCCTCCTTTTATTCAACTTTTTTTAAAAAAGGTCAGTGCGACCAAATTATGCTGGAGGCTACAACCAGCCCATAGGACCAGCCCCTGCATATAAATAATGCTTTATGCACAAAACTTCTTTTTTCACAGTCAGGAAAATCCTTAATTAATAGAATGTCCAATACGACGAGATGAAAGCACTTAGCTGAGCCTGGAGAAGTTCGTAAAGGCTGACAACAACTCTGTCCAAGTTAACGCTGTAGACATGCCGCCATAATGAAACTCAGCGGAATCCACCGAGCCGGATACCCAAAGGGCTTAATCCCCCGAGCAGGCCCGCTATCATCTATCGCTTCAAGACATTCCGCTGAGTTTTATTATGGCGGCATGTCTATAGCGTTAACTGGAATATGTATTGTCTTTGAGATTTGTAGTTTTGTGTTCTTTATGATGCCAGACTGAAATTTAAAATATTTTGTCATGTCAGATTAAAGGAAATTTCAAATTTTAAGGGAATGTCTCAGTTTAATTTTGTTTAGTAGCCTGACAGCTTCACTGTTGCTGAGTTCCGGACTTTTCCAACTCTAGCACAATCCAATCCAACATTTGAATTCATGGATACCAAGATTAGTTTCTCATTTTATATCTTCCCTCCTCATCAATAATCTGGTCATAGCAAAATAAATCTGATGTGCAGATTGGTGATGATCTGACTGGGGGGGGCTGTGTAAGTGGCTTTTCATTAATCAAATTTAATGATTTTTTTTATTATGCATTTTATTGTAACATCTGTTTTACTAAATGGCATGTATATGTTTGGAAGCCACCTAGAAGTTTAGGTTGGTAGTATATATATTTTAAAATAAAGCAAGCTAAATGTATGCAAATAATGCTGCAATGAATCTCCGTACATGGTTCTGCATCACCATCATGCTGCCCCTGGGAGGAAGTAAACGGGGGGGGGGGGTGCTCTAGGAGGTGAAAGAAAGCAGAAACCTCAGATTGGGGCAAACATGATCAAGAATAAAATAGACAATAAAGGTAGAAGAGAATTTTATTTTCAATTTAATGAACAGTCTTGGTGCTATCTTCATATTTTATAAAGTACAGGGAAATGCATCTCTTTCTATTTCTCTGGCCTTGCATTGTATGAAGAATCTGACTTTTTGCGGTTTCAGTTTAATTTTTATCTATATATGTTTGTTATTAGGTTATGGTCACTTATTCTGAACTTTGGTAAGGGTCTGTGTTCTGAGTTTGTGGCCAAGGCCAGGTCTTCTGTTAACATGGAGTTTGTATGTAGGGATCTGTTCTGTAGTAATTTGAATTGTTCAGCTTTTCAAATACGTGTTTGGATGTTCCAGGGCCCGCTGCAGTATTTACAGTTATGCTTTTTTTGGGTAGGCTTCTTATGTGAGTTTTGGAAGTTGAGCTGGTATGGTATAGTAGGTTTACTCTACAGATCTTCAGTGACTTTGTTGTAGGGTTTTGTATTAGTTCACAGTATGCCTGGTACTGGAGAATGTTTGTTGTTGTTAGTGAGATAGTCGGAATCAGATTTTATTTTTTTAAGAAATTGAGTTCTGTGGGTGAATATCCTACTTCTAATCTGCACCCATTGCTGAGAGAGGGGGTTCTGTGGATACAAAATATATGTTCAAAAAAAGAAAAAAAGCAAGAACCATAACGCAGTTTATAACAACAAAATAAAAATGAGATATAATTTGGTGTTATAAACAGTGCTGAGGTTCTCGCTCTTTCTTTTAGTTCCTTGGTGTGCAAACATCTTGCATTTCCTCCGCATTATCTAGTCTGCTTTTTGGTATAGTTCAGTCCCTAACTGGAGTTTTGAGAAAGACACCCCCCCTGCTCCGGGGGGTGGGGGGGTGGCGCGCCATCTCTCTCTCACCTCAGGCAGCAGATTGCCTTGAGTTGCCCCTGCTTAGACTCAATATGGATTAACTAATTAGTACACTTTAAAAAAAATATTTTTATAAGTGCACAAATTAGTTAATTTGAATAGGTGGATCTTAGTTTATAAGCATATCTGCTAAAACCCACTTTTGATAACATGCTCTGTTTTTTATTTTTTTTACCTTGGGTCTGAATGATTTTAGTTGTTTATTATTTGGGTACTTCTATATATCACACACGTTTAGATTTGATTATAGAAGCCTTTAGTACCCTACATATGGCTTTTATTTTGGGGTCTTGACGATCATTAGTTGCTTTTACTTGTCTCTCTTCCTCAGAATTCTGAATAAGTTTTATTCGTCAGGTAATATTTGGACTTTTTTATTCAGTTTTTACGGGACCATTTGTCTAGTTAGTTATTTGAGTACCTTTGTTCCCATATTTAATACCTTCAATATTACAGTTAATTTTTATCCCTTTTATTTATGTATTTATTATTTTTATATTATTATTTTTATCTTTATTGATCTATCACAGGCCTTTACATCTTCTCCCTAACACTACTGCTAAACTATACAGAAGGACCAAAAGTCTGTACAAACAACCAATCTTTCACCTTTTTTTCTTTTAAAAAGAAGATAGTTCTTCTCCTACTAGAGCTCTAGTGGAATAGTGTTCCACAAACTGGGTGCCACATAAAAAAAGGCATTACAATGCGTCATTGGTAACCACAGTATTCTCAGTACTTACAAAAGGGCCTCCTGAGAAGACCGAAGAGACCAGCCTGGAACATATAGAACCAGCAGCATCATAAGGTTCTCCAGACTCTCCATATACAACCTGACAAAGGATCTTAAACTGCATCCAGAAGACTACAGGTGACCAGTATATACAGATCGACAGCAAAATCACATGGTCATACTTTTTATTCCACATGAGGCGAGCCACCATGTTATGAACCACTTGTAGTCTCTGCAACTGTTGTTGAGGAAGGACACTATAAAAGCCATTACAATAATAAATTCATGAGGTCAGAAAAGCATGGACTAAAGTCGCCATTCTTCTGGCCTAAAAATGACCATATCCTCCTCAATAAATTATCTCTGTCAAGCTACAACTGTTGTATACCACCTTAGTGAATCTCTTCATAAAGTGATTGATAAATCTTAATAAATATCGCAATCCAATATTAGCTATAAAAAAGAATAATGAAGAGTGACCTGCTACTTAATTATAGTTTGCTGAATGTGCCTAAATTGACATTTTATCCAAGAAAACATATTTGTTTTCCATTATAATATTCCACAAAATATTAAATGACCACGTTCTTCAGTTAAACAATATGATCAAGGTGCTACAGAGGTATTGTCCTATGGGAACCAGCTTAGACGTCTGCCCAGCTCTGCGCACCACCTGCTCCTTCACTTACTCGCCTTACAATAAGCTAATATGGGAGGGCTTGGGGGCAGGGTGACTGACTAATTCCAAATTGTGCCTTTGGGCCTGCTGCTGGGTAAGTGCCTGAATGCCTCTCAGATTATGGCCTTCCCTCCTCATAGAAAGGCACATTTTAGAAAGACTGCTTAGGTGACCCCTGGGACGTTCAAGTCTGAAATTCCATGGAGGAGAGAGAGTGGACATGTGTAAATGTGTTTTAAAATCGAGCTAACTTTGTCCTGACAAATAAACATCTCTGTCAATATGCAAGGAAACGAGGCGATACAGAAAAAAGCCCCAAACACAATGCAGTGAAATGTTTAATCTTAGACTTGCACATGTGCAAAATATGGGCAACGCAGATATATCCTGCACCGGCATTTCAGAACATGCACTTGGATATGTGGCAACATACATGTTCAGATCTGCCATTTTGCAAATGGAGACGTGCAGCGCCTCGGCAATAAACAAAGAAGCCTTGATATTTATCTGCCAACTTTCTTTGAGAGAGAGAAAATTATTTTGCTGATAAGAGAGAATGACCCTATTAGTCCTACTGTTCAGAGTTGGACACAACCTTTCAAATGTCCATTCATGCAGAAGGGCAGGTCTAGCTATGGACGTGTCTGCTAGTAGTTTAAACATGCGAGCGCCATTATGAAATTGGAGATACAAGTGGATCATTTTGATGCTGCTCCGGATACACCTCCGCCACTCTCCCTGTGACAGATGTGAACATGCTGGATACATATAAATTTGGGACTTTTTAAATAGCTGCCAGGATATAAAAGAGATTTGCACACATGAACGGGCATTTTCAGACATGCAAATCGCAAGTAGAGCTTTTAAAATAACCCCTATAGGTGTCAGATGGATCTTTTATTTCTTTATAGACTGTTCTGAGATCTCTCATTCATCAGACTTTAACTATTAAGTTCCATAGCACAGCACAGCAAGCTTTATGAAGCTATTGTATAACTCCTGAAGCTTCTTACAAATTACTTACATAATCTGCTTTTATATCCAGGCATGTGTTGGAATTAGAGAGCTTTAATTTGTTAGTCTCTTCGCAAACAACTCATGAAATGCTTTGGGACCAAGTTCCTAAGGTTTTTACCCCCTTGTCAGTCAGCAGAATTTTCAATAAATGCACACAAGCGTAAGAAAAATAAATGTTACATTTTCTTCCTTTATCATTTTTTTAAACCATTCTAAAATGAAGTTCTATTTTCTGCTTTCTAATATCAGTCTCTCCTTTGGATTTGTTACTGATGCATCGCACGTTACAACAAACCAATGATATGGCTTAGAGCTTCTGGAGAGCTGTGACCTGCCAATCTCAGGTATAAATTATCAAAAGTTAGGCATGTTAACAGATCTTAACAGGCAGAATTTTCCCTGCATAACCTTCTGTCTACAGTACATCTGCTCCACAGACGCAGTCATACATACACTTACCATCAACTTTCATCACCTTGTTCATTAGTGTTTTAAATTTTGCATAATTTGTCAGCTGCCTCTGTCGGTAGGTAATTTATTCCATATGGAAGTTACTTGCTTTACTACGAGAGAATTATCAAGTTCGGTGACCCCCAAGGTACTATTTTGCTACCATAGCTAAGATAAAGCTTAAAGACAATCTTCAGCTACAATTTCTTGACATTATCAAATGTAATGCAATTTCTATAGACTAAAGGAATAGCCACATCAAATATTAAAATGACTCATAGGTTAAGATGAATGCATCAGCCCCATGTTTTTGACATGAACTAAGAAAGGATCTCAGCTCCAAGTACACCATATCTATCACAGTGATAACTAAATATTTTCATATTTTCCCCCCACATCATAACAGAAATGTTTAGTGGCAATGCATTATGCTTAAAAGAATGCCATCATTTATATTTTCTGAATATTAGAAAATGTCGGTTGATATTTATCAAGTTTAAAGGAACGAGAGGCCATTCTTCAATGACTCTGAAGATTTTGGGCCTGATATTCAGTGCTGGCGGCTAGCGCTGCTAAAGTAGCCAGCCACTGGAGCTGAACTTAAACTCAGATATTCAATGCCAGGTCCATATCCGAGCTCCAGCACTAAATATCTGGGCTGCCCAGATTGCCACAAAGCTAACCAGGCAGCGGCGATATTCAGGCGAGGATTTCCTGTGCCTGATTGTTGCTAACTAGGCAGCGGTTCGATATCGCTGCTGTTCAGCTAGTGGTGGGCGCTGCCCTAGAACGCCCCCATTAGCTGCCTGGTTAGCATCGGGGATACAGCAGCGGTACCCATGGCTATTCAATGCTGATGATCCTGCTGAGTGGCATTTATACGGTTTGCAGGTCTGCAAATCATGTAAACGCTTTTGAATATCCCCCCTTCATTTTTATCTCCCTTCATATTTATATTGGATATTTTTTTAAAGTGGTTCCTGTCTTCTGAATTCCTCCTAGAGCAGTGATATTCACTTCCAGCTCTTAAAAGCCACAGAAAGATTGGGTTTTCAGCAGGCATGTGCCTTTGTTAGTGCACATTCAGTTTGTTGGCATGCCTTATAAATTTAATGCATGTAAAATCATTTTAATGACATTAAACTTATGAATTAAGATGTGTGCAGCTTGTTAAAATGTTCCAACGAATGTTACAAATTTCTTGTCAAAACATGTGTGAAACAAACTGAAAAAAAAATCCAAAGACTGGGAAAAAAGCCCTAAACTGAAATGTTTTGCCCTGTGCACATTCCTACTTTTCAGGATAACTCTAATGCTTATACATGAGATAGATTTACATACAATAGAGGTGGCATGCATGCAAATCTACCTCTGACATATGCAAATTTATCTCATAGTTACTTATTAGGGATACTTTGAAACCTGAAAATGTGTGTGGCTGTGGAATATCATTGACCTAGACTTACAAATGCATTTAGTAAAGCACAAAGCAACTTCTGTGGACTTTCTTGCCAGTAAAAGACAACTCAGTTTTCCTAACAACTATTCCACTCCCAGCATACACAGGCGTCCACACTAGTGAAAGTATATGCGTTTACGCAACAATGCATAATCATATTATAAAATGATGGGAAGAATTACCACAACTCTTAAATGGAAAAAAGTCATTTTAGGTACTGACAAGCCAACAAGAAAGCAGTGAGAACAAACTCTGCATCTAATGGTCAATCCACTGTGCATCATTATTCAAAGCTGTTTAAAGTCTGACTTAAAATTTTTAGAGTGGGTTTTTTCAGTATTATAGAACAAGGTGAAATCTGTTCTTCTAGATTGCTGACCTTCTGAGACAAGAGCTTTATTTTAGAAACCTTTTTTGCAATTTACACATGAAACATGCCAGCAACCGCCCCTCCCCCTGGTATTTAGATGCGTGAATAGTAATTGAAAGTGTTCGATTTTGTTGTAGATGTCTATAATACATAGAAAGTCCAAGACAGCATGCCAGGGGTTTGGTTAGAGTGTAGCCTTAGCAGCTCAAAAACTTACGGGCCCGATATTCAAAGGATTTATGGCCCTAATTTTGAAAGCTATGTTCCTAAATTGGTCTCTCTGAAATTTTACTAGGGCTGAGTGTCTAAGTGTTTACTTAAAATGTCACTAAAATTCTAAATTTAGGAGCATAAAATGTGGGTGGCAAAAAGCACAGATTAAGGATGGGGGAAAAAAGTTAGGAGCTTAGCACTGATTTTCAGCACTAAACATCTGAATTAGGCTCATAAGTCTAGGCAAATGTATAGCAGGCCTAAATTTATGAGCATAAATTTTAAGCTCCTAAATTAGGATGAATTTTCAGCTGAAAAATTGTTGCTCCTAAGTGTAGATGAAAATAGGGCACAAATTTAAGAGCCTAAATTTAAGAGCTCAGTCTTTTTGGAATATTGGGCCCTAGATGTGTACCTCATTTCATACAGGGAATACAAGTGTATATCTGCAATTGTTCACATTGGGATTTACAGCTGTTCCTTGTCAAATATAGGTTTCTGAAAGTGCTCATTTCAGCAGCTTTTTGCAGGAAACATTATGGTGGTTACCTCTTTAAACCCCAATTATTTATTTTCCCCTCCAAATTGAATTTAAAAAAAATAAAGCTGCCTCTGTAGTAAATTGGCAGCATTTGAACAAAGACCCGCCTATATGCCTAGTACTGGCACTTACATATTTAAATTGCCAAATTTTCCCCATTGATTTTTCCCACATCTACATTTGCAAAATGGCTCCTCCAGCTTCATGTATTGGCACATATATGTGCACTCTAGGGTTGCCAACCGGCCAGTTTTCAGCCGGCCTGGCCGGTTTTTCCATGGCCAGGCCGGCTGCCAGCACAGATGTAAAACCGGCCATTGAAAAGCCGGTTTTTTGCTCTTGCTGCAAGATCGGGAGTGGCCAGAGCAAAAAACCAGCTTTTGTGCCGAAGTCCGCGGCGCGAACGTGAACGCGATTCCCCATGGCAGTGCAGCCGCTGCTTCTGCTTTGTACAGAGCAGCGGCTGCAATACACTTACATTGAAAACTAAAGATAAACTGTGTAAGGAGCCCTCCGGTCATCGCAGAGCCCGAGGAAGTGATGTCATGGGGGCGGGCTCCTCACAGGTTGTCTTTCCTTTTCAAATTAACTTTAGCTGCAAGACTTTCCAGCTGCCGGATCTCTGAAACAAGACAAGGCTACCACCAGGACTTTCTGGGGAAAAACCCTTTTCCAGACCATCCTGCAGAAGATCAACAAAGCTGGCACCTTGGCAGACTTAGGAACACACTATCATGTGCCACACCCATGCTCAAAAAGGTACTAGAACGCATGTATGCCAGGCTAGTAGAACACCTCCGTGCTTTGAGCAGAGTAGAAACTACTGCAGAATAGTGCTTATACATCATCTGACTGCCTTCAAGAGCTAAACCATAAGCGAGAAGGGGACTCGGTCCTCCAGAACAAACTGCTCCTGACACTACTAGCCCCGAAATGGGGCAGAGGAAGAGGAGGAACCTGCAGGAACCACATCAGGTTCTGAAACCATGCTCTCCTCATCCAATCCAGCACCACTAGAACAATTCAGCCCAGATGGCACTCCATGCACTGAAGCACATGCCCCAGCAGCAGCCATGGAGAAAGCACATACACCAGGCACTGCTATGTCCAAGACTGAACCAGGGTGACAATACCCTTGGACCCAGTTTCCGTGTGGCGAGTAAAGCAATGGCATATTTTATCAATAGAGCAGGACGCCATCAATTCCATCACTGGGCAACCCCCAATGGTGGAGAAGCATCTGAAATGCCTCCTGACTCAACTTCCATTCTCTGGGATCAAGAGAGTAATGATGGAAGAAGATCACTGCATACGCCTTGTAGTGCCATACAAGTGATTAGTAATAGTAGCTTCCACATTGACCACCACAGCAATGTGCCAAGCCAACAGAGCTAGAAGGCTCATTTCTGCCCAGGCGTACCAGAGAGCCATCCCCAGGGCCACTCCTGCACACCTCGGGCTGCATTGACAATTGACATACTACTGCCATGACAATGCCCAAGAACACTTGCACCATCTTGCCTTTGACCAAGGGCAGGAAAACGCAAGAGGGACAGCCAGATAGCCTCTGCTTCAAAAAGGTTGATGGACCACACCACCTGCTTGTAGCTCCTACAGCCATGGGCCATTCAAGTTATATGGGCGTCTCCAAGTTATAATGCCCTGTTCAATGTAATTTCAGTTTGTTCAATGTAAACCGCACTGATGCAGAATAGTGCGGTATATAAGAGAATGTAAATAAATAAAATAAATAAATAAATAAAATTCAGTCTTGACAAGTGCTTCCCTGCCTGTCAGACTGGCATCCATCGCCAGAAGAATCCACAAGTGATCATCCAGTGGCATGACCCTCTTCATATAATGTGGGCATAGCGCCACCTCAAGCTGGCTCTCACGCCCAGCTGGAGCAGAAGCCTGAGCTTGAACTCCAGTCAGGAAGGGCTGCCAGAGCAGCCTCATAGGAGTATGCCTATGGCACCATCTTGATTGCCGTCGCCATCATGCTGAGAAACTGGAGATCATCCTAAACCCTTGAAGCCTTTTGAGAATAGAACACTTCAAATCATTCTAACAATCTCTGAACTCTCTCCTCTTGCAGGAAGACTCTGCCCACTTGAGCATCAAACCATGCTCCCAGGAATTGGGAAGGCTCCAACAGATGCTTTCCCCAACTGACCACCCAGCTGAGGCATTCCAGACAACACCATTCAGACCAAAAACTGAGAGGCCTCCGACAGAGAATGGGCTCAGATGAGCCAGTCATCCAGAAATGGGTATATGCGAAGTCCTTAGCGTCGTAACGCAGCAGTCGCCGCCACCACCATGTCCCTAAAGAATATTCTCTGGGCAGTAGAGAGGCTGAAGGAGAGCAGAGAACTGAAGGTGTGTGCCAAACATGGCAAAACACAGACATCTCTACTGATCCTCCATAAATTGGGATAAGAAAACAAGCTTCGTTCAAAACCAGAGATGCTAGGAACTCCCTCCGGAGAATCGCTCAAATCGCAGATCTCAGAGTTTCCATTCGGAAGCACAACATGCACAAAGGAGCATTGACCACCTTGAAGTCACTGGTTAGAAGGAGCCATCCTTCTTTGTCATCCTGAGAGAAAGGGAATATCTGCCCTTGCTCCACTCAGCCGGGGGCACTGGCATCACTACCTTTAGGTGCAATAACTTGTCCAACGTGAACCACGCGGTGGCTCTCAAGTCCTCCAAACCACATGGAAAATGACAAATGCCTCCAGGATCGGCTGCTTGCAGTTGAGGACATAGTCACTTTGAATGGTGTCTAACACCCTTCTATCCTTGGTGATATTCGGGAATGGGCCTCAAAACCTACATAGTGATGAACAGGAGGAACCCATCTGGAGAGGACCAAGACTATGGGCTAATGAGCCCCATCAAAAGGCCTAATGATGAGTCCGAAATCCAGAAGCAGAGAAGAAGTACTTTCCAGGATGAAACACTAGGAGTCCTGAGACCCGTGGAAGTCAGTCCAGTGCCTACAATGGACGGGCAGAGGCCAAAAAGGGAAAAGACTCTGCTTGCTTCCCAAGCCCTTTCAGTTTTTATCATCTGGAAGGTGATAAGACTTGGCTTCTGTCAAGTCCTTCACCAACTTATTTATTTATTTATTTAACAGATTTATTTTTTTTATACTGCTTTATCGTTTTAGTCAAAACAGTTTACATTGTAACTTAAACTTGGTAATGTACTGTGATGAGGAGGGTATGGCTGAGCCCATGGAATTGGGAGAAAATCAGACATTTACCTTTAAAGAAAAAGACAGGCAAGGGAATCAGTAGCTCTCAAACTATAGGCAGAGAAAAAAAACACGCAGCTACTAAGGACAGGATACACCCAAGCTCTGCTAATCTAAGGGCAGGCTTGGAAACTAATGAGAGACACCTGGGGGAAGGGCAGTGCACGGTAGTTCAGAGACACTCTTATAAACCCAGGGAAACAGAAGGAAGTCAGACTCAGTCTCAGACTCAGCTTGAGAGGGGCAGCACTACGAGAGGGCAGCACATGAAGCGACACCATGGAAAGGGAGACAGGGAAGCAGCACGCTGGAGAATTCAGTGGTGAGAGAAGCACCAGAGAAAGGCCCAGAGAGTTCACCGTAGAGGAGAATGGTGGAGACTTCCGGGGGATTCTCAGAGGTGAAAGCTGGATGTCGGGGAATGGCAAACCCAGGCAGCGCAAGTAAGGTGAGGGAGTGAAGGGATTTCCCCACAGCCCGACCCTGGCCACGGAAGGCCAGATCGGGGGTTGGGCTGCAGAAAAAGGAAAGAGTGGTCGGCAGCTGGGGATCGCGGCTCCTGAATGGAGCCGCAATGCCATGGCAGTGGGATGCCATGGTACCATGGCTCCATTCAGGAACCTGACTGAGATAGCTGGGATGGCTCTGTATATGCAGGCCGATCGGAATCTGGTATGGGCCTGCACGTTCAGACCCTAGACCCGATTCTGATCCCGTGGAGCACGTCTAACCCCCACAGGATCGTAATTAGATCTACCTCTCTGCGTCCCGATTCCAATAGGGCACACAGGGGCCTGGACGCAAATGTTGGAATGTGGGTAGGAGTTGTACTAAGTCTGAAAGAGATGTTGTAGAACAGCCTGTCCAAACGAGGCATCCCGACTGGAGTCCTTGTCTAAACAATAATGGGCTATAAAGGTGTGTCTGAAGCCCAGGTGGCTGCTCTACAGATGTCATCAATGGACACAGAACGAAGATTAGCCATGGAGGTTGCCATTGCTCTCACATTTATTTATTTATTTATTTAACAGTTTTATATACCGTCTTTCTGCGATTCAAGACGGTTTACATAGAACTTAACAAGGCAGTATATTTCAACTGTTTACAATGGAACAACATAACAAGGATAAATAGGCATAAGTGTGAAACATTTTACAGAAATCAACTATTTACATAGGGATATACAGTTACAGCAAGGTTGTAGGAGTATGTTTGAGAGGGCAAGAGAGAGGGGAGAAGATTAAGGACTGAGGATTATGGAGGTAGGGAAAAATGTTCCAGGAAGAGATGAGTTTTTAGCTTCTTCGGGAACTCAGAGTGGTCAGAGCAGTTTCGTAGGTCATGAGGTAGGGCATTCCATAAGGAAGGGGCATAGAGGGAGAAGGTCCGGTTACAAGTAGCTTGATTGCTATATCTTTTATTTGTTGGGATGGTAAGGAGGCTTTTGGTAACGGAGCGGTGTGTTCTGTTGTTGTTGATGATGGATAGGAGTGAGGAGAGGCAAGGAGCTGACTCATTGGCAATGATTTTATGTGTGAGGGTAAGTACTTTGAATTTAACTCTGGATTGAATGGGAAGCCAGTGGAGATCATGGAGGATTGGCGTGATGTGAGATCGTCTAGGGTTGTTAGTTAAGAGACGAGCTATTGTGTTCTGGGCCATTTGGATAGGTTGTATGCTGCTCTTGGCAAGACCATGGTAGATAAGGTTACAGTAGTCAAGAGAAGGGATTGTAAGGGCCTGGCAGACAGTGCGGAAGGAGTCAGGGTTTAAGAGAGGTTGGAGGTTCCGAAGAGTACGTAATTTCGCGTATATTGTGTTACATGTTCTCTTTATCTGATCTGAGAAGGCGAGGTTCTGGTTGAGGATAATACCAAGGTATTTCACTTGTTTTTTTATGGTGAGTGAGAGATCTCCAATAGTAAGGGTTGGAGGTGGGGTATATGAAATATTGGTAAATACTTGAAGAGCTTCAGTTTTAGATTGGTTAATTAGGAGGTTGTGCTGTAAGAGCCATGATTTTAGGCTTGTGAGGCATTCGCTTAGTTTAGTGAAATTAGGGTTTGCTAGGTTGAATGGGGTGAAGCACATAATGTCATCCGCATATAATTGGTACTGAATTCCATAGCTTTGGAAAATCTTGCAAACAGGTTGAAGGAAGATGTTAAATAGCAGTGCGAATAAACTGGATCCTTGGGGGACACCCTGTTTTAGGGTAAATGGAAGGGATGTATCATTTTCAATACGGACCTGTTGTGTTCTATTTTCTAGGTAGGAGTGGAACCAACTTAGGGTTGTGCCTCTCAGTCCTATTTCATGGAGTCTCTTTAGGAATTGATGGTGAGGAAGGGAGTCAAAAGCAGAAGATAAGTCAAGGAATATGAGTAGACATCCTTGGGTAGGGTTCTGGGTGTAAAGGTACAAAGAATCTAGTACAGAGGCAAGGAGGGTTTCTACCCCATGGTTCTTTTTGAAACCATGTTGGAATAAATCAAGGGGGGAGTGTTCATCAATATAATTCTGGAGTTGAGATTGGACTAGTTTCTCAGTTATCTTTGCAAGGAAGGGGATACTAGAGATGGGCCTGTAGGAGGTGGGGGAGGTAGGGTCAAGTTTTGTTCCTTTTCGGATCGGACGGATTGTGGCACACTTTAGAGGTACTGGTACGGAACCGGTCAGCAGGGAGGATTGTACAATATGAAGGATGTAGGGGCTGATGGAGCTTCTTGTGGATTTAAGCCAGGTGACAGGGCAAGGGTCAAGGGCAGAAGTAGAGGCATTTAGGTCTTTGATCACGTTGGTTACGTTTTCTAAGGAGAGGGGTTCAAATTCATTCCAGGTTTTTAAGGGGGTAAGTTCATGCGGTTGAGTGCTGTAGTCAACTATAAGTTGGGGGTTGATAGTTGGGGGGGTGAACATTGTGAGCTGTTACATGGCCTTCGAGAGAAAGTCCCTTACTCTTGTATGCAAAGGATATGCAATTCGCAATCAATCTAGAGAGAGTTCTTTTGGAAACTGGAAGTCCCAAATGACTAGAATCAAAAGCAACGAAAAGCTGAGAAGATTTTCTGTGTTGCTTAGTTCTTTGAAGGTAAAGCATAGTTACTCACCTGTAACAGGTGATCTCCGGGAACAGCAGGAATTTAGTCCTCACATATGGGTATCGTCGGTACCGACGGAGCCTGCGCGGGAACGCTCCCCAGCATCCAATTAGAACGCTTTTGGGAGCATCCCACAGTGCCTGTGTGCTGCCTTCCTGCCTTTCCCAACTGCCTCTCTCCAGTTGAGTTTTAGAGCTGAGACAAAGAGAGAGAGTGAGGGAAAGAAAAAGAGAGATACAACTCCTAGGGGAGGTGGGTGGGTTGTGAGGACTAAATTCCTGCTGTTCCCGGAGATCACCTGTTACAGGTGAGTAACTATGCTATCTCCAGGAACAAGCAGGAATGTAGCCATCACATATGGGGACTCCCTAGCTTTAGGTGCCAGGGAGAGACCCCAGAAGTTGTGTGTCCCTAAGAAGGGCTCCACTTCCCCCCATGGATATCTGGCATCCTACCAGGGATGGTGGGTAGGAGTTGATTAGGTATGGAACAGGTGTTTGAGAACAGCCTGACCAAACAAGGCATCCCGGCGGGAGTCCTTGTCCAAGCAGTAATGGGCTGTGAAAGTATGAACCGAGGCCCAAGTGGCTGCTCGACAGATGTCGTCAATAGACACAGAGTTCAGATGAGCCATTGAGGCTGCCATGGCTCTCACATTATGAGCTGTGACATGGCCCTCCAGAGAAAGGTTCTTACTCTGATAGGCGAAAGAAATACACTGAGCAATCCAGTTAGATAGTGTTCTCTTGGAGACTGGAAGTCCCAAATGATAAGGATCAAAAGCAACAAAGAGTTGAGAGGACTTCCTATGTTGCTGTGTTCTTTGTAAGTAAAAAGCTAAAGCTCTTTTACAGTCCAAGGTATGAAGATTCCTCTCTGCATTTGATGCATGAGGTCCTGGAAAAAAGACAGGTAGGTAGACCTCTTGGGTAAGATGAAAAGGCGAGATCACCTTAGGCATAAAGTGTGGATGAGTCCTAAGGACTACCTTGTCATGATGGAACCTTGTATAAGGTGGAATAGCTACTAGTGCTTGCAATTCACTAATGCGCCGTGCTGATGTGATTGCAATGAGAAAGATAACCTTCCAAGAAAGAAATTTCAAGGAGGTGGTAGCTAATGGTTCAAAAGGTGGCTTCATGAGCTGCCCAAGCACTAGGTTTAAGTCCCATGCCATCGGAGGTGGTCTAATGGGAGGCTTAGTTAGAAGGAGGCCTTTCATAAATCTTGCTATAAGAGGATGAGAGGAAATAGGTTGTCCATTTAGAGGTTTAAGAGAAGCTGCAATAGCACTCATATGGACTCTTACTGAATTTGTCTTAAGGCCTGCATTAGACAAATGGAGGAGATACTCCAGCAATGATTCCAGAAGTATCGCAAGGGGTTTAAGACCCTTTTCCGAACACCAAATGGTAAACCTTATCCACTTGAAAGCATAAGAACGTTTAGTGGAAGGTTTTCTGGAAGGATAAAGAACATCTTTCACTTGCTGAGAAAGATGAAGATCTTGGAGATCTAGGCCTTCAGCAACCAAGCCCTGAGATGCAGAGACTAGGGATTGGGATGCCATAACATTCCGTTCTCCTGAGATAGGAGATCTGTAGCAGACCCTAACTCCAGGGAGGGAGCTTGAGAGAGATGTAGAAGCAGAGGGTACCACACTTGCCGTGGCCAATGTGGGGCTATGAGAATCATGTGGCCTCTGTCTCTCTGAAGCTTGAACAGGGTTTTGGGAATTAGGGGAATGGGTGGAAAGGCACACAGGACATCTTGACCCCAGTAAAGGAGGAAAGCATCCCTGGCCTGAGCTCCCTAAGCCGGAATTCTGGAACAGAACCGGGGAAGTTTGGCATTCCACGGACTTGCAAAGAGGTCTATGTCTGGGGTTCCCCAAAGTTGAAATATCCTGGTCACCTGGTCTGCATGCAGAGACCACTCGTGTGGAAGCAGAACTTGACTGAGTCTGTCCGCCCAAGAGTTTTGAATGCCTGGAAGATATACTGCCAGCAGATGAATCTGATGCTCTCTGGCGAGGGCCCATAGTCGCAAAGCTTCGTTGCAAAGCGACATAGAGCCTGTTCCCCCCTGCTTGTTTACATAGAACATGGCTACTTGATTGTCCGTATGAATGAGGACTGTCTTGTAGCTGAGCAGGGAGTGGAACACTCGTAGAGCCAGGAAAATTGCTCTGAGTTCCAAGAGATTAATATGCAGACAACTCTCTTGAGGAGACCAGGTGCCCTGGGTAGAGTAGTCTTGCAGATGAGCTCCCCAACCCTTTGGAGAAGCATCTGTTGTAAGAGTTGTTTGGGGTAAGGGCTGTTGAAAGGGGGACCCCAGCAACAGGTTTTGAGTGGACTTCCACCATTGGAGAGACAAAATGAGGCGACTTGTGCTTGCTATTTTGTCTGACAGACACCCTGATGCCTGGTTCCATTGGGTGGATAAAGTCCACTGAGCTGCCCTCATGTGGAGGCGAGCATATGGAACCAGATGCACGGTGGATGCCATGTGGCCCAGCAACTGCAACATTTCTCGAGCAGTTAGATGAGGCTTTAGCACTGCTTGAGAAGCTAACTGCACCAAGCGAAGGCAACGGGCCTGGGGAAGATAGGCCCTTGCCTTGTGGTATCCAGAAGAGCTCCTATGAACTCTAAAGACTGAGTGGGAATCAGACTTGATTTTGGGATGTTTATTACCAGTCCTAAATACTGACGGATACGCATTGTGCAGGATAGAGAAGTCTTGGCCTCTGTGTTGGAGCTCGAATGAGCCAGTTGTCCAAGTAGGGGAAGACGAATATTCCTAGAGTGTAGAGAAATGCTGCTACCACAGCCATGCATTTCGTGAACACCCTTGGTGCTCAGGCCAGACCAAAAGGAAGCACCCTGTATTGGTAGTGCTTTCCTTGAAAAAGGAAACTTCTGTGGGTTGGATGGATGAGGACATGGGTGTACGCATCCTTGAGATCTAGAGAACAAAGCCAATCTTGATTCTGAAGGTATGGAAGCAGAGCCCCGAGAGAAATCATCTTGAATTTCTCCTTGACAAGGAATTTGTTCAATTCTCTGAGATCTAAGATAGGTCTGTATCCCCCTGTTTTCTTTGGGATAAGAAAGTAAGGGGAATAGAACCCTGTGCCCTGTTGATGAAGAGACACTTCTTCTATTGCCCCTTGGGCAAGAAGGATGGCAACCTCTTGACCTCACAGGTTGATGAGAGAGGTCGGAGAATTGAACTGCTTCACTATTGTGTGAGGGGGCATGCTTGAAAAATGAAGTTTGTACCCCTCCTTTATGATGGAGAGTGTCCAATGCTCTGCTGTTATCTGCCCTCATCTGGGGGCAAAATGACATAACCTTCCTGGAATGGTGGACGGTTCTCGCCCTTACAGAACCAGAAAGGCTAAGTTCTCTAGCTGAAAGTCAAAGGCCCTGAGGAGGCTGAGGCTGCTGGGCCGGTGGAGGCCTAGGAGCCTTTGCTTTCTTCTGTTTGGGTGGTTGCTGACGTTTGCTTGAAAACTGACCTGCAGAAGATGCCTGCTGACCATAAGCAGGATAAAATCTTTTCTTTTTAGAAAGATGTTTTCTTGAACAACTTCTTTCTAACAGGATCAGCAGTGGACTTGAATAGTCTGTCCAAGGTGGAATTTTCAGCATCCATTTCATTGGCTTTTTCTTGCCAATCTTTACCAAACAGGTTCTCACCAGTACAAGGGATAGTTCCCAATTTATCTTGTACCCAGAGCTCTAAATCAGATGCCTGGAGCCAAGCAATTCTACGTGCACCTATGGCACTAGCCGAGGTTCTGCTTATACACTCAAAGCAGTCAAAGGCTGCACCGTTGGAGAATTTAGAGACATCTTGGGCATGTTTGACCCAAGTGAGAAAATCCTGTCTTTTATCCTCAGAAATGAAAGGACTTAAAGTCTGTAAATTATCTGTGACCTCCTTTAGGAACATTCTCATGTAGAGACTATAGGAACCGATTCTTGCAGCAAGCATGGAAGCTTGAAAGACTCTTCGTCCAAAAGCATCCAGGGTTCTGCATTCACGTCCTGGAGGATTACAGGCATGTCTTTTTGCACTTCTAATCCTTCTCATAGCTGACTCCACCACAATAGAGTGGTGAGGAAGCTGAGTCTTGTGGAACCCAGGACAAGGAGGGACACGATACATAGTATCTAACCTACGAGAATGAGGAGAGGTGGTAAGAGGTGTTTCCCACATCTTCAGCATGAGATCATATAGAATCTCATGAATGGGTAAGGTAGCTTCCTCCTTAGGAGTTTTGGGATATTGTAAAATTTTCAACTCCTTGGCCCTTGGCTCTGTTTCAGGGGCCACAGTAATGGACAGGCCCCGAGCCACCTCTCTGATGAAGTCTTGGAAAGACATGTCCTCTGGAGGAGACATCCTGCGTTTAGGGGAGGACGACTCCTCTGGAAGAAGCATCGCTGCATCGATAGAACTTTCAGAATCCTCAGATTCTTCTGAGGACTTGAAGTATCGTCTGTCTGGATGCTCCTGCAGAGCCTGATACCTGTACCGACCAAGGTCGGTACCAGGAATAACTGGTACCGGAGAATCGGTACCGGCGGGCATCGGAGGACAGAATACCAGCATAGCAGACACCGATGACATCGGTACCGGTGCCGATACCAATGCCGGTGCCAGTGCCGGTACCTGTGGAGTTGTCTGTTGCGGTACCAAGGGCGTCGATGCCGCAAGGAAAGCCGCCAGACTGTGTTCCATGGTCAGAATTCTCTGGTCCATGGATGCCGCCAGTGCCTGGATGTCGGCACCGGTGGAAGCCACCGGTACCCCAGAGCATGGCACCAGGAGATCTGTCAAGGCCGAGCCATCTAGAACATCCTGGAACCCCGATAATGCTTTGGAAGCCGAAGCCTCCCGCCGGGGTAATTTTGCCGGTGCAGAATCCTCGAGGGAAACGCCAGAGGCATCTCAATGCTTAGAAGGAGATCTACCCTTCAAGGACCGGCTGGATTTATGTTTAGTTACCCGAGATCCACAGGAGGAAGAAGCAGCCCTGGAAGACGTCGATGCCACCGAAGCCGAATCAGAGGGAAACAGGGTACTGAGCTTGGCAGCTCGGTTCTGCCGACCTCTCTTAGACATCATGGCACAGGACACACAATCCGTGATGGAGTGGTCAGGATCTAAACATTTTAAACACCATTCATGGGTGTCGGTGACGGAAATGGTACCACCACACTTGGTGCACTTTTTAAAACCTGAGGCAGGTTTTTCCATGTTAAGGAAAGTTTTTGGGCCTAGGGCCCAAAAAGGCGGGTGCACCTGAAGAAAATGGAAAAAAACATATATATATATATTTTTTTTTTTAAATAGGAAAAGAAAGACCGGCGGTACCGGTAGAGCGTCGAAGAAGGCAGACACGACCACAAAAAGAAATAAAGAAAAAGAAAATTCTTCTGTGGTGACAGGAACATGACCTGCTGGCTCCGCGGAAAAAGAAGAACTGGAGAGAGGCAGTTGGGAAAGGCGGGAAGGCAGCACGCAGGCACTGTGGGATGCTCCCAAAAGCATTCTAATTGGACGCTGGGGAGCGTTCCCGCGCAGGCTCCATCGGTACCGACGATACCCATATGTGATGACTACATTCCTGCTTGTTCCTGGAGATAAAGCTAAGGCTCTTTTACAATCCAAGGTATGAAGGTTCCTTTCTGCACTAGAGGCATGGGGCCTAGGAAAGAATACAGGAAGGTAAACCGATTGGTTTAAATGAAAAGGCAAAACCACCTTTGGCATGAAGTGAGGATGAGTCCTAAGAACTACCTTATCATGGTGAAATCTTGTATAAGGAGGATCAGCCACTAAGGCCTGCAACTCACTGATGCATCTTGCAGAAGTGAGAGCAACTAGGAAGATAACTTTCCAGGAAAGAAACTTCAGGTCCGTAGTGGCTAAGGTTGGTTTGATAAGATGCCCGAGAACAAGATTGAGATCCCATGCCACCGGTGGCGGCTTAATGGGAGGTTTTGTTAAGAGTAGACCTCTCCTAAATCTTGCTATAAGTGAATGAGAGGAAATAGGCTGTCCATCCAAAGGCCTGCAAGAAGCTGCAATGGCACTAAGATGAACCCTTACTGAATTGGTTTTAAGACCAGAATTTGATAAATGGAGGAGATACTCCAGTAGCAATTCCAGAAGCACTGAAAGGGGGTGAAACCCCCTTTGAGAACACCATACAGAGAACCTTTTCCACTTGAAGGCGTATAATCGCCTTGTGGAGGGTTTTCTGGAGGCCACCAGGATATTCTTCACCTGTTGAGAAAGGTTGATATCTGGAAACTCTAGGCTATCAGCAACCAGGCCCTGAGATGTAGGGACTGGTGATTCGGATGCAATAGCGTCCCGTTCTCCTGGGAAAGAAGATCTGGAGCGTATCCCAACTCCAGTGGTGTGGCTTGAGAGAGACGTAGAAGCAGAGGATACCACATTTGCTGTGGCCAACGTGGAGCTATGAGAATCATACATCCTCTGTCTCTCTGAAGCTTGAATAGTGTTTTGGGAATGAGGGGAATGGGTGGGAAGGCATAGAGGAAGTCCTGCCCCCAGTGGAGGAGGAAAGCATCTCTTGCCTGACAGTTTTGAGCCAGAATTCTGGAACAGAACCGTGGAAGTTTGGCATTCTGTGGACTTGCAAAGAGGTCTATATCTGGGGTGCCCCAGATTCGAAACACTCGAGCGATCTGATATGAGAGAAGAGACCATTCGTGTGGCAGCAGTATTCGACTGCGTTTGTCTGCCCAAAGGTTTTGAATGCCCGGAAGATATACCACTAGGAGGTGGATTTGAAGCTCTCTGGCGAAGGCCCATAGTCGCAAAGCTTTGTTGCATAACAACAGAGAGCCCGTTCCGCCCTGCTTGTTCACATAGAACATGGCTACTTGATTGCCGATTTGAAACAGGACTGTCTTGTAGCTGAGCTGGGCCTGGAATACTCGAAGAGCATGGTAGATGGCTCTGAGTTCTAGGAGGTTTATGTGAAGACAAGCCTCCTGTGGGGTCCAGAGACCCTGAGTAGAGAGATCGTGCTAGTGAGCTCCCCAACCCAACTTGGACGCATCCGTTGTTAGAGTGGCCTGGAAAAGAGGCTGCTGAAAAGGAGACCCTACTAGAAGGTTTTCCAGAGATTGCCACCATTGAAGGGATGAAATGAGATGTGTGGCGTTTCTGATTTTGTCCGACAGGCGACCCGAGGCTTGTGTCCATTGAGAGGAGAGGGTCCACTGGGCTGCTCGCATGTGAAGGCGTGTACAGGGAACCACATGGATAGTGGATGCCATATGCTCCAGAAGCTGAAGCATTTCCCGAGCAGTCAGGAAGACTTTCATAGCTGCTTGGGATGCCAGCTGTAGTATACAAAGACAGCGGGGCTGTGGTAGGAAAGCCCTTGACTGTCTGGTATCTAGACGAGCCCCTATGAACTCCAGGGACTGAGAAGGGGTGAGTTGAGATTTTGGGAGGTTTATGACCAGTCCCAAGTAGCGAAGAATTCGCATTGTGCAAGAAAGAGCGAAGCTGGCTAATCTTGAGCTGTTTGTGCCCGAATGAGCCAGTCGTCTAAGTAGGGGAAGACGAATATTCTCAGAGTTCTCAGGAATGCTGCTATTATTGCCATGCACTTTGTGAAGACTCTTGGGGCAGAAGCCAGCTCGAAGGGAAGAACCCTGTATTGGAAGTGTCTTCCCTGGAAAAGGAATCAAAGGAATTTCCTGTGATCTGTATGGATGAGAATATGGGTATATGCATCCTTTAGATCTAGAGAACATAGCCAATCCTGACTCTGAAGGTATGGCAAGAGTGTTCCGAGGGAAATCATTTTGAATTTTTATCGGAACAGATATTTGTTTAATTCTCTGAGGTCCAGAATAGGCCTGTGTCCCCCTGTTTTCTTGGGAATGAGAAAATAGGGGGAGTAAAACCCCGCACCCTGTTGGAGTATGGGTACTTCTTCTATGGCTCCTTGAGCAAGAAGTGACCTCCTGACTCAAGAGATTGGTGACAGGGACCTGAGGATTGAACTGCTTTATGATTGTAGGAGGGGGCAGGCTGTGGAAGTGGAGTCTGTACCCCTCTCGTACAATGGACAAAGTCCAGTTTTCTGATGTTATTTGTTGCCATCTGCTGGCAAAATGGCATAACCTCCCTGGAATGGTGAGGGGTTATGGACCTTTCAGGGGCAGAAAGACTAAGTTCTCTAGGAAGGAGTCAAAGCCCCTGAGGAGGCTGAACTTGTGTAGCCGATTGAGTTCTTGGGGAACATGAACTGGACAGTGAGTATGATGGGTATAGGATGGGTAAAACTTATTTTTCTTACTGAAAAAGGATTCCTTGGCTGACTTTTTCTTTGCTGGGTTGGCTGTAGCCTAGTCTATTCAAGGTAGTATTTTCAGATTCAAGATGATTTGCCTTGTCCTGCCAATCCTTGCCAAAGAGATTTTCTCCTGTGCAAGGAATATTTCCCAGTTTCTCCTGTACCCATTGTTCTAAGTTCGATGCCTGGAGCCAGGCAATATGACGTGCACCGATTGAAATAGCAGAAGTTCTGCTAATACATTCAAAGCAATCAAAGGATGATTGATTCACAAATTTAGAGACATCCTTGGCATGTTTGACCAGAGTAAGAAAATCCCCTCTTTTGTCCTCAGGAAGAAGAGGGCTCATAAGCTCTAAGTCTCCTGTAACTTCCTTGAGGAACATTCCCATATAGAGAATGTAAGAACTGATCCTGGCTGCCAACATGGAGGATTGGAAGCATCGATGCCCAAAGGCATCGAGAGTCCTCGACTCCTGGCCCGGAGGATTAGAGGAATGCATCTTAGCACTCTTAATCCTACGCATTGCCGATTCCACTACCATTGAATGGTGTGGTAACTGAGGTTTTTTTGAAAACCAGTACAGCTTGGAACTCGGTACATAGTATCGAGTCGTTGGGAGTGTGGAGACACTGTTAAGATCCTGCAGGATCCTGTGAATGGGCAGGGTAGCTGCCTTTTTAGGAGCTTTAGGGTATTGAAGAATTTCCAATTCTTCTGCCCTGGGTTCCTTCTCTGGAGTCACCGTGATTGCAAGACCTCGAGCTACATCACGTATGAAATCCTAGAAGGACATGTCTTCTGGAGGAGACATTCTGCATTGAGAAGAAGGAGATGGATCCTCCGGAAGGCTTGCTCTGGTACCGGCAGAGTCATCAGAATCATCGGAATCGGAAGATTCGAAGTATCTCGGTGACCGGTGTTCGTGCAACGCTCGGTACCAGTACCGCTTGAGGTCAGTATCGGGGTGTCTGTAGCGGTCTTAGCGGTACCGAAGCTGATAAGAGGGCCGCTAGACTGCGTTCGATAGCAAGGAATCTCTAATCCACCGCTCTTTCCGATGCCTGGGTGTCAGTACCGGTGGAAGCGGCTACGACTCCAGAACATGGAACCAGTAGTTCTGCAGAGGTTGAAGTCTCTGGAACATTCTGGAGTCCCGTTAATGCTTTGGAGACCAAGGTCTCCCGCCGGGACTGTTTTGCCAGTGAACTTTCCTCGAGGGCAACGCCAATGGCATCTCGATGCTTGGAAAGAGCTCTACCCTTTGAGGACTGGCCAGTCTTAAAAGACTTAGGTTTAGTTACCTGAGATCCATGGGAGGAAGATGAAGCCCTGGAAGACGTTGATGCAATGGACATCGTGTCAGCGGCAAAAAGGGTACCGAGTTTTGCAACTCTATTCTGCAGGCCCCTCTTGGTCATCTTTCTGCAGGAGAGACACTGAGATGGAAAATAGACAGGACCTAAACATTTAAGATACCATTCATGGGTGTCTGTGATGGATATGGTACCGCCACATTTAGAACATTTTTTAAAAACACTAGCTGGTTTTTCCATGTCTGAGGAAAAATGGGCCTAGTGCCCAAAATGGCGCCTAACCCCGGGAGGGGAAAGTCTCCTAAAGAAAAGATTTTAGAAGCTAGGTTTTTTTGTTTTTGTTTTTGTTTTTTTAAAGAAAGAAAAGACAACCGGCGGTACCGGTAGGCGTTGAGTGAAGGCAGACGCGACTACAAAATAAACAAAATAAGAAGAATAGTTTTTCTGCAGTGACAGGGATACGTCCTGTTGGCTCCGCTGAAAACAAAGAACTGATGAAGGAGAGTTGGAAAGGCGGGAAGGCAGCACACAGGCGCTATGGGATGCTCCCAAAAGCTTTCCTATTGGACGCTGGGGAGTATTCCCGTGCAGGCTCCGTCGGTACCAACGATACCCATATGTGAAGACTACATTCCTGCTTGTTCCTGGAGATAAGCATATAACGTGCAATTAGGCACATACTCGTACATGACTTTAGAGCAGATATGTTCAAGGGAGTAGTTTAGGCAGTGCATGGGCAGAGTTCTGATTTAAATGCATATTTTACATTTGCTCCTGTGTAGGTTTAAATGTCCACGACTTTTATGTAGCCACTGTTTCTACAGGATTTCTGCTAGTGCTTTATAAAGACACATGCAGGCACATTTTAGATAATATGTTGATGTTGGGTTGTACATAATTTCAGTGGTATTTTAGGAAACACTCTACCAGACATGGAGCCTTTTGTAAAATATACATAAGGATGTGCAGGAGTGCACATGTATTTGCCAACATGTAGAGCTGGAGAAGCCATTTTATGGATCTACATGTGGGAAAAATCAAGGGAGGCAACTAGGCAACTTACAAGTGCAATTACCAGCACTAACACATGTAAATTGGTATTTTCCAGCTTACACATGTAAGGTGTTGGTACTTACACGTGTGCATCTTTGCCATTTTGCAACCCATACAAATCAGCGCTGCCAATTAACCACAGAAGCCACTATCTTTATTTAATTTTAGAGGGGACAAAACAACATGGGATGAAGGAAGATAGCCCCCTTAATCCCTCCTGTAAAGGGCTGGCCAAAATAAGCACTTTTAAAAAATCTTTATGTGCCAAGGAGCAACTGAAAATCCCAATGTGGACAATTTTGGTCATACACATGCATTCCATACATGAAATGGGGTAATACCCATGTAGATTTTTGACCAGTTCAGCACATGTCCTAAACACATCCCCAACACACCCCCTTGTATAGGCATAGTATGGATTGGGCATGGGAGCTGTAATCCCCACAAATGTTGCAGAAACTAATGCTAAATCACTCCCCCTGCTCCCACTGCCAATGACTTCCTTACAATTCCCCCTCAGAAAAGGTAGGCAAACTGCATTGATGACGCCTTGTAATTTCTATGCATTATGGACATCTATGTATATGTATAAATTTAGCTCCTTCCAAAACTGCCATTTCCATGTGTAAATGCTGGATTGTGAATAAGACTTCTAAAATAACCCCCACAGGTGCTTCTGTGACTTTATAAAATAGGCTGAGAGTAGGCACATAATAGCCTTCATACATAGGTGTTCTATTATAAAATTTCCTCCATGTGTGTCCGTGGATATTTTATAAAGTAGAGGATAGCTTACCCCATTCACGGCTGAGCAGGGATCGATAGGATTGTTCTGCTGGTGTGGGCCTCCCGGTAATGTTATTGCAGGTGGTCATGAGAGTGTACTGGTGGAGGGAACGCCCCTTTGTTCCATTGTCATCAAACTGCCTCAACCTGATAAATTACAGCAGCGCGCCATGTGACCATGGGTGTGTGCCAGAAGGGGCACATGACCAAAGGTGTGTGCTCCTTAGGTGCAGATTTCAGATTTGCAAGACGTTCCGTCCTTTTTTCATCTGAGATTCTGAAGGCTCAAGCAAGTGGAAGAATAAAGGGAAAGCTTTGCTACCTGCTGAGACAACTACTTCAAAGCTGTGGGACCCTATTGACAAACATGTGATAGCTGTTCTGGTAACATCTTCTGTTGTTGAGGGTATCGTTAAGCTCCATATCTAGGACTCCACCTTCTCAGCCAAGTGCTTAGTCAACACTAATATTGGTGTCTGCTCCTCACCCCCACAAGTGGGGCTGAAAAAGTAGGGGGCGACTTCTGAAGATTCAATCTTTTGAGATGGTTTTAAAAAGCTTTTGCCTAAACCTATCCAATTTTTACCCCCTACTGAATTGGTGGTGCCTCAATCGGCTACAGATATTACTCTTACAGATGACTCAAATATAGTTTCTCAGACTAATGTTATGCTTAGGGGCACTATGGATCTGATATCACTTTTACTACTACTACTACTGATCATTTATACAGCGCTACAAGGCATACATAGCGCTGCACAGGTACATGTTAAAGATGGTCTCTGCTTGACAGGGCTTACAATCTAGTCAAGACAGACAACACAACAAGTGAGGACAAGGATACATCTCGAGAATGGTTAGGAGACAAATAGGAGACAAAGAGGATCAGGACCCAAAAGCATCCTCAAAGTGGTGAGCTTGTAACATGGATTAAAAAAGGACCAGAGATGAAGCATGACAACCAAACTCAGGTAGTTTGTTCCAGGCATAAGGAGCAGCAAGGTGAAAGGATCGAAGTCTAGAATTGGCAGTGGAAGAAAAGGGCTCAGACAGAAGCAATCTGCCAGAAGAGCGGAGTTCACAAGGAGGAGTGTAGGGAGAGATAAGAGAGGAAAGGTAGTGAGGAGCAACAGAATGAGTGCATTTATACAAAGCCAGCCCAAGGATTTCTGCTGCCCCCCTCAACACCGCCACCCCCATTTGCCACTGCCGATTCTGTCTTGGGAGGGGGAGGAAGGCAGCAGCAGTGGCAGTATTTCCAAAAGTGGCAGTGTTTTGCTGCCACTTTTGGAAATACTGCTGCTGCCTGCCTTCCCCCCAAATGGAATTGGCAGCAGCTGCGAGGGGGGAAGGCGGCATGGCTGCCCGTGTGTACTGCTGCTGCTGCCGCCGCCGCCGCCACCCACCCAGGCTGACCACTCTAGATAGCCACCTAGCTCGCATAGTGGACAGGCTGACCCTGCATTTATAGGTCAGTAGGAGAAGTTTGAACTGGATACAGAAACGGATGGGAGCCAATAGCCAATGAAGTGACTTGAGAACAGGGGTTATACGAGTATATCAGGGCTGGCAGAAGATTAGCTACGCAGCTGAATTTTGAACAGACTGAAGGGGATTCAGAGGGAGACCAGCAAGGAGGAGATAGCAATAGTCTAGACGGGAGGTGACTAAAGTAGTGTGTTCAGAAAGGAAGAGGCAAATTTTGCTGATATTATAGAGAAAGAAACAACAGTTATTTCTCATGGGAAATATTTAATGCTTTGGTAGCCCATGAGACACAACTGCAAAAAATAATGGTACAAATGGACAACTCTACAAAGGTGACATTTTACTTACCAGATGTCCTTTCCTTGAGTCCTGCTAGACCAGTCCAGACAACTGGGTTATATTCCCCCTACCAGTAGATGTATGGAGAAAGAGAACCAATGAAATGCCCAGGTTTCAATGACATCACTCCATTGCCTCTATCAGCCTGAGCCTCTAAAGGGAAACTCAGTATTCATTACAAAACATATGGGAAGGCATGACACATTTCATACAACTGGAGTGGAGGAGTGGCCTAGTGGTTGGGGCAAGGTACTTCAGGCCGGAAGGTCGGGGGTTCAAATCCCACTAGAGGACAGCAACCTTGGGCCGGAAGGACTGGGGTTTCTAGTCCCACAGGTGCTCCTTGTGGTCTTGGGCAAGCCACTTAACCCTCCATAGCCCATGTTCCCTGTAAAATAGTTATCTCCAAGTTATAATGCCCTGTTCAATGTAATTTCAGTTTGTTCAATGTAAACCGCACTGATGCAGAATAGCGCGGTATATAAGAGAATGTAAATAAATAAATAAATAATAAACTTCAATGTGAGCAACAATTATGAATCAAACAGTAGAGAAACTTTGTACAGAAGAAAGAACAGAAGGCTTTCAGTAGGATATGAACCTACAAGGCCAAGCATGTAAATCATAGCGGATCTAGGTACTGCCACAACATATCAGAACAAAATCAACTCCAGGAGTGGGCCCTGGACTGGTTTGTCAGGACTCAAGGAAAGGACATTATCTGGTAAGTAAAATGTCACTTCCATATCGTACTGCTAGACCAGTCCAGATAAGTGGGACATACCAAAGTATGCCTCCACTCGGCGGGAAGAAGAAACAGCAGCTCGTAAAACCTTGGAGTCCGATGTCGTGTCTGCCAAAGCATGGAAATGCAAGCAGTAATGCTTAACAAAAATGGAAAGTGATTCCCGTATTGCACCTCAACAAATGTCTGAAGGGACTACCGAGCTACATTCTGCCCATGAGGATGCTTGTGCTCAAATAGAATGGGCGCGCAAACCCTCTGGAACCGGTTGGTTCCATAACAGATACACCAAGGCAACTGCCTACTTGATCCAGTGCTCCAAGGTAGATTTGGTACACGTCACCCTTGCACAGGCTAGCAAACATCACAAAAAGATGATCAGAATTATGAAAGGAATTTATAACCTCCACATACACTGTTCCTTAGAAAAGGAGGGCAAGCAAACCACCTGGTTCAAATGAAAGGGAGATATTACCTTGGGAAAAAAGGAAGGCACGGGCTGAAATGAGACAGTTTCCTCTGAAAAGGACAAATATGGATCCCAGCAAGACAGAACCTGCAGCTCATAAATCCACCTTACCCAACAAATCGCGACCAAGAACAGTCTTGAGAGTCAAGTCCTTCAGAGTAGCATGCTTCAGAGACTCAAAGGGCTCCAACATCAGGGCCCTGAGCACCGAAGAGAGATCCAAGGCAGGGACAATTAACCAGAGTGGAGGATGCAGACACCAAACCTCCTGTAGAGAATGCACAACATCTGGGTGCAAGGCCAAAGACTTTCCAGTCACCGGACCTCTGAAACAGGACAGTGCTGGCACCTGGACTTTCAGAGAGCAAAGAGAAAGGTCCTTCTCCAGACCATCCTGCAGAAAGGCCAACAGAGAAGGCAGCTTGGCTGCCTCAGGAACCAGCTCAAAAAGGCACCAGACCCACAATTATGCCAGGCTAGTAGAACCCCTCTGGCTCAGAGCAGACTGGAAACCACTGCAGAAGAGTAGCCCTTATGTGTCAGTTGACACCTTTCAAGTGCCAAGCTATAAGAGAGAAGGGAGCAAGGTCATTCAGGACAATCAGCCTGACGCAAAAGGCTCTGACATGGGGGCAAATGAAGAAGAGGTTCCTGCAGGAGTCGCATCATATCCCCGCATCACACTCTTCTTGGTCAATCTTGCCTACTAGAACAAATCAGCCCAAATGGCGTTCTACACACCAAAGCATACATTCTGACAGAGGCCAAGGAGAAAACACATATAGCAGGCATTGCCTTGGCTAGGGCTGAGTCAGGGCATTAAAGCCTTCACACCCTGCTTCTGTGCGGCAACTGAAGAAGCAGCTCACCTTGGCACTGGATTGGGTTACCATCAAATCAATCTCGGAGCGACCCCAATGGTGGAGAATCATCTGAAATACCTCCTGATTCTAGTCCTACTCTCCGGAATCCAGAAAGTGATGACTGAGGAAGTCCACTTCCACATTGTCCGTTCCAGCAATGTGTTGAGCTGACAGGGCTATGAGGTGCTTTTCCAGCCAGGCAAACAAGCGTGTCATCTCCAGTCCACTCTGGCACTCCTCATGCTACCCTGCCAATTCACATAAGCTACTGCTGTGGCATTGTTCAAGAATACTGGCACCACCCGACCCTTGACCAAAAGCCAGAAATGCAAGAGGGCCAACCTGATGGCCCTTGCTTCGAGATGATCAACCACACTGCCTCTATGTGGCTCCAACAGTCCGGAGCCATGCGGTCTTGACAATGGGCTCTTCAGCCCGAAAGACTGGCATCCATCATCAGAAGAATTTGCAAGTGATCATCCAGTGGCATCCCCTTCTACAGATGACGGGGCTGCTGCCACCATCGCAGGTTGGCCTTCACCTCCCATGGGAGTAGAAGCTAGAGCTCAATATCCTGAGAACTCAGACACCACCGGCTCAGCAAAGACTGCTGGAGCAGTCTCATATGAACACATGCCAACAGCACCATCTCAACTGCCACTGCCATCAATCCAAGGAGTTGAAGACAATCCCAAACTCTGGGAGCCTGATGAGAACAGAACACCACAAGGCATTCCAATAATTTCTGCATTCTCTCCTATGGCAGGAAGACTCTGTCCACTTGAGTATCAAACCATGCTCCCAGAAATTCCAGGAACTGGGAAAGCACCAACTGATTCTTCCCCCGATTGATCAGCCAGTCACCCAGCTTTAAGCGGGTAATTTTAGAAGAGGCTGTCTAGTTTAAGAGGGCAAATAAGTGTCTATTTAGGAGCTATTTTATTAAGAGACATAGGCACCTATGTGTCTTTATAAAATACTAGCAAAAGAATCAGTAATGCACCTTAAATGCAGGCATTGATATTTACACTTGCTCGAGAGCAGTGTAAATGAATGCCAGTAAAGTTCACAAGTATGCACATAAATTAAGGTATTTCACAATCAGTGGGTGTACTGGCAGACTTCATTAGTGCCTAACACCAAAGTACACATCTTCATGTCAACATACATCCTTTAAACTGGTCAGCATTTTATAAGGCACCATATACACGCAAAATGACTTTATAACCGACCACAAACCTCTATTGAGGCAAGATAAAATAAAAATGTCAATATTAAATTCAATTAAATCTTAGCCTCACAGTGACCTTCCTCAGCAGTTTCCTCAATCCATGGCTACTGACTGCATGGATGGTCTGATCGAGGCACTATCTTGGTGGTGCCAAACTATTTCCACTTCATTGTGATGAACCCAACAGAGCCACAAGGAATATTTAAACACAATGAAATATTTTTATAGTCTTTCACCAATCCATACTTTGAATAACTTTATGATGAAGTCTTTTTGACAACTTTTTGCTCAGCTTGTTTAGACCTTTGCTTCAACCTCAGATTTTATTTTTTTTAACAGACAGTTGGATTCTTCATCAAGGAATATTCAGATGAACTCAATTACTATGAGAGGATTCAGATGGCCTCTATATTATGGGCCTTGTTAAGCAATTTTTGGAAACTGAGCTAATTTGAGTTTGCTATGTCAAAGGATATGAAGACTTATGCAATGCTTTCTTAATTAATTTTAATTTTCTATAATTGTTCTTTCACATTTAAAGCATAGGGTATGTTCTATAGATCAGTGTAACAAGCTCCTATTTTAATGCATTTTGAGTTGTATATTTTAAACAGCAGAATGGCAACAATATACTATGGAGTGAAGACTTTCAAAAGGCACTGTGGAGAGTGTTTACTAAAATGCGCTGATAGACTAGGGTTTTCCAAGCACTAAACTCACCGTGTTGGCAGCACGGTAAATGCTTAGTGCGGGATGGTACGGCGACTAGGTAGCTAAAGAACAGAATATGGGCATTGATGGCATATCGCGGTTACTGCTTGCTGGAAAGTGTGGTGAGAAGAGTCTCCACATGGTAAAAGCAGGGGGACATGTTGGAACTGCCTCCAAAAGTTAGCATGATCTACACCACCTTCTGAGATAAGTTTTTGAGTTTAACATACCGTAAACTATTGCATGTTAGAAACGTGCCCCTGTATGCAGTAACATAGTGAATGATGGCTAAAAGACCATAAATCCACCCAGTTTACCTGGTTACTCCAGTACACACTCTCAAAAATATAGCCCAGCTGCCAATTATAAGGTATGACCACCTCTAGAATTATCACTCCTTATCCAAGACAATTGGTGTCTTCCTTTGTACCTGACCTTCCTAAATAGCCGAAAATGCAAGATATCATTTTCAATTTACACTAGCACCTCTCTCATACAACTACAAGGTCCCACAGCAGAGATGAAAGTTTGGGAAGTTTCCTGCCACCATTCTCACTGCTCAACAAGTAACCAGAATTCACAGAAAGAAGCAGATAAAAATTATTTCTCGTGGTACCTTAAGCTCACTTTCTTATGATGGCTGTTACATGTCAAAAAGTTCAATTGCCATGCATTCTAAGCCAGAGCCGCCAAGTTACTCAGTTCCAAGAGAGAATTTTTAGCCAGTCCCAGTTTTGAACTTACATCCCAAAAGCAGTGCAATATTTCTAGTCCTTTATTCTACCCACTGAAGTCAATAATACAGGTCCAATCATGCATCAGGATAGGATTACCTGAAATCCAGAACTGGCCTATAATCTCATTGGAATTGGATAATTTGGCAGCTCTGTTTAAGCTTTCCACTGTGGTTCTTTTTCTCATTCTTCAGAATATACGTATACCACATATTATATATTGTTTCATGTCTTTAACACTTACCTTTCCAGTAGAGACATTATAATTGGAGGTAGGACCAGAATAGGCATTGGAAGAACTATTCTAGTCAGGGCAGTCTCTATCAGTGCCTGAAAAGATAAAAACAAAAATATTAAAGAGTATCACTATGAGTTGGTAATGGTATAAAGTGAAAATAGAAAGTATGTAAAAGGAACAGGTGAATTTCACTTCAGTTTTTTCTGTATGTGCAAAACCATTGGACTATTGAGGAATATCATCTACTGATCTGTAGGAGATCTCTGCTTTCTAGTTTCCTATAAGCCAGCAGTTCTGCATACAATGGTGGATATTCATTGTGGATATCCTGAAAACCTGACTGGGTAGGTGTGTCCCAAGGACTGGATTGAGAACTACTGCTATATACTAAAAGTGGCATTTTAGAAAGAACGTGTAGGAAAAATCTGGGATGTTCAGAGCAGAACATCCAAACACCAGGGGGGGAGTGACAGCATTGACTTCTGATACTGCACCATCCCTGAAAAATTAACGTCCTTGTAACCGGTTATGGAGGCAGGCCCCATGCAGTTTGCATAAAAATGAGACAAGCGCTTTTCTCATCTTATCTGTGGTCAGAAGCAGGTATAGGCATGGATGCCTCACCAACCATGGCCAGATATGCTTGTGCTGTTCTGAAACTGCATCACAATATGCACCTCCCTTGTTCCATCCAGGCCATGCCTCCACCATGTCCTCTTGCTACATGGACTTTCTCGTACTGGAGACACCTATATACCCAGCTTCTAATATGGTCCCAGGGATGCCTCTGTGCTTTGCACGTTGTGATAAGGAAGCTTATCATAGCTCAGGTAGGAGCTATAGAAAAGATGATGTGACTCTGAACAAGCAACCTGTCAGTTCTGGTAGAAGTAAGAAAACAGAGTTTTCACATAAAAGACTACCAGTCCCAGAATGCACCAGGTTTCCAGCAGCCATGAGAGGGGCTGAAGTGAGAAAACGTGTGTGCAATCAAGAGAGCTATGAGGTAATCCCTAAGCACTCATCTCAAAGGGCAGGGCCTGATTCAACACAGCTGCGCTGTGTTAGGGAGGAGCTCACATTAGGACAGAATAAGAATAGAGCTTATTCTACAGATAACAGCTACAGAGAGAGCTACAGCAAGAACTTCAAGCTCAAGCACCAGCATCACCTGGAGAAACAGAAGCCAAGCCAAGCGGATAGAGAGAGAAGGAAACTCTCTGGAAGGAAGAGAAGAAAGGCCATTGGAAGGTCTGGGAGAGTCCAAGGCAGTACCCATACTGGGAGGTATTCCAAATGCCAGCAGAGTCCATTGGACTGGAGTCAGACAGAGGAATGGAATGGCAGAGATAGGAATCACCAGTGGCTACCTGGAAGAGAGAAGACTGCACGTGGAAGGGACTTTCAGACCTATGCCAGAAGGTATGTGAGAGAGGATCCAGTGTCCAGGGATCAAGATTGGAAGGCTGGACATCAGAACTGGATTACATACTGGCCAGGCTATACAGAGAGGAATTATGATAGCAGGAGAGGCTCGGGTATGAACACTGATCCAGACCCTATCTATAATAGTGAAGGGCAGCAAGGGAATAAGCATTCTCATGATAGTGCCTTATGGAAAGACTCGTCTGTGCCAATATATGATAGTGACCCTATGCTGATTGATGAAGGGGGAGATACAGCAGATGAAACTATTAATTACATGGACTGTTCTCTATCTAAATGCTATTGCTAGCTTTCTGTGAGCAAACACATCAGCCATCACAAAGAAACCTAACTTTGTTCTTTATTCCACTGCAAACAGCTCTTAAAGCAGGATTTGGGTTCACACAGTAGCAGCTAGCCAGCTAAAGGGTTTCAGCTGGACAATTGATAGTAATTAAAGCTGCACCTGATTGTGTGTGTGAGCAAGGGAGAATCACTGCTGGGATCTGCGTGGAAAATAAGCAGAAGTTAACCTAACAAGCAAAGTTCATTTATTTCTTTGTGCCTTTTTATTTGGTAATTATTTGCTAAGAAAACATTAGCTAATTGCCTGACAAGCTGAAGGTTGTTTTCTGATTTGCTTTGAGACTTTATGTTATCCATTTAAACACTGCAAGCAAGTATCCTCATTTATATTGCTATCAAGCATACTTGTGCTGGGTGAATTAAACCCCATCAATAAAAGAAGTATTTTATTGGCCTTACCACTGGTTTCACAACTCAATTATTGTCTTCAGCTGTGTTTGGGAGTGAATGAACTACATTACCCACAATACCTTGCAAGAATCATATGAATATATGCATCGTCAAGATTGTGTAAGTTCTCACCCTAGGCAGCCGTCTGACAACGTCTAAGTGCCTGTTTTCAGATCGACAACTCACGAATCAAGCTTCTAAAATATCCCCTTTAGTCACAATTTGCAGGGGTAAGTCAAAACCTTTTACATGTCTAAATGTATTTTTCCCACATAAAGTGTCCCTTTGAAATCTACCTGCTGTCAATATGCATAAAAGAACGCATGCTCTGAAAACAGTATGAATATTTTTACATGTGTTAAAACATGGTGGAGATAGCATGGAGATATGAAAATATATGTAGAAATTTTACTTTCAAATCTCTATATGTATTTTTACACGCATATCAGTACCTGATAATTTTCAAAGGGAAACCATATGGAGAGGAATGGCCTAATAGTTAGAGAAATGCATGGGAAACCAGGGTTTAAATGCAACGTTTTCCACAGACACGCTCTGTGACCAAGTCACTTTTTCCCCTGATACCTCAAGGACCAATTTAAATTTCCAGGGGCCGATATTCAAAGCCCCAGTGGGTAGGGAACTATTCAGATAAAGGGATGATATTCAAAGCCCAATGGGGTTGGGGAGGGGCTCTCAAAGAGATATTTAACAGCACTATCTAGAGGGCCAAAATTGCTATTCGGATAAGTGCCAGCTGGAAAATGCTGCTATCCAAATAAAATCTGCACTTATCTGAATAGCAACTGCTTAATCCAGATACTCAGAGGCTGCGACTATCCACGACATTTAAATATCGGTCAGTTAGAAAACTGGCCTGTAAGTTCTTTTAGACAGGTACTTATTGCACCTGAATAAATATTGCAAAGTGCTATGTATGTCTACTAGCACTACAAAAATGATAAATATTGAGTTCCTGAAGATTATTCTGAGGAACAACTTTCACACACTGGGGTATGTTTACTAAAGCCGTGCCAGTAACGCACATGTGGGCCACATTGCCAGAACAGGGGGCCCACATGCTAACTTTAAGGGGCATGTGCGTCCATTTCCCTGCAATTAGCATTGGGCCCAAGACACAGGACTACCCAAGCCGGCATTTGGGTGCACTTAATGCCCCCCATTGAGATGGAATTAATTGTACCCATGCTAAGAGCAGCAAGCGTGGTTAGCACATGATACAAATGCCGGCACTAGACATGGGTTACTGTCAATGCCTCCGTTCTGCCCCTCGCCCGCCTAGTCTCTGCCTCATCGTGTGTAACCCGGATAGCATAGGACTTTTAGAGTGGGAGCCTATGCTATGGTCTAGAGCAGCACCCAAACTCTGCTTTAGTAAACATGACCCACTGTGAACCTGGTCATGTTCAAATCCAAAATCCTAACAAATTGAAGTTCTTACCTTAGCATTTGTGCACTCCTAAATATAAGCACGTCAATACTGGCAAGCCACAACCACAGAAAATTACACTGTTTTGTTATTTCCATACTGGCTAAACTTTGAAGAAAATTATGTGACCCTAGGCCTATTCTGTCTAACCATACAGCAGAGGTGAGAAAATACTCTGATATTTCCTAATTAAACAGATAAAACAAAATAAAAAAAGGAAATTTAATTTACAAAATCTTAGATATAGTAATGCTGCCGTTCTAATGTTAAGTGAGCAAAGGTTAAGAAAGTTGGCACACAACTTTGCAAACTGTAACTGTGTATTTTTAATTGTAAGTTACTTCAAGTAATTCCAATTTATTTTGATTCAATATGTTTATTGCATTTTACTAAATACAACATTACAAAAAGAAATTCAGGAAAACCATCCCCTTCATAATAATATCCAATTATACTCACATAAATGCAAGGCTGCAGGCAGGGTCCCGGCGGCCGCCCGTAACCGGGTACGTGGCCCGGTGCGAGGTCCCTGTGCGCGGCCGTGGGCAAGGACGCCGGAAGAGGCGGGGCGTGAGGAGGAAAAATTTAAACTCATTGGCTCCCTGCGAATGCGATTGCGGGGGAGCCAATGGGACGAAGGACCGGAGAGTGTGGGTGTAAGGAGTCAGGCCGGCAGCACTTGCCTCTTCAGTCGTGTCTGCGGAGGCTCCAGGTGCCAACTTTACCTGTGTGCTGCTTGTTGCGAGGAGAAGAGCCGGGACTATGGGTGCGCGGCGGATGGAGCCAAGAGGAGAGCTGCGGTGATATTGGAGGCAGCAGACGGCGAGAGCGGAGCCGAGAGCCGGGCCATGGAGGGGAGAGTCGCTGTCCTGCGGGGTCAGTTATTCGTCCCTGACACGTGGGAGCTGAGGTGGCCCCGGCCTTCCCAGCATTGTGCAGGTGGATTGAGGAGGACAGAAGGTAGCAGAGGAGGACGATTTGGTGGCAAGGCAAGTGTTGGGGTTGGTAACAAAGTTGTCTGAGGGGGGGAGGAATTTTTGCTGTTGTGTGCTGGGTTTTAAAGGCTTCAGGCTCTTTAGGTTGCCGGGGGAAAAGTACAGTGGGCTAGTCATCAGGATTGATAACTCTCACGGGCAATAGTTGGGGCCTGGGGGTCAGTCAATTAATACTACAAATTAAAAAAAAAAAAAGAAAAAGGGAACAGGTAAAATAAACAAATAAATAAAATAAGGGTATAGCCAGATGCCGCCACACAGAGGACGGCTGGGTCGGCTTGGAGGGCCTGGCAGGGCGGGCAGGGTGAGCAGGGCAGTGGGACAGTGTGACACACCTTCAAGGGTCTATTTGTGGGGACAGGTGGATGGAAGCATGGGTGAAGGGAATGGGGGGAGGCAGAGAGTCATGCAATTGTTAGGAGACAGCGGGGTCTCGGGGCCGCGTGTGGAGGTCCCACAAGAGCTCAGAGGCCCGGAAGAGGGTGGGGGGGTCACTAGTAGTATGGCAGATGGGTAGGAGCGGTGGTAGGCTGCGGGGGGCACGGGCTCAGGTTCGAGGACCAGAGGGCCCCCGCAGAGGTGGGTTGGGGTCGCCTTGGAGTGTTATGCGGTCAAGCGGTCCTCAGAGCAGGAGTGATGTGGTAGCGGAGGAGGACAATATCATGATTAGGGGAGGACCAGGGGTTAGCAGCAGAGAGGCATCGGCCGACAACCCGAGGGGATGGGGAAGGCCGCTGTTGGAACAAAGGCAGTTGGGAGTTATGCATCCTGGTTTGGGACAGGACATAGGTGGAGAGGGCAGTGGCATGGTGGGGCAAGGGACACCCAGTTTGGGAGGACAAAGTATATCCTCCCCTTTAGGCTGGATGGCAGTGCAAGGCGGCTATTTGCCAGTAAGGGGACCAGCAGCATGGGAACATTGGCTTGGGGGGGGCAAGGTCCGTCCAGAGCAAAGTGGTTGGGGGCCTGGCAACCTTCATGGTCTCCGCCCCTCTCCCCCCCCCTGTTTTTTCCTTTATGTCTCCACAGGTACAGGCAATGAATCAGCATTCCGCGGGACATGGAGTGAGAGGTCAAGGAATAGCAGCGAATTTGGACGGAGGAGTAGTATCAAGGCGGGGTTTCACGGAGGAGGCAACCAACAGGAGGCAGGACGAGTCGCCTCAGCAAAGCGAGGATGTCCGCCAGGCGGAGAATGGTACAGCGGCAGCATTGGCATTGGATATACTGGTGACAGTTGAGTTTCAGGCTGACCAAGGAGAGGTGTTGCAGCAGAGTTACTCGCGTGATGAAAGGGGAGGGGGGGTAAATCACGCAAGAAAAGGAAGCATTCCTGTTGGCGGCGTCATAGCTCGGAGTCATCCTCATCCTCCTCCTCGGACTCTTCGTCATCCTCATCCTCCTCCTCGGACTCTTCGTCATCCTCATCCTCTTCCTCGGACTCTTCGTCATCGTCAGCTGGAGCCGAAGTGGAGCGGCAGGGGGCAAGCAGCAGTGTGGTGGCGGGGACCAGGTCGGGGGGCGGAGCTCCTACCTTAGTGTCGTTTCCGGAGTTATGGGAGGGAGTGCCGAAGAAGTTGCGCCGTAAAATTAGGAAACGTCGATATATAGATATATTTCATCTGTTAGAAGGCAGAAAGCGGTCCGGTGAGAGTAAGAAAAAGAAAAAAGAAGACGAAAAGGCGGGCCGAATCAAAAAAGTATCATGCAATGTGGTAAACTGGACGCGAGCCTTTCTGCGATTAGCAAGTGTTTGAGGTCATCACTCGCCTGAGCATTATGGGATGCTGCTAGCATATGCGGATTCAATCTTGGAGGTGTCACAGACCCATGAAGGATGGGCATGGTTAAATTATGACGAAACGTTTAGGGACAAAATAGAGGAGAACAAATTATTGTCCTGGGGCACGCAGGATATTAACCTTTGGCTGACGCAAATGTCAGTTAGGGTGGGTTCGGGTGGAGGGGTGGGGGGAGAGGAGGGACGGTGGTCAACGCGGGTGTTGGATGTTCGTTTCGTGCGGGAGGGGTCATGTTGCAGCAGAAATTGGGGGCAAGCAGAGACGGTGATGTCTGCTGGAGGTTCAATAAGTCCTCCTGCCCGTTTCCTGACTGCAAATTTAGACATGTCTGCTCAGTCTGTAGCAGAGGACACTCGGCTACAAAATGCATTAAAAAAGGGGCTGCTGTTACCCCTGGGCCGGCCCCCAAGCAATAATGAGGTAGTCGGCTGGGTCCCGACTCCAATACGGTTGGAAGCATTGCAGTCCTGGCTTCGACAGTACTCGAAGCGGAGAGATAAGGATTGTTCTACAGTTTGGTTTTCAGTTAGGGTTCGTTATTCCAGTACAAGGTAAAGTGTTAGCGTCTAAAGCACGGAATTCGCCTTCAGTGCGGCGTTTTGCGACCATAGTCATGGATAAGCTGACAGAAGAGCTGAATTTGGGCAGAATCGCGGACCTGTTTAAGAAGCTGCCTTTCCCGGACTTTGTGGTTTCACCATTGGAAATAATATCTAAAAAAGAGCCTGGGAAGTCCCGGCTAATTCATAATTTGTCTTTTCCGCTGGGAGCATCAGTAAATGACCATATCCCGCGGGAGTTGTGTACGGTTCGATATGCTTTGTTTGATCAGGCAGTGGAGTTGATTAGAAAATCGGGTCACAGGGCATTAATGGCCAAAGTAGACATTGAATCTGCTTTTCGTTTGTTGCCAGTGCACCCGTTCGCTTTTCATTTGCTAGGTTTCCGCTTTGAAGATGGAATTTATTTTGAAAATGCATACCTATGGGCTGCTCAGTCTCTTGCACCTACTTTGAGAAGTTCAGCACTTTCCTGCAGTGGGCGTTGGTACAGAAGGTTGGCTGTGCGAATGTGGTTCATTACCTTGATGACTTTTTGTTTGTCGGAACGGCTCAGTCATCGGGGTGCCAGGAGCTATTAGGTTTTGTCGAGCTATCTCGAGAATTGGGTGTGCCATTGGCGGCGGGTAAAATAGAAGGCCCGGCAATGAAGATCACCTTTTTAGGAGTGGAGTTAGACTCAGTGAAGATGGTGACTCGCTTGCCTCTAGAAAAGGTATCCAGATTGCGGGTTTTAGTCGCTAATGTATTGGCTTCATCTAAGTTAACATTAAGAGAGATGCAGGCGTTAATAGGCTCTCTGAATTTTGCGTGCAAGGTCATACCGATGGGCAGGGTGTTTCTGCGGCAGCTGTCATCTTCAACATCTGGTGTGCGAAAACCGCATCACCGTATTAGTCTCTGAATTTATCTGGGCGGATTTGCGGATCTGAAGCAGATTTTTGAGGGACTTTAACGGGACCTCGGTTTTGATGGAGGCAGAGGTATCAAGTGAGGACTTGCAGCTATACACGGATGCAGCGGGAAGGATTGTTTTAGGAATTTATTTTGGTGGTGCGTAGTGTGCGGATAGATGGCCGCAGTCATGGCATGAAGATAATATTACCGGCAATATAACCTTCTTGGAGCTGTTTCCCATTTTGGTAGCATTGGAGTTGTGGCCAGCTAGGCGTCGCAACCATCGGGTGGTATGGTGGTGCGATAACGCAGCAGTGGTCAGTGTGATCAATCATTATACACCAAGATGTTTGCGGGTGGCGGCGCTAATGAGGGAAGTGGTATTAGCATGTTTGCAGTTGAATGTGTTGGTAAAGGCCCGGCATATCCCAGGTTGTACTAACGACATTGCTAATGCTCTTTCCCGTTTCAAGTAGGATTGATTTCGGACGTTGGCTCCAGAAGCGGACACAGAAGGATTTGTGGTCCCGGAGAAATTATGGAGCATTGGCCAAGTGAGATGCTGAATCTACTGCAGAATTCGGTGTTGACGGGGACATGGTCAGCATATCAGTGAGTGTGTGACAAGGGGGTCGAATTTTTGGTGGCTCAGGGATGGCAGCCGGGTTTGGTGTCCGATCAGTTGATGGGTCAGTATATACTCGAGGCCAAAAGAAACGGGTTCTCCAGATCGTCAGTGCATGCCCACTTAGCGGGGTTTACCTTTTTTGTGAGAGCAGTGGGTTGGGGCTCATCCGCAGGGGGATTCTTAGCCCGATAGCTGCTTCAAGGGTAGGAGCGTTTGAGGCCGACACCTCAGGACTCCAGACGGCCAATAACACATGACTTGCTGGTGAGACTCCGTGCTGCCTTACCAAGGGTAGCCGTGTCACAGTATGAAGTCACCCTGTTCTGGGCAGTTTTTTGTCTTGCTTTTTTCAGTGCTTTCCATATAGGAGAGTTGGTAGTAAACTCCAGTAGGCCTGGGATTGAGGGCAGTATGCAGCACCAACATCTGCGAGTGGAGGAAGGGCAGCTAAGAGTCTTATTAGCCAAATCTAAGACGGACCCGCAAGGGAGAGGATTGTGGGTGGTCTTGAGGGAGAGTATAAGCCTGGTAACATGCCTGATAACAGCATTGAGGTGGTACCTGCGGGTGCGTCCCACAACAGATGGAGGACTCTTCATACATGAGGACGCACGGGTGTTGATGCGTTTTAAAGTTTCTGCAGTGCTGTGGATGGTGCTGCAACACTTAGGCGAGGACCCGCATCCTTTTGCGCCGCACTCCTTCCGCATCGGCACAGCAACCAGTGCGGCTGCGGCAGGATTGCCCGAACAACACATAAAAAGCATTGGCAGATGGCATTCTCGGGCATTTCGGGGCTATGTGCGGCTTTGAGAGGGAGAAAGGGTGTCATGGTAGTTGATTCTAACTGGTAATTTCTTTTTCAGATGGGGGACTGAATCCTTGGGGATGTTGGCTGATTGGTCACTCCTTCGTTTATTGGGCGTGACAGTGAGCAGAGACAAGGCCGGTGGGCCCTAATCTGGGTATCGATCCTGCGATGGTGTCTGCTTTATGGCTGGGCGAGTGCAGTCTCCACTGGACACAGCTTATGCCTTTGCTTCGGCACCACAAGTGAATAAGGAAAAAGCCTGCCTTGATACTTTTACACTTGGGGGGCAACGACCTGGTCTCATGGACATGCAAGTAGCTGATAAGAATGGTGAAGAGGGATTTGGCAGTGGTTTTGAGAAGGTTTCAGGGTGTGGTATTAATGTGGTCAGACATTATTCCATGACCTGCTTGCTGGAACCAACAGTGTTGGTCACGGGGACTGAAAAAAATTAATCACCAGATTGGCCGTGGGGTCTGCAAGCAGGGAGGTTATCAAATCATGCATTCCTGGGTGGAAATCGATTGTGCGGGGTTATACAGGCGTGATGGAGTGCACTTATCCCCAGTTAGGGTTGATTTGCTCCTGAACGACTGGCAAGAGGCCTTGGAATATGTTCTTAGGCAGGATGCTCGCTGGTCGCAGCTTGATGGTGGGGGGGGGGGGGGTGGCGCAGGGACAGTGATGTCACCTGTGCCGGGATCCCGAAAGTTTCCGGGGTCCAGAGCCTTAGGTTTTACTTGGGGTGGGGGTGGGGTGCCCCCGACCCAGACAACCCCTGGCCGACTTTTGCTAATTACATGGTGAAGTCAGGGGAAAAGGGGGTAGGAAGCTTGCCGTTTTGGCAGGACTTCAGCAGTAGTGGAGGCAAGGAATATCTAGCTTAAACCTGTATATAGTTTACCCAGTTCAACCCAAGTTTACCAACCCTGTTCTCTGTAAGTCCAGTACGGGCCTCTCGACTGGACAAAGTTAATGTTTATTGTAAACCGAGCTGAATTTGAAAAGCGCGGTATAGAAAAGACCAGCGGGGATCGTATGGCGAAGTTACGTAAATTGGAACAGTGTTGGATATTTACCTTATGGACTGTTTCCCCCGCTGGTCTGAATCGTGAAATTGACTGGTTGGGGCTCTGACCACTCCTCTCAGGCTAGTCTTGATTTGCCTTTCACTATAGGGATCCCCGGGTTGAGTGGGGAAGCCCCTTGCAGTGATTGGTGTTCTCTAGTTAGTGGGCGTTTCTGTGGGCAGCCTATCCTGAGCAAGCTTTCCTCTTTTCAACAGCTGCTTGTTCGACGTTTTTTGGTAGTTGAAGAATGTTTGGTCACACTCCAATACATTGAGAGCACTTGATACAGAGGCTTGTGGCCTCGAAACGTGCACGTCATGTGATGAACTGGATAAGTGCTTTTTATATTTATATTAGTCTTGAAAGATTAAGGCATGAGAACCTTTTAAATGAATAAAAAAAGGGGCATGTACTGCGTGTGAGGTCGAGTGTTTTCTCTTCCTCTTGCGGTTTATACTCAACAAAAACATGGTGAAGTGTTGAGAGGGGGATTCACGATATTGTCTGAAATTATTGGTCATTTACTTTTGAATACCGTTTTTCTGGGACCGTTGGCAGGACTTCGGCAGTAGCGGCGAAGTATGAAATGGTCCCCCCCTCCCACCTTAGAGGGGGGCAGGGCTTTTTCAGAAATCCAATCAGAGACTGAACCAAGCCAAAAAGCCTATTAGTTTATATGGAGGAAATGCAAAATGTTTGCACACAGGGCCGCATCGAGCTGCAATCGCACCCTGTGCAACTTGCAACTCGGGCGCACCCCCCCTCTCCCCCCATACCTCTGTCCAGCGCTGCCTGCTCTTTCTCTTCTGCTGCTGCCCTCTGTTTTTTTCATGGCAGCGCCGGCAGCAGGGAAAGAGCAGGCAGCGCTGGACGGTGGTATGGGGAGGAGGAGGGGGGCATGCCCCCGATCTGAAAGGCACCAGCACTTTAAGCAGATCTGTCCCTCCCTGCTCTGACATTGCGTCGGAGAAGGGAGGGACCAGACCTGCTTAAAGTGCTGTGAAAAGGCTTGGGGAGCTCATTTCGGCTGCCTGCTATTGTTCTGCCAGCGGCGGCAGGGCAACAGCAGACAGCCGAAATGTGCCCCCCAAGTCTTTCCGCCCTGTGCGGCTGCACCGCTTACACAGGTCTGTAAAGCTGGTGGCGGCACTGAGGGAGAGCGGAGGACTCTGCCGGGGCAGCCGCAGAGCACTTCCTTCTGCTGCTGCTGTGGTGGCAGCGGCAGCGGCTCTTCTGATCGGGTTTTTTTTCTGGTTTTTTTTTTTAAGGCCTTGTGAGGCATGCTTTTTGGGGGCAATTTTTGCCACCTCCAAAAAGTTGCCACCTGAGGCCACTGCCTCGGCCTCATTATAGAGCCGCCCCTGCCTGAACCCCTTCTGTTAACATAGTGTCTCCCAAAGCCAGCCCAGAGACCGGCTTTGGAACCGGCACCACAGAAACAGATACACTCCCTACAGAAACATTCTCAGACAAAATAGAAGACGACAAAGGAGGGAACGGGCATGGGGCGAAGTACGACCCCCTGAGCTAAGCACGACCCCCTGAGCTAAGCAAAGCTCCCTCAAGGGATACCTGGCCCACAGAAAGGGGAAACATGTTTATCCATAGGCCCTGTTATTACTCCTACCAGAGAAGCCATGGGACCCTCATTCGAGGGACCTTTGTTCTTTCTCTTCCCCAAAGCAGCTTCCAAATTCACAAATGTTTCCCTTCTCTCTACTGCCCTTGATGCACCGAAGGGGCAACAAAGGGGCGTTCCCAGCCCCTTTGGACCCACCCTTTCAGATCGCGACCCACAGACCATGACACACGGCCGCATATGGCAGCCGCATATCTTATGGGCAGCAAGGACCTCTGCTGAGAGCAGACTGGCCATACAATTGCCTGCTGAGCACCGCAGGCAGAGACAGGATCACACGGCAAGCCAAAATACTAGGATAGCTGGAAAGTCCCATTTCTCCTTCTCCCACGCTAACAGCACAAAGTAATTCCAATTTAATAGTGGTGATACATAAATGTAAATTAATTAATAAATAACATTATCAAAGGCCTGGCAATCTACTTCTGGTCAAACTGCCAAGAAAACCCGGATGCTGCTGGGTCACCAGGAGTCAGCACTGACTTCAAAGCACACATTGCATTGCATTGCATTGCATTGTAATTGATTTACTAGGGCAATTATGTGCAACACAGAAAGTTACAAAATAGGAGCATGATATGATAAGGTATGTGAAACGGAGGCCCAGGAAAAAGCACATGGAAAACAAGCACAGGAGAAGGCACACTTGGAAGGAAAAAAGCATATGAAAGTACCAGTTATAGGAAATAAAGAGCCAGCGAGTATGAGCCATGAAAGAGCATAAACATGGGGGACTAACACTGCACTGATGAATAAATGCAGTAAACATGGCAGGAATGGTATAACAGGAATTATGGGTACTTTGGAAATCTTTCATAAGAACATAAGCCATGCTGAATCACTCCAAGACCCATCGAGTAGCCTGTCTGTGTCACAAGTACGTCTGGCAGATATCAAGAAGTAGCACTATTTCTCCTAGCTCATTCCCAGGAATAAGTGAGAACACTCTCAAGCCTATCTGGATAATAATATTAATATACTTTTCCTCCAGAATCTTTTCTAAACCTCTTTAGAACCCCCTTATTTTAATCACCTTGACCACATCCTCTGGCAACAGATTCAGAGTTGAATTATGAGTTGCATGAAAATAAACTTTCTACAATTTGTTTTAAAGTTTAAAAGGCTAAACAAGTGTTCCCTATTTAACCATCCCCCCCCTCCCGCTCATAACTGTATAACGTTCATGCCCAGTATTGAGCTTGCAGCGGCTAGCAGTTCTAAAGGACCTCAGCGCCACAGGCAAAAGTGAAAGTGAATATTCAGCACTGGAGCTTTTCCAGCATCTGATGCTGAATATCTGGTTTTGTCACCAACACTGTTTGCTATCTGGTCAGTGTCAATAGTCAGCTGCTAACCTGATAGCAAATCCACATAACGTTAGGACAGCCATTGACCTGTCCTAACTTTATGCGGTTACTATCTAATAAGTGGGCTGAAAATGACCATTAACCGGCTAGGTATCAGGACTGCCCCAGCCTACCCTGGTACTATCCGATTAATGCCAAGGTGGTCCGCGGGGATAGAGAAATAGCACCAATGAGTATTGGGCTCAGCGGGTCTTATGCAGTTTGCAGGTTCTTCTATCATATCTCCTCTCATTCACCATTTTTTCCAGGCTGAAGAGCCCTAATTTGTTTAGCCTTTCTTCATAAGGAAGATGTTCCATCTCAGTTATCATTTTTGCCATCCTTCTATGAACCTTTTCTAGTTCTACCATATCCTTTTTGAGATGGTTCAGCCATTATAGTACACAATACCCAAGGTGTAGTGCACCAAGGACTTATACAGTAGCATAATATTCTCAGTTTCGTTCTTCACTTTTTCTCTAACGTTCCATTTGCTTTTTTGGCCGCAGTAGCACACTGGGCTGAAAATTTCTACTTATTGTCACAGTGATTCCAAGATCTTTTTCTTGGGTGGCAACTCCTAAACTGGAATCCAGCATTTTGTTCTTGTAGTTTTTAAGAGATTATTTTCCCTATGTGCATCAATTTACACTTGACCACATTAGATTTTCATCTTCCATGAGATGCCCAGTCCCTAATCTCACAAGATTCTTCTGCAAAGTCTTGCAATCGTTTGCTATTTTAAGAACTTTGAATAATTTTCTGTTATCTACCAATCGGATTCCCTCACTCATCACTCCCATTTCCAGACCATTTATGACTATGTTAACCACTATATGTCCCAGTCCAGAACCATAGGACATTCCACTACTGATTCTTTAATTTAATCCTACTCTCTGTTTCCACTCTTTTAGTCAATTTCCACTCTACAAAAAAGGCATTGCTTTCTATACATCGACTTTCAGGGGTCCTTTTGCTAAAGGACGCTAAACAGATAGCATGGGTTACAGCACATGCTAAACCTGCACTAACTGTTCGCATGGGACCAGCACAGTTAGCATATGCTGATTTCTGTGGTAACTGTGCTGCGCGCGCTGGGGTGGGTTAGGGGTGAAGAGTGGGCATGGTGAGCTCTTTGCAGTCAGTGTGCCCCAAGCTAATGGCGAGGTGTGCCTTTAGTGCAGGTGCACTTACCACTACTTCCACAGATGGTAATAAGTGCACCAGCGCTAGTTTCAGGCCATGTTAGGGCAGGGTGCACCATGTTAAATGGTGGGAAAGCACAGTTACTTACCTGTAACAGGTGATCTCTGGGAACAGCAGGAATAAGTCTTCACATATGGGTACGTCGGTACCGACGGAGTCTGCGTGGGAACGCTTCCCAACGTCCAATCAGAAAGCTTTTGGAAGCATCCCAACACGCCTGCGTGCTGCCTTCCCGCCTTCCCAACTGCCTCTCCTCAGTTAAGTTTTAAAGCTGAGACAAAGAGAGAGAGAGAGCAAGAAAGGGAAAGATAGAGATAGAGAAATACAACTCCTAGGGGATGTGGGTGGGTTGTGAAGACTTATTCCTGCTGTTCCCAGAGATCACCTGTTACAGGTAAGTAACTGTGCTATCTCCAGGAACAAGCAGGAATGAGTCTTCACATATGGGGACTCCCAAGCTCAGATGCCCGGAGGGAGTCTTAGCATGTTGCAAGTCTAGAACGAGCCATGCTATTCCTCAGGACCTCAGGCATCCTGGGGATGGAGGGTAGGAGTTGAATATAGAAAAGGAGCTGTGGAACAGCTGGTTAGAACAGGGCTTCAAAAGGGGAAGACCCTGTATCGAGGGCATGTAGTAATGAAATATTGTAATCTGGGCCTCCCTTGTTGGCATTGCGCAAGTGCACTGAGCTACATCTGGATCTGATAGGAGAGCCAGTGAATGTGCTCAAGGGGTACCTCACAGAGAAGTAGAGTTAATAAGTAGAAGAAAAACAAGTGGAGGTCAGAACCCTTCAGGGTGAGAAATAGCCCCAGGGGAAAACTGGGGTAGCATAAGAGGTAGAGCTTCAGCGGAGACGCAGAAGGTACTATTAAAGAAAGCTTAAGCTTAGAACAACTGAAGCTCCGCAATGTCTTTCCTAAATGAGGTCAATTAGGAAAGAAAAAAGGTACATGGAGAGCTTCAAGAGTACCTAACCTGAAAAGGTTATGATAAGGAAAAAATCTGTTAATTACCACAGGAAGTGGTTATGGCTGTAGCCCCCTAAGTATGCTGGAACAGCATTGATAGGGGTAGTGCCCATCTGTCAGGCTCATATAGGAATGTAGGGATACCTGAAACCTGACAGACAGACAGATAAGCAGATCGATACAGATCTATCTAAAAATATATCTCATTATATCTATAAATATATATGTATATATACATATATATATACATATATATCTATTTAAATATATACACCTATAGGTTATATAGGCATATAACTATAAGAGATATGTATGGGCAGAAGACACACCGATAGATATAGAGAAGTATATATATATCTATATCTATCTATATATACCTATATGAATAGGCAGGCATATAGACACATGTATCCAGGTATAAGGATGGAGAGATGTCCATAAAACCTCATCCCCCCTAGGGATATAGGGAGAGAGAAAGATTTATCTGACAGCAAGAAGGTTGATACCTGCTTGAATAGAGACATAGAGAATCCTCTTTTCCTGGTTATGACTGGCAGAGTCAGAGGAGAGGTCTCCCTGACAAGAAGAAGTCTGAATTCCTTGCAGAATTTGAGCTCTTGAATAACCAGGATGGCCTACGTGAAAATTGCAGAGGATAACTTCAGTCTGCAGACAGGAAGTCCAGATATCTCCAAAATTGCAGTATGGAGAATGGATAGAGGACGCCTCTGTAGGAAGATACTCTAGTGACCCGCCTATGAGGGCAAGGTAGGTATTAGGCGTCCTCTAGCTGCTATTGAAGAAATTTACCTCTGACGAGAAGACCCAAGGAGATATGGGCCAAGCCAGGGAATTGGCCCTCCTTTACGTTTTCACGTAATAAAAGGCCTGAGGCTTATGCCTCAAAAGAGATTTAAGATGAGATGGTAAGGGTAGGGAATACCTGCCAGACATGAACATGACTGGGGGAACTCCCCCTAACCATCTGGGGTTATCTACTAGACAAGATACTAATGCTCTCTAGCAAGGGCCCATAGTGCAAAGCTACTCTGAAGAGATGCAGAGAGCCAGGTTGGTTAGAAGAAAAAACTGGCTGTGAAAAGCCAACAGGTAACCAGCTATTCTGCCAAGGACAAGGGGGCGAAGAATAGAAGTTAACCAACCAGACTGTGATAATAGGGTTTTCCAAACAAGGTTGATAACCTGTTTGGAACTTAGCACTGAGGCGAGGAGGATTGCTAGTGGAGGGGAATCCCTGGTTGTGTAGTGAACAAAACCAGTGGCTTAACCCCTAGGAACTGCTGTATCTGCAGCAACTACCAGGGCAGCATGGAAAATTTCTTTTCCCTCTTCCGTTTTTAGACTGGGAAAAAGAAACAACAGACATGGTAGGACTTCCTATTGTCTGATGAGCTGCTGTAAGGTAACAAGGGGGGGGGGGGGAGACAACTCCAGAAGGGAGAATCCCCCGGTAGAACAGGTAGAGGACCATAGGGGCTTACCCGTTTAAAGAGCCACTCTTACAAAGCAAATGTTGTAGTAAGAGGGAGGTAAGACAGAGTTGCAAGAGACCGACTATGGAGGAGGTCTCGGACAGATGAGATGATACATGCCAGTACAGGGAAACAACTGTCTATTGATAGTTGCTACCTCTCTTTCCTCCAAGAGGAAGAGGAAAATCTATTGATTATGGGCATGATCATCATAAAGACTCTTAGAGTTAGAGAAAGATGTCTCATGAAGAGATATCTAGGTAGGTTAGGATGAAAATTAGTGCAGATACTTCAAGTGAAAAGAAGCAGACTGCTATCCTAAACCCCAACCAAAAGGGACAATGATCTATTTGAAACCCTGCGACTGCTGGGTTTGTTGACCCTGTTGAGGTTGTGGATTCTTCAGACCAGGGCAATGTTTCCCCTGTTTGGGAACATCTGAATGATGGGCAGATGATGGGTAAAACCCTGTCCCCCTAGGGTAAGAAAGTTTGGTAGGACATTTCCTACCTACTGGGAAAGAAGGCGTAGAACAGCCTCTGGAAAAAGGAAAGTCAGTGGATAACTGAGTAACCTGAAGTAAAGACTCCTTGTTGAAGAGATTTTCTCCAGTGCAAAGAGTATTTCCCAGTCTTTCTTGTGCCCATTTGTCCAAGTCGGAGGCTTGAAGTCAGGCTCTATGTCGTTCCCCTATAGCTATAGCAGAAGTCCTGCTAACAGACTCAAAGGAGTCTAGGGTAGCACGAGTAAGAAACCTAGAGATATTTTGAGTATGACTAACCAGTGAGGAATAGTCTGTACACCTGGGCTCTTGAAGAAAAGGAGTCAAAAGATGTAATTGCTTTGTGACCTCCTCAAGAGATAGACCCATATAAAAAATATATGAGAGAATTCTTGCTGAAAGCATGGATGTCTGGAAGGTTTGACGTCCAAAGGCATCTAGTGTCTTAGACTCACGACCTGGCGGACAAGAAGAGTGCTTTTTATTACTCTTCACTCGCCTCATTGCTGATTCTACCACAATGGAATGATGAGGAAGTTGAGTCTTTTGAAACCCTGGAGAGGGGGGCACCTGATATAGAAGATCAGTTGCTCTAGAAGGTGGGGGTACCTTTAAAGGAGCTTCCCACATTCGTAGAAGGAGATCCTGCAAAGAATGATGCAAAGGAAGCATTATGTTCTCCTTTGCTTTGCTAGGAACAGAGCGGAATTCTGTATTCCCATGTGTAGGATCTTGTCCAGGAATAGGAATGGCAAGTGATTTTGCCATATCCAGGGGGAAAGTCTGGAAAGAAGGATCCCCTGAGGGAACTTCCCTTGGATAGGCTAGATCTGATGAAGAACTAGCGTCGGCACCGAGGGATCTATCTAAGTATACAGGAATAGAAGATCCTGAATGGTGCAGTATGGGATCCTTAGATGGTGGTCGCTGGTACTGCAGGTCAGGACCAGCGACAGTCCATGCTAGGGATCGATTCCAAACTCGGCATCGAGGGAAGCGAGCCTGACGAGAGAAGCATGGAAGGCACCGACAACAAAGGTAATGTGGATATCGGTACCAACTTCGGTACCGTATCTGATACCGGTGGATGAAGGCCAGCCGGTGGCAACTCTAACGGTATCGGAGGAACCGAGAGTTGCGGATCCGAGGTATCGGAGCCGAGCCTTCGGTACCGACAGGAGTCGGTACCAAGGCGAGTCGGTACCCAGTCCTCCAGACTGGAGATCGATTCCAGACTCGGCATCGAAGGAAGCGAGTCTATCGATGCACGTCTGGAGGGTACCGACGTCGGTACTAGTATCGGTGTTGGTACCGATACTGGAAAGTCGGTCTGAAGCGTATCCACCGGGCCCGTAGGTACCGAGGACGCCAGACGACGATCCTTGGTGAGGAATGCTTCATCCAACACCAGTGCCGATGCCGGGATATCGGTACCGCTCGAAGCGGATGCCACCACCGGGCATGGCTCAGGTATGTTCTGTGAGGGGTGAACCTCAGGAACAACCTGAAACCCCACACAGGCTTTGGAGGCCGAAGACTCCCACCGGGGTTTTGAAGCCAGTGGATTCTCGAGGACAAGGCCGGAGGCATCTCTATGCTGTGCATGAGAACTGCCGCTCGAGGACTGGCTATTCTTAACAGACTGTTTTTGGGTTACCTGATCCTGTGGAAAAGAAGATATGGTCAGTGCCCTGAAGTTGGAGGGGGACCGCGTGTCGAGGGGAACTCGATGTTGAAAACTTCTTCTCACAATACTATTGCCCGAGGGCTCAGAAGGAAAATGGTCAGGACCCAAGCAGGTTAGACACCAATTGTGAGTGTCTAAAAATAAAGTTGTACCGCCACAGTTTGTACATTTCTTGGGGAAAGTGGCTGGCGGTTCCATGAAGGAAATGGAGAGGCCTAAAAGGCCTGAGAAACCGTGAGACACTAAGGAAGAAAAAATATTCCTTAAAAAGGAAAATTTTTCAAGAAAAGAAAAAAGAAACACCGGCGGTACCGGTGGCGTCGGGGAAGGCAGCCGCGACCACAAGAAAACTAAAAAATAAAAGAAGAATTTTCTGCGGTGACAGGAGGACGTCCTGCCGGCTCCGCGGAAAAACGAAAACAGAGGAGAGGCAGTTGGGAAGGCGGGGAAGGCAGCACGCAGGCGTGTTGGGATGCTTCCAAAAGCTTTCTGATTGGACGCTGGGAAGCGTTCCAGCGCAGACTCCGTCGGTACCGACGTACCCATATGTGAAGACTCATTCCTGCTTGTTCCTGGAGATCATGTTTTCCATATCCCCAACAGTTAACACAGTGGTGTTAAAATGCTATAGTTTTGAGCGTTATGGGCATGTTAGGTTCGACTACATACCACCCTTTACTAAGACTCCCTTAATTTCCTGAGGTGTCTTTTATGAAGGACTTTGCCAAATGCCTTCAGAATATCCAAATACACTACAAAGGTTATTACAGAAGTATCCTCATTTGTAAACATACATTTAAATTGCCTACATATACAGCAGTTTTAGAAAGCTGCTATTCACAAGTGATGATCCACATCACATAGAGATTTCCTAAAATATGACATTATTTCCCTTTTTACAAGGGGAATACACATGGCTATGACAAATTCTACATGTAAAAAATTTACATCTGCTCCGAGGCACCTTTAAGTGCCTTCTTAAAGAGGCAGATGCAAAGGCTGAGGCCAGCACCTGCTGTGATCCATCCCTCCCTCCCAAAATCAAGCCCCTCATCAACATTACTCCTACCCCTGTCATGAAGTCCTGATTTGGCAGCTTGAACCCCAGAGAGCTTACTGCTAGGGGTCTAAGGACCATTCTGGAACCCTGAGCTGTCACAAGCAGGAGCAACTGGGGATCACTGCTGTTCCCAATTGACTAACAGTGACCCCAGTAAGAACTATAGATGGGACCGAGTCATGGGGAATCTGCCGCAGGGCCATTGAAAGAGGATATTTATGTTGGGGAGTTAGGTGGGGGGAGGCTTGATGTCAGGGGAGAATTGATGTAGGGGAATCTGTCGAGCATTGATGGGTATGAATGCTGTTGGGACTTTGAAAAGCTGTTCCCACACACATCTGGGATTAAATTGCATACCGTTTCCCCTACATGCAACATTTTTAAATCATTGCTCCCACTGGACATGATGAGACATCGAAGTAAAGTACTGCACCTCTTTATACATATTTTACAAGAGGCTCTACATTTGGCGATGCCTTTGTAAATAGTGGGAATTTTCCACCTCTATGGAGTGTAACACCATGTCCAAATGTCCAAAAATAAAAGTTTTTTCACATAACTTCTTTAATTGATTACACTTGGTTGTGCAGATTTGTAAACTATAGCAAGTAGCAAAATCAGTACCTACACATTTAAGTGCTGACACTTACATAAATAAATAAATAAATATGCAGGTCCCAAAGTAAAATATAATAAATAGCATACAAATATACCTAAAGAGACCAAGAAGGCATAAATTCCTCATTTGTGCTACTGCAGACCTATGAGTTAACCCCAGTGGTTCTCAATCTAATCCTACGGACACATCTGGCCAGTAACATTTTCAAGATATCCACAATGAATATGCAAGAAATAGATCTGCATGCATTGCCTCCAGAGTATGGAAATCTCTCTCATTCAAAACCAGATAAGCCAGGTGTGTCCTAAAGACTGGGCTGAGAACCCTGGAGTTAATCTTTTCTGTCTCCTAAAACCTTGCATCAAAACTCTCAGCGTTGAGCTCAGCCTTTAGGTCTTATGTACATTTCTCTGCATTTGCACTAAACAGCTAATTGCTTCATAAACCAAGCATCTAAATGCACTGTCATATGCTCAAGATTCTGTGCACAGATATGCTTCACTAACTCTGCATTTGAATCCTTGATGCGACTCTTCTGCACTGAGATGTCCGAGGCTGCGGGGCAGGGCCCTGGGCGGCCGCCCATAACCTGGTGCCCAACCCAGTACGGGGACCCTGCGCGTGGCTGAAGGCTGTCGGTGTCAGGTTGCAGGGGCGAGGTAGCATGCTGGCAGCGATATTTGAATCCATTGGCTCCCCCACGTGCGTGAGCACAGGGGGGGGCCAATGGGGAAGAAGGAGCGGCTGCTGGGGGAGTGTGGGAGGAGCCGGGCGTTGGCAACGGTTTTCCGTCGGCTGCCCTGGTCTGTCCGTGCGTGGCTCTTTTGCCAGCTTGGATCCCTGCGTCGCAGTCCGGGTCTCAATTTTTTTTTAAAAAAGAAAATACATATTTAAAAAAGTGTTCATGTTTGTGGTCGCGGCTCTCAATTTAAAAAAAAAAAAAGAATATACAGATTTAAAAAAGAGAAACAACAGGGAACCTGCAGTCAGTAGAGGTCCTCGATTGGCAGGCAAGTTGTATCTGCAGCTTGGGCAGACGTGGCTTTGGAGGCAACATTGTGGGTAAGTTTTGAAAGTTTAATAAAAAAAAAAAGAAGAAGAAGAAAAAAGGAGCAGAGCCAAGAACAGCCCGATGACTTCTCGCAGAGGCCGTGCAGTCAGGGATGACGGGTCCGGCAAGGTGGGGAGGGCCGCTGGCCAGCGGACCAATTCCTCTCCTGCTGAGCGGGGGGGGGGGGGGGGGAGAGTAGCAGGTTATGGGGCCGAGGGTCCTTCGGGGGAGGGAGTGAATCCAGTGGGGGAGATGCATCAGTTGGGCCATGCTGGTCCTCGTCAGGCCTCATTAAGAGCTAGGGTGTCCGAGAAAGGGCATGGGGGGGTTATTAGCTCTGCCTAAGCAGGGTAGAGGTAGGTCTAGGGCCCGGGGTCATTGCCTCCCATCTGGAGGCGAGCTAGGGTCTTGGTCTGGGGAGTTGGGAGCCAGGGGTCAAGATGCGGGGTCTAGTGGTGTAGTAGGCGAGACCACCTACATGCTGAGTGTGGGACCACTAATGAGCAACGTGAACAGAGTATCAGAAGACCCCAGTGGAGAGGGGGGTAGGGCATGGGCAGGTGGAATCAATTACTCCCTGGTGGGATGGTAGGGGGGCCACCAGTTCCGGCAGTTGGGGTCTAACCTCTCCCGTGGGTTGGCTGGCGGTGCAGGGTGGTTATCGTCCGGTTGGGGGGCCTACGGCATAACAGCATCAGCTAGGGGGGGCCAGGGTCCATCCAGGACTGAGTGTCTGGGGGCTTGGCAATCCCCTTGGCCTCTGGTGGTTCCCCCCCTCTTTTCCTTTTATACCCTCACAGGTATCTGCAGCATTTCAGCACCCTTCGGGTCAAGGAGAGGGCAGCCAATCGAGAGCAGCGAATATGGAAACAGTAGCACCAACAAGATTGCATCAATTGGAGGAGGCCGCCAGCCCGGGAACTGATGGTCTGCATCAGTGAGAAGGGGATGTCCACGAGCCTGCAGCCCTTCCAGTGGCAACAGCTTCTACAGCTATGGTGGCTGCAGGTGAGTTACTGACAGAACATAGTGAGGTCACAGAAGAGCGGGGTAATATCTCGTGGGAGGATGTGGGGTGTAAGGCGCATAAGAAAAGGAAGCATTCATGTCGTCGATGTCATGCCTCGGCGTCACCCTCCTCGTCTTCTTACTCCTCGTCATCGTCAGCAGGATCCGAAGGTGCTAGGCAGGCAGCGAGTAGCAGTGCGGCTGTGGTGGCCAGGGGGGAGCCCCTTTGTTAGCACCATTTTGGAGTTATGAGAGGGCGTTCCTAAGGCCCTGCACCGCAAGACTTGGAAGCGGCATTATATAGATATTTTACGCCTGCAAGAGGGTAGGAGGCGATCAGGTGAGAGCAGGAAAAAGAGGAAGGAAGATGAGAAGGCGTGCCGGATCAAAAAGGTGTCGCGTAATGTGGTGAATTGGACTAGAGCATTTTTGCGTTTAGCAAGTGTATGCGGTCAACATACTCCGGAGCACTACAGGATGTTGCTGGCATATTCACTTTTAGAGGTGTCTTAGATCCATGATGGGTGGGCATGTCTGAATTATGATGAGAGGTTTCGAGACAAGATGGAAGAGAATAAATTATTGTCATGGGGTACGCAAGACATTAACTTATGGCTGACGCATATGTCGGCAAAGGGCGGGTTCTGCTGGGGTTAGTGGGACAAAAGGGGGGACAGCAACCACTGTAGGGATAGGTCGTTCCTTTCAGGCAGGGGGGTTGTGCTGCAGCAGAGAATGGGGGGTGGTGGGGCAGGTGACATTTGTTGGAGGTTTAACAATTCCACTTGCCCATTTCCCGACTGCAAATTCCATCATGTTTGCTCTGTATGTAGCAGGGGACACTCAGCAGTCAAGTGCAGTAAAAAAGGGGCCACATTGGCCCCTTTGCCTGTCCCCAAGCAATAAGGACTTATTCGGCTTGGCTCCTACTCCGATACGGGTAGAGGCCTTAAGGCCTTGGCTTTGGCGGTACCCGAGGTGTGGGGATCGGGGGGTATTAGAGTTGGAGTTTCAATGTGGTTTTGTGATACCGGTACAAGGAAGTGTTTTGGCATCGAAGGCGCGCAATGTGCCCTCCATATGGCGCTTCTCAACCATTGTGCGGGATAAGTTGGCTGTAGAGCTGGAATTAGGTAGAATTGTGGGTCCATTTATGGAGCAGCCTTTCCTGAATTTGGTGGTTTTCCCCCTTGGAATCATACCCAAAAAAGAACCAGGGACATTCCGGCTGATTCATAACTTGTCTTTTCCATTAGGAGCGTCAGTGAACGATTACATCCCTCGAGAGTTGTGTGTGGTTCACTATGCTTCTTTGACTTGGCAGTGGATTTGGTTAGAAAATGTGGTCCTGGGGCCTTGATGGCAAAAGTAGATATTGAGTCAGCTTTTCATTTGCTGCCAGTGCACCCTTCAGTGTTTCATCTGCTAGGTTTTCATTTTGAGGGCGAAATGTATTTTGACAAATGCATGCCTATGGGCTGCTCAGTTTCTTGTGCCTATTTCAAAAGGTTGAGCACGTTTTTGCATTGGGCGCTTGTCCAGAAGGGAGGCAGGTCGAATCTGGTACATTATTTGAATGATTTCTTGTTTGTCAGAGCAGCACAGTCGGCGGTGTGCCATGATCTCCTAGAAGGGTTTGTTGAGTTGTCCCGCGAATTGGGCGTGCTGTTGGCTTTGGGTAAGATGGAAGGCCCGGCGACGGGGATCACATTTTTGGGGGTGGAGTTGGATTCGGTGGAGATGGTTGCTCGTCTTCCTCCAGAGAAGGTGTCGAGGCTACGGGTGATGGTGGCAACTGTGTTGGCTTCCAGTAAGATAACACTGAGGGAGAGGCAGGCCTTGTTAGGTTCTCTGAATTTTGCTTGCAGGGTCATTCCGATGGGCCAGGTGTTTTCGCGCAGCTGACGTTGGCTACGTCGGGAGTGCTTAAACTGCATCACCGTATTAGGGTGTCGAGGAGTATGCGGGTGGATTTGGCGGTTTGGGATGTTTATTTGGCAGACTTCAAAGGGATGTTGGTTTTGATGGAGGCCGAGATCTCTAGCGTAGACTTACAACTATTTACGGATGCGGCAGGTGGTGCAGACTTGGGCATTAATTTTCAGGGGTCGTGGTGTGCTGACCATTGGCCACAGTCTTTGTGTGAATCTGGTTTAAACAACAACATAGCGTTCCTGGAACCTTTTCCCATTTTGGTGGCATTGGAGTTGTGGCCTGATAGGCTTCGCAACCGCAAGATAGTTTGGTGGTGCGATAATGCGGTGGTGGTCAGCATGGTTAATCATTATGCACCACATTGTGTCTACATAGCAGCGTTAATGAGGGAGGTGATATTAGCCTGTTTGCATCTGAACGTGTCCGTGAGGGCCCGGCATATCCCGGGATGTACTAACAAGATTGATGACTCTCTTTCCCGTTTCAAGTGGGACCTGTTCCAGACTTTGGCAACAGAAGCGGACGCTGAGAGATTTGTGGTCCCAGAGCAATTGTGGCAAGTTGGTCAACGGAGATGCTGAATCTGCTGAGGAGTTCTGTGTCGACGGCAACGTGGTCAGCGTATCGTCATGGTTGCAACAAGTAGTGGACTTCTTGGTGGCGCGAGGATGGCAGTCTGGTCTGGTGTCCGACTAGCTCATTGGACAGTATGTAGTGCATGCTGAGGCCAATGGGGTCTCCAGATCAGAAGTGCGAACTCACTTAGTAGGGTTTGCCTTTTTTGCCAGAGCCATGAGATGGGGCTACCAGGCGGGGGGGGGGGGGGGGGAGCGTTCTTGGCCCGCAGGCTGCTGCAGGGGTGGGAGCATTCTTAACCAACCCCTTGGGACTCCAGGCATCTGATTATGCACGAATTGCTCCTGAGACTCTGCGCGGCTTTACCCATGGTGGCGATGTCACCTTATTTATTTAACCAGTTTTGTATACCACCTTATCCTTCAATCAAAGTGGTTGACAAGACAACAAAGGCTTACATATTGAGGGTATGGGAAAACAAAAACGATACATTACAAAATAAATACAAAACAAAACAGTATGTTCTAATACTATATCATAGTGAAATTAAATATACATAATGGTTAATTTAAGTTATTTCACCAAATGATTCTATAAAGAAAAGGGCGCGGGCAGGGTCCCGGCGACCGGAGTTAACCGGGTATTCAGCCTGGCGCGGTACCCTGTGCGCGCACAAGTAAAGGAGTTGGGGAGGGGAATGCAGTGTGGCAGCGAGGACGCTAGTGCGTCCTTTAAAATGATTGGCTCTGCGCACGCGATTGAGCGTGCGAGAGCCAATCAGGCTCTGGGGCAGGACATGTGCTCAGCCGGCGGCGGCGGTGGCTGAGCACATGCGAGAGAGCCTGGAGCGTGGCGGGAGCGTTGCGGCTGGTGGCTATCGGAGCTCGGGGACGTCTAGGACGGCGGCAGCGGTGTAGAAGGGCCTCGATCGGTGGCCAGTAGAGCGGGGAGCTGCTGAGTCGGGAGTCGTGTTGGGGACAGCAGAGGGAAGCAGGCTCGTGTGTGCAGGCGAGTTGGGGAGTGCTGGGGGTTTTGACAGCTAAATTTAGCCTGGGGGTGGAGGCCCGAGCGAGTGCAGGGCCGGGATAACTCATATCTAAAAAAAAAAAAAAAAAAAGAGGAAGACAAGAGGTGCAGTTAAAAAAAAAGAAAAAGAAAAGGAGAAATAAAAGGAGTTTAAAGGCAAGAGCTGGCAGCCATTGGAAAGAGATACGGCACCCAAGAGGACCCAGCTGAGCAGAGGTTGAGGGAGCAGGGGCGGGGGAGTGGACAGGGGTAAAGGGGGAAAAAGGGGTTGGGGGATGGACCGGGGAAGAGCGGGGGGTTCGCAGAGGACTGGGGAGCCCCCAGTGGTTCAAAGGGGTGGAGGAGAGGCAAGGGGTCCGGCCCGGGGACGACGTTCCTCCCCAGGAGTGTCCAGGAGGGGCAGCGGATTTAGGGGTCGTGGAGCTCAGCCACCAGCAGTGAGAGGATTGGCTGGGGAACTTGCTTCGGGCAGGGGAGGTGTTAGGCATGAAGGGACCTCCGTAGGGGCAACAACAGAGCCTGGCAGGGGGGAGTGTGTGGAGCCAGGGCGGGGGATGGGGGCTGGTCCCAGTTTTGGGGGGGAAGGGTTCCGGGGGGGGGGTTGACATGCTGGGGTACGGTGCCTACGGCAGGGATGGGGGAGGTTCGGTGACTATGGGAGGGGTGCAACGGGGGGGCTAGGTTCTTCAAGGACTGCGTGGGTGGGAGCTTGGCAACCAGCATGGGCTCCGGGGTTTCCTTCTCCTGGTTTTCCTTTTGTCTCTTCGCAGGCACCTGCGGTGTCATTGCCGGGATTCACATCTGGGACAGGCGAACCTTCGCAGACGACATCGAGGGATGCGGTGCCCAGGGCGGTGCAGGAGAATCGGTCAGAGACACGAGGAGACAGCGCGCGACAGATGAATGAGAATCTACAACAGAACAGGCTGTGCCAGTCAACGCCAAGCGCGGCGGTGGGAGTGGAGACGGGTGAGTCAAGGGCAGCTGGAGGGGGCGGAACAGGAAGGGGGCAGTACGCGGAGGGAACGTTCGGGAAAGGCGAACAGGAAAAAGAAACACGTCTGTCGTCGACGGCATAGTTCGGATTCTTCTTCCTCATCATCTTCGGGTTCGTCAGTGGCGTCTTCGAGCGAAGGAGGCGCGATGTTAGGGGTACAGGGTCAAGAAGGGGCGGTGAGTATATCGGGGGGTGGTAATACTACTTCGGCAATGTTGTCGGAGTTATGGGAGGGCGTCCCGAGGAAGTTAAGGTACAAAATTCAAAAGCGGAAATATATTGATATTTTTCGTTTGCTAGAAGGGTGGAAGAGGTCGGGAGAGAGCAGGAAAAAGCGGAAAGAGGACGAAAAGGCCGGTCGGATCAAAACATTTTCTCGGTCAGTGGTAAACTGGGTGAGGGCCTTTTTGCGGTTGGCGAGCGTTTGGGGTCATCATCGCCCGGACCAGTACGGTATATTATTGGCCTATGCGGATTCGATTCTGGAAGCCTCGCAAGCCCATGAGGGATGGGCGTGGCTTAACTATGACGAAAAATTTCGAGACAAGATGGAGGGGACCAAGGGCTTAACATGGGGTATGCAGGATATCAATCTGTGGTTGACACAGATGTCGGCCAGAACGGGGGCTGGTATTGGGAGTGGGGGAAGGGGTGGGTCGGTGCCCACCATAAGTGTGAGTCGTTCCTTTTGGAGCGGAGGCCTCATCTTACAGACAAAGGCAGCAGGAAGTGGGGGCGGGGATGTTTGCTGGCGGTATAAGAAGTCCGTTTGCCCCTTCCTAGACTGTAAGTTCCGGCATGCTTGCTCAAGCTGCGGGGGTGTCCACTCGGCGGCAAAATGTGTTAAGAAAGGGGCAGCGGCCGCTCCCAGTGCGGCAGCCAAGTTGTGAGAAGGGATTCGGATTGGCCCCGTCCCCGATAAGGGTGGAGGTGTTAAGGGAGTGGCTGGGGCAATACCCGAGGAGGAACGATAGGGAATTTCAGTTTGGATGGAGGCAGAGATTTCCAGTGAAGATTTGCAGCTTTATTCGGATGCTGCGGGGGGAGGGGGGTAGGCTTGGGCATTTACTTTGTGGGAGCATGGTGTGCTGACAGATGGCCGCAGGCGTGGTACGCAGCTGGATTGGTGAGGAATATTACTTGTTTGGAGCTGTTCCCTATGTTGGTAGCACTGGAGTTGTGGCCAGATTGGTTCAGGAATCGTCGGGTGTTATGGTGGTGTGACGACGAGGCGGTGGTCAGCGTGGTGAATTATTACTCTCCTCGTTGCCTACAGGTAGCGTCGTTAATGCGGGCCTTAGTTTTGGCATGCCTGCGCTTGAATGTCAGATTGAGGGCACAGCACATACCGGGTCATACTAACGGAATTGCTGATGTTCTTTCCCGTTTGCAGATGGAGCGGTTTCGGAGATTGGCACCGGAAGCGGACAGGGTCGGGTGCGCGGTCCCGTGGAACTTGTGGACCTCTGGCCTGCAGAAATGAAGAATCTCCTGCAGAATTCGGTGGCGGAGCGGACTTGGGAGGCGTATCGGCAAGGTGGGAGTAGAGTGTCTCAGTTTTTGTTGGCCCGGGGATGGAAGTAGCGGATCACCTACTTGGGCAATATATTGTTAGTGCATTTAGATGCTTCTGTTTTGTCAGAATTTATTTTTAAGTTGTTGTTATTAAGCCAATCATTCATATCAGTCAAACAGTTATTAATTTTTGTTGTATCAAAGGTATTTTGGTCAATTATAGTATAAACCATAATGTCATCAGCGTATAAATGATAATTAATTTCATGTAGATTAATAATTTGACATATGGGTTGAATATAAATATTAAAGAGAATAGATGATAAAGCTGAACCTTGAGGTATGCCTTGTCCAATCGAAAATTGAGAGGATTTTTTGTCACCATATTTTACTAACTGCGTACGATTAGTTAGATAAGAGGCAAACCATTTTAATGTATTGTTGCATAAGCCAACATCTTGTAGACGTAACATTATTGTGTGAGACACAATATCAAAAGCTGCTGAGACATCGATGAAGATTAACAGAAATAACTTTTTTTTTTTTGTGGTCCGATATCATTCCAAGGCCTGCATGCAGGGATCAACGGCACTGGTCACGGGGATTGGCGAAGATTAATCACCAAATTGGCCACTGGGTCTGTGAGCAACGGAGTTATCCGATTATGCATTCCTGGGTGGAGGTTGACTGTGCGGATTTGTATCGGCAGGATGGAGTGCATTTATTCCGGGTGGGATTAGATTTGCTGCTCAATGACTGTCAGGAGGCCTTGGAATGTGTGGTTTGGCAGGATACTCGCTGGTCGCAGCTTTGTGGGGGGGGGGGGTGGCTCAGGGACGTTGACGTCACCTGCGCCGGTGGCGGGATCCCGGAGGTTTCTGGGGTCCGGAGCCTTGGGCAATACTTGGGGCGGGGATTGGGTGCTCCTGACCCGGACAACCCCTGGCCGGCTTTTGCTAATGATACGGCGAGGTCGGTGGAAAGGGGGTGGGGGGTAGATAAGCTTGCTGTTGGCTTGTCCGCAGCAGAAGCGGAGATGATGACACCTTGCTAATTGCATGGCTGGTGAGGTATTCGTTATGCTAGTTGGATTGTTATGAGGATTATTGTTGGAATAATGTGTTGAAAAAGTTATGGATGTTAATAAAGCTGCGACCAGTTAATTCCCAATGGCTTGTGTTGTGTTTTTGTGACAAGTGGGGTGGAGGAGGGGGAATGAAGGGGGGATGGCTGAAGCCAGGGAGCGCCGGGTCCGGGTTACCCCGGTTACTCAGCATTGAATATTAGCATAAAAACTTTAATGTGGAGGGTCTATGCCAAAGTCTTCCGTGCAGAGATGTCAGTATAAATGTTGTCAAAATCTCTATGTTTCGTTCAACTTTAACACATTTAAAGTGAAGCTTCTCTGTCACTATTTTTTATTTTTTATTTTATTATTCACCCGGTTTCAAAAGGTCTCAGACTTCTTGTAGCACAGCTATTGGACTAAACGCCCTGCTGCGTGTGCTGGATCGCATCAACGACCTGTCTCAGAAACCGTTTTTTTTTTAAAGTTAACACAGCCTGTGCTCCTCTTTACTAGATATGCTTTTCTATACCGATACATATATGTTAAGAACTATTTTGTTGAGTCCATCACTTAGCTGTAAAGTTTATATAGTCTGGAGTCAGCCGCTGTGTATATCTTCGATCCCAAAGATCCCGACGCTCTTACAGGGCACCTCTGAGGCGTTTCACTGCCTACAGTTTCTTCAGGGGATCCTTATATAACACCCTTTTAGTGCTCTAAAAAAACAACAAACGTGACAACCCTTTAGCTTCCCTTCGTCCCAATCAGACTATTGTTATACAAAGTAAAGTTTAAAATATTAATCTAAAAGATGTTTCTTTCGTTTCACTTACTATAAATAGCGATGCTGCCCGCGTCTAGCTTTTCTCTGAATGGCATCCATCCTGGAGTGACTTGTCTTCCCAAAAAACACCGCGCATGCGGACTATACTAATGCCTCCATTTTTTATAGCAGCTAAAGCAATCAGTACTTCATGATCCCAGCTGATCACCTCTTATCCTATCAGACCTTAAATAATTAAAGATGAAATTTTTATCTTCCCATTAAAATGGCTCCATAAATCCACATGAGTATAAACAGAAAGATGAGTATTACAGTCGCCACAGCAAATGTGTTGACTTCATATGCAAGTTTTCCAATCTATAGCGATATTCAACCCTGAAGGGATCACCGTGTTTAATTTAAAGATCCACCGTTGTTCCTTCACTAAAAGGGTCTCATCCAATGTCCTACCTCCACGTCCTTCTACTATTTGTTGAATCACGATGCAGCGAAGTTGTTCAAATGTATGACTCAACGCCAAACAATAAAGTATAAATGTTGTGGCTAGAGTATGGTGCAGAGAGTCTGCACTCAAATGTTTATTTAACATTGTATTGAGGATTTACCGCTGAGTGGTCTTCCATAGTGCAACTCCCCTTCTTCTGACTTTTGGCACCAAGGCTTGGCACCAATCTTTCGGCACTATAACAAATATTTTTCTCATGTCTCAGTTGGACCTCAATTCTCCTAGACAATGTTTGGATCACATAAACCACAGTGTATGGAGCAGACATCACACTTGCTAGACTGGGAACCTAGAGTATGCAAGTTTACCTGCTTTCTTTTCTTTGTAGCAGCAGACCCTTATGCTGTCTAAAGTTTTGCCAATTTTCCTGCTAATAGAGCAGGCCCTGATTGACATTTTGCTGTAGCATTAACAATTTTTCTCCTCATATGTCAGCCTGATGCAGAGGAGACAGTTTTCATAACCATTTAGCTGTTACAGTGAAGACACATTTTAAACTTTGGCTTGTCTTTATATATACTGAAGAGGATGTTAGCCATTGTACTCAATAGTTTTGTCAGAGACAAAAATAAAAAAGGGACTTCCATTTGGTTTTTGGGAGAGAAAAATTAAAGATAATGTTTAATTAAAAAAAGACTAAGCAACAGAGGTGAGCGAGATATATGAACATGCCCATTCTGAAATGGAAAAGAATAACAGGGGCATCCATAGGGGCTTGATGTGTTGAAAGGTGTATGTATGCTCAGAAAAATTTTCTAGTTGTTTCTGAGCTCTGAGAAAGAAAGTTCATGTCAGCACCATTGTTTAATGGCGCTATTTGTGTAGCTTATTCACCTTGCTTGTTGACAGAGAAGCAGAAATATTTTAAATGTTCAAATATACATCCATATTTCCCAGCATATAGTGGTCCAACAAAAACAGCGTTCAAAGTTCATGGGTACTTTTTTACCTGCATATGCTGTAGCTATTTTTCAAAGGGAAAGTATGTCGGTCAAACTATTCGCACAGGCAACTACTGAAAATTACACTAATAAAAAGTACATGTTTTAACTTCATATTCACCAATGCGTGAAATCAAAGCTTAATAATAAAAATAATTCGTGAACTAGGCTAAAGCAAAAAAAAAAGGCATAAAAATGATGAAACTACTATGCATGATTGTCTAGTTTCACTGCCCTGAATGACCCTGATTTTGGCTGATCTCAGAAGATAAGCAGAGTCAGACCTGGCTATTACTACAGTAGGACTACCAAAAGGGACTTGCTATTGCTGAAGAGAAATCTGCACTTGTAAGTAATTAATTACCTGCTGGGAAATTCTCTAAATCCTGGGGAAAAGGGAATTCTTGGGGTTAAAGTTGATAAATCTGTCTATTTCAGAATTCAGTGTTTTTGTTAAATCAGTCAGGGCTTAGTACCATCAGAGAGCTTTCAGTTAAAATTAAAGTCAGTCAGGGCTTAGTACCACCAGACAGATTTTCATTTAAATCAAATCAGAGTATACCTTAGCATAGAATGTAGAATAGGGTAAATCATCTTTAAGCAGAAAGAAAGAAATTGTTTCTAGAAACGTTTACAAAGAGTTCTTCCAGTTAGGAGGCAAGAGACCTGTGAAATTGTTTTAAATAGGTATTAAAGCCAAGAGACAGATCAAAGAGACAATTTGCAAGGCTTTGTCTATCAAACCAAGGGCTGTGTGACTCACTCAGGAAATTGTTAAGAGATTACCTTACTACACAGTCAGGGCACTGTGTAATAAGCCAGCTTTCACTGTTCATTCCCTCCCACCCACCCCAGGCATAATCTTAGCTTTAGAGACTCTTAAACCTATTAAAAGGAAAGAAATGGTCAAATTCACTTTCTGGTTCAGCTGGTTATCTTCACCAGGAATAGATTAATAAAGGCTCTGAAATTAACTAAACTTGAGGTGAACAAAGTCCCTTAAACGTATTAGGTATAGTTAAATTTGTACAAGTTGCCCTAGAAACTTTAAGTGAACAACTTAAATAGCTAAACAAAACCTTAAAACTAAGATGCAGACAGCAGTCCAGCAGCGAGATGGGGGCTATCCAGTCTTTTGCATTGAGTATCACATGTTCGATTTTCTCCCAGTTGGTAAGGGGTCTTACGAGTGCACTAGGTGCAAGGAGCCCTTTACTTTCAGGGAACGAGTTTGATCTCTGGCGGCTAGAGTAACAAACTTGAAAGATCTAAGGAAGACAGAGAGGTATAAAGACGAACCTACAGAGACAGAGTACTGAAATCCTAACTCTAGTCTTGCAACCTCTCAGTTGCCATGGAAGAGAGGTTACGTGAAAGAAGAGCATCACCTTGGTGTGGCAGGAAGTGATCTTGCAGCCAGGATCTGTCCTCCAGGTGATGTAAAACCCTCTCACACCAAGGAGGTTTCTCCATGGACATATGCCCATGAGGGAAGGGTTAGAACGGCCGTTATAGTTGGCAATTCAATCATTAGGCAAGTAGATAGCTGGGTGACTGGTGGACATGAGGATCGTCTGGTAATATGCCTGCTGTAGTGGACCTCATGTGCCACCTAGTCAAGGGAGAAGCCTGCTGTCTTGGTATATGTTAGTAGCAATGACATAGGAAAATGTGGGAGGAAGGTCCTTGAGGCCAAATTTAGGCTTTTAGGCAGGAAGTTGAAATCCAGAACCTCCAGGGTAGCATTCTCTGAAATGCTTTCCATTCCACACGCAGGACCCAAAAGGCAGGCAGAACTCTGGAGTCTCAGTAAAAATGGGTGATTTCAATTACCCAGGTATAGACTTTGCCAATGTCACAGCAGGACATGCTGGGGAGATAAAGTTTCTAGATGAAATAAATGACTGCTTCTTAGAGCAGCTGGTACATGAACAGATAAGAGGGGAAGCTATTTTGGACCTAATCCTTTGTGGAACACAGGATCTGGTGCAAGAGATAAGGGTGTTTAGGTCACATGGCAATAGAGATCATAGTACGATCATATCTGATGTAATAAATGGAGGAAGGACAGCAAGGAAATCAACAGTACTACCTTTGAACTTTCAAAAGGAGACTATGATAAAATGATGAAAATAGATAAGAAAAAACTAAAAGGAGCAGCTGCAAAGGCTAAAGATTTACATCAACAATGGGCATTGTTTAAAAATACTATATTCGAAGCACAGAATAGATGTTTTCCATGCTTTAAGAAAAGTGGAAGGAAGTCCAAAAAACTGCCAGCATGGTTTAAAGGTGAGGTCAGAGGCTGATGCAGCCAAAAAAAGCATCTTTCAGGAAATGGAAAAAGGAGCCAAATGACAAAAATGAGAAACAACATAAGCACTGCCAAGTTAGATACAAGACATTGATAAGGCAGCAAAGAGAGAATCTGAAAAAAAAGCTTCCCATGGAAGCAAGAATGCATAATAAAAATGTTTTCAAGTACACTCATAGCAAAAAACCTGTGAGAGAGTCAGTTGGACCATTAGATGATAGAAAGGTAAAAGAGGCGCTGAGAGAGGACAAGGCCATAGCAGAGAGACTAAATGAATTCTTTGCTTTCAGTCCTTACTGAAGAAAATGTAGGGAAGTTATCCATGCATGAAATGGTATTTAAAGATGATGTATCAGAAGAATTGAAATTGCAGACCTACTATTAGTAATCTGCAAACTATCATTAAAATCATCTATATTACTTGAAGATTGGAGAATCACCAATGTTATGCCAAATTTTAAAAAGAGTTCCAGGAGTGAGCCAGGAAATTACAGACCAGTGAGTCTAATGTCAGTACCAGGGGAAAAAGGTAAAAACCATTATAAAGAACAAAATTACTGAACATGTAGATAGTCATGGTTTAATAGGAGAAAGCCAACATGGATTTAGCCAAGGAAGGTCTTGTCTTACTAATCTGCTATATTTTTTTGAAGATGTAAATAAACAGGTAGACAAGGTGAGTCAGTTAATATAGTATATCTGGATTTTCAGAAAGCCTTTGCCAAGGTCTCTCATGAGGGACTCTTGTTGAAATTAAAAAGTCATGGAATAGGAGGTAGTGTTCTGTTGTGGGTCAGGAACTAGCTAAAAGATAGAAAGCAGAGAGTAGGGCTAAATGGTCAATTTTCTCAGTGGAGAAAGGTGAATAGTGGAGTACCCCAGGGATCTGTGCTGGGCCTGCTGTTTTGTAACATATTCAAAAATGACCTGGAAAAGGGAATAACAAGTCAGATGATCAAATCTGCAGATGACAAAATTATTTAAAGTTGTTAAAACACAAGAGGATTGTGAAAAATTGTAAAAGGATCTTGATAAATTGGAAGACCAGACGTCCAAAAGGCAGATGAATTTTAATGCACCTAGGAAAGATTGACCCAAACTATGGTTACGTAATGAAAGGCTCCGCATTAACCTTTCATTACGCATTAACCAGGTAAACAATTTAGGCATCATTGTGGATAATAAGTTGAAAACCTCTGCCCAGCGTGCAGGGGCAGCCAAGAAAGAACATAGAATGCAAGAAATCATAAGGAAAGGAATGGAGAATTAAACCAAGGATATTATAATGCCTCTATACCACTCCCTGGTGCACCCGCACCTTGAATATTGTGTGCAATTCTGGTCACCATATCTCAAAAAGGATATACAAAATTAGAAAAGGTACAGAGAAGAGCCACCAAAATGGTAAAGGGGATGGAAGGATACCCTTATGAGGAAAGTTTTCAAAGGTTAGGGCTCTTCAACTTGGAAAAGAGACGGCTGAGGGGAGATATGATAGAGGTCTATAAATTAATGAATGGAGTGGAACAGGTAAACGTAGATAGGTTGCTTACTCCATCAAAAAGTAGGAAGACTAGGGGACATGCAATGAAGCTACAATATAACCCATTTAAGAGTAATAAGAGAAAATATTTTTTTACACTTCACGTAATCAAACTCTGGAATTCGTTATCGGAGGGTGTAGTAAAAGTTGCCAGAACATAAGAAATGCCATACTGGGTCAGAGCAAGGTCCAACAAGCCCAGTATTCTGTCTCCAACAGTGGCCAATCCAGGTCACAAGTACCTGGCAGGTTCCTAAAAAGGCACACACATTCCACAATGCTTGTCTGGGGCAAGCAGTGGATTTCTCAGGTCCCCTTTAATAATGGTTTATAATAATGGTTTCTTCAGGTATTTGTGACCTGGATTGGCCACTGTTGGAAACACAATACTGGGCTTGATGGAGCTTGGTCTGACCCAGTATGGCATTTCTTTTCAGGTGCTGTAGGCTTATTGTGCAGAAGAAAGGCCTGGCAATCTAGTTCCGGTCACACCTTGCCAAGAAAACTCAGGGGCTGGATCGCCAAAAGTCAGCATTAACTCAACGGCACACATATTCACTCGCTGAAAACCAATAAACATGTTATTCTGAACTTTGGTAGACTCAAAGATGTTGATATTTAGATCCCTTAGCCAAAGGGAGGCCAGTCGGCTAAGGGTGTTGATCACATTATTCAGTGGCACTATCCAGATAGCCCTGCTGAATATGCCCACAAATTGCCCTGCCAACACTTATCTGGTTAGCATTTTTTAGCTGGCGCCTATCCTGGTGACTTAGACTGTATGAAAAGTTGACCTAAGTTACAATTCAGATAAGCGTCGACTGAAAATCTGCTAACTAAATAAGTGTAGGCACTTATCCAGATAGAGCTATTCAGTCCCAACATTCACTGGCAGCTCCTATCCAGATACTGCCACTTAATATCCCACCAATATTTAAGCATCACGACTGGCCACCGTGGCATTGAATATCAGCCTCAAAAGGTTTAAGATTATGAACTTATCTGTCAAATCTCAGAAAGAAAAAGATCTATTTTGTCTCTGGCTAAACAAGAAGTCAGCAAAATTGGGCCAATGTAACCTTCAAAATGGAATGATTATTATTATTATTATTATTGCTGAGGTTGCATGCCAACCATCTGTGTGGTTTACAAAGAACATTCATAATTATCAAATTAAAACAAAACATAAAACATTTTAAAAGAGAAAAAGAAATAAGCCAAATTAAAATCAAACATAGCTGCATCTTGATGATAAAACTGATAGAACAGATGGGCTTTTATCTTTTTACAAAATGAGAACATATCTTTATTTAGACGTACATTCTCAAATAGCAGATTCCTGACAAAAGGCACAGCATGAGACACTGCCTGCCTGAGCAACAGATGGAAATCTCAGTAGATCTTCTGTACTACTTCACAAGGATCAGACATTATATCAGACAAAATGAGTAAAAGACTCATTCTGTATGGGCAAATAAATGGCCGTAAAAATTAGAAACAGACTTTTACACATCTTGCAGCTATAGGCAACCAATTGAAAAAAAGTAATGCTGGTGTAATATGATCAGATTTCTGAATTCCAGTAATAAATTGTGCAGCTGAATTTTTTGAACCATTTGTAATGAATTCAAATATTTCTCTGGAAGACCAAGATAAATTACATTACAGTAATCAAGATAAAGTAAAATAAGAGAATGAACAACAATGCAAAATGTGTAATACTCGAAGAAAAGGCCATATTCAGCACATTATAATCACAGTGTAATAGGACAGTGGGATGAAATGAAACAGTCATTTTGACAGTATACATTATCTGCCTATCCTCAATCCTTTGGCGTTCCACAGGGATCCATCCTTGCTCCCACTCTCGTCAATCTTTTCAAGTCCCCCTTGGCTCTTTTCATTTAGTATCTAAACATAAGATCACATTTTTATGCTGATGACATTCATCTGATTACTGCCCATGATTCCTGGACCCTTTCTTTTGAAGCAGACTTAGACAATCTTGGTGCGATAGTAACTTGACTCAAATCTCACAAAATGATACTAAATTTTAAAAAAAACAGAGGTACTATGAACTCCCACAATGACAACTTACCCCCTATCAATCCAATATATCTGGCTCTCTTGTTAACCGAGGATAGTGTACGCAGCGGACCCCTCCGCTCAGTACCCCACCCCCACCCCCCTCTTGCCAACACCCCCAGGCTATTTATAACCCCACATTAATAACCAAACCAAACACAGTGCTGGAATTCAACTGGCCGCAGCTTTATTTATCAACACAACTTGAATCAACAACATACTTATCAAAGCCCACCCATCCGCGGACACAGGTATCACCCACCATATGACTAGCAAGGTGACTTCCTTTTACTTCATCCGCGGATAGGTCTCCGGCTATCTGCAATACCCACCCCCTCTTCCGGCTTCGCCATGCTACTAGCAAAAGCCCCCAGGGGTTCTCCGGGTCGGGGGTACCCCACCCCCACCCTAGGTATTGCCCCGGCTCCGGACCCCGGAAACCTCCGGGATCCCACCAACCACCGGCCCCCCCCCCCCAGCTGCGACACCCCAAACTCCCCCCTCAAGGGCGGGTGGGTGGGAACGCCGTCCCTATCCTCCGGAGCCACGATGGACAATGATTCTCTCTGTCCCTCGTGCTTCAGTCGCCCCCTTATTCCTCTCCTCCCATTGGCTCCCGCTCACGTCCATTCACAGCGGGAGCCAATCCCCCCGCAGATGCCACCCTGGTGCTCACGTCGTCGCCGACGCTCACAGACGTCCACGGACAGCGGCGTGGGTCCCTGCCCCGCTCCCCCGGTTACCCTGGCCATGCGGGTACGAGGCCCCACAGCCATCCTTTTCTTTTAAGACTTCTATCTGATCCCTTGGAGCACTATTTGATGAGTAGCTCTATTTTCCCCCTGTATCTCTAATACCAAAAGAAATTGTTTATTTTCCCTGTGACAAATCAAGGCAATAAAGCCATTCATCGATAACCAAGCCCTCAAGACTCTGCTTCACACACTTGTGGAACAAAGTTGACTACTGCAATTCATTATTAGTAGGCATTTCCCAACTCCAACTGACTACAGACAATACAGAACCCTGCCAACAAAATGCTATATAATGCCAGACATTTTGATCATGCCACACCTTTTCTATGTAAACAACATTTGCTCCCTGTTTTCTTTCATAATAAATTCAAGGTTTTATCACCTTCTATTCATATCTCATTCCCTATTGCCGAACCTGTGTCCTCTGATCAACTAATAACTACCTGGTTATTCCAACAAAGTAGGTACCACATTTATAGATCTATCTATCTATCACTTTCATGTTTCAGACCTTTATTTATAGAATTCACTACCCATTGAACTTCACTTAGAATCACCCCATACAAAATTCAAAGCAGGACAATAAACTTAGTTCTTCACCCAAGCTTTTAAAGAGTAAGTTGGAAACAACTCTTGATATTTTTGTCTCATACCCTAATGTACCTATAGCACAAGTTCAGTTGTCTTCCAGTTGCAGCCTTTGTGCTATTATTACCCCATCCTTATGTTTTTTCACTTTGTTTTTTTCTGTCCAGTGTATTGTTCTGTTTCTGTCTCTTATGTTTTTGTTTCTTATATGTTGCAGTATTTGAATTGTGGTTACTGTAAACCGCTACAATGCCTACGCCATTATACACATTCTACAAATACATAAATAAATATCTGTGCTAGAACTAGGGCATACATAATCTAAGTCACAGCAATTATCCTTCCATTCTATGCTATAGCTTCAAACTCCTTTTTATACGCTATCACTTATTCAACCTCCATATATACTATATGTACAGTAAGTCACAAAATTAAATTTAATCTGTAAATAGCACTTAAATTGGGACTCAAATATGTTAACATGAGGCTCCATAAGATCTTAGAACTACCTTCTCCCTTTTTGTGACAATAAGCTTTAAACATTTAGGAAAATATATTTTGAAAATTCTGTCTTTATTAGTGAAAAGAGTTAAAGCAGCCTCAAGGGACCAAATCTTACAGGGTTTGAACAAACAAAAAGTAGCACTTGGAATAGTCTGAAGGGGCATATGGTATAGCATTAGAAGCTTCAGAAAACAGGTGTTCAAATGAAAACAAAACAGCTGGGGTCTCCTAAGAAAGGATATAGTTATAGAATAATAGAAAAAAGAGGGTCAAAGAGTTATTCTACAGGCAAAATCGACTTTTTTTACAGGCAGATTTCACTTCTACCACAGAGAAAATGGAGACAAACAGCCAACTTAAAAATCTACAACAGACAATGCCTAAGAATGCAAAAATAAAAAAGAGAGCCCATGAGAAATAATAAAGTACAAAACTTATGAGCAAACTGAAGAAAAACAAAAAAACAAGTGATAAAAATCAAAACCATAAAGAAACACCAATACACTACCAGACTCTCTTATACCTCTGAGATATATGGGCCAAAGAGCTAATATTAAGGGCTGAAATGCCCTAATGCCCTAGAAATAAGACACACAGGAAAAATATCAGAGAAAAAGGACCAAATTAGGGAGGCACCCCCCCCCCCCCCCCCGGGGGGGAATAAAGGCCAAACTCAAAAAAATTATGGAAAAGGGATAAGAAAACTTCCCTGAGAAATAAGGGCCAAAATGTCAAAATGAGACACAGGACAAAAACATACAGAGAAAAAACAACATCAGGAAAGATTCTCCTCTGAAAATTAAATGAGAAAGAGCAAAATCATGGACAGATAACCCCTTTAATCAAGAAATAAGAGACAAAGGATAAAAACACCAGGACAATGAATTAAAATAGCTGATTCATACAAAAGACTGAACTTTTAGATACACATCTTACAAGAAATTAGGATGCAGGAAATCAGTAAAAAGAGACTTCTAAAAAAATCAAGGCCTAAACAAACATGTTAATAAAATGACTTTATATACTTTAGAGAATATCTTTGTGTAGGTTGTCTAGGAAGCCAAATAAACATTTGGGCAGAGCACTGAAAACAATGCTAAATTTTTATAAAAATACCCAAAAAAGAAATGTCTCTTAAAAACAGGGAAAGTATAACCATACCATAAACATAGCACAACCCTGAATAAATCAGTCTATTGAAAAACATCTTGATAAAAATGGACCTCAAAAGTATAGAGCTATACAGCTTCCAGCAAAGAGACCCTATAGTAATGATAACTTAAGGATACGAAGCCAGAATTGCTCTTATGTCATCATTGGTCCATAACACGTTCATAACATCCAGAGATACATTTTTCTTTTTTACTTTTTGCATATCAAGTCCAAAACAATTCAAAGTACAGTAGTACCGTATTTCCCGGATTTTAAGTCACCCCTGTGTATAAGTGGCAGTGATGCAATTTGGCATTTGTACATTTAAATACTAGTATAAGTCGCCCCTGGATATAAGTCGCCAGTACAAAAAATAAAGCGAGAGACAATATTGTTGTTTCTTAAAACCGGATTTATTCTGTTTCACTTTCACTTTAAAATAATACTCATTCCACTTCAGATTTGTTCTGTATCACTCTCAGGAAAGCCATTAAACTCCTCTTCTTCTATGTCACTGAGAAATAGTTCCGTAATTTCAGGTGCCAGTTCATGTTCGTTATTGTCTTCTTCTTCGTCTTCATGGTTATCGGGGTTTTTTAGGATCTCAGCCTTCACAAAACCTGATTTGATTACTTTATCACTCAAATCCTCATACCATGCTGTCGCAATCCACCCAGTAACTTCTGCAAACGTGGCAAGGCATATATGGCTGGCAGCCATGAAAATATTTTTTCCGTGGCACACCCAGTTTTCCCATAGGTGACGCAACATAGCTTTGAATCTTCTGTTGACGGAAATGTCAAGCGGTTGAAGCATTTTTGTCATACCACCAGGCAGGAGCAGCTCTACAATGAGGCAAACTGAGGAAGTCGCCTCAGGCAGCAGTTTGCATGGGGCGGTGTCAGCAGGAAAAGCATAGTTACTCACCTGTAACAGATGTTCTTGAGGGAAAGCAGGAATCAGTCCTCATATGGGAGACATCGGTGTCGATGGAGCCCTCGCAGAAGCATCTCCCCAGCTTTCAGAAAAAGTCTTTAGGAGACGCCACCATGCATGAGTAGTCCCCTTCCCGGCCACGGGTGCCATCTTACTCAGTCAGATGACATAGCTAGAGCAGACAAAAAAGATGGCAAAAATTACAGCAACTCCACGAGGAGGAGGGAGGGTTGTGAGGACTGATTCTTGCTTTCCCTGGAGAACACTTGTTACAGGTGAGTGACTATGCTTTCTCCAGGAACAAGCAGGAAGTCAGTCCTCACATATGAGACTCCCTAGCTACAGGCTACCAGGAACCTGTAGAAAAGCACGGCCAAGCCATGATCAGCCACAAGTGAGTCTGAGGAGAGACTCTAAAGAACCCCAGAGTCCAGGGAGAACCATTACTCTGGTAGCCTGAACATAGAAGGGTCAGAAGGTAAGAGTTGCCTAGACCCCGAAGAGATTATAGATTACGGCCTGGCCAAAGGTGATGTCCAATCAGGACTCCCTCTCCAGACAGTGGTGAGCTGCAAAGGTGTGGAATGAGGACCAGGTGGCGGCCAGGCAGATGTCTGCCATAGGAACAGAGTGCAAGTTTGCCACTGAGATTGCCATAGCCCTGATGTTGTGTGCCATGACCCAGCGCTCCAACGAGAGCCCGGCCTGATCGTGGGCGAAGGCAATGTAGTCCGCCACCCAGGTGGACAGGGTTCACTTGGTAACAGCCTCCACAGGCGACTGGGGTCATTGGAAACGAAAAGTTGTGAGACTCTGCGGTGGCCCTGGGTAACTGGTATGTTGCAGGTAGAAGGACACAAACAAGAAAACATCCCATCTGCAGTCCAGGGAACACGCAAACAGAAGCAGGCAAACAAGGTCTCTTGGAAGGTAAAACAGCTTTATTGAGGGTCAAACTGGCCTTCTTCAGGGGACTATGACCACTAGGGACATAAAAATACATAAATAAGCAATCGTAATCAACACAATAATTCTAGAAGCAAAGATGAGCTGATGCTCATTAAAATATGCAAAGATAAAAGAATAAAATTACATAAAAGTGATAATGGTAATAACATTAAAAGTAGTAATATACAAATTAAAATCAAATATAATTCATAAAAACATCCAAAAATGGTCAATGGATGTTAGAAAACATGTACTGTCAGTAGCCCAAATTAATAAAGTAACATATATTTATTTATTTATTTATTTAACATTTCTTATATACCACCTTTCATGATATCAAGGCGGTTTACATTGAACAAACTGAAATTACATTGAACAGGGCATTATAAATTGGAGATGTAAATTATATACCATACATAAAATAACAAGAGGATAAAAACTCACCAAAAGCTAGAAATCAAATGTCATGTACCAACACAGGGTAAGAAAACAGAATGCAGACAGCTAAGAATAAAAAAGGGGATACAGTATATTATGTGACAATTGTAAATATCATCCAAACTAAAATAAAAACAAATTGCAAAGGTATAGGAAGACAAACTATGGAAAAGGAGAGGGGTGCCCAGGAGCAGAGGTGAACGCCACCAGGAAGATGACCTTCTATGAGAGGTAACGCATATGGCGCCAGAGGCTCAAATGGTGGCTCTGTCAGCTGTGTCAAGACCACGTTGAGGTCCAATTTTGCCGGGGGCAGCTGGATGGGAGGTTTAGTGAGTAGGAGGCCCTGCATGAACTGAGTAATGAGGGGCTGAGAAGAGGTTTACCCTCCATAGAATGATGATACACAAAGAGCACACTCAGATGTATCCTGATGAGATGGACTTGAGTCCAGTTTGTGAGAGGTGAAGCAAGTACTGCAGCACTGTGTGCAATTGGCAAGATAATGGGTCAACCCATTGCTCTGTGCACACACTGAGAATCTGCGCCACTTGAAGGCATAGGCCTGTCTCATGGAGTTCTTACGAGAGGCCAGGAGGACTTTCTACATCTCTCTTGGGAGGTTGAAGAGTCTAAGGCTACCTGTTCAGCAATCATGCTGTTAATGTCAAGGACCCCAAGTGAAGAAGGGAGCCCTCCTCCTGGATGAGTAGTCCCGGGGCGTTCCCCAGAGGGCTCGGGAGATCCATCGAGAGGTGGAGCAACAAGGGTAACAAAGGTTGCCTGGGCCACTGGGGGCCATGAGGATCATGGAAGCCTTGTCCCACAGGACCTTAGTGGCATGGGAGTGGAGGCACACCAGAGGGAGCACCTCACCACGTTACTCGAAAGACACCAAGACACCAAGTCAATTACACGTGGTAGTGTAGATGAAAGGATATGTATGTATTACAGCGCAAGTGCGGGCGTTCTTTGAAGTAGAAGTGCTGATACCTGGCAGTTCTTTTGATCGTAGACCTTCTGAATTATAGTGACACATACCTGAATCCCCTGAGGAAGTGAAAAACGAAACACGGCCTGTGTCGGGCTCTCAGGTTTTTAATAGCGAATAAAAGTATCCTTTCATCTACACTACCACGTATAATTGACTTGGTGTCATGGGAGTGGAGGCATACAGGAGGCCCTTCGACCATGAGATGAGGAAGGTGTCCGCTGCTATCTGGGATGGGTGTGGCTGGTGACAGCAGAAGTGGGGCAGCTGAGCATTGGCCAGGCTGATGAAGAGGTCCAGACTTGGGGTGCCCCAGGGTCAGAAGAGCCACTGTGCCACTCTAGTCGCCATTTGTGTGGCTGGAGGACCCTGCTCAGTCTGTCTGCTAGGGCATTGTCCTGACTCGGAAGGTATACCACCCTGAGGAACATTCCCTTACTGATTGTAAACGAGCAGAGGGTTACTACCTCCTGGCAGAGGTGGTAAGAGCCTGTGCCCCCTTGTTTGTTCAGATAGAATATTGCGACCTGCTTGTCTGTTTTGGACCACGTCAAGACCACATTGACTGGTGACTGGTGCTGCAGGTGGTGGTGAAAGGCCCTGAGAGCCTGATACATGGCCCTGAGCTCCAGCAGGTTGATATGCTGCTGGCTCTCTGCCAGGGAACAGTTGCCCTATGTGCAAAGTTCCTTGCAATAAACATCCCAGCCCAGTAAGGAGGTGTCCATGGTTAGGACCCTCTGGAGATTTGGGGACTGGAAGGGCATGCGTTCCTGCAGGTGCTGAATAGCCTGTCACCAATCAAGTGACTCCACTAGAAAGCAGGACACTAAGACTTTGTCCCGGAGCCTGCCTGTAGCTTGTGTCCACTGGGAGTGGAGGCACCACTGGGCCACCCACATGTAAAGGCAGGCGTTGGGAACCACATGGACTGTGGACGCCATGTGGCTCAGCAGGCGGAGCATAGACCACACTGACACTGATTTGTGGTGTTACACCTCAGTGGCTAGGGCCACGAGATGACCTGCCCCGTCCAAGGGGAGACAGGCTTTGGCCTGAAGAGTGTGCAGTCGAGCCCCTTTGAACTCCAAGCCCTGTGTTGGAGTGAGGTGAGACTTTATCATGAATCCCAGATACTGCAGGACACTGATGGTGCAGGGCCAAGGCCTGTTGCACCTCAGTGGCTGTATCTCCCCTTTTGAGCCAGTTGTCCAGATATGGGAAGACGAAGGCCCCTTGGAGACGGAGGTATGTGGCCACTACTGTCAGGCATTTGGTGAAGACTCTTGGTGCGGAGGTTAGACCAAAGGGTAGTACTTTGTACTGGTAGTGGTTGCCCACAACCATGAACGTTAAGTACTGCCTGTGGTGAGGTCAAAGATCCTCGGTGCGGCCAGCAGATAGAAAAAGGCGTGAACCGTGCTGGGGAAAACAATCCTAGAACAGATCCGAGACTTGATGTAGGGGCAAGCGAGCTCAGAAGCGGGAAAGGGACCAGTGCAACTGGAGAAAGAAAAAACAGTTCAATGCACAATTTAATCAACTTTTTCCAGGGAATTAAGACAGACGTCTGTTGGGCTCCACGGAAAAAAAGAGACTGAGTAAGATGGCACCCTTGGGCGGGAAGAGGACCACGGATACGTGCTGGCATCTCCCAAAAGCTTTCTTTGAAAGCTGTAGAGATGCTTCCACGAGGGCTCCTGTGGCGCCAACATCACCCATATGTGAGGACCGACTTCCTGCTTGTTTCTGGAGAAAGGACCAATTAAGTCCTTTAGTTTTTTTTTATTTTACTGCCTTTGCTCTGCCTCCTTTCTTCCCATCTGGGCCCAGCAAATCAGTGCAGTAGGAATCAAAGAGGAGGAGCCAGGCTCGTGTTTTTAATGTGCTGGCACAAGAAATGGATTATCATGCTATCCATGACAAGTAGTGTTTTCTGTCTCTTGAAAAATCCATCCGGCCGCTTATTAAAGCAGCGCTACAGCCATTTCAGCATCATGCTCTCATCCATCCATCCATCCTTTCTCATTCACATCAACAACAACGTTGGTTGGTAGAGTTTCACATGGCATGGTCTTCCTTTTGAATATAAACATAGGTGGCAGCTTCTTTCCATTCGCACAGCAGGCCATCATCACTGTAAAGTGTGTCTTTTTGTGTCCGGTAGTTCTATTATTTATGGTACTAACCCCCTTTTGACTGACCGTTCTCCCTAATGGGATGTCGAAGGTTAAGGGAACCTCATCCATTTTGATTATGAAGTCTGGTGTCAGTGTATATGAGTTCCCTGAAATGCCATACTTTATCCAAGAAATCAGCAGGGAGCTGCTGACACATGGTTGTTCTTTATCTAATGTTTAATTTGTTTCTTATCATAAATCAGACACACCACAAATGACCAGTCTTGAATCCCTCGATATTCATTTCCCTCGTGATATGAACTGCTTTGAATCGCACTTGCACAATGGACAGTACAAGGCCCTGGGCCCTCTGCTCTGTGATGAGCTGAAGACGACATGCTTCTAATTCAGGCCACCATGCTTTGGGCCGCGATTTGCCTTCTTGCTGCATTTCATCAAGGTTCTACGTTCATCTCTTGATAAGTTCAATCTTGTTTAAAGACATATGGATCCTCAAAATGACAAATATCATTAAGCACCATATCTTTAAAAGTAATAATAACTGGGTCCATAATACATGGAGGTACCCATGACGATTTAAGTCATGATGGAATTGTGCTTACAATTTGGATTTTGCTTTAAAAACACTTTCAATTGCAAAGAATTTTGAAATTAATGTGCACATATAGCTCTCAAATTAAACCACTAATTGCACTAGGTGATTACAATCTATCATCATCACCTTCTAATGAGTCCAGAACTTTCCTAAATGCAGTAGAATCGTTAGGTTACCAACAGATAATTAACCAGCCTACGCACCAACATGGAACCACTCCAGATTTGATCTTTTGCTCAGAGCAACTATTTTCACAAAATCAGATTACAGTCCCAAAAACTACTCCAGTACCTTGGTCTGATCATTTCAAATGCTGCTATAGCCCTGAAAAATAATAAAGTGCAAACACGCAGGGCGAAAAATGCACCATGGTATTCAAATGAAATCAGGGAGACAAAACGCATTTTAAGAAAACTTGAGCATAAATGGAGACTAACTAAATCTCAAGATATAAAATTTCTATACGCTAACAAATGATCATAAACAACAATACCATACAAATCTAATAATGAAAGCAGCTAATAAACCAAGCTCCGATAATGATCGCGAACCGCTACTGCGGCTTTGTAAACAAGCCCCATAGTGACTATCAAATAGATCCCCAACTATTTGCGAACTACCTGATAAACAAAAATTCACTTTCGCCAAACAACTTATCTACATCACAAAACCTTGCATCGAATTCAAAAAAGTCTGGAAGGATTTTTCTATACCAAATTCAAAACAAATTGAAAATATAATCAGCACAATTAATACAACTTCCCCAGCTGACCCATGTCCAGTGGAATGGATTAAAAGTACTAAAAATCAAATTAGTTTTCACATTGTAAATATCGTCAACAACTCTTTAAAACAAGGACACTTACCATCTATACTAAAGAACGCTATAATTCGACCAATCTATAAAGGTAAATCACTAGACATGACTGACCCCGAGTCATACCGTCCTATTTCAAGTTTACCTTTTATATCAAAAATTATAGAAAATGTAGTACAAAAACAATTGCAAGATCACATTGACTTACATGCCCCACTAGATATACATCAGCATGGCTTTAAACCAAATCACAATGAGGAAATGCTACTGATTTCTCTCTTTAATAATCTTATAACAGGTCTTGACAAAAACAAATTATTTCTATTAATCTTCATCGATGTCTCAGTAGCATTTGATCCTGTGTCTCACTCAGTAATGCTGCAACATCTACAAAATATTGGTTTATCCAACAATACAATAAAATGGTTCGCTTCTTACTTAACCAATCGTAACCGGAGCAGGTCGGACTCGATACTTCATCCCAAACCTCCCCCCCCTTCACAACATTCCCCTCCCCCACTACCATAAACACTCAAACACAAACTTTTGGTAAAACACGTCTGGTCACAGCTTTATTGAACCATGAAACCACATAACATCAACATCGCATAACCATCATTTGCATAAACAGCGGAATGATGCATCACCAGCCATGTCCATAGCAAGGGGGGCATGCCTCCGCTTTTTCAGCTTCTTTCCCCCCTTGGCCCCCGACTTCACCATATAACTAGCAAAAGCCAGCCCAGGGGTTCTCCGGGTCGGGGGTACCCCACCCCCGTCCCAAGTTTATCCAAGGCTCCGGACCCCGGAAACCTCCGGGATCCCGCCATCGGCACGGGTGGCCTCGCCGTTCCCGCGCCGCCCCCCCAAAAGCTGCGACCAGCAAGCGTCTCTTAACACTACCCACTCCAGCGTTTCCTGCCAGTCGTTGAGTAATAAATCCAAACCCACAGGGGATAAATGCACACCATCACTCCCGTACAACCCTGCACAACCCACCTCCACCCAAGAATACATCACCTGGTACCCCCTGTGTGCACAAACCCAGCGGCCAATCTGCTGGTTAATTTTTTCAAACCCCGCAACCAGCGTCTTTGGTCTTGACAACTAGGCCGTTGTATAATGTCCGACCACTTCAGTATAACTCCCGGAAACAACTGCAGCACCTTCTCTAGATCTCTCTGCACCGCTCGAATGAGTTGCTTGCAGGCCCAGGCTGCCAAGTGATTGCCCCCCAAATGTAGCAACAGCAAGTCCGGAGCAGTCCGCAGTCGCCTGTAGTGCCAAAGCAAAGGTAGTAACTGTGTCCAGCGTAGACCTCGCTCACCCAGCCATAACACCGACACCACTTCAGGATCCAGGCCCAGATTATCCCCTGCAGGCCGCACAGCCGCTCACCGACCCGCCCAATGAACAAAAGAATGGCCGATCAGCCAACAGCCATGTGGACCACGCCTACTATCTGTAAAAGAAAAAACAGAATTAGCCCCCCCCACCATATTCCACCCGAGTACCCTTACGGTCGGACATTTCCTCTAAAAGCTCCCGAGCGCCATCGCCCAATGCGTTGTACATCCAAGTCCGAAAAACCCGCTGCCACTGCACTTGTCACCACCCCAATGCGAAATGAATGTGCCACAAACTGATGCAGTACCTCCCCTATATGTCGCAGGACCATCCTTAGGACAGCTGTCACCTGGAAATGCGTGAGCAACCGTGTGTCCTCATGAATAAAAAACACACCCTCCACCTCCAGTCGGAGGCGCAAATATTCCCGCAACACCGCCACCGCACAGGACTGGACCCCTTCCATCTCCTGCAGTACCACCCAACACCCCCGTCCCCGCTGGTTGGTCTTAGAGCGTGCCAAAAGCACCCTTACCGACCCCCTCTCCACTCGTACCCGCTGCCTCAGTAATGCACTGCCCCTCCCCTTCCTCCCGGAGTCCGCTACCAATTCCCCGATACGAAAGGCCCCAAAGAATGCCAGGCAAAAAACTGCCTTGAATAATTTTATTTATTTATTTATTTATTACATTCTCTTATATACCGCGCTATTCTGCATCAGTGCGGTTTACATTGAACAAACTGAAATTACATTGAACAGGGCATTATAACTTGGAGATAACTATTTTACAGGGAACATGGGCTATGGAGGGTTAAGTGGCTTGCCCAAGACCACAAGGAGCACCTGTGGGACTAGAAACCCCAGTCCTTCCGGCCCAAGGTTGCTGTCCTCTAGTGGGATTTGAACCCCTGACCTTCCGGCCTGAAGTACCTTGCCCCAACCACTAGGCCACTCCTCCACTTCTCCATAATGCCGCTTCATAGGCCGACATGGCCACCAGCGGGAGGGCCGCACAAAGCTGCACTAGCAAGTCGTGCGTAATTGGCCGGTGACTGTTTCTAGCTGCTGGACTCATTCTGCCCCACCCTTGCATCAATCTCTTCGCCATAAATCCCCCCCCCCTCCCAGGATCCACCCTAACGCCTTCGCAAAAAATGCAAACCCAGCTAACTGTGAATGGACCGCCGCCTTGGACCAACCCCCCTTCTTGGCCTCCACTACATAATTTGCCAGCATCCAGTCAGATACCGCATCTGGTCGCCATCCCTGCCCCTGCAAAAATTCTTCCACCTTATCGTAACCACGCTGATAAACCAACCAAGTTCTTCTCGCCACCGAGGCTCGCAGAAAACTCAGCATTTCTTCAGGCCAATCTGCCACAAGTGATCTGGGACCCGCAGACCACTCTCTTCGGCTCCTGGTGCCAGCTTCCGGAACCTGTCCCACTGAAAACAAGACAAAGCATCCGCAATCTCATTAGTACAGCCAGGAATATGACGCGCTTTGATTGCCACATTGAGCTTTAAACAAGCTAGAACCACCTCCCGCATTAAGTCAGCCACTGGCACACATCTCAGGCTGTATTGATTGATTACAAATACCACACCACATTGTCACACCACCATAATACCCTTTTATTACGCAAGCACTCGGGCCACAATTCCAGCGCTACCCGTATAGGAAACAATTCCAGAAATGCAATGTTGGTGACCAACCCCGCTTCCTGCCACATCGGCGGCCATCTATCAGCACACCATGCCCCTGCAAAATAGATGCCCAACCCCCCCCCCCCCCCCCCGCTGCATTCGAGAACAACTGCAAGTCCCCTGAGGACTCTTCTGCCTCCGACAGCACCGCTGTGCCGTTGAACTCCTGCAAAAAGATGTCCCAAATTCACAAATCCTCCTTCATTCCCTTGGACACTCTAATCCGGTGATGCGGTTTTCGAGCCCCTGCCATTGCCCCTGCCAACCTTTGCAGAAACACCCTACCCATCGGTATGATACGGCATGCGAAATTCAATGCACCGATCAACGACTGCAACTCCCTCAAGTTCAACTTCTTAGAGACTAACGCATTGGCCACCAGTACCCGCAGCTTAGTCACCTTTCCCTCCGGAAGCCTTGCCACCATTGCCACTGAATCCAATTCTATACCCAGAAACGTCAGCTGTCTCGCTGGACCCTCTGTCTTTTCCTTGGCTAATGGCACCCCCAAGTCCCTGGCTAAATCCATAAAACCGCCCAATAGCCGCCTACACTCCCCGGACTGCTCTGCACCCACAAATAGAAAGTCGTCCAAATAATGCACAACATTTACACAACCCACTTCCCGGACCAATACCCAATGCAAGAAAGAACTGAATTTCTCAAAATAGGCACAAGACACCGAGCATCCCATAGGCATGCACTTGTCAAAATAAAATTGGCCCTCAAAACAAAAACCTAGCAATGGAAAACTACTTGGGTGAACCGGAAAGAGGCGGAAGGCCGACTCGATATCTACTTTCGCCATCCATGCCCTCTCCCCTGCCTTCCTCACCAATTCCACCACCCGGTCAAAAGACGCATATCGCACCGTACAACTATCCTGCGGTATATGATCGTTAACCGATGTTCCTTCCAGGAACGACAGATTATGAATTAATCTAAATTTCCCCGCTTCCTTTTTGGGTATAATCCCTAATGGTGACACTACCAAGTTCTCAAACGGCTTTTCGACGAACGGCCCTGCAACCCTCCACAATTCTACTTCCTTTGACAATTTCCCCCATGCAATTGATGCCCAACGCCGCACCGAAGGCGAATTGCGTGACATGCCCGCTACTACCGTCCCCTCCACTGGGATCACAAAACCCTCCCGAAACCCGCTTAACAATACCTCCCTATCCCCCCACTTCGGATAATGTTGAAGCCTGGCACATAACACTTCAAACCTTATCGGCGTATACGCCAGGCTGCTCATCGTACAACTACTTAATGGCAGGCCCACCGAGCTGGGCTGTCCCTTTCTTAACACATTTCGTCGCTGCATGCCCTCCTCCACAACTTGAACATGCATGCCGGAATTTGCAATCTGGAAAGGGACAGGTCTTATTGAACCTCCAGCACACATCCCCCGTCCCTGCAATTCCACTTTTCGGCTGCATCGGAGTTCCTGTCGGACGAAAGGACCGTCCCGTCCCCCCTGGTGTGCCCGCACTCGGTTTCCCTCCCATACCTCCCACTCCGTGTTTCGCAGACATCTGGGTGAGCCACAGATTAATATCCTGTGCACCCCATGACAAAAACCGATTCTCCTCCATTTTATCTCGGAACTTCTCATCGTAGTTCAACCACGACCATCCCTCATGCGTCTGAGCGGCTTCCAAAATAGAGTCAGCGTAAGCCAACAACATTCCGTACTGTTCCGGAAAGTGATGCCCCCATACGCTCGCCAAACGCAAAAAAAGCTCTAGTCCAGTTCACTATGTTCCTCGATACGTTCCTGACCCGCCCGGTCTTTTCGTCTTCCCTCCTTTTCTTCTTACTATCCCCGGACTGCCTCCGTCCATCCAGCAAACGGAATATATCAATATACTGCCTTTTCCAAATCTTGCGCCGCAACTTCCTTGGCACCCCCTCCTATAGCTCCGCATACGCCACTAATGACGGGGCGCGGCCCCTTTCACCATCTACCCCCCCTCCTTACCACCCTCCTCTTGCCTATCCCCGCCCTTTTCCGACGTGGACGAGGACTCTAACGATGAAGAAGACGAATCTGACCCATGTCGCCGCCGACAAGTGTGTTTCCGTTTCCTCCTAGCCTTCCCCCCCGGTCCACTTCGTCGCACCCCCCCCCCCTCCCCAGTACCCTCCTGTGACTCACTTGCGGCCACTGATTCCCCCACCCGCTCTGTCGCTGGCACCGTTTCCACTGCACTGACCACCATGCCGTGCTGCAGCTGCTCCGATCCCCTTTGACCTCCTCCACCCGGTATCGCCGCATATGGAATCATCACCGGCACCTGAGGAGACAAAAAAGTGAAAACCTGGGGAGGGGCCGTCGCCGGCCAGGCTGGTTGCCAAGCCCCAAGCCATTCCGATCCTGATGACCCTTGCCCGCCGCCCAACCAATGCTGCCAGGACCCCACACCTGCCCCCAAATGTTCCCCCCCTCGCCCAACCACTCCCCCTCCCCGTGTGACTCCCCGGCCACCAAACCTGCATCGTATCAGACCCTGGCTCCCCACTGCCCCCCCGGATCCCCATCCCCCTCTCCCCTGAAGGCCACCCCCTGCTGATTCCTGGCCCCCTGCTGACCCCGAGCCCTTTCCTCCTCCCCAGCGCAAGGCGTCCCGGATGGGCGCTCCGGCCTTCCCCCCCTCACACCCTGCCTCCGCACCCCTCAACTCAAAAGGCTGAAAATCCGGCCCTCCCCTATGAGGCCCACCTCTCCTCTGAGCCCCAGCCTGCTGCGCTCTCTCTCCATGCCCCCCCTCCCTCCAGGCAACCCCGCCTTCTGCGCCCTTCGCCCTGCCCCCTTAGTTCCCCTTCCTTTTTGAAGCTCGCTTGCCTCCCGTGGCTGCGCAGCTTCCCCAAACTCTCCTGCCATCCCCTGACTTCCAGCCCTGCTGCCTTGCTGCCCCGCCACCCCCCTAGCCCTCCCCCTAGCCCCCCTTGCCATAATAAGATACTAAATTGAAAGATCCACCGCTTAGTCTTGAACCCGAAGCCCCCCGCACTGCACCTGGATAGGACAGACAAAATTGCTTTTAAACCATAGGTAGCTGGTTGCCCACAGCAATGACTTAAATGATTCCCAGAGCCCCCCCCCCCTTAGGCCATCACCCCTGCCTTGCGGCCCCCACGGCACCAAATTTCTTAAAATCCTTGCCTCCGCGTGCCGGGCCAGCTGCTGCACGCTGAGCCGCCCCCCAGCCATGTGCTCCTGTTTTTCGCTCGGCCACCAGCTGTTTCCTGCACCTCAAACTCTCCCGGACACCTCCTTGCCTGCTCTCCACCGCCGGTCCGTATCCGATGACCCAGACCTCACGCTGCTCGCACCTGCCGCTCCCAGAGGTCATGTCAACTGGCTCCATCCTCCGGCTCCTCGCGGCTGCCGCCCGTCGCTCACTTCCTCTCATTGGCTCTCTCCTCGCGCTGGGGAGAGCCAATGAATTCAAATCACGCTGCCCAGCGCACCGCCTCACAACCCTCCCGCCCCCACCCCCACCCCCACCCCCAGCCCCAGCACCACAACCCGGGCCCTGCATCTCGCCCAGCTGCCCGGTTACCGGCGGCTGGCCTGGGACGCTGCCCTCGTGGCCTTTCCTTTCACAGCTAGTAAAAAATGGGGACAAAAAATCCTCACAATTCACTATTGTACAAGGTATTCCGCAAGGTTCTGCTTTATCATCTATCCTCTTTAATATCTATATTCAACCCATATGTCAAATTATTAAACATCATGAAATGGATTATCATTTATACGCTGATGACATTATGATTTATACTTCAATTGATCAAAATACCTTTGATACAACAAAAATTAATAGCTGTTTGAATGATATGAATAATTGGCTCAATAACAACAATTTAAAAATAAATTCTGACAAAATGGAAGCATTGTTCATATCGAATTGTCAGTCTTTAAAACTACCAAGTGAAATTAACCTATTAAATAAAAAAATAAAAATTAAAGATGAAGTAAGATATTTAGGTATAACCTTAGATAAATATTTAAACTTAAAATCTCATATAAACAAAATTGCAGCTAAAGCATACCATCGCTTAAAGATTATAAAAAGACTAAAATCAATATTAAATATAAATCATTTTCGCACAATATGTCAAGCTGTCATAACACCCCTTCTTGATTTTGGAAACGTCTTGTATCAAGGTCTTCCTAAAAACGCTATCCATCCTCTCTAATTAGTTCAAAACACTACTGCACGTATAATTACTGGCTCTGCAAAATTTGATCACATAACTCCTGTCCTTAAACAGTTACCTTTACTTCCAATTATTGCAAGAGCAAAATACAAAAACCTAATGATTATTTTCAAAATCTTTCACCAATTTTCAGCAGATATTCTACAGCATATAATATCCAAAGACAAGAGCCTAAGACCTAGACGATCTCATAACTCCAATAAGCTTAGTACACCTTTAAACTTCAATAGATCAAAACAGATCACCTCTAAAAGAGCATTTTCCTTCATGGCACCAGAGGTATGGAATTCTATTCCTGAAGAATTAAGAGCTCAGGAAGACATCAAAGACTTTCGCATATCTTTAAAGACTTATTTATTCATAAAATCATTTGGTCAAATAATTTTAATTGATCAACTTGTATATCAAGTTTCACTATGAGATAATATTATAATTTACTGTTTGTACTGTATTTATATTGTAATGTATTGTATTTGATCTTCCCATGCCCTCAACATGTAAGTCCTTTGTTGTCTTGTTCAACCACTTTGATTGAAGGATAAGGTGGTATACAAAACTGGTTAAAAAAATAAATAAATAAAGAGCATACAAAGTGGAAAAAAACAATATGGAACTGAAATGGATCATTACAAACTGTGGGAACATAACCCAAATCTTTATTAAGATCATTTATTTGAGACAAGACAGGTTGAAAATGAGATATATCTATTACTGCTGATTGTTGCGCGTTTGTGAACTAGTAACCGGTCCTTGGTGGTAATAGCACCCTCTACCGCATCCTCGCTTCTTCCCTTTTCCTTTGCCTAAAGCCCTAAACAATTGCTGTTATAATCACAACTATCAACACTGCTCCAATCAGATCCATCAGGCAAACTGCTGAAAGATATATGCTTATCACGTTTCTGATCAGTCCTTCTTCAACGAAGGGTACACATTTTCAACATGATAATCATATTCATCCCTTTTAAATGTCTCCATTTTAACCTGCTTAGTCATCATTCTAAATTAGTCTGTAGTTGTTTTAAACTTTAACATCTTCTTATCCTGAGAATCCCTATCCTTCAATTGAGAATCCAGCTTATCAATAGATGCCTTTTGCTCTTCCTCCAACTTGGCAGTTGCAACACTGATTTAATGTTACTTATTATTGATACATTTATTTATAAATGCTGCATCATGAGAAAACAATTTAGGCTCTTTAATTACTCGTAGCCCTCGAGGGATCATCTTATTCTGCACATACTGTACTGAGCCAATGTATCAATAATAAATAACTCAGCAGGGATAAGGTGTCATTTCATACTATATAATTCAGACCAAGATTGTTCATCTTCCCACCTGGTGATTCCTCCAATAAAGATGATCTTTGCAAGATCTTACTCATTTGTTCATCCGTAAAACTAAACATGTCACTCTGTGGACTTTTAGAAGCCATCTTTCAAACAGACAAATATCGATCAAAATATCCCAAAAAGCAACTGTCTCTTAAAAATAGGAGAAAGTATAACCATACTATAAACATAGCATAACCACTGAATAAATCAATCTAGTGACAAAATTTTTGATAAAAATTTCTTCTTAAGCATATACAGCTATACAACTTCGAGCATCGGTCTATAATATTTTGTGGTGAATCCCAGCTGGAGGAAAAGTATTTGAAACACAATATTGTGTCAGATATGTTTGTGTGTATGAACATGAACCTTCAAAGACTTCTGCCCTAATATAAAAATTGCTTGAATATATACG